>CM055120.1:236859937-238185271 GCA_029206835.1 Rana muscosa
TATATTTTCTTCTCAGCAGCACCCATAGGACTTCTAGTGTGTTAGTGGCAGCAAACAGAGCTCCTATATTTTCTTCTCAGCAGCACCCATAGGACTTCTAGTGTGTTAGTGGCAGCAAACAGAGCTCCTATATTTTCTTCTCAGCAGCACCCATAGGACTTCTAGTGTGTTAGTGGCAGCAAACAGAGCTCCTATATTTTCTTCTCAGCAGCACCCATAGGACTTCTAGTGTGTTAGTGGCAGCAAACAGAGCTCCTATATTTTCTTCTCAGCAGCACCCATAGGACTTCTAGTGTGTTAGTGGCATCACACAGAGCTCCTATATTTTCTTCTCAGCAGCACCCATAGGACTTCTAGTGTGTTAGTGGCAGCAAACAGAGCTCCTATATTTTCTTCTCAGCAGCACCCATAGGACTTCTAGTGTGTTAGTGGCATCACACAGAGCTCCTATATTTTCTTCTCAGCAGCACCCATAGGACTTCTAGTGTGTTAGTGGCAGCAAACAGAGCTCCTATATTTTCTTCTCAGCAGCACCCATAGGACTTCTAGTGTGTTAGTGGCAGCAAACAGAGCTCCTATATTTTCTTCTCAGCAGCACCCATAGGACTTCTAGTGTGTTAGTGGCAGCAAACAGAGCTCCTATATTTTCTTCTCAGCAGCACCCATAGGACTTCTAGTGTGTTAGTGGCATCACACAGAGCTCTATATTTTCTTCTCAGCAGCACCCATAGGACTTCTAGTGTGTTAGTGGCAGCAAACAGAGCTCCTATATTTCTTCTCTAGCAGCACCCATAGGACTTCTAGTGTGTTAGTGGCAATCACACAGAGCTCCTATATTTTCTTCTCGAGCAGCACCCATAGGACTTCTAGTGTGTTAGTGGCAGCAAACAGAGCTCCTATATTTTCTTCTCAGCAGCACCCATAGGACTTCTAGTGTGTAGTGGCAGCAAACAGAGCTCCTATATTTTCTTCTCAGCAGCACCCATAGGACTTCTAGTGTGTAGTGGCAGCAAACAGAGCTCCTATATTTTCTTCTCAGCAGCACCCATAGGGACTTCTAGTGTGTTAGTGGCATCACACAGAGCTCCTATATTTTCTTCTCAGCAGCACCCATAGGACTTCTAGTGTGTTAGTGGCAGCAAACAGAGCTCCTATATTTTCTTCTCAGCAGCACCCATAGGACTTCTAGTGTGTTAGTGGCATCACACAGAGCTCCTATATTTTCTTCTCAGCAGCACCCATAGGACTTCTAGTGTGTTAGTGGCAGCAAACAGAGCTCCTATATTTTCTTCTCAGCAGCACCCATAGGACTTCTAGTGTGTTAGTGGCAGCAAACAGAGCTCCTATATTTTCTTCTCAGCAGCACCCATAGGACTTCTAGTGTGTTAGTGGCAGCAAACAGAGCTCCTATATTTTCTTCTCAGCAGCACCCATAGGACTTCTAGTGTGTTAGTGGCATCACACAGAGCTCCTATATTTTCTTCTCAGCAGCACCCATAGGACTTCTAGTGTGTTAGTGGCAGCAAACAGAGCTCCTATATTTTCTTCTCAGCAGCACCCATAGGACTTCTAGTGTGTTAGTGGCATCACACAGAGCTCCTATATTTTCTTCTCAGCAGCACCCATAGGACTTCTAGTGTGTTAGTGCAGCAAACAGAGCTCCTATATTTTCTTCTCAGCAGCACCCATAGGACTTCTAGTGTGTTAGTGGCAGCAAACAGAGCCTCCTATATTTTCTTCTCAGCAGCACCCATAGGACTTCTAGTGTGTTAGTGGCAGCAAACCAGAGCTCCTATATTTTCTTCTCAGCAGCACCCATAGGACTTCTAGTGTGTTAGTGGCATCACACAGAGCTCCTATATTTCTTCTCAGCAGCACCCATAGGACTTCTAGTGTGTTAGTGGCAGCAAACAGAGCTCCTATATTTTCTTCTCAGCAGCACCCATAGGACTTCTAGTGTGTTAGTGGCATCACACAGAGCTCCTATATTTTCTTCTCAGCAGCACCCATAGGACTTCTAGTGTGTTAGTGGCAGCAAACAGAGCTCCTATATTTTCTTCTCAGCAGCACCCATAGGACTTCTAGTGTGTTAGTGGCAGCAAACAGAGCTCCTATATTTTCTTCTCAGCAGCACCCATAGGACTTCTAGTGTGTTAGTGGCAGCAAACAGAGCTCCTATTATTTTCTTCTCAGCAGCACCCATAGGACTTCTAGTGTGTTAGTGGCATCACACAGAGCTCCTATATTTTCTTCTCAGCAGCACCCATAGGACTTCTAGTGTGTTAGTGGCAGCAAACAGAGCTCCTATATTTTTCTTCTCAGCAGCACCCATAGGACTTCTAGTGTGTTAGTGGCATCACACAGAGCTCCTATATTTTCTTCTCAGCAGCACCCATAGGACTTCTAGTGTGTTAGTGGCAGCAAACAGAGCTCCTATATTTTCTTCTCAGCAGCACCCATAGGACTTCTAGTGTGTTAGTGGCAGCAAACAGAGCTCCTATATTTTCTTCTCAGCAGCACACCATAGGACTTCTAGTGTGTTAGTGGCAGCAAACAGAGCTCCTATATTTTCTTCTCAGCAGCACCCATAGGACTTCTAGTGTGTTAGTGGCATCACACAGAGCTCCTATATTTTCTTCTCAGCAGCACCCATAGGACTTCTAGTGTGTTAGTGGCAGCAAACAGAGCTCCTATATTTTCTTCTCAGCAGCACCCATAGGACTTCTAGTGTGTTAGTGGCAGCAAACAGAGCTCCTATATTTTCTTCTCAGCAGCACCCATAGGACTTCTAGTGTGTTAGTGGCAGCAAACAGAGCTCCTATATTTTCTTCTCAGCAGCACCCATAGGACTTCTAGTGTGTTAGTGGCAGCAAACAGAGCTCCTATATTTTCTTCTCAGCAGCACCCATAGGACTTCTAGTGTGTTAGTGGCAGCAAACAGAGCTCCTATATTTTCTTCTCAGCAGCACCCATAGGACTTCTAGTGTGTTAGTGGCAGCAAACAGAGCTCCTATATTTTCTTCTCAGCAGCACCCATAGGACTTCTAGTGTGTTAGTGGCATCACACAGAGCTCCTATATTTCTTCTCAGCAGCACCCATAGGACTTCTAGTGTGTTAGTGGCAGCAAACAGAGCTCCTATATTTTCTTCTCAGCAGCACCCATAGGACTTCTAGTGTGTTAGTGGCATCACACAGAGCTCCTATATTTTCTTCTCAGCAGCACCCATAGGACTTCTAGTGTGTTAGTGGCAGCAAACAGAGCTCCTATATTTTCTTCTCAGCAGCACCCATAGGACTTCTAGTGTGTTAGTGGCAGCAAACAGAGCTCCTATATTTTCTTCTCAGCAGCACCCATAGGACTTCTAGTGTGTTAGTGGCAGCAAACAGAGCTCCTATATTTTCTTCTCAGCAGCACCCATAGGACTTCTAGTGTGTTAGTGGCAGCAAACAGAGCTCCTATATTTTCTTCTCAGCAGCACCCATAGGACTTCTAGTGTGTTAGTGGCAGCAAACAGAGCTCCTATATTTTCTTCTCAGCAGCACCCATAGGACTTCTAGTGTGTTAGTGGCATCACACAGAGCTCCTATATTTTCTTCTCAGCAGCACCCATAGGACTTCTAGTGTGTTAGTGGCAGCAAACAGAGCTCCTATATTTTCTTCTCAGCAGCACCCATAGGACTTCTAGTGTGTTAGTGGCATCACACAGAGCTCCTATATTTTCTTCTCAGCAGCACCCATAGGACTTCTAGTGTGTTAGTGGCAGCAAACAGAGCTCCTATATTTTCTTCTCAGCAGCACCCATAGGACTTCTAGTGTGTTAGTGGCAGCAAACAGAGCTCCTATATTTTCTTCTCAGCAGCACCCATAGGACTTCTAGTGTGTTAGTGGCAGCAAACAGAGCTCCTATATTTTCTTCTCAGCAGCACCCATAGGACTTCTAGTGTGTTAGTGGCATCACACAGAGCTCCTATATTTTCTTCTCAGCAGCACCCATAGGACTTCTAGTGTGTTAGTGGCAGCAAACAGAGCTCCTATATTTTCTTCTCAGCAGCACCCATAGGACTTCTAGTGTGTTAGTGGCATCACACAGAGCTCCTATATTTTCTTCTCAGCAGCACCCATAGGACTTCTAGTGTGTTAGTGGCAGCAAACAGAGCTCCTATATTTTCTTCTCAGCAGCACCCATAGGACTTCTAGTGTGTTAGTGGCAGCAAACAGAGCTCCTATATTTTCTTCTCAGCAGCACCCATAGGACTTCTAGTGTGTTAGTGGCAGCAAACAGAGCTCCTATATTTTCTTCTCAGCAGCACCCATAGGACTTCTAGTGTGTTAGTGGCATCACACAGAGCTCCTATATTTTCTTCTCAGCAGCACCCATAGGACTTCTAGTGTGTTAGTGGCAGCAAACAGAGCTCCTATATTTTCTTCTCAGCAGCACCCATAGGACTTCTAGTGTGTTAGTGGCAGCAAACAGAGCTCCTATATTTTCTTCTCAGCAGCACCCATAGGACTTCTAGTGTGTTAGTGGCAGCAAACAGAGCTCCTATATTTTCTTCTCAGCAGCACCCATAGGACTTCTAGTGTGTTAGTGGCAGCAAACAGAGCTCCTATATTTTCTTCTCAGCAGCACCCATAGGACTTCTAGTGTGTTAGTGGCAGCAAACAGAGCTCCTATATTATCTTCTCAGCAGCACCCATAGGACTTCTAGTGTGTTAGTGGCATCACACAGAGCTCCTATATTTTCTTCTCAGCAGCACCCATAGGACTTCTAGTGTGTTAGTGGCAGCAAACAGAGCTCCTATATTTTCTTCTCAGCAGCACCCATAGGACTTCTAGTGTGTTAGTGGCATCACACAGAGCTCCTATATTTTCTTCTCAGCAGCACCCATAGGACTTCTAGTGTGTTAGTGGCAGCAAACAGAGCTCCTATATTTTCTTCTCAGCAGCACCCATAGGACTTCTAGTGTGTTAGTGGCAGCAAACAGAGCTCCTATATTTTCTTCTCAGCAGCACCCATAGGACTTCTAGTGTGTTAGTGGCAGCAAACAGAGCTCCTATATTTTCTTCTCAGCAGCACCCATAGGACTTCTAGTGTGTTAGTGGCATCACACAGAGCTCCTATATTTTCTTCTCAGCAGCACCCATAGGACTTCTAGTGTGTTAGTGGCAGCAAACAGAGCTCCTATATTTTCTTCTCAGCAGCACCCATAGGACTTCTAGTGTGTTAGTGGCATCACACAGAGCTCCTATATTTTCTTCTCAGCAGCACCCATAGGACTTCTAGTGTGTTAGTGGCAGCAAACAGAGCTCCTATATTTTCTTCTCAGCAGCACCCATAGGACTTCTAGTGTGTTAGTGGCAGCAAACAGAGCTCCTATATTTTCTTCTCAGCAGCACCCATAGGACTTCTAGTGTGTTAGTGGCAGCAAACAGAGCTCCTATATTTTCTTCTCAGCAGCACCCATAGGACTTCTAGTGTGTTAGTGGCAGCAAACAGAGCTCCTATATTTTCTTCTCAGCAGCACCCATAGGACTTCTAGTGTGTTAGTGGCAGCAAACAGAGCTCCTATATTTTCTTCTCAGCAGCACCCATAGGACTTCTAGTGTGTTAGTGGCATCACACAGAGCTCCTATATTTTCTTCTCAGCAGCACCCATAGGACTTCTAGTGTGTTAGTGGCAGCAAACAGAGCTCCTATATTTTCTTCTCAGCAGCACCCATAGGACTTCTAGTGTGTTAGTGGCATCACACAGAGCTCCTATATTTTCTTCTCAGCAGCACCCATAGGACTTCTAGTGTGTTAGTGGCAGCAAACAGAGCTCCTATATTTTCTTCTCAGCAGCACCCATAGGACTTCTAGTGTGTTAGTGGCAGCAAACAGAGCTCCTATATTTTCTTCTCAGCAGCACCCATAGGACTTCTAGTGTGTTAGTGGCAGCAAACAGAGCTCCTATATTTTCTTCTCAGCAGCACCCATAGGACTTCTAGTGTGTTAGTGGCATCACACAGAGCTCCTATATTTTCTTCTCAGCAGCACCCATAGGACTTCTAGTGTGTTAGTGGCAGCAAACAGAGCTCCTATATTTTCTTCTCAGCAGCACCCATAGGACTTCTAGTGTGTTAGTGGCATCACACAGAGCTCCTATATTTTCTTCTCAGCAGCACCCATAGGACTTCTAGTGTGTTAGTGGCAGCAAACAGAGCTCCTATATTTTCTTCTCAGCAGCACCCATAGGACTTCTAGTGTGTTAGTGGCAGCAAACAGAGCTCCTATATTTTCTTCTCAGCAGCACCCATAGGACTTCTAGTGTGTTAGTGGCAGCAAACAGAGCTCCTATATTTTCTTCTCAGCAGCACCCATAGGACTTCTAGTGTGTTAGTGGCATCACACAGAGCTCCTATATTTTCTTCTCAGCAGCACCCATAGGACTTCTAGTGTGTTAGTGGCAGCAAACAGAGCTCCTATATTTTCTTCTCAGCAGCACCCATAGGACTTCTAGTGTGTTAGTGGCATCACACAGAGCTCCTATATTTTCTTCTCAGCAGCACCCATAGGACTTCTAGTGTGTTAGTGGCAGCAAACAGAGCTCCTATATTTTCTTCTCAGCAGCACCCATAGGACTTCTAGTGTGTTAGTGGCAGCAAACAGAGCTCCTATATTTTCTTCTCAGCAGCACCCATAGGACTTCTAGTGTGTTAGTGGCAGCAAACAGAGCTCCTATATTTTCTTCTCAGCAGCACCCATAGGACTTCTAGTGTGTTAGTGGCATCACACAGAGCTCCTATATTTTCTTCTCAGCAGCACCCATAGGACTTCTAGTGTGTTAGTGGCAGCAAACAGAGCTCCTATATTTTCTTCTCAGCAGCACCCATAAGACTTCTAGTGTGTTAGTGGCATCACACAGAGCTCCTATATTTTCTTCTCAGCAGCACCCATAGGACTTCTAGTGTGTTAGTGGCAGCAAACAGAGCTCCTATATTTTCTTCTCAGCAGCACCCATAGGACTTCTAGTGTGTTAGTGGCAGCAAACAGAGCTCCTATATTTTCTTCTCAGCAGCACCCATAGGACTTCTAGTGTGTTAGTGGCAGCAAACAGAGCTCCTATATTTTCTTCTCAGCAGCACCCATAGGACTTCTAGTGTGTTAGTGGCATCACACAGAGCTCCTATATTTTCTTCTCAGCAGCACCCATAGGACTTCTAGTGTGTTAGTGGCAGCAAACAGAGCTCCTATATTTTCTTCTCAGCAGCACCCATAGGACTTCTAGTGTGTTAGTGGCATCACACAGAGCTCCTATATTTTCTTCTCAGCAGCACCCATAGGACTTCTAGTGTGTTAGTGGCAGCAAACAGAGCTCCTATATTTTCTTCTCAGCAGCACCCATAGGACTTCTAGTGTGTTAGTGGCAGCAAACAGAGCTCCTATATTTTCTTCTCAGCAGCACCCATAGGACTTCTAGTGTGTTAGTGGCAGCAAACAGAGCTCCTATATTTTCTTCTCAGCAGCACCCATAGGACTTCTAGTGTGTTAGTGGCATCACACAGAGCTCCTATATTTTCTTCTCAGCAGCACCCATAGGACTTCTAGTGTGTTAGTGGCAGCAAACAGAGCTCCTATATTTTCTTCTCAGCAGCACCCATAGGACTTCTAGTGTGTTAGTGGCATCACACAGAGCTCCTATATTTTCTTCTCAGCAGCACCCATAGGACTTCTAGTGTGTTAGTGGCAGCAAACAGAGCTCCTATATTTTCTTCTCAGCAGCACCCATAGGACTTCTAGTGTGTTAGTGGCAGCAAACAGAGCTCCTATATTTTCTTCTCAGCAGCACCCATAGGACTTCTAGTGTGTTAGTGGCAGCAAACAGAGCTCCTATATTTTCTTCTCAGCAGCACCCATAGGACTTCTAGTGTGTTAGTGGCATCACACAGAGCTCCTATATTTTCTTCTCAGCAGCACCCATAGGACTTCTAGTGTGTTAGTGGCAGCAAACAGAGCTCCTATATTTTCTTCTCAGCAGCACCCATAGGACTTCTAGTGTGTTAGTGGCAGCAAACAGAGCTCCTATATTTTCTTCTCAGCAGCACCCATAGGACTTCTAGTGTGTTAGTGGCAGCAAACAGAGCTCCTATATTTTCTTCTCAGCAGCACCCATAGGACTTCTAGTGTGTTAGTGGCAGCAAACAGAGCTCCTATATTTTCTTCTCAGCAGCACCCATAGGACTTCTAGTGTGTTAGTGGCAGCAAACAGAGCTCCTATATTTTCTTCTCAGCAGCACCCATAGGACTTCTAGTGTGTTAGTGGCATCACACAGAGCTCCTATATTTTCTTCTCAGCAGCACCCATAGGACTTCTAGTGTGTTAGTGGCAGCAAACAGAGCTCCTATATTTTCTTCTCAGCAGCACCCATAGGACTTCTAGTGTGTTAGTGGCATCACACAGAGCTCCTATATTTTCTTCTCAGCAGCACCCATAGGACTTCTAGTGTGTTAGTGGCAGCAAACAGAGCTCCTATATTTTCTTCTCAGCAGCACCCATAGGACTTCTAGTGTGTTAGTGGCAGCAAACAGAGCTCCTATATTTTCTTCTCAGCAGCACCCATAGGACTTCTAGTGTGTTAGTGGCAGCAAACAGAGCTCCTATATTTTCTTCTCAGCAGCACCCATAGGACTTCTAGTGTGTTAGTGGCATCACACAGAGCTCCTATATTTTCTTCTCAGCAGCACCCATAGGACTTCTAGTGTGTTAGTGGCAGCAAACAGAGCTCCTATATTTTCTTCTCAGCAGCACCCATAGGACTTCTAGTGTGTTAGTGGCATCACACAGAGCTCCTATATTTTCTTCTCAGCAGCACCCATAGGACTTCTAGTGTGTTAGTGGCAGCAAACAGAGCTCCTATATTTTCTTCTCAGCAGCACCCATAGGACTTCTAGTGTGTTAGTGGCAGCAAACAGAGCTCCTATATTTTCTTCTCAGCAGCACCCATAGGACTTCTAGTGTGTTAGTGGCAGCAAACAGAGCTCCTATATTTTCTTCTCAGCAGCACCCATAGGACTTCTAGTGTGTTAGTGGCATCACACAGAGCTCCTATATTTTCTTCTCAGCAGCACCCATAGGACTTCTAGTGTGTTAGTGGCAGCAAACAGAGCTCCTATATTTTCTTCTCAGCAGCACCCATAGGACTTCTAGTGTGTTAGTGGCAGCAAACAGAGCTCCTATATTTTCTTCTCAGCAGCACCCATAGGACTTCTAGTGTGTTAGTGGCAGCAAACAGAGCTCCTATATTTTCTTCTCAGCAGCACCCATAGGACTTCTAGTGTGTTAGTGGCAGCAAACAGAGCTCCTATATTTTCTTCTCAGCAGCACCCATAGGACTTCTAGTGTGTTAGTGGCAGCAAACAGAGCTCCTATATTTTCTTCTCAGCAGCACCCATAGGACTTCTAGTGTGTTAGTGGCATCACACAGAGCTCCTATATTTTCTTCTCAGCAGCACCCATAGGACTTCTAGTGTGTTAGTGGCAGCAAACAGAGCTCCTATATTTTCTTCTCAGCAGCACCCATAGGACTTCTAGTGTGTTAGTGGCATCACACAGAGCTCCTATATTTTCTTCTCAGCAGCACCCATAGGACTTCTAGTGTGTTAGTGGCAGCAAACAGAGCTCCTATATTTTCTTCTCAGCAGCACCCATAGGACTTCTAGTGTGTTAGTGGCAGCAAACAGAGCTCCTATATTTTCTTCTCAGCAGCACCCATAGGACTTCTAGTGTGTTAGTGGCAGCAAACAGAGCTCCTATATTTTCTTCTCAGCAGCACCCATAGGACTTCTAGTGTGTTAGTGGCATCACACAGAGCTCCTATATTTTGTTCTCAGCAGCACCCATAGGACTTCTAGTGTGTTAGTGGCAGCAAACAGAGCTCCTATATTTTCTTCTCAGCAGCACCCATAGGACTTCTAGTGTGTTAGTGGCATCACACAGAGCTCCTATATTTTCTTCTCAGCAGCACCCATAGGACTTCTAGTGTGTTAGTGGCAGCAAACAGAGCTCCTATATTTTCTTCTCAGCAGCACCCATAGGACTTCTAGTGTGTTAGTGGCAGCAAACAGAGCTCCTATATTTTCTTCTCAGCAGCACCCATAGGACTTCTAGTGTGTTAGTGGCAGCAAACAGAGCTCCTATATTTTCTTCTCAGCAGCACCCATAGGACTTCTAGTGTGTTAGTGGCATCACACAGAGCTCCTATATTTTCTTCTCAGCAGCACCCATAGGACTTCTAGTGTGTTAGTGGCAGCAAACAGAGCTCCTATATTTTCTTCTCAGCAGCACCCATAGGACTTCTAGTGTGTTAGTGGCAGCAAACAGAGCTCCTATATTTTCTTCTCAGCAGCACCCATAGGACTTCTAGTGTGTTAGTGGCAGCAAACAGAGCTCCTATATTTTCTTCTCAGCAGCACCCATAGGACTTCTAGTGTGTTAGTGGCATCACACAGAGCTCCTATATTTTCTTCTCAGCAGCACCCATAGGACTTCTAGTGTGTTAGTGGCAGCAAACAGAGCTCCTATATTTTCTTCTCAGCAGCACCCATAGGACTTCTAGTGTGTTAGTGGCAGCAAACAGAGCTCCTATATTTTCTTCTCAGCAGCACCCATAGGACTTCTAGTGTGTTAGTGGCAGCAAACAGAGCTCCTATATTTTCTTCTCAGCAGCACCCATAGGACTTCTAGTGTGTTAGTGGCAGCAAACAGAGCTCCTATATTTTCTTCTCAGCAGCACCCATAGGACTTCTAGTGTGTTAGTGGCAGCAAACAGAGCTCCTATATTTTCTTCTCAGCAGCACCCATAGGACTTCTAGTGTGTTAGTGGCATCACACAGAGCTCCTATATTTTCTTCTCAGCAGCACCCATAGGACTTCTAGTGTGTTAGTGGCAGCAAACAGAGCTCCTATATTTTCTTCTCAGCAGCACCCATAGGACTTCTAGTGTGTTAGTGGCAGCAAACAGAGCTCCTATATTTTCTTCTCAGCAGCACCCATAGGACTTCTAGTGTGTTAGTGGCAGCAAACAGAGCTCCTATATTTTCTTCTCAGCAGCACCCATAGGACTTCTAGTGTGTTAGTGGCAGCAAACAGAGCTCCTATATTTTCTTCTCAGCAGCACCCATAGGACTTCTAGTGTGTTAGTGGCAGCAAACAGAGCTCCTATATTTTCTTCTCAGCAGCACCCATAGGACTTCTAGTGTGTTAGTGGCATCACACAGAGCTCCTATATTTTCTTCTCAGCAGCACCCATAGGACTTCTAGTGTGTTAGTGGCAGCAAACAGAGCTCCTATATTTTCTTCTCAGCAGCACCCATAGGACTTCTAGTGTGTTAGTGGCAGCAAACAGAGCTCCTATATTTTCTTCTCAGCAGCACCCATAGGACTTCTAGTGTGTTAGTGGCAGCAAACAGAGCTCCTATATTTTCTTCTCAGCAGCACCCATAGGACTTCTAGTGTGTTAGTGGCATCACACAGAGCTCCTATATTTTCTTCTCAGCAGCACCCATAGGACTTCTAGTGTGTTAGTGGCAGCAAACAGAGCTCCTATATTTTCTTCTCAGCAGCACCCATAGGACTTCTAGTGTGTTAGTGGCAGCAAACAGAGCTCCTATATTTTCTTCTCAGCAGCACCCATAGGACTTCTAGTGTGTTAGTGGCAGCAAACAGAGCTCCTATATTTTCTTCTCAGCAGCACCCATAGGACTTCTAGTGTGTTAGTGGCATCACACAGAGCTCCTATATTTTCTTCTCAGCAGCACCCATAGGACTTCTAGTGTGTTAGTGGCAGCAAACAGAGCTCCTATATTTTCTTCTCAGCAGCACCCATAGGACTTCTAGTGTGTTAGTGGCAG
Source organism: Rana muscosa (assembly GCA_029206835.1). Lineage (NCBI taxonomy): Eukaryota > Metazoa > Chordata > Amphibia > Anura > Ranidae > Rana > Rana muscosa. Next base: position 236,871,831 of record CM055120.1, read on the forward strand.
CAAACAAAGCTCCTATATTTTCTTCTCAGCAGCACCCATAGGACTTCTAGTGTGTTAGTGGCAGCAAACAGAGCTCCTATATTTTCTTCTCAGCAGCACCCATAGGACTTCTAGTGTGTTAGTGGCAGCAAACAGAGCTCCTATATTTTCTTCTCAGCAGCACCCATAGGACTTCTAGTGTGTTAGTGGCAGCAAACAGAGCTCCTATATTTTCTTGTCAGCAGCACACATAGTACCTATAGTGTGTTAGTGTCAGCACCCATAGGACCTACAGTGTGTTGTGAGCACACATAGGAGTTCTATTTTTTATACTATATACACTACCGACTACAATGGCTGGAAGACCGCCAAGGAGAGGCAGAGCGTGCCGAGGCAAGAACACAGGGCAGGCAGGCTCTGTTTCTAGAGACAACAGTGCTGGCCGTGGACGTGGTCGTGCATCGTCATCAGCACGTGGCCATGGGACACGCTTGTCTTTGTTTTCGGCAGCTGGACATGTGGAGCCGCATCATGCCGAAGGCTTGGTAGAATGGATGACCAAGCCCTCCTCATCCTCCTCATCCTCTCTCACCCAGGCTCAGGGTATTGGCAGAGCAGCTGCCAACGCGTACTCAATGGCATCATCAGCCACCCCTTCCCTAGACCCACCATGTCCTCCTGAGGAGTCCCCCGAACTGTTTGAGCACAGTGTTGGGTACATGCTCCAGGAGGATGCCCAACGATTCGAAGGCTCGGATGATGATACCCAGCTTGAGGAAGTCAGTAGTGTGCGCGCAGAGAGAGGGGATGCTGAAGGACAGCAATCTGGCAGTAGTGTTCCACCAGCTGCAGCTTACTGCCAGGTTTGCTCTAGTGGTGAAGAGGGAGGGGATGATGAGGTCACTGACTCCACGTGGGTGCCTGAAGGGAGAGAGGAGGAGGAGGAGGAGGATGCAGCGTCACATGTCCAACGAGGCAGGATGCCCCCTGGAGGCCAGCTAGAGGCCAGCACAGCAACTGTACCACACCGCAGAGCTCCGCCTGTGCAGGGCGCTGCCTCTGCACGTTATCACAAAAGTTCTTTGGTGTGGGCCTTTTTTGAGACGAGTGCATCAGATCGCACCACTGCTATTTGCAATATTTGTCTCAAGCGTATCTCGCGTGGCCAAAACATCAGCCGCTTGGGCACCACAAGCATGAGCAGACATATGTCGACCTGCCATGCAGCTCGTTGGCAAGCACACATAAAAGACCCACACCAAAGAACAAAGCGGACCTCTCCTTGCTCCTCATCAGCTGGGATCTCCATCCCCACTATATCTTCAGTCCTCTCTGAAAGCTGCTCTGAGAGGACTGAAGGTGTAGAATTAGGTGTGTCACAACCAAGTACTTGCAGTACACCGACGTCCGATTGTAGCAGGCAAATTTCCCTGCCCCAGCTGCTGGACCGTCGAAAGAAGTATACTCCCAGCCATCCACATGCCCAGCGGTTGAATGCTAGCTTGGCTAAATTGCTAGCACTTCAACTGCTGCCTTTTCAGTTGATAGACTCGGCCCCCTTCCGTGAGTTTGTTCAATGTGCGGTTCCTCAGTGGCAGGTTCCCAAACGCCACTTTTTCTCACGGAAGGCGATTCCGTCTCTCTACTGGCATGTGGAAGGCAATGTCCATGCCTCGCTGGACAGGGCGGTCAGCGGTAAGGTGCATATTACCGCTGACTCATGGTCCAGCAGGCATGGACAGGGACGTTATCTTTCTTTCACGGCCCATTGGGTCACTCTATTGGTAGCTGGGAGGGATGCAGGACAAGGTGCAGTAGTGTTGGAGGTTGTTCCGCCACCACGCCTCCAAAATGCTACTACTGGTTGTGACACACCTCTCTCCTCCACCCCCTCCTCTTCTTCTTCCTCCATGTCCTCTTCGAGTGCTCTGTCCTCGGAACCAGCGGTGCTCCGTAGGCGTACAAGGGGCTACGCGAGTACGCAGGCAAAAAGATGCCATGCCGTGCTTGCGCTGGTGTGTTTGGGGGACAGGAGCCACACTGGGCCAGAGGTTCTGGCAGCTCTGCAGGGGTAGGCCGAGAGGTGGTTGACGCCACGCCAGCTTAAGCCAGGAATGGTCGTTTCTGATAATGGCACCAACCTCCTCTCCGCCCTGCGACAGGGGCAGCTCACCCATGTGCCCTGTATGGCTCACGTCCTCAACCTGGTGGTGCAGCGGTTCTTGGGCAGGTTCCCAGGCTTACAGGATGTCCTGAGGCAGGCCAGGAAAGTCTGTGTGCATTTCCGCCGATCTTATAATGCCAGTGCTCGGCTGACTGAGCTGCAAAAGGAGCTGAACCTGCCCAAGAACCGCCTAATATGTGACATGCCCACCAGGTGGAACTCAGCGTTGGCCATGCTGCAGCGACTGCACACGCAGCAGAGGGCCATCAATGAGTACCTTTGCGACTACGGCACCAGGACAGGGTCAGGGGAGCTTGGCTTTTTTTCCCCACGCCAGTGGAGCATGATCAGGGATGCATGCACTGTCCTCTCACCATTTGAGGAGGCCACGAGGATGGTGAGCAGTGACAGTGCATGCATCAGTGACACTGTACCTCTTGTCCACCTGTTGGAGCATACGCTGCGTGGGATAATGGACAGGGCACTTGAGGCAGAACAGAGGCAGGAAGAGGAGGACTTCCTTGTCTCTCAAGGCCCCCTTTATCCAGACAATGTTCCTTCTGTCCCACCCATCACACAGGAAGAGGAGGAGGAGGAGGAGGAGGAGGAGGATTGTGTGAGCATGGAGGTGGAGCCTGGCACTCAGCATCAGCAGCAGCAGTCTTTTAGGGATGATGTACAGTCCCAACAAACCAGTGGACTTGTACGTGGCTGGGAGGAGGTGGCTGGCGATCATGTCATCCTCAGTGACCCAGAAGACTCCGGACCGAATGCCTCAGCTAACCTACGCTGCATGGCCTCCCTGATCCTGCAAAGCCTGCGGAAGGATCCTCGTGTTCTTCGGATCAAGGAGAGTGACCATTACTGGCTGGCCACTCTCCTTGATCCACGGTACAAGGGTAAGGTTGCGGACCTTATCTTGCCGTCGCAGAGGGAGCAGAGGATGAGACATCTCAGGGAGGCCTTGCAGAAAGGTCTGTGCAACGCGTTCCCAGAAACTGGGAGGTTACAAACTCCTGGTCCTGGACGACGAGTTGCTGAGGCTTCGGTCAGTAGCAGAAGGAGCGGTGGGGAAGGTGGACGTCTGACCGATGCGTTCAGACAATTTTTTAGTCCGCAGCCCCAAGGTATGATCGGTTCCAGCAACCATCGCCAGCGTCTGATATACATGGTGCAGGAATACCTAGGGGCAAGGTCAGACTTGGACACCTTTCCCACCGAAAATCCTCTGGCTTACTGGGTCCTGAGGATGGATCACTGGCCAGAGCTTGCACAGTATGCAATTGAGCTACTGGCCTGTCCTGCATCCAGCGTTCTTTCCGAACGCACATTCAGTGCTGCTGGAGGATTTGTCACCGATCATAGGGTGCGCCTGTCCACCGACTCGGTTGATCGACTGACCTTCATAAAAATGAATCAGTCTTGGATCACCACCAGCTACCAGACACCTGAAGCGGATATAATGGAATAATTTATAATGTCACATCCCTTCAAGACTGCCTATGCTGATGCTGAGTGACTGTCCTGTTATGTTCACTGACTATCCTCTTCCTCCTCCTCAATGATCCATGCCACCACACCAGTGCCTAAGGCACAATTTTTCAGCCCCTGTATAACAGGGGCGTGTAATTACAATTTTTTAAAAAGATGCTTCGCAACAGGTGTGACTGCTGTGCTCAGAGTACAGTATCTGTGAGGGGTTGCAGTGTTGTGGCACCAGCACCAGTGCCTAAGGCACAATTTTTCAGCCCCTGTTGGGGCGTGTAATTACAATTTTTAGGCAATGCTTTGCAACAGGTCTCATTGCTGTGCTCAGAGTACAGTATCTGTGAGGGGTTGCAGTGTTGTGGCACCAGCACCAGTGCCTAAGGCACAATTTTTCAGCCCCTGTATAACAGGGGCGTGTAATTAAATTTTTTAAAAAAGATGCTTCGCAACAGGTGTGACTGCTGTGCTCAGAGTACAGTATCTGTGAGGGGTTGCAGTGTTGTGGCACCAGCACCAGTGCCTAAGGCACAATTTTTCAGCCCCTGTTGGGGCGTGTAATTACAATTTTTAGGCAATGCTTTGCAACAGGTCTCATTGCTGTGCTCAGAGTACAGTATCTGTGAGGGGTTGCAGTGTTGTGGCACCAGCACCAGTGCCTAAGGCACAATTTTTCAGCCCCTGTATAACAGGGGCGTGTAATTACAATTTTTTAAAAAGATGCTTCGCAACAGGTGTGACTGCTGTGCTCCAAGTACAGTATCTGTGAGGGGTTGCAGTGTTGTGGCACCAGCACCAATGCCTAAGGCACAATTTTTCAGCCCCTGTTTAACAGGGGCGTGTAATTACAAATCTTGATCTAATAGTTCACAGCAGGGCCCATTCCTGCGCCCACCAAGAGTAACTATGAGGGCCTACAGTCTTGTGGCAACACCGTCCACCACCACCACCACCACCAAAGGCCCAATTTTTCTGCCCTGTTCAACAGGTGCATGCAATTACAAATCTTGATCTAATAACTCACAGCAGGGCCCATTCCTGCACCCACCAAGAGTAACTGTGAGGGCTTACAGTCTTGTGGCAACACCGTCCACCACCACCACCACCACCACCAAAGGCCCAATTTTTCTGCCCGGTTCAACAGGTGCATGCAAGTACAAATCTTGATCTATTAACTCACAGCAGGGCCCATTCCTGTGCCCACCAGTCTTGTGGCTACACCAACATCTAATAGGGCAAATTTCTGCAGAGTATATACGGCAGGCCCCTACTTTCAAACATCCAACTTACAAACGACTCCTACTTGCAAACGGCAAGAGAAAACAGGAAGTGAGAGGAAATCTACCCCTAGGAAGGAAAATTCTATCCTGTTAGATTTAATTTGGGAAAAAGGTATCTCCTCTCTACTGATGCTTTATCACCAATCCTTGTTTCAATTAAAACCCCACTTTTCCAAAAACATTTGTCATTGGGACGGAAAGTGAGGTGACATGTTCTGAACAGATGTGCAAAGACAGCAAATGTTACAGGGGTGATAACCCCTCCCTATGTTCTCCAAAAAGCTTAAAAATTGATTTTTTTGGGATGTAGCTACACTTCATAATGTACCTGTTCAGATTCTACTTAAGAACAAACCTACAGTCCATGTCTTGTTTGCACCACCTATATACTGCTGTTCAGAGTATATAGGGTTGTAGGTATAGGGTTTTATTTTGGGTGCGGGGTCCCCCTTAGTATCCATACAAGACCCAAAGGGGCTGGGGTGGGGGGGGGGGGTGATGGGGTAGCCATGCCATTTTTCTCAAGGATTTTCAGCCATATGGCGGCCAGGACAAGACATGACATTAAAGCCGCAAGTGGTTTTAAATGGCTTCTTTTTTTCCTTTACAAATGTCATTTTGTGCAAGGACAGTTCTAAACACGGGAAACACATGCCACTTCACAGGCATACTTTAGACACCCCCCAGGTACCATATTTAAAGGAAAATTTCACTTTTTTTTTTTTCACTTTATGCATCATTAAAATGACTGCTCCCGAAAAAACTTTAGTTTTTAAAATTTCTTTTTGCATTGATATATGTCCCCTGGGGCAGGACCCGGGTCCCCAAACCTGTTTTATAACATTAACATGCATATTGGCCGTTGTAATTAGCAATTTTGATTTCGAACGTTCGCGTCCATTATAACGAATAGGGTTCGAAAATTTGTGCGAACTTTCGGTCCGTTCGAAGGTTCTGGTGTTCGGCTCATCCCTAATCTTCAGTGTCAGACTGTCAGTGTTGCCTAAGAACAGATAAGAGTGTAAATCCAAGGACAAGCTTTCAGATTGTTGTTGCTGTGAGCCTGAGCCTGAGCCTGAGGCTGAGGCTGGAACTAGTGCCCCTTCACTTTGTGCTGCTTTGAAAAAGCTACCCAAGGTGAATGTACTAACTGGCCACATCCCTGGATTGTCATTGTATAGAACAAAGGACTGTTCCTTCCCCCTTGGATGGGACTTTTATTTAAGGCCACAAACACTGAAGTGCGTTAGAAAAATTATTTTTACATAAAGATAGATTACACATACAATGATCAATGGTTAAAAAGCATAATTTGTTTAGCTTTGTTTGTCACGTGACGTGACACATGTAAACCACATCTGGTTTATGCCTTTAACCAATAACCTTAACCATTGATCATTGTTGTTGTGTGATCTATCTTTTTATGTAAAAATAAATGAATTTTGTAACGCACTTCAGTGTTTGTGGCCTTAAAAGTCCCATCCAAGGGGGATTCGGGTCCGGGAACAGTCCTTTGTTCTAAAATAAGCCATAATATTCTGGCTTCAATCAAACAAATTTTAAAGAAATGACAATGTAATGAAAAACAATTACATTCAAAAAACATTCAGGTAACGGATCATCTTCAGTGTCAGTGTTGCCTAAGTGCTGCTTTGAAAAAGCTACCCAAGGTGAATGTACTAACTGGACACATCCCTGGATTCTCATTGTATAGAACAAAGGACTGTTCCTTCCCCCTTGGATGGGAATTTTAAGGCCACAAACACTGAAGTGCGTTAGAAAATTGATTTATTTTTACATAAAGAAAAAATAGATCACACATATACAATGATCAATGGTTAAAAAGTATAATTTGTGTAGCTTTGTTTGTCACGTGACGTGACACATGTATACTACCACCACCACATCTAGTGGTTTATGCCTTTAACCAATAACCATTGATCATTGTTGTTGTTATGTGATCTATCTTTTTATGTAAAAATAAATTAATTTCTAACGCACTTCAGTGTTTGTGGCCTTAAAAGTCCCATCCAAGGGGGATTGGGTAACAGTCCTTTGTTCTAAAATAAGCCATAATACTCTGTCATTTCTTTAAAATTTGTTTGATTGAAGCCAATGTAATGAAAAACAATTACATTAAAAAAACATTGAGGTAGGTATCATGTCAGATAAAGATGAACACCAATTTAAAGATTTTTAGCTAGAAACACAAGCCTATCCACATTTTGTGGCTTCAGTGCAGAACGGCGACAAGTGACAATGTTGCCCCCTGTGCTAAAAACCCTTTCAGAAGGGGAACTGGTTGCAGGAATGCAGAGGTATTTTCTGGCCAGTGCAGACAATCTCAGATACTGATCCTTGTGAACCTTCCACCAGACTAACGGATCATCTTCACTGTCAGTGTTGCCTAAGAATAGATAAGTGTGTAGTTCCAAGGACAAGCTTTCGGATTGTTGTTGCTGTGAACCTGAGGCTGGATCTGGTGCCCCTTCACTTTGTGCTGCTTTGAAAAAGCTACTCAAGCTCTTTCGAGCCTTCTTTGAAGGACCAGTGCCACTATTAGTAGTTGTAGTGGGGCTTTCCTTAACTGTTAGCTTTGACATCTCCTCTTTTAGTCTGTTCTGGACAACAGTTTTGTTATCGTCATTAACGTAAGTCATCTTAAACCTGGGATCGAGGGTTGTGGCTATGTCGAGAAGGTCTTGTGTTTTTTGGTCCTGATATTTTTCCTCCAGATACCCGATGATCTTTGATTTCATTGTGCAAATGAGATCAGAGTCATCTTCCGTAACAGCCAAAACAGAAGACTGAAATAGTTGTAGAGCAGGTTTCACAGAAGAGACACTGACATTCTGCTCTCCTGAAAGAGCATCTGTGAAGTCTGCCAGTGGGATGAGAGTCTTGTCCACAGCCTCCAGAACCTATAGATCTTGCCATGTTGGCAAGAGGTGCCTAGCTTTGCGGTCAGAAGAGAGGACATGGGTGATGGCAGCTTGCTGCTCAAGTATCCTCCTCACCATAGCCTGCCTAGATCCCCACCTTGTTGGGCACTCTGTCTTGAGCTTGTGGTCTGGTAAACCGAGTTGTTTTTGTGCCTCAGAAAGCTCCCTCTTCCTCCTCCAACTGTAGCTAAAACACCCGACAAGCTTTTTGAACAAACCCATAGCACGCTCAATTCGTGGGTCCTTCATTGCATTCTCTATTGCGAGATTAAGCCTTTGGCCAAAACACTGCAGTCGAGTCCAGTGATTTATGGATATGGTCTTTACAATGTTGCTTCCATTGTCTGTATTGATGCACACAAGATTCTTCTCCTCCAATTTCCAGTTTATGAGAGCATCCTTTAATCCCTGCGCCAAAGCTTCGCCAGTGTGGTCCTCAGGGAAAAACCCAGTTTTTAGGCACCGACTTTTCATCTCAAAATCATCATTGATGAAATGGATTATTAAGCTCATGTATGGTTCCATTGCTCTGCTGGAACATAAATCTGAAGTTGCTGCAAAGTTAAGTACATCTCGCAATTCTGTTGCAACTGTTTCACGACATTTGGTGTACAGAGCAGGGATTGCAACATGGGAAAAATAAGTACGAGAGGGCACTTGAAAACGCTTATCAAGGGTTTGAATGAGTTTTTTAAACCCCTCTTTTTCAACAGTGGTCACGGGAGCCATGTCTTTAGCCAGGTGAAATGCGATTGCTTGTGTTATTTCTTTGCGCCTGACGGAGGTTGTTGAGTACGGTGTTGCATTATATAATGTTCCTTTAATTGACGTTTTTTTTGTCTGGCTTTGTGGTTGAGCGCCGGCGGTTTTGTTTTTCCGTAACGTCTCATATTGTTGTATGTGATTAAGTTTCAGGTGATTAAACAGATTGGTGGTGTTGCCCTTTGGTGCACAAACAACGGCTAAACATTGCTTGCAGTAGATGGTTTGCTGAGTGTCATCATCTGCTTTGAATCCGAAATGAGCCCACACTTCGGAATAAGCTCCTCTTTTTGGAACAAAAACATCTTGGTTTTTATCAGACTCACTTGCGCATTTAACTAAAATTTATAAAAACCAATTCAAGTCCCTGGGTTGGGTGATGAAGGTTTTCTACAGCAGCGCTCAAATGGTCAGCACATACCCCTGACCACTCTTTCTTATTCTCAGTTCATAAGAGTGCATAAAAAAAATTGTGATGAAACTGTTATACGGTAAATGACACAGATCTTCAGGTGTCTTCTAGAGTAAATGATAAAATCCACCTCTAATCATTTGTTGTTTCCCCTTTCGGGTGGGTACTCACCACAACAGTGGATTTTAAAGGCACCTCACAGATCCCATCCACTGATCGTCCGATCGTCCAGATCCTGGTCCTGCTTTCTCACTCCGATATCTCCGGAGATCATCCGATTACCACCACCACAACAGTGGATTTTAAAAGCACCTCACAGACCCCATCCACTGATCGTCCGATCGTCCAGATCCTGGTCCTGCTTTCTCACTCCGATATCTCCGGAGATCATCCGATATCCACCACATTTCCTCCTCATGTGTTCACTTGCGCATTGCTCTGCCTCTGCACTGGCCTCTGCAGAGTCTGCACTGGCCTCTGTCTCACTCATGTAGAATAATAACCAAGTAGAATATTGGTTTAGTTTGTTTCTAACTTCTCGACTGTACACTTCTGCTGTTCTGATGCAGTTAACTAACATAAGTACATACATACATCTGTGTCCTTGAAAATATAATTGTCTGAACTTGAACTTCAATTAGGAAATCCAACAAGAACAACGAGCCCAGCTGGGCTAAAGAGTCCTGTATGACTGTGTGTATATTCTCCAGGTATTGCTGAAGCTCTTGTTCTCTTAATAATATTCAACTGGGTGTGGTTGACTGGACATGTGTGTACCTATAGAGAAAACAAAACGAGAGCGCACAGTCTATCATCCGCCTTTAGTTTAAAACCACTTGCAGCTAATGCACTGACATTTAAAAGGCAATGAATCAAACATTGTGTTTTTTTTTGCTTGGCAATGTTGCGCCCGGCTGCGCCCCTTCAGGCTAGTCACTGAGGCTGACAACAGCGGAACAGCCCAGGCACCAGGCTCCATTTTCTACTCTGCGACCTGGGGTTTGTCAAGCCCTGATACTTATAATATATAAATCCCTCTCCCTCCCTCCCTCTTGCATTGGGAATGTATGGGAGGACTGAGAAGAATAAAAGCCATAGATGAGCAAATCTCTGACTTTATCCAGCAATGCCATGCTGGGACTTATAGTTCCAATGACTAGAAATGCCTGTCCAACACTGTGGTCTCCTAATGGAGAAGGCAAGTGTAATAAAAGTAAATGGGAATGTATGGGAAGAAGAATAAGAGCCATAGAGGAGCAGATCTCTGACTTCTGCAGAGGCCAGACAGGGCATTGCTGGATAAACCATGCTGGGACTTGTAGTTCCACAGACTAGAAATGCCTGGCTGCCCAACGCTGTTCTCCTAATGGTGATCCCTGCCTGCAATACAAGTAAATGGGAATGTATGTTAGGAAGAATAAAAGCAACAGAGGAGCAGATCTGACTTATCCAGCATTGCCCTCTCTGGCCCCTGTAGAAGTCATGCTGAGACTTGTAGTTCCACAGACATCAATCTCCTGCCACATGTATCTCCAATAGAGGGAGGCAACAGGTCCCAGTAGAAAGCTCCCACCCGATCACCCTCCTCCTCTTCATTACCTGGTAAAGATTATATTTATTTTGTATATATATTATATATATACACTCTCCATGTTGCACCACCCACAGATCTACATTTTAAAATGGTTAATTAAAAAAAGAAAAATCTATATCAAAGTTAAACTCAACAAGAAAAAAACAATTTTATATATATGTAGCGCTACCCCCAGTTAAGAGAGCCGCTGGTTTGATTTCGGGCCCTGAGTACAGCTCCACCAACCCCCGGCAATCTTTTCTAGTCTCCTATGGCATAGTTAGTCAAGGGATTCTACTTGAATCGCAAGCAAACCGTATTGCAAGGGTAACCTCTTTGGTCTGAAACAACACACTGATGCGAGAGATCAAATATAACGGTTTTACTTTTGTCTTAGAAGGCATAAACAGAACATAACACATACAACTTGCTTACAGAGCCCTGCAGCATTTGGTATAGCACACAATAATGGCGCAGCGCGGTAATCCACCATGCACAGCTATTATGGTGTACGCGCCCTATGGCGCACTAAACAATAGTCTATCTCCCCTCCCTGGTCAGGCCTGACACAGAATAAATCTCAGTCTTTTCTAAAGGGGGGGTTTCCTCGCATGCAAACTTTCAGTGGTGCACTTGATGAACAGTATTTTGTAATCCACAAAGTAGGCAGTCACAAGGAACACTATACTGGAGACCCCTTTAACCCTGTCCTGCTGCTGGTCTCCAGTGGAACAGCAAACAAACGATCAGTGGGCCAAGGCAGTCTATAGGCCTAAACACGGTACAGTCTATTAGATTGAGCAAGTGCTCGCTCACCACTCTGGACGCGATCCCAGTCCGGGACTTCCACCTGCTGTGTCTCCGCACATAGCATCTGCCACGATCAGGTCCCCGATCCAACTGATGTCCTCACTCGACAAGTCAGATGCCACCCAGGCTCCGCAGTGGGGTGGAAGGCTCTTCAGAAGTTGCGCAAGGCCCCAGGCTTCAGGCCTTGCACTGCAGCAGATCCGCACAGGAAGAAACTGTTGCTTGCAGAGCGGTGTCCAAAGAGGCCGAGCTCTGCCTCGCCTCCTTCTTAAATAGCCCCTCCCATGAGTCTCTGCGGTGGCCAATTGCACTCTGGGTGCCGAACGGGGTTCTGGGTAACGTAGTCCCGGGGCCTTAAAGGAGACCCCGCTACATACATATACATATATATATATATATATATATATATATATATATATATATATATATAAATTTTTTTTGAGTTTTACTTTGATACACTGCACATGGTGACATGGAGGATTAATACAGGACACATTCATTCATTGCCAGATCATATGAAATCAATACATCGTTTTATTATTGATACTAAAAATAGATGGGTTTTATAATTTACCTGGAAAATCATATAAGGCCGCGGCGCTAAGGCGACAATGTTTTCATGTTTCCTTGTCAAAGTATTTTATTGAAAGAAATGTAAAAGATGTGTACAGATCATGCGTTTATAATGGTTGTAGAACATTGACTATATATTTCTATTATAAAGAATAAATAGTAAATTCATGGTCTACAATGTACATATTGATGGATAGTTTCTAAGGGCTAAGCTGAAATTAACGGTGGATACATCTACGCACTAGATGTTTGTTACTGTAGATGGTAAAATATCGAACAAATAAATATTATTTGGTTTAGTACAAATGAGATCTAATTACATAGTGCAATATTATATTGCCGCTTAGATATTGCTTTTCAAGAAAATATTAAAGATTTAAGTGAACTTTAAATGGACGTAAAAAATTGCGTAAAAATTACATAAAAATAGAAATGGATAGGTAGGTAACATAAAAATAGGTAGAATAGGATAGTAGGAAAATAGAGAGGGGGGGGGGTATAGGAGTCCACTCGAATGGCTCGAGTTCATTGGTCTTTGACCTATGTATTACAACAAGATAATAGAGTATTCACGATAAGGTCTACCTGCTACCATGGCATGAGAATCAAGTCTTTGCGGAATGAAGATAGGTGATATTTAATCCAAGGGTTCCATATCTTTTCAAAGATTGGAATTTGATCTCTTTCTATGGCTAGCATTTTGGCGTGAGCCATAAATTCATTTACTCTACGTATGGTCTAGGCTATTTCCAGTTTAGGGGTCCTCCATGCCTTTGCAATTGTTTGTTTGGCTGCCGTAAACAATTGAGTGAGAAGTTTAAATTGCTTATATGTGATGTAATCTGGTTTTAGATTGAGCAAGGCCGTGGCTGGGTCAGGATGCATAGTGAGGCCAAATATTTTGGAGGCAGTTTCAAATATCTGTTCCCAGTATAATTGTATCAACGGGCAAGACCACCAAATGTGTAGGTGGGTGCCCGGGTCAGGACAGCCCCGGAAGCATTGGCCTGTTTGGTTCGGCGTAAATTTTGCCAATCTATAGGGAACGAGGTACCAATGGGTTAGAACTTTATAGTTGGTTTCTACCGCCAGAACATTTGGTGAAGAAGACTTTGTTATAGACCATATTTTGGACCAATCAGCCACATTGAATTCTCTTTCCAGGTCCTCCTCCCATTTACGTGCATAAGGTGGTTTGTCTAAACCTGGGTAAATTGAAATGTGGGTGTATATAGACGATATTAGTCCTCTTGAATGGGGGTCTTTTAAGCATGCAGATTCAAATATTGTAAGTTGGGATAAAGGGGTGTCAGTAATTAACAAAGGTGCGTAAACGTTTTTAATTTGGAGATATCTGAAAAGTTCAGAGTTTGGCAAGTTATAGGTGTCGCAAAGGATAGGAAACGTATGAAAGGATGATGTAGAGGTTAGGTTATTAAGCCGAGTAATATTCAATGAATTCCATACCTTAAATGACTTGGGTGAGACCCATACTGGGTAAAAAGCAGGGTTTTTCAAGAATGATAAGAGAGGGTTGTGAGATGATTGTAGCTGATGTTTAAATCTAAGGTTATCCCATATGGCTAAAAAGTGTTTTATAATAGGGTTACTTAGGGTTTTCCTTTCTTTAGGGAGGAGCCATAGTACATTGGATATAGATAGAGGGTCACATTCTGCTGCTTCTATTATTACCCATATAGGTATTTCATCATTAGTGTGATATTTAGGGAGGCTGGCAATATGTGCCGCTCTATAATAATTAGCAAAATTCGGGAACCCAAGACCTCCTTTAAGTTTTGATAAATAAAGTGTATGTAGCGATACACAGGGTTTTTTGGAGCCCCAGACATAATTTGATGTTTTTCTTTGAAGTATTCTAAGATAATAAGATGGGATAGGGATTGGTAAGACTCTGAATAAATAGAGTATTTTAGGGAGAATTGTCATTTTAACTGCGTTAATTTTACCTATCCATGAAATTGGGAGATGTGTCCATTGTTGTAAAAGAGTTGTTATTTGTTTGAGGAGTGGGGGATAATTTGCTGCAAAGAGATCTAAGTATGAGGCTGTTAGGTGAATCCCTAAATAGGGGATTGACCTCTCAGTCCATATGAAAGGAAGTTCAGTTTTGTCCGAGTCTGATTCTACTTTAGTGAGGGATATATCTAGGGCCATGGATTTTTTGGGGTTTATTGTAAGTCCCGAAATCACTGCAAATTTATCTAAAATGGATAGAAGATTAGGTCCAGAGACTTGTGGGGATGATAGAAATAGGAGTATGTCATCCGCAAATAGGCATAATTTATGATGGTATCCAGCTATTTCGATACCTGTGATTGTCGGATCTGTGCGGATTAGTTGAGCTAGGAGTTCTATTAGGAGGGCGAATAGGAGAGGGGAGAGTGGACATCCCTGGCGCGTTCCTCTTTCTATATTAAAGGAATTAGATTTATAGCCTGCATATTTTATATATGCAATTGGTTTGTTATAGAGTGCTTCTATCCATGTTAGGAAGTGAGGGCCAAATCCCCATTTTTGTAATGTGTAATTAAGGTAAGGCCAGGCTATGGAGTCGAAGGCCTTTTTTATGTCTAGGGATAGAAAACAGGAGGGTATATGTCGTTTTTTGGCTATGTGGGCTAGCAATACGGCCCGACGGACATTGTCTCCCGCCTGCCGCTTTGGCATGAATCCTACTTGATCCTTATGGATGAGCTTGCCTATTATTCTATTTAGTCTTTTGGCCAATATTTTGGCCAAGAGTTTGATATCTAGGTTCAGAAGGGAAATTGGGCGAAAGTTTGTACATAGGGCATCATCTGTGAGAGGTTTTGGGATCATACAAATAATGGCGGTCAAGGTTTCCTGTCTAAAGGATTCTCCTTTCAATAATACATTGAAGGCGTCTTCTAAGATTGGTGATAATATGTCTGTATAGGTTCTGTAATACAAGGCTGAGTAGCCATCTGGGCCTGGTCTCTTGTTTATTTTTAATTCTTTAATAGCCTTGGCGGCATCTTCTGGTGAAATAATTTCTTCTAGGGTTTTATTTTGGTCAGGGGAAAGTCCTGGCAGATGTATGTCGGAGAAAAATGTATCTGCAGCTAGCGGGTCAAAGTTATTAGATAAAGCATATAATGAGGACAGGTGGGAATGACATTTTTAAACTATTTTGTGAGGGTTGCATGTGTATACTTCCTTTGCTAGTTTTAGCCGAATTGGTTTAAAGGGTTTGTTTAGGGAATTGAGTGTTCTTGCAAGGTATGTCCCGGACTTATTAGCTTTCATGAAGCGGTTAAATCTTGAGCGTTTATAGGATTTTTCTACAGCTTCTGTGAGAAATAAGTTGTATGCAATACGGGTCTTGTCTAATCGGGATTTAGTTAATGTGGATGGATTTTTTTGATGGGATATAAAGGCCGTGTTAAAATCCATTTCCAGGTTTTTCATTCTCGTTTTAAATATAGCTGATTGTTTCTGAATTGTGTTGCGTATCACTGGTTTATGGGCTTCCCATAGAGTTAGCGTACTAATTTCTGGGCTAGAGTTAAGGGTAATGTATTCTTTTATGTCTTGTTCAATAGTTTGGCGATAAGCTGGGTGTTTGAGTAGAATGTCTGGGAGATTCCAAGTACGATCATGGCCTTTGGGTAATGCTGATTTAATGGAGGTGAGTACAGCATTATGGTCGGACCATGGAATGGGGACTATGTCTGCAGCAATGATTTCAGGGAGCATGCCTATGGTTAGAAATATATGATCAATCCTTGAAAATGTTTTGTGGGGATGGGAATAGTATGTGTATTTATGTGTAGTGGGGTTGGCTTCTCTCCATGAATCTACTAAATTATGTTTGGATAGAATTTGTTTGAAAAACTTCTTGACATTTGTTTGGGATGGTATGTACGGGGATTTATCCAGAAATGGGAGGAGGACCTGGTTGGAGTCACCACATAGTATAACTGTTCCCATTTTATGATCATTCACTACTTGTAATAAATGTGACATAAATGGATTAGGTTGTTTATTTGGTGCATAGTAAGAAACTACAGTTATTGCGGTATCTACTATGTGGCCCATAAGAATTAAGTATCGTCCTTCAGGATCTTTTATTTGAGATTGGAGTGTAAATGGGGTAGAACGATGGAAGGCTATGAGAGTACCCCGTTGCTTGGAGGCAGCCGAGGCCGTGTAGGTTTGCGGATAGAAATGGGATATAAATTTGGGTGTGGAGGTTCTTGTGAAGTGAGTTTCTTGTAAACAAACTATGTGTGCCTTTTTGGCATGAAATACGCGGAAGGCCTTGGTTAGTTTTTGGGGAATGTTCAGTCCCTGAACATTCAGGGACAAGATGTTTAATGGTGCCATGGTAGTAGAGAGGTTAAAGAGGACTTACCCGGGGCGTGGCCAAGATGGAGACCTGAACAGTCGCACTTAACGGAGCTCTGCTGGCTACCTTGCCTTTTATCCTGTCCAGGCGGGCTTAAACTCCGTTCGTGGCTCCCCTCCCCTGGCAGATGAGACGCCGCACACGACGGGGAGGCTCAGGTGGAGGTACGACGCTTCGGTTTCCTCCGCTGTCCGAGATCCCTGCAAACTCTCCCCCGGCCTGTGTGCGGCCTCGTGGCGAGCGGCCTTCCAAGATGGCGTCACAAACAGTGCGGGCGGAGGAGCCCCCATCCCAGCCCAGCTATGTAGCCGACATCATGGCAGCCATAGCGACTTGCCAAGCAACACTCACCTCTAAGATTGAGGCTGTGCAGCTGGAGATGGGGATCATGAGGCAGGATATGGACAAGATAAGGTCCCGAGTCTCGGAGGCTGAGCGGCGGGTGGGGGATGTGGAGGACATAGCGACAAGCCACTCCGCTGACCTCCGAGCCATGCACAACCGGATCAAGGCACTGGAATATAAGGCCGACGACGCCGAAAACCGAAATAGGAGGAACAACCTCCGGATTGTTGGACTCCCGGAAGGTGCGGAGGGACAGTCTCCAACTGGATTTGTGGAGGGCCTTCTGCGTGATCTCCTCCCAGAGGCTCACTTCTCTCCCTTCTATGCGGTGGAGCGAGCGCACCGGATCCCTCCGAGGCCGAATCCTGCCGGGGGCCCTCCCCGCACGTTCATTCTCCGGTTCCTGAATTTTCGGGACAGGGATGAGGTGCTGAGAGCCGCAAGGGGTAAGGGAGAGCTTCGGTACGAGAACGCTAAAGTTCTCATCTTCCCGGATTATTCGATGGAGGCCCAGAAGTTGCGAAAGTTATTCGACCAGGTCAAGGCCCAGCTCCGCACCCGTGATATTCGTTACAATATGATGTTCCCTGTACGACTCCGGGTACAAGATGGTGAAACCATACGCATCTTCATGTCACCAAGGGAAGCTTTCTCCTGGATCGACACGCTACCACCTCATCACTGAGTTGACAAATACCTTCCTTCTATGTATGAGAAGACATATCTGCCTTTTAATCTGCTGCCACCCTGGCTGCGGTAGGGCCCACCTTGCTGCCTTCAATTCTGCCTGGACCCTCCAGAAGTTTGGGTTCTGCTGCTGGCTGGGGACACCAGTGTTGTCATGGGGTATGTACTATGCTCTTTTGAATGCCTCGAGTGCAGTTACTCTCAAGTAATGTGCCCCTGCTTGCAGGAGATGTTT
The DNA here is from genome assembly GCA_029206835.1 of Rana muscosa. Lineage (NCBI taxonomy): Eukaryota > Metazoa > Chordata > Amphibia > Anura > Ranidae > Rana > Rana muscosa. The sequence continues at coordinate 236,889,468 of CM055120.1, forward strand.
CTTTGACTGACTTACCACCTGTTGACCTGTTGTCCTTATTCCTGGTGACCTGGTAGACCTTTTTTTTTTGCTCCTGTACTTTGCCATGGACTGCCGTGGGGAATTTGGGGTTGCTACCTGCATTAATAGGTACTTTCATGTGGTGGCCAGCGGCTCTGGTGCTGAACTAGCATCTGGACTAGTGTGTGGTCTCCTCCGGTCCACGGACCGATACACTAGTATCTTGTTCTAACAGACCTGTTGTCTGGGGTTAGGGGATTATGCTCTCCATGATTGGGGTGGGGGGGGTAGGGAAATGTTGGGAACTGGTTGTTATACTGCTGTTGCAGGGGGAGGGGAAGATTTTTGCTTTGTTTCTTTGTGACATTACATGCCTAATAATTTCCTTTTGCAGGTTCGGTGATGGAGATGTTCTGGGGGGGAGGGGGGTCCCTGTGTCCCTTTTTTTTGGATCTTGGGCACTCTATGCCTGTGGGGGGTGGGGATATCTATGTCCGTCACTCGTCCTGATGGCTCAGATTAGAGTTGGTTCCTGGAACGTCCGGGGTCTCAACTCTGCGGTCAAGAGATCCCTGGTGTTCCGGTACCTTTAGAAGATTAACCCCCACATCTGTATTCTACTGGAGACTCACTTGACGGGCTCACAAATTCTTGCTTTGCGCAGGGCCTGGGTTGGAGCAGCATACCACTCCACCTACTCCTGCTATGCCCGGGGAGTGAGTATCCTGATTAGGAAGTCCCTGCCGTTCCGGATCATAGACGTCCGTACGGACCCCGGGGGCAGATTTGTGGTTCTCCATGCCTGTATTTTTGATAAGCGGGTGGTCTTGGCTGGGGTGTACTTGCCCCCCCCCGGCCTCGATACAACTGCTATATGATCTTATGGGGATAATTCTTGAATTTGATGCACCAGTGCTTTACGTTTTTGGAGACTTTAATTTGGTCCCCTCCCAGGGCATGGACAGGTTGCATTCCGTGTCCCGACCCTCCTCGGACCTCCCCCGATGGGTGGATGCATATGGACTGACGGACGTGTGGAGACATTTTCACCCTCATACTAGGGAGTACACGTGCCACTCTGCCACGTATAAAACTCTGTCTCGTATTGATCTAATATATGCCACTAATGCGGCCCTCAATTGGGTTTGAGATGCTAGTCATCTATCTAGGGGCATATCGGATCACGCGCCCGTCTGTCTGGATCTATCGCCTGCGGACCCTGGGGGTGCGAGGCTATGGCGCCTTTCCAGGTACTGGGCCATGGATGACAGGATTCAGGAAGATATGGTGGAGTCTATCTGTAATTATTGGTCTGCTAACAGGGACTCGGCTGGCTCTGGTGTGCAGTGGGATGCTTTTAAGGCCTGGGTTAGAGGGGAATATATCTCCCGGATATCCACATTGCAAAGGGAGGGTGAGAAGGAGTTGCTTGACAGGGAGGAGGAGGCTAGTGGGTGTAAGAGATCCTATGTTGAGGCCCCTACGGAGGCAGCGTATTCTACATGGCAGCAGGCCCTTAGGAAGCTTTCCCTGTGCCGGATTGATCAGACTAAGAAATCTATGTTATACTCTGCCCAACGAGTTTTTGAACATGGAAACAAGAACGGACACTTGCTGGCGTGGCTATCCAGGGGTTCGAATCAGTCTACACATATAGTGGGGGTGCGGGACGAGGGAGGGACGATGCTCACTTCCCCGGACAATATCAATGCTAGATTCTCCCAATTCTTTCAAGGGGTCTACTCCTCGAGAGTTCAGTACTCGCCCTCTGACCTGCAGACCTTTTTGGACTCGGTCCCATTCCCCACACTTGATGAGACTGTGCGGGCAGACCTTGAGACAGACATTACCCTGGAGGAAGTTCAGGGGGCCATAGGGGGGTTGCAGGGAGGTAAGACCCCTGGGTTTGATGGACTCCCGACAGAATTCTACTCACAGAACTTGGAGACCCTTGCCCCAAAGCTGACAATGCTTCTCTCAGAATTCAGCAGACATGGTGCCCTGCCTAAATCTATGGCGGAGGCGATTATTGTGTTGGTGCCCAAGCCCGGTAAGGATCCTCTAGACTGTGCCTCCTACAGGCCCATCTCCCTACTGAACGTGGACGCTAAAGTCCTTGCCAAGATCATTGCGAACCGTCTATCAGGAGTGATTACTGAGCTGGTTCACATGGATCAGACTGGATTTATGCCGGGTAAGGGCACCGACATCAATATTCGTAGACTCTTTTTGAATCTCTCTGTAACGCATGACCGTGTCGGATCCTGGGTGGTGGCTTCTCTGGACGCGGAGAAAGCCTTCGACTCGGTGGAATGGGGGTATTTGTGGGAGGTCTTGGCCAGGTTTGGCTTTGGCCCCCGTTTTATACACTGGATTCGGATGCTGTATGGGAGGCCGGTGGCGAGGGTTCGTACCAATGGGTGGGTCTCGGAGCCCTTTCCGCTTTCCAGGGGGACTCGTCAGGGGTGCCCCCTCTCCCCAAGCCTCTTTGCCCTTGCGTTGGAACCCCTAGCGATCACTGTCCGGGAGTCCCGGGCGATTTCCGGGCTATCGGTTGGGAGGCTGGAGGAGAAGATATCCCTCTACGCGGACGACGCCCTCCTGTACCTCAATGACGCTGGTCCCTCGCTGCTAGCAGCCCTGGAGACGTTCGAAGTTTTTGGGACGTTCTCTGGAGTTAGAATAAACTGGTCCAAGTCGGTGCTCTTCCCGCTGGATGCCCAGGCTCCCTCTCTGGCTAGCCCGTCCCCCTTAAAGTGGGTCACTGAATTTAAATACTTGGGAGTAATGGTGACAAGGGAGGCAGCCCAATATTATACACTTAATGTTCTCCCCCTATTGAATGTAGTAAAGGAGAGGTGCCTGGCTTGGTCTGGTCTCCCCCTGAACCTCATAGGACGCATCAACCTTATTAAGATGGTTCTGCTACCAAAGTTTAATTATATATTTCGGAACAGCCCGGTCTGGATCCCGGCCTCCTTCTTTAGAGTTGTTAATGGGTGCATTACCTCATTTCTGTGGAATGGGAGGGTCCCCAGACTGGCTAAGTCTACCCTTCATCTTCCTATGCGGCTGGGGGGGCTCACTTTACCAGATCTGCTGGTCTACTTCTGGGCAGCTGTCCTGGTGACGGCACACTGGTGGGTGGCGGGAGATAGGTCAAATGCAGCAGTGTGCCTCGAGGTAGCCTGTTTGGGTTCCTTGATGGACCTGCGAAACCTGGTATACAGAGGGGCAAGGGCATATTCTATGGTTCCGGCCCCCACCAAGACTACCCTTAAGGTTTGGGCGGCTGCTAGGAAAAGGTTCTCCCTGCCCAATAGATGGGCCCCGGCTCAGCCATTGTGGGGCAATCCTGGACTGCCGCACTTTAGATCAATTCCTGATCCACAGGTCTGGGCCAGATTCGGGGTAAAAACACTGCAGGACATTATGCCAAATGGGGTACTTTTAACCTTTGCACAGCTTAGCAGGCAGTTTCAAGTGCCGGGATGGATGCTCTTCCGATATCTCCAACTACGCCACGCTGCTAGGGCGCAATTTTCCACTAGACCCCTGTTAGAATTTGACCCTGTTGAGTCGCTCTTGATACAGGGGGACCTCAAGAAGCCACTCTCTGTACTATATGGGACACTACTCAAACCAGATACCCCGAGACTGGACAGGCTTTGGGATAGGTGGAAGGCGGACGTCCCATCCCTGGGGAAGGAGGAGTGGGAGGATGCGTTGGAGGAATGTCCCAAGCTGGTGATTTCCTCCCGGGACAAACTGACACAAATCAAAATGCTGCACAGGGTGTATTATACACCGGTTAGGCTCCATAGGATATACCCTGACAGAGACCCCTGCTGCGCAAGATGTCGGACCCACCCTGGCACCCTTATACATCTACTTTGGGAATGCCCTAAGATACAGGTATTCTGGAGAGGGGTGTTTGAATTGCTCAATCTGAAACTGGACTTGGAGCTTCCCGTGTTGCCAGAGCTGGCCTTGTTTGGGGTCCAAGATGATGAGCAGAGACCCCGCCATAGAAAACAGTTGATTGCATATTTGTTATTTTATGCCAAAAAGTCTATTATTTGCAAGTGGATATCCCCTAGCTCTCCGTCAGTGTCCTCCTGGCTGGCCATGGTTGATGCTGCAATACCAATGTACAGGCTGACGTATATCAGCAGGGGATGCCCCTGGAAGTTTGACAAGGTGTGGTTGCCCTGGATATCGCCTTGATTGGTCCTACAACCCCCTTCTAGACCCTTGCGCCCGGTTGAGATAGGATGGCCGGTTGGGTGGGCGGTGGGCGGGGGCCCCCCCCCCAGAAGTTCTATTCTTTACATTATCCCTTATATGTCGCTGTTGCCTGCTGAATACACTGATTTGTATGTCACAAGTTGTAATGTCATATTCCTCGGCTATGTTGGCCGAGCTCTGTTTATATGTTCATGTATATATAACTGCTCAATAAACACAACCTGATTGTAAAAAAAAAAAAAAGAGGACTTACCCGTTGCTAAGTTATTCGTGTTACTTAATGCGATCCCAGTGGACTCGAAGAGGGGGAAGGAAAGCAGATAGAAGATGAATACTAGAGTGATAGAATGGAATAAAATTTGACTGATTAGACAAAATAATACATATACCAACATAAAGACACATTTAAGTGTTTTCCGCAAGTGGGGGCAAAAATCCCTCACTGGGGAAATAGTGCCTCCGTCAGACTTCCACATGTTTTATGTGGTCGAATGAGGGGGGCAAAGTAGGGCGCACGGATCTCCCGTTCAAAGGGGGGAGAGCCATCTAAAAAGAACAATACAATAAAGAATAATTCGTTAACCTAATAACTCATATTAAAACTATTAATATTATAAGTAAATACTCCAGGGGAGGGACTATAAGGGTGATGAAAATTAAAAAAAATCATCTGATTGCCCCAAGATCCCCTGGTGAGGAAGCTACCTAAACTAGAGGGGTGGTAATAAAGGGTGAGGATAGAGCAGGAATTGGGGGTCCTCCTTTACACAATAGAAGTAATAACGAAACTGTCGGCTAGGGGAAATAATAAAAAGATCCCCAAAGGTGAATAATACTATTGTTATGTTAGTTCCCATTCAGTAATATAAGATCAATCAATTGACTTACAAAGAGGGGGGACTGGTAAAATAAGTAAGACCTATGTTCTTCAACAGTCTAATGAGCGTCAGGAGAAACTATATAAAGACCTTCTTCGAGAACCAGAAAATCTAGGATAGCAGGACTTTTGCTTACCCTAAGTTATACTAGAGAGTAAAAAAATAAAAAATAAAAACTAGAAAAAACTTCAACCGTATGCTAGTTAGCATTTTTTGAATTTAAGCTTAACTGAAAAACTATGAGCAATCATTGTAAGTGAAATGGGATTGCATCTGGGGCAACACTTATTATTGTGCATTAGATTGTTAATAAGTGTGTTGCACAATATGTCTTCAAAAGGTCCATAGCAGGGTAAAAGCGAACAGGTTGATCTCTTTGAGATTTCTGTCAGTCCATTGAGTCTTCTCTTTCCTGAGGAGGAGATGTATAACGACTTCTCTTGTGGGATGGATGATTTCCATTTTCCAAATTGGGTTGGGAGCGATGCCCCTTGGATGAAAGGGGCATTGCTCTACTCTGCAGAGAGGTATTTCTTGGGTCTGGATCCATTAAATGTAGATCTATGAGTGTTTGTTGAAGTTCTTCATAGGTTCTGCAAGTGTATCTTTTCCCTTTATAGGCAAACCGTAAAGAGAATGGGAATCCCCATTGATATGGGATATCATGGCTTTGGAGTTCCTGAAGAAGGGGTCTTAATGCTCTTCTCTTAGTAATTGTAGTTTGGGACAAATCAGCAAACAGTTGGTATTCATGTCCTTGAAAATGTAACTGTTTTTTATCTCTGGCTGATGACAGAAGCAGTTCTTTTGTGCGGTAGTAGTGTAGTTTCACTATGATGTCCCGTGGAGGACCGTCAAGTTTTTTAGCAGCAAGTGCTCGATGAATTCTATCAAATTCCATTCTTTCAATGGGAATGACTGGTTGCAATTCCTGGAACAGTGCAGTAATTGTAGATTGCAGGTCAAGAAATGCCTCAGGGATACCCCTGATTCGCAAATTGGACCTCCTGTCTCTATTCTCATGGTCTTCTAGCTTATTGTGAAGCAAGATATTTTCCTCTTTGAGATTTTCAAGTTCCATTGAATGTTCCAGAGAAATATTTTCTAAGTCCTCAGTTTTTATCTCTCAAGCCTCGTACACACGACCGATTTTCTCGTCGTAAAAAACACGTCGTTTTTTTCGACGAGATTCTTGTTAAGCTTGTCGATTTTCTCGTCAAGCTTTCTATGCGTACACACTGTCATTTCCCAATTTCCTCGTTGTTCTCTGCGCTCACGTCCAGCACGTACGACGGCACTATAAAGGGGAAGATCTTTTTTCTTGGCGCCACCCCTTGGGCTGCTTTTGCTGATCTCGTGTTACCGCGTGTGAAGTAAAAGTTTGGGAAGAGACGATTCGCGCTTTTCAGTCTTCGTACTTTTCAGATCGTTTTCTGCCGTTCAGTTTGTGCTTGTGGGTTCGTATCTTGACTTTCAGGGCGTCTAGGCAGGTCGTATCTGTTTTACAGTGCGTTATTGCCTGTTCGTTTCTGATTTTCAGTTCGTTATTCATAGGCCTTGCTGTTCTAAAGTGCGTTCTGTTCTGTACGTTCTGATTAGACGACCGTTTCCTAGCCATGTCACCTGGACGTTCTCGTCGTCGGGTTCGTGCTGTGCGTGCGCTTGGTGTTGGTCTGCTTGTTTTGGACCAAGACCAGTCCATGAATGGTGTGAGGAGGAGTTCATGGACCAAGAATTGGTTGCTCCAGCGGGACCAATTCTGCCACATGCCTCTGCTGCGGGAGATCGTCGAGAATAATCCTGAGGACTACAGGAATTTTCTGAGGATGTCTGACCCCGTTTTTCAGGAACTGTTGGCTTTGGTGTCCCCCTATATTACCAGGAAGGACACCGTTATGCGGGAAGCCATCAGTGCTGAGCAGAGGCTCATCGCCACGTTGCGTTACCTGGCGACAGGGAGAAGTCTTCAGGACTTGAAGTTCACCACAGGCATCTCCCCCCAGGCTCTGGGCCTCATAATCCCAGACACCTGTTCTGCCATCATCCAAGTCCTGCAGGAGGACTATATTAGGGTAAGTTTGCTCCCTTAACATCACATTTTAGGTATTACATGTATGCTAATGTATTGTATTTCTTTCATCCTTCCCTAATTACCATGATTGTAATATGCTGCGAATGTCCCCTTTGTCCCCATGCATGTTGGAAGCTTTAGATTGCCCCTTTTTTCTCCTCCCTAAATATTTCCCTTCACTAACTTTTCCAGCAGGGGCGCCTGTTGCTCCAAATGTTGGGGGGTTCAAACCCCAATTTAGGAAATAAACTTCCTCCTTTTTTGCTCTGTTACCTAATAAACGCCCCCAGTTGTCCCCTCCAATGCAGCCATTTTGTTCCCTCAAATGCAGCCATTTAGTCCCCTCTAATGCAGCCAGTTTCCCCCCAGCCCTGCACTTACCTTCTTGTGGTCAGCGCCATCCTTCTTCTGTCCTTGATGTCTTCTCCTTCCCTTCATGTTGCATCAGCCAATCATGTTACCATTAAACAGACTTGGTGAACATGATTGGCAGAGCAGCCTGTCAGTGTTTACACAAGGAATGCCCCCCTCCTTGCGTCCCCGATTTTTCTTTGAGGAAGCCAATTACATCCCTCAGGTTGTAATTTGCAAGACTATTTTAATACCTGTTTCTGCTCTGCAATTTTAACCCCCTAAATGCCGCAATGATTCATATGTCGGTCGCTTTACAAGAGGCCATCCACCTGAATAGTGTGCGGCATAGACAATACATAGGTTCATGCAACGCATGAACCTATGTATTGTTCTGAGTGATGGGCACAGGAGAGAGGGGACAGTGCTCCAGCGCCCACTCTGGACGCACCGCCACTGCAATGCTATCCTGTGGCCAAACACATCTCCCCCCGCAAAATAATTTAGTAATGGCCCATCAGAGGGGGTGATGAATATGATAAATGAGCCTTCCATTATACTTTTTTTACACACCTTAATAAACGTATAATTAGATTGATGTTGGTCTCTAATTTTTTGGGATAGAATTTCCTTGTAATGTATGCCTTTGTTTTTCTAATATTATTTCATCTTGTTTCACTCCACAGCTTCGTTCCACGCCACAGGAATGGCAGACTGTGGCATCGGAGTTTGCCACGCGGTGGGACTTCCCCAACTGCGGTGGTGCCATAGACGGGAAGCACGTCCGCATCGTGCCGCCACCCCGTTCTGGGTCCTACTACTACAACTACAAGGGGTTTCATAGCATTGTGCTGATGGCGGTGGTGTCAGCACGGTATGAATTCCTCTATGTTGATGTAGGGAAGAATGGCCGGATGTCCGATGGGGGATCCTTCATCCAGACGGAGTTTGCCCTCCGTCTCCAGAGTGACGACCTTGCATTGCCACCGGATGCAGGGAATATTGAAGGACTCCCCTTTGTTTTCTTGGCTGATGAAGCCTTCGGACTCGGACGGCATCTTATGAGGCCATTTCCTCAGAGGACCCTGACCCCAGAGAAGAGGGTGTTCAATTACCGGCTGGCCAGGGCCCAAAGAGTCGTTGAAAATGCCTTCGGCATAATGGCCAGCCGGTTCCGCCTTTTTATGACTTCCATCCACTTGGCGGACTACAAAATAAACTATGTAGTGTTATGCTGCTGTGTGCTACACAACTTTCTGAGCCAAAAATCAAATTCCTATATGGCCTCAGTTTTGCCAGAGGCTGGACTTTCCCCTGCAAATCCCCTTCCGGGCCTGGAATCTGCCCGTCTTGGCTTGCCCCCCCAAAATGCCCGTGTGGTTCGGGACAAATACATGGAGTATTTCACGGGTAGGGGGGCAATTCCTATGCCAGCCTATGTCTAAGTATCCCAATAAAAATCTTGTTTAAACCTTTAATTATTTGTTCTTTCCTGTCTCCTAGTTTGTCTTTGTGCATTTGTAGTGGCAAGTGTATTTTACTTTAGTAAATAACAACCATTTCACTATGTTACCTTACAAAAGAACCAAATAAGCTTAGAGAGTATTATAAAAAGAAGCTACACGTTGTTTGTGGTCAAATATTTTACTCTGTGCACATTCTCTTAATTTTTTTTTTTTTTTTTTACTTTGGGGTTGGCCTGGCCACAACCCGGCAATTTTTGGCTTATGAAAATACAAAAATATCACTTGCATTTCAAAAATTACAACATTGGATACCTCTGAACAATCGGAGACATTCACTTACACAAACTATGTCTCTATGTGCCCGTCCTAATATGGGGTCCTGCCACCCCTTGCCCAGCCAAAAATTGAATATGCACACATTTTTAATTTTTTTCATATAGGAAGTTTACAATCCTGATCCCTATTGTCAACATGTGCTATCTGCCATCAGGGGTGATCAATGGACGTGTTTTGGGGGTGCATCCCCTTCCTCAGTTCACCGACTTTTGATACGAGGAAGGGGTTGCACCCACAAAAGACGTACATGGATATCCCCTGATGGCAGATAGCACATGTTCACACACTGTGTGCATATTCAATTTTTGGCTGGTTTGTTACTCCAAAAATTAGAAAAAAATATAAAAACAAACATGTAAAAACAAATGTGTTTGGATGGCTTATTGAATTCTCCCCAAAACATCGAGAATGTCTTTAAATGTTTGTTCCATCACATGGATTCTTTGTTTAATTAGGTCCAGTTCCGTGCTACATTCCATCACTTGCTGGATGAGGTGGAGGGCACTGTCAGCAGAGAACCGTGTGCTATCCTTCACAACATTTACATCCCCTAAAAACCAAAAAAAAAATAAAAAAAACTCTGCAGGCCTACCTCGCTTACCTTAAGCTGTGGTGTCAGATACTGACCTGTTGTGGTGACCAGATCCACAACGTCATCCACCTCTCCTTCCTGCACTTCTCCTTCCTCCACCTCAACTTCCTGCACATCTTTCGGTTGTGGGTCTTTGGGAGTTTGGTGTTGTTTGGAAGTTGTGGGGTGCATGTGCTCCCTGGAGTGTCCTCCTCCCAGTCTTCTCTCCCCTATGAGAATAAAACCAAAGGTCTATTTATCACCCTGTAAATCTCCTTGTTAAACTAAAAAAAGGATAAATTGTTTGGAAGTGGGGTACAAGTGTGTGTTTGTGCGGAATTTAAAGAAGAATGCATTATTTATGACCCCAAATATGTTTAGTATTCACATTTGGATGTAATTTTTTGGACATGGAGGCACCACAAAAAAACTCTGATGCACCTGTGTGGGACACCCAAAAAAGGCGGGTCTGTTGGCCCACACTATAGTGCTCCAAAGTACAGATGTGGAAGCAGCTGCTGAGTGTCCTCTCCTTTACACTGATAAAAGTTTGCATTTCATTCTCTTTACAAACACATCATCTAGACTAAAAAATTATCCACAATACTTGATCAAAAATGGCAGATGTCTAATTACTTTTGTGGCTCTTAAATAAGCCAAAACCACGGATAGTGGCCGAACGAAGTGTCGGTAACGTAACGAACGATTACTGTGCCCAACCTAGTTCAAAATATTACATTTTGGAAGGGAGTCCAATATGATAAAAAAAAAAACATGTCAGTTTCTAAAAATATTAATAGCAGAAACATCGTCATTTTACTTACTTTTAGCGAGCATCCTCTTTATGATCCTCAACTGGTCTGGCTCCCTCAGTTTGAGGTCTGACCACCTCTTTCTGAGCTGCTCATTTGAGCGTTTCACCCCGAACTTCGCCCTCAGACTCTTCACAACTTTAGTGAGGAATTTGGCCTTCCTTCTATTTGGTTTGCTATACGGCCCATGCTTGGCATCATAATCAGCCTTGACCAAGATGTCCACCATCTCCGCCATCTCCGCCAAAGACATATTCGATGCCTTGAATCTCCTCCTTGATCGTGACGTGTCCTCGGTCTCCGGGCTTGTCTCCTCGCTAGTTGCGGAATTATCAGACACCTGCTGTAACTCCGCCATATCTGTCTGCGCGCCGAAAGAGAAGGGGCAGGGAAAAGATGTAAGTTAGAACGTCATGGGCGGGCGACGTGTGTGGAGCGACGTGTTCGAATTTTGACGCATGCGTGGTGTGTATATAGCAAACACACATGTGACTATAGTACGTTCGGTGTGCGGAGAGAGGAGTTCAAGTGACGGACGTGCGAACGAAGGTATGTGATTTTGTGACTTGTAAAAATTGTTGGTCTATACTGTCTTGAGATTGTTGGAGGATATATATGGTGACTAGGATGTGAAGGAGGTTAGACTGTTTGCCTCACATTATTTTAATATAATTTATTTTACTTGCAGATACAATATGAATGTCTTTATTAGCGACAAAGAGTTCCTGGCGGAATTTATTGACCGGGTAAGGGAGCTGCCGGCTCTGTGGGAGACGAAAAACCCCATCCATAAAAAAAAAGGGGTGAGAAAAGCAGCGCTGGAGAAGCTGCTCCTATTTGTGCATACCAAGGTGCCCACAGCCACAGCAAAACAAGTGGACACTAAAATTGGGAGCTTGAGAGGTACCTACAGGACTGAACGCTCTAAGGTGCTGGCTTCTCAGAGGTCAGGAGCAGCAGCAGATGATGTTTATGTCCCGATTTTGTGGTACTACAACAGGATGTCCTTCCTGGATGACCACATTGAGACAAGGCCATCACTCTCCACTCTTCCCCCCAGACTTCCCTGCAGCCAACCTGAGCCTTCTCTGGAGCAAGAGGAGGCAGCCATCCTGGATGATCCTGATTTGTCCATCTGGAGCCAGGTATAGTATTAACTGAAAATGTATTGGGATAAAATTAATGTTTCCCAAATATGTCAGGATGAGAAACAGACATTATTTTGTATTCCACAAGTGAAATCAGGATCTGTAGACATTATTCTGCACTTAATTGTGTGGTAAATAGTCAAGCTGATGTAGTGGTAAATTTAAAGCAAGGATTTATGCATTTACATTCTAATTGCTTCCATCAGGATTACAAAGTTTGATGCAAAGATTAAACCAACATATTAAACTATGTTCCTTTTTCATACACAGGATGAAATCAGCCAGGAGGAGGGTCTGGAAACTGTCAGGCAGGAGGAGGAAGGGCCCAGTGGCAGCCAGGAGGTGGCAGGGCCCAGTGGCAGCCAGGAGGTGGCAGGGCCCAGTGGCAGACAGGAGGTGGCAGGGCCCAGTGGCAGACAGGAGGTGGCAGGGCCCAGTGGCAGCCAGGAGGTGGCAGGGCCCAGTGGCAGCCAGGAGGTGGCAGGGCAAAGGAGAAGCACCAGATCCCAGGTGCCTCCCATCCGGCTTCACAAAAGAGGCAGGAGGGACAGGACCACCAGTGAGGCAGCAATGGCCCTTATTAAAGAGGCCCATGCCACCCTCAAGGAGCCCACATCCCCTGAAGAGGCCATTGCCGGCCTAGTGGAGGCTAAGTTCAAGGTGATGAGCATGGAGCAACGCCTCCTATGCGAGCCCCTGCTCATCACCTTGCTCAACAAGGGGGTGATGGAGCAAATTACCCCCAATACCGCCATATGTGAGGTGGCCCAACTGACCCAACCTCAACCTCCACCTCCACCTTCCTCTTCTGCCCCACCCCCTTCTGCTACACCTCCACCTTCTGCCCCACCCCCTTCTGCTACACCTCCACCTTCTGCCCCACCCCCTTCTGCTACACCTCCACCTTCTGCCCCACCCCCTTCTGCTACACCTCCACCTTCTGCCCCACCCCCTTCTGCTACACCTCCACCTTCTTCTTCTGCCCCACCCCCTTCTGCTACACCTCCACCTTCTTCTTCTGCCCCACCCCCTTCTGCTACACCTCCACCTTCTTCTTCTGCCCCACCCCCTTCTGCTACACCTCCACCTCCTCCTCCTGACAGGAGTACCCCTCCAGTGGGCCAGCCTCCAGCCAAACGAAGAAGGAAGGCTGCAGGAAAGGCTGCAGGAAAGGCTTCAGGAAAGGCTTCAGGAAAGGCTGCAGGGAAGGTTGCCAGGAAGAAGAGGAAGTGATGGCCTTGCTTCATTGTGGTCGGACAGAAGGCAGCCTGTTGTAGTACCACACACTTGGGACATATATCTCACCTGCTGCTGTTCCTGACCTCTGGGAGGCCAGCATCAGATTGTGTTCAGAAATGTGGGCCTTCTCAAGCTCCCAATTTTAGTGTCCACACAGGGTTGCTGTGTGCTCTGGGGTCCCTGGGATGCACAAATGGCAGCAGCTTCTCCAGCGCTGCCTTCTCTTTATTTAATTTATAAACATGAATAAATGTGTTTTTTGTTTAAGGCCCCTTTCACACGGAGGTCCGTTCAGGTCCGCCTGTCAGTTTTTTAGGCGGACCTGAAACGGATCCTCCATGCACCCCTATGGAGGCACGGATGTCAGCGTGTGACGGAGGAAAACCCTATTTTTCCTTCCGTCGGCGGAGCGGATCGGATGACAACGGACTCTACGGTCCGTCATCATCCGATTCCCCATAGGGGAGAGCGGCGCTCTGACAGGGCGGTCCCTGCACAGTGTGCGGGGACCGCCCAGTCATCCGTCGGCTCAGCGGGGATCAACGGAGCGATCCCCGCTGAGCAAGCGGAGCTTCACGGGGCGGATCTGCACGGATCCGCCCCGTGTGAAAGAGCCCTTAGTTCATACTTGACTATGTGTATTTTTAAATAAACAAAATCAAGCTTTGGAGTAAGCAGATACATTTGACTGACAATAAAAGGCACAGCTATCACCCCCCCAAAAGAATAACTAAATATGATTAGCACAAAAACATGGTGGGAAATTTAAATAATATAGATTCCAAAATTAAATGGGAGATCGCTATCAAAACATTGAGAAATTAGAATTAACATCATTTTGAAAAATCTAACCATTTAAATTATTCCTAAAAACTTGCACGATATAATACACATAAATCTTATAAACAGCAGCATGAAAAAGGTTAAAAATAAGGCACAACTCTGTGTGAATATCAGCAGCAAAAGAAGGTCACTCGTTTTGATTAATGTAACATTCTAACGAAGATTTCAATGCAGAACATTTAAACGATGAAATATTTATGAGCGTGACGAATGTGCTCTCTCCATTATGAAGGCTTGTTTTACCAGAAGATGCGCTCCCGTCTCATAGTTGCTTGTGAGCATGCGCGCTTTTGGAAGAGTCGTAAAAGCATACACACGAACCATTTTCTCGTCACAAAACAGGCTGACGAGAAACACGACGAGGAAATCTGGAATCCTGACGAGAAAATAGAGAGCAGGTTCTCTATTTTCTCGTCGAGATTCTCTGCAAGTTTCTCGTCGTAAAACCATACACACAAACGTTTTTCTAGACAAAAAAACTCTCGCGGCACTTTTCTTGACTGTTTTGGACGAGAAAATCGGTCGTGTGTACGAGGCCTAAGGCAGCTGTACGCTTACCAATTTCTCTTATCTCTCTTGTGAGGTTTGAGGTAATTTGGTCAGATGTCTGCTTTAGTGCTTTATGGAGCATATTTTCTAATTGTTTAAATATGGCTGGAGTTATTTGTGGGGTCTGAGGAGAGTCTTGTATGGTAAATAGATCATTGTCAGAGTCAGCTGAGGATATAGGCTGTGACAGGTTTAACTTGTGTGAGCGCATAGAAGCTGGGAATGAGGCAGAGGATTGTGCCCCTTTAGTCCCGGTTCTCCCCTTAGGAGCTTTCATGACAGGATTCTTTAACTTGGCACTACTCCCTCTCTGAGCCATAATTCTGCCCACAAAATGGACTACAAGGTCCCTGGTACTTGTTCTACCCCTCGGGTATGTCAATATACTTGCGGGTTAACGCTGGATACCGGCTCTCCCCACGAACGGTACGGAGCTCTAGCTCTGCATTACCGCACCGCTAGACTCCGCGCATGCGCCCTCTCATGTTTTCATGTTTCAGCTCCTGGAATGAAAGCACCAAATGTCAAATCAAATATTTCACCATCTAACTGCCATGCGGTTACTCATCACACCACAAACCATTCGGTTTACCTGGCTTCAGGACTTTGATTTTCTTCCCTAAAAGGATCTGAGATTTGGCCAGGTTATTCTTAAATGATTGCAACCGAACCAGCCACTGCCAGCCAGGTCGGTCGGAGCCTCGATCCTGCTTCTGTGAATGGAACACAAGTGCGTAGTCACTGCAGTGTTTCCTGGCTCTCTCCGACAAAACGTGGTGCCGCCCATGCCCAGGCATCACCGCGGCGCATCACGCATCACGCTCTCTGCTCATCACACTCTCTGGCTCTGCTCTGCCTGACGTCAGTGCCTGATGTCAGTTCCTGTATCGGTGCCATTTGCGTGCGTTCCACCCTGGTTCCGACGTCTTTTCCTTAATACTAAAAATCGCGGTAATCCAGAATAGAGATCGCGTGCGGGGGGGTGAATCGAGATAGATTGTGATTCTCATACGAATAATCGTGCAGCTCTACTGCATGGTGCGGCCCGCCCCTCTCCTCTCACGTCTCATCTCTCTCGTCTCTCGCTCTCCTGACGTCAGCCCCGCCCGCCTCTCTTCTGATCTGATACGGTAGCTACAGCCGGTGGGCGGGGCTGAGAAGTCCCACTTACGTCAGGAGAGGAAGAGAGAGAGAGATGAGACGTGAGAGGAGAGGGGCGGACCACACCATGCAGTCACATGAGCGGCATATACAGTTATATACACACTGAGATATGAGGTATGAATCTACATATATATTTTAAAAAGCACATACAGCGGTGGCCACTTAATGGATTATAACGCGGCATTTATTACCACACAGGTATTATTTTAACAGCAGTATGTGACTGTGTACTCCTACACATGCTCTGTGCTGGCATTTCTCTGGCTCCCCGTTTGCACATTCCACTGTGTTAACTCCTAGTGTGCTGGAATGTGCAAAGCCCAGAGAAATTTCAGCACAGAGACAGTACAGTGAAACTCACAGGGTTGTTTGTCAGTTGTGGATTCGAATCCCTCCTGACCTCCCAGCAGCCGTGTGTGTGAATTCCTGTACCCTGTAGTGCACCGGATTAGTGCACTTTTTAAAGGGGAGTTCCACCCTATTTTTAGTTTATTAAAAGTCAGCAGCTACAAAAAGTATAGCTACTGACTTTTATTAAACCGACACTTACCTGTCCCATGGTCCTTCGATGCGGCCGCACGGAGCCCCACTCCTCTCCCCCTCCTCTCCACCGTCAAATCTACTGTGGGCACCCGGCCATGACAGCTTACGGCTTCACGGCCGAGCGCGCACTGCGCTCTGCCATTGGCCAGCCAATCTTCTGGGACCTGTGTTGTGTCCCAGAAGATCGCTGGCACGGAGGGGCCGCCTAGGGGGAGCGGAGTCGCCGCCTAGGCGGCCGGGACAGGAAGGATAAAAAAGAGGTTACACACTCCCCCCCTCTCTAAAAAATGACATGCCAAATGTGGCATGTCAGGGAGCGAGGAGTGCTTAAAGCGGAAGTTCCACTGGGTGGAACTCCGCTTTAAGGGAGTGAGGTTTTGTTTTAATTCAAAGCAGTTCCAGTAAATGTTTTGTTTATTAAAAGTCAGCAGCTACAAAAAAAGTGTATCTTCTGACCTTTA
The DNA here is from genome assembly GCA_029206835.1 of Rana muscosa. NCBI lineage: Eukaryota > Metazoa > Chordata > Amphibia > Anura > Ranidae > Rana > Rana muscosa. Next base: position 236,906,148 of record CM055120.1, read on the forward strand.
ATAAAAAGACACTCACCTGTCCCACAATCCAGCAACGTGACCACCCAAACACTCCATGCTCTCCTCCGCCTGTCCTCTGCGCTGGCAATACTACTGTGGGCATCCGGCTGTGACAGCTTGCAGCTTCACAGCCGGGTGCGCATGTCTCACTGAGCTGTCCTGCATAGCCGGGCAATCTTCTGGGACCTGTGATGTGTCCCAGAAGATTGCTTGGAGGAAGGGCCGCCTAGGCGGCCCAAGCGGAAGTGGGAGTGCATCAGTAATCGTGATGCATCGTGATGCATCGCGGAATAGAATCAAATCGTTGACCAGATAATCGTAATTGAATCGAATCGTGAGACCAGTGAAGATGCACACCCCTACCACTAATTGTATTGAGGTACCTTGAGGTGCACACTGTGCAAAGGACACAGTACACTAAGTGAAAATACTGCAGCTAGCACAATCACCTGCCTGCCTGTCAGTATAGAGAATAACAGGAACGGATCTAGCTAAACTGAATACAGTGTGTAAATATATATACACAACACCTAGGATGCATATATATGTAGCGGTCCTCCCCCAGCTTCTCCCCTCTCTTCATGGCTGGTTTTACTCGTCTAGGGGTATCTGGGAGAAGGGGGAAAGATGCACACCACCAGCTCGGCTCTCCGATGTAGGATGCAGAGATTTGAGCTAAACCGTTTACCTTCGGGTCTGCGTTTTAGGCCGGAGCCTCAGCTTCCTCTGTGGAGGATGATTGCCACTGTCACTGACAGGGTCACTTAGCTTCCAGTAACACGAGTTCCACACCATAAAAAGTCCAACTCTGTTTTATTGCTCAGATCAATAGGTAGATGGTTGACTTTTAAAAGAACAGACAGGGTGAGGGAAAGAGTATGTCCAGGCACAACACAATGAATAGAGTTTCTCCTGTTCCGCTTAGTGCAAACAGGCTTGGCGCACAGTCGCTGCCACCGACTGTGAATTTGGTCACTGCCACTGACCTGGGTGAACGTTGAGGCCCCTCCCACAGGCCTTGGATGAGGCCTGCCACTGACCTGAGGAAGATGGGTCCCTGCCACAGACCATGAGAACATGAATTACCTCCTTTAGAACAAACGACCACTGTCAGAGGAAGACATCCATCCGGACGGTCACCAGAGGCCTCCACCGGCACCAGAAAATGCTGCGCTGGCTCTTCGGGGAGGTCACGCCCTGGATTCAGGCACCCAATACCGGGGGCACCTTAGGAATGCTTCGCCCTCGCGGGACCCAGTCGAAGGTACTGGGCCCCAGGCCTCCTGGTAAAGTACCTGTAACGGCACCCCAAATACGAAAGGGGGTAACGCCGTTTAGAATATTCCCTTTCTGAATACACAACCACTATCGACCCTCCACAGCCAGACGACCACTTCCCATAGGATTAATCCTTCCAGAGATTCGAGACAACGCTCTGTATTTCAAGTTCCAAAACAAGGAATGACTTTATTTTCAAAACACATGGTAACACATTTCTCTTCAAAACCCTTCCCTCCCATCCTTGGGGAACAGGGCGGGTTAAACTGTCCAATGACAATGGTGATACAGGTCAGGTGTGTGCAAACGTCTCCTTCAGTAAACAGTCTTAGCAGGAGGGGTGATTCCCCCCCCCCTCCTCACAGAAGACACTTCAACATCCCATAATATGCAGCCAGACGGTCGACCAGCTCCAATCCACATCGTCACAGTAGCAGACTTAATTCATAATAGACAATAGAATGCAAATCACCTTAACTCCTCACAGCAATGATTACACAACCCCCCCCCCCCTCACAGTATACATCCAATCTAGATACAATGTATGTGCAGCATTGAATATGGCTATCATAGACCATTTTGGGGTTTTCATTCACCCTGTGCCCCTAATAGAGACACAGGGTGGTTGACACAGAAGAGGCATTGGGGGAGCTGAAGCAAGGGTATCTCATACTTTCTAAGCGATTCTGAGTTCCCCGGGCCTTCCCGTTACATCTCTCCCCTTTCGGCAGGAGACTAACAGAGGAGGGGACCCCAGACGGGTTGACTCCGAAGTTAGTCCATAGGTCCCTTCTTCTAATGCCGGTATCCACACAGTACCCCAAATAAATTGCTCCAAACAGAGCATCACTTACCCAGCCAACCTCTGCCTCTCTCAGAGAACATACCCGCCACTGGGGAGAAGACAGGGTGACTGAGCTCAGTCTTTCATGCCGCTGGGGATCCGGGCCGACTGCCCAGCATCCCCGAGGTACACAAGTGGAGACCAAAGTCCCATCCACTTGTGGTAGGTGAAAATCCCCCAGTGCTTGCAAAGCAAGGCTGACATCCTCCTGTCCCAGTGTCACACCATTTTCTGTGGTTGTGTCAGTGAGGACCGAAGTCCCATCCAGTACCACAGGAACTCCCTCTGTTAGTTGAGAGCAGAGGCCCGCTGCACTCTGCTCTGTTGCCAGCTCTTCCGCTGGGTTGCTGTGAGTGGAGACCATAGTCCCATCCACCGATATCCGCTCAAGTGGCAGTTGTGTGCAGCGGCCAGTAGCATTCTGCCCTGCTGCCAGTGATTCAGCTGGGGGTAAAATCTTTACCACCTCAGCTTGTTGCTGGAGAGATGGGCCAACTGCCCCGGCTCCCTGAAACTCCACAGTTGTTTCCGGTGCTGGGCAGAGGTTGCTAGCACTCTGCCCTGTTGCCAGCACTTCTGCTGGGGACTCCACCCCATCTGCTCTGGCTAACTGTTGGGGAGGGAAAAGGGCTGCTTCTCCCCCCTGCATCTCTGAAATCCCCTGGGAAAGAGGAACCATCACTTTCTCATCTCGGGCCTCCAAAACTGCCACTGGTGTAGAGCAGGGGTCTGCAGTACTCTGTCCTGCTGCCAGTACTTGGGCAGGCGATGCATAATCCATAACATCCTCTGAAATGTCCCTTAAGTCCATACCTTCTGTAATCTGTAGCTGGGAAGATGAGCCAACTGCCCTAGCTCCCTGGAACTCCATATCATCCACTTCAGCTTTAGGGATGGCAATCTTCAGATTTTCCACTGCCGATTCTTCAGCCAGGATTTCATAGTTGTCAACTGGTATTTCCTGATAGTCCCAGGCAAAGGGGGCCCCACCCTGCTGCTGAGTAGAGTCTAGCAGCTGTTTGTAGGCAATCTCCAGCTCCCATTCCTGAACGGCCAGAAACTCCAAATCTTCCTGTGCCCAGTGCCCTTCCGAGACATTCAGTCTTTGCTCTCTGTGCTCCATTATTTCCTCCAAATGCCACTCCTGATCACTCCCAAAGTCAGGGTCACTGGACAGCCTCCAATACAACAATCCCAGGCCATCATAGTCAAAGCCTTCCATGGGGCTGTCATCCGCTGACCATGGGCACTCTTGGGCTACATACCACCGGAGGGCTCTGTAGCTCTCGTCCAACCGCATCTCTGCCCGGATCAGCCTGCTTAACTCAGCTGTCCACTCCTGCTTCGGTTGTTCTCCCAATAACAGCATTCGTACTTCATACTGGGACCAGTACCTTACATGGATGGAGGGGAGAACCTTTCCCTGGTGTTGCTGCTCGAGAGCTAGCGCTTTCTTCCAGAGTTCGCAGCGGATCGAATCAGACCATCCCAGCAGGACCTCCTCTGATACTGGTCCTCTATGCTGTATCTGCATCTCTTGCAACCTCCTTCTGAATTCCTCTTCCATGGCGGCTGGTATCTGTATCTCTCCTCTCCTTTCAGTTGGTGCTGCTTCTTTAGGTTTTGTCTCCGATTGCCGTATTTCCGCCATTCTCTGCTCATGTTGCCGCTCATCCTGCCGCTGGATGTCTCTAATGGCTTCCCGTATGGCGGTCTCTGATGGGCTAGCACCATATAATGCCAACCACTGTCGAACTCGTTGTTGAAACAAGTCTTCAACTGACCGGGGTCCTGCATCACCATCTCTCTGATCCATCTCCGCTAGTTCCCTGATCAAGGTGGCCTTGTTCTTTGTCCCACCGGTGCCTCCACGGCTCTCAAGTAAGTCTTTCAGCATGGCTCTCCTGCAGGCTGCATAGCTGGTCATTCACTGCGGTGGTTTGGAGTGTCCCAGTAACTGGAGGGAAGATCCCACTGCTGCCAACCAATGTAACGGCACCCCAAATACGAAAGGGGGGTAACAAACGCCGTTTAGATATCTTCTCCTGGACACAAATTCCCTGTCGATCCTCCACAGCCAGGCGACCACTTCCCATAGGATTAATCCTTCCAGAGATACGAGACAACGCTCTGTATTTCAAGTTCCAAAACAGGGAATGACTTTATTTTCAAAACACATGGTAACACATTTCTCTTCAAAACCCTTCCCTCCCATCCTTGGGGAACAGGGCGGGTTAAACTGTCCAATGACAATGGAGATACAGGTCAGGTGTGTTCAAACTTCTCCTTCAGTAAATAGACAATAGAATGCAAATCACCTTAACCCCTCACAGCAATGATTACACAACCCCCCCCCCCCCCACAGTACACATCCAATCTAGATACAATGTATGTGCAGCATTGAATATGGCTATCATAGACCATATTGGGGTTTTCATTCACCCTGTGCCCCTAATAGAGACACAGGGTGGTTGACACATAAGAGGCATTGGGGGAGCTGAAGCAAGGGTATCTCATACTTTCTAAGCGATTCTGAGTTCCCCGGGCCTTCCCATTACAGTACCTCACCCCAGGCTGAAGGTGCCTGGATGGAACTCGACTCCACGCGCCCAGGCCAAGGGCGCCTGGGAACAGACGAACCGCAGCAGCCCCCAGGCCGAAGGTGCCTGGGGAATGGACCTCGTGCGCAAGATGTCCGCCCCCTTTTATATCCTCTCCCAGCAGGCACACTACTGCCGTGAGAGGACAAAAAGGGCACGGCTCTAGAACGGCAGTTCAACCCCCGGTCCCAGGTGACAGCGCCACCTAGGGACCGCAGGGAACATGACACCATTTATACCTCCCACACTCTCAAAGTGTCCAAAGTGTGCATCTATGGCCCAGATACACCCACTAAATTTGACACCCGCTACATATATCCTCTACACACTGTAACTGCAGCAAACTGACTCGCCTGCCTGCTCTATCCAACTCAAATTAAATTGCACCGTCTCTCTCTCTCTCTTTAACCTCTTTCTTTAACCACCGCAACACACTACACAAGGCCGCCACGGAGGCGGCCTTATATAGTGTGGGGCGTGTACTAACCCCCCCTGAGACATAATTGGCCAAAGCCACCCTGGCTTTGGCCAATTATGGCTCTCCGTTTTTTGCGCGCTTTGATTGGCCAAAGCATGCGGGTCATAGTGCATGCTTGGCCAATCATCAGCCAGCAATGCACTGCGATGCTGCAGTGAATTATGTGCCGTGACACGCCACTCGAATTTGGCGTGAACGTCCCATAATGTTCAAAATTCGGCGAACAGCCGATGTTCGAGTCGAACATGGGTTCAACTCGAACTCGAAGCTCATCCCTAGTGAATGCCAGGATTATCTCCACTTACAGGCTACTTTGAAAAGACTGGTTCCTGTGTATATATTACAGTATTTCTGGAGGACTCTATTACATGTTGTTTGAGTTAAATAACTTAACTCATGAGTTGTCACTTCAGCACATTTGCACTTTAATTGGACTTTCGTTTATATGTGTATTGTTTTATGGTACCGTCTGGACTTGTCAATGGTCCCTATATATGCTTGATTCACATGAGTTTTGATTTATGCACTACCAGTGATCATATCACTCTTTTTATTGTCACTTCTAATGTTATAGCGACATTTCATGGATGAGTCCATGGTCTCTTTGTATGTTTGATTTCACACACATATGCTATAATTAGTGGAAACATCATTGTTGTCCATTCTAAGAAGTACACACCTTCCTTTTCAATATTCCTGCACATTTAATTCCCTTAGCGCTGCACATTTTTTCTACATTTTCAATTTTATAGATGCTGTTTCCAGTGATACCCATCTGTCAACAAAATTTCCAGATTTAGCATTACCTAGACAACATTTTATTGGTCGCTTGGTCTTGCCAGGCTCTCTTGAATCACAGGAGCCTGTTGATTCGAACCTTGTGAAGTTTGGTTGGATTGTAAACTGGAAACTTGGTATCAGTCCTAGGCACTTTAAAGGACTCGGTAGAACTGCCAATGAGCAAAATGCAAGCAGTCATCATCTATTAGCGTCACGTCACAGTGTCTCAGACTAATTGGGGTGATGATAGCAGTGTGCCCTATGGTCAGATAGGCTCCAAGTGGGGTTCCTGAGAAAGTGGTAGAAGACTCATACTAGCAGTCATCCGCTTGACAACTCCCATGAAACGCTGCATGTGCCGTTGAATGAAGGAATTCATCCTGAAAATGTTATTAAACCCAAAAGCAAACACGATGATGATGGCCACATTCATTTTATTTTTTAGGAGGAAACACATACACAATATTGGTATAATGTTTAGCGCTAAACCATCTTATGAAAAAGATTAAAGTTTAAAATTTAAAATTTAAATGAATAGGCTTGCATCTGCATGCTGATACATGAAGGTGCAACCATGGGATTGAAAGTTCTGGGGGATGAACCCCTAAAAATTAGTCTCTAAATGGAGTCTGTAAAGGGAGGGAGGCTGCTTCAGGCACGGGCTGGGAAACCCGATCACTGTGAACAAAAGGAAAGCAAAAGGAGGAGAGAGAAGCGCCAAGCCAATCCTTTAAACAGCTTAGGAATTTGTTCAGTATATAAGTATAAAACACTAAAGACTTGCGTGAAAAATGTTGGAGAACTTGCAGAGTGCTAGAGCGGGTGGGAACTTGCACATGCAGTGTCACAGGAGCACAGGAAGGCCGCTGGATAGTCTCTATTAAGGGATCCATGAGTGCCGTGTTTTAGCCGCAGCTGGAGCCTCGATAAGCCTCATTGAGACGTCGGCTGTGTGTCTCTGGGTGGGAGTGGTCCAGGGCTGCAAACTGGGGAGCCGCCTACACGCTGTCTGGCCAATCAGAACGCGTTTCAAAGGCACGGCCTCACCTTCTTCATCAGCTAATCCTCTAACAGTCACATCACATTTATATAGAGGATACAATTAACCCACTACGAGCCGCAATTAGCGGTGTCAGCTGGGAAGATAATGATTTAAAAAGCTAAATACTGTAATTGTTAAAAAGCAAGTGTACTCTGACAGCTTCTCTCCCAAATTTTGGTAAGTGTGCTCCAACTGGTAAATAAGATCAGAAACTTTCTCTGTGTGCCCAAACACATCCTGCAGAATGTTCAGATAGTCCTGGGCAACACAATCTCGCTTGCTGAGCTTCAAATTGCGGATGACTTCTGAGGCGGGCCCTTTCAAGCTCTCTGTGATTCTCTATATCTTGTGGGTCTCAGGAATGTCCCATTCATCCAAGGCTTGTGTGGCCTGGTCCAGCCACTCTTCAAAGATGTCCTCCCCTGTGGGCACTGGTTGTCCTTCAGAGAAAAAACCCTATGCTTCCGATACCCAGTTGCCGAGAATGTCGGAGGGTCTCTCTGACATTTTGAAACAAAGTCTCCCAGGGCAGCAAAGAGTTCTGGTCCAATCGTGGCCAGAGGTGACGGAAGGGAACTTCTTCTTTATTTGACTGAACTTGACTGGAAGAGGAAAAAGAAACCTTCAGATGGATTACACAAAGCTCCGTCTTGTTTGCCAATTGCACAGTGGCACCTTTAAAGTTTTCAGGGATTCCTTGTTTCCACTCTAGTAGTGCATAGGTGCGAGAGGTCCCATGGTCTGTTTTGACAGCAATCACTCACGCCTTCCTGTCTGGGGATAGTGTCTTCACAGCTTGGCTGATTTGTTCCTCAGCCCAGGCCTCCCCTGGAAGTTCGATTACCACGCTCGATTCTGAGCGGGCGCCTTCTTCCTCACACCACTGTATAGCAGCGGCAAGGTCCATCCTGGCGCTTGTAGGTGAGTTGATTGCAGAGCAACGGAAATCCCGGATGACGAGCCCCCATGCGTAGCAAACCCCCGAAGGAGCTGCTTTTGTTTGTTCAGTCCGTTACTCTGCCTTCCAACCCCAATGTCCCAGCCCCTCTGGCACACCTAGCAATATTATTAATGGAATAACTCCACAGGAATACACAACACAGTTCTGTTTGTAGTTTACTTAAAGAAAGGTAAAGTTCAGGTTAACATTTGTCAGCCAAGACCTGTATAAGTACCCAGGACTTGGCTGAAACAGTTTAAAGAAACAATCAGGAACACTGTGCAACCAATGAAAGCAATAAGTAACAATATGTACAGATTAAACAGACTCCCCAACAACTTGTGGTGTGTGTGGGATGCTGTGGCAAAAGGGGAACCCTAGGCTGGCCTACGATACCTCTAGTACACACCCAGTAAATTAAACTCAATACCTGTGGTGTGTCCCCTTTAAGAGCAACCGCGGCAATGTGTCCTCTGGGCTGGAGCTGCATTAACAATCTGTTCCTCTGGGCTGGAGTTGCAGGCTGTGTGCCCCTTGGTAGGCCGCAATTCCACACACACACACATGTAGTGATCTCATATAGTGGTTTCCAGTAGATAATTGATGTTTAAGTATTATAATGATGATATAAGTTATGTTTACGCAGCATTACCCAAGTTCTCCAGAGAGTGCACTTTATTGACTTCCAATACAGAACAAAGTCCAATACTTGCACAGATGACAACAAATCCAATCAGAGTATATATATATTTCAAAGTCCCATGTCTCCTAGATCATTTTCTAGACCTGTGCTTTCCTATCCATGCAGAGTGACAAGACTGACTGCCTGACTGACTGCCAGCTTGAATGTCTCAAATACTGGTCTGACCCTGGAAGGGGGGTTTCCCATGAATACCCCCTCAAGTCTAATTACCATCAATAAATACCTTTTCTTTGGTCCTAAACAATATACCCTTTGAAATGTTCAATTAGGTTAACAGGCCACCTCACACAACTAGGTAGGCTTGCAAAATATTAACACATCAAAGTTGTTATCTGGCCCCTCTGATATGTGTGATCAACAAACACCCTTTGATATGTATAATCTTGAATGCCTGTATGTAACACATATATACCGTGCCATACATATAACACAATATATATAACATACATACACATATATATCAATATTACAACAACACACACACACACAGAGTGCAGGAAATGCTCTCCTGATGGGGTGCAGGCACAAAGAGGCTCCGGCCGAGTTTCTCTGTCTTTTTATCTCTTCCCCCACAGTCTTTTGCTGCTGCCTGATGATTGGCTCAGGCTCTTCCAATAGGGAGTTTACAGACAACTTCCAATAGGGAGTTTACAATCAAGTAGTTCTGAGTGTCTGTGTGAAGAGAGAAATGGGGGGGGGGGGGGGGGGGGGTGAAAAAGCCCACGCTGCTGCAGCAGACAGCTCTCCCATCATAGAATAGATCAGTCTGGAGAAGTACCTGCTACACTTGCTTTTTAACAATTACAGCATTTAGCTTTTTAAATCATTATCTTCCCAGCTGACATCGCTAATTGCGGCTCAGAGTGGGTTAATTGTATCCTCTATATAAATGTGATGTGACTGTTAGAGGATCAGCTGATGAAGAAGGTGAGGCCGTGCCTTCAAAACGCATTTTGATTGGCCAGACAGCGTGTGGGTGGCTCCCCAGTTTGCAGCCCTGGACCACTCCCACCCAGAGACACACAGCCGACGTCTCAATGAGGCTTATCGAAGCTCCAGCTGTGGCTAACACACAGCGTTCGTGGATCCCTCAATAGAGACTTTCCGGCGGCCCTCCTGTGCTCCAGTGACACTGCATGTGGAAGTTCCCACCCGCTCTAGCACTCTGCAAGTGCTCAAACATTTTTCACACAAGTTTTTTGTATTATTTTTACTTATATGCTGAATAAATTCCTAAGCTGTTTAAAGGATTGGCTTGGCACTTCTCTCTCTTCCTTTTGCTTTCATTTAATTTTTTAGGCTTCCTTTCATTCGTTTTTATCTGGTGATTCAGTCAGTAAGTCTGTTGTTTTTCAAAAGAACAAGGGCTCTCCTGCAAATGTAGCAGTTAGTGTTGAGACACACCATTTACCACTGACGGGGTGCTTACAATGGTTAGCTTTTATATAATAAATTAAGTCTATACTTCCTCATAAAGTTCAGCTCTTTACTACAGGTATATAAGGTAGTACAGACTAAATTTTTTATATCTTTTTTTGGGGTTATTAAGTATAGTAGCGATTTTTAGTTATTGGTGTTTTCATGCACTTTACGATTATTAGTAAGTTTAATTGGGGTGTACACATGTATTTATTTAGCACAGAGAGGGTCTTAATGATTAGCTTCTTTTTATTTATGCACTGAAAAAATGTTATCCCAAAGGGAAAAAACTTGCTGTAACTGATTGTGTAACTGCAATGTGAACTGGAGTTTGACATCAGTTTGTAAGTGTATCTAAATCTACTAGCACATCAAACACTCCTCTACCCCAAGATTGACAATACCGCCGTCTAAAGGTGCCCCTGTGGGAGGGGAGGGGGGGTGAAAATGGGGTTTTCCCTGAATCAACTACCCCTGGTGCTAATACCTATAAATGTTAGTATCCAGGCACAGATAAGATGGCACTGATGGGTGGCACTAATAGGTGGCACTAATGGGCACTGGTTGGTGACACTGATGGGCACTGGTAGGTGACACTGATGGGCACTGGTAGGTGACACTGATGCCTTGTACACACGACCAGTTTTCCCGTCAGGAAAAAAAATGATGGTTTTCCCGACGGGATTCCTGTCAAGCCTGCCTTGCATACACACAGTCACACAAAAGTCTGGTAAACTTTTAACTGCCAAAAACGCGGTGACGTAAAAGACTACGACGAGCCGAAAAAATTACGCTCTATGCTTCCGCCCATGCGTCGAATTGTTTACGAGCATGCACGTTTTTTTTTTCCCCTCGGGAAAGCATACACACAACGGTTTTCACGACGGGAAAAAGACCGCCGGGAATCCTGGCAGGAAAATAGAGAACAAGTTCTCTTTTTTTTCCCGCAGTTTTCTCGTCGGGAAAACTGCCATGGAGCATACACACGGCCGTTTTTCCTGGCAAAAAGCTGTCATGGCAGTTTTCCTGCCGGGAAAAATGGTCGTGTGTACGAGGCATGATTGGTGACACTGATGGGTGGCACTGTGGGCACTGATGTGTGGCACTATGGGCACTGATGGGTGGCACTGTGGGCACTGGTAGGCGGCACTGTTGTGTACTGTTAAGTGGCACCGTTAGGTGGCACAGGTGGCAGAGATGAGCAAGCGGTTGTTCTTCCTGATCGGGACCGATGTCCCGATGACAGCTGCCTTAGCGTAAGGAGAAAAAATAGCCGATTACCAGCTCTGTTTACATCACATGATCAGCTGTCATTGGCTGACAGCTGATCGCGTGGTAAGGGGTCGGGATCGATTTGTGATCAGCCGAGTCTCATTGACTCGCTGCTCACAGAGCGCGCCGCGTGCGCCCTGCAGGGGGCTCACAGGCCGCCTGAGAATGGGAGGACGTCAATGGACACCCTCCCGGCAAATTAGGTCTGCGCTGTAGCCGTCTTTTGGCTATAGCGCGGATGGGAGGTGGTTAATAAAGACTCATGCCACAATAAAGCTCGACACATTTCGAATAGTAAAATCGGCTCCATTCACAAAGCAGTATCTTTTCACTAAAAAACGCTACTAAACTGCTGCATGAATTATTTGATGTACTCATGCGGTATTTTAGTAGTGAAAGCCTATGGTGATTTACCGCAGGCAGTAGCCGGCATTCTTACCACAGGCTGTCACTAGTTGGCTAACGAGCTGGCGGCCCAGGCATTCTTGACAACTAGTAACTGTAATGGTTGTTAAGAAGAGGGCGGCTGCCACATCCTTAACCACTTCAATACCAGGCACTTTCGCCCCTTCCTGCCCAGGACAATTTTGAGCTTTCAGCGCTGTCGCACTTTGAATGACAATTGCGATCATGCAACACTGTACCCAAACTAAATTTTTATCATTTTCTTCCCACAAATAGAGCTTTCTTTTGGTGGTATTTGATCACCTCTGCGGTTTTTATTTTTTGCTAAACAAACTAAAAAAGAGCAACATTTTTGAAAAAAAAAGTTTTTCTTCATTTCAGTTCTAAAATTTTGTTTTCTCCTTCACTGACGGGCACTGATGAGTCGGCACTGATGAGTCGGCACCAAAGGGGACTGATGAGTTGGCACTGATAAGGTGGCACTGATGGGAACTGATGAGGAGGCACTGATTTGTAGAATTGATGGGCACTGATAGACGGCACTGATATGCAGCACTGACTGATATGCAGCACTGATGGGCACTGACAGGCAGCACTGATTGGCACTGAGAGGTGGCATTGATGGACACTAATAAATGGCACTGATGGGCAGCACTGATTGGGCAGGTACTGACAGGTGTTAATGCAGGACACTGATTGGCACTGTGATGGACACTGATTGGCACTATGGTGGGCACTGATTGGCACTTTATTGGGCACTGGCAGGGGGTTATGATGGGGCACTAACTGGGAACCGATTGGCAGCTTATGGGTACATTTGATGGGGGCTGTGCTGATAATCAATGTGCTGATTATCAGCACAGACCCCCACCTCTGACAGGGAGAGCTGCCGATCGGCTCTCCCTGTCAGCGCAAACCGAGGAATGCCATTTACCGGCACTTCCTGGTTCACGCGATGATCAGCTGTGATTGGTCACAGCTGATCACGTGGTAAGAAGCCTCCGTCAGAGGCTTCTTATCACGATCGGAGATGCGGCTTGTCAGACTGACACGCCGCACTCCCAGTCGCCACACTGCACACCCCCGCGGGCGTGAGTCGGCATGTTATCATGCTGGACGTCATATGACTCCCAGTCAGGATAACAAAACCACTTCCGTCAATCTGCTATAGGCCGGGTGGGAAGTAGTTAACCACCGATGAATCATAAGCTGTCAGCGGGGGTCCCTATGTTGATTGAGACAAGGGCCTCTTTCCTGGCTGGTGGTTGTGAGGGTCTGTGGTCGGGGGACTTATCAGAATCTGAAAGCCCCCTTTAACGAGGGTGGCCCCAGATCCCAGCCACCCCCCTAGAGGAATGATAAGAAACAAGAAAAGTGCACCTACTAAGTGCAGTATGTAAAGCAAAGATCAATTTATTAGTAAAATACAGCCAAATGGCTACTAACAAGTAGTGAGATGTGCGCATGTAATGGGTAGAAGCTGTGAGGTCACTCTGTCACCCGTGGCTCCGTGCACTATATCCTCTCAACAAGCGCTGGATGGTCCGTGTTGTGCCTGGGAGAGTGTTGTAGGGCTCGGAGAAGGCTCAATATAAGCCGGCGGAGCTGGATCTCGCTCATGGCGGCGTGCGTCTCAGCTTGGATCGCAAACGGAAGTCGGCGGCAAGAAGTGAGGTCAAAGCTGTGGCTCGGGTTGATGACGCGTTTCAATGCTTCCGCATTTTCTTGGTCTCTTGGTTTCTTGATCTAATTGGCAGTGGAGGCTGTCGCTCTTATATTTGCTCCCCGGGACGGAGCCGTGAAGGATTTTTATACAAAAGGCACTGCTATTGGATGGCCACATTAAAGAAGCAGTTAAGCATTATATAAGCACAACATTAACATACATACATACGAGCACAGCGAGATAGACAACAAATTAAAAGATAGAAAATTGCATATTAGATATTAGTACAAGGATGATTGGAAAAAGGGAATAATATCCTCCCATGCTGGACACATTGAGGATACATATATAAATAATATAAATTATCATGTTACTAGGTTATTACATGTTGGGAATCAATGCACACATACATGTGTGTACACCCAACATATGTTTTGCGCATTAACCCAATGAAGGAATGCACGTACATATCTGTATACACACATCCATCTATGCAAATCTATGATATCCCCAATATGTTGTCCCGGTGAGTAGGAAGATCCACATATAAAGTTCTGGACAAAATTAAAATTAGAAATAAGTAAGAATGATTTTAAATGATTAGAATGTATAAATGAAGTAAGGGAAAGATAATACCAATATACCTATGTGATATATCTAGGATATGGCAATATTGAGTGTCATATTTGATAGTGTGATGCGTGTGTGATGCGTGTGTGTGTGTGCAAGCAATCACAGGCACCCATACTCATGTGTGCACACAGATGCGTGCGCACACATACAAAAAAACGTACATATGTATTGAATGTATGAGATTTATGAGCCTATAGACGTTGATAATGAAAAAGAAGGAGAGTAGGGGTAAAAAAAAAAAAAAAAGGCCCCGCAGTGTAGATTTATCATCATCAAAAAAAAAAAAAAAAAGGTCCGCTCCCGCTGAAGGCCATCTGCCAGCTCCGCCATTTGACAGTTCCTAAATAACTAAGGGGCAGGACCACTCCGTGATGTCGTCCCTTAGTTATTCAAGAACTGCCAGACAGTGGGAGCCCTTGGAGCGAGCAGACCTTTTTTTTCTTTCAGGTTGGTGGTGGCAGCTGGTGTCGTGATTGAAGATAGATCTACACCAGGGGACATTTTTTTTTTTTTTTAAATAAAGGACTTGTCAAAAACTGTCTGTCTTTTTTTTACACTACACTTTTTTTAGTGAATAAGTAGGGGTACACCCTATCTCATTCAGATAGGGGGTTGGGATCTGGGGGCCACCTTGTTAAAGGGGGCTTCCAGATTCCGATAAGCCCCCTACCCACAGACCCCCACAACCACTGGCCAGGGTTGTGGTTCAAAGGCCCTTGTCCCCATGCAAAGCACCCCCTCATGTTGAGGGCATGTGGCCTGGTATGGTTCAAGTGGGGGGGGCGCTTGCTCGTGCCCTCCCTTTCTTGACCTTCCAGGCTGCATGCTTGGATAAGGGCCTGGAATGGATTTTTGGGGGACTTCAAACCATTTTTTTTAAAACATTTTTAAACCCACACAATTTATTTTCTCCCCTCCCCAGGCCATTTTTTTTCTTAATTTTTATTGCTGCTATTTTATTCTTTTACATTCAGCTGTCAGTGGGTAAACCTAATGACAACTGATGACTCATCGGTTGTGAATTTACTTGCACTACTTGTGAACAAAAATATATCTAAATATATAACTCGTGCTGGAAGTACATATAAAATATAATAAAATAGTTCAGTATGTGCCAAGTGAAATTGCAGCTGCTGTACACAAAGTGCTAACACTTGAAAAATGGATAACTAGAAAGAATTACAGCGCTCGCAAATAAGTATAATAAAATAAAATGCAGACATTAAATGCAACAATTCATAAACAATTTGTAAAAGTCCAAAAATTGTAATATATGATGTGCTCTAATATTAAAGTGCAGTTGTGCTCGAAAACTCAAGGTGTGCCACACTCCCTCCTGTGTCCCCACTCACTGGATGGAATAGACCCCTAGCTTTTCAGTCTGGGGGTCGTTCAGGCTTTGAAAAGTTGGCCAGGGATGGCTGGATCACATCAGTGCATCAAGAAGATCTCCGTAATTTATAAACATCAAACATAGATCATGATACCCAAAATAATAAAAAGAAAAAGTGCCATAGTGAAGTACTGTTGACCAAGAAATTTATTGCGCAAGTGGACAAGTACTTACAGACTGAAGTATAAAAATAAGCATGGAACCAGCAACAGTTTATAGCAGCAAACGAACGCCGCCAGCGTGCGTTCCAATCAAAAACCGGAAGTGACGTCTCGTGGATTCTGAACCGGAAATTGCGTCAATGCATTTCGCCCTCCCACAGGGCGTCTTCAAAGGACTTGCACTACGGTTTTATGCTGTATTTACTGAGTGAGTGTTTTTGCTTTATGTGGTAAATACCTCATAAAGCAGTAGTGAATTTACATTTTCAGCATCGCATGCGGTATTTGGGAATACACCTAAATACTGCATGTGATCTGGTTCTGTGAATGGAGCCCAAAATCCTCATCAGGAGAATTTGTGGATAGAATCAATACAGATGTACAGGTCTTCATACCTACAGTATATGATCAAACCTCAGTCCTAAAAAGCAACATCACATCTCATGACCCCAAAAGAAGAATTGTGTGTGCTATTATCCCCGCATGGGAGCATCGGGGAGCACTCCAGAGCAAAGAACCATTGTGTACAAGGAATGCCAGTGAAAGGCCGCCAACCTGAAAATCATCATATAATGAAACAGAGAACCATTAGATTCAGAGTATTTCTAGTAGAATAGTTCTAAAAGTGAATCTGTCTAATATATATTACCCAAACAAAAGCAGAAACCTCCTATGTTCTGAAATACATCCACAGCTGCTATTGGAGAGCAATGCATTCCTTGAAAAAACACATTTGTAGCACTACCCCCCTGGAAGCTGCTGGTTATTGTTTTGGGTCTGCACTCTGCCTGTCAACCCCAAAAATTTGGCTTGAACCCCCCTCGGACAATAATATGATTGTGGGCCCCCAAATGGCAATAGGGGACCACAATGATACCACACAGCAATAGATGTAGTTAAATATTGTTACCTTGGTGTTGTTCACCTGCCACACAGCTGCAATAGACAGAGTCCCACACAAGATGTAGCTTAACCAGTGGTAAGATGTTTACTTGGCAAAATAATAGAACAATGGTTATGCAATCAACATCAAATACATACAGGTCCCTGTATAAGTCAATGGAGTACCACTGGTTCTGAATAACCCTGCGATCAGACCCAAATGACATGACCTGAGGGCCAGACCTGAGTGAGAGTATGGTGGAGGAATCTGTCAGTGCAATGACATTAGCCCTGGGGCACCTCTCCACCAAGTCTCACATAAAACAGTAGAAATCATAAAGTGATGCAAACAGTTATATCAATCACATAAATTCACAACTGTATGGCTCCCCCTAGTGGATAGTTCAACTGGTGCGTGTCCTGTAGTAACAACGTGTGAGGGTAATGAAACAGGTGACTGTTCCTTTAAGAGTCAGTAATATTCTGATAGCTCCGTTGGTGCACTTATTCATTTGTATTCCAATAGGCAGGGTGAACGGAAAAAGCAGCCAATCGAGGCACACAGTGTAGCGGAACGGTGAATGCTAATTTCCCCAAGTCGTTGTATCGCTCTCGGGTGCAAAGGATCCCTATATGTGGCACTGCAAGTGTCAGCAAGTATAAGTGGGACTATAGGAACCACTCTTCTATAACTCAGTTAATTATGCTGGTAGGCAAGTGCCTTCTCACCACCCAGAGTCCTCTCCTCACTGGTATCACCGCCAGGCAAGATGTCGCCGGTCCACCGCGCGGCCGCTTACAAGGTGCAGGTGGATGGATGGCTTCAGATGCGATGGAACGTAGGACAGTCCCCTCTCTGCCTCAGTCAGTGATGCTGTCTACAAGGATCCTTCCGTCGGCGATCCGCTCTCCAACTTTAGGCCCAGGCTTCTACGGCCTAAGCACGCTCACAGCAGGCCTTCTGCCGGTTGAAAGATGGCATCCAGAGAGAGTGTGCTGAGGCCTGGCTTGTCCTTATATAAGATTCCCCAGCAGGACTTGCGGTGGCGCACTGCATTCTGGTAGCACAGTTGCAGTGTGGGTTTGTAGTTCTCCCTGTGTACCAGTCTATGGGGCCGTTTGGTGTGAGAACTTCATGTCCCAGAATCCTGCTGCTCTCCTCAGTTCTGTACAATCTTCTCCATTGGCTGTTGTAACTCTGCTGTTAATTGGTTTTCCTCCCAGCCATAGGAACACAATAGAGGTCACTCAATCCAGAGCTGTGTGTGTGTGTCAGCTCATATTACACTCCCTCAAGTCTGTGAAAATAGGAAAGAGGAGGGGTGGAAAAAAAACAGACATGACAGGCAACTTCTCCCTAACTGAAGCTGGAAAGCCTGTGTACATTGTTCTGGCAAACTTGGCAGGATCTGCGGGTTATATTGTGAGACACCCGCTACACGTTTATGGATTTAGGATCTAGGGCCGAAACAACTAATCGATTAATCGACAACTAATCGATTATGAAATTAATCGATTACCATTTTCATAATCGATTAATCGGCCAGTAACATAATGGGGTTAAAAAAGAACTAAAAATTAGCTATTTATATTACAAAAAGAGCAAATTGCTACTGTAAATATTACTTTCACTGTTCCACAGTAAAAAATGAACCCCTTACAGTAGATTATTTGCTCTTTTTGTACTAATTTTCGTTTTTTTAACCCCATTATGTTACTAAACATCTCATCCCCGGGTCACACCTCTGTGTTTTTTTGGTGCTTTTTGCAGAAACACGCTACAGTTCATTTATATGGTTTCCTATGGGACACGTTCACATCCATGATTTTTTTCAGCTGCTGCATGTTTGGAAAGGGCAAGGACTTTTTTTTTAACAGAAAACAATGGTTCAATATACTTCAATGGAGAAGCTGCAGAAAAGCATGTAATGCGTTTTTGCGGCAATTTGTGTTTTTTTAATCTGCCCAACAACAAATTGGCCCAAAAAATTGCAAATATGCAAATCGCAGCAAAATTACTTTTTTTTTTTTTAAGGTTATTACTAAATATCACATATTCATTTTTGTAAGAAAAATGTGGGCTTACAAACAATATATGACTCTCGTCAGGAAGGGGGTAAAATCTTCCGGGGGAGAAGCTGTTAAAAATATGACTAAATATACATGAGATATTCGTATGATGAACAATTACCCAAGAAGGCAGAAGAAGATGGAAATGGGCATAAGATGGTCATGTAGTCATCACCAAGATGACTACCTAGGAGGTAGGGCACATCCAGATAGTAAACTCCAGATATAAACAGCAAGGAGATACATATCTCAATCAAAATTCCCCAGCACCTAGGAAGAAAGCTAATTTAACTCACACTCACATTAGTACTTACATTCCTGGATCTGAACCAGAGTACACCCCACAGATTATAATTCAGCTCCCAGTATCCCCCACTAGACCACAGAAGGACCAAGGAACTAGAGATTGCATATATATATACTGTAGGTCTGATGCCCCCCCCCCCAAAACCATGTGATGTCAGTCATCCAATAGTCCCTTACAGATATATTTCCTATATTGGTAGCAGCTGGTTGTGGCAGTGGATGAGGCAACCTAATCCCATATGGTGGCTAACTTTAGCTGCAGCTTGGCATTACAGTTATTAACCACTACACGTCTAAAGCCCTGTACACACGACTGGAGTTACCTATGGATTCTAATCCGATGGATTTTTTCATCGGAAATCCGATGAAGCTGACTTCCATCAGTCTTGCCTACACACCATCAGTCAAAAATCCTACCGTCCCAAACGCCGTGACGTAAAAAACTCTGACGATCCGAGAAAAATTAAGTTCAATGCTTCTGAGCATGCGTCGACTTGATTCTGAGCATGCGTGGGTTTTTTCTCCGATGGAGTTCCACACAGACGATCAGAATTTTCTATAGTTTTTTTGCCCATCGGATAAATTTAAAACATGTTCTATTTTTTCTCACCGATGGAAAAAAGACAGATGGGGCCCATACACGATCGGTTTGTCCGATGAAAAGTCCATCGGACTGTTTTCATCGGTAAAACCGATTGTGTGTACACGGCTTAACAGGTTTTCTTCTAAGATTGCCCTGTATTCGGCTCCATCCATCTTTCCATCAACTCTGACCAGCTTCCCCGTCCCTGCTGAAGAAAATCATCCCCACTACATGATGCTGCCACCACCATGTTTCACGGTGGGGATGGTGTGTTCCTGGTGATGTGCAGTGTTAGTTTTCCACCACACATAGCGTTTTGCTTTTAGGCCAAAAAGTAAAATTTTGGTCTCATCTGACCAGAGCACCTTTTTCCACATGTTTGCTGTGTCTCACATGGCTTCTTGCAAACTGCAAATGGGACTTCTTATGGCTTTCTTTCAACAATGGCTTTCTTCTTGCCACTCTTCCATAAAGGCCAGATTTGTGGAGTGCATGACTAATAGTTTTCCTGTGGACAGATTCTCCGATCTGAGCTGTCGATCTCTGCAGCTCCTCCAGAGTTACCATGGGCCTCTTGGCTGCTTCTCTGATTATTGTTCTCCTTGCCTGGTCAGTCAGTTTAGGTGGACGGCCATGTCTTGGTAAGTTTGCAGTTGTGCCATACTCTTTTCATTTTTGGATGAGGGATTGAACAGTGCTCCGTGAGATGGTCAAAGCTTGGGATATTCTTTTATAACCTAACCCTGCTTTAAACTTCTCCACAACTTTATCCCTGACCTGTCTGGTGTGTTCCTTGGCCTTCGCATTGCTGTTTGTTCACTAAAGTTTCCTAACAAACCTCTGAGGGCTTCACAGAACAGTTGTATTTATACTGAGATTAAATTACACACAGGTGGACTCTATTTACTAATTAGGTGACTTCTGAAGGCAATTGGTTCCACTAGATTTCCATTAGGGCAGTGGTTCTCAACTCCTGTCCTTAGGACCCACTAACAGGCCAGATTTTAAGTATTACCTTGGTGAGATGCAGACTAGAATACTGCAATCCCTGAGCAGAAAATTATATCACCTGTGATGCATTTCAGTTATCTTGCAAACCTGGCCTGTTGGTGGGCCCTGAGGACTGGAGTTGAGAACCACTGCATTAGGGGTATCAGAGCAAAGGGGGCTGAATACAAATACACGCCCCACACTCCGACAAGCCGAGAAAAATTAAGTCCAATGCTTCTGAGCATGCGTCGACTTGATTCCGAGCATGCGTGGGTTTTTTGTCCGATGGAGTTTCACACAGACGATCGGAATTTGCTATCGTTTTTTTTCCCATCGGATAAATTTAAAACATGTTCTATTTTTTCTCACCGATGGACAAAAGACCGATGGGGCCCATATGCGATCGGTTTCTCCGATGAGAAAAGTCCATCGGACTGTTTTCATCGGTAAAACCGATCGTGTGTACATGGCATAAGGGTAAAACAAATGTTAATGCCTAAGCACAATTTTACAACTTTGACATGTGTTAGTAAAACCGTACATATCATCACAACTACTTGTGCATCCAGGTGGATTATACCACTTTTTTTCAGGACAAATTGGGCTTTCATTTGGTGGTAAATGGTAATAGGTATCTCCTGATTTTTTTTATTATCAAAGGAAAACTGGCCCAAAATAGCAAAAAATATATATTTTTTAGAAAAGTAGCTGTATATATCTTGCTACTACCATAACCTACCACCAAAGAACAATCCAAAATAAATTCTCCTGTCCTGACGATCGCAGCAATACCACATATGTGTATGTTAATTGTTGTTTATACCTGTCATACAGCCCAGAAAAAATACAGGGGGTCCCCGACTTATGAACTACTCCTACTTACGAACGGGACGCTGCGGGGACCATCTGCCGTTCTGCGTGGACCATCTGCCGTTCTGCGCATGCGCGGCCAGATGGAGCCTCGGAAAACATAGAACAATTTCGGAAATGTACGTAATTGGCCGCGCATGCGTAGAACGGCATTCGACGGAACATCGGAAAACACCGGAAATGTCCGTAATTGCCGTTCTGCGCATGCGCGGCCCGACTTACGAACATCTCCGGATTACAAACAACAGGAAAGTCCTCAACTCGTTCGTAAGTCGGGGACCCCCTGTAGTGTGCATTTTGCCTTTTTTATCCTACCTAAAACATACTGACACTGACACTAACTGTCAGGGACATGCTGGCCAGAGGCAGAGGTAATTACGCATACGTGGGCACAATTCCACAAATACCCTTCCTGGCAGGCATGTCCGCACACTTGTGCGAACGCCTATACGCATGCGCGAACGTGTGCGCCCATTAGCACTGTCACCAAAATGACATATATAAGGATGGCAGCTGCACTAGGGCCTTGCTGTCTGATCTGCAGCTTCCCCCTGTATCCTGTTACTGTGCCAGTCCTTGATCTGATTTTGACCCGACTTCCTGACTACCCTGATTCTCTCCTATCCTGACCCTGGCTTGTCTTGACCTTGATTCTCTGTTGCCAAACCTCTGTCTAAACTTTGACCATTCTTTGCTTGATGTCTCTGATGTATCTGATCTTCCGTTTATTACCTGACTTGGACTCTGCACCAGTCTCCTCAGCCTCCTCCAGCCGCTGCGTACCTGCATCTACAGTACAACGGCAGCTGCAATGTACCTGCATCCGCAGCACCCCTGCATCCACAGCATGCCTGCATCTGCAGCCAACCAGCAGCCTCTACTACTGCTGCCATCTGCTTCTCCTGCCTCCCTGCTAAACGGAGAACATCGCAGGCACTCCTACCTCATCGTGCTCTCACGGCTGCTGTTGCAACCTCAGTGGTCCTTGAACCGGGACTGTATGAGAGGCCTTCCTCTGCTCGTCAGGCTCTACTCAAAGATACGTGACACTAACTGTCCCTGATGCTAATTTTTAAAAAATACTGACCCTGACCCAAACACTAACCCTGGCACTGACCTAGATCAAACTTTTTTTTTCTTTCTGCAGAGAGAGAAAACATGGGGCCGGGCTTTACTGTGACTGATCACTGTGATAGCCAATCAGAGGCTATCACAGCAATCAGGTGACCAGGAATGGGGAGTCTTGATCATTAGTACAGGGCCCGGTACTTTCGGTGAGACCCTGGTCTCTGTGCTGGGAGCACGCCATGCGGTAAATATGCAACCTGTGGAAAAAAAAGGATTTTTATAACAGCTTAACTGTAAAATCATTTTCTTGGAAGTACATCACGGGACACAGAGCACTATAGTATATAGTATAGTATAGTAATTACTATATGGGTTATACGCCACCTTCAGACAGGAAGTCCCCCCTCTATATAACCCCTCCCATACAGGGAGCACCTCAGTTTGTAGCAAAGCAATATAAATATCTCAAAAAAGAGGGGAGGGACCCCTGTGCCCTGTGATGTACTTCCAAGAAAAGGATTTTACAGGTAAGCTGTTATAAAAATCATATTTTCTTTATCGTACATCACGGGACACAGAGAACTATAGTAATTACTATATGGGATGTCCAAAAGCAATGCAATCTGAGGGGAGGGAGACACAAAAATAAAAAGCAGACCGCCGTCAGATGCGAGTACCTATACTGCTGCCTGCAGAACACTGCGCCCAAAGGCGGCATCCTCTTGCTGATCTACATCCACCTGGTAGAATTTTGTGAATATATGTACTGATGACCATGTTGTGGCCTTGCAAACCTGAGCCATGGAGGCTTGGTGGCGCACTGCCCAAGAAGCATTAACTGCCCTGGTAGAGTGCGCTCTAGAACGAAAAGGCGTAATCTTCCCCTTTAAATCATAAGCCTGAATAATGACCTAACTAATCCATCTAAAAATGGTCGATTTTGCCTGCCCTCTTCTGGGGCCTTCTGGCAACACAAACAAGGCGTCAGTTTTCCGTAATTGAGCGGCTGCTTCCAGGTAGAAATTAACCGCTCTTACTACATCAAGAGAATGTAATAATTCTTCTTCTGCAAAACATGTGTAGCGGCCTCACCCCCTCTGACTTGTCTAGGGGTATTTAATATGTGAGGGTGAGATGCGCTACGGCCCATGTCCTCCTCATGGCAGTGGGTGAGGTGAAGGCTAGTACCAGATATTTTCCTCGGGCCTGTGTTTTTCGGTTAAGGACCAAGTCTTGCTGTGCTGACACTTCCCTTTGCTCCCATTAACCAGAGTACCACACACTGATAAAGGTCCAACTCTTGCTTTATTGTCACACGCACAATAAACAGTGCTTTAGCAGCCAACTGGTTGAGACCCAATAACAATTAAATACGGTGGGGTGAGCAGGTCGAGGCACTATCCTGATTGTCAGCTAAACCACTGTGGTTTCACCAGCGGTTACTATAGCCATCGGCTAAGAGAGAACTTAGAACTTGTGAGTCTCTACCAGCAACTCAAGAGAATGTAGATAGGAGTACCTTCGCTGCGTTGTGGCCCCTGTCAGGGGAAGATGTCCCTCCAAGGGAGTTACCGGAGGCCCATCTGTCACCGGGTTGATGCTGCTCCGGACTCTCCGGACGGGTGACCTCTCCAGCCTCCTCACCTCAGACTTGGGCCCCATCCACTTCAGGGACTCTCGGACTTCTCCACCTTCGCGGGACCCAGTCAAAGTTACCGGGCCCCAGGCCTCTGATTTAGTACCTCACCCCAGGCTGAAGGTGCCTGGGATGGACGCCAACTCTGCTCCGGCCAGGCCTAAGGCGCCTGAGCCGAAAACTCGGGACCACCCGCACCCAGGCCTAAGGTGCCTGGGCGCGTGATGAAGAAGATCTCTCCAGAAGACCTCGTGGCAAGGGCGTCTCCCCCTTTTATCTCCTCCTTTGACGTCACGGTAGGTTCCCCGTCCTTGCCGTACCATCTCCGGGAAGGGACAAAAAGGACAGCACTGTGGCAGCAAATCTACCTCGAGCCTGTGGGCACCCCGCCACCCACAGGCCAAGGAGAATAATACACCGCCCAATCCTCCACGAATACAAATGGTCCAATTCCTCTCATAATTTACACACCTGGATCATACTACCACCCAGGTGTATCCCACCTAAATTTAGAGACCCCGCTACACATGGATCTGGAAAAAACGAAGGTAGGGAAATATCCTGGTTCATATGAAAACTAGATACTACCTTAGGCAGAAAGGATGGGCGAGTACGTAACACCACCTTATCCTTATGAACCACTAATAATGGCTCTTTACAAGAGAAAGCTGCCAACTCAGAAACTCTTCTTGCGGAGGTTACCGCAACCAAAAATACTAATTTCCTTGACACAAGGACCAAAGGAGCATCGCAAATTGGCTCAAAAGGAGACTCCTGAATGACCAACAAGACTAGATTGAAATCCCATGGGCACAAAGGTGATTTTGACACGTACCTTGGAGGTGAGCCTGATGTGCAGAGGGAAACCTCTCGTACAGCCCTGGAGTTGGGACAGTGACCGTAGGAGCAGGCCCGTCGCGACAAGACAGGCAAAACAAGAAATTGCTTGGGGCCCCCGAGCTGGCCTTGGGCCCCTAAGCAAATGGGAGTAGATGTGCACGCCACCTGGTGGCTGTTGGGAAGAAACGGCACACACAGCCGCGTGGATGCCTCGTAGCGGGTAACCCTGTCATCAGACAGCTGCTGGGGCGCGGCTGTGTCATGGGGGGGGGGGCACCGTACTCCTGATCTATGGCAGGCACTGGAGGAAAGGAGGCAGTGACAGAAAGCATGGAGCGTCCTGGCAGGTCAGCGCTGGAGGAGCCCAATCTACACAGTGGACCGCAGGAGCAACCGTACGCACGGCTCAGACACAGGTAAGACACACACTTCTCACCTCATACCTAACCTGTCACCTCTCACTGACAACATGCTGTCCAGGGGGCCGTCTGTACAAGGCAATACATTCTAATAATGGAACCAAAGCATGAAAAACCTTAATGTTTGTGTTCTTTCACAGTCTGCATGAGGTGCAATCATATGGCAATGTAAACCTTCCCTCATGTCACCATGGGACGTTCCATCATCAGCAACACTTTACTAGAGGAACACATTCATCCTGAATGATAGGAGTGTATACATTTGTGTGTGTATGTATGTAGCGGGTATTTGAATTTAGGGGAGGCATCTGGGTGGTAGTGTAACCCAGATGCACTGATTGTTAGGGAATCTGGGACCCTTTTATGGTTCTTGGAGGACTCTGGTGGTGTGAGGTTCCCTGCGGCCTGCAGGTGGCGTTGTTGCCCTGGGCCGGAGTTGAACCCTCACCACAAGACTGCATCCCTTTTTGTCCTTTTTCCGGCGCTTGTACGGCGGGGCGGGGAACCTGCTGTGACGCAAAGGGAGAGGAGATAAAAGGGGCGGATGCCCTGAACATGGGGTTCAGAGTCGGAGGTCAGAGCCGCGCCCAGGCACCTTCCGCCTGGGTGCGGGCGATCCGGAGTTCCGGGCACAGGTGCCCTTGACCTGGCCAGAGCGGGAGATGGAGTCCATCCCAGGCACCTTTAGCCCTGGGGTGAGGTACTATTGAGGAGGCCTGGGACCCAGTACCTTCGACTGGGTTCCGCAAGGGTGGAGGAGTCCGAGGGGCCCTAAGGTGTTGGGCGCCCGAATCTGAGACGAGGAGGCCGGGGAGTGTATCCCTTCCGAACAGCCCGGTGCAGCATTTGCCGGTGACGGTGGGGCCTCCGGTAACTCTCTCAGAAGGATGTCTTCCCTCTGACTGGGGCCACAGTTTGAAGAAGATAACTCCTATTTCATGTTCGTCAGAGTTGCTGGTAGAGACTCAGAAAAGGAAAGAAGTACATTCACAGCCACTGTGCGTTATAACCATTCGTGACATCTCAATGGTTTAGTTTGATTAAGGATTGTGCCTTGACCTACTCCCCACCTATACTGAACTGTTCGTTGATCACAACCTGTCTGTGCTAAGTGACGATTTATTGCTGCTAAAGAATAAATAAGAGTTGGACCTTTTCAGTGGTGTGGAACTCTGGTTTCTAGGAGCAAAGGGGGGTCAGTTGGTGAAAGGGCTTGACCCTGGGTTATACACACGGCCTGAGAAAAAATACGTTCGGGCCTTCACCTCTATCTAGAAGAGGACATGGGTCATGGTGGATCTCATCCCTCCCCCAGGTTACCCCTAGACAAGACAGCAAGCCGAGAAGTAGAAGGGGTGAGAGGGGTGACACCGCTACATGTATATACTATGTGTGTGTGTGTATTGTGATATTGGGGTGTTTTAGCTCAAGTGGATAGATGCATTTTTATGCAGTGAGTCTATATCAGACTAAAGTAGGAAAACCTGGAGAAAACTGACAGAGCATTTTTCTCCATTTAAATTCTACACTCTGTAGTCCTGCAGTCTGCAGATATGCAAACCCTGTGTCCCTTTTATCTTCACTTTCATTGGGACGGAGCCTCGCTCTGCCACAGTATATATATATATATATATATATATATATAAAATTAGTGGGACTGCCCCCTTTACCCCTGGAACTCAGTGATGCTCCCATTGCTGGTGATGGAACACGGATGTTCCTGTAGGCTTTGCGTGCATGCGCGGGGGGGGGGGTTGGGGGGCCTCCATGTCCATTTTGTTTGGGGCCCCCAAATTCCTTCAAATGGCCCTGCGTAGGAGCACAGTGAGGTAAGAGTGCCTGCCGAGTTCTCTGTGACCAGAGATGATTACCACTGAGAGAGGCTGGAGCAGGCTGGAGTGCTGAGGATGTAGGTCAGCGGATGCAGGTCAGCAGGATGCAGATCAGCAGGATGCAGGTCAGCAGGATGCAGGTCAGCAGGATGCAGGTGCACTGGTTAGGATGCTGAGGATGCAGGTGCGCCAAGGAGCAATAGGCGCACCCAGGTGCAAACGGCAGGCAGGAGCAGGGTCAGACAAGCCAGATAATACACAGTGGATCAGTTCAGGCAGAAACGGCAAGCAAAACGATGGTCAGAGTTCAGGCTGGTTTTGGCAATGAAAGATCAGACAGACAGATGAACAGAGCAGGATCAAGGAAGCCAAAGATCAGGACTGGAGACAGCAGCGAGGTCAGAGAGCCGGGTCAGTATGAGATCAGGTGCAGATTCAGGATCAGGTCTCAGGATAAGCTGCAGATCAAACAGCAAAGAACTGAACAATAGGAGCCCCTTTTAAAGGCCCCTGGGCGCCAAGGCAGCTTACTGTGTGCATGCTCTCCACGATCGGCACATGCGCATTGGCGCACGTCCATTCGCTGCTGGAAGCCTGTTGGCTGGGATGCTTCTGAGCCCTGTTGCAGGTCTAAGAGCTGTGCGTCCATGACAGATTTAATCGGCGGATTTATACGCGTTACTCCTTGTATAGAGGCCCGAACTAAGGAATGCAAAGCAAGAGGCCTTTGGAATAAAACTGACAAGGCCCAACCTTGACCCTTGATAGTACTTAAGGCTAGTTTTATCTCCACTTCTGACTGTAGGAAGGAGAAAACTCTACTTATGACATACTTGCGAGAATGCCAACCCTTGTTTACACACCTGGAAACATAGGCCTTCCAGACCCTATAGTAAATAGCCCTAGAGGCCGGCTTCCTTGCATTAGAATGAGGGCCTCAACAGCCAAACCGTCAAATTTAGTGTTTGTAAGGCAGGATGTAACACTGGCCCTTGCGAAAGCATATCCGGGCAGGACGGAAGAGTCCAAGGATCCCCTACTGCCATCCTCGCGATCTCCACATACCAGGATCTCCTGGGCCAAGCCGGAGCAACTAGGATTACCAGCTTCCGTTCCCCCTTGATCCTGCGTAGAAAACACGGAAGCAACTGAACTGGAGGGAACGCATAAATCAGTGAGAACTGATCCCAAGGAGTTATTAAGGCATCCATCCCGCAAACAAGTGTATCCCTTGTCCTTGACACAAAGCTGTCCAACTTTAAGTTGAACCTGGACGCCAATAGGTCTACGTCCGGGGAACTGCACTTCTGACATATGGCCAGAAAGACATTGGGATGCAGAGACCATTCTCCTGAGAGCAATTGCTGGCGACTCAAGAAATCTGCCTGCCAATTTTCCACTCATGGGATGAAAACCCCAGATAGGCAAGGCACATGCTCTTCTGCCCAAGCCAGAATATGGTTTACTTCTTTCTGGGCAGCGCGACTTTTGGTGCCAACTTGATGATTGATATAGGCCACTGCCGTGGCATTGTTAGATTAAATCCTGACAGGAAAGTTACGTAATCTGCCCGTCCACTCCCTTAGGGCCAGACGCGCCACCCGAATCTCTAGAATGTTGATGGGCAAGGTCTTCTCGGATTCCGACCATTTCCCCTGGACAGTGTTCCCTTCCGGGACTGCTCCCCAGCCCAAGAGGCTGGCATCGGTCGTCACTATCCTCCAAGAGGAGAATTTGTTTTTTACGTGTATCCTCACAGGGTGACACTGTGGATACAGCAATAACAGTGTGCCAACGTCCCGATAATATATGTGAATAGAACTAAGAACTAAGGAAATTGGACTTTTAGAGGCACACAGGTAAGTATTGTAAAACACTAAAGGTTTTTATTATAGAAAAGTTTTTTAAAAACAATTATACATGTAAACTTGTCTGTAACAACATTTTTGAATGGCCCCCTTAATGTTATCATAGCATTTCCAACAGTATAAGGTTGTATTAGAATAATTCAATAAATACAATCAAGTGTAGCGATACCCCCAAACTAAGATAGCCGCTGGTTTCGTTTCGGGCCCTGTACACAGCACAGCCAACCCCCGGCAATCTACTCGACCCTTCTCTGGCACAGCTAGTCTAGGGGTAGTATATATATGTATGGCTTCTCTACCAGTTCTTGAACAATCCCACACTTACCCAAACAGTTGTGAAATATAGTAATGGATGCCAATACCAGATTGATTAACTGTAATAGGTTTACTTATATAGAAAGGGTAACGGTCAGTACCATGTAACACATACATGCAGAGCCCTGCAGTAATGATAACACTAGTCAACTATAATGCACATATAGTTCTATCACACACTGATATATAGCTATTTTCCCTTGTGAACAATATGGCGCTCAGCAATGCTATAAACCCCCAGTCAGGCCTGACTCAGTTAAAGTTCAGTCTTTAAGTGAGGAATCTTCGCATGCAAGATGATCGGTGGTGCACATACAGGAACAATGATTTGTAATCCAACAGTGGTCTATGGCAATAGAAGCAACTCCCCGGAGACTATATAACTCAGTTCTGCAAATAGTCTCCTGTCAGGAAAGCAAGTATAACACGATGGGCCAAGGCAGTCAGTAGGCCTAACAAAGTACTCGGTTATAGCTGTGAGCAGGTGCTCTCTCACCCCTCCGGACTCAATCCGAGTCCAGGACTCCCACCGCTGTGTCTCCGCACACAGGATCTGCCACCGCCGGATCTCTGGTCCAACTGACGTCCGCGAAGCAGGTAGATGTCAGATGCCGCACAGGCTCCGCAGTGAGGTGGAAGGCTCTCTGGAAGTGCGCAAGGCCCAGGCCTCGGGCCTTGCACTCACAGCAGGTCTGCACAGGAAGTCCTCTTGCCAGCCGCGCGGTGTCCAAAGAGCCCGGGCTTAGCCTCGCCCTCCCCTTTTATACCCCACCCATGAGTCTCTGCGGCAGTCCAATGCACCCTGGGTGCCAAACGGGGTTCTGGGTAACGTAGTCCATGGGGCCTCAACGGAGACCGTGCTACACCCTCCCCCCACTTAAACTCTTTGGTCCCCAAAGATAATTGTCAACATACACTACGCACAACATTAGACAAAGTTGCGTATGATGTCGGCAGAGGAAGTTCCCACCAAAAATGAGAGGGTGAACTTCCTCGCCCACAGGTCACACTATCATAAGTGGCCTGCCTAACTGTGCCAGGGGGTGAGTTGGGGTTGCCCTCCACCAAATGAACAGTGGAGGGATCAGGGCTTTCTGCACTCCTCCTGGCAGTTGCCACAGTGTTCCCCGAGCTCCTCCCCATTTGTGGGTAAGTCAACTTTCGGGGAGGCCTTATGGCCCTTTTCACCCTCCGCTCTCTTGGGATTTCTGGCTCGGACACTGTAGGTTCCTCTTCCGGAACAGACATGGCAGCTTCCACTGTTTCTGAAACATTTACCTCAGGAGCAGGAAGATTCACGGAACATCTTGGATCCTCCTCTGGGAGTGAGTCGAGGGCATCTTCCCATGAGTCTGATAGAGGGCTGGACGGGATGAATTCAGTAGCTTCTGCATTCAGTGTACTGTCTATGGTGTCTTCCAAAGGTGGGAGATCTATAGCAGAAGTCACTGGGGCCTGGGAAGGCCATAGCCATTCTAGCTCTTCCCTTTCATCCTCACTAGGTTCAGAGACATCTGTTTCTTCAGACCGAGATGCCTGGGACCGGGTATTTGGCCTAGGAGTATCCAGGATGGAAGTTGGCTCAGGGAAGTCCTTTGCAGGGGGTATCCGAACTGCTTCGGCAAGTGGGAGTATGTGGTTCCGGTGCCAAGTCTTCAATGGCCCCACCTTTCCCTCCGGCTTCAGTTGGTAGACTGGCAGGCCGGGCAGCTTCCTGCAAATAACATACGGCTCAGGTCTCCATCTGTCTGCAAATTTGTGCTTTCCAGGGACTCCTAAGTTCCGTAGCAGCACTCTGTCCCCAGGCTGCAGATCCTGAATCCGGACCTTCAGGTCAAAGTTTCTCTTGTTGCGGGCTCCTCTCTGATCCGAAGCTGCTTGGGCCTACTCATAGGCCAACTTTAAACTGTGCCTCAGCCTGTCCACATATCCTTTGTGGGAAGTGGCTGAGGAATGGTCTATGGAGGTGCCAAAGGCCAGGTCTATGGGTAGTCTTGCTTCTCTCCCAAACATGAGTCGGTAGGGAGAGTACCCTGTAGCATCACTTGTTGTACTGTTGTAAGCATGCACAATTGCTGCTATGTGCCTGCTCCAGTGCTGCTTCTTTTCACTATCTAAAGTTCCCAGTTGAACCTCTTCGGCTGTGCATCCCCTTGTGGGTGGTAGGGAGTGGTTCGGGTCTTCTTGATCCCTAAGGAGTCCAAGAGTTTCCTGATCAGCCGACTTTCAAAGTCCCTCCCTTGATCCGAGTGGAGACACTGTGGTAGCCCATAGTGCACAAAGTATTTTTCCATTAGTACTTTGGCCACTGTGGAAGCCTTCTGGTCTTTGGTTGGGAAAGCCTGGGCATACCGGGTGAAATGGTCGGTTATCACCAGAACATTTCCTAGTCCACTCAAGTCGGGTTCGAGGCAGAGGAAATCAATGCACACCAAATCCAATGGGCCTTGACTTTGCAGGTGGCCCATTGGGGCAGCTTGATGGGGTAGAGTTTTCCGCTGGATGCAGCATGCGCATGAATGGCAGTATTCCTCTACTTCAGCCCTCATGCAAGGCCAATAGAACCGACTTCTGACGAGTTGAAAGGTCCTTTCAGCTCCTAAATGACCATGGTGGTCGTGTAAGGCGACCAAGACAGTCTCTCTGTGTTTCTCGGGTAGAAACAGTTGCCATTTGTCTTCCAGGTCATCAGAAGGGCCCCTTCGGTAGACCACCCCTTGATGCACCTGCAACCTGTCCCACTCCTTCCGCAACAGGCGAGCTTCCTTTGAAGGGTGATGCAAGAGTCTATCTGGATCCTGATTTTCCAGGGCCTCTAGGACCAATTTCCCCAAAGGGTCTTCCAATTGGTCACATCTCAATTCCTTTTTGGACAGCTTTGGTAAGTCATCTTCCTCTATCTGAGTTACTCCACAGTATTGCTTGGGGACCCCCACTACTGTGACCTCTATCTCTTCCGCTCTGGACCCCCCACTGGCCTGGATTTCAGCCACTTGACAGAGGGCCAGCACCCCGTCCGGTGCCACTTGGGTCCAGTCTTCCGTGCTGCTAGTGGAAGCATGAGACCTTCTGGACAGGGCATCCGCATCTCGATTGCCAGCCCCAGGTCGGTATTTCAGGCTGAAGTTGAATCCAGACAGTGCAGCCAGCCATCGATGGCCTGTGGCATCCAGCTTTGCTGTGGTGAAAAGATAAGTAAGGGGGTTGTTGTTAGTGATGTCGCGAACATAAAATTTTCCGTTCGCGAACGGCGAACGCGAACTGCCGCAAATGTTCGCGAACGGGCGAACCCGGCGAACCGCCATAGACTTCAATAGGCAGGCGAATTTTAAAACCCACAGGGACTCTTTCTGGCCACAATAGTGATGGAAAAGTTGTTTCAAGGGGACTAACATCTGGACTGTGGCATGCCGGAGGGGGATCCATGGCAAAACTCCCATGGAAAATTACGTAGTTGACGCAGAGTCGGGTTTTAATCCATAAAGGGCATAAATCACCTAACATTCCTAATGTGTTTGGAATAACGTGCTTTAAAACATCAGGTATGATGTTGTATCGATCAGGTAGTGTAAGGGTTACGCCCGCTTCACAGTGACAGACCAAACTCGGACAGACCAAACTCCCCGTTTAACGCACCGCAAACAACTGCAAACAGTCCATTTGCACAACCGCAAGGCTTTAATGATCACCTTAGATGATCACAAAGAAAATTTATGTTTTTTCTATGCAAAATTATCAAGCCGATCGTTTTTGGTCTGTTCACAATGAAGCAATGACCTTACCATCTGGGGTGTGCCAACAACGCCATTGCCAACACACTCATAGAGGTGGTCGCTTCATTGTGATACGCAAGCCCCTTCACCACAACAAGGTAATGATCACGAAGGGGAATTGACACAGGTATGTGTTTTTTTGTTTGTTTTTTTTGCAGCCACAGTGCAGCACCAGAGGCCAGAAAAATTAGGCATGTACACATGCCTGTAAAATTAGTTATTGTTGCAGCCGCTGCTGTAGCAGCGGCCAGAAAAAATTATGTTTTTCAGGCAGAAAGTGCCCTAAAACATTGCGGCTTGTGGACCATTTTTAGCCCAAGGCAGCTCATCTCATCAGGCCTTTTTTAGTCAAATGTATCGCCCACTGTCAGTCCCTTCGGGATCCATGCCTCATTCATCTTAATAAAGGTGAGGTAATCTAGACTTTTTTGACCTAGGCGACTTCTCTTCTCAGTGACAATACCTCCTGCTGCACTGAAGGTCCTTTCTGAAAGGACACTTGAAGCGGGGCAGGCCAGAAGTTCTATCGCAAATTGAGATAGCTCAGGCCACAGGTCAAGCCTGCACACCCAGTAGTCAAGGGGTTCATCGCTCCTCAGAGTGTCGATATCTGCAGTTAAGGCGAGGTAGTCTGCTACCTGTCGGTCGAGTCGTTCTCTGAGGGTGGACCCCGAAGGGCTGTGGCGATGCGTAGGACTTAAAAAGCTCTGCATGTCCTCCATCAACAATACGTCTGTAAAGCGTCCTGTCCTTGCCGGCATGGTCGTGGTAGGAGGAGGATTACTTTCACCTCTTCCCCTGTTAGATTCCCGTTGTGCTGTGACATCACCCTTATACGCTGTGTAAAGCATACTTTTTAATTTATTTTGGAACTGCTGCATCCTTTCCGTCTTCCTGTAATTCGGTAAAATTTCTGGCACTTTCTGCTTATACCGGGGGTCTAGTAGCTTGGCCACCCAATACAGGTCGTTCTCCTTCAGCCTTTTTATACGAGGGTCCCTCAACAGGCACGACAGCATGAAAGACCCCATTTGCACAAGGTTGGATGCCGAGCTACTCATGTCCTGTTCCTCGTCCTCACTGATCTCACTGAAGGTCTGTTCTTCCCCCCAGCCACGTACAACACCACAGGTACCAGATAGGTGACAACGAGCACCCTGGGATGCCTGCTGTGGTTGGTCTTCCTCCTCCTCCTCAAAGCCACATTCCTCCTCTGACTCCTCTTCCTCAGACTCCTCTTCCAGCGTTGCCGCAGGTCCAGCAAGCGATGCTGATAAGGCTGTTTCTGGTGGTGGTGATGGTGACCACAACTCTTCCTCTTCCTCTTCACGCTCATCTACGGCCTGATCCAGCACTCTTCGCAGGGCACGCTCCAGGAAGAAAACAAATGGGATGATGTCGCTGATGGTGCCTTCAGTGCGACTGACTAGGTTTGTCACCTCCTCAAAAGGACGCATGAGCCTACAGGCATTGCGCATGAGCGTCCAGTAACGTGGCAAAAAAATTCCCAGCTGCGCAGAGGCTGTCCTAGCACCCCGGTCATACAAATACTCGTTGACGGCTTTTTCTTGTTGGAGCAGGCGGTCGAACATTAGGAGTGTTGAATTCCAACGTGTCGGGCTGTCGCAAATCAAGCGCCTCACTGGCATGTTGTTTCGCCGCTGGATATCTGAAAAGTGCGCCATGGCTGTGTAGGAACGCCTGAAATGGCCACACACCTTCCTGGCCTGCTTGAGGACATCCTGTAAGTCTGGGTACTTATGCACAAAGCGTTGTACAATCAGATTTAACACATGTGCCATGCACGGCACATGTGTCAACTTGCCCAAATTCAATGCCGCCAACAAATTGCTTCCGTTGTCACACACCACTTTGCCGATCTCCAGTTGGTGCGGAGTCAGCCACTGATCCACCTGTGTGTTCAGGGCGGACAGGAGTGCTGGTCCGGTGTGACTCTCTGCTTTCAAGCAAGTCAACCCCAAGACAGCGTGACACTGTCGTATCCGGGATGTGGAATAGCCCCTGGGGAGCTGGGGGGGTGCTGTTGATGTGGAGCAAGACGCAGCAGCAGAAGAGGACTCAGCCGAGGAGGTTATCGAAGAGGATGGAGTAGGAGGAGTAGAGGAGGTGACAGCAGGCCTGCCTGCAAGTCGTGGTGGTGTCACCACCAACTCCTCTGCAGAGCCACGCATTACATGCTTGGCAGCCGTCAGCAGGTTTACCCAATGAGCAGTGTAGGTGATATACCTGCCCTGACCGTGCTTTGCAGACCAGGTATCAGTGGTCAGATGGACCCTTGCCCCAACACTGTGTGCCAGACATGCCATGACTTCCTTTTGCACAATAGAGTACAGGTTGGGGATTGCCTTTTGTGAAAAGAAATTTCGGCCGGGTACCTTCCACTGCGGTGTCCCAATAGCTACAAATTTTTTGAAGGCCTCAGACTCCACCAGCTTGTATGGTAAAAGCTGGCGGGCTAAGAGTTCCGACAAGCCAGCTGTCAGACGCCGGGCAAGGGGGTGACTCTGTGACATTGGCTTCTTACGCTCAAACATGTCCTTGACAGACACCTGACTGTGGGCAGATGAGCAGGAACTGCTCAAGGCGAGAGACGTAGTGTCAGATGGTTGAGAGGGGGCAAGGAGGACAGCAGTGGTTGACGTGGCTGAAGATGCTGGACCAGGAGGAGGATGGTGGCTTTGAGCTTGTGTGCTGCTTGTACTCGTCATCATGTGTTGATCCCATAGGCGTTTGTGATGTGAGATCATGTGCCTTCGCAAAGCAGTTGTACCTAGGTGGGTGTTGGATTTCCCACGACTCAGTTTCTTTTGGCACAGGTTGCAAATGGCATCGCTGTTATCAGAGGCAGACACACAAAAAAAATGCCACACTGCTGAGCTTTGCAATGGCGGCATTCTGGTGGTGGCAACAGCATGCGTTGATTGGCGTGCTGTCTGGCTGACCCCGGGTGCCGATACATGCTGTCTGACTGTGCCACTAGCTCCTTGCGACGACCTACCCCTCCTTCCAACTCGTCTCCTCCTCCTCTCTGTCTCCCCATCTGAACTTTCCCCCTGTTCTTCTTCTCTTCGAGCGGGCACCCACGTGACATCCACATCGTCATCATCAACCGCTTCACTTGTATCTGACAACTCAGCAAAGGAAGCAGCAGCGGGTACAACATCATCATCATCACACCATACATCCATGTGTGTAATGCTGCCTGACTGAGACTTATCCCTTTTATCTACATCCTCTGGCAATAATGTTTGCGCATCACTCATTTCTTCCAACTCATGTGTAAATAACTCCTCTGACAGATCAAGTGAAGCAACTGTGGTGCTAGTGTTGGTGGTGGCGGCAGGCGGGCGAGTGGGAACTTGAGAGGTGCCCAAAGCTGAGCTGGAGAAGGATGGTGCGTCAAGGTTCCGAGCGGAAGCTGTAGAAGATTGGCTATCCTGTGTTAGCCAGTCAACTATGTCCTCAGAACTTTTCGAGTTCAGGGTACGTGGCCCCTGAACACTGGGCATTATTCTTGGGCCAAAGGGAATCACAGCACCACGACCACGACAGCCCCTGCAGGGTGGCCTGCCTCTGCCTGTCATTTTTTTTAGATTAGTTTAGTTGTACTATGCGTGCAAGCTACTGTGACACCAGATATGAGTGGCACTGTGCACTGGCAGAAGTTGGCACAGTAGACACTGTAGGTCTGACACACACGCTGGCAGGCAACTGACTGCTCATCTACTGCAGTCAAAACTGTTGTGGTTTCTTTTATGTAAGCTACTGTGCCGGGGAAAAAAAACAAGCAGACTGGTGTTTTACCAGCCCTAAAAAGGGCTTTTTGGGGTGCTGTCAGGACGCTGTGCTTACAGCAGAGATCAGATGAGTCTTTCAGGAGTGGAGTGAACACTGAATACACTGGCCTAGCCTAGCTTTCCCTATAAAATCAGCAGCAGCTAAACTGTCCCTCCTCTGGCTAACACTGCAGCTTAAGTACAGACTGAATCTAAAATAGATGCTGTCCAGGAAAAAACAAAAAAACAGACTGGTGTTTTACCAGCCCTAAAAAGGGCTTTTTGGGGTGCTGTCAGGACGCTGTGCTTACAGCACAGATCAGATGAGTCTTTCAGGAGTGGAGTGAACACTGAATACACTGGCCTAGCCTAGCTTTCCCTATAAAATCAGCAGCAGCTAAACTGTCCCTCCTCTGGCTAACACTGCAGCTTAAGTACAGACTGAATCTAAAATAGATGCTGTCCAGGAAAAAACAAAAAAGCAGACTGGTGTATTACCAGCCCTAAAAAGGGCTTTTTGGGGTGCTGTCAGGACGCTGTGCTTACAGCAGAGATCAGATGAGTCTTTCAGGAGTGGAGTGAACACTGAATACACTTGCCTATAGCTTTCCCTATAAAATCAGCAGCAGCTAAACTGTCCCTCCTCTGGCTAACACTGCAGCTTAAGTACAGACTGAATCTAAAATAGATGCTGTCCAGGAAAAAAAAAAAAGCAGACTGGTGTTTTACCAGCCCTAAAAAGGGCTTTTTGGGGTGCTGTCAGGACGCTGTGCTTACAGCAGAGATCAGATGAGTCTTTCAGGAGTGGAGTGAACACTGAATACACTTGCCTATAGCTTTCCCTATAAAATCAGCAGCAGCTAAACTGTCCCTCCTCTGGCTAACACTGCAGCTTAAGTACAGACTGAATCTAAAATAGATGCTGTCCAGGAAAAAAAAAAAAGCAGACTGGTGTTTTACCAGCCCTAAAAAGGGCTTTTTGGGGTGCTGTCAGGACGCTGTGCTTACAGCAGAGATCAGATGAGTCTTTCAGGAGTGGAGTGAACACTGAATACACTTGCCTATAGCTTTCCCTATAAAATCAGCAGCAGCTAAACTGTCCCTCCTCTGGCTAACACTGCAGCTTAAGTACAGACTGAATCTAAAATAGATGCTGTCCAGGAAAAAAAAAAGAAGCAGACTGGTGTTTTACCAGCCCTAAAAAGGGCTTTTTGGGGTGCTGTCAGGACGCTGTGCTTACAGCAGAGACCAGATGAGTCTTTCAGGAGTGGAGTGAACACTGAATACACTTGCCTATAGCTTTCCCTATAAAATCAGCAGCAGCTAAACTGTCCCTCCTCTGGCTAACACTGCAGCTTAAGTACAGACTGAATCTAAAATAGATGCTGTCCAGGAAAAAACAAAAAAGCAGACTGGTGTTTTACCAGCCCTAAAAAGGGCTTTTTGGGGTGCTGTCAGGACGCTGTGCTTACAGCAGAGATCAGATGAGTCTTTCAGGAGTGGAGTGAACACTGAATACACTGGCCTAGCCTAGCTTTCCCTATAAAATCAGCAGCAGCTAAACTGTCCCTCCTCTGGCTAACACTGTAGCTTAAGTTCAGACTGAATCTAAAATAGATGCTGTCCAGGAAAAAAAAAAAAGCAGACTGGTGTTTTACCAGCCCTAAAAAGGGCTTTTTGGGGTGCTGTCAGGACGCTGTGCTTACAGCAGAGATCAGATGAGTCTTTCAGGAGTGGAGTGAACACTGAATACACTGGCCTAGCCTAGCTTTCCCTATAAAATCAGCAGCAGCTAAACTGTCCCTCCTCTGGCTAACACTGTAGCTTAAGTTCAGACTGAATCTAAAATAGATGCTGTCCAGAAAAAAAAAACAAGCAGACTGGTGTTTTACCAGCCCTAAAAAGGGCCTTTTGGGGTGCTGTCAGGACGCTGTGCTTACAGCAGAGATCAGATGAGTCTTTCAGGAGTGGAGTGAACACTGAATACACTGGCCTAGCCTAGCTTTCCCTATAAAATCAGCAGCAGCTAAACTGTCCCTCCTCTGGCTAACACTGTAGCTTAAGTTCAGACTGAATCTAAAATAGATGCTGTCCAGGAAAAAACAAAAAAGCAGACTGGTGTTTTACCAGCCCTAAAAAGGGCTTTTTGGGGTGCTGTCAGGACGCTGTGCTTACAGCAGAGATCAGATGAGTCTTTCAGGAGTGGAGTGAACACTGAATACACTTGCCTATAGCTTTCCCTATAAAATCAGCAGCAGCTAAACTGTCCCTCCTCTGGCTAACACTGCAGCTTAAGTACAGACTGAATCTAAAATAGATGCTGTCCAGGAAAAAAAAAAAAGCAGACTGGTGCTTTACCAGCCCTAAAAAGGGCTTTTTGGGGTGCTGTCAGGACGCTGTGCTTACAGCAGAGATCAGATGAGTCTTTCAGGAGTGGAGTGAACACTGAATACACTTGCCTATAGCTTTCCCTATAAAATCAGCAGCAGCTAAACTGTCCCTCCTCTGGCTAACACTGCAGCTTAAGTACAGACTGAATCTAAAATAGATGCTGTCCAGGAAAAAAAAAAAAGCAGACTGGTGTTTTACCAGCCCTAAAAAGGGCTTTTTGGGGTGCTGTCAGGACGCTGTGCTTACAGCAGAGATCAGATGAGTCTTTCAGGAGTGGAGTGAACACTGAATACACTTGCCTATAGCTTTCCCTATAAAATCAGCAGCAGCTAAACTGTCCCTCCTCTGGCTAACACTGCAGCTTAAGTACAGACTGAATCTAAAATAGATGCTGTCCAGGAAAAAAAAAAAAGCAGACTGGTGTTTTACCAGCCCTAAAAAGGGCTTTTTGGGGTGCTGTCAGGACGCTGTGCTTACAGCAGAGATCAGATGAGTCTTTCAGGAGTGGAGTGAACACTGAATACACTTGCCTAGCCTAGCTTTCCCTATAAAATAAGCAGCAGCTAAACTGTCCCTCCTCTCGCTAAGACTGCAGCTTGAGAATGAATCTAAAATGGATGCTGTCCAGGAGGTGGGAGGGTCTGGGAGGGAGGGTATGCTGCTGATTGGCTGGAATGTGTCTGCTGACTGTGAGGTACAGGGTCAAAGTTTGCTCAATGATAATGAATAGGGGGCGGACCGAACATCGCATATGTTCGCCGGCCGAGGCGAACGCGAACAAGCTATGTTCGCCGGGAACTGTTCGCCGGCGAATAGTTCTGTACATCTCTAGTTGTTGTCAGTTTTCACAGTGAATTCTGCCCCATACAGATAGTCTTTAAGTTTATCAACTACAGCCCACTTAAGGGCCAGGAACTCCAACTTATGAGTGGGGTATAGAGAAAAGGATGAGGCTGAGGTGGACTATGTTGGCACCTTATGCTAACTGATGACCAGTTGAGAGTAGATAGTAGAAAGGGGTTTTTATTACAAAAATATATATAGAAACAATTATTTTAACATTTCATAGAAATAATGGTAATTCCAAGACATTTCAATGTATCATACCATTACAATCAATGGACAAAAATACAACTGTACATACATAATATGCTGTGCTCTACATGTTTCACGTTGTGATTCAAAAACAGAATCCGCTTCTTCAGGAGCTAAATATATATGTATAGGTTTTCAATAGACAGAAAGTGAAAAATTGGGTTGTCACGTAACTATGAAATAAAAGAAAACATTATGAACAATATTATCGTGGATATAAGAAATATATTTCCATATAGAACCACCAGGCTAAGCCCAGGCCATAGAGATGCGCTACGTCACACATTCTTACCATGAGTGCTGGACCAGAGGGGGCCAGACCGTGAATCAAAAATCCCCGTTATGTCATGGGGGAGTTGGTGGTCCCACTAAAGACATAAACAGCAGGAGGTATAGGTAATCTGAAATTGAAAATAATAAATAAACATCAGAGATCTCCAGCGAAGAAAAAAGAGCTGAAGAGGATATAATGAGTGAAGGGTATATAGCTTTCAAGCATAGAGATCACCAACCTCCTAGGAGGACACATCCAGTGGCATCTCACAGGTAAGCGGCATAGAAAAAAGGGGAGGTTTTTATGTAGAAAGAATTCAGGTCAGTATTGGACCCCTTATATATAAGGAAAGTCTCTGAAAAATATATAAATAATATGTAGAGAATTGGTATCCAACAAGTATAAATGGTAAAAAAATATATATGTACATCGTGAGTGGTCACATATACGTGGAAACATGCATATACAAATGAAGCATTGGTATACCTTGAAATTCCTAGGAAGATGGACACCAATTGATAATTGGGCGGAATATTTTGAACTGATCTCTGCAGTATAAAGTGATAATCTGTGTAAATATATGAAGAAATTACCTAATTAGTTCCTGATTAGAAACCAACAATTTAATTAAAGTGGGGTGGTGAAGATGAACGGTGAAGCAGGGAAAGGAAGAGGGGAATGAATGAATCAATAGGTAAAAGTGAAACGGGGAGGGTAAGGGAGTAAAGTGATAAATTATATGTGAACTAAGTGACTAGAATGTGAATAAACATAGTGAATATGTATTGCAGCAGGAGAAGAGTAGTCATTACCATAGCATTAACCTAGGTTCAAGAAATCCAGAATCATGTGTAGATCAACCTTCCCGGATGGGGAGGGAATCTGCAATGGCAATAATGCATTTCAAAAGGTCAAGAATCATCCATAACCCTCTTGTCATGGAGATCCTGCCAGAAGCAGGCATCCCGGTCTTCCTGATTCTCGGTTGCGCATGCTCCGCCCTGCAGGTGGCGCCAGAGGGGCTATTTAAACCTGTCAATCGCAGACAGTCCCTGCTGTCTGCTCTACAGCGTTGAGTACCTGAAAACCTGATCTGAAGACTTACCTGTGTTTGACCCGGCCTGCCTGTGACTTCTCCAGTTTTCTGCCTGCATCCGACCCCTGGCTTGTTGTGACCTCTCCTCTGTCTGATCCCTCTGTACCTTGCTGCCAGCCAGTTAACCGACCCGGCTTGTCTGACCAAGCTCACTGTTCCTAGTTCCGGTCCAGTCTGCTAAGCTGATCCAGTTTGCTGAGTTCCTGTGTTCCTGGTTCCGGTCCAGTCTGCTAAGCTGATCCAGTTTGCTGAGTTCCTGTGTTCCTAGTTCCGGTCCAGTCTGCTAAGCTGATCCAGTTTGCTGAGTTCCTGTGTTCCTGGTTCCGGTCCAGTCTGCTGAACGATTCCAGTTTGCTGAGTGTTCCTGATTCCAGTTCTACCTGCTGTGTTCCAGTGTGCCTACCAAGTCTGCATAACTACCTTCACCTTGGTTGATCCTGCCAGGCACTCGTACCCCTCCTACCTCCGCGCCTGCTGTTACCTTACCAGGGGCCGCTGGTGGGAGCCGTAAGGGAGGCCTTCCTCTGCAAGTCCGGGCTCATCACCGCTAGGTACGTGACAGTAGCAGACAGCCATGTCTGAGCCCGAGCAGGGAGCCTCACCTATGGAGGAACTATGTCGGCACCTGGCAGGATTGGCTGAAGCGGTCAAGAACCTCCAGCAAGGCTACACCCATCTGGAAGAACAAGTGCGGGTCCTCTCCAACCCATCTGGAGCCCAAGGGGGATCCCATACCTCTACCTCCACTGCTGGGGCAGGATCCTCACCCACAGTTGCCATGCTTCCTCCGGAGCCCGGGGTCCCTACACCCGAAAAATTCTCCGGGGATCGAAGCAAGTTTAGGGCTTTTCGTAATTCCTGCGAACTCTACTTCGCCCTGCAGCCTCGCACCTTCTCCTTGGAAGCCACCAAGGTGGGCTTTGTGATGTCCCTGCTTTCCGGAGACCCTCAGAGCTGGGCCCACTGTCTCTTGGAACGGAAAGATATGGCGTTAAACAACCTTACTGCCTTCTTCGACGCCATGGCTCAGCTATATGAAGACTCCCAGCTCTCAGTAACCGCAGAGACCGCCTTGCACACCCTTCAGCAGGGGCGCAGAGCAGCAGAGGACTACGTAGCGGAATTTAGACGGTGGAGCGCAGATACCAGTTGGAACGACGCCGCCCTCCGCCATCAGTTCCGCATAGGTCTGTCCGACCCTCTGAAGGACGAGCTCGCTAGGGTTGGCATACCACCAACCCTGAATTCACTAATTGACTCAACAATCCAGATCGACCGACGTCTCAGGGAACGAAGGGCTGAGAGGTCCACAGGCTTCTCCCACCCGACCTGGATGCTTCCCCGGGCTCCCAGCCATCTGCACCCAGCACCTGTTGCACCTCCAGCCGCTACATCTGACATACCCGAGCCCATGCAGCTCGGAGTGCTTCGTCCTTCCCTCACCCAACAGGAACGCCAACGTCGCCGAGTGAACAATTTGTGCCTGTACTGCGGGGAACTCGGACACTTCGTTATAAATTGTCCCCTGAAACTTCGTAAGTGTCTTTCAGTATCTTCTGACACTACCAACCCACAGGCCAAGTCCACATCTCACCTTGCTCTCTCTGTCTCGTTACAGCTCCCAGGAAGGACTCTGCAAGTGCCCGCCATTATTGATTCCGGGGCTTGCAGCTGCTTTATGGACTCAGCCTTTGCCATCAAGCACCAGATCCCTCTTGTCACCAAGACCCATGGACTATGTGTGCATTTGGCTGATGGGTCCATCATTAAGTCTGGACCAGTGGTCCAAGAGACCGCCCCTTTACCCGCTACCATCTCCACCATCTCCAGACCCCACCAAGAATACTTACGCCTGGACATTATCTCTTCCCCATTGTTCCCTGTGATCCTTGGTATACCTTGGCTACAGGTCCACAACCCTACCATCAACTGGGCCACGGGGTTGGTGACCTTTTCTTCTCCTTACTGCCAGCATTCCTGCGGGACACTCAAAACCCCTGGGCCGACCACCCTCTTATGTATCAATACGGAGGCTGGAATACGGCAATCCATCCCTGAGGTCTATCATGATTTTCTTGATGTGTTTAGCAAACAAGGGGCAGAGACTCTACCACCTCATCGGGCCTATGATTGCCCCATTGACCTACTTCCCGGAGCGGCAATTCCGTTTGGCAGGATCTTCCCGTTAACAGAGGTAGAACAGGGGGCACTAAAAGACTATATCGATGAAAACCTACAGAAAGGGTTCATTCGTCCGTCTACATCTCCAGCCGGTGCAGGCATCTTTTTCGTAGAGAAGAAGGATCATACCCTTCGACCCTGTGTGGACTATCGTGAATTAAATAAAATCACAGTAAAAAAACGCTACCCTCTCCCCTTGGTACCGGAACTATTTCAGAGACTGGGAACAGCCATCATTTTTACCAAACTTGATCTCCGCGGAGCCTACAATTTGGTCCGCATCAAGGAGGGGGATGAGTGGAAGACCGCTTTCCGCACCCGATTCGGACATTTCGAGTACCGGGTAATGCCCTTCGGGTTGTGCAACGCCCCTGCCACTTTCCAGTATTTCATTAACGATGTACTCCGGGACTTCCTAGATCTCTTTGTCATTGTCTACCTGGATGATATACAAATTTTTTCTTCCTCCCTTGATTCCCACCGCAGGCACGTCAGAAGTGTGTTGGCTCGGCTTCGCCAGCATTGCCTGTATGCGAAGGCCGAGAAGTGTGAATTTGAGCTGGAAAGTATATCGTTCTTGGGACTAATTATCTCCAGCGAGGGCATCAAAATGGACCCTAAAAAGATTGCTGCAATCCTGGACTGGCCAGTCCCGGCGGACAAGAAGGGGATCCAACGTTTCGTTGGATTCGCCAATTTCTACCGCAAATTCATCAGAGGGTTCTCAGCCATCATCGCACCCATCACCCAGCTGACC
Organism: Rana muscosa; assembly: GCA_029206835.1. Classification (NCBI taxonomy): domain Eukaryota; kingdom Metazoa; phylum Chordata; class Amphibia; order Anura; family Ranidae; genus Rana; species Rana muscosa. Next base: position 236,950,805 of record CM055120.1, read on the forward strand.
AAACAAGGGATCCGTTTCCACTGGTCCCCTGAGGCCCAAAAGGCCTTTGAGGCCCTGAAGGGTCTCTTTACCTCTGCCTCTATCTTGAAGCACCCAGATTCCTCATTACCATTCGTTCTGGAGGTAGACGCCTCGGAAATTGCGGTAGGAGCAATACTGTCCCAAAGACAGGGGACCAGAGCCTTGCTCCACCCAGTAGCTTTTTTCTCTCGCAAGTTATCTGCGGCAGAGAGGAACTACGACGTGGGGGATCGGGAATTGCTGGCGATCAAGTCCGCATTAGAGGAGTGGTGTTATCTGTTGGAGGGGGCTGCCCATCCGATTCTGATATTCACCGACCACAAGAACCTGGAGTACCTAAAGGCAGCGAAAAGGCTAAAACCACGACAAGCCAGGTGGGCGCTTTTCTTCTCCCGGTTCTCCTTCCATGTCACTTACCGTCCCGGTTTCAAGAACATTAAGCCCGATGCCCTCTCTCGGATGTTCCATAAGTCTAAGGAAACCTCTCCTCCAGACACCATTCTTGCTCCTGGAAACTTCCTTCTGCTTCAGGAAGACCTACTCTCCCGGATCAAGCAAGCCTTCACTGGGCAGAGACCCCCCTCCGAACCGGAATTTCAGGCCAAAGATGGGCTGTTTTGGTACCAGAACAGGATCTACGTACCTGAAGAGCTGAGAATAACTGTACTGGAACTCTGCCACGACCATGCCCTTGCCGGGCACTTTGGCGTTGCCAAGACCACCGACTTGGTACAGCGTACCTTTTGGTGGCCTCGGCTCCGCAAGAACTGTAGGAAGTTTGTGGAGTCTTGCATAGTTTGTACCCGAAACAAGGGTTACAAATCCAAGGCCTGGGGACTACTGAGACCCCTACCCGTCCCAGACAGACCCTGGAAAATGCTATCCATCGACTTTATCGTTGAGTTGCCTCCGGCTGAGAGTCACACCACTATCTTCATGATAGTAGACCGTCTATCCAAGATGGCACATTTCATTCCCATGAAGGGGACTCCCTCAGCTCCCGAAACCGCACAGGTGTTCATCAGAGAGGTCGTACCAGCCAATATTGTCTCCGACCGAGGGGTACAATTTACCTCCCGGTTTTGGAGATCCCTCTGCAAGGCTCTGGAGATAGAATTGTCACTTTCCTCCGCTTACCATCCCCAGACCAACGGACAGACTGAGAGGACTAACCAGACCCTTGAGCAGTACCTGCGCTGCTTCTCTTCATTCGCTCAGAATGACTGGGTTTCCCTGCTCCCATTGGCCGAGTTTGCCTATAACAACTCTACGCATTCCGCTACCAAGCAGTCCCCATTCTTCGCAAATTACGGTTTCCATCCTACATTCCTGCCCAATTCCCTTCCTGAATGTACGGTGCCAGCAGTCCAGGAAAAGTTGAACTTCTTTTCATCCAACAACCAACTTCTGCAGGAAACCATGACCAAGACTCAGGAACACAACAAGACAATTTTTGACAGGAAGAGACGGGGTGAATTAATGCTGGCACCCGGCGACCAAGTATGGTTATCCACTTTAAACTTGAGGATGGCATGCCCCTCTAAGAAACTGGGCCCCAAATTTGTAGGGCCGTTTCCTGTCAAAAGGAAAATCAATGAAGTGGCTTATGAACTGGAGCTCCCTGACTCCCTCAAGATCCATCCGGTCTTCCATGTATCCCTGCTGAAGCCTTCGGTTCCCAACCCATTTCCAGGCCGAAGTCCGGCTCTCCCTGATCCTGTCATTGTAGACGGGGAGGAGGAATTCGAAGTGGAAGCCATTATGGATTTTAGAAGAAGGAATAACCAGAACTAATTCCTGATTAAGTGGAAGGGCTACGGACCCGAAGAAAACTCTTGGGAGCCTGAGGAGAACATCCATGCTAGAAGCCTGGTGCAGTCCTTCAAGAGATCTCACCCTGAGAAGTTTGCCCGGATGGGAATCCGGAGGCTGCCCCTTGGGGGGGGGGCAATGTCATGGAGATCCTGCCAGAAGCAGGCATCCCGGTCTTCCTGATTCTCGGTTGCGCATGCTCCGCCCTGCAGGTGGCGCCAGAGGGGCTATTTAAACCTGTCAATCGCAGACAGTCCCTGCTGTCTGCTCTACAGCGTTGAGTACCTGAAAACCTAATCTGAAGACTTACCTGTGTTTTGACCCGGCCTGCCTGTGACTTCTCCAGTTTTCTGCCTGCATCCGACCCCTGGCTTGTTGTGACCTCTCCTCTGTCTGATCCCTCTGTACCTTGCTGCCAGCCAGTTAACCGACCCGGCTTGTCTGACCAAGCTCACTGTTCCTAGTTCCGGTCCAGTCTGCTAAGCTGATCCAGTTTGCTGAGTTCCTGTGTTCCTGGTTCCGGTCCAGTCTGCTAAGCTGATCCAGTTTGCTGAGTTCCTGTGTTCCTAGTTCCGGTCCAGTCTGCTATGCTGATCCAGTTTGCTGAGTTCCTGTGTTCCTGGTTCCGGTCCAGTCTGCTAAACGATTCCAGTTTGCTGAGTGTTCCTGATTCCAGTTCTACCTGCTGTGTTCCAGTGTGCCTACCAAGTCTGCATAACTACCTTCACCTTGGTTGATCCTGCCAGGCACTCGTACCCCTCCTACCTCCGCGCCTGCTGTTACCTTACCAGGGGCCGCTGGTGGGAGCCGTAAGGGAGGCTTTCCTCTGCAAGTCCGGGCTCATCACCGCTAGGTACGTGACACCTCTGTTGTTAATATTGAGGGAATGTGGAGTAAATTGCTTACCTGTCATGCCGAGAGATGGATGTGGATGTGTCCCCCTGAAGCAGCACACAGCTGACTGTCAGCTGTTATGGCTGCTTTTATAGGCAGGGAGAGCCCGCTCGTCGACGCTGGTAGTGCGTTTGACGTCATTAGCAAGGTCACGTGGTGCGCGCGTGTCAGATGACACACGCGCAATGTCCTGAGTGGTGGATACGCAAAATGCACTCCACCATATGGACAATCGTGCCCCATACATTAAGTGAAGTGCAGGGGCACATCCACATGACGTGGTTTAGCAGGTAAACCCGCATATAGCTGGGAATAATACACGGTCGGTCCTCAGTGGTACAGGACCCAGGTCGATGCACAGACCGCCATCTTGGATCAGGGATCCTTTCCCAAAAGGGAAGGAAAGAACTGTGGAAACATAGCGCGAATCACTCCCAGTATCCAGGCAATGAATCTGCAATCCACTTATGTCAGTCACTGCATTAGGTCTGGGAGTAAAGTCTGAGGAATATAACCTGGATAAAATAATAATAATATCATTATGATATAATAACAATAACATTGATACAATCATTAATGTTTTTAATGAAAAACATCTATAATAACCTAAATCAATTAAACATACATTATATTAAAATCAGCGCCACAACACTGCACAACTCAGCAAATGATATGTACATAATCACAGTATTCCCATGGAAAAGGGGAGCAGGGACATACAGAGAAAAAACAAATGAAATACCTCAGTAGAGGAATAAGGATATGAAACACCTAGTGACAGCATTCAGAACAGAGGTATATATAGGTAACCCACATCAGGAAGAAAGGAAGTTGGTAGTATACATAGCCTTTATAAAAAAAGGTTTATATGAATTAATTTCATTTATTCCTGGTGATGTCATGGCATTTAGCCGTTCTATCCAGAGGGTTTCACGTTGCAAAATAATTTTATCCCAGTTGCCACCCCTGGGATTCATGGGTATTATTTCCAAAACAAAAAAACGTATTGTCCTGGTACTATACCTATGATAAAGACCAATATGTTTTGTTATAGGTGTAATCATTTTGCCACCCTCTGATAGATAGGTATGATCACCTATTCTTTGTCTTAGATTCGCGTTTCGTTTTGCCGATATAAAACGCCCCACATAGGCAGGTCATTATATAAATGACCCCCCTTGTGGAGCAATCAGCATGGCCCACAGATTTATGCCAAGTTCCATTAGGTAACATGATGCCACTTCCCTCTTTTATTAGAGGGCATTTGGGGCAGTCCCCACATGAGTAGGTACCTTTTGGAAGTAAGGGGGCATCTTGACATGGAACGTAATGACTTGTAGTCAGTTTTTGTCTAAGGGTAGTTGCCCTTCTGAATGTAAATTCAGGGATCTGTTTGACATATTTGGCTAGAATATGATCCTCTGTAAGAAAATGCCAATTCTTGGATATATGGTTACGTAATTGAATTTAGTTTGAGGAGAATTTTGTTATAATTCCTACAGTTTTGTGTTCCCGTTTTTTTGGGGGATCATACAGTAAAGCCCCTCTCGTTTTTCCATATGCCTTATTAAAGGCCTGTCTCAATAAAGTTTTAGAATAGCTTCGGGCTAATAATCTATTCCGTAGTCCATCCAATTGATTTTTAAAATCTGTATCTGATGTGCAAGTTCTGCGAAGACGCAGATACTGTGCATAGGGGATGCTCCGTTTTAAAGATTCCTGGAATGCGAGCTTTTCGCATGCAATAATGTATTGCCTGCACTTGGTTTCCGGAACAAGTCCGATTGTATGTATCCTTCATGATCTATTGATAAGTTCAGATCAAGAAATGAAATTTCAGTCTGGCTGATGTTGTAGGTGAATTTAAGGTTGAATTCATTTGTATTTAAAATTTTCATGAACTTATGTAGTTCAAGTTCGAAACCAGTCCAGATGACCAGAAGATCATCTATGAATCTGTACCAGCATAAGATCAGGGGGAGCCATGGCACATGTCGATCGTCGTTGAAAATTTCCCTCTCCCAGCCACCAAGATATAAATTGGCATAGGAGGGTGCGCAACATGTGCCCATGGCTACCCCCTGAGCCTGCAGATACATTTGGTCCATGAATACAAAAATGTTCTTGGTGAGGACAAATGATAAGAGCTCGAGAATGAAATTATTCCGAGACCACAAATTTCTATCCTCCTCCATGAGAAAGGCACCCGCCGTCCGGATGCCCCGCTCGTGCGGGATACTCGAATATATGATTCGATATCGATGGCAACGAGCAGGGCACCCGGAGGGACATGGGTACCTTCCACGTGGCGAAGGAGATCAGGAGTATCCTTAATAAAGGCTATTCTAAAACTTTATTGAGACAGGCCTTTAATAAGGCATATGGAAAAACGAGAGGGGCTTTACTGTATGATCCCCCAAAAAAACGGGAACACAAAACTGTAGGAATTATAACAAAATTCTCCTCAAACGAAATTCAATTACGTAACCTTATATCCAAGAATTGGCATTTTCTTACAGAGGATCATATTCTAGCCAAATATGTCAAACAGATCCCTGAATTTACATTCAGAAGGGCAACTACCCTTAGACAAAAACTGACTACAAGTCATTACGTTCCATGTCAAGATGCCCCCTTACTTCCAAAAGGTACCTACTCATGTGAGGACTGCCCCAAATGCCCTCTAATAAAAGAGGGAAGTGGCATCATGTTACCTAATGGAACTTGGCATAAATCCATGGGCCATGCTGATTGCTCCACAAGGGGGGTCATTTATATAATGACCTGCCTATGTGGGGCGTTTTATATCGGCAAAACAAAAAGAGAATTAAGACAAAGAATAAGTGATCATACCTATCTATCAGAGGGTGGCAAAATTATTAAACCTATAACAAGACATATTGGTCTTTATCATAGGTATAGTACCAGGACAATAATTTTTTTTGTTCTGGAAATAATACCTATGAATCCCAGGGGTGGCAACTGGGATAAAATTATTTTACAACGTGAAACCCTCTGGATAGAACGGCAAAATGCCATGACATCACAGGAATAAATGAAATGAATTTATATAAACCTTTTCTATAAAGGCTATGTATACTACCAACTTCCTTTCTTCCTGATGTGGGTTACCTATATATACCTGTGTTCTGAATGCTGTCACTAGGTGTTTCATATCCTTATTCCTCTACTGAGGTATTTCATTTGTTTTTTCTCTGTATGTCCCTGCTCCCCTTTTTCATGGGAAAACTGTGATTATGTACATATCATTTGCTGAGTTGTGCAGTGTTGTGGCGCTGTCTTTAATACAATGTATGTTTAATTGATTTAGGTTATTATAGATGTTTTTCATTAAAAATATTAATGATTATATCAATTTTATTGTTATTATATCTTAATGATATTATTATTATTTTATCCAGGTTATATTCCTCAGACTTTACTCCCAGACCCAATGCAGTGACTGACATAAGTGGATTGCAGATTCATTGCCTGGATACTGGGAGTGATTTGCGCTATGTTTCCACAGTTCTTTCCTTCCCTTTTGGGAAATGATCCCTGATCCAAGATGGTGGTCTGTGCATCGACCCGGGTCCTGTACCACTGAGGACCGACCGTGTATTATTCCCAGCTATATGCGGGTTTACCTGCTAAACCACGTCATGTGGATGTGCCCCTGCACTTCACTTAATGTATGGGGCACGATTGTCCATATGGTGGAGCGCATTTTGCGTATCCACCACTCAGGACATTGCGCGTGTGTCATCTGACACGCGAGCACCACGTGACCTGGCTAATGACGTCAGACGCACTACCAGCGTCGGCGGGCGGGCTCTCCCTGCCTATAAAAGCAGCCATAACAGCTGACAGTCAGCTGTGTGCTGTTTCAGGGGGACACATCCACATCCATCTCTCGGCATGACAGGTAAGCAATTTACTCCACATTCCCTCAATATTAACAACAGAGGGTTATGGATGATTCTTGACCTTTTGAAATACATTATTGCCATTGCAGATTCCCTCCCCATCCGGGAAGGTTGATCTACACATGATTCTGGATTTCTTGAACCTAGGCTAATGATATGGTAATGACTACTCTTCTCCTGCTGCAATACATATTCACTATGTTTATTCACATTCTAGTCACTTAGTTCACATATAATTTATCACTTTACTCCCTTACCCTCCCCTTTTCACTTTTACCTATTGATTCATTCATTCCCCTCTTCCTTTCCCTGCTTCCCCATTCATCTTTACCACCCCACTTTAATTAAATTGTTGGTTTCTAATCAGGAACTAATTAGGTAATTTCTTCATATATTTACACAGATTATCACTTTATACTGCAGAGATCAGTTCAAAATATTCCACCCAATTATCAATTGGTGTCCATCTTCCTAGGAATTTCAAGGTATACCAATGCTTCATTTGTATATGCATGTTTACACGTATATGTGACCATTCACGATGTACATGTGCATATATATTTATTTACCATTTATACTTGTTGGATACCTATTCTCTACATATTATTTATATATTTTTCAGAGACTTTCCTTATATATAAGGGGTCCAATACTGACCTGAATTCTTTCTACATAAAAACCTCCCCTTTTTTCTATGCCGCTTACCTGTGAGATGCCACTGGATGTGTCCTCCTAGGAGGTTGGTGATCTCTATACTTGAAAGCTATATACCCTTCACTCATTATATCCTCTTCAGCTCTTTTTTCTTCGCTGGAGATCTCTGATGTTTATTTATTATTTTCAATTTCAGATTACCTATACCTCCTGCTGTTTATGTCTTTAGTGGGACCACCAACTCCCCCATGACATAACGGGGATTTTTGATTCACGGTCTGGCCCCCTCTGGTCCAGCACTCATGGTAAGAATGTGTGACGTAGCGCGTCTCTATGGCCTGGGCTTAGCCTGGTGGTTCTATATTGAAATATATTTCTTATATCCACGATAATATTGTTCATAATGTTTTCTTTTATTTCATAGTTACGTGACAACCCAATTTTTCACTTTCTGTCTATTGAAAACCTATACATATATATTTAGCTCCTGAAGAAGCGGATTCTGTTTTTGAATCACAACGTGAAACATGTAGAGCACAGCATATTATGTATGTACAGTTGTATTTTTGTCCATTGATTGTAATGGTATGATACATTGAAATGTCTTGGAATTACCATTATTTCTATGAAATGTTAAAATAATTGTTTCTATATATATTTTTGTAATAAAAACCCCTTTCTACTATCTACTCTCAACTGGTCATCAGTTAGCATAAGGTGCCAACATAGTCCACCTCAGCCTCATCCTTTTCTCTATACAACGTTTAATGGGACGAAGGCACCATTTTTATATATATCTTTTATCTCTAGCACTTGCAATATATTATGAGTGGGTTAGTTTCTTTCAGAGGGGGTCAAACTTCTGCTCACATATGCGACGGGTCGCAGTTGCCCTTCATACTCCTGGTAGAGCACTCCTCCCAGACCGTCATGACTAGCATCTACATGGAGTTCATAGGGTTTCTTTGGGTCTGCATAGGCCAAGACAGGGGCAGTGGTTAAGCTCTTCTTCAGCATTTGGAAGGCCTCTTCGCACTTCCCATTCCACTGGTCTTCGACTGACTCTCCCGGCTTCCTGGGACCCGAGTCATCCTCTTCTCCCTCTGTCTTTAACAGTTCATTCAGGGGTCTAGCAATCCGTGCGAACCCCTCTACGAACCTCCTATAGTAGGAGCAGAACCCCAAAAAGAGTTCTGTCACAGTGGTGGGCCGTGGCCAGGAGGTAACTGCCTCCAGTTTCCCGGGGTCTGTGGCTACCCCTTCTTCGGACACTATGTGCCCCAGATAGTTGACTGATGACTGGTAGAACTGGCATTTCTCTGGCAAAAGCTTGAGTCCCTCTTCGCTGAGCCTTCTCAAGACTTTTTCCAGTCTCTCCTCATGTTCCTCTAGAGTCTTTCCAAAGACGATGATGTCATCCAAGTACACGAGAACTTTGATGAGGTTCATGTCTCCTACGGTTTTCTCCATGAGGCGTTGAAAGGTGGCAGGGGCTCCAGACAGACCTTGGGGCATCCGGTCAAATTCAAAGAATCCCACAGGGGTTATGAAGGCTGTCTTCTCCTTATCTTCCAGATGCATAGGGATCTGGTAGTATCCACTCTTTAGGTCCATGACACTGAATTACCTGGCTCCAGACAAACTCTGTAGGGCATCCTCTATCCTCGGAGTGGTATACTGGTCGGGTATCGTTCTCCCATTGAGAGTTCTGTAGTCTATACACAACCTCAACGACCCATTCTTCTTCTGGACCACCACTATTGGGGAGGCATAGGGGCTTCTAGATTCCCGGTATAACAAGGTCACCTGCACCCCAGTATCCAAGATGGCTCTTGTGTAGACTCCCTGCACCTGAATAGGCACTACGGGGGAGGGGCCAACCAATTTTTCTGGATATGACTTCAGAGGGGTCTCTCTCTGTTGATCCCCACACTTTCCCTTGGAATTTTCCTTCTTGTGTTTGGCTGTTGACTTTAGTCCCTCTTGGGCTCGGTATGCATTGATCTCCCCCCTCCTTTTAGGTGTATGCTCCCGCTGAGGGACATTATTTCTCTTTTTAGGTGTATATTCCCGCTGAGGAACACTGTTCTTCTCCCGAGGGGGTTTTCCCCCTTTCCTTCTGGGCTTTTCATTCAGTTTGTATCCAATGGAGCTCACTGGAGATGATGGGCACCCGGTTGACTCCTTCACCGGGGCCCTCTGAAGTTTTCCGCCGGCTTGCGATTATTTATCTGCTTTTTCTTGGGGCCAGAACATACTTTCGCAATATGGCCAATTCCTCCGCAGTTAAAACAAATCACATCCCCCCACTCTTGTAGGGGAGTGGGCGCTGGGGTGCCCGGGAACAACTCCTTCTTCGGTCCCTCATTTTCTACGACCCTTGGATCCTTTGCCATCAAAGAGGTCAGCATCTCCAACACCTGAGAGGCATCTGTGACTTCAAGGTATCTACTTCTGAAGCCCCATACACAATATCAGTTTTCTTGCAGGTTTTTCTCTTCAGGTTTACCAAAACCATGTAGTGCAAGGGCCTGCCTGATGGCATACGAATTGAAACTCTTAAGGTTTGACCTCATATTAGATGGTTTTGGTAAACCTGAAGAGAAAAACCTGCAAGAAAACTGATAGTGTGTATGGGGCTTGAGTCTCTTTCAAGGGTCATGGCTGATCTGACCATCACTGGTGTAGAAGAGGTATGCGTCTTGATCGCTTGCTGATCCTTCTGTAGAGCCTCTTCATCTCTGATGATCTTTACCAGATCAGGGTAATTCAGTGACATACCTCCTCCAGAGGTTTTCAGGTGGAGCCAGACTGGATCCGAGCGTAGTGCTCCCTTTAAGATCTGCTTCATTCTTGCCGCATCTATGCCTTGGGGTACCATCCCTTTTTTTAGCACGATTTGGCAAAGCATCTTGTTCAGTCTTCTGACATACTCCGACAGCCTTTCTCCTGGTAGCTGAAAGGTGTGTTCGAACTGATACACCAGTTCCGTTACTTTCTCTAACTGACCGAACTCTTCTTGTAGCATGGCTAGGCAGTCATAAGCCGTGCAGGCAGCATTTCCAAACCGGAGACTATTTACAGCTTCCGCAGCCGAGCCTTTCAGACTTTCCATCACACGCTGCTTCTTCTGCACTTCAGGCAGCTCCTATGCCTCTACCGCTGACAAAGCCTGTTCGATCCAGGTATCGAAGTCTTCCTCCCCCACAGGGACAGGCAGCCTCCCTGAAAATTTTCTCAGCTTCCGGTAGCTGGCCTCGATGTGTACCATGTTCGTTTTCTGACACTTCGTGAGCAGATCCCCTAAGGCATTTAACAGCTCTGGCCCTATGGCAGTAATGGATGTCACCGGAGGTGTCGTCCCTTTCTGCTTCTCTGTTGCATGGGGTATCCCTGGTGGTGATCCCGTTGGGGATGGCGGAGGTGACTCCGTCTTCACAGTTATTGCGTGTGCCAACCCATAAGTTTTGTTATCTGGCGTCTGCACACTTCGGCCTTTAAAGTTCCCCGGGACTCCATCCCACCACTCTATCAGTGCATACTGAAACGGGGTGTCTGGGTCTGATTTCATGTCCATCACCCATGGTGTATTATTTGGGGATAACGATACTAAGAGTCGCTCCACCGCACCTTTTGACCATTCTTCTCCTGGGAGACTGATGCCCACTGACATGTCTGGATTTGTTTTGGCTGCTTCGCACCACGCTTTCACTTCTAGCGGGTCCATGCCGGTACTTTTGGTGTGCTTGCTTGCCGTATACAGGATCCCGGACGACGCCCCCACGTGTAGCGATACCCCAAACTAAGTGAGCCGCTGGTTTTGTTTCGGGCCCTGTACACAGCACACCCAACCCCCGGCAATCTACTCGACCCTTCTCTGGCACAGCTAGTCTAGGGGTGGTATATATATGTATGGCTTCTCTACCAGTTCCTGAACAATCCCACACTTACCCAAACAGTTGTGAAATATAGTAATGGACGCCAATACCAGATTGATTAACTGTAATAGGTTTACTTATATAGAAAGGGTAACGGTCAGTACCATGTAACACATACATGCAGAGCCCTGCAGTAATGATAACACTGGTCAACTATAATGCACATATAGTTCTATCACACACTGATATATAGCTATTTTCCCTTGTGAGCAATATGGCGCTCAGCAATGCTATAAACCCCCAGTCAGGCCTGACTCAGTTAAAGTTCAGTCTTTAAGTGAGGAATCTTCTCATGCAAGATGATCGGTGGTGCACATACAGGAACAATGATTTGTAATCCAACAGTGGTCTATGGCAATAGAAGCAACTCCCCGGAGACTATATAACTCAGTTCTGCAACTAGTCTCCTGTCAGGAAAGCAAGTATAACACGATGGGCCAAGGCAGTCAGTAGGCTTAACAAAGTGCTCGGTTATAGCTGTGAGCAGGTGCTCTCTCACCCCTCCGGACTCGATCCCAGTCCGGGACTCCCACCGCTGTGTCTCCGCACACAGGATCTGCCACCGCCGGATCTCTGGTCCAACTGACGTCCGCGAAGCAGGTAGATGTCAGATGCCACACAGGCTCTGCAGCGAGGTGGAAGGCTCTCTGGAAGTGCGCAAGGCCCAGGCCTCGGGCCTTGCACTCGCAGTAGGTCCGCACAGGAAGTCCTCTTGCCAGCCGCGCAGTGTCCAAAGAGGCCGGGCTTAGCCCCGCCCTCCCCTTTTATACCCCACCCATGAGTCTCTGCGGCAGCCCAATGCACCCTGGGTGCCAAACGGGGTTCTGGGTAACGTACTCCATGGGGCCTCAACGGAGACCCCGCTACACAAGTAAGAGAGAATTAGAAATACAAATGTGGAATGGATAACCATGAAGAGAGTCCAGATGCAGAAAAAACTTTCTCTACATGTTACGCGTCTGGGAACGCTTCTTCAGAAGCATGAGTGTAGAGGTGGCCGTGTTAGATAAACCAACAGTCAGCCTTGACACCGAGATACTGGCGTTGTGTTAGAACGTATTGCCAGTTAAGGGTAAGTAATCATAGTAATGCAGTCACAGAAATAAAGTGTGTGTATTTTTTGCTGGTAAGCAACTGGGAAATCCGGGAGAAGCTTGGCTAGCACACTAGGATGTATAGACTGGTAGGGTAGACCAGTGTATGTTATGGGCAGAGGGACCTCGGTCCAATATAATGCCCTGAGTTATGCTCGGAGCCTCGGCGTCTGGATAGCAGGGTGTGAGCAGCTAGCCTCCTGGGTCCCCAAAATTTTGAAAAAAACACTATATTTTGTACTTTTTGCTATAATAAATATCCCAAATTAACAAAAAAAATAAAAATTTGTTCATCAGTTTAGGCTGATATGTATTCTTCTACATATTTTTGGTAAAAAAAAAATCGCAATAAGCATATATTGATTGGTTTGCGCAAAAGTTATAGCGTCTACAAAATAGGGGATAGATTTATGGCATTTTTAATATTATTATTTTTTTTATACTAGTAATGGCGTTGTTCTGTGATTTTTATCACTTTTGACACTTTTTTGGGACCAGTGACATTTACACAGCGATCAGAGCTAAAAATAGCCACTGATTACTGTAAAAATGTCACTGGCAGGGAAGGGGTTAACACTAGGGGGCGATCAAGGGGTTAAATGTGTTCTCTATGTGTGTTTCTAGCTGTGGGGGGAATGTGGATGACTAAAGGAGGAGAGAGATTGTTGTTCTTACTTAGTAGGAACATACGATCTCTCTCCTCTCCCCTGACAGAATCGGGATTTGTGTGCTTACACACACAGATCCCGGTTCTCGCTCTGTCATGAGGGATCACGGGAGCCACATCAGCTTCGGGGACACCTCCGGCCGCTCGCGCGCGCCTGCTGCAGCTGTGCCAACCTGCCGCAGTATAAGTGCGGCGGCTGGTCAGGAAGGGGTTAATATATATAAAAAGTAGGTGTCCCAATACTGAACCTTGGAGTACACCACTAATAACCTTAGACCAATCAGAGTTTGAATCATTAATTAATACTCACTCATACTTTTAGCCAGATTTTTATCCATTTAGAATAAGGTGACCAGATTTTTAACCACTTTAATACCAGGCACTTACACCCCCTTCCTGCTCAAGCCAATTTTCAGCTTTCTGCGCTGTCGCTGTTTAAATGACAATTGCGCGGTCATGCTACACTGTACCCGAACAGAATTTTTTATAATTTTGTTCCCACAAATAGAGCTTTCTTTTGGAGGTATTTGATCAGTTTTTATTAAACAAATAAAAAAAGACCGAAGAAAAAAAAAAAGTTTTTCTTTTGTTTCTGTTATAAAATTTTGTAAATAGGTAAGTTTTCTCCTTCACTTATGGGCACTGATAAGGCGGCACTGACGAGCACCGATAAGGTGGCACAGATGAGGTGGCGCCAATGAGGCACTGCTGGGCACTGATGGGCAATGGTAGGCGGCACTGATGGGTGGCACTGGTATGCAGCACTGATGGGCATTGATAGCCGGCACTGATGGACACTCATGGGTGGCACTTGTGAGCACTGATGGGCACTGATAGGTGGCACTGATGGCCATTGATACGTGGCACAGTGGCACTGATGGGCACTGATATGCATCCCTGGTGGCACTGCCACTGGTAGGCATTGTGGGTGGGCACTGATTGGCAGCTGTCTGGGCATTGATTCTGGGCACAGGATTAGATAATACACAGAGCGCTGGGTTCAGGACTACATAATACACAGAGTGCTGGGCACATGACTACATAATACACAGAGCACTGGGCACAGGACTACATAATACACAGAACGCTGGGCACAGGACTACATAATACACAGGTCGCTGGGCACGGGACTACATAATACACAGAGCGCTGGGCATAGGACTCCATAATACACAGAGTGCAGGGCACAGGACTAAATAATACACAGAGTGCTGGGCACCAGGCTGCATAATACACAGAACACTGGGTTCAGGACTGCATAATACACAGAGTGCTGGGCACAGGACTACATAATACACAGAGCACTGGGTACAGGACTACATAATACACAGAGCGCTGGGTACAGGGATACATAATACACAGAGCACTGGGCACAGGACTGCATAATATTCAGAGCGCTGGGCACAGGACTACATAATACACAGAGCTCTGGGCAGAGGACTACATAATACACAGCGCTGGGTTCAGGACTGCATAATACACAGAGCGCTGGGGATCAGGACTACATAATACATAGGAGGGTGTTAGGTATAGAGTGCAGGGTTCAGAGGTTTGCTATGCACAGAGGACACTTCTGCCCCACATCCATAGCTCACCTCTGCACCCTTTCCTCACAGGTTATCTCTGCAGCCACCTCTTAGCCCTTCCCCCACAACAGCTAAACTCTCCATCTCTCCATGCAGCTGCATCAGCTCTGACATCTGCTCCCCCACTGCCCTCATCTGTGTACAAACAGACCCCCCCCCCCCATCTGCTCACCTCCTGGTCTTAGCCTTCCACACAATACATTTTTGGGCTCTGCCTCTCCTCCACTGAACAGCAGCAGGAGCGGCAGTAAGATCGTCCAGCAGGGGGCGTCGGCATCCGAGCCACGAGGCTGTTTCTCAGCCAGCATGGGATGCCCTGTCTACGTTAATCCGGCCCTAAATCCGGGGACAAAACCGGGGATAGACTTGGTCCGGGGTCAGTGTCCTCGGTCCAGGAACTGTCCCCAGGAAACCAGGGACGTCTGGTCACCCTAATTTAGAGACTGAATTTTCGAAGAATGTAGAATTTAACACATTATCTGTGTGTGGGGAACTGTGTCAGACACTTCTGCAAAATCCAAGTATGCTATACCCACAGCCGCTCCTTTGTCTAAGTTTTTACTTACCTCCTCATAAAAATAAATCTGATTTGTTTGACAACCTCGGCCTTTCGTGAATCCATGCTGACCATTGCTTAAAATATTGTTTTCTAGCATAAACTCTTCTATGTGGTCTCAAGTATCTTCCCAACTATAGAAGCTAAACTAACCCTTAAAGTGGTTGTAAACCCTCTCTGACCACTTGCACCTACAGGAAAGCCTAGATTAAGGCTTACCTGTAGGTGCAAGAAATATCTCCTTAACCTACACGGGCTGCGCCGTACACAACGGCGCAGGCGCACTGAGCGTGCCGGTCTTATCAATGGGATAATGCCGGAACCGCGAGCATGTGCGGGGATCGTGACGGAACCACGCGCATGCGCGGGAGTGACATCATCGCTGCTCCGGCCAGTCACAGCACCGAAGCAGCGATACACGGAAGGGACTCGTAGGCAACATGGCGGCGGCGGCGGAGGGGAACGAGGAACGCTTCGGGGGCTTCGATCTCAGGTAAGTCATTCAAAATGAGCTAGTATGCTATGCATACTAGCTCATTATGCCTTTCTCTTGCAGCGTTTTTTTTTTCAGAAAAAAAGAGGGTTTACTTCCTCTTTAACCCTGCTCTCTTTCTTCTGTATCCTTCCCTGCTCTCCTCTCCTCTCTCTATAAATTTCTGTGCTAACAGCTTTTGTTTCCACAACTGACTCCTATTTTCTTTGGGACTTTCTATTAGCATCCTAGGGATACAGAAAAGCCTCCCTTGTAACTTTATTGGTTGGGGGCAACATCTTGTTGTTGGGCCTTGCGCAATCCTTTTTTCTAATGCTACTCCTTAATACTTATAATTTATATACTGAAATTGTAGATTGATTTGTGCTTCCTTGTGAGATGAAAAGGTTAGCAAATATTTGTTAATGCATTCTATAAAATGTGTTTAATAAAAACGTATTGAAACAGAAGTTAAACTAACCGATTTCATTTAACCGGTGCCGACCTGCCGCCGTCATTATACTGCGGCAGGTCGGCACATTCCTGTCGTAGCTGTACGACGGCCCTTTAAGTGGGGATAGCAGGCGCACATGCCTGCTGCACTGCGGAGGAACCGATGCGCGTGGCCGCGATGACCGCCGGCCACGCACAATCGTGGGCACGAGAGCCAGAACAGGGACATGTGTGTGTAAACACATAAATCCCTGTTCTGTGAGGAGAGGAGAGACAGATTGTGTGTTTCTACTAGCTAGGAACAACGATCTGTCATCTCCTCTAGTCACTCCCATCCCCTACAGTTAGAACACACACGAGGGAACACAGTTAACCCCTTGATCGCCCCTAGTGTTAACCCCTTCCCTGCCAGTGACATTTATACAGTAATTGTTGCATTTTCTCTTTTCGTCCATGGACGGACACAGCTCCTTAATTCTTGACTTGTGGGTTATGTTCCGTCTATTAGGAGAGGACTAGGCAGACATGTTAGTTATGTTAATATTTTATATTTTGACCCTAAGATCTTCTATCAATTGCCAGCTGGGTGACAAGCTGGATAATATAGATCCTGGTAGTCTCCCCAGTCCGGCCATCGAGCCTGAGCAGACCTCATGGCTCCAGGGGTGGCCAGTGAGCTACTGCTCCGGGCCCACATATGACCGGGCTGCTTGCTGTCTCGGTCACAGTGGACCGTGGCCGACAGCCACTCCGTACTGTCCGGCCATCGAGCCTGAGCAGACCTTAGCTAAGTGCTGGGTCAGCCACAACATACCCCATGGCTCCAGGGGTGGCCAGTGAGCTATTGCTCCGGGCCCACATATGACCGGGCTGCTTGCTGTCTCGGTCACAGTGGACCGTGGCCGACAGCCACTCCGTACTGTCCGGCCATCGAGCCTGAGCAGACCTTAGCTAAGTGCTGGGTCAGCCACAACATACCCCATGGCTCCAGGGGTGGCCAGTGAGCTATTGCTCCGGGCCCACATATGACCGGGCTGCTTGCTGTCTCGGTCACAGTGGACCGTGGCCGACAGCCACTCCGTACTGTCCGGCGGTGAGTCTGTCTGGAAAGCACCAGCGAGTCCACGCATGGACGGGTAAGTACAGTTCCTCTTGTTTTGGGCAGTTTGGAACAGCTGGGCTTCCTGGAGGGTCATTAGGGGGTCCCCTGTCCTCCCTTTCCCTCTTTCTGTCCCCCATTCTTTCCTCCTCCCCATTGCGGGGCCTACTGCGTCGGGGGGTGTACGTGGAGGGGGCCTCCGTATCTCGGTTGGGGGCTGTGGGGGTGCCCGGGTCCGCTGTTTGTTTTTTTCCGGGAGCCTCTGCTCGGCGTCCCTGCAGCCTTCCCGTCCACCTCAGTGTGCTTGGCCACCATTTTGGGTAGCGCCGGCGCCATTTTCTTGTGGGTATTTTCTATAGTGAAAGTTCCCATTAGCGGCCATTTTGTTGTGGCTGCGCTGTGGCACAGGTCTTCATTGCGGACGGCCATTTTCTTGTAGCCCGCTCCCTTTTTTTCCTGAGGAGTCCGGCGGCCATTTTACTGTGGGTTTTCACTATATGGCTTGCCCTCTAGTGCTGGAGGCTTCCTGAACGGCATGAATAGCGCAAATCACCTCACAGAACACCTCAGTCACACGCTGTGTGTGAGGCAGAGCGGACAATGGCGCTGAGCAGTCTCTGGCTGGGTGGTGAGTCCCTGGGTAACCCCCCCGGTCAGGGCAGCTAGGAGGGTGGACATTTGTTATTACAAGTGCCTTGACTTAGTCCCTAAGGACTGTCAGTGGGTCAGGATGGAGTCTGAAGCTGGCGCTTCTTCCCCAGACATTCCAGAGGCAGCAACCCTTGCCCCTGCACCTGCGGTTCCCTTTGACACTTTGTCGGCAGTCCTGGAGTCATTTGTTGCCAAGGTGGAAGCGGCATGCGGGCGTAAGGGGGGTAAAAAGTGCCCCCTCCCCCTGCCATCTCCTGAGGAATGCTCTGACTCAGACACAGGCCTGGCTGCAGCTCAGGACCCCTGTTCCAGGATGTCAGACGATGTGGACCAGGACCGTCCGGGCACTGAGGAGGACTCCTCATCCGGGTCAACGCAGGACAGAGCACTTGTGGCAGCACTTATCAAAGCTGTGAGGGACACCCTTAAGCTAGAAGATACAGCTGGGACATCCACTAAGGTGTCAGTCCCTTTTGGGTCTCACAAACCGACCCGCTCTGTTAAGGTTTTTCCTTATGTAGATTTGTTTGACAAGTTCATAGATTAGGAATGGGAACGGCCGCAGATGTCTTTTTGTGGTCCCTCAGCACATTGCGATCCAATACCCATTTGAAGAGAGCCTTTTGAAAAAATGGGCTTCTCCACTTGTCGTTGACCCCCCCGGTCTCAAGGTTGAACAAGGTAACCACTATCCCGGTGGAGGGGACCCCTGCTTTTAAGAACCCTACTGATAGGATGTCCGAGGTGGTGAGTCGGACCGTGTTATCCATGCTGGGGTCAGCATTACGGCCGATAATGGCTGCGACTTTGGTGTCCCAGACACTCACTGAATGGGCTAAACTTTTACACCAGGCAGTGGGGGAGCATCAGCTCCCACAGAAAATCGTGACACTGGCCGACCAGCTGGTGCAGGGCCTTGTGTACATCTGTGACGCAACACTGGATGCGGCCCCTTTAATCTCCAGGGCCTCTGTATCCGTGGTGTTTTTGCGCCGCCTGATATGGCTAAAATGCTGGTCCGCGGACCAAGCTTCTAAGAAGGCTCTGACAGATTTACCTTTCAAAGGTGGGAGGCTTTTTGGTGCCTCACTGGACGACATCATTAAGGATGTCACTGGAGGTAAGGGCACTCTTCTACCTCAGTCCACTAAAAGTAAGGAGCCGCGCCGTAAGATGGGGCCCTCCTTTCCCGCACAAAGGCGGTATTTTCGTCAGTCAGGGCCCGCTAGCAGACATTCCCAAGCCGATAAAGTTTCAGCTGGGGGACAGAAGTGTCCCTGGGTGCGCAAGCAGTCCAAGCCCGCAAACAAGCCCGCTTCAGCATGAAGTCTTTCCCCCACCCGATTCTTGGGTGGGGGGATATCTTCGCAAGTTCGCAGCTCAGTGGACCTCCCTGATTTCCGACCAGTGGGTTTGCGAAGTGATCACTTCAGGGTACAAGATCGAGTTTCTTTCTTGTTCACCAAACAGAATCTTTCCCTCAAATCTTCATCTCCTCGGACTGCCTTGACTGGGGCAGTACAAGACTTGTTGAGGTGCGGGGTGATCATATCTGTACCGCCGCAGGACAGGTTTCAGGGATTCTACTCGAATCTGTTTGTGGTCCCAAAAAAGGACAGAGTCCGTCCAATCCTGGACCTCAAAGCCCTCAATGCCTTTGTGAAGGTTCGGAAATTCAGGATGGAATTGATTCGCTCGGTAGTGGCTGCGCTCCATCCGGGGGACTTTCTAGTGTCCTTGGACATCAAGGATGCGTACTTGCATGTCCCCATCTGCGCCAGGCATCAGAGGTTCCTGCGTTTTGCGATCAGCGAAGACCACTATCAATTTGTGGCTCTTGCCTTTGGCCTAGCGTCGGCACCAAGAGTTTTCACCAAGGTGCTTGCCCCGATTCTGGCTTTGCTGAGACAGCGAGGCATTACTGTCGTGGGCAACTTAAACGATCTCCTTCTGAGAGCTGCTTCACGCTCAGAATTAGAGGAGGACGTGTCTATAGCCAGTCAGACTCTCAGAGAATTTGGTTGGGTACTGAACCTCCAGAAGTCGGTGTTAGTACCGACTCAGCGCCTGGAATACCTGGGGCTGATTCTGGACTCCTTGGAGTCGAGAGTTTTTCTTCCTCCAGAGAAGTTGCAGACACTCCAAGCTGCGGTGAGGTTGTTAACATCCCACAAATGGTTGTCTCTCCGTTTCTGCATGAGAGTCCTGGGCCTCATGGTAGCCTCCTTCGAGGCAGTACCGGATGCCCAATCCCAAACTCGAGTTTTGCAGAAGGAGATTCTGTCCAAATGGAACAAATCCCCATTGTCTCTGGATCATCAGATTCAGGTAAGTCGCCTAGTCAGGGCCTCTCTGACTTGGTGGCTGAAATCCCCGGCACTTCAGTCTGGGAAGTCGTTTCTTTCTTTCTACTGGACTGTGATCACGACGGAAGCCAGCCTGACAGATTGGGAGGGAGTCTGGGTAGTTCAGTCGGCCAAGGGCCGCTGGACTCCGGAGGAATCTCATCTGCTGATCAATGTCCTCGAGCTTCGAGCGATCAGGCTATGCCTCTCCAAGTGGTCGCAGAGACTTCAAGGGCATCCAGTCAGGATCCAGTCGGACAACGCCACGGCGGTGGCTTATGTCAACCATCAGGGAGAAACAAGGAGCTCGACCGCAGCGTTGGAGGTCACTCACATCCTAAGGTGGGCCGAAAGGAGCGTACCGGTTCTATCGGCTGTTTACATTCCGGTCGTAGAAAACTGGCAGGCAGACTATCTAAGTCGCCAGATGCTGGACCAAGGGGAATGGTCGCTACACCCGGAGGTGTTTCAACTCCTTTGTCGGAAATGGGGCACACCAGATGTGGATCTCTTGGCCTCTCGACTCAATCGCAAGGTGTCGAGGTTTGTGGCCAGGTCCAGAGATGCTTGGGCAGACGCGTCAGACGCGTTAGTGGCTCCATGGGGTCAGTATCGGCTAATTTATGCCTTTCCCCCACTGAAGTTGCTTCCTCGTCTGCTCTGCAGAGTGGAGGCCGAGGGGATTCCGGTGATTCTAATCGCCCCAGACTGGCCCCGGCGTCCCTGGTACGCCAACCTGGTGCGCCTGGTGGCGGATGCTCCCTGGCGTCTGCCAATGCGGGAGGACCTTCTGTCTCAAGGTCCCGTACTTCATCCTGCTTTACAGTCGCTGGCTTTAACGCCATGGCTATTGAAAGCCAGGTACTAAGGGACCGTGGTCTGTCAGACTCGGTAATCTCCACCATGTTGAGGGCTCGGAAGTCATCTTCCCGGAAGATCTACCGTCGCACTTGGAAGGCCTACATCTCTATGTGTGAAGAGATGGATTGGCGCCCACGGGCATATTCGGTTTTTTCGGATCCTGTTTGGGGTGAAGTTAGTTTTTTGATTGCTATTCCCTCCCCTCGTTTTTCTGACACTGCTTGGGGACGTCCCACAAGTCAAGAATTAAGCAGCTGTGTTCGTCCATGGACGAAAAGAGAAAATAGGATTTTTGTACTCACCATAAAATCCTTTTCTCTGTTGTCCATGGACGGACACAGCACTCACCCCTCCTTTTTAAGTTTGTACTGCTTTTTGACGAATTGAGCCGTTAGCTGCAGGGTGAGGGGTTATGGCCGGAGGGACCGTCCCCTGGGCGGGGCTGTTCAACTCTGTTAAAGTTACATGCAGGGCCGGTACAAGGCAGGGGCGGAAGGGGCGGATGCCCTGGGCGGTACAATTTGCGGGCGGGAGGGGGCGCAGGTGAAGTACCAGCAGTGTGCTTCACTGTACACACTAGCCGGCACTGCTAGCTGTACTGTAGTCATCTGTACCTTACTGCTGTAATGTGCCGAGTGCCCTCCTGCACCCAGCAAAAGCCTACACAGTCCACACCAACCATACCTGTCAACGCTGCAACTTCTCTCCCCCTATGAAGGGACTTTGTAGTCCCGTCCCGGCGGCGTGACATCACTCACGGCTGGAGGCGGGATAGGAGGAGTGTAGAGAGCTGCCGAAGCTGCGGGAGGAGCCGCCGAGGAGGAACCAGCAGAAGTTCAGCAACAAACTGTGTATCACCAGGGCTTTTTCCACCTCTAGCAGCCCTCTCCTCTCCGACCTGTCATGTAACACATAGCCAGTAGAGGAAGTTTTCTGCACAGCTCACTTCCTCAACTGGTTTTTCTGTGTTAGCTCTGGGCACTCACTGCTGCTGCCCTCGAGCACAATTCTGCTCCCAGCACTGTAAGCTACAGCGGCAGTGATTCAGGAGGCAGCTTGTCCCTGCTTGCTGCTACTATTGATACATTGCAACGCGGAGCCGCGGAGCTCTGAAACTCCTCCTCCAGCTCTGTGCTACAGCAGGCAGAGCTCTCTGTACTCTGCTGAATTAAGAAAAACAAAAGCCTGCGCATACCATAGAGACCGGTGGCCGTCAGAAGGGGTGAAGGTTTGCCAAAGCCTGAGGTTGTGCAGAGAGTAGTGCACTGTAAAGGTGTGGGGGAAGGGGGAATATGTGCTGAGAGAGGGAACCGTGAAAGGGGGGGTTAGCAGAGAGGAGAGATGAAGGGATGTGTGCGGAGAGGAGATCTGTGGTGGATTTGTACAGAGAGGAGATCTGGGGGGATGTGTGCAAAAAGGGGATCTGGGGGGATGTGTGCAAAGAGGGGATCTGGGGGGTGTGTGCAGAGAGGGGATCTCGGGGGTGTGTGTAGAGAGGGGATCTGAGGGGTGTGTGCAGATAGGGGATCTGGGGGGGATTTGCACATGAGGAAGAGCTGGGGGGATGTGTGCAGAGAGGGGATCTGGGGGGTGTGTGCAGAGAGGGGATCTGGGGGGTGTGTGCAGAGAGGGGATCTGGGGGGGTGTGCAGAGAGGGGATCTGGGGGGTTTGTGCAGAGAGGGGATCTGGGGGGGATTTGCACATGAGGAAGAGCTGCGGGGATGTGTGCAGAGAGGGGATTTGCACATGAGGAAGAGCTGGGGGGATGTGTGCAGAGAGGAGAACTGGGAACATGTGGAGGGGGGGTGGATTTGTGCAGAGAGGGAGAGGAGAACTGGGAAGGTGAAGCTCTGTGCAGAGGGGAGAGCTGCAGAAGGCAGGTTGTGCAAAGTGAGAGCTGTGGAGGGTGGGGCAGGTTGTGCAGAGGTTAAGGGAATGGGGGAAGCTGGGGGTGCAGAAGTGAAACATGGGGGGTGGTAAAAGTGAGAGCTGTGGATTAGGGTGAGCTTTAGATTGAGGTGCAGAGATAATGTGAATGGGGGTGCAGAGGTGAGTTTTGGACTGGGGGTGTAGAAGTGAGATGTTGATGGGGAGGGGCAAAGGTGAGCTGTGGAAGAGGAGACACAGAGGTAGAATACTTGAGGGAAGGGGGATTTTTGCTTGGGGAAGACCAGGGATGGGGGACAGTAAAGCATACAGAGTTCAGTGAGCAAGAGTATGTAATGCATGGATGTATGTTACATATTAAAGGCCTTGGGGTGGTACTACTGCATGCTGTATTCTGTACAATGGGTTTTGCATTACATACTCCTGGGCCCTGCATTCTGTATGCTTATCTGCATATTACATACGCTTAGGGTGACCACATTTCCAAACTACCATTCAGGGACACCCTCCCTTCCCAAAAATCAGCTTGTGCTGTAACGAATCACAGCACAGTGATTGGACACAAGAGGCGGGATTTATGATTTCTCCAATCACAAACAGGGGGCGGGATTGTGCTCCTCCCAGGCTTTCCCGGCCAGGACAAGTACTGTCAGTGAGTAAAGCGGTGATGTGGCAGCCTTTTTTGGGGGCATCAGATTGGCCTGGAGGGTGGTTGTGTCAGTTTCATTCAGGGACACTGTATTGTCCTGGAATAAATGTGCCCAGGACAGACCTGCAAAATGCGGGACTGTCCCGGGCAATCTGGGACACGTGGTCACCCTACATACGCTTTACCACTGCACGCTGTGTGATACCCTCTGTTACATATTCCTGACCCCTGCACTCTGTACACAGGGCTATATGCTGCATATACCTCAGCACAAGGGATGCTTTGCATTGAATGTAAGTACTGTCCCTTTTGCAGATTTTTTTTTTTTTTCTGTGCTTTGCACTTCTCACCACTGCACAGTACACATTCCTGAACCACGTGTCTTGTGTAATATGCAGTTTCTGCTACAGAATAATAATGAACTGTCTAGATTCGATTGGGGGAGGGGAGGAGGCTGAGGGGAGTTTAATTACCAATGCTACCTATTTTAAATTTCTGTAATATGTAGCATGAGGAGGTTAATGTACTGCCACTGGTGCATTAGTGGCTGACCAGTGCCAGTTAATTAACCCCTTTGTGCTGCATTAGTGCATTAATTAACCCTGACACTGGTGCAACTAATGCAGCACAAAGGGGTTAATTTACTGCTACTGGTCAATTACTAATGCATCACAGTGACCAGTGGCTGTGCTCAGCATAGATCAAGTGACAGAGGAGTCAAACAAGATAATACATGGCAGGTAGTCATGCATGACATTTGCGACCCCATCCATAAGACATATAGAAAGAGCTTGACATGTCTTCAGGGCAGGAAAGGGGGAATAAGTAGGACATTCTCATAAAAGGTTATAGGAAAAGCCCAAGGGAAGCAAGGAGGACTAGCTTCTAGGGTACTTTGTTTCAAAGTAGTGTGAGAAAAAGAGCCCCCCCCCCATGTAAAATACAGGGGGGGAAAAGCATACAGTAACTACCACTGTTAGGGGTAGCAGGAGAGAAAATGTTCCATTCTTGCAAAAGCCCTTTATAAGGAAGAAGTACCTTTTAGCAAAAGGGAAGGGTTCTGAGTGGGCAAGAATACCTGTGGAACTCTCCAGAGAGGTACAGATCGTTAAAACGGTGACGATGAACAGCGATGATAATTGAAGGGGGGGGGGCGCAGATTGCCTCCTTCGCCCTGAGCACCAAATGACTTTGTCCCGGTGATCTGCCGAGATCTGCCCCCCCTGCGGATTCTGCCAGCCCTGGACTGCGCAGGCGCAGCGCTCTAGCTCCGAGAATTGCCGAACATTAAGAGCTGTAGACTGCGAATGCGCAATCAACAGGGTATAGTGACAGTCGTTGCCGCACACTCCCGATGCTCGCTCCAGTCTGCAAGGGGGGCGGGTGTATTACTATTATACCTGTAATGAGCGGGCCGATTTGAATACTTGTCAGAGAATTGTTTAAAAAAATCTTATGTCTTTTTTTTAACAGTTCTCTGAGCGGCACACGCAAGTGTTGCGCATGCGCAGGACAGAGAGGGCGGAATCCGCTGAAGTGTTGCGCATGCGCAGGACAGAGATGGCAGAATCCGCTGAGGGGCAATTCTCGGCAGGTCACCGGCACTGGTTACATGTATTAAGATAACTAACATGTCTGCCTAGTCCTCTCCTAATAGACGGAACATAACCCACAAGTCAAGAATTAAGGAGCTGTGTCCGTCCATGGACGACAGAGAAAAGGATTTTACGGTGATTACAAACATCCTATTTTTATAGCACTGATCGCTGTAAAAATGACAATGGTCCCAAAAATGTGTCAAAAATGTCCGATTTGTCCGCCATAATGTCGCAGTCCCGATAAAAAGATCACCGCCATTACTAGTAAAAAAAAAAAAATAATAATAAAAATGCCATAAAAATACCATAAATCTTTCCCATAATTTGTAGACACTATAACTTTTGCGCAAACCAATCAATATACGTTTATTGTGATTTTTATGACCAAAAACATGTAAACGAATATATATCGGCCTAAACTGAGGAAGAAATTTGCTTTTTTAACCACTTTAGCCCCGGAGGATTTGGCTGCCAAATGACCGGGCCACTTTTTGCGATTCGGCACTGCGTCGCTTTAACTGACAATTGCGTGTGACGTGGCTTCCAAACAAAATTTATGTCCTTTTTTTCCCACAAATAGAGCTTTCTTTTGGTGGTATTTGATCACCTCTGCGGTTTTTATTTTTTGCGCTATAAACAAAAAAAGAGCGACAATTTAAAAAAAAAAGCAATATTTTTTACTTTTTGCTATGATAAATATCCCCCAAAAATATATAAAAAAAATAATTTTCCTTCAGTTTAGGCCGATACGTATTCTTCTACATGTTTTTGGTAAAAAATAATCGTGTATATTGACTGGTTTGCGCAAAAGTTATAGCGTCTACAAAAAAGGGATGGTTTTATGGCATTTTTATTATTATTATTTTTATTTTTTTTACTAGTAATGGCGGCGATCTGCGTTTCTTATCATGACTGCGACATTGCGGCGGACACATCGGACACTTTTGACACTATTTTGCGACCATTGTCATTTATACAGCTGCACTGATTACTGTAAATGACACTGGCAGTGAAGGGGTTAACCAGTAGGGGGCGGGGAAGGTGTTAAGTGTGCCCTAGGGAGTGATTCTAACTGTGTGGGGGCTGGGCTAACTGTGACACGACACTGATCGCTGCTCCCGATTACAGGGAGCCAACAATCAGTGTCCTGTCACTAGGCAGAATAGGGAGATGCCTTGTTTTCAATGGCATCCCCCCGTTCTGCTGCTCCGTGACACAATCACGGGACAATGGCGGACATCGAGTCCGCGTGACCCGCGGGCACGGTCACGGAGCTTGCGGCGGGCGCGAATTTCAAAGCAACGTATATATACGTTGCTTTGCGCACACCTGCCATTCTGCCGACGTACTGACAGTGGTCGGCAAATGGTTAAAAAAAATGGGGATATTTATTATAGCAAAAAGTACAAAATATTGTGTTTTTTTTCAAAATTGTCGCTCTTTTTTTGTTTATAGCGCAAAAAATAAAAACAGCAGAGATGATCAAATACCACCAAAAGAAAGCTCTATTTGTGTGAAAAAAAGGACATCAATTTTGTTTTGGTACAACATTGTGCGATCGCGCAATTGTCAGTTAAATCGACGCAGTGCCGTATTGCAAAAAATGGCCGGTCATTAAGCAGGCAAATCTTCCGGGGCTGAAGTGGTTAATGTTAGCTGTAAACAGCAAGTACATTCTGTAAATATAAAAACACTTAGGCCTCATGCCCACGAACGTTTTTACAGCTGCGTTTTTTACAGCTTAAAAACGCCTGTGCATGTTATTGTATATATATATATATATATATTTTTTTTATTTTTGAAAAAAGAAAAAAAAAGAAAAACGCGGCGTTTTTTGACGCTCGCGTTTTTTTCTGCCTAATTCTGACACTGAGGAACGCACTGGTCCTGTTTTTTTTTTTTACAGCTTAAGGCTTCATGCCCACTGACGTTTTTACAGCTACGTTTTTTTACAGCTTAAAAACGCCTGTCCATGTTATTGTAAATTTGTATTTTTTATTTAAAAAAAACAAACAAAAAAAAAACGTCGGAGCTAAAAAACGCGACCGCGCGTTAGTGCGCGTTAGTGCGCGTTTTTTGACGCTCGCGTTTTTTTCTGCCTAACTCCGACGCTGAGGAACGCACTGGTCCTGGGTTTTTTTTACAGCTTAAAAACGTCTATGAAGCTATAGACTAACATGGACAGGCGTTTTTAAGCTGCAAAAAACGCTCAAAAACGCAGCTGTAAAAACGTCCGTTGGCATGAGGCCTTAGGCCCCATGCACACAGGGCGTTTTTACAGCCGCGTTTTTTACAGCTTAAAAACGCCTGTCCATGTTTTGTAAACATTTTTTGACCTTTTTTTAAAAAAAATAAAAATAAATCCCGGAGCACAAAAATGCAAATCGCAGCGTTTTTGCGGCGTTTTTTGCGTGTTTATGCGCGTTTAATAGCGGCGGGCATTTTTGCAGCTCAAACCTGGAGCTCCAGAACGCACTGGAATTGGGTTTTTTTTGCAGCTGGAAAACGCCTATGCCACTTGGAGCTCATAAAAGCTCTATGTGTGCATGACACAATAGAATAACATGGATGGGCGTTTTGTAGCTGTAAAAAAAAACGTCTAACGCTGCTGTTAGCAGCTGCAAAAACGCCCTGTGTGCATGGGGCCTTAAAGTAGAACTATGGGCAAATTTTTTTTTTTACATTTTGGATAGAGTAAGGTAGGGTAACACCTGTTAGATTTTTTTACTTCTTTCAGCCTTATCAGTGCCCACCAGTGCCGCCTCATAAGTGCCCATCAGTGCAGGCTATTATTGTCCATCAGTGCTGCTTATTAGTGCCCATCAGCGCATATCAGTAAAGGAGAAAAATTACCTGTTTGCTAAATTTTATAACAGAAACTTTTTTTTTTCAAAATATTTGGGCATTTTTCGTTTGTTTAGCAAAAAAAAAAACCAGTGGTGATTAACAACTTACGGACCGCCCGCCGTCATTATACGGTGGCTCTTTGAAGTGGAATATCGTTGTTATGGCAGCAGCCAGCTGCCATAACCTCAGTAATCACTTCTTCAGCTGGCAGTACTCTTTCAGATAAAAGTTGTCTCTGCGTTTGATTCGCTGCAAGATCACTCTTATCGGGGGCGGAAGAGGGGCTCCCCTCCCGCTGCGCTCCGGTGCCCTTCTGTCACTTACCGGAGCTGCGGCGGATCCTGTCCCCTGCTTGGCATGGAGCTGAGTGAGGTGAAGATGGCAAAACGTTACTTCCGCCCATAGATCTTAAAGGGACATTTTTAAATTTTTATTTTTTCAAACAACATTTTTTTTTTTATTATTGCATTTTAGTGTAAATATAAGATCTGAGGTCTTTTTGACCCCAGATCTCAAATTGAAGAGGTCCTGTCATGCTTTTTTCTATTACAAGGGATGTTTACATAGGAATAAAATAAGAATAAAAGTGACACCATTTTTTTTTAAAGAACAGTGTAAAAATAAAAAGTAAAATAAATAAGAACATTTTTTTTTTTTTTTTAACGCGCCCCGTCCCGCCGAGCTCACGCATATGCATACGTGAGTAGCGCCCGCATATGAAAACAATGTTCAAACCACACATGTGAGGTATCACCACGATCGTTAGAGCGAGAACAATAATTCTTCTGTAACTCAGAACATGCAACCTGTAGAATTTTTTTAAATGTCGTCCTATGGAGATTTTTAAGGGTAAAAGTTTGTCACCATTCCACGAGCGGGCGCAATTTTGAAGTGTGACATGCTGGGTATCAATTTACTTGGCGTAACATCATCTTTCACAATATAAAAACATTGGGCTAACTTTACTGTTGTCTTATTTTTTAATAAAAAAAAGAGTATTTTTTCCCAAAAAAGTGCGCTTCTAAGACCGCAGCGGAAATACGGTGTGACAGAAAGTATTGCAACGACCGCGATTTTATTCTCTAGGGTGTTTGAAAAAATATATATAATGTTTGTGGGTTCTAAGTAATTTTCTTGCAAAAAAATATATTTTAACTTGTAAACAAGTTTGAAAAATAGGCCTGGTCCTTAAGTGGTTAAATACCCCCAAAACAAAGCTCTATTTGTGTAAAAAAAAATTATAAAAACTTCATATGGGTACAGTGTTGCATGACCAATTGTCATTCAAAGTACGACAACGATGAAAGCTGAAAACTAGCCTGGGCAGGAAGGGAGTAGGTTGGTGGCAGGTGGTTAGTGACTGGCATAGTACCACTGGATTGGTGTAAGGCCAATGTGGTGCCTATATTTAAAAAGTAGTCAAAGTCTTTACCAAGTAACTATAGACCTGTTAATTTAACATCTATAGTTGGGAAGATACTAGAGAGTTTAACCGGTTCCCGACCGGCTCGTAGATTTACTGTGGCTCTCCTGGGGGAAATCCCATACATATACGGCTTTGCCCAGGAGAGCCACCAGAGAGTGCGCGAGTGCCGCGGGAGGCGAGCGCCCGCTGCACAGCAGGGAACCCGATGTGTATGGCTGGTGGGCGCGACCTCCGCCGGCCAGAGGCGTATCTAGTAAAAATGGCGCCTATGGCAAGCACTGAAACTGCGCCCTTGTCAAAACATAAATGCGTCCTTACCAGCACCCATAAATGCAGTAACATCAGCACCCATAATTGCAGTAATATCAGCACCCATAAAAGCGGTAATATCAGCACCCATAAATGCAGTAATATCAGCACCCATAAATGCAGTAACATCAGCACCCATAAATGCAGTAACATCAGCACCCATAAATGCGGCCTTAGCAGCACCCATAAATGCGGCCTTAGCAGCACCCATAAATGCAGTAATATAAGCACCCATAAATGCAATAACATCAGCACCCATATATGCGGCCTTACCAGCACCCATAAATGCAGTAATATCAGCACCCATAAATGCAGTAACATCAGCACCCATAAATGCGGCCTTAGCAGCACCCATAAATGCGGCCTTAGCAGCACCCATAAATGCGGCCTTAGCAGCACCCATAAATGCAATAACATCAGCACCCATAAATGCGACCTTACCAGCACCCAGAAATGCAGTAATATCAGCACCCATAATTGCGGCCTTACCAGCACCCATAATTGCGGCCTTACCAGCACCCATAAATGCAGCCTTACCAGCACCCATAAATGCAGCCTTACCAGCACCCATAAATGCAGCCTTACCAGCACCCATAAATGCAGTAACATCAGCACCCATAATTGCAGTAATATCAGCGCCCATAAAAGCGGTAACAGCACCCATAAATGCAGTAATATCAGCACCCATAAATGCGGAAACAGCACCCATAAATGCAGTAATATCAGCACCCATAAAAGCGGCCTTACCAGCACTCATAAATGCAGTAATATCAGCACCCATAAATGTAGTAACATCAGCACCCATAAATGCGGCCTTACCAGCACCCATAAATGCGGCCTTAGCAGCACCCATAAATGCAGTAATATAAGCACCCATAAATGCAATAACATCAGCACCCATAAATGCAGTAACACCAGCACCCATAATTGCGGCCTTACCAGCACCCATAAATGCAGCAGCCTTACCAGCACCCATAAATGCAGCAGCCTTACCAGCACTCATAAATGCAGCAGCCTTACCAGCACTCATAAATGCAGCAGCCTTACCAGCACTCATAAATGCAGCCTTACCAGCACCCATAAGTGCAGCCTTACCAGCACCCATAAATGCAGCCTTACCAACACCCATAAATGCAGCCTTACCAGCACCCATAAATGCAGTAACATCAGCACCCATAAATGCGGAGGAATCGTGCGATGTATGGGCACTTAGCGGGAGGGAGAGAGACAGAGAGCGCCTCCATGGGGGCGGATCATGAGATGTACGGGCACAGCACTGGGCAGAAAGGCAGAGTGGAACGGAACATCAGAGACAGTGACTGCGCGCAGTGGTACACAGACAGGTCACACTCACTGGCAGTGGCACTGTTATGATCAGGGACACGCAGCGCTGCAGGGGATGTTTCCTCATAATGGATACAGTCCTCCGCCACTGCTGCGCCAGCGCCTCTGACACTGTACAGAGGGAGAGAGGGAGAAGGATCACCAGCAGCCCTGTCTGCTTAGCACACACGCACAATCGCACATGATGTTGACTTTAAGGCCTCTTTTACACTGGGGCGGTGGGGGGCGTTGTTTACCGTTGTTTTCGCTGCGCTATTCAGCCGCTAGCGGGGCTCTTTTAACCCCTGCTAGCGGCCGAGAAAAGGTTAAAAAAAACGCTGCAAAGCGCCGCTTTGATTTCAGTGGGCAGGGGCGCTTTAGGAGCCACTCCTACAGCGCCTCAAAGATGCTGCTTGTAGGACATTTTTTAATGTCCTGCTAGCACACTGCTCCAGTGTGAAAGCCCTCGGGGCTTTTACACTGGAGTGAATGGAGCGGCTCTTTCAAGGCGCTTTGCAGGCGCTATCTTTACCGTTATGGCGACTGCAAAGCGCCTCAGTGAGAAAGGGGTCTTAGGCTGCTTTCACACTGAGGTGCTTTGCAGGTGCTACAACGCTACAAAATTGCGCCTGCAAAGCGTCCTGAAAGAGCCTCTTTTCTCACTCCAATGTGAAAGCCCAAGGGCTTTCACACTGGAGCGGTGCGCTGGCAGGACACTCAAAAAAGTCCTGCTAGCCGCATCTTTGAGGCGCTGTAGGAACGGTGTACACACTGCTTCTAAAGCGCCCCTGCCCATTAAAATCAATGGGCAGCGTCGCCGAACCGCCAGCAAAGCGCGGCTGCAGTGGCGCTTTTAACCCTTTTTGGGCCGCTAGCGGTGCGCTGGCAGGACGCTCAAAACAGTCCTGGCAGCCGCATCTTTGAGGCGACCCGCTAGCGACAGTGCTTTACCGCCGACGGCGCAACGCCCCAGTGTGAAAATAGCCTAAGTCATCATGTGCCAGGCACAGGCCCAAACAGAAGCAAGCAGCCAATCATGCATAGCCATAGATATCATAAATAAAGTGATTTGTGCAACAGCAGGTACTACTTGCACAAATCACTTTATTTATGATAACTATGGCTATGCATAATTACAATTTATTTAATCCATATTGAGCAAGCAGGCACTACAGTATACTTGATTGGCTGCTTGGCAGTTGGGCTGGCCTGGCACACATCATTAACACTGACTGACTTGCAGTTTACTTTTAGTAAAGGGTTAAGCTACCCATATGAAGGAGACATTACTCATCTTTAATAAGGGGGCCCCCAGATCCCGGCCCCCCCCACCCTATGTGAATGAGTATGGGGTACATCGTACCCCTACCCATTCACATGGTGGCAAAAAAGTAAATAAAAAAACACAACACAGGTTTTTAAAGTAATTTATTAGGCAGCTCCGGGGGGTCTTCTTCCGACTTCGGGGTCTTCTTCCAACTTCGGGGGTCTTCTTCCAACTTTGGGGGTCTCTTCTTTGCTCTCCGGTGTCGTCTCCGCGCTCTCTGGTTCTTCTCCCGCTCTCCGGTGCTTTTTCCGCAATCTCCGGTTCTTTCTGCCTTCTGCCGGGCGCCCCGCTATCTTCTTCCAGCTCTTTTGCTAGCGGGGTCCCGGTCTTCATTGTCGTCTTCTTCCCTCTCCTGGAGATGTTGACACTACAAGGTCTCCCGCTGTAATGCAGTGTTAGCGGCACGCAATAATTTATATAGGCATGGGGCGTGGTCACCTGGTGATGCCATCCGATGACCCGCCCCCGTATGACGTCACAGTCCCAGGGAATGATGGACTGTGATGTCATACGGTGACCACGCCCCATGCCTATATAAATTATTGCATGCCGCTAACACTGCATTACAGCGGGAGACCTTGTCGTGTCAACATCTCCAGGAGAGAAGAGGGAAGAAGACGACGATGAAGACCGGGACCCCGCTAGCAATAGAGCTGGAAGAAGATAGCGGGTCACCCGGCAGAAGGCAGAAAGAACCTGGAGATCGTGGCAAAGGCACCGGAGAGCGGGAGAAGAACCAGAGAGCGCGGAGACGACACCGGAGAGCAGAAGAAGAGACCCCCGAAAAAAGTCCCCGACCCTTTCCAAAAACGCAGAGGCACAAAAATGCATTAATGTGAACATGTTCCATAGGAACCCATGTTAAAAAATTTCCCTGCATTTTTGCAAAATGCACCAAAAAACGCATTAGTGGGAATCGAGCCTTACAGACCGTTTTTTAAAACGTCCGTCCGTGGGCATGAGGCCTAAAGAAAAAAGAGGGGGAAGAAAAGCACTGGACTGCATCAAAAACGCGCATGCACAAAAGCACCTGGAATGCATCCGGACTGCGTTTCCAAGGTGTGAACTGGCCCTTAGGTAGTTGCGTTTAAGCTTGTTTTTCAGAAAGCCAAAAAATGCGTTCAGACGCTAAAGATTTCCACGTTTCAGATGCGGTACCGGCGTTTAGCCACGTTTTAGTTTATAAGCGTTTTTAAAAGTGACCTATTTTTTTACATTGAAAAACTAAAAAATGATGGCAAATGATAAAAAACCATTAAAAATATATAAAAAAAATAATTTAATTGCTTCCATTGCATTGTGGACAATCCACAACTTGTGGCAGGTGACGTGGCCAGGTGACGTGGCAAGTAGAAAATCCACAACTTGTGCCAGGTGACGTGGTAAGTGGACAATCCACAACTTGTGGCAGGTGACATGGCCAGGTGACGTGGCAAGTGGACAATCCACAACTTGTACCAGGTGACGTGGCAAGTGACACGCTAGATACAAGTACACTGCTGCTCTCTCAGCTGCTGATACTCACTCTGGTCTCACAAAATAGCTGAAATGGTTAATAATACTGTTTTTTGAGCTTAGGGCGGCTCCTTATGATGTTTCCTAACTAAACGCTTATAGACGCAAATGCGGTAAAACGTGGCCTGCAAACGCGACAAAACGCGCGTTTATAAACGCCGCTTTCAACCTTAGTTCTGAAGACTTTGCACCAACGTCCCGTGTACATGGGGCCTAAAAACGGCTATGCCATTTACAGCTCAAAAACGCCATGGTGGCCATGAGGCCATAGGCTAACATGGAGAGGCGTTTTTAGGCTGCAAAAAACGCTCAAACAAGCGGCTGGAAAAACGTCCGTGTGCATGTAGCCTTATATTAACTACTTGCTTACTGGCCACCTAAACCCCCTTCCTGCCCAGACCAATTTTCAACTTTCAGCGCTGATGCATTTTGAATGACAATTGCGCGGTCATACAACACTGTAAACCAATTAAAATGTAATATTTTTTTGCACACAAATAGAGCTTTCTTTTGGTGCTATTTGATCACCTCTGCGGTTTTTTTTTCTATAAATACAAAAGACCGACTAAAAAATAAATTGGGATATTCTAACCACTTCAGCACCGGGCCTATTCTGGCACTTCTCTCCTTCATGTAAAAATCATAATTTTTTGGCTATAAAATTACTTAGAACCCCCAAACATTATATATGTTTTTTTAGCAGACACCCTAGGGAATAAAATGCCCGTCATTGCAAATGTTTATCTCGCTCGGTATTTGCGCAATAAATTTTCAAACGCCTTTTTTTGGGAAATAAAATGGTTTCATGAATTAAAAAAATTACAAAACAGTAAAGTTAGCCCAATTTTTTTGTATAATGTGAAAGATGTCGTTATGCTGAGTAAATAGATACCTAACATGTGACGCTTTAAAATTGCGCACACTCATGGAATGACACCAAACTTCAGTACTTAAAAATCTCCATAGGCGATGCTTTAAATTTTTTTACACGTTACCATTTTCGCATTACAGAGGAGGTCTAGTGCTAGAATTGTTGCACTCATTCTAACGCACGCAGCAATACCTCACATGTGTGGTTTGAACAGCATTTACATATGTGGGCGGGACTTACGTGTGTGTTCGCTTCTGAGCGCGAGCTACCGGGGACAGGGGCGTTTTAATTTTTTTTTACTATTATTTTTTTGCGTTTTAATGTTTTTTTTTACACTTTTTTTTAAGTTTTTGTTTTTTTGATCACTTTTATTCCTATTACAAGGAATGTAAACATCCCTTGTAATAGGAATCTATTGTGACAGGTCCTCTTTATGGAGAGATGCGGGGTCAATAGGACCCCACATCTCTCCTCCAGGCTGGAAAGCATGAGATCGGTAAAAAAAAAATCACGATCTCATACTGACAGCCGAGATCACGGCTTTGTTTACATACGGAAACCCGGCGTGACGTCATAACTTCGCGCCCGGGCCTCTGACGGTCATAGAGATGACTGGTGACCATCTGGTCACCAGTCATCTCTATGATTCCCATCCGGCGCCGGTCAATTCGTTCTCTGGGCCCCCGATGGCACGGGAGAGCCCGGAGAAGCACCGGATGGCCTATAAGAACGATCAAGTGGTGGAACTGCCAATATGATTGTTTTTATCGTGCACAAAATCGCCGGCTGAAAAGAATGATATCTGAATGATGCCTGCAACTGCAGGCATCATTCAGATGTCACCGCACAAAGTCAAGGACGTCATTTGACGGTGGGCGGTAGGGAAGTGGTTAATATTTAGTTAGAAAATTTAGAAAAACGGTAATTTTTCTCCTTCATTGGTGTACACTGATGAGGCTGCACTGATGGGCACCGATAAGGTGGCAAGGGTGGGCACTGAGAGGTGGCATTGCTAGTTGGCACTGGTGGGCATTGAGAAGTGGCACTGCTAGGTGGCACTGATTGACACCAGTGGTGGGCATTGATAGGTTGCACTGGCAGGGGCTACTGATTGTCACAGATGACGCAGAATTGCCTCTTCGGGCCCGATGTCCCTTGCACATAAGCCGGTGATTGCCTTTTTTTATGCTCACGCTGTCAGCACAAGGAGAAAACAAAAACCATTACCGAGCTTTTGTTTACATCACGTGATCAGCTGTCATTGGCTGACAGCTGATCACGTGGTAAGGGGCAGGGATCGGCCCCTTACTCGGATCTGTCATCACCCGAGTCCGGTGACCACAGCGTGCGCGCAAAGGGGAGGACGTCTATTGACGGACTCCCGGCAATTGGGGACCGTGCTGTGGCCATCGATCAGCTATAGCGCTGATCTCAAGTGATTAAAGAGGGTCTAAATGGGCCATTGACATGCATCACAATTCAACTTAGGAATGTGTCTTTGCAAAGTTAAACTAAATGAAATCCTTTCTTATTTTTGCTTGGGGATAGAGTGCAGAGGGATTAGAACTAGACAGTTTAGGGTGAAGACAACTCCCAAATTTGGCCACTTTATCCTTCCAAATAATTCACTTTCTGTCACATAGCCACACAGGAAGTGAAGGTAAATCCCTACCAATGTCTTTCCTTGGGGACACACAGGTCAATCTAAATACTTTCCCCATTATGTACATTGCACTGCAGCATTTTTCTGGGTGCACCTCAAATTATTAGGTATTTTGGACTTTGGGGTTTATTTACTAAAGGCAAATCCACTTTGCACTACAAGTGCTCTTGCTGGATATCCGAGGGGGACATGCAAGGAAACAAAAAAAACACCATCTTTGCTTTTACATGATTGGATGTTAAAATCACCAGTGCTTCACCTCAGATTTTCAGCAACTACACTTGTACTGCAGAGTGGATTTGCCTTTACTAAACCCCAAACTACCCAATGATTTGGGGTGTACACAACAAAGTGCTAGAGTGCAATTTGCTTAATGGGGACATTAGTTAGATTGATCTGTGTGTCCCCAAGAAAAGACATTGGTAGGATTTTACCTTCACTTCCTGTTTAGCTGTGTGACAGGAAGTGAAGCCAATTTTACTAAAAGGGACACAAAGCCCGACCTAAAAAAAAAAAAAATGCCCACAATTAGAAACGTATTGCCTTGAGCTATTTTTAAGTGCAGTGCTCTAAATCAGTGCTTCTAAAGTACCCCCAACAGGCCATGTTTGCAGGTTTTCCTTCATCTTGCACATGTGCTTTAAATCACAGTCAATGGTTTGGTATTTTGGACAGCAATTCTCGATAAGATAAATTCACAGTAAACTGCAGTAAAAAGGAAAATTGAATACTTACCGCTCTGTATTTTTTATTTCCTGGTGACTATCCATGGCAGCACACAATGCATGCATATGCTACCATGAAGGCACCAGGTTAGACAAATCACACCTGTTGTTATGCCAATAAGCATAGTTAAGCTGCAGCTGTTACATTTGTTGCATAGAAAACAAAACACAAACATCAAACTTTGCATCAAATTTTATTGGTCAACAAGAGAGGACTTGGAAAACACAAAGGGAAGCAAAAATAAAAAATAAAAACACATGAAGGTAAATTTGAAACATTAGTCACATCTTGAGAAAGATTTAGCAAAATAATGCAGCACAGACAATTAAATCAAAGTGAACAAACGACACACAATAACAACATCAAAAATATTTTATGCAAACATATCCCCCACACAAAAAAAACAATCAACAAAAGTAAAACAAACATCTGTTTTGCAAAGACATAACAAATAAAATGCATGTGTTACAAACTCGATAAGGACACCAAAATGTACTTTCCTGACGGCTCCATGTCAGCACAGCTGGATGAGGCCCCGCCCACCCCCTACTTAATCAGGACTTTTAACTATAATTTTTTTGCTCACTGCAGCCTCAGCGTTCTTTTTTCTTCCTTCTAGGTCAGGACTAGCGGTGTCTCCCCTCCTAGCTGGTATAAAGTACTTGCGGTCCGTCCGGATGCAGTCCCTGCGGTATAAGGTACCAACGGTAGCTTGGTCAGGGAACCCCGCTGCTGATCCTCGGGGTGGCTTCATGCGGCCTTAAACAGGCGGCTTGGGGGAGCTGGTGGTGTGACGTGTCTCTCCCCTTGGATCGTTTGGTGTGTCTGTTA
The DNA here is from genome assembly GCA_029206835.1 of Rana muscosa. NCBI lineage: Eukaryota > Metazoa > Chordata > Amphibia > Anura > Ranidae > Rana > Rana muscosa. The sequence goes on from CM055120.1 coordinate 236,988,807, forward strand.
AGGGCGAGCCGCGCTCTCTCTCTGCCTTTTATAAAGCAGCCTACTCTGAACATGTGCTTTGCCGCCCAGCCAATCAAGGAATGAAAGGGCGGGGTAAGCTCTTAGATGTCAGAACATGTCTTATATTTGTCTACAGAACCAATATCCAAATAACCAATAAATAACCAATAAATAACCAATAACCAAACCCCCTCAAAAGATCAGCGATCGCAAAGAAGGTAGGGGAGACACCGGTGTTTACATGCATCTCTACAATGTTATATCTAGCAGACTAATTTTTACTCACGCCTATCTGTGCTGCTCCAGCTCCTCAGGTCATGGTCATGGCCCTTCACGACGTTCAGAGGATGAAAACTCAGGGAAACATAGGAGACGTTCGTCCTCACGAGAAGATCAACGCTCTCACGGTAGAAGAGAAGTTTCACGCTCTCGCTCTCCTTCAAGACATCACCGCTCTCCATCACGTCATCACCAGGATTCACATCATGATCAGCCCAGGCCAGGAGGCTGCTGGGCCTGCCCCAAAAGGGCATTGGCCGGGAAGACAGCTTGTGCAGACTGCTTCAAGGAGGCGACAAAGGGCCATGAATCTGATAAAACGGAGCTACTGTCATTAATAAAAAAGGTGTTTGAGGATACACTGCAGACGTTTGCAACGCAGACGCAAGTGTCAACTGCCCCAGTCCCTTCCACCTCTCGTTCCCTGTCACCTCAAGAATGTCCAACTGTTCAGGATAACCCTGAGACACAAGCTCAAGTACAAGCGCAAGACTCGGATGCATCCTCTGCAGAAGAGGAGGATGACCAATATTATGGGTTTGACTTCACCTTGGTTCCACCCCTTATTAAAGAAATTAGACAGGCCTTGCTGTGGCAAGATGAGGCAGAAGAACCACAGAAGAAACAAAGAAAGTTATTCGCCAACATGAAACGGGAGATGGTAAACTTTCCATTTGTTGAAGAAATCCAAGACATAATCACTGAGGAATGGAAAAACTTAGACAAGAAAGGCATTTTCAAAAATGTATTTGCAAAAATGTACCCGTTTCAAACGGAGAAGGTGAAGGCTCTGGAGGAGCCCCCTGTAGTGGATGCGGCACTCATGCGCCTCGCCAGGCATGTGACCCTGCCACTGGACGACGTAGTGACCTTCAAAGACGTTCTAGACAGGAGGGTGGATATGGATCTTAAAAAGATCTACACTTTGGCCGGCGGAATATGTAGACTGACGATGGCTTTAGCCACCATCTCTAAGGCCATGGAGATCTGGGTGCAGAGAATCGAAGGGTCGGTGGATAATGACCTATGCAAAGCTGAGGTCTCAGCCCCGTTAGCAAATCTGAAGCTAACAGCTGCCCTTATGGCTGAAGCATCCATCGACATAATCAAAATTCTGGCCAGGGTCATGCTAAATGCGGTGACGGCCAGAAGAGCTCTGTGGCTGAGGCCCTGGGTGGCGGATCCTGCGTCCAAGCAAGGTTGGTGCAGAATACCTTTCGAAGGTCACTCCCTGTTTGGGAATAAGCTGAATACAGCTATCTCCAAAGCGACTGGGGGAAAATCGGGATTCATCCCACAGGATAAGATGCTGCTTAAGAAAAAGTGACCTTCAGAAGTACGGTGAGACCCAGAGGCAGGGCCACCAGGTCCTACAAGCCAGGAAGGGAATTTCGCCGACAGTGGCCAAACTCGGCGACAAACCGCAAGTTTGGAAGACCAGCCCCCTCTGGGGGACAACAGGCCCGGAAGTCCTTTTGACTACACACCGGCCCACACTTGCCGGGTAGGAGCCAGGCTGTTCAGGTTCCGTCAACTGTGGGCAGAAAGGATAAGGGAGCCATGGGTGGTGTCGACTATCAAGTATGGGCACAGCTGGAAATTCCTCAACCAACCCCGCAGAGCTTTTGTCTCAACAAAGATGCCCCCAGAAAAAGAAAAACGGAAGGTCTTTTGAAATTACATTCAGACCCTCCTGGATCAAGATGCAATAATAGCAGTACCTCAACAGGAGCGTTTTTCCGGAGTCTACTCGCCTCTATTCTTGGTTCAAAAAAAGTCGGGAACATGGAGGGCAGTAATAGACCTCTAAGATCTCAACAGATCCATCAAAAAGGAGCGGTTCAGGATGGAGTCGAGTCGCTCCAGACAATCCTAAAAGTTGTCCAACCAGGGGATTGGATGCTATCAGTGGACCTCAAGGATGCATACTTCCACGTACCTGTGGTCCCCGTACTACCAGAGGTTCCTCCGGTTCGCAATTGGACAACTCCACTATCAATTTGTGTGCCTACCCTTTGGGCTGACCACATCCCCCAGAGTATTCAGGAAAATCCTAGTGGCACTGGTGGCGCATCTACGACTCCAAGGTATCCGCATACACCATTACTTGGATGATATCTTACTGCTGAGCCAAGACAGGAACACGCTCCTAGTACACCGGGACACAACCTTGTTGACACTAGAAAACTTTGGATGGTTAATCAATCAAGAGAAGAGTCACCTTGTACCAACTCAATCCCTGGTATATCTAGGTGCGAAGATAGATACCCAAATGGCATCAGTAGCCTTGCCCAGGGACAAGATGTCCGGCATACTGAAAGTAATGTCAGAGTCTCAAAAGGAGTCATACATACCAACAAGAGAGTGCATGCGACTCCTAGGCATAATGGTCTTAACCATTCCGATGGTCAAGTGGGCTCAATGGAATTCGCGCCTCTTCCAGATGGGTCTCCTGGATCAATGGAGATCGGGGGATCTTGGGCGAAAGATCCAGGTCACTGCCCAGATGAAAGTCAATTTAGACTGGTGGGCAAGACAACAAAATCTTACCCAGAGCCATTCTCTACTCTTGACGAGATGGCAAATCATCCAATCAGATGCCAGCGGTACGGGCTGGGGAGCCCTATACAAGGACCAGTGGGCCCAAGGCCGTTGGATGTTTCAGGCGACCGACGTAGTCTCCAACATTTTGGAACTGAGGGCAGCCTTCCAGGCCCTTCTGGCCTTCAAGAATCAGATCCAGGGAGCGCCTATCCTTCTGAAACTAGACAATGTGACGGCAGTGGCTTACATCCGCAGGCAAGGTGGCACTCGCAGCAGTACCCTCCTGAAGGAGGTGACCCCGATCATGAACTGGGCTCAGACCAATTTACATTCGCTAACGACAGTGTATGTCCCTGGACGTCTGAACACTCAAGCAGACTATCTATCCAGAGCGGATTTGAACAACAACGAATGGGCCCTGTCCCCGCAGATCTTTCGGAGCTTGGTGGCATGGGGCTTCCTTCCAGAAGTAGACCTATTTTCCTCTGCCATCAACACCAAACTATCACGGTTCTTCACCCAGTTCAATCATCCACAAGCAGCGGGAGTGGATGCTCTAACAGCAGAATGGAACTTCAGAACAGCATATGCCTTCCCTCCGACCCCGGTGATCCTCCTTTTCCTACGAAGACTACAACAAGAGAAGGTATCTGTCCTGGCAGTAATTCCGGACTGGCCGAAGAGACCTTGGTATCCTCTACTCCGCTCTCTGAGCGTCAAGAAACCACGACCTCTGCCAGTAGCCTCAGACCTACTGAAACAGGGGCCAATCTGCCCCCCGGCTCCAGAGAGCCTGAGATTGACGGCCTGGGTCTTGAAAGGTGTAGGCTAACTAGTATGGGTTGTTCAACTAGAGTCACGGATACTCTTAGGAAGGCAAGAAAATGCAGTACCAACAATGCCTACAGCAGGACCTGGAATAAGTTTGTGGAATTTGCTCACAGACATGATTTTCTGCCCGACTCACCCAAAGTCTGCCACATCCTGGAATGCCTCCAAGTGGGCCTGGAGCTTGGTCTCTCCACAAACACTCTGAAGACTCACGTGTCTGCTATCTCGGCCTTTTCGGGTGTCCAGTGGGCCACTGAGAGATTGGTGATTCAATTCTTCAGAGCAACTATCCGCCTAAAACCGCCAAAGGTGCCAAGATTTCCGAAGTGGGACTTACCCTTAATCTTGGACTTCCTATCATCAAACACTTTTGCCTCTCCAGTTTCTCTGTGGCATCTCACACTGAAGACTGCTTTTCTCGTGGCAGTAACCTCGGCCAGAAGGGTATCTGAGATGGCCGCGCTGGGGTTTAAGGAGCTCTTCCTCTCCTTCTTCCCGGATAGAGTGGTACTCAGACCAATGCTGTGATTTGTCCCAAAGGTAGCCTCTACTTTCCATATGACACAGGAAATTACTCTCCCATTGTTTCTCGCAGAAAACTCTCAGGATCCAAATCCGCTCAATGTAGGAGCTTCACTGAGAGCCTATGTGGACGCAGCAGCCCAGTTCAGGAAGTCGGACAATCTCTTCATCATTCCGAATGGTGCACGCAAAGGCCTGAGGGCTTCTAGTAGAGTGATCGCCACATGGCTGGTTAAAACGATAGCTCTAGCCTACAGAGCAAGAGGGTTGCCTGTGCCTGAGGGGGTCACAGCGCATTCCACGAGAGGAGACTCTACCTCCTGGGCAGCGGTCGGACAGGTGTCCTTGGAGACGATCTGCAAGGCAGCCACTTGGACGTCTATACATACCTTCATGGCACACTACCTTGTGGAGCCAGCAGCTCTAACTACCATAGATTATGGCAGGAGGGTGCTAGCTTCCACCTCCTACATGGATTAAATTTTTTCTTCTCAAGCATAACCCTCCCGTGTGTGGCTAGTTAATTCCCAGCTGTGCTGACATGGAGCCGTCAGGAAAATGGAAAATTGAATTCAAATACTTACCGTAATTTTCCTTTCCTGACGAGCTCCATGTCAGCACAGAACCCGCCCAGTTAACTAGTAATAGTTATGAAATGCTGAGGCTGCGGTGAGCAAAAAATTTATAGTTAAAAGTCCTGATTACGTAGGGGGTAGGCGGGGCCTCACCAAGCTGTGCTGACATGGAGCTCGTCAGGAAAGGAAAATTAGGATAAGTATTTGAATTCAATTTTCAGTTTTTTGCCGGCCAAACACACACACACACACACGCACACAATCTTGCCTCTTTTCAGGGCAAGGGAGAGAATGCTATCTGCAAGCTTTATATAACATAGGTTTGTGTGCTAATGAGGCAATTGAAAACACATGCACAGTCCATGAAACACCCAAAATGCAAGTTCACCTAATGTAGAGACTGAACTTCAAAGTGGGTACACCTGTTAAGGATGTCCTTCAATTACTAACCCAAAAAACACACTCTCTCTGAGCATGCCCACAAATATCCAGGTGCTGTTCACACACAAAAAGCACCAAAAAAAAAACCTAAGTTCTTGGGCATGCTCAGACCAAAACAAATGCAGCTAGCAGAAAATACCCCCCCCCCCCCCCCCGCCGTCCAAAATTAAGCACATCATCCAGCATGCTACAAAATTAGAGATGGGACAAACACCCCCCTGTCCAGGGGGAAAACAAAGAGCCTAACATGGGCAAAAGTTATACAACAAATACCATTGCAGTCTATGGGAACTGACTTGTTAATTTTGCTAGTCCCCACTTGGCTGGCTTATCTTCTAGTTATTGGCCTTAAAATGGGGGCCCAGGTCCCACCCTAAGGGACATATATCAATGTCACCAATTTGGACAACACCAAAAACAAAACAAGAAGTGCCTTTAAATATGCCAAATTGCTTAAGGGCCATTTCATACCACATGCAGTCCATTGCGTTTTTTATGCATCAAAAATGCATGGAAAGTTGGTTATATGGTTCTAAATGGCAGTGTTTGTTCCAGTGCGTTCCAGTTCCACAAAAAAAGTAGAACATGCTGCATTTTACCTGCACTGGACTGTACTGGAATGCTGCAAAACGCATCAAAAATGCACTGGAACGCACCAGAACACACCTAAATGCACCAAAAACGCACTGGAACACACTTGTCCTTATCTATGGTTAATAAAAAAGAGGGGTGAAAAAAAGCACTGAACTGCATCAAAAACGTACCAAAAATGCACTGGAACGCATCAAAAATGCGCATGCAAAAAAGAACCTGGAACGCATCCGGATTGCGTTTCTATGGTGTGAACTGGCCCTTAGGGCCAGTTCACACCATAGAAACGCAGTCTGGATGTGTTCCAGGTGCTTTTCTGCTAGCGCGTTTTTGACGCGTTCCAGTGCATTTTTGATGCGATTTTGATGCAGTCCAGTGCTTTTCCCCCCTCTTTTCACTTAACCTTAAGGGCCAGTTCACACCAGACGCAGTTCCGTTCAGTTTCGTGCACATTTTTTCTGCACTAAAAATGCATGCACAGTGTTTTCCATGTATTCCAATGGCTCTTGTTGGCTCTAGTTCACACCATACAGTCAGTTTACGGTCAGTTTCCGGTGCAGAAACTGACCGGAAACTGACTGCATGGTGTAAACTAGAGCCAACTAGAGCCATTGGAATACATGGAAAATACTGTGCATGCATTTTTAGTGCAGAAAAAAAGCACACGGAACTGCGTCTGGTGTGAACTGGCCCTAAGGACAAGTGTGTTGCAGTGCGTCTTTGGTGCATTTAGGTGCGTTCCGGTGCGTTCCAGCTAGGTTTTTGATGTGTTTTACTGCGGTCCAGTACAGTTCTGTACATAAAAAATGCAGCATGACCAACTTTTTTTTTCCTTTCTGAAACGCACTGGAACGGACTGCAGTGGTGTAAACTATGCCATTGGCATTAATGTGATCAACTTTCATTGCGTTTTTCATGCATCAAAAAAATGCACTGCACTGCATCCGGTGTGAACTGGCCCAAAATATCATACCTGGGGGGTGTCTATAGTATGCCTGTAAAGTAGCGCATGTTTTCCATGTTTATAACAGTCTGAGAGCAAAATGACACTTCTATAGTAAAATAATAGTCATTTAAAAGTACTCACGGCTGTAATGAATTACTGGTTCCCATCGTCATTGAAAGTCTTTGAAAAAAAAAAATGCGTGGGGGTCCACCCAAATTCCATTACCAGGCCCTTCAGGTCTGGTATGGATATTAAGGGGAACTCCGCGCCAAATAAAAAAAAAATGCCGTGGGGGTCCCCCTAAAAATCCACACCAGACCCTTATCCGAGCACGCAACCTGGCAGGCCACAGGAAAAGAGGGGGGGACGAGAGGGCCCCCCCTCCTGAACCGTACCAGGCCACATGCCCTCAACATTGGGAGGATGCTTTGGGGTCTGTGACCCCAAAGCACCATGTCCCCATGTTGATGGGGACAAGGGCCTCATCCCCACAACCATTGCCGGTGGTTGTGGGGGTCTGTGGGCGAGCGGCTTATCAGAATCTGGAAGTCCCCTTTAACAAAGGGGACCCCCAGATCCCGCCCCTCCGTGTGAAATGGTAATGGGGTACAAAAAAAGTGTCAAAAATGTTAAAAATGACAATAGCCGGTTTTTGACAATTCCTTTATTAATGTCTTCTCCTTTCTTCCATCTTCTTCCTTCTTCCATCTTCTTCTTTTCTCCATTCGGGTTTCTTCCTCCATCTTGTTCTTCATCTTCATCTTCTTTCTTCCATCTGTGTTCTCGTCCGCATCTTGCTCCGGCTTCTTGTTCCCCTCTTCTTTCTCCGGCCGATCCGCTTGAATTCGAGGTTTCCGCTGTGTGATGTTTCAGTTCTTCTGTCAGTTCTCCTCTGAGTCCGCAGCCACCCGGTGACCCCTCCCCCCTCTGACACCACGGGGAAAGTCCCCGTGAAATCCATGTGCGTCAAAGGGGGGCGGGGTCACTGGATGGCAGCGGACCCAGAGGAGAACTGATGAACTGAAGCGTCACACAGCGGGAACCTCGGATTCAAGCGGATCGGCCGGAGAAAAAAGAGGGGAACAAGAAGCCGGAGCAAGATGCGGATGAGAACACCGATGGAAGAAGGAAGATGAAGAACAAGATGGGGGAAGAAACCCGAATGGAGAAAAGAAGAAGATTGAAGAAAGGAGAAGACATTAATAAAGGAATTGTCAAAAACCGGCTATTGTAATTTTTAACATTTTTGACACTTTTTTTTGTGAAATGGTAGGGGTACATTTGTACCCCATTACCATTTCACACAGGGGGGGGCGGGATCTGGGGGTCCCCTTTGTTCCAGATTCCAATAATTATAGCCGCGAGTGCTTTTAAATGCCTTTTTTTTCCTTTAGAAATGTCATTTTGTGCAGGGACTGTTATATAATGGCAAGTTTAGAGGAGCGCCTGTTCAACTTATGCAAATGCACTTATGTGACTTGACATTTACTACGATTTTGCCGGCGCAGTGAACCGGCGCATTTGAACAAGTGAAATTGCCGCGGAGTGCACAAAAAAACCTCTCACAGTTCTAAATGTAATTGCCGGCGCAGCTGGCTGGTTCAGAAAAAGTTACTTTCTCATTCTATTTCGGGCATATTTGTTACTTGGGCAGTTGTCACTATACTTCCCCACATCAGCGCACATCATCCCATTATATTGGCACTTCCAGCTTCTTTATATTTTAACTTGAAGATGCCGTGCGCCAGGTCCATAGTGGCGCACTGAGCGCCTCCTCCCGTGCGCTGAGAACACTATGGTAAATAGGGAATAGCGCTGCGTTACCGGCGCAAATGTTTTGTGAATATCAAAACTGCCATTGCACACGCAGATGCGCCGATACTCATGGCGCAAACGTTTTGTAAATCAGCCCCATAGTGTTTTTTTCAAAATTGTCGCCCTTTTTTTGTTTATAGTGCAAAAAATTAAAACCGCAGAGGTGAACAAATACCACCAAAAGAAAGCTCTATTTGTGGGGAAAAAAAGGACGTCAATTTTGTGTACAACATCGCACGACCGCGCAATTGTCAGTTAAAGCTACGCAGTGTCGTATCGCAAAAAATGGCCCGGTCATTGAGCAGCCAAATCTTCTCTACAGGCTTGTAAAAATCAGTTTGTATATGGATAGAAAACTGGCTAAAAGATAGAATTCAGAGAGTAGTGGTTTATGATTCTTACTCTGAATGGTCTAAGGTTATTAGTGGTGTAGCCCAAGGTTCGGTGTTGGGACCCTTGCTTCTTAACATATTTATAAATGATATAGAGCCTGGGATTAAAAGTGCCATTACAGTCTTTGCAGATGACACCAAGCTATGCAGTGGAATAAAATCCTGTCTCCAATGTACAAGCCGATCTTACTTACTGTTTAAATGGGTGACTATGTGATAAATGTAAAGTTACGCACTTAGGGGCTAAGAATAAGCATGTGAATAGGCATGCATCATACATACTAGGGAGAGTACAACTGGGGAATCAGAGGTGGAAAAGGATCTGGGTGTTCTGGTAGATCAGAAGCTTAATATTAGCACTTAATGCCAAGCCACGGTTTCCAAAGTGAACAAAATCCTTTCTTGTATTAAAAAAAGTATGAACTACAGAGACAGATACAGTATGTAATTTTTCCCCTGTACAAATCATCAGTAAGACCTCATCTGGAATATGCAGTTCAGTTTGGGGCACCAGTTCACAAAAAAGATATTGGGGAGCTGGAGAAAGTATAGAGAAGGGCAACCAAACTGATAAGAGGCATGGAGGAGCTCAGCTATGAGGAAGGATTAACTGAACTAAATGTATTCTCTTGAGAAGAGGAGATTAAGGGGGGATATGATCAACATGTATACATACATAAGTGGTCCATATAGTGAACTTGGTGTAGAGTTATTTATCTTAACCCCTTCGTGAGTGCGCTATAGCTCACTGACGGCTACAGCACGGTCGCACTTTGCCAGGGGGACGTCATATGATATGACATCCTCCCGTGCTCGCGCTGCCTGCTGCCAATCACAGCTGATCACAGATGTAAACAGGATTTGGTGGTTATCGGCAATCCTCCCGTCACTCTGACAGCTCGTGAGGAGAGGAGAGCCGAAAACCGGCAAATCCACACAGGGGACATCTGCACTGACAATCCTGATTATTAGTGCAGCCCCAACAGTGTCCACCAGTTCTGCCAATCTGTGCCTACCAATGCTGCCAATCAGTGCCCATTAGTGCTGCCAATCAGTGCCCATCAGTGATGCTTGTCAGTGGCAATCAGTGTTGCCTATCAGTGCCCATCAGTGCCACATATCAGTGCAGCCTCATCATTGCCTCCTCATCAGTGCCCATCAGTGCAGCCTATCAGTGAAGGAGAAAAATTACTTATTTATAAAATTTCATAACAGAAACTAGGAAAAACGTCTTTGTTTTTTTCAAAATTTTCGGTCTTTTTTCGTTTGTTTAGCAAAAAATAAAAAACACAGTGGTGATTAAATACCACCAAAACAAAGCTCTATCTGTCTCAAAAAAATGATAAAACTTTTGTTTGGGTACAGTGTTGCATGACAGTGTCATTCAAAGTGCGACAGCACTGAAAGCTGAAAACTGGCAGGAAGGGGGTGAAAGTGCCCAGTAGGCAAGTGGTTAAGGTCATCACAAAGGACAAGGGGGCAATCTTTATGTCTGGAGGAAAAGAGATTTAATCTCAAAATATGGAAAGCCTTCTTCACAGTAAGGCCCCTTTCACACTGGGGCGGGCAGGAGCGGTGGCGGTATAGCAGCGCGATTTGCAGCGCTGCTATACCGTCGTTCTTACCGCGGTATGCGGCCGCTAGGGGGGTGAATTTAACCCCCGCTAGCGGCCGAAAAAGGGTTAATACCGCCCGCAAACCGCGGCTATTGTCGCGGTTTGCGGGCGGTATTACCGCGGTTTCCCATTGATTTCAATGGGCACCCGCGGTAAAGGAGCGGTGAACACACCGCTCCTTTACCGCTGTAAAGAAGCGGCTAGCAGGACTTTTGGAGCGGTCCTGCTAGCGCACCGCTTCAGTGTGAAAGCCTTCGGGCTTTCACATTGAAGGCTACAGGGCAGGATTTTTTCATGCGGTATAATAGCGCTATTATTAGCGCTAAACCGCATGAAAAACGCCCCAGTGTGAAAGGGGCCTAAGAGCTGTAAAAATGTGGAATAGACTTCCGCAAAAGCTGGTTCTCGACAGCTCAGTTGATTGTTTAAAAAGAAGGCTTGTTTGTTTTCCCTAAATGCACATAATATAACTGGATACTAATATTTATAGGTAAAGTTTATCCAGGGAATATCCAATTGCCTCTTGGGGGAAGGGATTTTTTCTTTTCCCCATTGGAGCAAATTGGACCATGCACTATTGGGGTTTTTTTGCTTTCCTCTGGAGCAATGAGAATAGGATAGTAATATAAGGAGGTTTTCGATTTGTGTGTGTTTTTTTTCTTTGTTGGTTGAACTGGATGGACTTTTTTTAATCAGATGTAACTACTGTATATGTAGCGAAATCAGAAAAAAAAAAAATGGTTTTAGGCATACTTTAAGTAAAAATAAATCAGTTTTTTTCTAGAGGGCTCAAACAGACAATTTGTTTTTTTAAATCTAGTCATTGTAAAATCAAACATATGTGTTATAATGACTAGAAAAGTACCCTCATTTCTTGAATGGCTAGTTCAGAATGTTGTTTTGTATTTAGGTATATGTGCAGTTATTTTTGTGGCTTACATTGTGTTTGTTTATATAACATTTATGTTATACTGCCACCTACAGGAGACTGTGGACACCTGCAAACAAAAATAAAACATGACCCTCTGTATCAATAAATATTTGCGCCGTCTAAATCATAGAGACCAAGTTGGTTCCGTTCCCGGAGGACAGGCCACTGACCATGTTCACAAAGCCATCCACCTGATACATCTTTAACATCAGCGGAAAATTCTGGGGTTCCTGCTCTCCTTAGATCTCTATAAAGCCTTCAACACCCTGTCATGGAAGTACTTGCGATTTGTACTATCCCGCTGGGGTTTTGGAGAGTCCATCTTAGCCTGGATTCAGGCCTTGTATTTGTTTCTTTCTGCTTCGGTGAAGTACGCAGGGTTTTTCTCATCCCCTTTCTCGATCTTTAGAGGTACAAGACAGGGTTGTCCTCTGTCCCCAGCTCCCTTCATCCTTACGCTGGCCACGAATATAAGCTGAACTTATTCGCAGATGATGCCCTTTTGATCCTGACCAACCCCCTTACCACCCTTCCCAATCTGCAGCAAACTCTGTCACATTTCTCATTGATCTCGGGCCTACGTATCAACTTAGATAAAACAGTCGCCCTTAATGTTAGCTTATCCCCGGACCTAGTTGCTCACTTACAGTCCCATTTTCCCTTCCACTGGGTGTCCTTCCATATTGAATACCTTGGTAATAGACATGTGCAATTCAAAAATTCGAAAATCGGAGATTAGAAAATCCGAAATTCGGAAATTTGAAAATTCGGAAATTTGAAAATCGGAATTTCGAAAATTCGGAAATTCGAAAATCGTAAAATTTGGATTTTTGAATTTCCGAATTTTTGTATTTCCGGAATTCCGAATTTCCTAATTTCCGAATTCCCGAATTTCGAATTTTCTCATTTCCGAATTTCGAAATTTCGAATTTACCGAATTTACGAATTTATGTAAAACGCAAAAAAAAGAATGTAACGAAAACGAACACATTTTTCGGCAGTGCACATGTCTACTTGGTATTAGGCTGGCCTTTTCCTATTCCTCTCTTTTTATATCTAACTATTATCCATTGCTTCGCTCCTTGTCTGCGCTTATGCAATCTCGGCAGTTCCCACATTTGTCCTGGATAGGTCGGATTAATTCCGTAAAAATTACTATCCTACCCAAACTTTTACATTACTTTCGCACTCTCCCATTGTGGGTTCTGTCACATTTTCTGTGCCTGCTCCAGAATAGAATTTTGCGGTTCATCTGGGCTAACCAGCATCTGAGGATCTCCAGAACAACCCTTACGACGCATAGACTAAAGGGGAGTCTGGGGGTGGCCACCCAGATTGCCCAATTATCGCTGATTCCTGCCTCAATAGATGTTCCCTTGTGGGTGCTTTTGGAGCTGCCCAACTGCTCTCCTGTCACCATGCCATCCCTCCTCTGGCTTCCCCGTAACCTTCACCCTTCGTTATTGAGTCCACTGATGCTTCATAGCCGAAAGGTCTGGGATTCCGTATGGTACTTCGCTAGCTTAACCACTTAAGGACCGGACCAATACGGACCATAATGACCAGAGGTGTTTTTACAATTTGCCACTGCGTCGCTTTAACTGACAATTGCGCGGTCATGCAACATGGCTCCCAAACAAAATTGACGTCCTTTTATTCCCACAAATAGAGCTTTCTTTTGGTGGTATTTGATCACCTCTGCGGTTTTTATTTTTTGCGCTATAAACAAAAATAGAGCGACAATTTTGAAAAAAATGCAATATATTTTACATTTTGCTATAATAAATATCCCCAAAAAATATATAAAAATTTTTTTTTCCCTCAGTTTAGGCCGATACGTATTTTTCTACATATTTTTGGGGAAAAAAATCGCAATCTGCGTTTATTGATTGGTTTGCGCAAAAGTTATAGTGTTTACAAAATAGGGGGTAGTTTTATGGTATTTTTATTAATTATTTTTTTATTACTAGTAATGGCGGCGATCAGCGTTTTTTTTTTTTGTGACTGCGACATTATGGCGGACACATCGGACACTTTTGACACATTTTTGGGACCATTGTCATTTTCACAGCTATCAGTGCAATAAAAATGCACTGTTTACTGTAAAAATGACACTGGCAGTGAAGGGGTTAACCACTAGGGGTGCTGGAGGGGTTAAGTGTGCCTAGGGGAGTGATTATGTGGGGGCGTGGCTACGAGTGACACGTCACCGATCTCCGCTCTGATTACACAGAGCGGAGATCGCTGACAGTGTCAGTAGCGGAGCGGGGAGATGTTGTGTTTACACACACATCTCTCCGCTCCATGCCTCCGTGAGACGATCGCGGGGATCCCTGCGGCGATCGAGTCCGCGGGACACTCGACACGACTCACACGCGCGCGCCACCGACATCAGCAGCTTAAAGGGCCACGTACAGGTACGTGATTGTGCCTCCAGGTGCCCTTCTGCTGACTTATATACACAGTGGCTGGTCCTTCAGTGGTTAATGTCACCCCTTTTGCCCTTGCTCCCATTCACTAATAACCAGGGCTTTTTTTCTGGCGCGACGCACCAGAACGGCGTTCCAGCACCTATGTCAGGCATTATGTCTGTAAAATCCTCCTGATCCTATCCATATAGCCTGCGCCCTGCCTCCCGCGGAGGGATCAAACACAGAAAAATTGTCGTACACAGTCCTGGGCCGGCTCCTCCTCCTGCTCCTTCGTCTTCCCCAAGGGATCAAACTGAGCATGTGAGAGCGGGAGGCGAAGTGAGCTGTACTCTGTGGCTTTGCCCCGCCCCTCAGTGCTGTGCGGGAGATCGGTTTGTCGCTGTGTGTTGGTTGTGGCGGTAAGTAGCCTGTCAGGTGGTCTTCCTACTTCTCCTCACTAGCCCCAGGTGTGTTACTGTTTTGTAAAAAAAATCATGCTTAATGTGGTTGTGCTGTGGTCTCCTGACTGGGTTGGGCACCCTCTTTCCCTGGGCACTCTCTTTCCTGGGCACTCTCTTTCCTGGGCACTCTCTTTCTCTGGGCACTCTCTTTCCCGGGGACTCTCTTTCCCTGGGCACTCTCTTTCCTGGGTACTCTCTTTCCTGGGTAGTCTCTTTCCCTGGGCAAGCTTTGCTGGGCAGTCTCTTTCCCTGGGCACTTTGCTAGACTAATCTGGACGGTCTCTTTGCTGGGCTGGGCAGTCTCTCCACCAGCAAAAGGGCCACCCAGCATAGTCCAGCAAAGAGACCGCCCAGCCCAGCAAAGAGACTTTCAGCAAAAAGACCACCCAACTTAGTCCAGCAAAGAGACCGCCCAGCAAAGAGACTGTCAGCAAAAAGACCACCCAACTTAGTCCAGCAAAGAGACCGCCCAGCCCAGCAAAGAGACTGCCCAGATTAGTCCAGCTAAGAGACTGCAAAGCAGCGTTTGGGCGCAGTCATGATGGCTCAGTCGCAGCATTTGATGGCACAGTGGCTGCAATTGATGGCACATTGGCTGCAATTGATGGCACAGTCGCAGCATTTGATGGCACAGTCGCAGCATTTAATGGCACAGTCGCAGCATTTGATGGCACAGTGTGAGCTTTTGATGGCACAGTAGCTGCAATTGATGGCACAGGGACTGCAATTGATGGGCACAGTGGCTGCTTTTGATGGGCACAGTGGCTGCGTTTGATGGGCACAGTGGCTGCGTTTGATGGCACAGTGGCTGCATTTGATGGCACAGTGGCAGCGTTTGATGGGCACAGTGGCAGCGTTTGATGGCACAGTGGCAGCGTTTGATGGCATAGTGGCTGCAATTGATGGCACAGTGGCAGCGTTTGATGGCACAGTGGCTGCATTTGATGGCACAGTGGCTGCATTTGATGGCACAGTGGCTGCATTTGATGGGCACAGTGGCTGCATTTGATGGCACAGTGGCTGCATTTGATGGGCACAGTGGCTGGATTTGATGGCACAGTGGCTGCAATTGTTTTTTTTCATTTTTTTTTAGCTTGTTTGCGCCCCCCCCCAATTTTTTTTAGCACCAGCCGCCATTGAATGTAGTGGACAGTAGTGGGTAGTGCAGTGTAGTGGACTGGGTAGTGGGTAGTGTAGTGGTCAGTGTAGTGTAGAGGACAGTGTAGTATAGTGTAATAGACAGTAGTGTAGTGTGTAGTGGTTAGTGTAGTGTAATGGACAGTAATGGGTATTGCAGTGTAGTGTAGTGGACTGGGTAGTGGGTAGTGTAGTGTAGTGGACAGTGTAGTGTAGTGCAGTTTAGTGGGTAGCGAAATGTAGTGGGTAGTGTGTAGTATAGTGGACAGTAGTGGACTGGGTAGTGGTCAGTGTAGTGTAGTGGACAGTGTAGTGCAGTGTAGTGTGTAGTATAGTGGACAGCAGTGGGTAGTGTAGTGGACTGGGTAGTGGATAGTGTAGTGGTCAGTGTAGTGGGTAGTGTGTAGTATAGTGGACAGTAGTGGGTAGTGCAGTGTAGTGTAGTGGACTGGGTAGTGTAGTGGACAATGCAGTGCAGTGCAGTGTAGTGGACAGTGTAGCATAGTTTAATGGACAGTAATGGGTAGTGCAGTGTAGTGGACAGTGTAATGTAGTGTGTAGTGTAGTGGACTGGGTAGTGTGCAGTGTAGTGTGCAGTGTAGTGTGCAGTGTAGTGTAGTGGTCAGTGTAGTGTAATGGACAGTAGTGGGTAGTGCAGTGTAGTGGACAGTGTAGTGTAGTGTAGTGGGTAGTGCAGTGGTCAGTGTAGTGGGTAGTGTGTAGTATAGTGGACTGGATAGTGCAGTGTAGTGTAGTGTACTGGGTAGTGAATAGTGTAGTGGACAGTGTAGTATAGTGTAATGGACAGTTGTGTGTAGTGGACAGTGTAATGTAGTGTGTAGTGTAGTGGACTGGGCAGTGTGTAGTGTGAAGTGTAGTGGGTAGTGTAGTGGTCAGTATAGTGTAGTGTAGTGGGTAGTGTAGTGTAGTGTAGTGGACTTGGTAGTGGGTAGTGTAGTGGTTAGTATAGTGGACAGTAATGGGTAGTGCAGTGTAGTGTAGTGGACTGGGTAGTGTAGTGGACAGTGTAGTGTAGTGTAGTGGACAGTGTAGTATAGTGTAATGGACAGTAGTGTGTAGTGGACAGTGTAATGTAGTGTGTAGTGGACTGGGCAGTGGGTAGTGTAGTGGACAGTGTAGTGTAGTGTGCAGTGTAGTGGGTAGTGTAGTGGTCAGTATAGTGTAGTGTAGTGGACTGGGTAGTGTAGTGGGTAGTGTAGTGGTCAGTATAGTGTAGTGTCGTGTAGTGGACTAGGTAGTGTAGTGGACAGTGTAATGTAGTGTGTAGTGTAGTGGACTGGGTAGTGTAGTGGGTACTGTGGTGGGTAGTGTAGTGGACAGTGTAGTGTAGTGGATAGTGTAGGGTAGTATGTAGTGTAGTGAACAGTAGTGGGTAGTGCAGTGTAGTGTAGTGGACTGGGTAGTGTGGTGTGTAGTGGACAATGTTGTGTAGTGTAGTGGTCAGGTTGGTCAGTTCTAGTGGAAGGGAGTGCTAAAAGTCTGCAGGTTAGGGGGCGCAAATTTCTTGCCTTGCCCGGGCGCTGTCAACCCACGCTACGCCACTGGCTGGGCGGTCTTTTTGCTAGGCTGGCTGTCTCTTTGCTGGACCAAGATGGGCAGTCTTTTTGCTGGCAGTCTCTTTGCTGGGCTAAGCTGGGCGGTCTCTTTGCTGGACTGGGTGGTCTCTTTGCTGGGAATGTCTCTTTGCTCAATATATGTGGGTGCATGCTTTGGTCCATGTGAGTCGCAGGCCTAAACTGGGCGGTCTCTTTGCTGGACTAAGCTGGGCGGTCTTTTTGCTAGGCTGGCTGTCTCTTTGCTGGACCAAGCTGGACAGTCTTTTTGATGGTGGTCTCTTTGCTGGGCTGGACGGTCTCTTTGCTGGATTAAGCTGGGTGGTCTCTTTACTGGGCAGGATGGTATCTTTGCTGGACTGGACGGTCTCTTTGCTGGGTAGTCTCTTTGCTGGGCTGGGCTGGGCAGTCTTTTTGCTGGACTAAGCTGGGTTGTCTCTTTGCTGGACTAAACTGGGTGGTCTTTTTGCTGGACTAAGCTGAGTGGTCTCTTTGCTGGGCTGTATGGTCTCTTTGCTGCACTGTGGCTGTCTCCCTGCTGAACATTTGGGAATGTCTCTTTGCTGCACATTTGGGAATGTCTCTCTGCTGCACCTTTGGGAATGTCTCTTTGCTGCACATTTGGGAATGTCTCTCTGCTGCACCTTTGGGAATGTCTCTTTGCTGCACATTTGGGAATGTCTCTTGTGATGTTTGTGCTGGATCACTGTGACTCTTCACTCTTTTCTCCTGATGCATGCTGGGGGAGGGGCTGTACCAGGAAGTAAGTTAGTGTGTGTGTGTGGACTGGGAAGCAGCAGCATGATACACAGAAGGGATTACATCTGGTAATGACAGAAGCCTGTTGTATTAGGACTCCATGTAACAAAGTCATCATGTTCTGAGTGAGTAATAAACCTTCTCCATGGTTAAGAAGTTCATCCAGCCTGTGTGTAACTTGCTGAGCAGATAATGGCAGCATTGCTAGCAGCACCCTGAGAGACCCTGTGTCTAAGGGACATAACATCTCTCTGCTGCACCTTTGGGAATGTCTCTTTATATAAATTTTCTTTATTAGTTTTCCAACATACATTACTTACATTTATGCATAAATACTAAGACACATTATACATAAAAAACATTTACTCTGTCTCAATTCGTCCCCTACCTATAGACCTATATCGTTAATAATTGTTGTACTATAAAAAAAAGGTCTAGTTATCCTATATAAAATATGCCCTACCTAATAGCCTCCATATTCTAACCCTACTTGTTAGAGGAGTCTACAGAGTGGCTTTAGAAAGAGGAAGAGAGAGAAAGGAAAGAGAGGGGGGGGGGGGGGAATAAAAAGGGAAACAAATGTTTTATCTAATCACCCGTGACAATTTTTTATGTGAAAATAAAGTATGAAGGCTGAGCTTCTCAGCCTAATGGGAGAAAAAAAGAAAAGAGGTAAGACCTCACTCAGTATTAGTGTTAAAGGAAATATCTAATCTCCGGTGAAGGGAAAAGAAAAAAAAAAAAGAAAAAAAATTATCTAATCACCAGTGACAATTACTTATGTGATAATAAAGTATGAAGGCTGAACATCTCAGCCTAATGGGGGGGAGAAAGAAAATAGAAGAGGTACATCCCCAGTCCTAGTGCTATAAATTCCATAATCTCTAAAAAAAAAATATTATAATCCCTAGTGACAATTTTCTATGTGACAATCAGGTATGAAGGCTAAGAGAAAAAAAAAAAAAAAGAAAAAAAAAATTCTCAGCCTAATGGGGGAAAAATAAAAAAAAAGAGAAAGAGAAAGAGGGGGGGGGGGAAATAAAAAGGGAAAATGACAATTTTCTATGTGATAATCAAGTAAGAGAAAAAAAAGAAAAGAAAAGAAAAAAGCATCTCAGCCTAGTGGGGGAAAAATGAGAAAGAGAAAAGGTACAACCCCAGTACTAGTGCTAACCAAAATCCCCTAATCTCTAGAGAGAGAGAGGAAAAAAAAGGGAGAAGGAAGAGGAGGGGGGAGAGGGATGAGGTGGAAATCCACCCCCCGAATCCCTCTTATCCCTGATCCCCTGTCCCCTCCCCATTTACCTCTAGTTCCCTAAACTCTCTCCATCCTCTCCAGATCTTATTGAATTTAGGCCTACGCTCATTATGATTTGCCATCAACTCTTCCATCAGTCTAATTCCATCTATCTCCTCTAACCATTCTCCCATTGATGGAGCTTTTTTTTCCTTCCAATTTCTTGGTATTAACGATTTCGCTCCATTCAAAAGATATGGAACCAAGGACGCTCTGTATTTTTTCCTTGTTATTCCCGTATTATGGAACAGACAATACCAGGGATCTTGCATCACCACCACACCACTAATCTTCTTTATCATACTTAGTATCTCCCTCCAATATTCCTGTATTAGGGGACAGTGCCACCATATGTGGGCATGTGTTCCCTCCATCCTGCATTCTTGCCAACACAAGGGTGATATCTCTTTGTTGATTCTATGGAGTTTCATTGGGACAAAGTACCATTTAGTTAGGAGTTTATAGTTCATATCTTTAACTTTTTACTGATGTTGAATGGACATAGTCCAAAACTTGTCTCTTCTTGTCCTCTGTTATAGTTTTATTTAATTCTAATTTCCAACTTTCTAGAGCTTTAAATGTCTCACGTCCCCTTGAAGATCTCAGTATCCTATATATATATGATATCCCCTGTTTTCCTATTCCTATACGTTCTACAAGTTTTTCCCACCCAAGAGACACCATTAATAACAAAAGAAACCTTTAGAATATGGGACAGAGTGTGCAAAACAAAGAAGTGGCAATATAATAGTCCGCTGTTGCCCCTCACAGGTACGGACTTCTTCCCGCCGGGAAAGGGCGGAGGTGCGTTCCTGCGATGGGCAACCTCGGACACATTAAAACTGAAAGACATACTGAAAGGGAATACTTTATGCCCACTTATAGAATTGCGAGAAAAATATGGACCCGTTCAAGGGGATACATGGAGATACAGACAGGTCCAGCATTTCATAGGAACCCTACTAAAGCCCCTGCGAGCCAGGGGCTTTGGTAGGGTTCCTATGAAATGCTGGACCTGTCTGTATCTCCATGTATCCCCTTGAACGGGTCCATATTTTTCTCGCAATTCTATAAGTGGGCATAAAGTATTCCCTTTCAGTATGTCTTTCAGTTTTAATGTGTCCGAGGTTGCCCATCGCAGGAACGCACCTCCCTCATTTCCCGGCGGGAAGAAGTCCGTACCTGTGAGGGGCAACAGCGGACTATTATATTGCCACTTCTTTGTTTTGCACACTCTGTCCCATATTCTAAAGGTTTCTTTTGTTATTGATGGTGTCTCTTGGGTGAGGCCTCTATATTGTTTTGGAATCCATATTATCTTTCCCAAATCCTTTTTACTCAAACTCTCTTCTACTCCTACCCACTTTTTTTCCTCTTGTCTACCCCCCTGCATCCAATCCGCTATCCTCTTTAATACAGCTGCCTCATAGTATCTTTTAAAGTCTGGTACAGTAGGTGCCGCTGATATTGTGTCAATCTCGTCGCTATTAGCGGCGAGATTGACACCTGCGAGCCCTGTCGCAGGAGCCAGCGACGAGCTCTGTCGCTCCTCCCGCTCGCCGCCCCCAATGGATTCCTATGGATGTGCGGCATCTCGTGGGGGTGGGGAGCGCGAGAAGCACAGCCTCGCAGCAGTGATTTCCAACGTGATCCCATCGCGCTGGAAAACACAATATCGGCGGCAGGTACTGTAAGTATAGTCCCCCCTCCTGTTTGGGTCTAGTCAGAATCTCAACTGATATTCAAGGCTTTTTTTCCTTCCATATAAACCTCCTCATTATCTTCCCCAATATTTTAAAGTACGTATCTGGAATTTTTATCGGGAGCTTTGGAAAATATACAATGCTTTAGGCAGAATCATCATCTTGATTATGTTTATTCTACCCAGCCAGGATACTTTTTCCATCGGGTAACCCTTCAGTTCTAATTTTATTTTATTTAATAGGGGGATATAGTTGTCTTCGTATAGATCCCTTTCTTTATTGGACAGCAATATTCCTAAATATTTCATCCCCCTCTGTTTCTAGGTAAATCGGTATAGGTCCCCAAGATCCCTGCATTCCCTCGGACTCAAGGATATACTCAATATCTCTGTTTTCTCTTTATTGATCTTCAGATTAGATATTTCTCCATACTTTTCATATTCTTCTAAAATCTTCGGTAGTGTCTGCTTTGGATTTGTAACATAGAGCATCATATCGTCCGCAAACACAGATCTTATGTTCCCTCACATGCACCTTAACCCCCTCTATCTCCTGATTTATTCGTATAGTTGTCAATAGTGGTTCTAATGCAAGGACGAAAAGAAGGGGTGAGAGCGGGCATCCCTGTCGGGTCCCGTTAAAAAGTGAGAACCTATCTGATAGAGTTCCATTTACCCGCACCTGAGCCGAGTGTTTAGAATACAGTGCTCCTATCCATCTAAGCATATTGGGCCCTAGTCCCATATGGGTGCCGTTACAGTTGCTAACATAAATTCCCAATCTAGTCTGTCAAAAGCCTTTTCGGCATCTAATGACAGAAACAACGCTGGAGTTTTGCTTTTTTTGGCTTTTTGTACCAGGAGTAGAGCTCTTAGTATATTGTCTCTTGTTTCTCTTCCAGGTACAAACCCCGCTTGATCATTTTCTATCAGCCCTGTCATAAAAGGTTTTAATCTGTCAGCTAATATTTTTGCGTAGATCTTTATATCAACATTGATCAAAGATATGGGCCTATAGCTGGCACATAGTGAGGGGTCTTTTTCTTCCTTTACTATAAGAGTTATGTGGGCTCCTAGTGCTTCCTCACGCATTGCCATACCTCTACCTATAAAATTTATATACTTCTGGAAGTACGGTATCATGGTTTCCACATATCTCTTATAGTATACTGAGGTATACCCATCTGGGCCAGGGCTCTTTCCCATTTTAATATTTTTAATTGTTTGACATATTTCTTCCCTTGATATTTCCTTATCTATTTTGTTAATTTCTTCATCTGCTATTTCCGGGAACTTAACCCTTTCCAGATATTGTTTAATTTTCCTTCTTTTACTTTGTATTACTAATGGGCCTTGTTCTTTATTTACATTATATAAATCTTGATAATAATCCTGGAAGATTTTTGTTATTTCTTTCGTAGAGTATTTCATATCACCTTTCTTATTTTTAATTTTTGATATAAAATTCTGTGTATTTCTAGATTTAATTGTCCTTGCTAATAATTTCCCCAGTTTATTCCCCCAGCATAACATATTTTACTCATATTATTAAATACCCATTTAGTTTCCTGTTCCATTAGATCCCTTCGTTTTTCTCTTTTCCTAGTTAATATTATCAAAATTAGTTCTTCCTGTCTTTCTTTATGTTTCTGTTCTAGGTCCTGGATTTCTTCTAGTAATATTAGTTTCTGGGCCTGCCTGATTTTTTTTTCTCTTGGCCTTTTCTGCTATCATCCTCCCTCTCATAAACACTTTGTGTGTTTCCCATAGAATCGATGGGGAAACATTTTCTATGTCATTTTCTTTAAAGAATAGACACATATCCCTTTCCAGATCCTCCGCTATCTTGGGATCATTTAGGAGTGATTCATCCATTCTTCAAGTTCTCGTACCAGCCGGGATTTCTCCTAGTGCCAGGGTCATTTCAACCACAGCATGGTCAGAGAGCATTATTGTTTTTATTTCTACCCCTCTCAATCCTTCAAGTAGCCGATGATCCAGCAGGATATGGTTTATTCTGGAATACGACCTGTGTGCAGATGAGTAGTATGTATAATCCTTGTCTTTTGGATGAAGAATTCTCCAAGCCTCAACCAGATGCATTTGATATAGTTTGTGTTTAATTGCTCTAAGGTATTTTCCCTCAGACCTTAATGATATAGTTTGGGTATCTAATGCTGGGTCAAAGACAAAATTTAAATCACCTGCTAGTAACACCATTCCCTCTTTAAAGGCCTCTAATCTAATCAGGATTTTTCTCAGATACCTTGCTGGCCATTTATTAGGACAATATACATTTCCCAAAGTAAATTTCTTATTGAACAGAAAACCCTTAATAAAAAGATATCTTCCCTCAGGGTCTGATTCCATAGCTTCTAATGAAAATTGTGTATTCTTGTCAAACCCTATCGCTGTTCCTTTTGATCTTTTATTGGGTGAATAACAGTGTATCCAAGTGGGAAAGTCTTTTGAGATTAACCTAGTTTTGGACGTCAGTTTTAGGTGGGTTTCTTGCAGAAACACTATATTAGCCGACAGTCCCTTCATCTCCTGCAGTATCTGATATCGCTTATTTGGACTATTTAATCCTCGCACGTTATACGTGACTATTTTCAGAGCTGCCATGTTCCATAATTTAGTTCCTTTATATTGTATAGACAGCCGTTTATCAGACACAGGAAGGAGAGAAGGGACCTTGGGTAATCATCTTCCCTCAGGAAGATCTCATCCAACCTTACTTTCATAGAGATTGTCCTCTCTAGACCAAACAAAGAGAAAAAAAGAAAAGTATAGGACAAATTGAGACAACATGTACCCCCCTCCCTCCCCCACCCCCTCCCCAATCGCATTGCAAACCAATGCTAGGACTCCCCCGATCCGCGCCCCTCCTAGCGCTCCACCGAGCGGACCCTATCTCGGGGTACCTTGTATGTCCACCCATACTCCGGGGCCCAGTCCTCAACTTAAGGGCTGGTCCCCAGGGCACAGGCGGGCATCAATGCTCCATATCCCCCCCTCCAGGCGAATGCATCTGTATACTAATTTCTAACTATTTCTCTTCATGTTCTGTATAGAAAGTAAAAATATTCACTTTTCCCCTTTCTCCCCCTTCTTCTCCCCCTTTCCCCTCCCCTCTCCCCCTTTCCCTTCTTTTCCCCTTTTACTATATTAAACCTATTAAACTCAATTCCATTCATACTCTTTCCACCTTCTCCATGCTGGAGGTCTCTTTTCCCAGTTGTCTACTTGTATAGATTGTATATTCAATCTATTACAAAATTCCTTTATGTCTTCTGGAAACTGTACATATGCTGAGACCCCCTGATTTTTCACCATTAAACAAGCTGGAAACCCCCATCTATATGGAATGTTATTTTCCTGCAGATGACTTGTTAATGGCTTCAGTGCCCTTTTACGAGCTAATGTCTCTGGCGCCAGATCTGAGAAGATTAGTAGCTTTGTTCCTTTATATTCCATAGGGATAGAGTTCCTTGTACTTTGAGAGACTTGATCTTTTTGTTCATAATCCTGAAATCGTACTATAGTGTCCCTTGGTGAATCCCTATGGGCATTGTATGTTCTTTGAATTCTGTGTACCCTTTCAAATCGCATTGGCGCAGTTATTTCACGCTTTAAAGCCGTATTGAATATTTCTCGCAACACCTCTCCTAATTCTGTATCTTTCAACTCTTCAGAGAGTCCTCTAACTCGTAGGTTTTTCCTTCTACTACGGTTCTCTTGGTCTTCAAGTTTATACCGAGCATTTCTTATCTCTATCCAGTCCATATCGGCTCTTTCTCTTAATTCTTTTATTGCGCTTTTGTGTTCTTCAAGCTATTCTTCTATTCCTTCAACCCTTTGGAGTACACACTGTATATCTTTTCTTGTTGCGCCCAATTCAACCTTAATTGTTCGTTCTAGACGTGATATAATTTCTATCATATCCATCATATCCTGCTTTGTTGGAGGGGCTTGTAGATCTTCCCAGGGTGTTTCAAGTTGTTGTTGTCTTTCAGGTGTTTTCTTACCTTGTGTTTCTGGAGGTCGGACCTTATTGGTTTTACTTTTCCCTGGGGTCCCCTGTTCCATCTGGTCCATCTCTGGGACCCCCTTTTTTGCCGGTGTCGTTGTTACTGACTCTGATTTTTTACTGGGGCTCTCAGCCATTTGGTCTGGCCCTTCCACAACAAGGTAGGACTTTATTGTATTTCGGCTTGTACCCTCCCCTTGGTTCACTTTGGGGCCCTTGTTCCCCATTTTCTCCTTGCCAAAAGACCTTAGTTCCAGCAGGCTCTATAATGACCGACCCGGACCCTCAGAAACCGTTGAAAATGACTTATTTTATAATAAATATTCAAAGGGTAGTCTATACCAATTCACTTAGCCTATAGCCTCTTTGTCTGTATTCAGACCTTTACCAAGCTGATTATTACAGGCTGCCTGCCTTTATATTTCGATGGGTACCTGATAACCAACAACAACAACACAGTTGTAGCTAATTAGCAGCAAATGTTACACCCTACTCAGTATACCATTTTCTTCATTAGCACATAGGTAATATAGTTCACAGTAGTATTCTAAATATTTATAGTCCATCAGCAGTGTAGTCAGAGATGGGAGAGCCAGAGGTTAGATCAGTCTGTGTATCCAGTGTATGCCGTTACACTCCAGGAAAGGCCAAGGGGAAAAAAAGGGGAAAAAAAAAAAAGAGGACCATGAGACAAAAAAACAATATTACGTGCTTCAATGCCTCTCCGAAACCAATACCTTTTACATACACACCTGCCTTTTTGTGCTTACAGTCTAACTGGAGTCTCCAATTTCTAATTCTGTTTATTCATTACTTTCTGCTGATTATGCTTGATTGATTAAACTCCTTTGCTTAATACTACTGTATTGAACAACGTTCCTTTGGAGATTTTAGGGAGATGGGTGTAACGGGAAGGCCCAGGGAACCCAGAATCCCTTAGAAAGTATGAGATACCCTTGCTTCAGCTTCCCCAATGCCTCTTATGTGTAAACCACCCTGTGTCCCTATTAGGGGCACAGGGTGAAGGAAAACCCCACTATGATCTGTGCTAATCAGATTCAATGCTGTATATATATTTTATATAGATTGGATGTATACTGTGTGTGGGGGTTGTGTAATCATTGCTGTGATGAGGTAAGGTGTGATTGCATTCTACTGTCTAGTGTGGCTTGTGGTAATTAAGTCTGTAATTATAGGGGAGTTTGTTATGTTTCTATTGTGTAAAGTCTTTTAAAATGGGGATTAAGCCTATAATTATAGGTTGTGGAACTAGCAGACAGACAGGTTAATTGAAGAGATGCTGATGAGTCACCTTCCTGCTTGTGTATGCTACAGATCCTTTCATTATGTGAAGTCGTTTGATAATGTGGATTGGGAAACAAAAGCTAACCTGTTGTCGTCTAAGAGGTGTCAAAATAATGTGTATTGGGCCTTGTTATGTTGTGGGTGGAGCTGGACCATTGTTCATTTAGAATAATGCAGTATTGCTTGAGTGTATAAAAAGTTACAGTGTTTCTCAATAAATGTCAGTTCATCCTGGAAAGATACAGAGTGCGTCTCATTCTTTTGGAAGGATTAATTCCTATGACAAGTGGTCTTCTGACTGTGGAGGATCGGCAGTGAATTTGTGTCCAGGAGAGGGAATATCTTTAAACGGCGTTAAACCCCTTTCATATTTGGGGTGTCGTTACATTGGTTGGTAGCGGTGGGATTTTCCCTCCAGTTCCTGGGACACTCCAAACCACCACAGTGAATGACCAGCTATGCAGCCTGCAGGAAAGCCACACTGAAAGACCTACTTGAGAGCCGTGGAGGGACCAGTGGGACAAAGAACAAGGCCACCTTTATCAGGGAGCTAGCCGAGATGGACCAGAGGGATGGTGATGCAGGACCCCGGTCAGTTGAAGATTTGTTTCAGCAACGAGTTCAACAGCGATTGGCATTATATGGTGCTAACCCATCAGAGACCGCCATACAGGAAGCCATTAGAGGCATCCAGCTGCAGGATGCGCAACAAAAGAGAGAACTAGAGCGACAGCATGAGCGGAGAATGGCGGAAATACGGCAATCGGAGATCGCCTACAGACAGCTGCTAGAATATGCTCAGCAGCAGGGCGGTGCAACCTGTGCCTGGGACTATCAGGAAATACCAGTGGACAACTCTGGAATTCTGGCTGAAGAATCGGCAGTGGAAAATCTGGAGATTGCCATCCCTAAAGCCGAAGTGGATGATGTGGAGTTCCAGGGAGCTAGGGCAGTTGGCTCATCTCCCCAGCCACAGATTACAGAAGGTATGGACTTAATGGACTGTTCAGAGGATGTTATGGATTATGCATCGCCTGCTCAAGTACTGGCAGCATGACAGAGTACTGCAGACCCCTGCTCTACACCTGTGGCAGTTTTGGAGGCCCGAGGTGAAAAGGTGATGGTTCCTCTTTCCCAGGGGATTTCAGAGATGCAGGGAGGAGAAGCAGCCCTTTTCCCTCCCCAACAGTTAGCCAGAGCAGATGGTGTGGAGTCCCCAGCAGAAGTGCTGGCAACAGGGCAGAATGATAGCAACCTCTGCCCAGCACCAGAAACAACTGTGGAGTTTCAGGGAGCCGGGGCAGTGGGCCCATCTCTCCAGCAACAAGCTGAGGTGGTAAAGCTTTTACCCCCAGCTGAATCACTGGTAGCAGGGCAGAATGCTACTGGCCGCTGCACACAACTGCCACTTGAGCTGATATCGGTGGATGGGACTGCGGTCTCCACTCACAGCAACCCAGCGGAAGAGCTGGCAACAGAGAAGAGTGCCGCGGGCCTCTGCTCTCAACTAACAGAAGAGGGAGTTCCTGTGGGACTGGATGGGACTTCGGTCTTCACTGACACAACCACAGAAAATGGTGTGACACTGAGACAGAAGGATGTCAGCCTTGCTTTGCAAGCACTGGGGGATTTTCACCTACCACAAGTGGATGGGACTTTAGTCTCCACTTGTATACCCCAGGGATTCTGGGCAGTCGGCCCAGATCCCCAACAGCATGACGGGCTGAGCCCAGTCACCCTGTCTTCTCTCCAGCAGCTGAAAGGACCCCAGGGAGAAGGGCCAGTCCAGGCTTCTCCCCAGCGGCGGGTATGTTCTCTGAGAGAGGCAGAGGTTGGCTGGGTAAGTATTGCTCTGTTTGGAGCAATTTATTTGGGGTACTGTGTGGATACCGGCATTAGAAGAATGGACCTGTGGACTAACTTCGGAGTCAACCCGTCTGGGGTCGCCTCCTGTGTTAGTCTCCTGCCAAAAGGGGAGAGATGTAACAGGAAGGCCCGGGGAACCCAGAATCCCTTAGAAAGTATGAGATACCCTTGCTTCAGCTTCCCCAATGCCTCTTATGTGTAAACCACCCTGTGTCCCTATTAGGGGCACAGGGTGAAGGAAAACCCCACTATGATCTGTGCTAATAAGATTCAATGCTGTATATATATATTGTATATAAATTGGATGTATACTGTGTGTGGGGGTTGTGTAATCATTGCTGTGATGAGGTAAGGTGTGATTGCATTCTACTGTCTAGTGTGGCTTGTGGTAATTAAGTCTGTAATTATAGGGGAGCTCGTTATGTTTCTATTGTGTAAAGTCTTTTGATACTGGGAATTAAGCCTATAATTATAGGTTGTGGAACTAGCAGACAGACAGGTTAATTGAAGAGATGCTGATGAGTCACCTGCCTGCTTGTGTATGCTACAGATCCTTTCATTATGTGAAGTCGTTTGATAATGTGGATTGGGAAACAAAAGCTAACCTGTTGTCGTCTAAGAGGTGTCAAAATGGGGGGCGTGTCCAAGATGGCGACGTGAGCGGTCGCTTCCTCCAAGAGCTCCGCTGACCCTCTTCTACTTACCCGGCTCCACGGCCTGTATAACCCCTGAATTCATTACAGGCGACACCTGGATGCGGCGGAGATCTTCCAGGTCACGGTCCGGGAGGGGCAAAGTGCTGAAGTTCCCCCCGTTCCCGGAGGACACGCCATCACCTCCCGGCCTGCACGAGAAGCTGCGCGCCAGACCCGCTCCCCTCATGGCCTCGATGACTACTCCTGTGGAGTCCCCGGACTCCAGACCTCCCTGGCTAGCGGAGGTGATGGCTGCTATTGCCACCTGCCAATCAACCCTGACGGCCAAAATAGAGGAGGTGCAGCTGGATGTCAGCCTCATCCGTCAGGACATTGATAAACTCCGCTCCAGAGTCACGGAGACGGAGCAACGAATAGGGCTGGTGGAGGATGAATCCATGGAGCACTCGGCGTCTCTCCGCTCCCTCCATACCAGAGTGAAGGCCCTGGAATACAGAGCGGAGGATGCCGAGAACAGAAATCGGAGGAACAACCTCCGAATCATCGGCCTCCCGGAGGGGGCAGAGGGGGGGACCCGACATCGTTTGTTGAATCCCTGCTGCATTCCCTCCTCCCTGAGGCGCGCTTCTCACCCCACTACACTGCTGAAAGAGCGCATAGGGTCCCGCCGAAGCCGGGCCCTCCGGGGACCCCCCCGAGAACCTTCATACTTCGCCTCCTCAATTTCCGGGACCGGGACGAGGTCCTCCGGGCTTCCAGGTTGAAGGGTGACCTCCGCTATCAAAATGTCCGGCTGATGATATTCCCGGACTATTCCGTCGAGACTCAGAAGCTCCGTAAGTCCTTCGATCAGGTGAAGGGGGCTCTTAGGGCCCGAGGCATCAAATACAGCGTACTGTTTCCGGCCAGGCTCCGAGTCCAGGACGGCGAAACATCTCGGTTCTTTCATTCCCCTGCTGAGGCCTCGACCTGGCTGGATTCCTTGCCCCCACACCGTTGACTGCACTAATTGTGAGTACTTTCCACCCTGTGTGCTTGTGGGTCATCGGGTGGGGATCCTGTCTAAAACTGATGATTTTTCCCTCTTGTAATGGCCGCCTGCTGAGCCCCACTCTGATTGCTATTTGCTGCCCCCCCTTGCCCCACCTGAGGTTACGGTTAAACTGCTGTGCCCCTCCTGGATCTGGAAACCCGTGCCTGTTCACTCTCCTCCGGGGGTCCTTTGGCATTGCTGTCCTGGGGGGTTGGGGGGGGTGGGTTTATTTTTCCCCCTTTTTTTTTTTTGTTTTTGTTTTGGGGGGTTTTTGTAACACAAGTTTTCTGCCCCTGACAAGCTCAGGTGAAACGTTATTAAGCAAGAGGAAGGAAAATGTCCCAGGAACTTTGTATTCCCGTTGGAAGCCGTTTACCCTGCAGTGGGGTCTGTGGAGACTTTTACCCCTTGACTCACCCTTATCTGATTCACACAGCCCCACTGCTTCTTCTGAATTGAGGGAGGAGTCGGCGGAGGGGGGAGGACGCGCTCACTTGGACACCCCCGGTTGAGATCCGGTGGCTCCAGCTCGCCTCTTGGCCTTATCCCCCCTTTTGCAGCCCGTGTGCTGAGTTGGGTTTGGGGAATGGAAGCTCTTCCCAGTTTTGGGGGAAAGAGCAGGGTGGGGGGGGGTTTATTGCCCTTTTTGGGCTTTTTTGGTTTGGTTTTTTGTTTATTTGTTTTAAGTTTAGATGTTTTATTGCTTATGTACTATTTAACACACTGTACTGCTTTATTTTCCTTGGGGTGCGTGATTCTGTCATTGTCCCGCCCCGGACTTCACCGCCAGGTCGCCTGAGCTTCGCACTACTGAATCCTATTTTTCCCTTAAAATTTGGCTACCATGTCGGCTCTTAATATTCTGTCTTGGAACACCAGGGGCCTCAACTCTCCGCTCAATAGATCACTGGTGTTTCAATTCATAAAATCACATTGTCCCCACATATGCATTCTTCAAGAGACCCACCTGGTGGGTAGTAGAACCCTAGCTCTCAAGAAACCGTGGGTGGGCAGTCACTATCATGCTACCTACTCTACCTTTGCTAGAGGGGTGAGCATCCTGGTTAATAAATCGTTGCCGTTGAAGCTCCTTGACCTGGCGCTGGACCCGGACGGCCGTTATGTCATTCTTCATGCCAGAATCCTATCTCAGACTTGGTCTATTGTGGGCTTATACCTGCCTCCCCCGGCTTCGCTCACGCTGCTGAATAAAATAACGGCTATCTTGGCTGATTTTGCCGCAGACCACATGATGCTGCTGGGGGATTTCAATATGGCCCCTGATCCAGGTGTCGACAGACTGGCGGGTGCGGGTCCCCTTGGCCCTGGGTTGTCAACCTGGGCGGCAACCTATGGCCTGACAGACGTCTGGAGGTGGAGACACCCTCGGGCGCGGGCCTACACCTGCCACTCTGCTTCACACGGTTCCCTCTCCCGAATTGATTTGGCCTTCGCTGGTCAATCGACCCTGTCCAAGGTCAGGGACGTTAGGATACTCCCTAGAGGTATTTCTGACCATGCTCCACTGCTGGTGTGTGTGGGTAACCCCGGGTCCCCGAGCAGGCTGTGGCGGCTATCGCGGTTTTGGATCTCAGATTGGGACGTGGACTCCCGGTTCTCCGGGGCGATGGGGGAGTTTTGGGCAGTTAACCCGGACTCCTCCTCGCCCATGGAGGTGTGGGACGCCTTCAAGGCATTTACCAGGGGTCAGTACCAGGCCATCATAGCTAGGATTAGACGGGAAAGACGGTCTGCTCTGGTTGATGCCGAATCGGCAGCCAGTACCCAGGAGGCACTTTTCATTCGAACGCGTGACCCCCAGGACTACATCAGACTTCAGACTATGACCAGAGAGGCTCTCTCCATCCGGACGTCCCTGACTCAAAAGAGACTTCTCGCTCAATCCCATCGTATATTCGAACAGGGTGAGAGGTCTGGTAGGCTCCTTGCTTGGCTCTCCAGGGAGCACTCGGGTGGGTTTAGTGTTCCCCACATCCTGGGCCCTAGTGGTGATCTTCTTTACACCTCTGAAGAGATCAACAAATGTTTTGTCGCCTACTACCAGTCGCTCTACACGTCCAAAGTGACGTTCAGGGATGAGGAACTGGTCGGCTACCTTGACGAGGTGGACGTTCCGGTCTTAGCTGACAAATACAGGGATGGCCTGGACGGGCCTATCTCCCTGGACGAGATACTTAAAGCCCTTAAATCTATGCAACCGGGCAAAACACCTGGCCCGGACGGGATTCCTGTAGAGCTCTACAAACAGTACCCTGACACTCTGGCCCCTAGGCTTCTTACAATGCTGACGGCTGCTGAACAACTGCATTCACTTCCGCACTCCATGAGTGATGCGGTCATTATTGTTATCCCGAAGCCAGGTAAAGACCCTTCTTTATGCCCCTCCTATAGGCCAATCTCGCTGTTGAATGTTGATGCTAAAATACTGGCCAAGGTTCTGGCTAATAGATTGAATACGGTCATCACGGCACTAGTGCACCCCGATCAAACGGGATTCATGCCAGGAAGGGGCACAGACAAAAACCTCAGAAGATTATTTACTCACATAGCCAGGGCGGAGGGGGTGGGGCAGAGTCTCGTGGCCTCTCTGGACGCCGAGAAGGCCTTCGACTCTGTTGAGTGGAGGTACTTGTGGGCGATTCTTTCTAAATTCGGTTTTGGTAACAACTTTATCTCATGGGTGAAACTACTATATGCGGCTCCCCGGGCCAGGGTATACACCAATGCGTGTCTCTCAGAACCGTTCCCGCTGGGTCGTGGCACGCGTCAGGGCTGTCCCCTATCTCCGGGCCTGTTTTCCCTGGCAATGGAGCCCCTGGCTGCCCTTATCAGGGCGGATGCTGAGATAAGAGGTATACAGGTTGGGACTCTCCACGAAAAAATCTCCCTTTACGCAGATGATGCCTTGCTATACTTGGCAGACTCTTCTGCTTCCCTTGATAGAGTCTTGGCCCAATTTGACCGATTTTAGTGGTTTTTCGGGGGTACGCATCAATTGGGACAAATCTGAATTGTTCTCGCTCCATCTTTCCCCCATCGGCTCCAACTCCCAGACGCGACTTAATTGGGTGGCGGAAATTTAATATTTGGGGATAATGGTCACAGCGGACTTGGGGAAGTATATGGCCCGAAATATCCACCCTCTTATGCAGCAGGTCACCATCAAATGTGTGGCGTGGCGCTCCCTTCCCCTTACTCCTGTGGGCCGTGTTAATCTCCTTAAAATGGTGCTACTTCCCAAGTTCCTGTACTTTTTCAGGAACACCCCCGTCCACATCCCCAAGACATTTTTCCGGAGGCTGGAGAGACAGTTGGGGACTTTTATCTAGGCCGGGAGGACTCCCAGGGTGGCGAGGCGGACACTCCATCTCCCCCTTTCTGGTGGTGGTTTGGCGCTTCCCAACTTTCAAATTTATTACTGGGCTGCCATTTTGGTCACTGTCCGTTGGTGGTTCTCCCAACCCAGACTGAATCCGGCGGTTACATTGGAGGCTGCTGTACTTGGGTCGTATGCCGCTCTTAGCAATCTTGCATTTCGAGGTGAACGGGCCGCCCCCTCTGTTACTACCCCCATGAAGACCACGATTAGAGCCTGGCATGAGGCCAGAGTCATTTACACAAAGCCCTCTCATGTATGCCCTCATACACCCCTTTGGGGCAACCTTACCCTCCCCCACTTCCACTCCCTACCAGATCCCTCGGTGTGGGCTGGGAAAGGAATATTGACCCTGAAACACATAGTTAGGGAGGGCAAACTTATGAGCTTCCAAGACATGAGGGACCGGTATTCGCTCCCGGCGAGATGGTTATTCCGCTATTGGCAGCTGAAGCATGCATTCGCTGCCCAATTCCCGGACGTACTTACGTTGGAGTCGGACTCCGTTGAGCGTCTCCTGACTTCCAGTGCAATGGGACGGCCCCTCTCCTCCCTGTACCTCTACCTGACGGTAGCCTACGACACCAAGCTGACCAAGACCCTTCTGAAATGGCGGGCTGACCTGCCCGATCTTGATGACGAGACCTGGGAGGACTGTGTATCCACGTATATACCGACCCTAATAGCGGCTAGAGACAGATTTATACAGCTTAAGTTTTTGCACAGAGCCTACTTCACCCCACTACGATTGGCCCGAATGTTTCCGGACAGGGACCCCCTCTGCCCTAGGTGTAGGCGGGAAGATGGCTCCTTCTGGCACATGGTTTGGTCGTGCCAGGAGATCCAACCTTTCTGGACACAGGTGGTGGACACTTTGAGCGCGGTCTCCGGCCTCAAGGTCCCCTTAGACCCCCTGACCCTTCTCCTGAGCCACTTGGACGAAAATCTAGGGGACAGATACACCAAACTTTTTCTGACTTTCTCCCTGTTCTATGCTAGACATGAAATTCTTCTCAAATGGAAGTCGGGGAGCCCGCCCAGACTGGACTCCTGGATTACTACTGTCAACTCAGTGCTGCCCCTATACAGACTCACTTATGAGAGCAGACAGTGCCCAGCGAAGTTTGATAAGATTTGGTCGGGTTGGATTGATGCTAATGGTTGAGGTAGACCGCCAGGGAGGCTCACATGGTTATACATTCGAACATGCCTGTCTCTCTCTTAGCCCCCCCCCAAGGAATGGGATTTACCTGTCTATTTTCTGGTTTGGTAATCTGGTTAGGGTATCTACAACACTCATGCTGATTAATTACCCTAGTTGAAGATGGGGCCTGGTTGCCCTCCCTGTAGTGGGAAGTTGTGTGCTTTGCTTGTAACTCGGGTACATTGCTTAACCTTACTAAGTCTGCTGTAACGTTCTGATTGCGATTTCTTCTGCATGTGTTACTGTAATCCTGTTTTGTCTTTCAATAAAACATCTCTGTTAAAAAAAAGAGGTGTCAAAATGATGTGTATTGGGCCTTGTTATGTTGTGGGTGGAGCTGGACCATTGTTCATTTAGATTAATGCAGTATTGGTTGAGTGTATAAAAAGTTACAGTGTTTCTCAATAAAGCTCAGTTCATTTTTGGAAAGATACAGAGTGCGTCTTGTTCTTTCGGAAGGATTAATTCCTATGGGAAGGGGTCGTCTGACTGTGGAGGATCGACAGCGAATGTGTGTCCAGGAGAGGGAAGATATTTAAAACGGCGTTAACCCCTTTCATATTTGGGGGTGTTGTTACAATGGGTATACAATATTCTCATACACCTTACCC
This sequence comes from Rana muscosa, assembly GCA_029206835.1. Lineage (NCBI taxonomy): Eukaryota > Metazoa > Chordata > Amphibia > Anura > Ranidae > Rana > Rana muscosa. The sequence continues at coordinate 237,023,733 of CM055120.1, forward strand.
TTCTGCTGTCTCAGGCCTCGTACACACGGCCGAGATTCTCGTTGAAAAAAACATGTCGTTTTTTTCGACGAGATTCTTGGACAAGAATTTTGTCCCGGCCGAGTGTACACACGCTCGTTTCAAAGAACCCGCGGTTCTTTGAAAGGATTGTACGCGGTGACGTCATCGACTACGTCGAGCATGCGCTCGTCACATTCGATGCCGTCGCCGCCATCTTGGTATACCCTACGTATGCCTAGGAAGCTACCGCGCATGCGTCGAATTCATTTCGAACATGCGGGGGCTTCCGGGCGGACAGGTAAGTGTACACACACTCACTTTTCTCGTCGAGAAACATGCCGAGGAGAATCTCGACGAGAAAATAGAGAGCAGGTTCTCTATTTTCTCGTCAAGGTTTCTTGTCGGTTTTCTCGACGAGAAACACGCTAGCAGCGTACACACGACCGATTTACTCGGCAAGACCTCTCTGCCAGCAAGTTTCTTGCTGGTTCTTGCCGAGAAAATCGGTCGTGTGTACGAGGCCTCAGTCTCGGATCTTTCTCATCTCTCTCTCTCCTGCGCCTCCTGTCTCGGTCTTACCGCTTTTGTAGACAAGTGTCGCTGCTAGTGGATAAGCGTTTACTTCAGCCAGCGCTTGATGAGAGCTCTCTCCACACTCTCCGATTCCCAGGGCGTCCCGGACGTCTGTTGCTGTGTCTGCCGCGGAGTCACGTGGGATCCTCCTTCTCCGCCGAACCCGGCAATGGTCAGCTTCAGCCTCTGCCTCCACTCAGGTCCCGGCTTCTCCACACCACGCCGCCCGCCGCTCCAAGCACACCCGCAGTCTAGACACGGGAATCACACCGGACAGCGTCTCCAGCTGTCCCTCCAGGGAATTGAGAAGTGCGCGATTACTGGTGAGTCAACGTCAGATCAGGTTGGGTTATGTCCTCTGGCTTCAGGGCTTCAGGGTTTAGTTATGTGGTTTAGCTATGGTATCCATCCTTCCCGCTTACGGATCACCTGGAGGAGATCATGGAGCCTGCCGCCGCACTCAGCCCTACGGCGCCATGTTGTTACTCCACCCCTCCTTTAAAGCTTAGAAAGAGCTCTCTCTCTCTCTCTGCTCATACCTCCTCTTCACATCCCCTCTGCAAAATCTCATTGCCCAAATCTTTGCTGGACTAAGCTGAGTGGTCTCGTTGCTGTTCTGTTGCTGTCTCCCTGCTGCACATTTGGGAATGTCTCTTTGCTGCACATTTGGGAATGTCTCTCTGCTGCACATTTGGGAATGTTTCTTTGCTACACATTTGGGAATGTCTCTTTGCTGCACATTTGGGAATGACTTTTTGCTGCACATTTGGGAATGTCTTGACTCTTTGCTGCACATTTGGGAATGTTTCTGTGCTGCACATTTTGGGAATGTCTTTGCTGCACATTTGGGAATGTCTCTTTGCTGCACATTTTGGGAATGTCTTTGCTGCACATTTGGGAATGTCTCTTTGCTGCACATTTGGGAATGTCTCTTTGCTGCACATTTGGGAATGTCTCCCTGCTGCACATTTGGGAATGTCTCTTTGCTGCACGTTTGGGAATGTCTCTCTGCTGCATCTTTGGGAATGTCTCTTTGCTGCACCTTTGGAAATGTCTCCCTGCTGCACATTTGGGAATGTCTCTTTGCGGCACATTTGGGAATGTCTCTCTGCTGCACCTTTGGGAATATCTCTTTGCTGCACATTTGGGAATGCCTCTCTTCTGCACCTTTGGGAATGTCGCTTTGCTGCACATTTGGGAATGTCTCTCTGCTGCACCTTTGGGAATGTCTCTTTGCTGCACCTTTGGGAATGTCTCTTTGCTGCACATTTGGGAATGTCTCTTTGCTGCACATTTTGGAATGTCTCTCTGCTGCACATTTGGGAATGTCTCTCTGTTGCACATTTGGTAATGTCTTTGTGCTGCACATTTGGGAATGTCTCTCTGCTGCACATTTGGGAATGTTTCTTTGCTGCACATTTGGGAATGTCTTTGTGCTGCACATTTTGGGAATGTCTTTGCTGCACATTTGGGAATGTGTTTGCTGCACATTTGGGAATTCCTCTTTGCTGCACATTTGGGAATGTCTCTCCTCTGCACCTTTGGGGAATGTCTCTTTGCTGCACATTTGGGAATGTCTCTTTGCTGCACATTTGGGAATGTCTCTCCTCTGCACCTTTGGGAATGTCTCTTTGCTGCACATTTGGGAATGTCTCTTTGCAATTTTTTTGCACATTTTTACTGCATTGCTTTTTATTTAATTCCATACAATTACTTTTATAGCCCCCCAAATTTTACTTGCATCCCTGTTCTCTAAAGGGGCGGTTCTAGGGGGCGATCCTAGAGGTGGGTAGGGGCGTGACCAGGGGAGGGGGTGAGTTCCACCAACTTTTCTCTGAGAAAAAAAGCCCTGCTAATAACCCTCTATTTCACCCAAGGCCTAGACCAGCCACAGGCATTCTACTGGTGGGTCACTAATGGGTTCACACACGTACGACACTTCCTAACTGCCAAATCCTTCCCAACGTGGGCCTTGCTTCGGGAGTCACGCGACATTCTAGAGGCATAATTATTTTGCTATCTCCAACTTCAACATTGCCTCATCTCACTGCGTAGAACCTCCTCGTACCTATTCTAAAAAACTTCATTCAAACAGACCTGCCTACATTCTCCAGGATCCCCGTGCCTCATTTCAGCCCTCTATGCTTCTCTGAATAACCGTTCTTCTTCCACTCCTCTCATCTATGTTACTCAGTGGGAAATAGACTTGACAACTGAGATAGCCTTTGCAGATTGAAGCGAAGTCTGGTCTTCTGTGTCTAAATGCTCATTTAATACAGCTACTTTGGAGGCGGCATATAAGGTGCTTCTCCGTTGGTATTGGGTCCCTGCCCGCATTGCCCATGCCAATCCATCCTATAGTGACTGCTGTTTCCGGGGCTGTGGCCATCGGGGTGACATCGTTCACATATCGTGGCTGTGCTCTAGACTGATTTGTTTCTGGTCCTTCGTTTTTGGCCTCCTTTTCACTTTATTCCACATCCCCATACAAAGAGAAGCCAAGTTTGTCCTGCTACACTGTCCAATTCCGGGCCTGTTCGCTTACCAACAGAAGTTCGCTACTTACCTATTTTTGTCAGCCAAAATAATGATTGCCCAGGCTTGGAAGAAACCATCTGTTTCCTTCCAGATGGTAAGGGACCGCATGACCACGTTAATGCTTAACAAACAGATGTCTAACGTCTGCAACGACACTCATGCTAAGTTTCTGAAAGTTTGGGAACCATGGCTGTCTTATGCCCTTCCTACTTATCCCCCAACCAGCTTGGGTAGCCTATGACAGATGACCTCCCGAGCCCTTACCTCTACCCCTCTCTAGGCCTCTAAACCAGGCCCTTCTTCCCCTCTAGCTTTCCTCATTCTCTCCCTGGCTCCCCACTCATTAGGTGTGCCTTCTCTCTTTACTTAGCGCCACCTTTCTACTTACCTTCGTCCTGGTTTCTGATCTATCTCTTCTTCTTAGAGCTGTACTGGCTATAATTTGCACCATTGTTTAGATATTGGTGGGCCTAGCAGACACCTCATTGATGTAGGGAACCTCCCCAGGATCCCTTGGCTCGCATGGCATTATGAAAAGGCCTATCTCCTGTTGTTACATCAGTTCCCGTTTCATGTTCTATCTTTGTTAGCTAACTTTTGTCACCACTGTCAATGCTATCCCCTGCGTGAGCGGAACAATAGCATGTTAGCTACTTGTTAAAATTAATAAAAATTATTGAAACAGAAAAATAACACATGACCAGCCTGGTATACCCCTCCCACTCTAAGCCTACCTCAGTTTTTCACAAGTGTCCTAGAAGGATGGACATATTCTCCCTACTGACAAAAGTTCAACTGTTTTTTTTTTTCTTTAACAAGAAAAATGTTTATTCAGATTGAACAGTACAAGCGATGCATAGACACAGTTAGTCATAGAAAAAAGCATTATGCAGATTTATCCTAGGTTAGATGTCCTGCAGATATAAACAGGAGGGAAGTGTTGAAAGGCTAGTATACACAATACAGCGAGATATCGTTATGGAAACAAGAAATCCCAACAGGGTTGGTCGGGGAGGTCCAGGGGGGAAGGGGGGGGAAGGAGGGGAGGAGGAGGAGTGAGGAATGGGAGGGGGGGCAGGGGGGGGAGGGAGGGGGGCAGGGAGGGACCTCATCTAATCAGTCAAATACACCTTGAACAGATAGCGAATAGCTCACTGGGGATCTAACATTGGGCCGTTGTTCTCATTGTCACCCATGAACTCGGTGCCCCAAGAATCTATCCACCCCGACCATATCTTATCAAATTTAGTAGAACAGTTTCGACTAGCAAAGGTGATCTTGTATAGTGGCAGCACCGAGTTCAATACCAAGCGCCACGAGGACACCGTAGGAGGTACCGCGCTCTTCCAGTGGAGGAATATCTCCCTACGGGCATAAAAAGTAGCGTATCTAAGGAAGAGTTTCGTGTATTTACCCCTCACCCCAGGATTAAAGACATTCAGCAGTAGTGATTTAGGGTCAGTTTCCAAATCCAGAGAAGTCACCCGAACGAGGTCATCCACCACTCCCGACCAATAGTCTCCGAGGCGGGGGCAGGACCAGACCATGTGGAAAAAGGGGGCAGCCTGTAGGCCACATCTGGGACAAGCCACCGGGGTGCTAGGATTCATAATTGTCAACCGTTTTGGAGTGAAATAGGCTCTGTGGAGGAATTTGACCTGCATAAATCGGTCCCTAGCCGAGACCATAGTGGTAACGAAGGAGGACACACATGTCTCCCATTCATCCTCTGACAGATCAGGAATGTCCATCCTCCATTTGTCCATAGTTTTTTCCAGTTTCTTTGTGGGAGTAATAGACAAACGGAGGTATAGGGAGGACAGAGGTTTGTCTATGATCTTGGCATTAAGAAACCCCTCCACAGAGTCTGATTCCAGCGTGAGAGGTGATGGGAACTGTTTCCCGTAGGCATGCCGGAGCTGGTAGTATCGGAACAACATCCATCCCGGCAGTGAGTAGGCAGCCTGGAGATCGGAAAAAGATCGCAGCCTGCCACCCCTGACAATGTGCCTCAGCTTCACTATACCCTTTCTCGCCCAGATCTGCGGATCCGGGACGGAGTTCATGTGCGGCAGATTAGGGTTGCCCCAAAGGGGAATATGAGGTGAGAATGTCTCGGGGGAGCCGAAACGGGATCTGGCCCTGTGCCATATCGTGATGGTTGTACGCATCAAGTCCGTGATGCCAGGGTGGGACCTCGCCCCCCTGAACACCACGTTACTAAGGGAGGAATATGACCCCATTATGGCCGCCTCCAGAGTCACTGCCGGGTTGTCGCGGGGTTGGGAGAACCACCATCTAACCGTCACCAGGACGGCCGCCCAAAAGTAGACCTGGAAGTCCGGCAGGGATAGTCCCCCCCTAGCAATGGGAAGCTGAAGGGTGGAGACAGCCAGCCGCGGGGGCCCCCCATTCCAGATAAAGGAGGATATTATACTTTTTAGCTTGGTAAAAAATGAGGCGGGGGGGATCAGAGGGGAATTTCGGAAGAAGTAGAGAAATTTAGGCAAATACACCATCTTAATCAAGTTCACCCTACCCACTGGTGAAAGGGGGAGAGTCCTCCAGGTTATACATTTCTGCGAAAAGGTTTTCAGCAGTGGTTGGAGATTCAGCTCATAGTATGAGGACAGCGGGGTCCTGACCGTAACTCCCAGATATTTAAATTCAGGTGTCCAATTTAGGGGGGTGCTCGTCGGCGGGTGAGGGCCCGACGCATGCAGCGAGAAGAGGAGTGATTTTCCCCAATTAACCTTAATGCCCAAGAACGAGGCGAATATATCCACTATTTGAAGTGCAGGTGGAAGGGAGGAAGTATCTTTGAGGAAAAGGAGGGTGTCATCGGCATAGAGGGATATTTTATCCGTAACTGCACCTATCCGAATCCCCTCTACCGAGGGAGCAGATCTGATGCGGGCCGCCATGGGTTCCATGGCTAGCGCAAACAGACCGGGGGAAAGCGGGCAGCCCTGCCTAGTACCCCTAGACAGGGGGAAAGGTAACGACAGCGAATTATTTGTGCGTATACGGGCTGTGGGATTGTGGTATAGCATCTGAATCCATCCAATAAATCGGGGGCCAAACCCAAATTTATGCAAGACGGCCCAGAGGTAGCACCACTCAACCGAGTCGAAAGCCTTCTCGGCGTCTAAGGAGGCTACCACCTCTGTGCCGCCCTCACTTGCCCTGGAGAGATGAGTGAGGAGACGACGGATATTAATATCAGTTCCTCTGCCCGGCATAAAGCCAGACTGATCTGCATGTACCAATGCGGTGATCACAGTGTTCAGTCGTCCGGCCAGTATTTTGGCCAGCAGTTTGGCATCTACGTTGAGGAGAGAGATTGGGCGGTACGAGGAACACTGTTCAGGGGCCTTGCCTGGCTTAAGGATGACAACAATCACCGCCTCAGCCATTGTCGGGGGGAGAGAGTTCTCCTCCGCGGCCTTTTGGAGCATAAGTTTAAAGGATGGGAGAATTTCTGTTGCATATGCTTTAAAGAATTCGGCAGGGATGCCATCAGGACCCAGCGTTTTGCCGCCTTGCAAGGACGCTACCGCTCGTTGAAGCTCCTCCAATGTGATAGGGCCATCCAATGCCTCCCTGTACGAGGATGTCAGGCACGGAAGCTCCGTCTCATCGAGATAGGCTGTAAGCTCTGCATCCGTGCAAATCATCCGAGAGCTGTAAAGCTCCTGATAGAAAGATGCAAATCTGGCATTAATAGCACTGGGGTCCGTCAAAGCCGCCCCATCAGAGTCACATATCACCGAGATGGTCACTGGAGAGGAGTTCTCCCGTGCCAGCCATGCCAGCATACTACCCGTCTTCTCCCCATGTTCAAATATTCTTTGGGACTGATGCAGAAGCGCATTTTTTGTGGCCGCTGTTCGGAGCAGGAGAACATCCCTCAAAGCTGCCTGGAAATCTGAATAAACCCTGGGGGACCCAGTATTTGAGTATTCTACTTCGAGTGCAGCCACCCTCCTCTCAGCCCCCAGGGTGTCCTCTCTCAGATCCCTCCGGACCCCACGAATGTGGGACTGCAAACTACCTCTAGTAAACGCCTTAAATGCGTCCCATGACGTGGTCAGAGCTATAGAGTGGTCCAGGTCCTGCCAATAACTTATCGCCTCGGATCTATATGGCTCCGAGATCCTCGAGTCGGATAACCAAAACCTAGACAGTCTCCACAGGCTCTCCCCCGGTGCACTGGAAACACAGAGTTTCAATGCAAGCGGCGCATGGTCAGAAATGCCACGGGGGAGAATAGAGATGTCCCAAACCCTAGAGAGGACAGACCCCCCAGCATAGGCAAGGTCTATACGTGAAAGGGTCTTGTGTGAAGCCGAGTGGCAAGTATAAGCCCGCTGGGAAGGGTTACGCCACCTCCACACATCAGTCAGGTTGGAAGCCTCCGCCCAAGATAGCAGCTCCGAAGATGAGCTCGCTACGGGTGAAAGTCTGTCCACTCCAGAGTCCGGGACGAGATTAAAGTCGCCCAGTATCACCACTTTATCTGTGGCAAAGGTGGCTATCTTAGAGATCAGTTGATTAAGTAGTCGCGCGGAGGCCGGAGGGGGCAGGTACACTCCCACCACCACCAACTCCAACTGGTCCACTATAGCATGCAGTATAACAAAACGGCCGTCTGGATCTAGTTCTAGTGCCAGCAGTCGAAACGGTAGGGATTTACGTACAAGAATGCTGACCCCTCTGGAGTAATTGGTATGCGTAGAGTGGTATAGATGCCCCACCCAAGGTCTCCTAAGACTCAAAAGCTTGCTGCCCGTTAAGTGCGTCTCCTGCAGTATGCAAATATGGGGGTGATATTGTTTAAGAAATTGAAACACCAGTGACCTCTTCACAGAGGAGTTCAGCCCCCTGACGTTCCAAGATATTATATTACATTCAGCCATAAGCATCTAGGATCACATATTCAGCCCAGTATCTAGCCTTCATGGGTGGATGCAGAGTCCGGACCACCACAAAGGTCAGGACAGAGCATCTCAAATATTCAATGACATACATAAATACATCGCTTGTGAAAAATCGGTAAAAAAACAAGGTATAACAAAACATTCCCACCCAACCCCCCCACCCCCCACCCCGCCAGCCCCAGCCCCAACTTTGGGGAGGCTTAGGATCCCAACTCAGAACCCAGGCGAACACGCCTGCAATGGGGAAACGCGCGCGGAACGGCATCCACAGTCCAGCAATCAGATGATGCACAGTTAGTCCCTTGCCAGAGACCGGATCAGATATATGGGTGCAGTCTCCCGGCAGCCGCCGGGGGTAGAAAAACTTGAACAATAACGTTGCATGAGCTACCAAAATTGCCGGCCTTGGCCAAGGGAGGGGGGGGGATATAACAAAGGATCAACAGTTATTCGACCCTCCAACCAGGGTACCCCACCCACCCCCGGAAAGAACCAGGGAGTAACGACCCCCAACCCCCGCAGTTCATAAAGTAAAATGTTAGTCAACACATGGGACCCTCCCGGAGGGGGGGGGGAAGGGGGAGCACGGGCCAAGCACAGGCCAATGTAGAAAGGAGGCACGTCCATAAGGCAGCAGGTGGCATGGCTCATGTAGAAAAAACAATTTGACCCCTCAGTAGTAATGGTACTTATCTGCGAGGTAGCGTGTCGATCTACATGGAGGCCTCCTCAGGAGATGCGAAGAATTTTACTGACTCGCCGTCCTCCACTCGCAGCCTGGCCGGGAACAGCATGCTGTACTTAATCTGCTTGGCTCGAAGTTTGGCTCTCACTGCGTCGTAAGATTTCCGTTGTTTCTGAGTTTCCAGCGAGTAGTCTGGGAAGATCAGGAGCTTGGCGTTCTCAAATCGCAGTTCACCTTGGGCTCTCGCTTCCTTCATTACTGTATCGCGGTCACGGAAGTGAAGCAATTTGAAGATGAAAGTACGGGGTGGCGCTCCTTGCGGCCCCCTCGTGGAGGGTATGCGGTGGGCTCTTTCCACCGTAAAAAACGGGGAGAAACGTGCCGAGGGGAGGATAATTTGCAGCAGGCGTTCAGCAAAGGCGGTGGGATCCGCACCCTCAGCCCCCTCCGGAAGACCCAGCACTCGCAGGTTGTTCCGCCTATTGCGATTCTCAGCATCCTCGGCTTGGGCCTCCAGCGCCCTAACCTTAGTTTTCAGTACATGCATATCAGCCCCCTGGTCACGTACCGTGTCTTCCGTTTGAGAGACCCTCTGCTCCACTTCAGTCATGCGACCTCGAAGGGTGTCAAAGTCTTTCCGGATAAACTCTACATGGGTCTGAATATGATCCACTTTGCCAGTCAGAGCAGTGATGGCCTGCATTACGGCCTTAAAGTCAGCCGCCGTTGCCGGCAGCCGATCAGGATCATCAGCCTGGTTCTCCATCTGGGCAGGATGTTTAGGCGAGGCCGTGGCTGCGGCCCTGCCTGCAATGTCCAGTTTCGCAGCCTTTTTGCCTGTCTTCCGTTGGGAGCTGCCCCTTCTCATACCCCAGGAGTACTATTGAGGCTGGGGGCACACAGGAGGAGGGGGGGAGGGGGGGTCTCCCGTAGCAGGCCTGCTTACTGCCAAGGCTGGATCCCACGCCGGGTGTAGCAAGATGGCCACCGACCTCCACAGCTAGGCCCAAGCCGCGGTGTTTCCTAAATGCGGTAGCCGCGTATCGGATCGCGGGCTCGCGGAGGCCGCCGTACAGCCGGAGAGCGGCGAATCCGCGGTCGCAGGTGTGTGGGCCTCCAGGGGGGTCCGGTTACCTGGATTAGGAGGCGAATCTGCGGCTGCGGCCCTGTCCGCGATGTCCGGTCTCGCGGCCCCCTCCCCGGATTTCAGGCAGACTTCCTCTCCCTCACAGGCCCCCAAGTCCGGGGGGACACAGGAGAGTTGTTAGGTTTGATTTGTTGCAGATCTGCACCCTATAAATTAGGGATTTTGGCACCGGTCCTGGGGAGCTCAGACAAACACGTCTGCTCCCAGCACCATTCCGGACACGCCCCCCAAAGTTCAACAGTTTTTACTAGCCATTTTTTAATGCAAGATTTTGTATTTTTTTCTTCATACACGACTTTGTTACATGCTGCTAGAGCTAGTCTTTTTATGGACTTATCCAGATCAGCATATCTTCAGCAAAAGGTTTGGAGGCTGTTGCATTTTGTACTGAACTATTCCAGGGCCCGCCAGGATTGTGACCGCTGGGCACTGGGCTCTGCTTGTAGTGCTTCTCAGACCTCCGTGTACTGTGTTAGTTAGCAACATAGCACTTTCCAGGTCCAGAGCTGTGGCATAGCCTCTGTTTTGACTCTCTATTACAACCATTTGATATCATTATTACACCTGTAGCGATACCTCCAACTAAGAAGGCCGCTGATTTTGTTTGGGCCCTGAAGACAGCTCCGCCAACCCCCGGCAATACCCCCTACTGGCACAGCTAGTACTGACAGTAAATTATATCTCTTATACTGTATGAATAACTGAGCATTGAGACAATATTAAATTGGAATAAATGTAAGATTTTACTTAAGCTCTTGGTAAAGAAAAGGATAACATCAATGACAGTTTACAGAATAATCATTTGTAATGCAAATCCCAGCCACACTAACACACTATAGGGTTAACACATAACAAGTGCGCCACGCGGGCGACCGTTAACTAAGTGCCCTGTGGCGCAGTAACCAAACCACCTCAGAAACCCCCACCAGGCCTGGTTCTGATATCTACAACTTAGTCCTTTTTCTTCACTGGCAGATCTTTAACGGTGGTGCACATTAACAGAGTACAAAACTTTGTAATCCAATGGGGTAGGTAAAGATGGAGTAGAAACTTGACTATGCGAACGGTAGGTTCAGTTCTAACAAGGGTCTTCAATAAAAGCACTAAGAACAACTCATAGGCCACGACAGTCTATAGGCCTATATGCAGTAACAGTATATCGGTTGGGCATATGCCCTCTCACCCGCCCGGACCACGGTCCCAGTCCGGGAACTTCCACCTGTTGTGTCCTCACACACACACTCCGTCTCTTCAGCGATCGGGTCCCCGATCCAACAAGGCTGTAGTGAAGCGAAGTCAGATGCCACCCAGGCTCGCAGAGGGGTGGAAGGCTCTTTGGTGCTGCGCAAGGCCTCAGGCCCTGCACTCCGACACATCCGCACAGGAGGATCAGTCTCTGAAGTCTCGTGCCCCAAAGAGGCCGAGCCCAGCCTCGCCTCCTCCTTTTATAACCCCTCCCATGAGTCTCTGCGGCGGAACATTGCCGAATGGGGTTCTGGGTAATGTAGTCTCTCTGCATTAAAGGGGAACACCCCGCTACACACTCCCCCCACTTGAACTCTTTGGTCCCCAAAGATAAACCTTAACAAAGACTATGTACAACTCTAGACAATTCTACAAACGATGTTGGCATAGGGAATTCCCACCAAAACTGAGGAGTAGAATTCCCTTGCCCACAGGTCACATTATCATAGGTGGCCTGCCTAGCTGTGCCAGAGAGTGAGCTGGGGTTGCCCTCCACTAAATGGACAGTGGAGGGATCCGGATTTTCAGCATTCCTCCTAGCGGTAACTACAGAATCCTCTAAGCTATTCCCCATTTGTGGGTAGGTCAGCTTCTTAGGAGGCCGGATGACTCTTCAAGCCCTTTGCTCTCTTGGGATTTCTGGCTCTGGTGCCACAGACTCCTCTTCTTCTGAGCAACCATCATGGGCATCTTCCCAGTAATCTGCTTAAGGACTAGAGGGGATGAATTCTGTGGCTTCTGGGTTCAGTGTTTCATCTGTGGTGTCTTCAGTAGTTGGAAGGTCTATGATAGAAGTTCCTGGAGTTGGGGAAGGCCACAGCCAATTAAGTTCTCCATCCTCATCTCCACTAAGTTGAGAGGCCTCTCCATCTTCAGCTCGGGAGGCCTGCGACCGAGTGTTCGGCCTAGGAGTATCCAGGATAGAGGCTGGTTCAGGGGAGTCTCCCACGGGAGGTATTCTAACTGCCTCAGCAAGTGGGAGCAGGTGGTTTCGATGCCACGTCTTCAGAGGGCCCACCTTTCCTTCCGGCTTCAACTTGTAGACAGGCAGGCCCGGCAACTTCCTACAGATGACATAAGGTTCAGATCTCCATCTATCTGCAAGTTTGTGCTTCCCAGGGACCCCCAGATTGCGTAACAGCACTCGATCCCCGGGCTGTAGGTCTTGTACCCGGACCTTCAAGTCGAAGTTTCTTTTGTTTTGAGCTCCCCTTTGACCTGAGGCCGCTTGAGCTTGTTCATAGGCTACTTTCAGGCTGTGTCTGAGCCTGTCCACGAATCCTTTGTGGGATGTGGCTGAGGAATGGTCCAGAGAGGTGCCAAAGGCCAAGTCCACAGGTAGTCTCGCTTCTCTCCCAAACATGAGTCGATATGGGGAGTAGCCTGTAGCATCACTGATGGTGCAGTTGTAAGCATGTACTAGGGCTGCTATATGTTTGCTCCAATGTTGCTTTTTCTCACTTTCCAGAGTCCCCAACATGTTGAGCAAGGTTCAGTTAAACCTTTCCGGCTGAGCATCTCCTTGTGGGTGGTAAGGTGTAGTTTGAGTCTTCTTGATTCCCAACGAATCCAGGAGTTTCCGGATCAGTTTACTCTCAAAGTCCCTTCCTTGATCCGAATGAAGTCGCTGTGGCAGCCCATAATGGACAAAGTACTTCTCCATAAGTACCTTGGCTACGGTGGAGGCCTTCTGATCTTTGGTTGGGAAAGCTTGGACATACCGGGTGAAATGGTCGGTTATCACCAGAACATTTCCTAGTCCACTCAGGTCGGGTTCAAGGCAGAGAAAGTCAATGCATACCAGATCCATTGGGCCCTGACTTTGTAGATGGCCCATTGGGGCAGCTTGATGGGGTAACGTCTTCCTCTGGATGCATCGTGCACATGAGTGGCAGTACTCTTCTATGTCTGCCCTCATGCAGGGCCAATAGAACTGACTTCTGACAAGTTGAAAGGTCCTTTCAGCCCCTAGATGGCCATGATTGTCATGCAGGGCAATCAGAACAGTCAAGCTCCTGCTCACATAGGCAACAGGCCGTTGTTGCCCTTCGTGTTCTTGATAAAGTACTCCTCCCAGACCGTCATGACTAGCATCTACGTGTAGTTCATAGGGCTTGGTTGGGTCTGCGTAGGCCAAGACTGGGGCAGTGGTTAGGCTCTACTTTAATGCCTGGAAGGCCTCTTCACACTTTTGGTTCCACTGTTTTCTGACTGACTCTCCCAGCTTCCTGGGCCCTGAGTCGTCCTCTTCCCCCTCAGTCTTGAGCAGTTCATTCAATGGTCTAGCAATTCGGGCGAATCCCTCCACAAACCTCCTATAGTAGGAGCAGAAACCCCAGAAGGATCTGAGTTCTGATACTGTGGTGGGTCGTGGCCAGGAGGTAACTGCCTCCAATTTCTCGGGGTCTGTGGCCACCCCTTCTTCGGACACTATGTGCCCCAGATAGTTCACAGAAGACTGGTAGAACCGACACTTTTCAGGCGAAAGTTTGAGTCCCTCCTCACTGAGTCTCCTCAAGACTTTTTCCAGCCTCTCCTCATGTTCTTCCAGGGTTCTTCCAAAGACTATGACATCGTCCAGGTACACAAGGACTTCAATAAGGTTCATGTCTCCTACAGTCTTCTCCATAAGACGCTGGAAAGTAGCTGGGGCTCCAGACAGACCTTGAGGCATCCGGTCGAATTCAAAGAACCCTACTGGGGTTATGAAAGCTGTCTTCTCCTTGTCTTCTGGGTGCATGGGGATCTGATAGTACCCGCTCTTGAGATCCATAACACTGAACCACTTGGCTCCAGACAAACTCTGTAGGGCATCCTCTATCCTTGGAGTAGTATACTGGTCGGGTATGGTTCTCCTATTGAGAGTCCTGTAGTCGATACAGAGCCTCAATGACCCATTCTTCTTCCTGACCACCACTATCGGGGATGCATAGGGGCTTCTAGATTCCCGTATCACTCCAGTCCTCTTGAGCTCTGAGAGTTGTTCCCTTAGATCCTCCAGATCTGCTAGTGGGACCCGCCTGACCCTCTCTCTGAAGGGCTTATCTTCCTGGAGGCGGATCCGATGGGTGGCACTCCTTGCACACCCCACATCGAACTCATCTTTAGAGAAGATCCTCTCCCATCTGTTCAGCTGGGCCTTGGCTCTCTCTTTCCAAGCCCTGGGCAGATTCGGGTTTTCCATGGATATCTTCTCCCAAGCTTTTCCTCCTTCGCCCACCTCTGACAGGTTGACAGGGGCAGCAGGGCTCACCTGGCCCAGCAGCATCCTGGCTGGGACCTCCATGGGGCCATCCGTATTGTTCCTAACACTCACTGGGACTCTACAATGGGCCTTCTTTAGGGCCTTCAGCGGAATCACTTCTGGTATCACTTCTAGACCGTGGGACCCTTCTTCTGGATCAGATTCTAACATGACAAAGGGTCCAGGCTGCTCCCAAGTAAGCTTCACAGTGCCTCTGAGACAGGTTACTTCGCCAGGCTGCAGCACTATCCCTCCTCTTCCAAGTCTCCACACCTTCCCTATCCCCTCTCCTGGGGTCTTCTGCTCTAAGACCAGCCTTTGGTAAGCTGTCTTCAGCATGGGGTGGATCTTGGTGACCGCTGCCCCTTTCTCTTTCACTAGAGGGGTCAGAAGTCTTCGGACCAGGTCCGTGTTTGTCCCTATTATCAGGGAACTCTTGTTGGCTCCTGGTGGCCGAGGGCACACAACTGCCAGGGTGTCAAACACTTCGGTTTTCCCAGCCACAGATGGGTCAAAGGTCATCCTGACAGGCAGATAGCCATCGTAGGGGAAGTTCTGGGTTCCAATCCCACATATCTCTAGTCCCTCTATTTTCCGGATGGGTAGGTGACTCAAGTACTTATCGTAAAAGTCTCTGTATAGCAGGGTTACTTGCGCCCCAGTATCCAAGATTGCTCTGGTGTAGACTCCCTCCACTTGAATGGACACTATAGGAGATGGGCCTACCAGCTTCTCCGGGTAAGGCCCGGCAGGGGTCGCTTTCTTCAGCCTTCTTTTCTTTGAACCTCCTCTCGTCCAATCCCCTTTGGACTTCAGTCTTTCTTGAGCCTGGTATGCATTGACTCCCCCCCCTTTACTGGGTGTAGGGACCCGCTGAGGGACACTATTGTTTTTCCTAGGTGTGCACCCCCTCTGGGGAGTGCTGTGCCTCTTCTGAGGGGTCTTACCCCCTTTCTCTGGGGTGTATCTCTGTTTAGGAATGTTGTGTTTCCCCCGAGGCGTTTTATCTCCTGTTGTTTTCTGCTTTGCTTTCAGCTTGGAGCCCACTGAAGGTGATGGGCACCCGGTTGACTCCTTCACCGGGGCCCTCTGAAGTTTCCCGCCGGCTTGCGGTTGTCTATTTTCTTCTTTTTGGGACTGGAGCATGTAGCCGCAATATGTCCAATTCCTCCACAGTTAAAGCAGACGATATCTCCCCATTCTTGTAAAGATGCGGGTGCTGAGGCAACTGGGAATAATTCCTTCCTTGGTACTTCTCTCTTGGAACCCTCTGTGTCTTTTTCCATCAGAGAGGTCAACATCTCTAACACCTTGGACATTTGAGCTTTCAGGGTGTCTATCTCTGAATCTCTTTCAGGGGTCATTACTGGATTGACTAGCACCTGTGCGGGTACAACATTTGTCCTAATCAACTGTTGGTCCTGTTGCAGTGCCTCCTCATCTCTGATGATTTTTATCAAGTCAGCATAAGTCAGCAACGTTCCTCCTCCTGAGGTTTTCAGGTGCAACCAGACTGGATCCGAGCGCAGCGCTCCCTTTAAGACTTGCTTCATTCTTGCCGCATCTGTGTCTTGGGGCCTCATCCCCTTCTTCAACACAATCTTGCACAACAACCTGTTCAGTCTTCTAACATACTCGGAAAGTTTCTCCTCCGGTTGTTGGAAAGTATGTTCAAACTGGTAGACCATCTCAGTCACCTTTTCCAATTGACCAAACTCTTCTTGAAGCATGGCTAGACAGTCTTGAGCCGTGCAATCTGCATTCCCAAACCGAAAACTTTTCACTGCTTCTGCTGCTGCGCCTTTAAGGCTTTCCATCACTCGTTGCCTCTTCTGTGCTTCAGGCACCTCCCATGCCTCTACTGCCTGCAATGCCTGCTCCACCCAGGTGTCAAAGTCTTCTTCCCCTGCGGGGACAGGGAGCTTCCCTGAGAATGTCTTTAGTCTCCGGTAGCTAGTCTCTACATGCACCGTGTTTGCCTTCTGACACTTGGTTAGCAGATCCCCTATCGCACCTATCAGTTCTGGTGATATAACAGTGGCAGGTGCAGGCGCCACCGGGGGGCGTCGCCCTGTCCCCTTTTTCCGGTGTGGTACGGGCCGCAGCTTGCGGTGATCCCGTTGGTGATGGTTCCTTTCTTTCAGTTACTGCGTGCGCCAACCTATAGGTTCTGTTGTCTGGCGTCCGCACACACTTGCGCTTACAGGCCTCTGGCATCCCGTTCCAGTACTCCACTAACGCATACTGATATGAGATGTCTGGGTCTGACTTTATCTCTGTCACCCACGGTGTGTGATTTGGGGACACTGACTTCATCAACTCCTCTACCGTTTCAGTCGACCATTCCTCCCCAGGGAGGCTGATAACTATCGACTGGTTTGGCTCTGCGTTAGAGGCTTTGCACCACTCTTCTACCGCTCGTGGATCCATAGGGTCCATGCCGGCACCTCTGGCGTTCACTTGCTGCATCAGGATCCCGGACGAGAACCCCCACGTGTAGCGATACCTCCAACTAAGAAGGCCGCTGATTTTGTTTGGGCCCTGAAGACAGCTCCGCCAACCCCCGGCAATATGCTCTACCCCCTACTGGCACAGCTAGTACTGACAGTAAATTATATCTCTTATACTGTATGAATAACTGAGCATTGAGACAATATTAAATTGGAATAAATGTAAGATTTTACTTAAGCTCTTGGTAAAGAAAAGGATAACATCAATGACAGTTTACAGAATAATCATTTGTAATGCAAATCCCAGCCACACTAACACACTATAGGGTTAACACATAACAAGTGCGCCACGTGGGCGACCGTTAACTAAGTGCCCTGTGGCGCAGTAACCAAACCACCTCAGAAACCCCCACCAGGCCTGGTTCTGATATCTACAACTTAGTCCTTTTTCTTCACCGGCAGATCTTTAACGGTGGTGCACATTAACAGAGTACAAAACTTTGTAATCCAATGGGGTAGGTAAAGATGGAGTAGAAACTTGACTATGCGAACGGTAGGTTCAGTTCTAACAAGGGTCTTCAATAAAAGCACTAAGAACAACTCATAGGCCACGACAGTCTATAGGCCTATATGCAGTAACAGTATATCGGTTGGGCATATGCCCTCTCACCCGCCCGGACCACGGTCCCAGTCCGGGAACTTCCACCTGTTGTGTCCTCACACACACACTCCGTCTCTTCAGCGATCGGGTCCCCGATCCAACAAGGCTGTAGTGAAGCGAAGTCAGATGCCACCCAGGCTCGCAGAGGGGTGGAAGGCTCATTGGTGCTGCGCAAGGCCTCAGGCTTCAGGCCCTGCACTCCGACACATCCGCACAGGAGGATCAGTCTCTGAAGTCTCGTGCCCCAAAGAGGCCGAGCCCAGCCTCGCCTCCTCCTTTTATAACCCCTCCCATGAGTCTCTGCGGCGGAACATTGCCGAATGGGGTTCTGGGTAATGTAGTCTCTCTGCATTAAAGGGGAACACCCCGCTACACACTCCCCCCACTTGAACTCTTTGGTCCCCAAAGATAAACCTTAACAAAGACTATGTACAACTCTAGACAATTCTACAAACGATGTTGGCATAGGGAATTCCCACCAAAACTGAGGAGTAGAATTCCCTTGCCCACAGGTCACATTATCATAGGTGGCCTGCCTAGCTGTGCCAGAGAGTGAGCTGGGGTTGCCCTCCACTAAATGGACAGTGGAGGGATCCGGATTTTCAGCATTCCTCCTAGCGGTAACTACAGAATCCTCTAAGCTATTCCCCATTTGTGGGTATGTCAGCTTCTTAGGAGGCCGGATGACTCTTCAAGCCCTTTGCTCTCTTGGGATTTCTGGCTCTGGTGCCACAGACTCCTCTTCCTCTGAGCAACCATCATGGGCATCTTCCCAGTAATCTGCTTAAGGACTAGAGGGGATGAATTCTGTGGCTTCTGGGTTCAGTGTTTCATCTGTGGTGTCTTCAGTAGTTGGAAGGTCTATGATAGAAGTTCCTGGAGTTGGGGAAGGCCACAGCCAATTAAGTTCTCCATCCTCATCTCCACTAAGTTGAGAGGCCTCTCCATCTTCAGCTCGGGAGGCCTGCGACCGAGTGTTCGGCCTAGGAGTATCCAGGATAGAGGCTGGTTCAGGGGAGTCTCCCACGGGAGGTATTCTAACTGCCTCAGCAAGTGGGAGCAGGTGGTTTCGATGCCACGTCTTCAGAGGGCCCACCTTTCCTTCCGGCTTTAACTTGTAGACAGGCAGGCCCGGCAACTTCCTACAGATGACATAAGGTTCAGATCTCCATCTATCTGCAAGTTTGTGCTTCCCAGGGACCCCCAGATTGCGTAACAGCACTCGATCCCCGGGCTGTAGGTCTTGTACCCGGACCTTCAAGTCGAAGTTTCTTTTGTTTTGAGCTCCCCTTTGACCTGAGGCCGCTTGAGCTTGTTCATAGGCTACTTTCAGGCTGTGTCTGAGCCTGTCCACGAATCCTTTGTGGGATGTGGCTGAGGAATGGTCCAGAGAGGTGCCAAAGGCCAAGTCCACAGGTAGTCTCGCTTCTCTCCCAAACATGAGTCGATATGGGGAGTAGCCTGTAGCATCACTGATGGTGCAGTTGTAAGCATGTACTAGGGCTGCTATATGTTTGCTCCAATGTTGCTTTTTCTCACTTTCCAGAGTCCCCAACATGTTGAGCAAGGTTCAGTTAAACCTTTCCGGCTGAGCATCTCCTTGTGGGTGGTAAGGTGTAGTTTGAGTCTTCTTGATTCCCAACGAATCCAGGAGTTTCCGGATCAGTTTACTCTCAAAGTCCCTTCCTTGATCCGAATGAAGTCGCTGTGGCAGCCCATAATGGACAAAGTACTTCTCCATAAGTACCTTGGCTACGGTGGAGGCCTTCTGATCTTTGGTTGGGAAAGCTTGGACATACCGGGTGAAATGGTCGGTTATCACCAGAACATTTCCTAGTCCACTCAGGTCGGGTTCAAGGCAGAGAAAGTCAATGCATACCAGATCCATTGGGCCCTGACTTTGTAGATGGCCCATTGGGGCAGCTTGATGGGGTAACGTCTTCCTCTGGATGCATCGTGCACATGAGTGGCAGTACTCTTCTATGTCTGCCCTCATGCAGGGCCAATAGAACTGACTTCTGACAAGTTGAAAGGTCCTTTCAGCCCCTAGATGGCCATGATTGTCATGCAGGGCAATCAGAACAGTCAAGCTCCTGCTCACATAGGCAACAGGCCGTTGTTGCCCTTCGTGTTCTTGATAAAGTACTCCTCCCAGACCGTCATGACTAGCATCTACGTGTAGTTCATAGGGCTTGGTTGGGTCTGCGTAGGCCAAGACTGGGGCAGTGGTTAGGCTCTACTTTAATGCCTGGAAGGCCTCTTCACACTTTTGGTTCCACTGTTTTCTGACTGACTCTCCCAGCTTCCTGGGCCCTGAGTCGTCCTCTTCCCCCTCAGTCTTGAGCAGTTCATTCAATGGTCTAGCAATTCGGGCGAATCCCTCCACAAACCTCCTATAGTAGGAGCAGAAACCCCAGAAGGATCTGAATTCTGATACTGTGGTGGGTCGTGGCCAGGAGGTAACTGCCTCCAATTTCTCGGGGTCTGTGGCCACCCCTTCTTCGGACACTATGTGCCCCAGATAGTTCACAGAAGACTGGTAGAACCGACACTTTTCAGGCGAAAGTTTGAGTCCCTCCTCACTGAGTCTCCTCAAGACTTTTTCCAGCCTCTCCTCATGTTCTTCCAGGGTTCTTCCAAAGACTATGACATCGTCCAGGTACACAAGGACTTCAATAAGGTTCATGTCTCCTACAGTCTTCTCCATAAGACGCTGGAAAGTAGCTGGGGCTCCAGACAGACCTTGGGGCATCCGGTCGAATTCAAAGAACCCTACTGGGGTTATGAAAGCTGTCTTCTCCTTGTCTTCTGGGTGCATGGGGATCTGATAGTACCCGCTCTTGAGATCCATAACACTGAACCACTTGGCTCCAGACAAACTCTGTAGGGCATCCTCTATCCTTGGAGTAGTATACTGGTCGGGTATGGTTCTCCTATTGAGAGTCCTGTAGTCGATACAGAGCCTCAATGACCCATTCTTCTTCCTGACCACCACTATCGGGGATGCATAGGGGCTTCTAGATTCCCGTATCACTCCAGTCCTCTTGAGCTCTGAGAGTTGTTCCCTTAGATCCTCCAGATCTGCTAGTGGGACCCGCCTGACCCTCTCTCTGAAGGGCTTATCTTCCTGGAGGCGGATCCGATGGGTGGCACTCCTTGCACACCCCCACATCGAACTCATCTTTAGAGAAGATCCTCTCCCATCTGTTCAGCTGGGCCTTGGCTCTCTCTTTCCAAGCCCTGGGCAGATTCGGGTTTTCCATGGATATCTTCTCCCAAGCTTTTCCTCCTTCGCCCACCTCTGACAGGTTGACAGGGGCAGCAGGGCTCACCTGGCCCAGCAGCATCCTGGCTGGGACCTCCATGGGGCCATCCGTATTGTTCCTAACACTCACTGGGACTCTACAATGGGCCTTCTTTAGGGCCTTCAGCGGAATCACTTCTGGTATCACTTCTAGACCGTGGGACCCTTCTTCTGGATCAGATTCTAACATGACAAAGGGTCCAGGCTGCTCCCAAGTAAGCTTCACAGTGCCTCTGAGACAGGTTACTTCGCCAGGCTGCAGCACTATCCCTCCTCTTCCAAGTCTCCACACCTTCCCTATCCCCTCTCCTGGGGTCTTCTGCTCTAAGACCAGCCTTTGGTAAGCTGTCTTCAGCATGGGGTGGATCTTGGTGACCGCTGCCCCTTTCTCTTTCACTAGAGGGGTCAGAAGTCTTCGGACCAGGTCCGTGTTTGTCCCTATTATCAGGGAACTCTTGTTGGATCCTGGTGGCCGAGGGCACACAACTGCCAGGGTGTCAAACACTTCGGTTTTCCCAGCCACAGATGGGTCAAAGGTCATCCTGACAGGCAGATAGGCATCGTAGGGGAAGTTCTGGGTTCCAATCCCACATATCTCTAGTCCCTCTATTTTCCGGATGGGTAGGTGACTCAAGTACTTATCGTAAAAGTCTCTGTATAGCAGGGTTACTTGCGCCCCAGTATCCAAGATTGCTCTGGTGTAGACTCCCTCCACTTGAATGGACACTATAGGAGATGGGCCTACCAGCTTCTCCGGGTAAGGCCCGGCAGGGGTCGCTTTCTTCAGCCTTCTTTTCTTTGAACCTCCTCTCGTCCAATCCCCTTTGGACTTCAGTCTTTCTTGAGCCTGGTATGCATTGACTCCCCCCCCTTTACTGGGTGTAGGGACCCGCTGAGGGACACTATTGTTTTTCCTAGGTGTGCACCCCCTCTGGGGAGTGCTGTGCCTCTTCTGAGGGGTCTTACCCCCTTTCTCTGGGGTGTATCTCTGTTTAGGAATGTTGTGTTTCCCCCGAGGCGTTTTATCTCCTGTTGTTTTCTGCTTTGCTTTCAGCTTGGAGCCCACTGAAGGTGATGGGCACCCGGTTGACTCCTTCACCGGGGCCCTCTGAAGTTTCCCGCCGGCTTGCGGTTGTCTATTTTCTTCTTTTTGGGACTGGAGCATGTAGCCGCAATATGTCCAATTCCTCCACAGTTAAAGCAGACGATATCTCCCCATTCTTGTAAAGATGCGGGTGCTGAGGCAACTGGGAATAATTCCTTCCTTGGTACTTCTCTCTTGGAACCCTCTGTGTCTTTTTCCATCAGAGAGGTCAACATCTCTAACACCTTGGACATTTGAGCTTTCAGGGTGTCTATCTCTGAATCTCTTTCAGGGGTCATTACTGGATTGACTAGCACCTGTGCGGGTACAACATTTGTCCTAATCAACTGTTGGTCCTGTTGCAGTGCCTCCTCATCTCTGATGATTTTTATCAAGTCAGCATAAGTCAGCAACGTTCCTCCTCCTGAGGTTTTCAGGTGCAACCAGACTGGATCCGAGCGCAGCGCTCCCTTTAAGACTTGCTTCATTCTTGCCGCATCTGTGTCTTGGGGCCTCATCCCCTTCTTCAACACAATCTTGCACAACAACCTGTTCAGTCTTCTAACATACTCGGAAAGTTTCTCCTCCGGTTGTTGGAAAGTATGTTCAAACTGGTAGACCATCTCAGTCACCTTTTCCAATTGACCAAACTCTTCTTGAAGCATGGCTAGACAGTCTTGAGCCGTGCAATCTGCATTCCCAAACCGAAAACTTTTCACTGCTTCTGCTGCTGCGCCTTTAAGGCTTTCCATCACTCGTTGCCTCTTCTGTGCTTCAGGCACCTCCCATGCCTCTACTGCCTGCAATGCCTGCTCCACCCAGGTGTCAAAGTCTTCTTCCCCTGCGGGGACAGGGAGCTTCCCTGAGAATGTCTTTAGTCTCCGGTAGCTAGTCTCTACATGCACCGTGTTTGCCTTCTGACACTTGGTTAGCAGATCCCCTATCGCACCTATCAGTTCTGGTGATATAACAGTGGCAGGTGCAGGCGCCACCGGGGGGCGTCGCCCTGTCCCCTTTTTCCGGTGTGGTACGGGCCGCAGCTTGCGGTGATCCCGTTGGTGATGGTTCCTTTCTTTCAGTTACTGCGTGCGCCAACCTATAGGTTCTGTTGTCTGGCGTCCGCACACACTTGCGCTTACAGGCCTCTGGCATCCCGTTCCAGTACTCCACTAACGCATACTGATATGAGATGTCTGGGTCTGACTTTATCTCTGTCACCCACGGTGTGTGATTTGGGGACACTGACTTCATCAACTCCTCTACCGTTTCAGTCGACCATTCCTCCCCAGGGAGGCTGATAACTATCGACTGGTTTGGCTCTGCGTTAGAGGCTTTGCACCACTCTTCTACCGCTCGTGGATCCATAGGGTCCATGCCGGCACCTCTGGCGTTCACTTGCTGCATCAGGATCCCGGACGAGAACCCCCACGTGTAGCGATACCTCCAACTAAGAAGGCCGCTGATTTTGTTTGGGCCCTGAAGACAGCTCCGCCAACCCCCGGCAATATGCTCTACCCCCTACTGGCACAGCTAGTACTGACAGTAAATTATATCTCTTATACTGTATGAATAACTGAGCATTGAGACAATATTAAATTGGAATAAATGTAAGATTTTACTTAAGCTCTTGGTAAAGAAAAGGATAACATCAATGACAGTTTACAGAATAATCATTTGTAATGCAAATCCCAGCCACACTAACACACTATAGGGTTAACACATAACAAGTGCGCCACGTGGGCGACCGTTAACTAAGTGCCCTGTGGCGCAGTAACCAAACCACCTCAGAAACCCCCACCAGGCCTGGTTCTGATATCTACAACTTAGTCCTTTTTCTTCACCGGCAGATCTTTAACGGTGGTGCACATTAACAGAGTACAAAACTTTGTAATCCAATGGGGTAGGTAAAGATGGAGTAGAAACTTGACTATGCGAACGGTAGGTTCAGTTCTAACAATAAAAGCACTAAGAACAACTCATAGGCCACGACAGTCTATAGGCCTATATGCAGTAACAGTATATCGGTTGGGCATATGCCCTCTCACCCGCCCGGACCACGGTCCCAGTCCGGGAACTTCCACCTGTTGTGTCCTCACACACACACTCCGTCTCTTCAACGATCGGGTCCCCGATCCAACAAGGCTGTAGTGAAGCGATATCAGATGCCACCCAGGCTCGCAGAGGGGTGGAAGGCTCTTTGGTGCTGCGCAAGGCCTCAGGCTTCAGGCCCTGCACTCCGACACATCCGCACAGGAGGATCAGTCTCTGAAGTCTCGTGTCTCAAAGAGGCCGAGCCCAGCCTCGCCTCCTCCTTTTATAACCCCTCCCATGAGTCTCTGCGGCGGAACATTGCTGAATGGGGTTCTGGGTAATGTAGTCTCTCTGCATTAAAGGGGAACACCCCGCTACACACCTTTTTGTTCTGTTGATTTACATGGAACGGGTTAAAACACTCAACCTCATCTGGAATATGCAGTTCAGTTTTGGGCACCAGTTCACCAAAAGGATATCAGAGAAATGGAGAAAGTGCAGAGAAGGGCAACCAAACTGATAAGAGGCATGGAGGAGCTCTGCTGTGAGGAATGATTACCTGAACTAAATGTATTCACTCTTGAGAAGAGGCGATTAAAAGGGGAAAATGATCACCAAGTATAAATACATAAGCGGTCCATATAGTGAACTTGAGTGTTGTGTTATTCACTCTCAGGTCATTATAGGAGACAAGGGGGCACTCTTTACTTTTGGAGGAAAAGAGATTAAAGTGTTACTAAACCCACAACAGTAAAATCAGTCTGTATATGCAGCATAGCATGCTTGTTATACTCACTGTGGAACTTAAGGGGTTAATCCTCTGCATTGTGTGAAAAAAGGCTGTTTTTATCCTGTATGCACTGATCCTTCCCTCCTGCACTGGGGAAAGCCAGTTAACACAGGCAGAATAGCCAACCTGCACATGCTCAGTTGTGTCTTTTATGCTGGAGAGAATAATTACTTGTTGATCAGAGCTAGTCAGGTCACATGATATTGGCATCACTCATGTGGGCGTGTATACAGGCTGCAGTGGAAATCTCCATCTTCCTGATCTCTCAGCACAGGAGAAACTGTGCAGTTTATCACTGACCGTGGTATACAGTTTAGCCAAAAAGGTATATAGTGGCAATATTTTAATGTAAAAAGAAGATTTATAAGCTGTGGGCACTGTGGGGGGGGGGGGGTCAGATAAATTATTTTCATATTACTGGGTTTAGTAAGACTCTCTTTTCATATTACTGGGTTTAGTAAGTTCTGCCCAGCTCAGTAGATTGTTTTAAAAAGAGCAGGGTGTTTTCCTAAATGTACAAAATATAACTGGATACTAACAGTTATAGGTAATAACACCAGGGGTAGCTGATCCAGAGGATATCTGATTGCCTCCTGAGGGATTAGGAAGGAATATTTTTACCCCACCTGAGCATGGGTCATGCTTTATTTGGGGTTTTTCTTTTGCCTTCCTCTCGATTAACTTTGGGTAAAGGATAGTGTATATGGAGGTATTCAAATTTTTTATTCTAATAGTTAAACTAGATCGACTTATGTCTTTTTTCAACCTGATCAACTATGTAACTATGCGAGAATTGAGTGTTGCGCATGCATACTATGTATTCTTTTACCACTGTTCAGCGTGAAGTAACACCTTCCTGCCACTGTGCTAGAGACACAGTTATTGCCTCAATTAGTCCTTGGTGTCGTCTACAATGACCTGGTCACCATTGGTCATTTAAACCTCCATTGGGGTATGGCTCCCTCCTTGGAGAATTTCTACATAGTAGTGCAGGATTTTATGGGCCAAAATGCAATGTTGATTGCTGACTGTGACCGCAGAGTACACAAGCATACCACTATGCCTTCAACTGCAGACTCATTATCTGATCTATCTGCATTCCTAGCAGCTTCTGAGCCTTCAGCTGCAGACGCTCTGCCAAGGAGTCTCAAAAATCTTACTGGATGAAGAGTTGCAGGCAACTGCTCTAAGTCCAAAACTGAGAGAGACCAACTTAAAGATGGAGGTGTAGCCTATAGCTAGGGTTGCCACCTGTCCAGGATTCACCCGGACAGTTCAGGTTTGGAATCATGCGTCCGGGTTTCAGACTGCCTGAAACCCGGACACATTATTTAGACTGGACTATGGCTTCCCAGCAGAGTTGCTGGCTGCAGTTGTCTGAGCTGAGAGTGTCTGTTACACTCTTTCACACTGCCCAAAGCCAGCACAAACATCCTCCCCCCCAAACACCCCTACCCCTCTGTGTCTGTCTACACTCCAATCCCCGGTGCTGTTCCTCAGAAAAGGAAAGTTGGGGCCGGAAATTTGAAGTCCAGCAGCCTCAGATACATCTGGATGAGAGGTGCTGACTGCCAAGGGGTGAGTAAGCTCACCATCCATCCCTGTCTGTGACTGAAGTCTCCCCCTTCTTTCTCCTGCCTCTGAGTAAGTACACCAAGGCAAATCAGGGTTCTCAGAGCACCCCTTGCATCAGAGTTCCCCTTTACACCAGAAGCGACAACGTTTCCCCTTACTTCAGAGTATTCTCTGTACATCAGAATTCTCAGTGTTTCCTCTTAAATCAGGGTTCTCAGAACATCACTTATGTTAGAGGCCCCAGAGTCTGCAGAGTCCCCCCTTACAGTGTAAGGGAACTCTGCGAGTTCAGATGTAAAAGGGGAACTCTGTGGACTCTGATGTAAAGGGGACTCTTGTTATTAACTTCATAGTATTAGAAATGTTATTTAATAGCAAAATATATGTATAGTTTATACTACGGGTTTGACTTGAAGAAAAGGTGGCAACCCTACCTATAGCTTCCACTAATGCTGCTACCATTGTAGGGCCTCTGAGAGGCCTGAAGACTACTTAAACTTTTTCCATGCACATACTATTTTTATATGTTTTGTACACAGACTGGAAAATGCATAATAAACTATTTATTCCTCCAAATGTTTTGCGAACCAATGGCCATTTTAAGATTCCTTTATTTAGAAGAGAAATGTTCCAACAGTCAGTCTGGCAGTATACCTTTTTAATAATGCTCTGATAATCCCTGTAGAGGATGCATCGGTATTTAATGATTCTAAAAATAAATGGCTGGAGTAAGTCACTCTCCGAAACATAGTTTTCCCTGTCAGGCTTTGCATTGCAACCTACCACTGCTGTAATGTTAGTTTGTGAAACTTTTGTGGAATAGACAAAACTCATGGCAAAGGATCAAGCTTAAAACTATACTAATCCTCTATTTGTGGAGCATTTGATTTTGCCAACAGCTTTGAACTACTGTGTGGATGAGTTAGCAGATGCCTCCTGTCTTTCTTGTATAATACACCTATTATTATTATTATTATTATTATTATTATTATTATTATTATTATTATACAGGATTTATATAGCACCAACAGTTTACGTAGCGCTTTACAATATAAAAGGGAGACAATACAGTTACAATACAATAAAATACAAGAGGATTAAGAGGGCCCTGCTCAGAAGAGCTTACAATCTAATAGGGTGGGGCAGGTGGTACAAAAGGTTGTAACTGTGGGGAATGAGCTGATGGAAGTGGTAAAAGATTAGTTGGAGACGTGATAGGATTCCCTGAAGAGGTGAGTTTTCAGGGATCGGCTGAAGGTAGCAAGAGTAGGGGATAGCCGGACAGGTTAAGGTAGCAAGTTCCAGAGGATGGGAGAGGCTCTGGAGAAATCCTGGAGACAAGCATGGGAGGAGGAGACGAGAGCTTGACAGTAGGAGGTCTTGAGAAGAGCGGAGAGGACGGTTTAGGATATGTTTGGAGACAAGATTGGTGATGTAGCTCGGGGCAGAGTTGTGGATGGCTTTGTAGGTTGTGGTTTGTATTTTGAATTTAATTCGCTGGGTGATCGGGAGCTAGTGTAGGGATTGGAGGAGAGGGTTGGCAGACACTGAGCGGTTGGTAAGGTGGATAAGTCTGGCAGCAGCATTCATGATAGACTGAAGAGGGGATAGCCTATGGAGAGGCAGGCCAATAAGAAGGGAGTTGCTATCAGTGAAGATGCAGAGAACTCTTAAGTTGAAATGGTGGTCTGCAGAGCAGGCATGTAAATATATTTGCTGTGCATGCCCTTGGAGGGTGAACATCTCTTTGAACTCCCTTCAAGGATGTTGCTAGTGGTAAGAGTGCTCATCTACCCCAGCAGAAGAAATCCAGACTGCAAGCAGAGAAGAATCCCCCTCCTCTCAAAAAAAGAGTTCCTTTCATTAATATTGAATGATGATTTGTCTGAGCTACTGAAATGGTGGAACAAGAAGCTGGTTCCCCTTTACAGGGACCATCAGGCATGTCAATGAGGGAGGCAATCTATCAAATTGAGGCAGTGACTGAGAGGTAGACATTGTCAACTTATACAGCACAAACCATATCCAAACAATGAAAGGAAATCCCCATTTGATGTACTGGGCCTGGACAGAAGGATGAGAGCAAAATGTT
This sequence comes from Rana muscosa, assembly GCA_029206835.1. Lineage (NCBI taxonomy): Eukaryota > Metazoa > Chordata > Amphibia > Anura > Ranidae > Rana > Rana muscosa. The sequence goes on from CM055120.1 coordinate 237,052,092, forward strand.
CTGTTTAGGGTGAACAGGGCAGCCTTCAGAAATGTTGATGCCCCATAGACAATTTTAGGCCTGGGCCCCCCCCCAGGCCTGAACACTGGCTGTCCCACCGAATCTGCCTACTGGCCATTCTAGCGAGTCCTTCGGTGCACCAACTTTTATTTTAACACAAAACTTAATATATGAAAATGAAAAGTGTAAGTCAAAGTCATCAGTGCTTTCAAGATTCAATGTGATTGTAAAGTCAGAAGTTTTTTTTATCTTATTGCATTCTATGGAAGAAATGCATTAAGATAAAAAGCCTTCTGTGTGCAGCAGCCCCCCTCAGCCCCTCTAATACTTACCTTAGCCCATCTAGATCCAGCAATATTGTAGGATTGTCTCAGCTGCCTGGGAATCCCCTTGTCATTTGCTGATACAGCTGTGTGGCGCCATTGGCTTCCGCTGCTGTCATTCAAAGTCAGTCAGCCAATGAGGAGAGAAAGGGGCGGGGACCAGGCCACGGCTCCATGTCTGAATGTGTACAGGGAGCTGCAGCTTGGCTCAGGTGCCCCCATAGCAAGCTGCTTGCTGTGGGGGCACTCAACAGGAGGGGGGGCCAGGAGCACTGAAGAGGGACCAGAGAAGAGGAGGATCTGGGCTGCTCTTTGCAAATCCACTGCACAGAGCAGGTAAGTATAACATGTTTATTATTTTTAACTAAAAAAATAACTATTTTCTCATGCAGAAATAATAATTGAACATGGTTATCTTGACTGGGACATATTAGCTTCAGCAATATGATGATGTTACCACGCCACAAATGTCTAAATGATTACCACAGCCAATAGTGTTACATCTCCATATATCCAAAGCCTCACACCCATAACTCCATGTATCGGTTTATGACAAAAGCCATCTTCCTATAGTCATCTGCATCTTAATGCACTGTGTGACCTGAGATAGCAACCTCTATATTTATGAGAACAAGTCTCAACGTGTTGTTGTTTTCTTATGAATCATATACAGTATGTGGGTAAATAATACCGCTGTGTTGTCAAGAGGGTTCACCTAATAGAAGCTTATAATATTTTCTTGTAATATAGTAAGATAGCAAACATCTGATAATGGCACACTCTGCTGTATGCACACTGCAGTCTGTCTTCTGATGTGTAAAATAGGACTGATAGACCAGAGAGGGAGGTGGGAGCATTTTCGTTGAGAGTGTAAAACAGAATGGGTGCATGAAACCTGTAGGGACCTTTTTTTTTACTCAATACAAAAAGATATAAGAATGATATCTCTGTATACTGCAGGGACCATCTCACTACTGCCATTGATACTTAGAAGTAAGGTGTGCATGCTTGGGACAGGATATAATGAAAGGACCTATAGGTGTTTCGGGGATGAGTGGCAGCATTGGCATGAGAGAAAGTGGCATTATTTATTTATAGAATGGAACTATCCTAAGAATACATCTACCCTTAAAATGACCTTTTCACCACAGGGTGACTTGTACACAATAGGAACCATGTAACAGAAGATGCAATATACTGTTTCTCTTTTTTTTCTTTACAGGGTATCTGTTGTTTACAAGTGACAGGTGGTGACAGAATCAATTTAATGTGATTTAGAAAATAATATATAAAAATAATTTGTAGCGAGTAGCCGCTACATATAGATGTTATAATTTTAGCTACCCCTATACTTCTTAGTTTTATACAAATAGATAGTATTTGTGACCGTGCCAATACACACAAGTTTATACTTTATGCTAAAAGGGAAGAAAAGAGGGAATCTCCTATAGAAATATGATGCATCCCCCATCAATATGTAAACTATAACCCATTTTTACAGTTCTGTTTCATTCAACTGATATGTAATCTTGTTCATTTGCACACAGTTATCACAGATACGCAATGGGGTCAGGGTCTGGATCTGACTATTTCAAGACAATGACAATTTTTTTAGTATGCCTGTGATCATGGTCCTGTTACATGGTTTGGTTTTTAAAAAAAACTTCAGTTATTGGGCTGATAGCTATACATTGCAGAGGCAGCCTTATGCCCTGTACACACGATCGGTTTTACCAATGAAAACAGTCCGATGGACTTTCATCGGACAAACTGATCGTGTATGGGCCCCATCAGTCTTTTTTCCATCGGTGAGAAAAAATAGAACATGTTTTAAATTTATCCGATGGAAAAAAAAACATAGCAAATTCCAATCGTCTGTGTGGAACTCCATCGGAGAAAAAACCCACGCATGCTCAGAATCAAGTCGACACATGCTCAGAAGCATTGAACTTAATTTTTTTTGGCTCGTCTGAGTGTTTTACGTCATGGCGTTTGGGACGGTCTGATTTTTGACTGATGGTGTGTAGGCAAGACTGATGGAAGTCAGCTTCATCGGAATTCCGATGGAAAAATCCATCGGATTTAAATCCATAGGAAATCCGATCGTGTGTACAGGGCTTTACTGTTTCCTAAGTGGTATGGTTCATTCTGATGCAGTTTTGCACACTCTTGCAGTAAAGGCTTTCAACTGTTTTTGTTTTCTGGGAAAGCCATAGTTGCTTAGTATTTTCCTAGAGTCATAAATATTAGCACTTATGTCATCAGAGGTCTTTAAATATTTAATGGATTTCTTGAACTTGATGATTTCTTGGCACATCATTCAGTCTTGTCTTTGAATGCTAGCAACTGCCTTGAATTTAAATAATATAATCATACTAGACAATTCGTGATTTAAATTGACTCAGAATAACTGTCTAGGCTTTTCCCATTTAATGACCATTAAGAAGACCAAAGAACTTCTCTTGTGTACAACTGGCAGTACTTTTTAATATATAAAAAAGATACCTGATTAGTGGCATCATTAGTAAGAGCCCATTCACACAGAGGCAACACGACTTCCAGCGCGACTTTGGGAGGCAACTTGGACACGACTTGAGCATGAATCACAGCACGACACCAGGCAACTTACAAGGCAACTTCAAGTTGCCTCCAGGACAGGCGACTTTCCAGTGGCCAATCAAACAATAATCAGCTCTGTGGGAGGGAGGGGGAGAGAGGGGTTTGCCTGGAAAACTATTTTTACTTCCTGGAAAGTTGCTTCAGTTAAGACAGGGGATCTGACTTGGAGGCAATTTCCATTGAAATCTATGGGTACAAGTTGCCTACAAGTTGCCTAGAAGTCAGATTGAAGTAGTACAGGAACCTTTTTTGAAGTCGGAGCGACTTCAGTAGTGTGCATTAAGACGGCTCTCATTCACTTACATTGATTTTCTCATGTCGCGCGACTTGGGGCGACTTCAAGTCAGATCCAAAGTTGCCCCTTTGTGAATGGGCTCTTACAGGATTATTTACACAGCTTTACTTTATGTGAACATTATCTACACGTTTCATGAATTAACCCCCTTGTGTAATCAGGATACAATTCTTATTTACTGAAATGTTATTTATAGGAACTTATTTATGTATTTCATAGAACTTGTGCATTGTACACTAATGTATATCTATAATCAGTACATATTTGACATTTTGTTTTTTCTTGTGAAGACAACCTTGTAGAAGAATTGCCACATGGATTGATGTATCCTAATGAAGCATTAAAAACAGCCGTGTGTTACTTGTATGGCAAGCTTTATTACTCTTCAACTTTACCCACCACTACAAATAAACTTTCTGTTCATTTCACTGACAAACTTTGTAGACTTTTTCTGGCTACTTTGGAAAATGCACAGACAAAGGAGCTACAGATTAATTGCATGGGTAAGCCCTATAAATGCATTTTTTTTGTGAAAATGTTCCCTTGATAGTGCTACAGTGATAATATATTTATCAAAATTGGAAAAGGGGATGTTTCCCATACCGCCCCCAATAGGGAGATTCTGGGAGATAGGGATTTTCAAGTGCCTACCAACAGTCAATGTCACGACAAATAAAATCAATATTTTGATTTATGTAAAAACATTTAAAAGCAAAGAAGGAGTATAAGCTTCATAAAAAGTAATGTATTTTATACATAAGCATACAATACACTCATCCATATAGAATGATTTATAGAGGGTATATAGATTGACATGTTTTGCCCAAAATAGGGGCTTCTTCAGGATCCACTTTTCAATATTTTTATGACTTAGACCTGGTAAATAATACAAACAGCAAATTGGTTACAGAAATAAATACATATGATGACAATATCTTATGATAACATATATTACTCTACAAAGTGAAAAAAAAAAAAGGAGAAAAGTCAAAACAATATAATATGATAGAACAGAATTAGAACTGCAAATTGGTGGAAGCTAGAAAGAAAAAGGGGGGGGGGGAGTGGGGAGTAGGAAATGAAAAATATGTGGAGGACCATGCAGAATCAAAATTTGTTTTGTGCTTAGACATTTGGAGATCAATAGTGTATTATGATCATGAATAAAATATTATATTTGGTCTGAGATGTGTGAGTCAGAATATAGAAGCGAGATTGCCATTATAAATAAGCCATCTGATAAAAATAAGATAGCACATCAGAATATGTAGTAACCCATATAAAAAAAAATACAACACAGAATTCCACAAATAATGACCACAAACTTGCCATGTGGACAAAATGCTAAAGTGAAGGGGTATATTGAACCTTTTAGCCACTCATTAGAAAAGCTCAAATGCAAAGTGAAGTATGTGTTCAAATCCCAGCAACCGTCGGGTCAAACAAGGAGTGATCTAAGTAGTGAATGAGTTCAAAAACAGAGCAGTGGAAAAGGAAATTACCATAGAGATCAAAATATATCCAAAGTAAAACCACATTGCCAAAAAGAAAGCAAACTGCAGTGAAAGAGTAGAGGACTCGCCTATTGTGATTAGAGAGAGGCCATGTTACCTTGCCATGTGCAAGGTCTGAAAATGGCGACACCACATGGAGATGGCGTGTGTGTCAGAAACCATGAATCCGACCGAGACAGAAGTGCAGTTAAAAATCACACTTGTTTAATAATAGTTAAAGGTAAACAGATCAACGTAGTCAAATCATAGCCTGAGTTCGGTAACCAGAACGGATAGTCAGACAAGCCAGGACGTCAGGGAGCCAGAGATCAGCATACTCCAGGACAGGCCAGGAATTCAGGAAACCAGAGAATCAGCGTAGTGGAGCAGCAAGCAGGATCAGGAATCAGCCAAGCAAGTCTTCAACAGGTACACAGGAGAGAGTCTCTGGATGTGTTGACCAAGGCGAAGGCAGAGAGGAACTGAACAGCTTAAGTAACCAGCAGGACTGACGAACAGGATATCATCATCAGGTGTGTCACTGTGGAAAAGATTGGAGCTGGAAATTAACCGACAGCTGAGCGGCCTGCTCTGAGAAGGAAGGGCTGAGCCCAGCCCTGACAGTACCCCCTCCTCAACGACCCCTCCCCCTTGGAGGAGTGCCAGGTTTGAGGGGAAAACGTCTATGGAAAGCACGGAGGAGGACAGGGGCATGTACGTCTGAGGATGAGACCCAAGAGTGTTCCTCTGGACCGTACACTTTCCAATGCACCAGGTACTGTATGCTCCCATGGAACCTACGGGAGTCAACAATGGACCGTATTTCATACTCCTCATGGTTCTCAACCTGTACTGGTTGAGGACGTGGCACGGAGGTGGTAAAGCGGTTGCAGACCAAAGGTTTTAATAAGGAGACATGGAATACATTTGAGATATGCATATTAGAAGGACGGTCTAAAGCGTGAGCCACTGGGTTAATCCTGCGGAGAAAACAAAAAGGCCCAGGGAACAAGGAGTCGGAGGTTGCGAGATGACAGCCAGACCCTGTCCCCAATCTGGTAGGAAGGCACAGGCAGGCGTCTGTGGTCAGCATGGAGTCTGTACCTATCATTGGCATGTTGTAAAGCCTCCTGGACTTGTGCCCAAGTGGAGTGAAGATCACGGAGATGCTCGTCTAACGCAGTGATGCTCTGCGGAACAAATGAGTCAAGCAACATGGAAGGTTGGTGTGACGAACCCTCGTCCTCAACAGGACTATGTCCGCCGTCAATGCTTCCTCTGTCCAGAACCAGCACTATCCAAGACCCCTTAGCTCACCCAGTCACCAGCCGTAACACAATGTAGGGTGAACAACATCAAACTGTTTTATCATTACACATGTACACAGATATCCAACTCCGAGACACTTCAGGACGGGTTAAACTGTCCAATGACAATAGACACACAGGTCAGGTGTATTCAAACTTCTCATCAGTAAACAGTCTTATCAGCAGGGGGGCTCCTGAAGGAGTCCCCCTCCCTCTTTCCTCACAGCAAACACACTTACACATCCCGTAATAATTGAGGCAGACAGTCACAATAAAACAATATAATACAGTCACACCCCAAACGATCACAGCAAAGAGTACACAACAAAATGAGACAATATCCAATATATATATATATATATATATATATATATATATATAATGTGTGTATATACACACACAACATTCCAATGTGGTCGCACAGTGAGTCCGATTAGTACAGATCAGACTGGATTTCTCGGTCACCCTGTGCCCCTATTAGAGACTGTCAGGTCACCTGTGGCCAGATGACAAGTGCACACCGTAGGGGGTCAGGAGTGTACCACAAGGTAGTGAACCCTATGGCTGACTGCTGCGGATAGGATACTGGGTGCTTGTGGAAAGCGGGACCAGAGGAGCACATCCGGGATCCACAGGAAGCTAGAGCCGAGATTCCCCAGGGCACGGAGTCTAAGACCCAGCAGGTCTTCACCAGAGCCTCTAGTGGTGAGGATGTTACGCTGCAGCTAGGTCCAGGTCGTGACCCCTAGAGTCTCCTAGCTCACGCCTCGTAGGGTAAGGAGGAAAGAGGGGAAGCAGCAGCATAGGATACAAGAATAGTGAGGGGAAAGGCCAAGGTCAGGGTCATAAGCATACAAGGATAAAACAAAGGACAAGCCGAAGGTCAAGGGTCACAAGCAGACAGGGATAGTCGGGAACAAGCCAATATCGGTAACAGAGAGACAGACGTAGCACTCGGCAGGCAGGAACCCAAACACAAAATGCTTAAACAAACACGTTGATCAGCAAAGCAGGCTTGCAGTGCACAGGTTAATATAGTGTTTTGTGATAGGGCCTGGGGTGGAGTCAGGTTGGGAGGAGATTATAAAGGAAGCCAGGTGAAAGGGTCTGGCCTCTAAGATGAACACATGAGGAGGAAAGGTAAGATGGCAGACAGACATTAGTGCATATCCATGACAGTACCCTCCCTCTTACGAGGCCTCCCCCTTCCCTGCCTGGGCCCAGGTTTAGAGGGAAACTTCAGATGAAACTCCTTTAACAGACGAGGTGCAAAGACCTCAGATGCAGCGATCCAAGACCTCTCCTCAGGACCAAACCCCTTCCAATGAACGAGGTACTGAAGAACGCCTTTACAGAGTCGGGAGTCCAGAATTTGACTGACCTCGTACTCCTGATTATCCTCAGAGACAGGCGCCACGGTAGGGAGAGGACGAGAGAATTTATTGAAGACTAAAGGCTTTAGAATGACAACATGGAAGGAGTTAGTGATTTTAAGGTTCTTAGGAATCTGGAGTTTGAAACAAACCGGATTCAGTTTAGCAGTTACAGTGTATGGACCAATGAATCGTGGAGCAAACCTCAGAGAAGGAACTCAGAGCTTAATGTTCCTGGTGGAGAGCCAGACTTTTTCCCCTGGCTGAAGAGAAGGCGGTTTACGCCTGCGGCGGTCGGCAAAGCCTTTGAATTTTTCAGCAGCTGCCCGGAGGGAATCATGAACGTCACCCCAAACGGAATTGAGGGACTCCTGAACAGAAGCCAAAGCTGGAATATCTGGAGAACAGATCATGGTAAGAGGAAGTTGAGGGTGTTTTCCATAAACTGTGAAAACGGGTGTCTTCTGCGAACTGGTATTCACATGATTGTTATGGGAGAATTCTGCCCACGGGAGTAGAGAGGACCAATCGTCATGATGAGAAGACACAAAGGTGCGAAGAAAGACCTCTAACTCCTGATTAACACTCTCAGTCTGTCCATTGGATTGAGGATGGTAAGAAGAGGAAAAATCCAAGACAATATTGAGGGATTTGCAAAAGGCTCTCCAAAAACGAGACGTAAATTGGACTCCCCTGTCGGAAACAATATGAGAAGGAACCCCATGGAGGCGGAAAATTTCTCGAATAAAAATGGGAACCAAGGCAGGAGCAGAAGGAAGACCAGGACGAGGAACAAAATGAGCCATCTTGGAGAACCGATCGATTACCACCCAAATGACTGTAATATTCTCAGACAGTGGGAGGTCAGTGATAAAATCCATGGCAATATGAGCCCAGGGCTCCTTAGGAATGGGCAAGGGCATGAGGAGACCAGCAAGAGCTTGTGTGGAGGATTTAGACTGAGCACAGACATGACAAGCCTTAACGTAGTCTTTGACATCTGAGCGGAGATTAGGCCACCAGTAGAGACGACTGATGAGTAAGTAGGATCGGAGGAATTCAGAATGACCTGCCACCTTGGAATCATGTCCCCAACGAAGGGTCTTAGCTCTTAGCTCAGTGGGGACAAAGGTCTTACCAGGTGGAATTTTTGACTTCAGGGTGGTAGAGTGGGCAACAATGCACGAGGTTGGAATGATCGGCTCAGGTTCAGGGGCAGACTCCTCGTCCAAAGTGTCAAATGACCTAGAGAGCGCATCAGCCCGACTTTTGCAGGAACCAGGTTTGTAGGTAATCGTGAAATTAAAACGGGCAAAGAAGAGACTCCACCCGGCCTGTCTAGGATTCAGACGTTTAGCATTCTGTAGATACTGTAAATTCTTGTGATCAGTAAAAGATCGTTATGGAGTGAGGGGAACCCTCCAAGAGATGACGCCACTCCTCTAACGCCAATTTAATTGCGAGAAGTTCCCGAATCACCGATGGCATAATTCCTCTCTGCCTGAGAATTTTTTTTGGAGAAGAACGCACATGGTTGACGTCTCTTCTCAAAGAATTGAAGAAGCGCAGCTCCCACCCCCATTGAGGAAGCGTCCACTTCAATAAAAAATGCATCCCCAGGATTTGGCCTCCTCAAGAGAGGTCCAGAAACAAAGGCCTGTTTCAGGTCGTGAAATGCAGAGATAGCTTCGGGAGGCCAGTCTTTGGCATTCGCACCCTTCTTGGTCAAAGCGATAATAGGCGCGGCAATGGAAGAGTAATTCCTTCTGAACTGCCTATAATAATTTGTGAAGCCAAGAAAGCGCTGTGTGGCCTTGAGGCTAGCAGGAAGAGGCCAGTTGGTAATAGCCCAGACCTTCTCAGAATCCATACGAAGACCCGAACATGAGACAAAGCACCCCAGAAACAGGACCTCAGAACATTCAAAGGAACATTTCTCCAGCTTGGCATAGAGATTGTTCTCTCTAAGACGCTGAAGTACAGTGCGGACATGGTTTCTGTGGACGAGCAGATTTTCAGAAAAGATCAGAATGTCATCCAGATAGATGATAACAAACTGGTACAGCAGATCTCTGAAGATTTCATTGACAACGTTTTGAAACACGGCTGGGGCATTACACAAACCAAAAGGCATCACCAGGTATTCGTAATGCCCGTCTCTAGTGTTGAATGCAGTCTTCCATTCGTCACCCTCCCGTATTCGAATGAGATTGTACGCGCCTCTGAGATCCAACTTGGTGAAAATGGAGGCACCCTTCAACCTATCGAATAGCTCAGATATTAAGGGTAAGGGGTATCGATTTTTAATAGTAACCGCGTTTAAACCTCGATAGTCGATGCAGGGTCTTAGGGTACCATCCTTTTTGGCAACGAAAAAGAACCCTGCCCCTGCAGGCGATGCGGGTTTCCTGGATGAAACCTCTCTCCAGATTCTCTGCGACATACTCAGACATGGCCTGGGTCTCTGGGATGGACAGAGGGTAGGTACGACCCCTGGGCAGAGTTGCTCCGGGGACAAGGTCAATAGCACAGTCAAAAGACCTGTGGGGAGGAAGCACCTCAGCTGATTTCTTACAGAACACGTCCCGGTAATCGCTGTATGCAGCGGGAAGATCAGAAGAAACAGAAGAAGTGGTAGCAACCGGAAGTCTCTCCTTGGGGGCCACCTTGAGAAGACATGACGAGAAACATGAGGGACCCCAAGCCAGGACCTGCCCAGAGACCCAGTCCACATGTGGAGGGTGGAGCTGTAGCCAAGGAAGGCCGAATACAATGGGGGTAGAGGCCTTGGACAGACTGAGAAAAGATATCCACTCCTGGTGGAGAATCCCTACGGACATCCTAATAGGTAGCGTCTGGAAACGAATAGGGCCCCCTGGGAGAACAGTGCCATCAATTGCTGAGACTACTAATAGGGTAACGAGAGGTGAAAGGGTAAGCTTCATAGAAGAAGCAGTTCCCCAATCCATAAAATTGCCGGCAGCCCCGGAATCCAGATATGCAAGGGTTGATTGAGGAGAAGTGCCTACATGAAGGAACACCGGTAGGAGAAGGCGAGAAGGTGATGTTTCTGGGTCCAATACTCCACTTTCCAAATGTATTAGGCCCGAGTGTTTCCCGGACAGAAGCGAGCAGGAGTCACAAAAATTACCCTTGCCCCCACAATAGAGGCACAAGCCCAGAGTTCTGCGCCTAGCACGTTCTTCGGGGGTTAGTCTGGTCCGGCTCAGCTGCATAGGTTCCTCAGCAGGCAGAAGATGCTCCACGGGACGAAGGAAGGGGAGCTCAGACTGGCTAGGACCCAGGGAGTGCTGGCATCTTTTTTCTAGGGACCTCTCTTGAAAACGAATGTCGATCTGATTGCACAAAGAAATTACATTGTCCAGACCGACGGGGATGGCTCTTCCCGCTAATTCGTCTTTCACTCGGTCAGAGAGGCCATGTAAAAAAAGGTAGCGACCAGGGCTTCATTGTTCCAGCTCAATTCAGCTGTGTGGATACGGAACTGGAGCGCATATTGTCCCACTGAACTAGATTCTTGGTGAAGACGTAAGAGGGCACTAGCCGCTGAAGAAGCCCGAGCCGGCTCCTCAAGGATGTTACGAAAGAGCTCCAAGAAGTGGGACAGGCTGGAAACCACCAAATCATTCTTTTCCCACAGGGGGGCAGCCCAGGCTAAAGCTTCACCGGAGAGGAGGGAGATGATATAGGCTACCTTAGCCCGATCAGACAGGAAGTTTTGAGGCTGAAGCTCAAAATGAATCGTACATTGGCTGAGAAACCCCCTGCAGGCCTTGGAGTCCCCAGAGAAACGGAACGGAGCTGGCAGTTTTAGTGAGTGTGTGGCTGCGACTGGTGCGAAAGGCGCAGCCGCTGGTTGTACTTGAGGTTGCGGATTTGGGGTTCCCAAGGAGGTCTGAAGCTGCTCGAAGCGAGAAGCCAGAACCTGGAGGAATCACATCACCTGAGTCTGATCTGATTCCTGGGTCTCAAGTCTACGGACTATGCCCTGTAATGGATCATCCGCGGGGAGCGGCATGTCAGCCGGGTCCATGGCTGATCAAACTGTCAGGTCACCTGTGTCCAGTTGACAGGTGCACACCGTAGGGGGTCAGGAGTGCACCACAAGGTAGTGAACCCTATGGCTGACTGCTGCGGATAGGATACTGGGTGGTTGTGGAAAGCGGGACCAGAGGAGCACAACCGGGATCCACAGGAAGCTAGAGCCGAGATTCCCCAGGGCGCGGAGTCTAAGACCCAGCAGGTCTTCACCAGAGCCTGGTGAGGATGTTATGCTCCAGCTAGGTTCAGGTCACGACCCCTAGAGTCTCCTAGCTCACGCATCGTAGGGTAAGGAGGAAAGAGGGGAAGCAGCAGCACAGGATACAAGAATAGTGAGGGGGAAAGGCTAAGGTCAGGGTCATAAGCAGACAAGGATAAACAAAGGACAAGCCGAAGGTCAAGGGTCACAAGCAGACAGGGATAGTCAGGAACAAGCCAATATTGGTAACAGAGAGACAGACGTAGCACACAGCAGGCAGGAACCCAAACACACAATACTTAAACAAACACGTTGATCAGCAAAGCAGGCTTGCAGTGCACAGGTTAATATAGTGTTCTGTGATAGGGCCTGGGGTGGAGTCAGGTTAGAAGGAGATTATAAAGGAAGCCAGGTAAGAGGGTCTGGCCTCTAAGATGAACACATGAGGAGGAAAGGTAAGATGGCAGACAGACATTAGTGCATATCCATGACAGAGACACAGGGTGATTTACACATAAGAGGGCCTGGGGAAGCTGGACACAGTTTCCACAGCTCTCCAAGGTAAGCGGAGTTGCACAAACCCCCCACCCAAAGTGACTCCTGTCACAGATCTCCCCTTTCGGCAGGAGACTAACACAGGAGCAGACCCCAGACGGGTTGACTCAGAAGTTAGTCAGTAGTTCCAGTCCCCCATTGCCGGTATCCACACAGTACCCCAAATAAATTGTCCCAAACAGAGCATTACTTACCCAGCCAACCTCTGCCTCTCTCAGAGAACATACCCGCCGCGAGGACTGGCCCTTCTCCCTGGAGTCCTTTCAGCGGCTGGCGAGAAGACAGGGTGACTGGGCTCACTCCGTCATTCTGTTGGGGATCTGGACCGACTGCCCAGCATCCCTGGGGTATACACGTGGAGACTGAAGTCCCATCCACCTTCACAGGAAATCCGTCCTCAGTTAGTTGAGGGAGGAGGCCAGCAGTGCTCTGTCCCATTGCCAGCGGTTCAGCTGGGCGTAGGAGCTTCCCTACATCATCTGCTCCAGCTAACTGTTGGGGACAGAGGCAGACAGCCCCAGCTCCCTGGAACTCCGCAATTGTTGCTGGTGCTGGGTAGAGGTTGGTAGCACTCTGCCCTGTTGCCAGCACTTCTACTGGTTTTCTGTTAGTGGAGACCGCAGGCCCATCCACCGACACCAGCTAAAGCTGCAGTTGTGAGGTGCCTACTGCATTCCCTCCTTGGATCCTGATCTGCAGCTCCGGATAGATTGCCACCTCCTCACCCTGGGCCTCCAGAACTGCCGCAGGTGTGGGCCAGAGGTCTTGGACCCTCTGTCTGGTTGCCAGTTCTTCAGCTGGGTGGTTTTTAACATCCCCAGGCTCAGTCTGCTGCTGGGCAGTGACCATATCCTTCTCACCCTGGGCCTCCGGAACCGCCGCAGGTGGAGGGCAGAGGTCTTGGACTCTCTGTCCAGTTGTCAGCGCTTCAGCTGCAGAAGTTTCTGGTGACTCCACAGATGCTGCTGGCAGAAAATCCCATGTCTCTGTTAGTATTGTGGGAGAAAGGCCAACTGCCTCTTCTCTCCGGGAGGCTAAAGCTGCTGTTGGTGTTGGGCAGAGGCTAGCAGAGCTCTGCCCTGTTATCAGTTCAGCTTTGGAGATGCCAATCTCCGGAGTTTCCACTGCCGATTCTCTGGCATGCTGCGTTCTAGCAATTTTCTGTATGCCCTTTCCAGATGCTGTTCCTTCCTTAGCAAATAGTCTACATCAGGTTTAAGCTCTGAGACCCCTGCAAGACATAGCCTCTCTGTATTCTCACAGGTCTTCAAGGGTAGGTTCCCCTTCAATCGCCAAACACAAAACAATCTGTAAGGCTCTCCCACAGCAATCCAGGGCCACCAAAGTCATATCCCTCTGGAGAGCATTCTGTTGTCTCCCCTAAATATTCCTGCTCTGAGTGCCATTGCAGAGCTTGATAACGATTGTCCAGCTCTATCTCCTGCTGAACCAGCCTGTCCAAGTCAGTCACCCATTGCTCCTGGGGCCGCTCTCTAAGGAATTCCATCCTTAACTCCCGTTGTTCACTGGCCTGTTGCTCTGGGGTTGGAAACACTTGCCCTGTTGCATACCAGCAACCCGGAGGGCTCTAATCCAGAGTCCTACCCAAATCTCCTGCCTGAACTCCAGGTACTTATTTGTAGACACAGACCTGGAGATTGATGAAAGGACGATCCGCAGCAGCCCCGGGAACTCTGATGCCAGATCCATATCTCCGCTGGGATGACTAAAGTCTGCTATCCCGATCTTGGATCCAAGTGGAGGTTTGGACATGTTCACAGCCAGGAAGCACGATCCCGCTGCTGCCAACCAGTTGTGACAAACCCTCGTCCTCAACAGGACTATGTCCCCCGTCAATGCTTCCTCTGTCCAGAACCAGCACTATCCAAGACCCCTTAGCTCACTCAGTCACCAGCCGTAACACAGTGTAGGGTGAACAACAACATCAAACTGCTTTATTATCACACATGTACACAGATATCAAACCCCCGAGACACTCCCCCCCCCCACCCTTGGATTCAGTGCGGGTTAAACTGTCCAATGACAATAGACAAACAGGTCAGGTGTATTCAAACTTCTCATCAGTAAACGGTCTTATCAGCAGGGAGGCTGCTGGAGGAGTCCCCCTCCCTCTTTCCTCACAGCAAACACACTTACACATCCCGTAATATTTGAGGCAGACAGCCCCAATAGAACAATAGAATACAGTCACACCCCAAACAATAGAATACAGTCACACCCCAAACGATCACAGCAAAGAGTACACAACAAATATATATATATATATATATATATATATATATATATATATATATATATATACACACACACACACACACATACATACATATACACACACACACACACACACATACATATACACACACACACACACACACACACACAGAAATATAGCATAGTAGACACTGCTCCAAGGACTGGTTGGCTTGTTCTGCGGCCAAATTAAACTGCAGGTGATACGCAGAGGAGAAAGAAAGCTGAATTCCCAACTGTGCACAAAAGGCTCGCCAGAACTGGGACACAAACTGACTACCCCTGTCCGAGACGATCACCATGGGTAGCCCATGTAAGCGAAAGGTCTCCCGAGCAAAAAATGGAAGCCAGTTCCTTAGATGTGGGCAACTTCTTAAGTGGAATACAATGAGACATCTTCGAGAACCAATCAACCACCATAAGGATAACTGTAATGCCCTGAGAGTTGGGTAACGCAACAATGAAATCTATGGACAGGTGGGTCCAAGGCCTCTTTCCATTGAATATGGGTTGTAGGAGACCCACTGGAAGGTGTTGTGGTGTCTTACTCTGAGCACGCATGGAACAAGCAGCTATGAAGGCAGCTACATCAGCACGTAGACTATGCCACCAGAATTGTTGGGAAATGGCCCAAAAGAGTTGATTCTTCCCAGGGTGGCCAGCAGCCTTGGGAGAATGGTAGGTCTGGAGCATGGCAGTATGGAGACTCTCAGGGACAAAGCAGCGGTCACAAGGTTTCTCAGGAGGAGCATGGACCCGAGTGGCAAAAATTTTGTCAACCAAAGGAGAAGTGAGACTGGTGCAAACCGTAGCCAGAATACGATCAGGAGGAATCACAGGAACTGATTCCATCTTGGAAGTGGAGGAAAATTGTTGCGACAAAAGCGTCAGCCCTTACATTCTTAGTACCGGGTAAGAATGAGACAATATAATTGAAACTTGACAAGAAAAGAGCCCATCGCGCTCTTCTGGGAAAGAGGCGTTTAGCCTCAGACAAGAATGTGAGATTCTTATAGTCAGTAAGAATGAGAACCGGCACAGTGGTACCTTCGAAGAAATGCCTCCATTCTTTAAGGGCTAAAATGATCGCTAACAAGTCTCTGTCCCCAATCTAGTAATTGCATTCCGCAGGTCACAATTTCTTGGAAAAGTAGCCACAAGGATACATAGCGCTCTCAGAGGTAAGACGTTAAGACAGAAGGGCACCAACTCCAGTCTCAAAAGCATCAACCTCAAGGATAAAGGGTAATGTAGGATCAGGATATGCCAACACAGGAGCAGAAACAAAAGGCAGCCATGAAACGCTTAAAGGCCTTAATAGACTCTCGAAACCAACTCTGTGGTTTACCGTCCTTTCTAGGCATATCAGTCAGGGGCTTGACAAGAGACGAGAAGTTACGAATAAACTTTCGATAATAATTGGCAAAGCCAAGAAAACGTTGCAGAGGACGTATACCCACAGTTCGGGGCCACTGTAGGACTGCTGAAAGTTTCTCTGGGTCCATAGAAAATCCGGCAGTGGAAATGACATAACCCAGGAATTTAACCTGTTCACGATGGAACTCGCACTTCTCCAATTTACAATAGAGATTGTTCTCTCTCAGCTTCTGAAGCACACGACAGACATCTGTGTGGTGGCTCTCTAGGGACTAGAGATGAGGATATCGTCAAGATAAACCATCACACATAGCTGCAACAAATCTCGGAGGACATCATTGATAAATTCCTGAAAAACTGGCGGAGCGTTGCAAAGGCCAAATGGCATCACGAGGTACTCATAATAGCCTGTTCTAATATTAAACACAGTTTTCCATTCATCGCCCTCCTTAATCCTCACGAGATTGTATGCTCCTCTCAAATCCAGCTTCGTTAACACCGTTGCTCCCTTGAGGCGGTCAAATAACTCTGTAATCAGCAGAATTGAATAAGCATTCTTAATCGTGAAATAATTGAAACCCCTATAATCAATACAAGGTCTCAGTTCACCACTCTTCTTCTTCACAAAGAAGAAACCAGCACCAACAGGAGACGAGGACTTGCGGATGAATCCTCGAGAAAGTGCGTCTGCAACATACTGCTCCATGGCCTTATCCTCAGAGACAGACAAAGGGTAAACCGGGCCATGAGGGGGTATGGCATCAGGTTGAAGGTCAATTGCGCAATCATATGACTGGTGTGGAGGCAAACTACCGGCTTGACCTTTGTCAAAGACATCGCTAAAATCGCGGTACTCCTGTGGCAGGGAGGAGAGTGAAGAGGTGCATAGGACCTTAGCCACATTCTGGAAACATGTCTTGCTGCATTGTGGCGACCAGGAGAGAAACTCAGCATGAAGCCAATCAAAAGAGGGGTTGTGCCTCTGTATCAAGGATAACCAATAACCAGCGGAAACTTAGGTGAAGAAAAAAAAAAAGAGCCCCTACATCCATGGACAACGGAACAGTCTCATGAGTCACATGAGCAGGCTGTAAAGGTCTCCCATCAAGAGCCACAATGGCAAGTGGAGTGGCACGAAGCTGCAGCGGAATCGAGTGCTTAGATACAAAGGCAGCATCAATGAACAGGCCTGCAGCCCCAGAGTCGATTACAGCCTGTATCTCGATGGACGACTCAGACCAAGAAAGGGTAACCGGAACCAGGGGCTTATCCTTCTGGATAACTGGGGACGAAACAATGCCACCTAAGGTCTGTCCCTTACAGGACCTCAAGGTTCAGGCGTCCCCTGAACGGGTAGGACAAGACTTCAAAAAGTGACCTGCCTGGCCACAATAAAGGCACAATCTCACCCTCCTCCTAAAGGTTCTCTCATCCGCATAGAGACCTGTGAAGCCCAAGTGCATGGGTTCATCTTCACTGACCGACTGGGTACCAGGATGAATGGGAGGTGAGGGAGGCAAGGGTGGGACTGAAAAGCTTGGAGACTAATGTACAGGAGGCTTCCGCAAGCGCTCCTTAAAAGAGAGTGTCTTTCTCTGAGTCTGGAGTCAATGAGGATGGCAAATGTGATCAACGAATATTCGAGGCGGGTGCCTGCACAGAGACTGGAGCAGCAGCAGGGACGGCCTGCAACACAGGTTTTACCGGAGCAGCCACAGTGGGAGATTCCAGGTGAGCCGTGCAATTCAGGAGCGTCTGTAACGCTAAGGCAAACTGATTCAAAAGGTGATCCTGCTCATCCAACCTGGAAAAAATATTACCAACAAGTGGATTGACTGCATCTTCTGAATTAATGGCCTTCGCCTACTGTCAGAAACCATGAATCAGATAGAGACAAAAGTGCAGTTAAAAATCACACTTGTTTAATAATAATAATAGTAAAAGGTAAACAGAGCAACATAATCAAATCATAGCCAGAGTTCAGTAACCGGAACGGATAGTTAGACAAGCCAGGACATCAGGGAGCCAGAGATTAGCATACTTCAGGACAGGCTAGGAAATCAGGAAACCAGAGAATCAGCGTAGTGGAACAGCAAGCAGGATCAGGAACCAGAAGGGACGTCAGCCAAGCAAGTCTTCAACAGGTACACAGAATAGAGTCTCTGGATGTGTTGACCAAGGTGAAGGCAGAGAAGGACTGAACTGAACAGCTTAAGTAACCAGCAGGACTGACGAACAGGATATCATCATTAGGTGAGTCACTGTGGAAAAGATTGGAGCTGGCAATTAACGGACAGTTGAGCAGCCTGCTCTGAGAAGGAAGGGCTGAGTCCGCCTACATATATACCAGTGGGTGTAGCTCCTCCTCTGCCTCCCGTCCCCCACATCCTGCCGTGCCATCAGCGGTGCAGGGACTACGAACGTGCTCGTATCGAGACGTTTCCCCATAACGGTGACCGGAAGTGACGTCAGATCCCAGTGCGGTAGTAACCCGGAAGTCGACTATTTGTTAGGTAGATTAGTTAAGTATTTTGTCACTTGGTTTTTGGTTCACTTATATTTTTATGTTTGCTGCTTGCTGGTGTTTGGATGGTGTGACATGGGGGATTGTTATCTCAAGTTGATAGATGCATTTTTGTGCAGTGAGTCCAGGCATTTATAGTTGAGGGCCTGGTAGCCCACGTTTATTAAAACAGAAAAAAGAACAAAAGTCCACTCAGGAATCCGACACAGGGGTTTAAACGTCATTGAGACATAACTGAAAATGCTAGCCGACCTGGCTACTCTTCAGCAGCACTGCTGCTATAGATACTGGTCCCTTAAACCACCAGCTCTTCCAAGCCCATAGTCTTGGATGCACACAGCTTTGGGCTCCTTAAACGCACACAGCTTCAAGCCCTTCAATGCACACAGCTTCTGGCTCCTTGGATGCACACAGCTTCAGGCTCTTCAACGCACACAGCTTTGGGCTCCTTGGACGCACACAGCTTCAAGCCCTTCAATTCACACAGCTTTGAGCTTCTTAATGCACACAGCGTCTATCTTCACACAGAGCCTCTCTCACTAGCAGCCACTGTTCCAACTCCACCTTCCTCCTCCTACTGCTCTCACAAGCCCCTCGTTATATGGGCTGTGTGCACCAGGGCACACACCCTGCTGGCTGTCCACAAGACCTGGACACAGGGTTGGAGATCCCATCCCACCCAAGACACTTATGCCTTGTACACACGATCAGAATTTCCAATGGAAAAAGTCAGATGGAATTTTTTCATCCAATATTGCGACCGTGTGTTCCCCAATGGGACTTTTTCCGTCAGAAATTCCGACAGAGTTAGAAAGAGAACATGTTCTCTTTTTTTCCGACAAAAATAATTTCTATTGGAAATTCCGTTCGTTTGTATCGAACTCCGACGGAAAAAAAAACACGCATGGTCAGAATCAAGTCGACACATGCTCGGAAGCATTAAACTTAATTTTTCTCAGCTCGTCATAGTGTTGTACGTCACCTCGTTCTTGACGGTCGGAATTTGGTGTGACAGTGTGTATGCAAGACAGCTTGAACGGAATTCCGGAAAAATCAGTCGGAGTTTATCCCGACGGAAAATCTAATCGTGTGTACAAGGCATAAGGGATCTCCAAACTACAGAGTCCCATCCACGGATAGCAAAATCCAGAGAAAACTGCCAGAGCAGTTTTCTCCATTTAAACTCTACACTCTTGCAGTCCCCAGATATGCAAACTCTGTGTCCCTTTTACATTAAGGTGACCAGATTTTTAAAATGAAATCCGGGGACATTTTTTTTATACTAGTAATGGTGGCAATCAGCGACTCTGCCCGTCGCCGTCCGGCGCCCACCTCACAGCCTGTCAAGTCTTACTCTCCGGGCCTCGGCTACTACTGGGTGGGGAGCGGTGGAAGATCACTCCACCAGGGAAGGCAAGGAGATAAGTAGGCAGGCGGTTGGCCGGGACTTGAGCCAAGGCAGAAGAACATGCAAGTGGAGCTGAATGGGCATGCACCCGAAACTGAAGAAATATTCCCTCTGCTCCGACCAGCACACGGTCATCAGAAAGGGGCACAGATAATGAAAAAAAAGACACCACCCCTAAGCTAGTAGAAGCGGCTGAGCGGGGGTGTGTAATTCAGATTTTTTTTTTTTATTCTGCACTGACTGTCTTTCAAATTGCCCCAGCCCCAGCCCCAGCCCCTGTTTAAATCCAATCCGGGGACAAAACTTGGTCCGGGGACAGTGTCCTCAAACCCTTTTTTTTAAATGGCATGGGGTCCCCTCCAAAATCCATACCAGACCCTTACCCTTATCTGAGCATGCCGCCTGGTAGGTCAGGAAAGGGAGGGGACAAGCAAGCGCCCCCCCTCCTGAACCATACCAGGTCGCATGCCCTCAACATGGGGGGTGGGTGCTTTGGGGGAGGGGGGCTCTGCCCCTCTCCCCCAAAGCACCTTGCCCCCATGTTGATGAGGACAAGGGCCCCCCATGTGAATGGGTATCGGGTACATTGTACCCCTACCCATTCACCAAAAAAAAAGTGACATGTTAAACTACAAGAGCCGGTTTTTGACAAGTCCTTTATTAAATAAGATGCCCGGAGCCATCTTCTCCTGGAACCGTTAGTCCCGGAGTTATCTTTAACTTGTGCAGTCTTCTCCCACGGAGCTGTCTTCTTCCTCGCCGCCGCTGTCTTGTTTCTCGCCGCTGGTTACCCGCTAAAAAACAAAAAAAAGCCGGTCTTATCCTGAAGCTGTCTTTCTCCGTTGTGATGTCCCCACTGTCTGGCACCTCTTATATAGGCATGGGGCTTGGCCATCCAATGACATCGCTTGGAGAGCCCGCCCCTTGTGACATTACAAGGGGCGGGCTCTCCGGGCGATGTCATCGGGAAGAGGTCTGTGTTCTCATTAACATGGGGGCAAGGTGCTTTGGGGTGGGGGGCGCTGAGACCCAAAGCACCAATCCCCCCATGTTGAGGGCATGAGGCCAGGTGAGGTTCAGGAGGGGGGCGCTCGCTCATTCCCTCCATTTCCTGACCTACCGGGTGGCATGCTCAGATAAGAGTCTGGTATTGATTTTGAAGGGGGACCTCACGCCATTTAAAAAAATGTTTTTTTTTTTGCAGGCAATTTTTTTTTTGTTTACATTCAGCTCCTTAGCAACCAGCTATATAAAAAGTGTGTTTACGGTGCGTTTAAAAGAGGAAAAAAAACATAAAAACGCAAAATGCATGAAAAACACGGGTTTAAAAATGCAAAGCGCACTGCAAAACGTGCCTGAAAAACGCATCAAGCGCAGTTGCATAGATGTAAACCTAGACTAAAGGTCACATTAAAGGTGGAGAAATTCTTGCATTTGTAGCGGAGCCTCACTCTCCCTCTCTGCAATTCCTCGTATGAGGGGCTTGTGTCTAGGGGTACCTGGGAGAGGAGAGTGCAGGAACACTACGCCAAGCTCTCCCCTCGTGTGTGTAGGAGGGTTGAGCAGAGTTAGTTGATTTACCTTTGGGTCTGTCCACTGCATACAAAGCCTCAGGTTGTTCCATGGAGATGTGTCTGCCAGTAATAGAGCCCCACACCAATCGAAAGTCCAACACTTCTTTATTTCTCGTACAATAGGGTGAACACAATCAGTTGAACTTCCATTAACAGACGAACATGGGGGTGTGGGAACGAGTAGGCCCAGGCACAACTGAACTCTCCTATTCCTTTGCTAGCGAATAGGCCTGGCGCACAGTCTCTGCCACCGACCGTGAGTTTTGGTCGCTGCCACCGACCGGATGAACTGTTGAGGCCCCTGCCACAGGCCTAATAGCAGGTATCTGCCACTGACCTGATTGGAATAGTTGGACCGCTGCCACCGGTCATTGAACGTGGACTGAACTTCCTCTCTGAACTTGGCCCCTGTTCTGGAAAGATATCCCTCCGGGCGGTCTCCAGAGGTTCACCCGGCACTGGCAATCTGCTGCATCAGGTCTTCGGATGAGTCCCTCCTCCGGTCCCTTACGCCTCTGGATTCGGCTGCCCCACTCCCGGGGCCCCCTAGGACAATCTCTCCCTAGTGGGACCCAGCGGAAGGTACTGGGCCCCAGGCCTCCGGCTGAGTACCTCACCCCAAACTGAAGGTGTCTGGGATGGAACACGAACTCCAAGTGTCCAGGCCTAGGCCGCCTGGACACCGACCGCAACGACAGCCCTCAGGCTGAAGGTGCCCGGGACTCGAACCTCGTGGCGAAGATGTCCGCCCCCTTTATACCCTCCCCCAGCAAGCACGGCGGGTTCCCTGCCCCGCCGTACAACTGCCGTACAACCGCTGCGAGAGGTCACAAAGGGTACGGCACTGCAGAGCCGCAGGGAACTATGCATCACTGGTGTCCTCACCAGTTTTAAAAGTACATACCCGCTACACATGATTTTTTTTACATCTCAAAAATCTGGAATTTTCAGAGGGGTGTGTAGACTTAAAATCCACTGTAGGCCCAAAAAGCAGGAGAGACAGTGGAGGCACGTGGCTGAAAGGGAATCAGGGATATAAACAGCATCCACTGGTGACAATTGGAAACATAACCAAACTATTTGAAACATGGTGATATACTTTAAAGCAGACCTCTCACTAAAGTTCCAAGTCCAGTTATTACATCATGCCCCACATTCCAAAGTGTTAAAACCCTTGTCAGGTTTTATTGTTGTCTGTGTTCCAAATGGGATAGGAAATTCTAAGCTCTAAAACCTGTGAAAAATTTTAGAAAACATATTTACCTTCCACCCAGATTCCACAGAGGAGAGGGTGACATTACGATCCTTCCTGCAAGATGCTAGAAATGCTGACCATTTCAAACCTCATGAGAAGAATCTGCAGGACTGTCTGCTTCTGAGATTTGGGATCCTCATTTTTTCCAGGTGTCACTATGGTGATGTCAATCTCATGTCTAGGTGCCAAGGGTGGAAGCTGAATAGGAGTATATTTCGAAATTTTCTTTCACAGGTTTTTTTTTTGTACAGCTTTAATGCACCTCTTCAGAATAGCCTGATGTATAATGCCTTGTTTCCACTGAACGGAACGGTTCGGGTCGGTACAGAATGGAACGGTTTGAATGGTCCGGTCTATTCTGGTGAGCGTTTCCACTGCAAGTCGGACCGTCAGGGACCATTCAGGGTTTAGAAAGAATGCCTCGTGTGTCCGCCAATCAGTGGAATGTATTGTAGCTCCGCCCTAACCGAACCGTTCCATTTTCTATGGCCCCACATCTGAAGCAGGACCCAGAATGGTGCGGTACGGTTCGGTTTTATGGCACGCTTTTATAATGGAAACACCCAAAATAGCGTACCGTACCGAACCGTACCGAACCGATCCGCTCAGTGGAAACGAGGCATAAGTTGACCTTGCTTTTTAGTGCATATTCTGCTTTCACAGCTTAGGATCTGCAATGTGCCTTCATTTGTCTTACATCCCCTATATAATTTTATTTTCAGGCTTGCTGAAGCAGCTGCTAAACTTTGACCACTTTGTGCCTGTGATCATGAATGCTTCCATCTGGCTAGAAGAATCAGAAGACACACCTACATTACAAGCACAAAATCCTTTGCCTCTTCTGTTGAAAAAAGTAATGTACAATATCCTTTTTATATAAGAGCCCATTAACAAAAGTCAAGTCCATCGTGGTACGCTTAACATTTATTGCCCTAAAGTGCCTTGTGTCAGGGTAGCCAATTTATAAATTATATAATATTATAAATAGGCTGCCTAACACCCCACAACAGAAGGGAAAGTTTGACAGCACTTTGCATGGTGGTTTACTGCAACACAGATGCATTGTGACGGCGCATTGGTGTGCCATTTGCAATGAAAAGCACAGCAGCACAATAATGTGATTCAGCCATAAGCAAAGATGCAGCTTACTTAATTAGTCATTATATATGTTTTCTTCTAGATATTACTAAGCAAAGAAGAATTTTTACAGATTGCAAGTGCACAATGCATTGCTGCCGTTCTTGTGCTATCTCCATCTGTCTATGCACCAGCATTTATTTATGCTGACATTCCAGGTAAACTTTTTTAAAGCTCTTTAGTTTAAAAATCATTATACATTTATTTCAAGTATAAAACAGCCATAACAAGAAATACAATAAAATATAGCTTATTTTTTTAATAAATGGGCTTTAAAAAAAGACAGTTGCTGGTAAATTTGGGAAATTGCTGTAAATATTGCAGGCTGTATCTTATTGAGAGGGAAATAATGTAGAAAGGAGTGTTGTAGAAAACTTGGGATTAGATAACAGACCTGGCCTATCAAACTGTAATGTCATATAGTCAGGGCGTTTTTTCCTCAAACAATAGGTGCTGGAACTCAACCACGACCCCCCCCCCAAAACCCCTCCACCCACACACACCCTTCAAATCACATCAAATAGTGGGTGTGGTCAGTCAAATTTCTCAAACAGTAGGAGGGTCTTAAGGGGGCATTAAATACCAGGATTGCATTACATACAGATTGCAGAGTTCAGGGGGATTACAGAGTGCAGAGCTGTCACTTGTAAACACAGAAACCAGACTTATGTGTTTACAAGTGATTGTGGTGAGTAGGCCCCCCCCAGGGTCTGAGCCAGAGGTGGTGGAACTGAGTTCCACCAAGTTCCCCCTGAAAAAAAGCCCTGCATGTTGAAAGTGGCATTTCAATGTTATTGTCACATGAGATCAGGGGCGGACTGACAAGTCTGTCCATTTGGCCGCGGCCCAAGGGCCCGCCTCTGATGGGGGCCCGCCAGTGCCACCTGCTGGAACTCTCAGACCATCTTTCAGAGCTCACCCAGGCCCCAGCACTGCCTTGGAGGGTAAGGGGGGAGAGCGAGCGCTGCCAGTGTCCTGTCAATTTTTCCCCCCTCTGTCTAAAACTGCCTGTGCATGCGCAGAATGGGAGGGCACTCCAGTTGATTTCCTGATCAGCTGGCGTGACTTCACCATAGCGCATGTTCACATTGTAGGAGGCTTTGTTTAGATGGGAGATACCATTTGACGGGCACAATTGAATGCTATGCAAAGAGCGGAGGGACACCGTATTTGTCATATTGTGCTTCGATGTTGCGCCGCGGGTTTACAGTCTGCTTAAGGTCCGGTTTTGTCTGTGTTGCAGGGCGGGTTTTGTGTGTTGAACGGCGGATTTTGCCTGTGTCTAAGGGCGGGTTGCAACATAGACAAAATCCACCCTTCAACACACCCACAACCCGACCTGCAACAGTGAGGCTCAATCTGACAACAACAGTGTCCCTCCGCTCTTTGCATCGCTTTCAATTGTGCCCGTGAAATGGTATCTCCCGTCGAAAAAAAGCCCCCTACGATGTGCGCATGCTCTATGGTGACGTCACTCCAGCTGATCGGGAAATCAGCTGGGGTGCCCTTCCGTTCTGCGCATGCGTGGGCACTTTTTGACAAAGGGCACAAATCGATAGCACACCGGATCAAACAGAGCGGGGATCTCCTCTCTAACCCCCATGCACAGTGAGTCCGCATTCATGGGCACAGTGAGTACTGAGGCCGCATTAAGGGGAACACTGAGGCTGCATTACGGGACACAGTAAGTCCACAGTCATAGGCACAGTGAGTCCGCAGTCATGGGCACAGTGAGTCCGCAGTCATGGGCACAGTGAGGCCGCAGTCATGGGCACAGTGAGGCCGCAGTCATGGGCACAGTGAGGCCGCAGTCATGGGCACAGTCATGGGCACAGTGAGACTCCATGAGACAAAAACAAACAAGCAGCGCTATATGGGTAAAGCATTAACACTTGTAGTCCTTAAACAAAGTAAACAGTTTATTTTTAATTTTTTTTTAAAGTGCAATAAATTAACAGCAACTGCTAATATTGAAAACTTGCAGAGATTGCAAAGACAGTCATAGAAGCAAATGGCTAATATAGATACTAATATAAAAATAATTGTTGTTTGAAAAGAACGGTACCACTGTGACATCTGGATGGGGAAGGGTCAACATCAACCGATCAGCTTGCAGGTATTAACATGGAAAGAATGTAGTTATCCTTGTAGATGACAATGGAAGCCCGGTAATCAAAGGGAGATGGTTAACTCACAGCCCCCAGCTGGTAGTCAGACTCTGCTGATATCTAAAAGGAAGATCGCAAAAGCAGAGTACTTTTGTGACAAGCGGATGGCTCTGTGGTTAGTCGTGGGTGTGAACTTCGCTGTACCACAGGCAGTGTGTTATGATGTCCGCCGCTGGAGGATGGGACCGGGAAAAGCCGAACAAGCTGACTGGAGCCGGGCGCACTGAGATGACGTCGGCGTCGCGCCGGAAACAAAGGAGAGCAGGAAATCCGTCTGTTGTAATGGACCGCAAGCTCTGGGTTACAGCAGCTTACATGTTTTGCGTGCATGCACTTTTTCAAAGTCTTTGAAAGTTTATACCTGCAAGCTGATCGGTTGATGTTGACCCTTCCCCATCCAGATGTCACAGTGGTACCGTTCTTTTCAAACAACAGTTATTTTTATATTAGTATCTATATTAGCCATTTGCTTCTATGACTGTCTTTGCAATCTCTGCAAGTTTTCAATAGTAGCAGTTGCTGTTTATAATTTTTTTTTTAAAAAGTGCAATAAATTAACTTTTTACTTTATTTAAGGACTACAAGTGTTAATGCTTCTTTGTTTTTGTCTCTTGTTATCAGTCCCTCAAGTGGTTGGCAGCTGCACAGGGTTTTAGCCTATTTTTGAATCTCCCAGGGTGTTATACCCACATATAGGGTTGACAGTTTTAGCGCTCAAGGAACTTTATGTTCAGTGAGGCTATATTCTTGGGCTCAGTGAGGCCGCAATCATGGGCTCAGTGAGGTTACAATCATGGGCTCAGTGAGGCCGCAATCATGGGCTCAGTGAGGCCGCAATCATGGGCACAGTGCGGCTCCATTCATGGGCACAGTGCGGCTCCATTCATGGGCACAGTGTGGCTCCATTCATGGGCACAGTGAGGCTTCATTCATGGGCACAGTGAGGCTTCATTCATGGGCACAGTGAGGCCGCAATCATGGGCACAGTGAGGCCGCAATCATGGGCACAGTGAGGCTGTGCCCATGAGGCTTCATTAAGTGGCACAGTGAGACTGCATTGAGGGGCACAGTGAGGCTCCATTCATGGGCACAGTGAGGCCGCAGTCATGGGCACAGTGAGGCTGTAATCATGTGCACAGCGAGGCTCCATTCATGGGCACAGCGAGGCTCCATTCATGGGCACAGTGGGGCTGCATAAATGGGCACAGTGAGTGAGGTTGCATTCATGTGCACAGTGAGTGAGGTTGCAATCATGGGCACAGTGAGGCTGCATTCATGGGCATTGGTGAGGTTGCATTGAGCGGCACCGCTGATGGGGTGTTAAGTACAGAACGTACCTGGTAGTAGAGCCTGACTTGTAGGAGGAGACCTCTCTTACAGCCCTGGCTCAGGAGTCACTGGAGTGAGGACAGTGAGCTCTAGAGCGCAGCGAGGTAGGAGTGCCTGAGGTAGTTGTAGTAGCCTGGCACAGTGGCAGGGTGATGATCCTCCAGGGATGGCTGGAACTGTAGGCAGCAGTAAGGATGTTTGCAGGTCAGCGACCCAGGAGCTGGCAGGTACAGGAACAGCAGGTAGCTGGAGCAGGGTGAGACAAGCCGGATTAGGTGCAACACACAGCAGCAGACAGCAGCAGGGTCAGACAGGCCGGGTCGGAGCAGGTAATCAGACGGTTGGATACAGGAGACTAAGCGTGGTCAGAGGTACAGGCAAGGTCTGGCAGCAGGTAGGCAAATAGAAGACGGAGCAGGGTCAAGGCAAGCCAAGGTTAGGATTGGAGATATCGGATGGTCAAGGAGAGCCGGGTCGGTACAGGTAACAGATAGACAGGTATGCAGATTACTGGTACAGAGCTGCAGATCAGACAGCAATGCATCATTGCAGTTGCTGACTTTTTAAAGGCATAATAGCGACAAGTAGCGCTAACGTGCACGCGCGCGCAATTGGCAGTCAGGTAAAAAGGTTAAATGAAAGCCATAATTAGCAAAGAAGGGGGATTGCCCAGTGGCCGAATGGTTGGCATTATTATAAGCGAACTCTGCTAAGGGCAATAGGGACACCCAATCATCTTGTGCAAAGGACGTAAAGCATCTGATGTACTGTTCAAGAGTCTAATTTGTCCTCTCAGTTTGCCCGTTGGTTTGGTGGTGATAAGCTGAGGACATAGCAAGTTCAATTTTCAAAATCTCACACAGAGCTCTCCAAAAACGTGAAGTGAATTGGACCCCCCTATCTGACACGATGTTCAAAGGGAATCCATGTAATCTGATAATTTCTTTGATGAATACACGGGCAGTCTCAGCAGCGGATGGGTAGGATGGTTTAGTGATAGGAAATGGACCATTTTAGACAGGCGGTCTAAGACCACAAAGATTGCTGTACATCCCTCGGAACATGGAAGCTCCACTATAAAATCCATAGCAATAATTTTCCATGGCCTATCAGGTACAGGTAGGGGTTTTAGTAGTCCCTAGGCTCGGGTTCCTTTTTGTCTTGTTTTGATTACAGACAGGGCATGCACTGACGTATGATTTGCAGAACTCCTCCAGACCTGGCCACCAGAGTCTTACGGACTCCAAAATGTCCTGCCAGCGGGTGGTCGTGGAGAAGCTTTAGTACTTCAAGCCGAGTGCTTCCTGGAACAAAAATTTGGCTCCTCCTCTAGAATAATCCGTCTCTGGAAGTCAAGGTGGTACCAGCGGGTTTGGAAGAGTCCATGGATGCTTCTCTAATTTGAGAGAGCAGATCTGTCTGTAGGAGAAGAAAGTTACCTGCTGGTAGGATGGTGTCGGGAACAGATAAATCCTTTGGGTTGTCGTGCATACGCGATAGTGTGTCACGTACCTGGTAGACGAGCCCAATGTGCAGGGAGCGGCTTCTCGTAGCCTCTGATTCACGAGGCCCTGGTAGAGGGAACAGGAGCTCGCGAGGGCAGAGGGCACAAGTGCCTGACTGGTAAGCTGAGTAGGGGCCTTGAGCAGAAGCTGTAGTCCACGGCAGGGTGCAGTAGTGGAACACTCGTGGCAGAGCAGCAGAGCAGGTGAGGGCAGACCGGGTCAAACACTGGCAGGCTGGTTCAGGTACAAAAGCGGGATCCAAAACGGGAGTCAGAGTCCAGGCCGGGTCAGTTCGTTGGGCAGGCAGAAATCAGGTTAGAGGGATAAGCAAAAGAGTCGTCAAGGCAAGACGGGATCAGAGGGGCAGGCAGCAAACAGGATACACAGAGGGAAGCCGGATCAGGTAGGAAGTTCAGCAGCGGGGTATCAATCAGCAGGGGTCTCAGGAAACGCTGTAGACCAGACAGCACTGGGCAGCATGACAGGGGAGTTTAAATACCCGATTCTGGCGCCAAGCGCCGTCACCGTGCGTGCGCGTGCACCCGTTGCGCTATCGCGCATGCGCATGCGCCGAACAGTTCCTCCAAAAGCAGGCATTCTTTTGATGCTGCTGTTGCCGGGCAGATTATGTAAATGCCTTTCCTGACATTGCCCCCCTCCAACGGGCAGCCTCCGGATGCCCAACTGGGCCATCTTAACTGGGTGGGATCTTTTGAAGGCCAGAATTAGTCTCTCTGCGTGGATGTTAGTCTCTGGTTCCCAGGAATTTTCTTCTGGGCCATAGCCCTTCCATTTTACCAAGTACTGGGTTTGGTTGCGCCTCCTCCTGCAGTCTAGGATGGATTCGACCTCGAACTCCTCCTCCCCATTGATTAGTACTGGTTCTGGGGGGCCTATACCCCGATCGGAGAATGGATCTGGAACTGCAGGTTTGAGTAGGGCCACATGGAACACCGGGTGTATCCGGAAGGATTCCGGCAGTTTCAACTCATAAGCCACATCGTTAATCCGTCTTAAAACAGGGAAGGGGCCCACAAATTTGGGGCCCAATTTCTTGGAAGGGCATGCTAAATTCAAGTTCACCGTGGACAGCCAGACTTGGTCTCCGGGCACTAGGTTAAGCTCCCCCCTCCTCCTCCTGTCGAATATCTCTTTGTTATATTTCTGGGTCCTTGCCATTGTTTCTTGTAGTAGTTTGTTGTTATCGTTAAAGAACTTCAGAGTCTCTTGGGTGGCTGGAACTGCACATTCCGGTATATTATTGGATAGGAACAAGGGGTGGAAACCGTAGTTTGCGAAAAAGGGGGACTGTTTGGTAGCTGAGTGGACAGAGTTGTTGTACGCAAACTCGGCAAGAGGTAGTAAGGGTACCCAATCGTCCTGAGAAAAGCCTGAGAAACAGCGTAGATATTGTTCGAGCGTCTGATTGGTTCGTTCAGTCTGCCCATTGGTCTGCGGGTGATAAGCCGAAGAAAGGCACAGGTCAATTTTTAAGGATCCACAAAGTGCTCTCCAAAATCTGGACGTAAACTGCACTCCTCGATCGGATACGATGTTTGAAGGGATACCGTGCAGCCTTACTATTTCCTTGATGAACAGTTTTGCGGTTTCAGGAGCGGAAGGTGCGCCTCTCATAGGCAAAAAATGGGCCATTTTGGATAGTCTGTCTACTACCACAAAAATGGTAGTGCAGTCTTCGGATGGAGGTAACTCAACAATAAAATCCATGGAGATCATTCTCCAGGGTCTTTCTGGAATGGGTAGGGGTTTTAATAGTCCCCATGCTTTGGCCTTGCTGCCCTTGTTTCGGGTGCAAACGGCGCATGAATCCACGTAGTCTCTACAGTCCTTCAATAGGCGAGGCCACCAAAACATGCGCTGAAGAAGTTCAGATGTCTTGTGGATACCGAAATGGCCAGCCAGTTCATGGTCGTGGCAAGACTTAAGGACCTTGACTCGTGCTTGTTGAGGTACGAAAATCCTGTCCTGGAACCACAGCAGGTCATTTCTCCGCTGTAAGGTAACGTCCGGTAGGTGTAATTCACTTGTGTAAGCTCGTTTGATCTGAGATAGTACGTCTTCTTGTAATAAAAGAAAGTTTCCAGGCGTCAGGATGGTGTCCGGGAGTGACGAGGTTTGAGGTTCACTGAACATCCGGGAAAGTGCATCAGGTTTTGTGTTCTTTGACCCGGGCCTGTAAGTAATGTGAAATGAGAACCTGGTAAAAAAAAGTGCCCACCTAGCCTGACGTGGTCTCAGTCTCTTGGCGGTTTTCAAGTTCTCCAGGTTCTTGTGGTCTGTGTAGACCAAAATGGGGTGTGCTGCCCCCTCCAGCAAGTAGCGCCATTCCTCCAGTGCTGCCTTAATTGCGAATAATTCTCTGTCCCCGACATCGTAGTTTCTTTCTGCTTCGGACAACTTACGAGAAAAGAAAGCTACAGGGTGTAACAGGGCCTTGGGACCCTGCCTCTGGGAGAGTACTGCTCCCACGGCAATCTCTGAGGCGTCTACTTCTAGGGTATAGGGCAGGGCTGGGTCTGGGTGTCTTAGGACAGCGGCTGAGATGAACTGACCCTTGAGGGTAGAGAAGGCAGCCTGGGCCTCAGGGGTCCAGTTGAAGCGCGTGCCTTGTTTTGTCAGGCTGGTGATGGGGGCGATGATGGTGGAAAAACCCCGGATAAATTTGTGATAGAAATTCGCGAACCCCACAAACCGCTGGATCCCTTTCTTGTCCGTAGGGGCTGGCCAATCCAGGATGGCGGAGACCTTTTGTGGGTCCATCTTGATGCCTTCCACGGAGATAATCAGCCCCAAGAATTGGATGCTTTGCTGCTCGAAGACACATTTTTCAGGTTTCGCATACAGACCGTGTTGACGGAGTCGGGTTAGTACCTTCCCAACATGTTCCCGATGGATGGACAGAGAGGGAGAGAAAATTAGGATGTCGTCTAGATAGACGATAACGAACAGGTCAAGATAGTCTCTGAAGGCCTCATTCACAAAATGTTGAAATGTAGCTGGGGCGTTGCATAGACCGAAGGGCATCACACGGTATTCAAAATGCCCGAATCGGGTACGGAAGGCGGTCTTCCATTCATCCCCGCTTCGAATCCGGACTAGGTTGTAGGCCCCACGTAGGTCTAGTTTGGTGAATATAGAAGCGGTTCCGAGTCTCTGGAAGAGTTCAGGCACCAGAGGAAGGGGGTAACGATTCTTGATCGTAATCTTGTTAAGCTCACGGTAGTCTACGCAAGGGCGTAGTGAGTGGTCCTTCTTCTCGACAAAGAATATCCCCGCTCCTGCCGGTGAAGTGGAAGGGCGGATGAACCCTTTTTTCAGATTATCATCAATGTAAGTTTTGAGAGTCCCCAGCTCCAATTCGGTCAGAGGGAAGATCCTCCCGAACGGTACCTCTGCCCCAGGGAGGAGTTCAATCGGGCAGTCGTAGGGCCTGTGTGGGGGTAATGTCTCTGCACCTTTCTTGCTGAATACATCCAGAAAGGTGTGGTATGCTTTGGGGACGGATTGGCGGGTCTCGGTATCAGCATCGAGACACAGTAGCGAAGAAGGCGTATCAGTGTTTTTCAATAGGCAATGCTGGCGGCAATAAGGAGAGCGGAAGCTGATCTTTCCAGTAGTCCAGTCAATCTTGGGGTTGTGAGCCCTCAGCCATGGCATACCCAGTATAATGGGAAACAAGGGGGACTCAATAATGTCCAGGCAAAGCCATTCCCGGTGGCTATTGGAGATGATTGTGTCCAGAGGGGCCGTCTCCTGGGTAACAGGCCCGGATTTGATGGCTGATCCGTCGGCCAGATGGATGGATAGGCCCTTAGCTCTGGGTTGTAGGGGGATTCGGAACTTGCTGGCGAAAGATGCATCCATAAAGCCGCTACACGCTCCGGAGTCAATTAGGGCGGTAGCTTGGATATTCCCTCCTGGAAGCTGTAGGGAAATTTAAACAGCCAGATGAGTTGCGTTATCAAATGAAACAGGTGAGCAGGTAGAACAAACAGAGGAAGACTTACGGGACTTGGCGGGACAGGACCTCACGTAGTGTCCCGGTTCGCCACAGTACAGGCATAGGTTGTTGTTCCGCCGGCGTTGACGCTCCTCGGGAGTAAGCGAGGGTCGAAGCAAACCAAGCTGCATGGGCTCTGGAACGTCGGTGGGCGTATGAGCGAACGCCGGAGGAGCGGAGTGAGGAAGGTTTGGGTTAAACACACGGGGAAGCATCCAGACAGGGCGAGAAGGGCCCGTGGTGCGTTCTGCCCTTCGTTCCCTTAGCCGTCTGTCGATTTGGGTAGCCTGCAGAATCAGAGCGTCAAGCGTTGCGGGGATGCCCACCCGGGCCAGTTCATCCTTAAGAGGTTCCGAGAGGCCTAGGCGGAACTGGTGACGCAGGGCAGCGTCATTCCAGTTAGTGTCCGCGCTCCAACGCCGGAATTCGGACACGTAATCTTCCACGGCCCTGCGGCCTTGTTGTAGGGAGCATAATGCGGCTTCTGCAGTGGCCGCCTGAAGGGGGTCCTCATAGAGGAGGTCCATTGCTTGAAGGAAGGAACTTAGCAGGTTCAGGCAGACGTCCTTGTGTTCCAAGAGACGATGGGCCCACGTCTGGGGTTCTCCTGAAAGTAGGGAAATGACAAAACCCGCCTTGGTGGATTCAAGCGAGAATGTCCGGGGCTGTAACGCAAAGAACAGTTCGCAGGCGTTACGGAAGGCCCTGTATTTGCTTCGGTCCCCCGAGAATCTTTCCGGAGTGGGGACCCTAGGTTCTGGTGGCAGCATTACCACAGATGGCGCAGGAGAAGTTCCAGAGGCCGGGGTGGATAAGGTCCGGACTTGTTCCTCCAGATGGGTGTACCCCTCTTGCAAACTTCTGACGGCCGAGGTAAGTCCGTCCAGGCTGCGGCACAAGTCCTCCATTGGAGAGGCTCCCTGCGTGGGCTCGGACATGGCTGTCTGGTACTGTCACGTACCTGGTAGACGAGCCCAATGTGCAGGGAGCGGCTTCTCGTAGCCTCTGATTCACGAGGCCCTGGTAGAGGGAACAGGAGCTCGCGAGGGCAGAGGGCACAAGTGCCTGACTGGTAAGCTGAGTAGGGGCCTTGAGCAGAAGCTGTAGTCCACGGCAGGGTGCAGTAGTGGAACACTCGTGGCAGAGCAGCAGAGCAGGTGAGGGCAGACCGGGTCAAACACTGGCAGGCTGGTTCAGGTACAAAAGCGGGATCCAAAACGGGAGTCAGAGTCCAGGCCGGGTCAGTTCGTTGGGCAGGCAGAAATCAGGTTAGAGGGATAAGCAAAAGAGTCGTCAAGGCAAGCCGGGATCAGAAGGGCAGGCAGCAAACAGGATACACAGAGGGAAGCCGGATCAGGTAGGAAGTTCAGCAGCGGGGTATCAATCAGCAGGGGTCTCAGGAAACGCTGTAGACCAGACAGCACTGGGCAGCATGACAGGGGAGTTTAAATACCCGATTCTGGCGCCAAGCGCCGTCACCGTGCGTGCGTGCGCGCTCCCGTGTGCGCGCGCACCCGTTGCGCTATCGCGCACGCGCATGCGCCGAACAGTTCCTCCAAAAGCAGGCATTCTTTTGATGCTGCTGTTGCCGGGCAGATTATGTAAATGCCTTTCCTGACATAGTGCATCTGATTTAATGTTTTTTGAACCTGGCCGATAGGTAATGTGAAAGCAGAAGCGTGAGAAAAATAGGGCCCAACGGGCCTGCCGAGGTTTCATCCGTTTAGTGGATCTTAAATATTCCAAGTTCTTGTGATCGGTATAAATACTGGATGGGCAGCGCCCTCCAGCAAGTACCTCCATTCCTCTAAGGCGGCTTTGATGGCAAGTAGCTCCCTATCACCCACATCATAATTTCTCTCCGCAGGGGAGAGTTTCCGGGAGAAAAACCCCACAGGGTGCATTAAGTCCTTGCTTCCTTGGAATTGGGAGAGGACAGCCCCAACTGCTACTTCAGATGCATCCACTTCAAGTATGTAAGGCAGTGCAGGATCAGGATGGCTGAGAATTGGAGCTGATGTAAAAAGTCCTTTTAAGTGTATCAAAGGCTTTTTGGGCCTCAGGGTTCCAATGGAAACGTGAGTTCTGCTTGGTTAATTGTGTAATGGGTGTGATTATTGCGGAAAACACCTTGATGAATCTCCTATAGAAATTTGAAAAACCCACAAAACGTTGCACTCCTTTTTTATCCAAGGGTACCGGCCAGTCCAGTATAGCAGACACCTTTTGGGAATCCATCTTGATTCCTGTAGGGGAGATTACCAGGCCCAGGAATTGAATGGTTTCCTGCCCAAATTCGCATTTCTCCACCTTGGCATACAGTCCATGTTGGCGGAGGCGACTTAGTACCCTGCGGACATGTTCCCGATGTCTGTCAAGTGACCCGGAAAAGACTAGAATGTCATCTAGGTAGACAATGACGAAGATGTCAAGAAAGTCTCTGAACACATCATTGATAAAGTGCTGAAAAGTGTCCCGGGCGTTGCACAGACCGAAGGGCATGACCAAATATTCGTAATGGCCGAACCGTGTACGAAAAGCTGTCTTCCACTCATCCCCGGCCCGAATGCGGACCAGATTGTAGGCCCCCCTAAGATCCAACTTGGTGAAGATGACAGCAGACCTTAATTTCTGGAAGAGTTCAGGTATCAGGGGTAGCGGATAACGGTTCTTGACCGTGATGTTGTTTAGCTCACGTAATCCACACATGGGTGGAGGGTCTGATCCTTTTTGGTGAAAAAGAATATTCTGGCGCCCGCTGGTGAGGTAGATGGGCGAATGAACCCCTTGCCCAGATTTTCGGCAATGTATACTGTGAGGGGGTTAGCTCGGCAGCGGGTGTGTGTGACCCCCGAGATGGGCTCCCCACACAAAAACAGGCCCAGCAAACGGAGGTTGTGGTTTTCAAAATCAAAAAGGTGCGGTTTATTTTCTATTTACAGTGACAAAACACAGCAAAGCAAAAGAAACATAAACAAAATAAATCCTGGTCAACTTGACCTCTGACTAAACATACAGGTTTCCTAACTAACAACTGGGATCAGCCTAGTGCTGTCCTAGTCCCTAAGTCCCTGGTTTTAAATGTCCAAGCAAATAGCCACACAGGCTTTGTCTCACCGCACAGGGGTTCACTCTCCCTAGACAGTCCACACAGGTCTGGGTCCAGGCATGAGCAAACACCTAATGAATCTGGGAGTTTTTATAGAGGCCTTAAACGAGCTGACAAGCTTCAGCTGGTCTCATCAACTCCCTGCCTGCACGACGCCCAGCCCTCTCCCTAGAGGTATGAATCATCCATGAGCCCACTAGCCTCAGCTGGGCTTCATCAACTTTCTCCCTAGTTGTATAAGTCGGCGTAAAGCCTGAATCTGGGTGAAATATATCTACCCCCCTGGATGCAACCAGGTGACTTTACCTTCCTGCTGTCACATACCCCCCCCTCTTGTTTTAACCTCGGGGTTGGAACACCAGCAATCAGGCATTCATGTACTCGAGACAAAGCATCCACATTCCCCATTTGAACGCCAGGGCGATGCTTTACTGTGAAGTTGAATTCCTGGAGGGCCAGGAACCACCTATTCACTCTTTTATTTGTTTCCTTGTTTTGAGCCATCCACTTTAACGGAGCGTGATCCGTAACCATGTCAAAGTGCCTACCTAGCAGGTAGTACCGAAGGGAATCTAGAGCCCACTTCACCGCTAAACACTCTTTTTCAACGGTGGCGTAATTTACCTCATGGGACTTCAACTTCCTGCTGAGGTAAATGACTGGGTGCTCTTCCCCGTTCCAGACCTGGGACAATACTGCTCCTAACCCCACATCTGACGCATCACTTTGTACGACAAAGTCTTTAGAGAAGTCGGGTGAGTACAACACTGGCTGGCTACATAAGGCTTGTTTCAAGAATTGGAATGCTGCCTCAGTCTCGGGGGTCCATTTAATCATGACCGACCCTTTCCCCTTCGTCAGGTTGGTTAGGGGCACAGCCTTAGAAGCAAAGTGGGGAATGAATCGCCGATAATACCCAGCGATTCCCAGAAAGGCTCGTACCTGCTTCTTGCTGTTGGGACGTGGCCAACTCTGGATGGCCTCGACTTTGTTGAGTTGGGGTTTTATTACTCCCCTCCCAATGGTGTACCCAAGATATTTGGCCTCCTCCTGCCCAATGGTACACTTCTTGGGGTTAGCCGTAAACCCCGCTTCCCGAACAGAGTCCAGGACTGCTTGCACTTTTGGCAGATGTGAGGCCCAATCTGTGCTATGGACAATTACGTCATCCAGGTAAGCCGCAGCATACTTCCGATGGGGCCTCAGCATCTGGTCCATTTTCCGCTGGAATGTGGCCGGCGCATTCTGTAACCCGAACGGCATTCTTTTATATTGGAACGCCCCGTCTGGGGTTACAAATGCGGTTTTCTCTTTGGCCGACTTGGCCAGGGGGATTTGCCAATACCCTTTTGTGAGGTCAAGAGTCGTCATGTATCGGGCTGTTCCCAGCCGGTCGATCAACTCATCTATACGTGGCATGGGGTAGGTGTCAAATTTTGTAACTTTGTTCAACTGACGAAAATCGTTACAAAATCGCCAGCTCCCATCCGGTTTAGGCACCAACACAATGGGACTAGACCAATCACTTTGGGACTCCTCTATCACCCCTAAGTTCAGCATTTTCTGTACTTCCTCCCGTATTGCCTCCCGTCGGGCCTCTGGGATCCGATAGGGTTTTAACTTCACCCTTTCACCGGGCGGGGTAATGATGTCATGCTCTACCCCAGATGTTTGTCCCGGCAGCTCAGAGAATACCTCCTTGTTGCGAAGCACAAACTCCTTAACCTCCTGTTGTTGGGGTTGTGACAAGGTGGCTGCTATTCCAACCTCAGGAATCACGCAACCAGTTTGAGCTGGTGACCAAGTGTCTGCGACTAGGGACTCTCTATCCCTCCAGGCTTTCAACAGATTAACGTGATAGATCTGTTCGGGCTTTCGCCTTCCTGGTTGTCTGACCTTGTAATTCACTTCGCTCACTTTTTCCATTATCTCGTAGGGGCCTTGCCATTTGGCAAGGAATTTACTTTCAACCGTAGGGACAAGTACCAGTATCCTATCCCCCGGGGAAAAGGTACGGGTCTTGGCTCCACGGTTGTACACTCTCTGCTGTGCTAACTGCGCTTGGGCCAAATGTTCCTTCACGATGGGCATTACCTGTGCAATTCGGTCTTGCATCAGGGCGACATGCTCAATCACACTCCTGTGGGGAGAACTCTCACTTTCCCAAGTTTCCTTGGCAATATCCAACAGCCCTCTTGGGTGTCTCCCATACAGTAACTCAAAGGGGGAGAATCCCGTAGAGGATTGGGGCACCTCCCTAATAGCAAACATCAGATAAGGAAGTAGACAGTCCCAATCCTTTCCATCTCTATCCACCACTTTCTTCAACATTTGTTTTAGGGTTTTGTTGAATCTTTCAACCAGCCCATCGGTTTGGGGGTGATACACAGATGTACGTAATTGCGTCACTTTGAACAATTTACACAGCTCCTTCATAACCCGGGACATAAAGGGTGTACCTTGGTCCGTAAGCAGTTCTTTACAAATACCCACCCGGCTAAACACAAGAGATAGCTCTTTGGCTATGGTTTTGGCCGAGGTATTTCGGAGAGGGATCGCTTCTGGATAACGGGTGGCATAGTCCATTATAACTAATATGTACTGGTGCCCCCTAGCGGACTTGATTATAGGACCTACCAAATCCATGGCGATCCTCTCAAACGGGACCTCAATGATGGGTAGAGGGACCAGCGGGCTACGGAAATGTGGCATCGGGGCCGACCTCTGACACACAGGGCAGGAGGAACAATAATTTTCTATGTCCCTCATCACCCCCGGCCAATAGAATCTCTGTAATACCCTCTCTCGGGTTTTCTCTGTCCCCAGATGACCTCCAAGAACGTGCCCATGGGCCAACTCCA
The DNA here is from genome assembly GCA_029206835.1 of Rana muscosa. Lineage (NCBI taxonomy): Eukaryota > Metazoa > Chordata > Amphibia > Anura > Ranidae > Rana > Rana muscosa. The sequence continues at coordinate 237,090,860 of CM055120.1, forward strand.
ACACCAACTTCCTGTAAGGTTTGGGCACCACAAGCTGCTCAACGGTTTCTTCTGCCCTTTTTGCCACCCGATACAGTAGGTCCTTCTCTACGCTGAAGTATGGGTAAGTGCAGGTATTATCTGGGTTCACTAACTCGCCATCTATTTTCACTACGTTTTCCCGTGCCTTTATTAGGGCGGGGTCTTTCAACTGTTCTGTGGCAAAGTTTTCCCTGTGAACCTCAAGATCAGAAAACTCCACAGACGGTAGGTTTTCGTCTGAGGAGGTGGGCTCCTCTCCAGTTTCTTGAGTCTCCCCTGCCAATACTGATAAGGGAAATTCCGGAGAGTCCTCACCACTCTCAGGGGAGTTCTGGCTATCACATTCCTGGTACATAGGGGCACCAGTGGGGGGCTCAGGATCATCCCACAGTTCCCAGAACTTCGGAAAATCCCTTCCCACAATGGCGTCATGCGGTAACTGAGATACTAAGTCCACTGGATGAGAGAGGGTACCTTTGGGGGTCTCGAAACACACTGTAGTCACTGGATACTCTCGGGTGTCCCCATGCACACAAATAACAGCTACCTTGCTATTCCCAGAGACCTCTGTTTTAACTAACTCAGCCTTTATCAGGGTCACAAGGCTACCTGAATCCAGCAATACCACAACATTTCTACCATTAACACACATTTTGCATAAATGTTTCTCAGTTCCTCGAATGGCAGTGCATGCGACTGTCGCACACAGCGACTGACGTCTGCCCGTCAGAAAGTCACACTGCATGGGTTCCTCCACAACCGGGCAATTGGCTGCAATATGTCCCGCTTGCCGGCAGCGGTAGCAAACGATCCTTCTTGCGGCCTCTTGAGCCGCTGATTTCCCAGGCTGTTCTCGCCAAACTTGGGGTAGAGCTCCCACCCTCTCACTCTCTCCACCCTCACCCCTTGGAATCCTCTTATCCGCCCCTGGGGATGGTCTGGTCTTAGGGTGGAAAGTCCGAGTGTCTCTGGAAGAGGCCGTCAGGTTCTCTGTAGCCAAGTATTTCTCCACACGATCCACAAGACCATCGGCCGTCTCTGGGTCTCCATGGCTTACCCACTTTTGGATGGCAGTAGGAAGAGCTCTCAAAAACCGATCCATTACAACACGTTCCACAATCTTTGGTGCGGACAAAGTCTCTGGCTGTAGCCACTTTCTGCTCAGGTGAATGAGATCATACATTTGAGACCTGGGGGGTTTTCTAAGCTGGAAAGTCCAGTTATGCACACGCTGAGCCCGGACAGCCTGGGTGACACCCAGCCTTGCCAATATTTCAGCTTTTAGCATCACATAGTCTTTTGCTTGGTTAGGCTCTAGGTCATAGTAAGCTTTCTGCAATTCACCAGTTAACAGAGGAGCCACCAGTCCAGCCCACTGCTCCTCAGGCCACTTTTCTCTTTCAGCGGTCCTTTCAAATGTGGTCAAAAATACCTCTGGATCATCCTCTCCAGTCATTTTTGTCAATAAACGACTCACCCCAAAGGACGCGGTATTAGTGGGACGGCTTTCCTCACTGGTCTGCGGACGTTGCTGCATTACTGCTTCCATCTGTTGTTGTAGTCTCTGCTCTTGCTTCTGCAACAGGTCTATGAAGCGGGCCTCAGATTGCTGCTGGGCTTGTTGCTGAGCCTCCAGACTCTGTTGCAAAGTTGCGTTTGTCTGCTGCTGGGCTGCAAGGCTCTGTTGATGAGCTTGCTGCTGGGCTGCGAAGTTCTGTTGTTGAGCTGCAAGGCTCTGTTGATGAGCTGCAAGGCTCTTTTGCAAACCTGCATTTGTCTGCTGTTGATTGGCATTTGCTAGAGCCAGCTGCTTCAGTATCTCCTCCATGCTGGCTTAAAAAAAAAACTGCCACTGGTTCTCCACCAACTGTGAGGGGGTTAGCTCGGCAGCGGGTGTGTGTGACCCCCGAGATGGGCTCCCCACACAAAAACAGGCCCAGCAAACGGAGGTTGTGGTTTTCAAAATCAAAAAGGTGCGGTTTATTTTCTATTTACAGTGACAAAACACAGCAAAGCAAAAGAAACATAAACAAAATAAATCCTGGTCAACTTGACCTCTGACTAAACATACAGGTTTCCTAACTAACAACTGGGATCAGCCTAGTGCTGTCCTAGTCCCTAAGTCCCTGGTTTTAAATGTCCAAGCAAATAGCCACACAGGCTTTGTCTCACCGCACAGAGGTTCACTCTCCCTAGACAGTCCACACAGGTCTGGGTCCAGGCATGAGCAAACACCTAATGAATCTGGGAGTTTTTATAGAGGCCTTAAACGAGCTGACAAGCTTCAGCTGGTCTCATCAACTCCCTGCCTGCACGACGCCCAGCCCTCTCCCTAGAGGTATGAATCATCCATGAGCCCACTAGCCTCAGCTGGGCTTCATCAACTTTCTCCCTAGTTGTATAAGTCGGCGTAAAGCCTGAATCTGGGCGAAATATATCTACCCCCCTGGATGCAACCAGGTGACTTTACCTTCCTGCTGTCACAATACCTTCAGAGCCTCTTGTTCCTTTTCTGATAACGGGAAGATGCACCCAAAGGGGATCTCGGCCCCAGGAAGGAGCTCGATTGGGCAGTCATAGGGGCGGTGAGGCGGAAGGGAGTCAGCCCCCCATTTACTGAAGACATCAATGAATTCATGATAAGGTCTTGGGACGGACTGAAGCAGGTTCTGGTCAGAGTCCATACATAACAGGGTAGTGGATGGGCTGAGGGGTCCGGGTAGACAGTACTTCTGGCAGTAGGGGGACAGGAATGACACTTCTCCAGACAGCCAGTTGATCTGGGGATTGTGAGCCTGGAGCCAGGGTATACCCAGGATCACGGGAAACAAGGGAGAGGAGATAACATCAAGGGTCAGCCACTCCTTATGTTGAGAGGTAATGGTGGCAGGCAGAGGAAGGGTTTCCTGGGTTACCCGTCCTGATTTTATACAGGAACCATCGGCCAAGTAGACGGAAAGTCCATGAGTCTTTTCCTGAAGAGGGATGTTATGTTGATTGGCAAAGGTGGAGTCGAATAAACAGCTGCATGCGCCAGAGTCAATGATAGCGTTGACTGGAACTGTCCTTTCCTGGAGCTGCAATGAGAGAGGGAGAGCAAGGTGGGTTGCGTTGGCAGACAAGGCTGAGAGGTTCGCAGGAATTAAAGGAGGGACACTTACGCATCTTGACAGAACAGTTGCGCATGTAGTGACCTGCTTCGCCGCAGTAGAGGCACAGGTTCAGTTGACGGCGGCGTGCCCGTTCTTCGGGTGGCAAGGCTGGTCGCATTAATCCAAGTTGCATGGGTTCAGAGGTGTCCGGACTTAGACTGGCAGGATTTAAACAGGTGGGAGACAGGTAGTGAGAAGCAGGCATTGGAGCTCTTGTGGTCATCCATACTGGGCGACTTTGCTGGGAGGAACGCTCTGCCCGGCATTCACGAAGTCTGCGGTCAATCTGGATGGCCGTGGTAATCAAGGCTTCGAGGGACTCTGGTACCCCAACTCGGGCGAGTTCATCTTTAAGGCCCTCGGAGAGGCCCAAGCGGAATTGGTGCCGCAGGGCTGCATCGTTCCACTGAGTGTCTGCGCTCCAGCGTCTAAAGTCTGTGACATAGTCCTCTGCCGCTCTGTGACCCTGCTGGAGCGCAAACAGGGCAGACTCAGCGGTGGCAGTCCATTGGGGATCTTCATAAAGCTGGGCCATGGCTTTGAAGAAGGATAGCAGGGATTGTGTCTGAATGCTATTTTCTCCTAGTAGCCGATAAACCCAGGTCTGGGGTTCCCCCTGGAGTAATGAGATCACGAATCCCACTTTTGTGACTTCCAAGGAAAAAGTATGGGGTTGCAGAGCAAAATATAGCTGGCAGGCATTACGGAAGGCCCGGAATTTTGTTCGGTCTCCCGAAAACCTCTCTGGAACAGGAACTCTCGGTTCAGGTGGAAGCATCACCACTGAAGGAGCAGAGGCAGTCTGTGAAGACCTGGCAGAGGGTGCAGGGGCCGCATCACCGGAGGCAGAGAGACTCTGGACTTGTCCTTCCAGCCTGACATAGCCTTCCTGTAGACTTTTCACTGCTTGTGTGAGGGCCGCCAGGTGTTTGCAAATCTCCTCTATGGGAGGATCTTCTCCTGCAGGCTCTGTCATGGCTGTTTGATACTGTCAAGTACAGAACGTACCTGGTAGTAGAGCCTGACTTGTAGGAGGAGACCTCTCTTACAGCCCTGGCTCAGGAGTCACTGGAGTGAGGACAGTGAGCTCGAGAGCGCAGCGAGGTAGGAGTGCCTGAGGTAGTTGTAGTAGCCTGGCACAGTGGCAGGGTGATGATCCCCCAGGGATGGCTGGAACTGAAGGCAGCAGTAAGGATGGTTGCAGGTCAGTGACCTAGGAGCTAGCAGGTACAAGAACAGCAGGTAGCTGGAGCAGGGTGAGACAAGCTGAATTAGGTGCAACACAGAGCAGAAGACAGTAGCAGGGTCAGACAGGCCGGGTCGGAGCAGGTAATCAGACGGTTGGATACAGGAGACTAAGCATGTTCAGAGGTACAGGCAAGGTCTGGCAGCAGCTAGGCAAATAGAAGACTGAGCAGGGTCAAGGCAAGGTAAGGATTGGAGATATCGGATGGTCAAGCAGAGCCGGGTCGGTACAGGTAACAGATAGACAGGTATGCAGATTACTGGTACAGAGCTGCAGATCAGACAGCAATGCATCATTGCAGTTGCTGACTTTTTAAAGGCATAATGGCGGCAAGTAGCGCTAACGTGCATGCAATTGGCGCCGCCGCACAGGCACGGATGGATGCTGTTGCTTATTCTGCACAGGAGCAGTTATGCGCATGCTCGCACGCAAGAGCCTTCCTCCCTTTTTAGCAGTTCCCTGACATGGGCACTGGCGAGGCTGCATTGAGGGGCACTGGCGAGGCTGCATTGAGGGGCACTGGCGAGGCTGCATTGAGGGGCACTGGTTAAGGCTGCTTTGAGGGGCACTCGCAAGGCTGCATTGATGGGCACTGGTGAGACTGCATTGATGGGCACTGGTGAGACTGCATTGATGGGCACTGGTGAGACTGCATTGATGGTCAATGATCAGGCTACATTGATGGGCACTGATGGGGGCTCTTTTCAACATAGACTCCCAAATGGACACAGAGAGTACCCGCACGTGACGTCATTATGTATTACGACGCGCACCTCCATCTGCTGCAAACCTTCTAGCTCTACCAACCGGGATAGGGCAAAAGCCACCGCCTCCCTCCAAGTCCCTTTGCTCGCCTCGGAAAACAGTGCCCGGAACGGCGGAAGAGGAGAGGACACACCAGCCAGCCACAGCAGGGCCAGGTTGCAAGCCAGGCAGCCACCCATGCCGGTGACCCACCCACAGCAGGGCCAGGGTGCCAGCCAGCCACCCACGGGACCCACCCACACCAGGGAGCCAGCCAGCCACAGCAGGGTGCCAGCCAGCCACCCACAGAAGCCAACCACAGAGGACACGGGAATCAGCTACATGACCCATAGTTAAGGTAAGATGAGCCCTACACAGTGCCAATTTTATTTCTACATTGTGAGAGGTTGGGGCAGGGGTGAGAGTCATGACACAAGGAGGGGGTCCCTTGAGGACCAGAGTGAATCTAATGGGACTCTTTATAACAGACTCTATAATGAACACTGAAAGGGCCTCTGTTAGAGAGACCCCCCTCCGAGCCCCCTTAGGCTCCTTTGTAGTCTCTAATGGGTCCTGGAGGGGGGTCTCTCACTAACAGAGAATCTCTAATGGACACTGTTAGAGAGAGACCCCCCTCCAGGTCCCACTAGACTCTGTTGTAGACTTTAATGGGGCCTGGAGGGGAAGCTTTCTAACAGACTGTCTAATGGACACTGTTTAGATAGACACCCCCATCCAGGTCCCAGTAAAAAAAAAAAAGGCAGAAGGTGTACTTTGTGCAAAATGTAGGGGCGGGCCATGGGCCGGACAAGGAGCCATTGCTTTATTTGGTCCGGGGGCCCAGAGTCTTGTCAGTCCACCCCTGAATGAGATGATAGCACTTGTTTCAAGACAGAAGAAATCTGTAGGTTATACATTAAGCAATGCCATAATTCATCCTCTACAGAACTTATGGAGAACCCTGCACAAATAGGAACATTTCTAACTATACAACTGGGTAGGCTATGTCATGGTCAGGGAAAGAGGGTGAAGAGAGTTAGGTTTTACAGCAAACTTATGCTTTGCGCATTCACGATAAAGCAGCCAGATTACTTTAAGGTCTCATTCACAAGGGTGTACTAAAGTGTAGAGTTTATAGTTGGTAGCTATGATTAAGTACCATTGAGAGTTATTTTTTACAATAAAAAGGCGTTTGTATCGTAGTGCGGCTGTCCAGATTTTCCTTCTTCTGTACTAAAGTGTACACCCACATGAGGGGCGTGTTTGCCGGAAGAGGACGCACAGGTGTTTTGTGAATCCACGTGCATGAAGTCCCATTCATGTAATTTGTGACACAGTGGCTGCATGGACACAACCACTGCTTCCAATCTCACATCCGTCTGGGTGTGTTTGCATGCACCCACACTCACCTGCACCCACACAGATGTCAAATTGGGAGCAGTGGTTGTGTTCATGCAGCCACTGTGTCACAAAAGACATGCATAGGACTACATGCACGTGGATGCACAAAACACCTGTGCATCCCATACAGGCAAAGTACATCTCTCACATGGATGTATGCCTAGAGCGGAGTTCCACCCAAAAGTGAAACTTCCGCTTTAAGAGCAGGTGACCCCTGACATGCAACATTTGGCATGTAATTTTTTTTGGGGGGGGGGGTTCCAGCTCCCACTTCCTCCCGGGGCTCCGGAAGGAAGTTCACCTCTCCTCCCTGCCTCTCGGCAATCATCTGGGACACGTCACAGTTCCCAGATGATTGCCCGGCCAATCATGGCGCGCAACACGGCTCGCGCATACACAGTGCGTAACCGGCTGTGAAGCCACAGCCGGGCACCCACAGTTATGATGCTGGCGCCGAAGAGAGAAGGGGGAAACGAGGGGGGCTTCGTACGCCCGCATCGCTGGAACCTGGAACAGGCGAGTGTCCGATTTAATAAAAGTCAGCAGCTACACTTTTTGTAGCTGCTGACTTTTATATGTGTGAAATAGACATGTGCAGGATGAAAAAATTTGTTTCGATTCGTTATTTAATTAAATTTGTTTAGTTGCATTTGTTACATTCGTTTTCGGGATTCGTTTAGTTTCATATTCGAAAAAAATCTACCGCATTCGAAAAAAACCCCATCAAATTCGAAATAATTCTACCGCATTTGAAACCAATATATAAAACCATCTTCCGAAATTCGAATTTCGTATACAATGAATTTGAATTTGAATAGAAAAGATTAGAATAGAGTAGAAAAGTATAGACTAGAAAAACAATAGAATAGAATAAAATATAATATATGCTTTTCTAGTCTATTCTTTTCTACTCTATTCTAATCTTTTCTATTTAAATTCATTCTATTCAAAATTAGAATAATCGGAAGATAGTTTATATATATATATATATATATATTATAAAACTTTTTTTCTTTTCTGTTCTATTGTTTTTCTATGCTAATCTTTTCTATTATTTTACATTCTATTCTAATCTTTTCTATTCAAGTTCATTCTATACAAAATTCTCCCACTTAAAAAGATGAGAGATTCCTGTAATTGTCATCATAGGTATACCTCAACTATGAGAGACAAAATGTGGAAACAAATCCAGACAATCACATTGTCTGATTTGGAAAGAATTTTTTTTTGCAAATTATGGTGGAAAATAAGTATTTGGTCAATATCAAAAGTTCATCTCAATACTTTGTTATATATCCTTTTTTGGCAATGACAGAGGTCAAACGTTTTCTGTAAGTCTTCACAAGGTTGTCACACACTGTTGCTGGTATGTTGGCCCACTCCTCCATGCAGATCTCCTCTAGAGCAGTGATGTTTTGGGGCTGTCACTGGGCAACACGGACTTTCAACTCCCTCCAAAGATTTTCTATGGGGTTGAGATTTGGAGACTGGCTAGGCCACTCCAGGACCTTGAAATGCTTCTTATGAAGCCACTCCTTTGTTGCCCGGGTGGTGTGCTTGGGATCATTGTCATGCTGAAAGACCCAGCTACGTTTCATCTTCAATGCCCTTGCTGATGGGAGGAGGTTTGCACTCTCACGATCAAATCTCACAATACATGGCCCCATTCATTCTTTCATGTACACGGATCAGTCGTCCTGTTCCCTTTGCAGAGAAACAGCCCCAAAGCATGATGTTGCCACCCCCATGCTTCACAGTAGGTATTGTGTTATTTGGTTGCTACTCAGCATTCTCTCTCCTCCAAACACAACAAGTTGTGTTTCTACCAAACAGTTCTACTTTATTTTCATCTGACCATATGACATTCTCCCAAACCTCTTCTGGATCATCCAAATGCTCTCTAGCAAACCTCAGACGGGCCTGGACATGTACTGGCTTAAGCAGGGGAACACGTCTGGCACTGCAGGATCTGAGTCCCTGGTGGCGTAGTGTGTTACTGATGGTAGCCTTTGTTACATTGGTCCCAGCTCTCTGCAGGTCATTCACTAGGTCCCCCGTGTGGTTCTGGGATTTTTGCTTACCGTTCTTGTGATAATTTTGACCCCATGGGGTGAGATCTTGCGTGGAGCCCCAGATCGAGGGAGATTATCAGTGGTCTTGTATGTCTTCCATTTTCTAATTATTGCTCCCACAGTTGATTTCTTCACACCAAGCTGCTTGCCTATTTCAGATTCAGTCTTCAAAGCCTGGTGCATGTCTACAATTTTGTTTCTGGTGTCCTTCGACAGCTCTTTGGTCTTCACCATAGTGGAGTTTGGAGTGTGACTGTTTGAGGTTGTGGACAGGTGTCTTTTATACTGATAACAAGTTCAAACAGGTGCCATTAATACAGGTAATGAGTGGAGGACAGAGGAGCCTCTTAAAGAAGAAGATACAGGTCTGTGAGAGCCAGAAATCTTGCTTGTTTGTAGGTGACCAAATACTTATTTTCCACAATAATTTGCAAAAAAAATTATTTCCAAATCAGACAATGTGATTGTCTGGATTTGTTTCCAGATTTTGTCTCTCATAGTTGAGGTATACCTATGATGACAATTACAGGCCTGTCTCTTCTTTTTAAGTGGGAGAACTTGCACAATAGGTGGCTGACTAAATACATTTTTGCCCCAGTGTGTGTGTGTGTGTGTGTGTGTGTGTGTGTGTGTGTGTATATATATATATATATATATATATATTGTGACAGCAGGAAGGTAAAGTCACCTGGTTGCATCCAGGGGGGTAGATATATTTCGCCCAGATTCAGGCTTTACGCCGACTTATACAACTAGGTGGAGAGTTGTATAAGCCCAGCTGAGGATAGTGGGCTCATGGATGACTCATACCTCTAGGGAGAGTGTGGGGCGTCGTGCAGACAGGGAGTTGATGAGACCAGCTGAAGCTTGTCAGCTCATTTAGGCCTCTATAAGAACTCCCAGCTTCATTAGATGTTAGCTCATGCCTGGAAGCAGACCTGTGTACACTTCCTGGAGAGAGTGAACCCTTGTGCCTGTGTGGCTATTTGCTTGGACATTTAAAACCAGGGACTTAGGGACTAGGACAGCACTAGGCTGATCCCAGTTGTTAGTTAGGAAACCTGTATGTTTAGTCAGAGGTCAAGTTGACCAGGATTTATTTTGTTTATGTTTCTTTTGGCTTTGCTGTGTTTTGTCACTGTAAATAGAAAATAAACCGCACTTTTTTTTGATTTTGAAAACCACAACCTCCGTTTGCTGGGCCTGTTTTTGTGTGGGGAGCCCATCCCGGGGGTCACACACACCCGCTGCCGAGCTAACCCCCTCACAGTTGGTGGAGAACCAGTGGCAGTTTTTTTTTAAGCCAGCATGGAGGAGATACTGAAGCAGCTGGCTCTAGCAAATGCCAATCAACAGCAGACAAATGCAGGTTTGCAAAAGAGTCTTGCAGCTCATCAACAGAGCCTTGCAGCTCAACAACAGAACTTCGCAGCCCAGCAGCAAGCTCATCAACAGAGCCTTGCAGCCCAGCAGCAAGCTCACCAACAGAGTCTGGAAGCTCAGCAACAAGCCCAGCAGCAATCTGAGGCCCGCTTCATAGACCTGTTACAGAAGCAAGAGCAGAGACTACAACAAATGGAAGCAGTAATGCAGCAACGTCCGCAGACCAGTGAGGGAAGCCGTCCCACTAATACTGCGTCCTTTGGGGTGAGTCGTTTATTGACAAAAATGACTGGAGAGGATGATCCAGAGGTATTTTTGACCACATTTGAAAGGACTGCTGAAAGAGAAAAGTGGCCTGAGGAGCAGTGGGCTGGACTGGTGGCTCCTCTGTTAACTGGTGAATCGCAGAAGGCTTACTATGACCTAGAGCCTGACCAAGCAAAAGACTATGTGATGCTAAAAGCTGAAATATTGGCAAGGCTGGGTGTCACCCAGGCTGTCCGGGCTCAGCGTGTGCATAACTGGACTTTCCAGCTTGGAAAACCCCCCAGGTCTCAAATGTATGATCTCATTCACCTGAGCAGAAAGTGGCTACAGCCAGAGACTTTGTCCGCACCAAAGATTGTGGAACGTGTTGTAATGGATCGGTTTTTGAGAGCTCTTCCTACTGCCATCCAAAAGTGGGTAAGCCATGGAGACCCAGAGACGGCCGATGGTCTTGTGGATCGTGTGGAGAAATACTTGGCTACAGAGAACCTGACGGCCTCTTCCAGAGACACTCGGACTTTCCACCCTAAGACCAGACCATCCCCAGGGGCGGATAAGAGGATTCCAAGGGGTGAGGGTGGAGAGAGTGAGAGGGTGGGAGCTCTACCCCAAGTTTGGCGAGAACAGCCTGGGAAATCAGCGGCTCAAGAGGCGGCAAGAAGGATCGTTTGCTACCGCTGCCGGCAAGCGGGACATATTGCAGCCAATTGCCCGGTTGTGGAGGAACCCATGCAGTGTGACTTTCTGACGGGCAGACGTCAGTCGCTGTGTGCGACAGTCGCATGCACTGCCATTCGAGGAACTGAGAAACATTTATGCAAAATGTGTGTTAATGGTAGAAATGTTGTGGTATTGCTGGATTCAGGTAGCCTTGTGACCCTGATAAAGGCTGAGTTAGTTAAAACAGAGGTCTCTGGGAATAGCAAGGTAGCTGTTATTTGTGTGCATGGGGACACCCGAGAGTATCCAGTGACTACAGTGTGTTTCGAGACCCCCAAAGGTACCCTCTCTCATCCAGTGGGCTTAGTATCTCAGTTACCGCATGACGCCATTGTGGGAAGGGATTTTCCGAAGTTCTGGGAACTGTGGGATGATCCTGAGCCCCCCACTGGTGCCCCTATGTACCAGGAATGTGATAGCCAGAACTCCCCTGAGAGTGGTGAGGACTCTCCGGAATTTCCCTTATCAGTATTGGCAGGGGAGACTCAAGAAACTGGAGAGGAGCCCACCTCCTCAGACGAAAACCTACCGTCTGTGGAGTTTTCTGATCTTGAGGTTCACAGGGAAAACTTTGCCACAGAACAGTTGAAAGACCCCGCCCTAATAAAGGCACGGGAAAACGTAGTGAAAATAGATGGCGAGTTAGTGAACCCAGATAATATCTGCACTTACCCATACTTCAGCGTAGAGAAGGACCTACTGTATCGGGTGGCAAAAAGGGCAGAAGAAACCGTTGAGCAGCTTGTGGTGCCCAAACCTTACAGGAAGTTGGTGTTGGAGTTGGCCCATGGGCACATTCTTGGAGGTCATCTGGGGACAGAGAAAACCCGAGAGAGGGTATTACAGAGATTCTATTGGCCGGGGGTGATGAAGGACATAGAAAATTATTGTTCCTCCTGCCCTGTGTGTCAGAGGTCGGCCCCGATGCCACATTTCCGTAGCCCGCTGGTCCCTCTACCCATCATTGAGGTCCCGTTTGAGAGGATCGCCATGGATTTGGTAGGTCCTATAATCAAGTCCGCTAGGGGGCACCAGTACATATTAGTTATAATGGACTATGCCACCCGTTATCCAGAAGCGATCCCTCTCCGAAATACCTCGGCCAAAACCATAGCCAAAGAGCTATCTCTTGTGTTTAGCCGGGTGGGTATTTGTAAAGAACTGCTTACGGACCAAGGTACACCCTTTATGTCCCGGGTTATGAAGGAGCTGTGTAAATTGTTCAAAGTGACGCAATTACGTACATCTGTGTATCACCCCCAAACCGATGGGCTGGTTGAAAGATTCAACAAAACCCTAAAACAAATGTTGAAGAAAGTGGTGGATAGAGATGGAAAGGATTGGGACTGTCTACTTCCTTATCTGATGTTTGCTATTAGGGAGGTGCCCCAATCCTCTACGGGATTCTCCCCCTTTGAGTTACTGTATGGGAGACACCCAAGAGGGCTGTTGGATATTGCCAAGGAAACTTGGGAAAGTGAGAGTTCTCCCCACAGGAGTGTGATTGAGCATGTCGCCCTGATGCAAGACCGAATTGCACAGGTAATGCCCATCGTGAAGGAACATTTGGCCCAAGCGCAGTTAGCACAGCAGAGAGTGTACAACCGTGGAGCCAAGACCCGTACCTTTTCCCCGGGGGATAGGATACTGGTACTTGTCCCTACGGTTGAAAGTAAATTCCTTGCCAAATGGCAAGGCCCCTACAAGATAATGGAAAAAGTGAGCGAAGTGAATTACAAGGTCAGACAACCAGGAAGGCGAAAGCCCGAACAGATCTATCACGTTAATCTGTTGAAAGCCTGGAGGGATAGAGAGTCCCTAGTCGCAGACACTTGGTCACCAGCTCAAACTGGTTGCGTGATTCCTGAGGTTGGAATAGCAGCCACCTTGTCACAACCCCAACAACAGGAGGTTAAGGAGTTTGTGCTTCGCAACAAGGAGGTATTCTCTGAGCTGCCGGGACAAACATCTGGGGTAGAGCATGACATCATTACCCCGCCCGGTGAAAGGGTGAAGTTAAAACCCTATCGGATCCCAGAGGCCCGAAGGGAGGCAATACGGGAGGAAGTACAGAAAATGCTGAACTTAGGGGTGATAGAGGAGTCCCAAAGTGATTGGTCTAGTCCCATTGTGTTGGTGCCTAAACCGGATGGGAGCTGGCGATTTTGTAACGATTTTCGTCAGTTGAACAAAGTTACAAAATTTGACACCTACCCCATGCCACGTATAGATGAGTTGATCGACCGGCTGGGAACAGCCCGATACATGACGACTCTTGACCTCACAAAAGGGTATTGGCAAATCCCCCTGGCCAAATTGGCCAAAGAGAAAACCGCATTTGTAACCCCAGACGGGGCGTTCCAATATAAAAGAATGCCGTTCGGGTTACAGAATGCGCCAGCCACATTCCAGCGGAAAATGGACCAGATGCTGAGGCCCCATCGGAAGTATGCTGCGGCTTACCTGGATGACGTAATTGTCCATAGCACAGATTGGGCCTCACATCTGCCAAAAGTGCAAGCAGTCCTGGACTCTGTTCGGGAAGCGGGGTTTACGGCTAACCCCAAGAAGTGTACCATTGGGCAGGAGGAGGCCAAATATCTTGGGTACACCATTGGGAGGGGAGTAATAAAACCTCAACTCAACAAAGTCGAGGCCATCCAGAGTTGGCCACGTCCCAACAGCAAGAAGCAGGTACGAGCCTTTCTGGGAATCGCTGGGTATTATCGGCGATTCATTCCCCACTTTGCTTCTAAGGCTGTGCCCCTAACCAACCTAACGAAGGGGAAAGGGTCGGTCATGATTAAATGGACCCCCGAGGCTGAGGCAGCATTCCAATTCTTGAAACAAGCCTTATGTAGCCAGCCAGTGTTGTACTCACCCGACTTCTCTAAAGACTTTGTCGTACAAAGTGATGCGTCAGATGTGGGGTTAGGAGCAGTATTGTCCCAGGTCTGGAACGGGGAAGAGCACCCAGTCATTTACCTCAGCAGGAAGTTGAAGTCCCATGAGGTAAATTACGCCACCGTTGAAAAGGAGTGCTTAGCGGTGAAGTGGGCTCTAGATTCCCTTCGGTACTACCTGCTAGGTAGGCACTTTGACATGGTTACGGATCACGCTCCGTTAAAGTGGATGGCTCAAAACAAGGAAACAAATAGAAGAGTGAATAGGTGGTTCCTGGCCCTCCAGGAATTCAACTTCACAGTAAAGCATCGCCCTGGCGTTCAAATGGGGAATGTGGATGCTTTGTCTCGAGTACATGAATGCCTGATTGCTGGTGTTCCAACCCCGAGGTTAAAACAAGAGGGGGGGGGTATGTGACAGCAGGAAGGTAAAGTCACCTGGTTGCATCCAGGGGGGTAGATATATTTCGCCCAGATTCAGGCTTTACGCCGACTTATACAACTAGGTGGAGAGTTGTATAAGCCCAGCTGAGGATAGTGGGCTCATGGATGACTCATACCTCTAGGGAGAGTGTGGGGTGTCATGCAGACAGGGAGTTGATGAGACCAGCTGAAGCTTGTCAGCTCATTTAGGCCTCTATAAGAACTCCCAGCTTCATTAGATGTTAGCTCATGCCTGGAAGCAGACCTGTGTGGACTTCCTGGAGAGAGTGAACCCTTGTGCGGTGAGACAAAGCCTGTGTGGCTATTTGCTTGGACATTTAAAACCAGGGACTTAGGGACTAGGACAGCACTAGGCTGATCCCAGTTGTTAGTTAGGAAACCTGTATGTTTAGTCAGAGGTCAAGTTGACCAGGATTTATTTTGTTTATGTTTCTTTTGGCTTTGCTGTGTTTTGTCACTGTAAATAGAAAATAAACCGCACTTTTTTTTGATTTTGAAAACCACAACCTCCGTTTGCTGGGCCTGTTTTTGTGTGGGGAGCCCATCCCGGGGGTCACACACACCCGCTGCCGAGCTAACCCCCTCACAATATATATATATATATATTTTTTTTAATTTTTTTTTCTATGCTGTTCTATTGTTTTTCTATGTTATTATTTTCTATTATTTTCTATTTTATTCTATTCTTTTCTATTCAAATGCGAATTCATTCTATACGAAATTCGAATTTTGGAAGATGGCTTCTGAAAATTCGAATTTCCTATAGAATTATTTTGAATTAGAATCGAAAAGATTGGAATAGAAAAGAATAGCATAGAAAAACAATAGAACAGAATAAAATATGATATATATTATATTTTTTCTATTCCGTTCTATTGTTTTTCTATGCTATTCCTTTCTATTATTTTCTATTCAAATTTTAGAGATTTCTGAAAGTCTGAAATTCGAATTTCGTATAGAATGAATTTGAATTAGAGTAGAAAAGAATAAAATAGAAAAACAATATAACAGAATAGAATAAAATATAGTATAATATAATATATATATATATATATATATAATCTCATATTTTATTCTATTCTATTGTTCTTCTAGTCTATTTTCTATTTTATTCTAATTCATTCTATATGAAATTAGAATTTTGGAAAATGTTTATATATATATATATATATATATATATATATATATATATATATATAGAATTTGAAAAAAATTTGACCGAATTCAAAAAAAGTCGATCAAATTTGAAAAACTTGCTCAAATTCCCAAAAAATCTACCGCATTCGAAAAAATTTGACCGCATTTGGAAAAAATCTACCGGATTAGAAAAAACAATCAGATTCTAAAAAATTCTACCGCATTCGAAAAAAATTGTCCGAATTCGAAAAAGTAAACTATTGTGACAGCAGGAAGGTAAAGTCACCTGGTTGCATCCAGGGGGGTAGATATATTTCTCCCAGATTCAGGCTTTATGCTGACTTATACAACTAGGTGGAGAGTTGTATACGGCTAGTGGGCTCATGGATGACTCATACCTCTAGGGAGAGTGTGGGGCGTCGTGCAGACAGAGTTGATGAGACCAGCTGAAGCCTGTCAGTTCGTTTAAGGCCTCTATAAAAACTCCCAGCTTCATTAGATGTTAGCTCATGCCTGGACCCAGACCTGTGTGGACTGTCTAGGGAGAGTGAACCCCTGTGCGGTGAGGCAAAGCCTGTGTGGCTATTTGTTTGGACTTTTACTAAACCAGGGACTTAGGGACTAGGACAGCACCAGGCTGATCCCAGTTGTTAGTTTAGGAAACCTGCATGTTTAGTCAGAGGTCAAACTGACCAGGATTTATTTTGTTTATGTTTCTTTTTTGCTTTGCTGTGTTTTTGTCACTGTACATAGAGAAATAAACCGCACCTTTTGATTTTGAAAACCACAACCTCCGTCTGCTGGCCCTGTTTTTGTGTGGGGAGCCCAACCAGGGGGTCACACACACCCGCTACTGAGTTAACCCCCTCACAGTTGGTGGAGAATGCGGGCAGTTTTTTTTAAGCCAGCATGGAGGAGATACTGAAACAGCTGGCTCTAGCAAATGCCAATCAACAGCAGACAAATGCAGGTTTGCAAAGGAGCCTTGCAGCCCAGCAGCAAGCTCATCAACAAGCCCAGCAGCAATCTGAGGCCCGCTTCATAGACCTGTTACAGAAGCAAGAGCAGAGACTACAACAAATGGAAGCAGTAATGCAGCAACGTCCGCAGACCAGTGAGGAAAGCCGTCCCACTAATACCGCGTCCTTTGGGGTGAGTCGTTTATTGACAAAAATGACTGGAGAGGATGATCCAGAGGTATTTTTGACCACATTTGAAAGGACTGCTGAAAGAGAAAAGTGGCCAGAGGAGCAGTGGGCTGGACTGGTGGCTCCTCTGTTAACTGGTGAATCGCAGAAGGCTTACTATGACCTAGAGCCTGACCAAGCAAAAGACTATGTCATGCTAAAAGCTGAAATATTGGCAAGGCTGGGTGTCACCCTGGCTGTCCGGGCTCAGCGTGTGCATAACTGGACTTTCCAGCTTGGAAAACCCCCCAGGTCTCAAATGTATGATCTCATTCACCTGAGCAGGAAGTGGCTACAGCCAGAGACTTTGTCCGCACCAGAGATTGTGGAACGTGTTGTAATGGATCGGTTTTTGAGAGCTCTTCCTACTGCCATCCAAAAGTGGGTAAGCCATGGAGACCCAGAGACGGCCGGTGGTCTTGTGGATCGTGTAGAGAAATACTTGGCTACAGAGAACCTGACGGCCTCTTCCAGAGACACTCGGACTTTCCACCCTAAGACCAGACCATCCCCAGGGGCGGATAAGAGGATTCCAAGGGGTGAGGGTGGAGAGAGTGAGAGGGTGGGAGCTCTACCCCAAGTTTGGCGAGAACAGCCTGGGAAATCAGCGGCTCAAGAGGCGGCAAGAAGGATCGTTTGCTACCGCTGCCGGCAAGCCGGACATATTGCAGCCAATTGCCCGGTTGTGGAGGAACCCATGCAATGTGACTTTCTGACGGACAGACGTCAGTCGCTGTGTGCGACAGTCGCATGCACTGCCATTCGGGGAACTGAGAAACATTTATGCAAAATGTGTATTAATGGTAGAAATGTTGTGGTATTACTGGATTCAGGTAGCCTTGTGACCCTGATAAAGGCTGAATTAGTTAAAACAGAGGTCTCTGGGAATAGCAAGGTAGCTGTTATTTGTGTGCATGGGGACACCCGAGAGTATCCAGTGACTACAGTGTGTTTCGAGACCCCCAAAGGTACCCTCTCTCATCCAGTGGGTTTAGTATCTCAATTACCGCATGATGCCATTGTGGGAAGAGATTTTCCGAAGTTCTGGGAACTGTGGGATGATCCTGAGCCCCCCACTGGTGCCCCTATGTACCAGGAATGTGATAGCCAGAACTCCTCTGAGAGTGGTGAGGACTCTCCAGAATTTCCCTTGTCAGTATTGGCAGGGGAGACTCAAGAAACTGGAGAGGAGCCCACCTCCTCAGACGAAAACCTACCGTCTGTGGAGTTTTCTGATCTGGAGGTTCACAGGGAAAATTTTGCCACAGAACAGTTAAAAGACCCCGCCCTAATAAAGGCACGGGAAAATGTAGTGGAAATAGATGGCGAGTTAGTGAACCCAGATAATACCTGCACTTACCCATACTTCAGCGTAGAGAAGGACCTACTGTATCGGGTGGCAAAAAGGGCAGAAGAAACCGTTGAGCAGCTTGTGGTGCCCAAACCTTACAGGAAGTTGGTGTTGGAGTTGGCCCATGGGCACATTCTTGGAGGTCATCTGGGGACAGAGAAAACCCGAGAGAGGGTATTACAGAGATTCTATTGGCCTGGGGTGATGAAGGACATAGAAAATTATTGTTCCTCCTGCCCTGTGTGTCAGAGGTCGGCCCCGATGCCACATTTCCGTAGCCCGCTGGTCCCTCTACCCATTATTGAGGTCCCGTTTGAGAGAATCGCAATGGATTTGGTAGGTCCTATAATCAAGTCCGCTAGGGGGCACCAGTACATATTGGTTATAATGGACTATGCCACCCGTTATCCAGAAGCGATCCCTCTCAGAAATACCTCGGCCAAAACCATAGCCAAAGAGCTATCTCTTGTTTTTAGCCGGGTGGGTATTTGTAAAGAACTGCTTACGGACCAAGGTACACCCTTTATGTCCCGGGTTATGAAAGAGCTGTGTAAATTGTTCAAAGTGACGCAATTGCGTACATCTGTGTATCACCCCCAAACCGATGGGCTGGTTGAAAGATTCAACAAAACCCTAAAACAAATGTTGAAGAAAGTGGTGGATAGAGATGGAAAGGATTGGGACTGTCTACTTCCTTATTTGATGTTTGCTATTAGGGAGGTGCCCCAATCCTCTACGGGATTCTCCCCCTTTGAGTTACTGTATGGGAGACACCCAAGAGGGCTGTTGGATATTGCCAAGGAAACTTGGGAAAGTGAGAGTTCTCCCCACAGGAGTGTGATTGAGCATGTCGCCCTGATGCAAGATCGAATTGCACAGGTAATGCCCATCGTGAAGGAACATTTGGCCCAAGCGCAGTTGGCACAGCAGAGAGTGTACAACCGTGGAGCAAAGACCCGTACCTTTTCCCCGGGGGATAGGATATTGGTACTTGTCCCTACGGTTGAAAGTAAATTCCTTGCCAAATGGCAAGGCCCCTACGAGATAATGGAAAAAGTGAGCGAAGTGAATTACAAGGTCAGACAACCAGAAAGGCGAAAGCCCGAACAGATATATCACGTTAATCTGTTGAAAGCCTGGAGGGATAGAGAGTCCCTAGTCGCAGAAACTTGGTCACCAGCTCAAACTGGTTGCGTGATTCCGGAGGTTGGAATAGCAGCCACCTTGTCACAACCCCAACAACAGGAGGTTAAGGAGTTTGTGCTTCGCAACAAGGAGGTGTTCTCTGAGCTGCCGGGACAAACATCTGGGGTAGAGCATGATATTATTACCCCGCCCGGTGAAAGGGTGAAGTTAAAACCCTATCGGATCCCAGAGGCCCGACGGGAGGCAATACGGGAGGAAGTACAGAAAATGCTGAACTTAGGGGTGATAGAGGAGTCCCAAAGTGATTGGTCTAGTCCCATTGTGTTGGTGCCTAAACCGGATGGGAGCTGGCGATTTTGTAACGATTTTCGTCAGTTGAACAAAGTTACAAAATTTGACACCTACCCCATGCCACGTATAGATGAGTTGATCGACCGGCTGGGAACAGCCCGATACATGACGACTCTTGACCTCACAAAAGGGTATTGGCAAATTCCCCTGGCCAAGTCGGCCAAAGAGAAAACCGCATTTGTAACCCCAGACGGGGCGTTCCAATATAAGAGAATGCCGTTCGGGTTACAGAATGCGCCGGCCACATTCCAGCGGAAAATGGACCAGATACTGAGGCCCCATCGGAAGTATGCTGCGGCTTACCTGGATGACGTAATTGTCCATAGCACAGATTGGGCCTCACATCTGCCAAAAGTGCAAGCAGTCCTAGACTCTATCCGGGAAGTGGGGTTTACGGCTAACCCCAAGAAGTGTACCATTGGGCAGGAGGAGGCCAAATATCTTGGGTACACCATTGGCAGGGGAGTGATAAAACCCCAACTCAACAAAGTCGAGGCCATCCAGAGTTGGCCACGTCCCAACAGCAAGAAGCAGGTACGGGCCTTTCTGGGAATCGCGGGTTATTATCGGCGCTTCATTCCCCACTTTGCTTCTAAGGCTGTGCCCCTAACCAACCTGACGAAAGGGAAAGGGTCGGTCATGATTAAATGGACCCCCGAGGCTGAGGCAGCATTCCAATTCTTGAAACAAGCCTTATGTAGCCAGCCAGTGTTGTACTCACCCGACTTCTCTAAAGACTTTGTCGTACAAAGTGATGCGTCAGATGTGGGGTTAGGAGCAGTATTGTCCCAGGTCTGGAACGGGGAAGAGCACCCAGTCATTTACCTCAGCAGGAAGTTGAAGTCCCATGAGGTAAATTACGCCACGGTTGAAAAGGAGTGTTTAGCGGTGAAGTGGGCTCTAGATTCCCTTCGGTACTATCTGCTAGGTAGGCACTTTGACATGGTTACGGATCACGCTCCGTTAAAGTGGATGGCTCAAAACAAGGAGACAAATAGAAGAGTGAATAGGTGGTTCCTGGCCCTACAGGAATTCAACTTCACAGTAAAGCATCGCCCTGGCGTTCAAATGGGGAATGTGGATGCTTTGTCTCGAGTACATGAATGCCTGATTGCTGGTGTTCCAACCCCAAGGTTAAAACAAGAGGGGGGGGTATGTGACAGCAGGAAGGTAAAGTCACCTGGTTGCATCCAGGGGGGTAGATATATTTCTCCCAGATTCAGGCTTTATGCTGACTTATACAACTAGGTGGAGAGTTGTATAAGGCTAGTGGGCTCATGGATGACTCATACCTCTAGGGAGAGTGTGGGGCGTCGTGCAGACAGAGTTGATGAGACCAGCTGAAGCCTGTCAGTTCGTTTAAGGCCTCTATAAAAACTCCCAGCTTCATTAGATGTTAGCTCATGCCTGGACCCAGACCTGTGTGGACTGTCTAGGGAGAGTGAACCCCTGTGCGGTGAGGCAAAGCCTGTGTGGCTATTTGTTTGGACTTTTACTAAACCAGGGACTTAGGGACTAGGACAGCACCAGGCTGATCCCAGTTGTTAGTTTAGGAAACCTGCATGTTTAGTCAGAGGTCAAACTGACCAGGATTTATTTTGTTTATGTTTCTTTTTGGCTTTGCTGTGTTTTTGTCACTGTACATAGAGAAATAAACCGCACCTTTTGATTTTGAAAACCACAACCTCCGTCTGCTGGCCCTGTTTTTGTGTGGGGAGCCCAACCAGGGGGTCACACACACCCGCTACTGAGTTAACCCCCTCACACTATATATAACCATTTTCCAAAATTCGAATTTCGTATAGTATGAAATCGAATTAGAATAGAAAAGATTAGAATAGAATAGAAAAGAATAAACTGGAAAAACAATAGAACAGAATAAAATGTAATATATATTATATTTTATTCTATTTTGTTATATTGTTTTTCTAGTCTATTCTTTTCTATTATTTTCTATTCAAATCTTTTCTATTCGAATTCAAATTCATTCAATACGAAATTCGAACTTCTGAAGTCATCTTCTGAAATTTGAATTTCGTATAGAATGAATTCGAATAGAAAAGATTACAATAGAGTAGAAAAGAAAAACAATAGAACAGACTAAATTTTTTTTTATATCTATATATATATATATGTATATATAAATTATTCTCTTCTATTGTTTTTCTATTCTATTCTAATCTTTTCTATTCAAATTCCTTCTATACAAAAGTCGAATTTCGGAAGATGGCTTCTTCCGAAATTTGAATTTCATATAGTTCAAATAGAAAAGATTAGAATAAAAAAGATTAGAAAATAATAGCATAGAAAAAAATAGAACAGAATAGAAAAATATTATATTATTTTGAACTAAATGAAATTCAAATTTCGGAAGATGTTTTATTTATATATTTTAATTTTAATTTTTCAAATTTGATCGACTTTTTTCGAATTCGGTCAAAAAAAATTCAAATTCTAATACGAAACTAATCTATTATAATCTTTTCTATTCAAATTCGATTTCATTCTATAGGAAACTCGAATTTTGTATAGAATGAATTCAAATTTGAATAGAAAAGATTAGAATAGAATAGAATAGAAAAACAATAGAACAGAATAGAATAAAATATAATTGTCAGGGTCACCTGTGGCCAGGTGACAGATGCACACCGTAGGGGGACAGGAGTGCACCGCGAGGTAGTGAACCCTATGGCTGGCTTCTGCGGATAGGAAACTGGGTGGTTGTGGAAAGCGGGACCAGAGGAGCACAACCGGGATCCAAACGGAAGCTAGAGCCAAGATTCCCCAGGGCACGGAGTCTAAGACCCAGCTGGTCTTCTCCAGGGCCTCTAGTGGTGAGGATGTTAGCTGCAGGCTGGGACCAGGTCGCGGCCCCTGGAGTTTCCTAGCTCACGCCCCGTAGGATAAGGGGAAAAGAGGGGAAGCAGCAGCACACGATAAGAGAGAACCGAATAACAAGCTGAAGGTCAGGGGCCACAAGCAGACAAGGATAATGAAGAACGAGCCGAAGGTCAAGGGTCACGAGCAGACAGGGATAGTCGGGGACAAGCCAATAACGTAACAGAGAGACAGACGTAGCACACGGCAGGCAGGAACCCAAACACACAATGCCTAACAAACACGTTGATCAGCAAAGCAGGCTTGCAGTGCACAGGTTAATATAGTGTTCTGTGATAGTTCCTGGAGTGGAGTCAGGCTGGGAGGAGATTATAAAGGAAGCCAGGTGAAGGAGGTCTGGTCTCTAGATGAACACATGAGGAGGAAGGTAAGATGGCAGACAGACATTAATGCATATCCATGACAGTACCCTCCCTCTTACGAGGCCCCCCCTTCCCCGCCTGGGCCCAGGTTTAGAGGGAAACTTCAGATGAAACTCCTTTAACAGACGAGGTGCAAAGACCTCAGATGCAGTGATCCAAGACCTCTCCTCAGGACCAAACCCTTTCCAATGAACGAGGTACTGAAGAACGCCTTTACAGAGTCGGGAGTCCAGAATTTGACTGATCTCGTACTCCTGATTATCCTCAGAGACAGGCGCCACGGTAGGGAGAGGACGAGAGAATCTATTGAGGACTAAAGGCTTTAGAAGAGCAACATGAAAGGAGTTAGTGATTTTAAGGCTGTTAGGAATCTGGAGTTTGAAACAAACCGGATTCAGTTTAGCAGTTACCGTGTATGGACCGATGAATCGTGGAGCAAACTTCAGAGAAGGAACTCGGAGCTTGATGTTCCTGGTAGAGAGCCAGACTTTGTCCCCTGGCTGAAGAGAAGGCGGTTTACGCCTGCGGCGGTCGGCAAAGCCTTTGAATTTTTCAGCAGCTGCCCGGAGGGAATCATGAACGTGACCCCAAACGGAATTGAGAGACTCCTGAACCGAAGCCAAAGCTGGAATGTCTGGAGAACAGATCATGGGAAGAGGAAGTTGAGGGTGTTTTCCATAAACTGTGAAAAAGGGTGTCTTCTGCGAACTGGTATTCACATGATTGTTATGGGAGAATTCTGCCCACGGGAGTAGAGAGGACCAATCGTCATGGTGAGAAGACACAAAGGTGCGAAGAAAGACCTCTAACTCCTGATTAACCCTCTCAGTCTGTCCATTGGATTGGGGATGGTAAGAAGAAGAAAAATCCAAGACAATATTGAGGGATTTGCAAAAGGCTCTCCAAAAACGAGACGTGAATTGGACTCCCCTGTCGGAAACAATATGAGAAGGGACCCCATGTAGGCGGAGAATTTCCCGAATGAAAATGGGAACCAAGGCAGGGGCAGAAGGAAGACCAGGAAGAGGAACAAAATGAGCCATCTTGGAGAATCGATCGATTACCACCCAAATGACTGTATTATTCTCAGACAGTGGGAGATCGGTGATAAAATCCATGGCAATATGGGCCCAGGGTTCCTTAGGAATGGGCAAGGGCATGAGGAGACCAGCAGGAGCTTGTGTGGAGGATTTGGACTGAGCACAGACATGACAAGCTTTAACGTAGTCTTTGACGTCTGAGCGGAGATTAGGCCACCAGTAGTGACGACTGATGAGTAGGAAGGATCGGAGGAATCCAGAATGCCCTGCCACCTTGGAATCATGTCCCCAACGAAGGATCTTAGCTCTTAGCTCAGTGGGGACAAAGGTCTTACCAGGTGGAATTTTTGACTTCAGGGTGGTAGAGTGGGCAACAATGCATGAGGTGGGAATGATCGGCTCAGGTTCAGGGGCGGACTCCTCGTCCAAAGTGTCAAATGACCTAGAGAGCGCATCAGCCCGACCGTTGCAGGAACCAGGTTTGTAGGTAATCGTGAGATTAAAACGGGCAAAGAAGAGACTCCACCTGGCCTGTCTAGGATTCAGACGTTTAGCATTCTGTAGATACTGTAAATTCTTGTGATCGGTAAAGATCGTTATGGAGTGAGGGGAACCCTCCAAGAGATGACGCCACTCCTCTAACGCCAATTTAATTGCGAGAAGTTCCCGATCACTGATGGCATAATTCCTCTCTGCCTGAGAATTTTTTTTATAGAAGAACGCACATGGTTGGCGTCTCTTCTCAAAGATTTGAAGAAGCACAGCTCCCACCCCCATTGAGGAAGCGTCCACTTCAATAAAAAATGCATTCCCAGGATTTGGTCTCCTCAAGAGGGGGCCAGAAACAAAGGCCTGTTTCAGGTTGTGAAATGCAGAGACAGCTTCGGGAGGCCAGTCTCTGGCATTCACACCCTTCTTGGTCAAAGCGATAATAGGCGCGGCAATGGAAGAGTAATTCCTTATGAACTGCCTATAATAATTAGTGAAGCCAAGAAAGCGCTGTGTGGCCTTGAGGCTAGCAGGAAGAGGCCAGTTGGTGATAGCCAAGACCTTCCCAGGGTCCATACGAAGACCCGAACATGAGACGAAGCACCCCAAAAACAGGACCTCAGAACATTCAAAGGAACATTTCTCCAGCTTGGCATAGAGATTGTACGCGCCTCTGAGATCCAACTTGGTGAAAATGGAGGCACCCTTCAACCTATCGAATAGCTCAGATATTAAGGGTAAGGGGTATCGATTTTTAATAGTAACCACATTTAAACCCCGATAATCGATGCAGGGTCTTAAGGTACCATCCTTTTTGGCAACAAAAAAGAACCCTGCCCCTGCAGGCGATGAGGATTTCCGGATGAAACCTCTCTCCAGATTCTCTGCGACATACTCCGACATGGCCTGGGT
Source organism: Rana muscosa (assembly GCA_029206835.1). Taxonomy (NCBI): domain Eukaryota; kingdom Metazoa; phylum Chordata; class Amphibia; order Anura; family Ranidae; genus Rana; species Rana muscosa. The sequence goes on from CM055120.1 coordinate 237,116,086, forward strand.
CTCTGGGATGGACAGAGGGTAGGTACGACCCCTGGGTAGAGTTGCTCCGGGGACAAGATCAATAGCACAGTCAAAAGACCTGTGGGGAGGAAGCACCTCAGCTGATTTCTTACAGAACACATCCCGGTAATCGCTGTATGCAGCAGGAAGATCAGAAGAAACAGAAGTGGCAGCAACCGGAAGACTCTCCTTGGGGGTCACCTTGAGAAGACACGACGAGAAACATGAGGAACCCCAGGCCAGGATCTGCCCAGAGACCCAGTCCACATGTGGAGAGTGGAGCTGTAGCCAAGGGAGGCCCAATACAACTGGGGTAGAGGCCTTGGGTAGAATAAGAAAGGATATCCACTCCTGGTGGAGAATCCCTACCGACATCCTAATGGGTAGCGTCTGGAAGCGAATAGGGCCCCCTGGGAGAACAATGCCATCAATTGCCGAGACTACCAATGGGGTAGTGAGAGGTGAAAGGGCAAGCTTCATAGAAGAAGCAGTTCTCCAATCCATAAAATTGCCGGCAGCCCCGGAATCCAGGTATGCAAGGGTTGACTGAGGAGAAGTGCCTACATGAAGGAACACCGGCAAGAGCAGGCGAGAAGGTGATGTTTCTGGGTCCAATACTCCACCTTCCAAATGTATTAGACCCGAGCGTTTCCCGGACGAAGCGAGCAGGAGTCACGAATATGACCCTTGCCCCCACAATAGAGGCACAAGCCCAGAGTTCTGCGCCTAGCACGTTCTTCGGGGGTTAGTCTGGTCCGGCCCAGCTGCATAGGTTTTTCAGCAGGTAGAGGATGCTCCACGGAATGAAGGGAGGGGAGCTCAGACTGGCTAGGACCCAGAGAGTGCTGGCGTCTTTTTTCTAAGGACCTCTCTTGAAAACGAATGTCGATCTGGTTGCATAATGAAATTACATCGTCCAGACCGACGGGAATGGCTCTTCCCGCTAATTCGTCTTTCACTCGGTCAGAGAGGCCATGTAAAAAGGTAGCGACCAGGGCCTCATTATTCCAGCTCAATTCAGCTGTGTGAATACGGAACTGAAGAGCATATTGCCCCACTGAACTAGATTCTTGGCGAAGACGTAAGACAGCACTAGCCACTGAAGAAGCCCGAGCCGGCTCTTCGAAGATATTACGAAAGAGCTTCAAGAAATCGGACAGACTGGAAACCACCGGATCGTTCCTCTCCCACAGGGGGGCAGCCCAGGCCAAAGCTTCACCGGAGAGGAGGGAAATGATATAGGCTACCTTAGCCCGGTCAGACAGGAAGCTTTGAGGCTGAAGCTCAAAATGAATTGTGCATTGGCTGAGAAACCCCCTGCAGGCCTTGGAGTCCCCAGAGAAACGGGACGGAGCTGGCAATCTTAGTGAGTGTGAGGCTGCGACTGGTGCGATAGGTACAGCCGCTAGTTGTACTTGGGGTTGCGGATTCGGGGTTCCCAAGGAGACCTGAAGCTGCTCGAATCGAGAAGCCAGATCCTGGAGGAATCGCATCACCTGAGTCTGATTTGATTCCTGGGTCTCAAGTCTGCGAACTATGCCCTGCAATGGATCATCCGCGGGGAGCGGGATGTCAGCCGGGTTCATGGCTGATCAAACTGTCAGGGTCACCTGTGGCCAGGTGACAGATGCACACCGTAGGGGGACAGGAGTGCACCACGAGGTAGTGAACCCTATGGCTGGCTTCTGCGGATAGGAAACTGGGTGGTTGTGGAAAGCGGGACCAGAGGAGCACAACCGGGATCCAAACGGAAGCTAGAGCCAAGATTCCCCAGGGCGCGGAGTCTAAGACCCAGCTGGTCTTCTCCAGGGCCTCTAGTGGTGAGGATGTTAGCTGCAGGCTGGGACCAGGTCGCGGCCCCTGGGGTTTCCTAGCTCACGCCCCGTAGGATAAGGGGAAAAGAGGGGAAGCAGCAGCACACGATAAGAGAGAACCGAATAACAAGCTGAAGGTCAGGGGCCACAAGCAGACAAGGATAACGAAGAACGAGCCGAAGGTCAAGGGTCACGAGCAGACAGGGATAGTCGGGGACAAGCCAATAACGTAACAGAGAGACAGACGTAGCACACGGCAGGCAGGAACCCAAACACACAATGCCTAACAAACACGTTGATCAGCAAAGCAGGCTTGCAGTGCACAGGTTAATATAGTGTTCTGTGATAGGGCCTGGGGTGGAGTCAGGCTGGGAGGAGATTATAAAGGAAGCCAGGTGAAGGAGGTCTGGTCTCTAGATGAACACATGAGGAGGAAGGTAAGATGGCAGACAGACATTAATGCATATCCATGACAATAATATATATTATATTTTATTCTGTTCTATTGTTTTTCTATTTTCTATTTTAGTTTCCATTGTTTTGAATTATTTTCCAATCTATTCTCGAATTCAAATTTATACTATTCGAATTTAGGAAGACGGTCATGTTCTATTTTACTAAAATTCTATTCTATTCTTTTCGGTTCTTTTTTTAATTCTATTGCTTTATTGTTTTATATTCTATTTTATTGTATTTTTTAGAAAATCGATTTCTATCTTTTCTAATTCGATTCTAATTTGTTTTCGAATTCGATTCAAATCAAATTTCGTTTGCGGTTTTTTCGAAATTGAATAGTTTTTTCGGATTTGTTTAAATCCGTTACAATTGTAATTCGGAAATTTGGATGCATCCGAATTTACGAATAATGAAAAATTTGTCCGAATTTCGATTCGGAACGAAACGAAATGCACAAGTCTAGTGTGAAACTGAGCTTTAAGTATGCCCATGTGAACAAGGTTTTATTGTCAACATAGTGTATGGGTGCTGCTCAACCTGTGACCCTCCAGCTGTTGTGGAACTATCAGTCCCATCATGCTTCTGACTTTGGGAGTCATGCTTGTAACTGTAAGCCTTGCAATGCCTCATCGGACTTCTAGTTCTGCCACAGCTGGAGGGCCACAGGTTGCGCACCTATAGCGTATACTTAGTGTTCCTTCACTCCCCTACTGCTCTGTTCTGTACTGGGACCAAAGGGAAATACCTTTTACTTCTCGGTATAGAAGAGTATGGGACTTACTATGTGAGAGTGATGGACAAACAATCGCTGTCACTTGAGGAGTCCTTACTATGTGTAAAATAACTCAGACTATTTGTGTACATAAGGTATTCCTTTGCTAACAGTGGCTAAATGGATGGGCAGGGGGGTAAAGGAAGGTTTCACATACCCGTATGAGGAGCCCAAGATTCTTGTTTCATAATCCCTGGAAGTTAAGGCAGGGCCTGTAAGACACGATGGAAGGGCACAAGTGTCAAGGTTCAGAAACTGAAGACTGGAACTTACATAGTTACATAGTAGGCGAGGCTGAAAAAAGACACAAGTCCATCAAGTCTAACCTAAAACTTAAAGCAGTAGTAAACCTAAGGAAAATAAAATGGTTCCTCCTGCAAGGTAATGTCATAATGTGCTAGTATGCATTGCATACTAGCACATTATGAAGGACTTACCTTTGAAACAAAACCCTTCAGCTGTGTGCCGTCACCACTGACAGGGCTTCCACCTTCACCTGGTCTTCCTTCTGGTACGCTCCAGATGCTTGAATGGCAGAGCCACGATGATGTCACTTCCACGCATGCGTGTGGGAGTCACGGCCGCGGCACAGAGCTCTGAAGGAACAGCATGAGTATGCCGTTCCTTCATAGCGCATGCACTGGTGATGTCACCAGCTGCCAAACAAATTAATATCTCCTAAACAGTGCACATTTAAAAGATATTCATTTTTTTAATATATATCTTTAATATAAGATTTCCTGTAGATAAAAAATAAATAAAATATCACACCACTTTTATAGTGCTGCTATCAGATAGCCAGGAGTACATCTGGCAATGCACAGTAGATACACCAAGTTCAGTTATAAGTGGAATCAAGTCAAGCCAGAGTAGAAAAGCATCAGATTGTAGGCAGAATCAAGGTCAGGAAGAAACAGAGGTTGGCAATGTGCAGGTACCAGGTCGATGAGTAGAATCTCGGTCAAAAGTCAAGACTGAGGTTGGTAACGGATGATCAGCAATCATTGCCAGACAATTATAATCCAGAAGCAGGTCAGATGGAAGCTGGGTCAGCAATAAGGTCAGACACAAGTTCAGGGTCAACAATTGCAGCTATACAGAATAAAGGAACATTCAGCAATGAACCTATGCAGAACTCCGGTTTGAATATCTTCCTAACAGATGGTAAATATATGCTGGATTAAACAGTAAATACAATATGTACTGAATATGACAGAGATTTCGCCATGCAAGTTTACTGTATATCATAAAGAACACTAATTTAGGTAATTTGGATTTTTATCTCTGTTTAGTTTAAAAAGGTACCTCAATGTAATTATATACAGTACATTATTGTGACAAATATTTCCTTTACTTTTCTATGTATGTCATGACTATAACATATAGGTTTTTTAACTTCACAGAATTTTTATTTGAAACTATTTTAAGCAGAAGTGAAGTTCTGATCTGGTCAATATACTGTTGCCTGCTTCTTATGACAGAGGAGAAACTTTTCTTCACTAAAGGTCACACAGCATATGGTATGACGAGCACTGTGATTTTGTTTTATTTTTATTATCTTTAACCACTTATGCCCCGCACCAATATACAGCTTAAAGACCAGAGGTGTTTTTACAATTTGGCACTGCGCTGCTTTAACTGGTAATTGCTCAGTTATGAAATGTTGTACCCAAACAAAATTTACGTCCTTTTTTTCCCACAAATAGAGCTTTCTTTTGATGGTATTTTTTGCGATATATACGGAAAAAGACTGAAAAGTTTGAAAAAATATATATTTTCTAATTTTTGTTATAAGAAAAATCTAATAAACTAAATTTTAGTCATACATTTAGGCCAAAATTTATTCAGCCACATGTCTTTAGTAAAAAAAAATTCAATAAGCGTATATTTATTGGTTTGCGCAAAAGTTATAGCGTCTACAAACTAGGGTACATTTTCTGGAATTTACACAGCTTTAAATTTATGACTGCCTATCTAATTTCTTGAGGTGCTAAAATGGCAGGGCAGTACAATCCCCCCCCACCCCAAATGACCCAATTTTGGAAAGTAGACACCCCCAAGGAAATTGCTGAGAGGCATGTTGAGCCCATTGAATATTTTTTTTTGTCCCAAGTGATTGAATAATGACAAAAAATAAATAATTTTTTTTACAAAAAGTTGTCACTAAATTATAAATTGCTCACACATGCCATGGTTATATGTGGAATTGCACCCCAAAACACATTTTTCTGCTTCTCCCGAGTATGGGGATACCACATGTGTGGGACTTTTTGGGAGCCTAGACACATACGGGGCCCCGAAAACCTTCAGGATTTCTAAGGGCGCAAATTTTTGATTTCACTCCTCACTACCTATCACAGTTTCGAAGGCCATAAAATGCCAAACTAGCACAAAACCCCACCAAATTACCCCATTTTGGAAAGTAGACACCCCAAGCTATTTGCTGAGGCATGTTGAGTCCATGGAATATTTTATATTTTGCCACAAGTTTCGGGAAAATTACAAACTTTTTTTTTTTGCACAAAGTTGTCACTAAATTATTTATTGCTCACACATGACATAGGCATATGTGACATCACACCCTAAAATACATTCTGCTGCTTCTCCTGAGTACAGGGATACCACATGTGTGGGACTTTTTGGGAGCCTAGCCGCGTACAGGACCCCGAAAACCAAGCACCGCCTTCAGGATTTCTAAGGGCATAAATTTTTGATTCCACTCCTCACTACCTATCACAGTTTTGAAGGCCATAAAATGCCAAGATGGCACAAAAAACCCCCAAATGACCCCATTTTGGAAAGTAGACACCCCAATCTATTTTCTGAGAGGCATGTTGAGCCCATTGAATATTTTTTTTTGTCCCAAGTGATTGAATGACAAATATATATATATATATATATATATATATATTTTTACAAAAAGTTGTCACTAAAATATATATTGCTCACACATGCCATGGTTATATGTGGAATTGCACCCCAAAATACATTTTGCTGCTTCTCCTGAGTATGGGATACCACATGTGTGGGACTTTTTGGGAGCCTAGACGCGCATGGGGTCCCAAAAACCAAGCACTGCCTTCAGGATTTCTGAGGGCGCAAATGTTTGATTTCACTCCTCATCACAGTTTCGAAGGCCATAATATGCCAAGATAGCACAAAACCCCCCCAAATGACCCCTTTTGGAAAGTAGACACCCCAAGCTATTTGCTGAGAGGCATGGTGAGTATTTTAGAGCTCTCATTTGTTTTTGAAAATTAAGAAAGAAATTATTATTATTTTTTTTCAAAACTGTGACAAAAAGCGAGATCTGCAAAATACTCACCATACCTCTCAGCAAATAGCTTGGGGTGTTTACTTTCCAAAATGGGGTCATTTGGGGGGGGGGGTTTGTGCCATCTGGGCATTCCATGGCCTCCGAAACTGTGATAGGCTGTGAGGAGTGAAATCAAAAATTTACACCCTTAGAAAGCCTAAAGGCGGTGCTTGGTTTTTGGGGTCCCGTACACGGCTAGGCTCCCAAAAATTCCACATATGCCCATGGCATGTTTGAGCAATATATCATTTAGTGACAACTTTGTGCAAAAAAAATTAATAAAAATTGTCTTTTTCCCGCAACTTGTGTCAAAATATAAAATATTCCATGGACTCAACATGCCTCTCAGCAAATAGCTTGGGTTGTCTACTTTCCAAAATGGGGTCATTTAGGGGGTTTTGAACAGTCCTGGCATTTTATGTACAACATTAGGAAGCTTATGTCACACATCATCCACTCTTCTAACCACTTGAAGACAAAGCCCTTTCTGACACTTTTTGTTTACATGAAAATATATTTATTTTTTTTGCAAGAAAATTAAGTTGAACCCCCAAACATTATATATGTTTTTAAAGCAAAGGCCCTACAGATTAAAATGGTGGGTGTTGCATTTTTTTTCCACACAGTATTTGCGCAGCGATTTTTCAAACGCATTTTTTGGGGAAAAAATACACTTTTTTAAATTTTAATGCACTAGAACACACTATATTGCACAAATGTTTAATGAAATAAAAAAGATGATCTTAGGCCGAGTACATGGATACCAAACACGACATGCTTTAAAATTGCGCACAAAAGCGTAGTGGCGACAAACTACATACATTTTTAAAAGCCTTTAGAGGTTACCACATTAGATTTACAGAGGAGGTCTACTGCTAAAAATGAGTGCCCTCGATCTGACCTTTGCGGTGATACCTCAGATGCATGGTGCAATTGCGGTTTACATATGACGCCAGACCGACGCTTGCGTTCGCCTTTGCGCAAGAGCAGGGGGGGGGCGGGACATGGTGCTTTTTTACAATTTTTATTGTTATCTCAGGGAATGTAAATATCCCCTATGATAGCAATAGGTAGTGACAGGTACTCTTTTTAAAAAAAAATTGGGGTCTATTAGACCCTAGATCTTTCCTCTGCCCTCAAAGCATCTGACCACACCAAGATCGGTGTGATAAAATGCTTTCCCAATGGCGCTGTTTATATCAGGGAGGGGGACATTCCCTCCCACTGCTTGTAAAAGCAGTCTAGAGGCTAATTAGCCTCTAGGATTGCTTTTACATGAAAGCCGACCGCTGGCTGAAAAGAATGATACCAAGATGATACCTAAACCCGCAGGCATCATTCTGATATAACCATTCAAAGTCCAGCAACATACCAGTACGTTGCTGGTCCTTGTTGGACATGTATTGTAATCTTTTTTTTTTCATGTAGCCTGTTGGCTGAACGAAAAAAAGAGATTGATCGGTGGGTATGCCCACCATTAGAATACCTCCCTTCATCCACCCACTTCTAATGATGGGCATACATGCACCATTTATATATGCCGAAGCACGGGGGCATCCTCCCGCAAAAAAGTTATGCCGCGTACACACGGTCAGACTTTTCCACATGCAAACCACCATCGGAATTTCAACCGTATGTACGCGGCATAAAAGGTTATGCTGCGTACACACGGTCAGACTTTTCCACGGGCAAGCCTCCGTCGGAATTTCGACCGTATGTACGCGGCATTAGGAGCAAAATCGCACCTCCGCCCCTGCTGCCCCCATGCTTCGGCATATATGCTCTTTTTTTAACTGTGGTGGTGAAATCACCTCCTACAGCGTTGGAGTCACGGCTTTATGTATCGTGGGAGCAAACGCTGTTGCGGTCAAGATAAATAAATCCGCGCTGCAACTGAATGGCGTACCTACTAAGCAAATGATGGTTAACATTAAAACAAAGTAACATTACAGTATAACAGTAAGACCTTACCATACCATACCTGCAAAGCAAATACCAAAAAAAACCATAGTAAAAAATAAAACTTTTTTTTACGCAATCTGTGCCCAAAATATATATATGCCGAAGCATGGGGGCATCCTCCCGCAAAAAAGTTATGCCGCGTACACACGGTCAGACTTTTCCACGGGCAAGCCTCCGTCGGAATTTCGACCGTATGTACGCGGCATAAGAAGCAAAATCGCTCCCCCGCCCCTGCTGCCCCCATGCTTCGGCATATATGCTCTTTTTTTTGACTGTGGTGGTGAAATCACCTTCTACAGCACTGGAGTCATGGCTTTATGTATTGTGGGAGCAAACGCTGTTGCTGTCAAGATAAATAAATCCGCGCTGCAGCTGAATGGTGCACCTGAAAACAAAAAATTACATACCTGAAAAGCAAGCATGATAAAACATAACAATAAAACATTGCAGAATAGAATACAGTAAAAAAGAGAACAACAATAGAGAGAAAATAGAGAGAGAACAATAAAACAACAACTATTTTTTTTTTTTATATATATCTTGTGTTTTTTTACGTTTTTTTTTTTAAACTTTTTTTTTGTAACTAACAACTGTAACGGTTCGGGTCTCTCAAAATGCGATGTTATCTTGGTAGACCCTGTGTAAGTGTGTCCTATCCTGTGCATTGCTGTACCCTACGCTAAAACTTCACTAGTGTGTGGAAGCATTCAAAACATTTACCAAAGCAAAGACCAGGATCGTCAAGACAGCGTGGACAATAATAACGGGTGTCACACTTAAATCCGCGCTTGCTACAGACACGACATCTTCTTTGGGGGGCTCGTTGGGTAGGGGTACTCTCGAGGACATACGGAAAATGCCTTCCATGCAGCCGGCTTACTGCTGGGCGGTACTGTACAGTTTTGCCGTTTTAACATGTTCTGCCTAGTCCTCTCCTGAAGGTGGCGATACAACCCTAAGGTCAAGATTAAGTTGCTGTGTCCGTCAATAAACGAAAGAGAAATACAGTAAATACCAGAGCGGTTCGGTGAGGCAGCCTGACATTTATCCACAACTCTGTTTTAAGAATAATTTCATCTTCTGGAACTTTCTCTTCACTGGACTAAAGTTCTCTGAAGGTTCATGTCCTATGAATGCATCTTAATCGGATATTTTGTATCCAGTGGATAATCAGGCATCATTTCATCCGTTCTATTTTCTTCTTTTTTTCTCTCAATTTTGATTTTAATGTCTCTTAACCACTTAACAACCACCTGCCGACAAATAACGTCGACAAGGTGGTTGCTTAACTCTGGGAGGACGTTATATAACGTCCTCCCAGAATCGCGCTCCCGCGCGCCCCCTGGGGCGCGCACACGGGAAACTCCGTGACCGCCGGGTCCAGAGGACCCGGCGGATCACGAATCGCGGTAAATCGCCGCTGATAGCGGCCGTTTACCACGTGATCGCTCCGTCAAATGACGGAGCAATCACTTGTAAACAGACCGGCGTCATTTGATGACGCCGGTTCCTCCCTCCTCTCTCTGTACCGATCGGTACAGTTTGAGAGGGGAGGGGGAGGTAGCGGATGGCAGCAGCAGCACTGTGGGCTGGATCTGTGACAATTGCAGTCACAGATCCATCCATCCATCCCTGCTCAGCCATCCCTGTGCTATACCCTGCCAATACTCTGCAATACACCCTGCCAATACTCTGCAAAATACCCTGCCAATACTCTGCAATACCCTGGTGCAATACTCTGCAATACCCTGGTGCAATACTCTGCAATACCCTGCGAAATACTCTGCAATACCCTGCGAAATACTCTGCAATACCCTGGTGCAATACTCTGCAATACCCTGGTGCAATACTCTGCAATACCCTGGTGCAATACTCTGCAATACCCTGGTGCAATACTCTGCAATACCCTGCAAAATACTCTGCAATACCCTGCAAAATACTCTGCAATACCCTGCAAAATACTCTGCAAAATACTCTGCAATACCCTGCACAATACTCTGCAATACCCTGCACAATACTCTGCAATACCCTGCACAATACTCTGCAATACCCTGCACAATACTCTGCAATACCCTCCACAATACTCTGCAATACCCTCCACAATACTCTGCAATACCCTCCAAAATACTCTGCAATACCCTCCACAATACCCTGTGCAATACCCTCCACAATACCCTGTGCAATACCCGTGCAATACCCTGCCATACACCGCAATACCCTGCCATACACCGCAATACCCTGCCATAGTCCGCAATACTCCGCAATGCCCTGCAATACTCTGCAATGCCCGGCAATACTCCGCAATGCCCGGCAATACTCCGCAATGCCCGGCAATACGCCGCAATGCCCGGCAATACTCTGCAATAACCACTTCCCGCCCTCCGGCCGTCATATGACGTCCTTGACTTTGTGCGGGGATATCTGAATGATGGGAGCAGCTACAGGCATCATTCAGATATTAGCTTTTTCAGCCGGCGATTCCCTACACCATAAGAACAATCATAGCGGCTGTTCCGCCGCTTGATCATTCTTACGGGAGGCGAGAGGGGATGTCCCCCCCCCCGCCGCCCTCCGGTGCTTCTACCGACTCACCGCTACGATCAAAGCCAGGATTGTTGTTTTTTTTTTTGTATTTTTTTCAGGCTTCCCAGCCTAGAGGTGAGATGTGGGGTCTTATTGACACCCCCCCCCCCCCATATCTCACTGTAAAGAGGACCTGTCATGCCATATTCCTATTACAAGGGATGTTTACGTTCCTTGTAATAGGTATAAAAGTGATCAAAAAAATGTTTAGGGCGGAAAAACATGTCAAACTAAAATAAATAAAGTAAAATGAAGAATAAAATATTTTTTTTTTTTTAAAGCGCCCCTGTCCCCGTGAGCTCGCATACAGAAGCGAATGCATACGTAAGTCCCGCCCACATATGAAAACGGTTTTCAAACCACACATGTGAGGTATCTCTGCGAACGTTAGAGCGAGAGCAATCATTTTGGCCCTAGACCTCCTCTGTAACTCAAAACATGTAACCAGTAAAAATATTTAAAGCGTCGCCTATGGGGATTTTTTTAGTAGCGAAGTTTGGCGCCATTCCACGAGTGTGTGCAATTTTTAAGGGCGACATGTTAGGTATCTATTTACTCGGCGTAACTTCATCTTTCACATTATGCAAAAACATTGGGCTAACTTTACTTTTTTTTTTTTTTTTTAAGCACAAAACATTTTTGTTCCGTAAAAAACGCGTTAAAAAAATTGCTGCGCAAATATCGTGCGAGATAAAAAGTTGCAACAACCACCATTATATTCTCTAAGGTCTTTGCTAAAAAAACATATATAATGTTTTGGGGTTCTATGTAATTTTCTAGCAAACAAATGATGATTTTTACATGTAGGAGAGAAATGTCAGAATTGGCCTGGGTGCTCCAGAACGCCTGAAGGTGCTCCCTGCATGTCGGGCCTCTGTATGTGGCCACGCTGTGTAAAAGTCTCACACATGTGGTATCGCCATACTCGGGAGTAATAGCAGAATGTGTTTTGGGGTGTAATTTGTGGAATGCATATGCTGTGTGTGAGAAATAACCTGCTAATATGACAATTTTGTGAAAAAAAAAAAAGAGAAAAAAAAAATCTTGATTTTGCAAAGAATTGTGGGAAAAAATGACAACTTCAAAAAACTCACAATGCCTCTTTCTGAATACCTTGGAATGTCTTCTTTCCAAAAAGGGGTCATTTGGGGGGTATTTGTACTTTTCTGGCATGTTAGGGTCTCAAGAATTGAGATAGGCCGTCAGTACTTCAGGTGTGATCAATTTTCAGATATTGGCACCATAGCTTGTGGACTCTATAAGTTTCACAAAGACCAAATAATATCCACCAATTTGTACTTATTTTTACCAAAGATATGTAGCAGTATAAATTTTGGCCAATAGTAATTTGCAAAATTTTATAACAGAAACGAAAAAAAAATCATTTTTTTACAAAATTTTCAGTCTTTTTTCTCTTATAGCGCAAAAAATAAAAATCCCAACAGTGATTAAATACCACCAAAAGAAAGCTCTATTTGTGTGAAAAAAAGGACAAAAATTTCATATGGGTACAGTGTTGTATGACTGAGTAATTGTCATTCAAAATGTGAGAGCACCGAAAGCTGAAAATTGGTCTGGTTATTAAGGGGGTTTAAGTGCCCAGTGGTCAAGTGGTTAAGCGGTCACTGTGAGGGTTTGTATGCTCGGAGCTCCGTCTACGTCTTACACCGAGGAGGAGATTCCTCTCCTTCCTCTATTAGCGTGCAGAGGTTTCTCTTGTCTCCACCCCCATTTATTTCATCTAGGGCTTTAATGGTGCTATGTTCGATGTACTCTCACATTTGAGACATACTTCCCCTGACGAAGCCCCGATGGGCGAAACATGTTGGGACCACGTATGATCTCTTTGGTTTAACATCTAACTAACCACCATATCAGCTATGCCCTATTTTTGAAATTTTGTGAAAACGCTTATATATATACATATGTAATTTTATTAAATATTTTGTACTACCTGTTCAATAAATGGATAAATCCCCTTTTTTAATCTAATGAATTGAGTCTTCCACTGTTGTCTAAATACTAACGCTAGCACTGCTATAGTCCCGTTTACTTCTTTTTCTACATTTTGTCACAAATTTGGGATGAGGTGCGTTATATTGGGTGTCTACCCTTAGTTAGACCACAAAACCATTTATCTACCCACAGTAAAGGAGGATTTTTTTTTCATAAAACACAGAGGCAGGGGGGCACTGTATGAGGAGACAGTACCGATTGTGGAAATATAGGAAAGTGGGTTACCAATGACATGGCTATTTTTACCTACCCCACTTATACGCTTAATGATATGTAGCGGGTATACACTTTTCTCTCTATTTAAAACTGGCAGAGACACCCGCGGTGTGTAGTTACTTGCGGCCCAGCGGGTGGCGCTGTCGCCCTGGGCTGGGGTTGAACCATTGCTGTGTGCCGTGCCTCCTTTTTGTCCTCCCTCGGCAGCGGTATGGTGGGGCGGGGAACCCGCCGTGCTTGCTGGGAAAGGGTATAAGGGGGCCGGCCATCTTTGTCACGGGGTCCAGTCCCAGGCACCTTCAGCCTGAGGGCGGTGGTTCGTGTCGGTCTTCTAGGTGGCCTAGGCCTAGAGGACGTCCGGAGGTCGTGTTCCATCCCAGGCACCTTTAGCCTGGGGTGAGGTACTTGGATGGAGGTCTGGAGCTCAGTGCCCAACACTGAGTTCCGCGAGGTAAGGAGGTCCTAGGGAACCCAGGGATTGGGTACCCGAATCCGGAAGGCGTAATGGACCGGGGGGAGATACTCACTTGAAGACCGGGTGCAGCAGATTGCCAGTGACAGGTGAGCCTCCCATCGGAGACCGCCTGGAAGGAAATCCCCTCTCCGCTCGGAGACCTCAGCCCACTTTCAGGGAGGAAAGTGGAGAGTTCATTGTGTCTGGGCCTACTCGCATCCACACCTCCTTGTTTGTTCTGTTCTTTAAGGGAGTCTAACTGATTGTGCTGTTCACTCGAGAAGAATAAAGGAGTGTTGGACTTTAATGGTGTGGGGCTCTTTTCTGGTGGACATTGTTCAAGGTAACTCCAGGTGCACAACACTGACCCGAAGGTAGAGAAAGAACTTTGCTTACACTGCACAGACATGCTGTGGTGAAGGCTTGGCGTGGTGACCCCGCTCTCTCCCCTCTAAGGTACCCCTAGACAAGAGAAAGATGAGCTGATGCAAAGAGGGGAGTGAGGAGGCCGCTAAAGATATATAGCGGCCTCACCCCCTACTCCCTTGATATAATACGGCTGGCTTGTCTAGGGGTTTGAGGGAGGAGGGTGAGGAACACTAATACCAGCTCTCACCTCATGCGTGTGTGAGGTTTGAGCTAAGTCCAAGTTTACCTTCGGGTCTGCGTTCCGTACGGAGCCTCTGCTTCTCCTGTGGAGGTTGATTGCCACCGCTAGAGACAGAGCACTTTGCTGCCAGTAATAGAGTTCCACACCATGAACAGTCCAACACTTATTTATTTATCTTGTAGCAATGAACAGTACTGGTTGAACTTGACACGAACAGACAGGGTGTGGGTACGAGTAGGTCCAGGCACAAGCTCTCTCCTATTCCATACAGTGCAAAAAGGCTTGTCGCACAATCGCTGCCACCGATTGTGAATTTGGTTCCTGCCACAAACCTTGGTGAACATTGAGGCCTCTGCCACAGACCTGAGTGTAGATTTCTGCCACCGACCTGGGTTTAGTTGGGTCGCTGCCACCGACCATAAGCACGTGAACTACCTTCCTTGAGAGAATGGCCCCTGTCAGGGAAGACATCCATCCGGATGGTCTCCAGAGGCCCACCCGTCACCGACAATATGCTGCACCGGGTCTTCGGGAGGGACACATCTCCGGTCCCTTACGCCCTGGATTCAGGCACCCGTACCTGGGGCACCTTAGGTATGTTCCATCCCTCGCGGGACCCAGTGGAAGGTACTGGGCCCCAGGCCTTCTGTTAAGTACCTCACCCCAGACTTAAGGTGTCTGGGATGGAACTCGAACTCCACGTGTCCAGGCCAAGGGCGCCTGGACACCGACCGCGGACAGCAGCCCACAGGCTGAAGGTGCCTGGGACTTCGACCTCATGCGCAAGATGTCTGCCCCCTTTATACCCTCTCCCAGCAAGCACAGCGGGTTCCCCGCCCCGCCGTACAACTGCTGCGAGAGGTCACAAAGGGTACGGCACTGCAGTGGTTGTTCAACCTCCGCCCAAGGCGACAGCGCCACCCACTGGGCCGCAGGGAACTGAAACCACTGATATCTTCACACAAATAAATAGCATACTCTAACAATCAGTGCATCTGGGTCATGCTACCACCCAGATGCTGCCCCTAAATGTATATACCTGCTAAAGATACATACCATAAGTGATTACAACCTTGTCTATATAAGAATCAACCAATGCGGTTACAGCTATAACCAATAAAATAGTAACGAATGATAATGATAAAAGAATAACAATCAAATTTATTTATACAGAAAAGAAACGTTAGAATAATCAGAGATCACTAAATATAACATAGTATTGTTACCAGTACGGTGTTGCCAGTCTAAAAAGATAATTAATGATGGTTACAATGGACATACACATGCTATCAATGTATTAAGACACATCCTAGGATAGAAAAAGTTAGAGAAAAGACAAGAGAAATAAGGTACTATAGATACGTTACACAGACAGTTCTTACGTGACCATGCTTTGTCACGTAGGAGAGCTAGATAACATAGGAGCTTTGATTTTTATGTTCCCTCTATACCCATCCCTACCAATCACACCCCTGGACTATATTCATTGGTTCAGAAGTGGCATCAAATTCTGATTGGCTGTAATTTCAAGCCTAGCTGTCCATCATGCTTCTCACATAAGCATTAGACTCTCTCTTCGGTGCCTCTCTGTACTATGTTTTCTGGTTGTTACTTAAGCAAAACTCTTTGATCCTAGCATAACAAGTTCCGACATTAGCATGTCAAAAGACCCCTGACCAGGTGGTGACACAATGTCTGACATGACAACAAAAGGGTAACTTTGATATCTTCAATGGGCAGGTGATAACTAACAGTTTCCAAGAGACAGGAAAAAATAAGATGGGCCCATATCTCCGCATGATATCACAAAATATATAATGTACATCATCTTCCTGTAAAAACATATACACACACACACACACATACATACACATATATATATATATATATATTGTGACAGCAGGAAGGTAAAGTCACCTGGTTGCATCCAGGGGGGTAGATATATTTCGCCCAGATTCAGGCTTTACGCCGACTTATACAACTAGGTGGAGAGTTGTATAAGCCCAGCTGGGGCTAGTGGGCTCATGGATGACTCATACCTCTAGGGAGAGTGTGGGGCGTCGTGCAGACAGGGAGTTGATGAGACCAGCTGAAGCTTGTCAGCTCATTTAGGCCTCTATAAGAACTCCCAGCTTCATTAGATGTTTGCTCATGCCTGGACCCAGACCTGTGTGGACTGTCTAGGGAGAGTGAACCCCTGTGCGGTGAGACAAAGCCTGTGTGGCTATTTGCTTGGACATTTAAAACCAGGGACTTAGGGACTAGGACAGCACTAGGCTGATCCCAGTTGTTAGTTAGGAAACCTGTATGTTTAGTCAGAGTTCAAGTTGACCAGGATTTATTTTGTTTATGTTTCTTTTGCTTTGCTGTGTTTTGTCACTGTAAATAGAAAATAAACCGCACCTTTTTGATTTTGAAAACCACAACCTCCGTTTGCTGGGCCTGTTTTTGTGTGGGGAGCCCATCCCGGGGGTCACACACACCCGCTGCCGAGCTAACCCCCTCACAGTTGGTGGAGAACCAGTGGCAGTTTTTTTTTAAGCCAGCATGGAGGATGATCCAGAGGTATTTTTGACCACATTTGAAAGGACCGCTGAAAGAGAAAAGTGGCCTGAGGAGCAGTGGGCTGGACTGGTGGCTCCTCTGTTAACTGGTGAATCGCAGAAAGCTTACTATGACCTAGAGCCTAACCAAGCAAAAGACTATGTGATGCTAAAAGCTGAAATATTGGCAAGGCTGGGTGTCACCCTGGCTGTCCGGGCTCAGCGTGTGCATAACTGGACTTTCCAGCTTGGAAAACCCCCCAGGTCTCAAATGTATGATCTCATTCACCTGAGCAGAAAGTGGCTACAGCCAGAGACTTTGTCCGCGCCAAAGATTGTGGAACGTGTTGTAATGGATCGGTTTTTGAGAGCTCTTCCTACTGCCATCCAAAAGTGGGTAAGCCATGGAGACCCAGAGACGGCCGATGGTCTTGTGGATCGTGTGGAGAAATACTTGGCTACAGAGAACCTGACGGCCTCTTCCAGAGACACTCGGACTTTCCACCCTAAGACCAGACCATCCCCAGGGGCGGATAAGAGGATTCCAAGGGGTGAGGGTGGAGAGAGTGAGAGGGTGGGAGCTCTACCCCAAGTTTGGCGAGAACAGCCTGGGAAATCAGCGGCTCAAGAGGTGGCAAGAAGGATCGTTTGCTACCGCTGCCGGCAAGCGGGACATATTGCAGCCAATTGCCCGGTTGTGGAGGAACCCATGCAGTGTGACTTTCTGACGGGCAGACGTCAGTCGCTGTGTGCGACAGTCGCATGCACTGCCATTCGAGGAACTGAGAAACATTTATGCAAAATGTGTGTTAATGGTAGAAATGTTGTGGTATTGCTGGATCCAGGTAGCCTTGTGACCCTGATAAAGGCTGAGTTAGTTAAAACAGAGGTCTCTGGGAATAGCAAGGTAGCTGTTATTTGTGTGCATGGGGACACCCGAGAGTATCCAGTGACTACAGTGTGTTTCGAGACCCCCAAAGATACCCTCTTTCATCCAGTGGGCTTAGTATCTCAGTTACCGCATGACGCCATTGTGGGAAGGGATTTTCCGAAGTTCTGGGAACTGTGGGATGATCCTGAGCCCCCCACTGGTGCCCCTATGTACCAGGAATGTGATAGCCAGAACTCCCCTGAGAGTGGTGAGGACTCTCCGGAATTTCCCTTATCAGTATTGGCAGGGGAGACTCAAGAAACTGGAGAGGAGCCCACCTCCTCAGACGAAAACCTACCGTCTGTGGAGTTTTCTGATCTTGAGGTTCACAGGGAAAACTTTGCCACAGAACAGTTGAAAGACCCCGCCCTAATAAAGGCACGGGAAAACGTAGTGAAAATAGATGGCGAGTTAGTGAACCCAGATAATACCTGCACTTACCCATACTTCAGCGTAGAGAAGGACCTACTGTATCGGGTGGCAAAAAGGGCAGAAGAAACCGTTGAGCAGCTTGTGGTGCCCAAACCTTACAGGAAGTTGGTGTTGGAGTTGGCCCATGGGCACATTCTTGGAGGTCATCTGGGGACAGAGAAAACCTGAGAGAGGGTATTACAGAGATTCTATTGGCCGGGGGTGATGAAGGACATAGAAAATTATTGTTCCTCCTGCCCTGTGTGTCAGAGGTCGGCCCCGATGCCACATTTCCGTAGCCCGCTGGTCCCTCTACCCATCATTGAGGTCCCGTTTGAGAGGATCACCATGGATTTGGTAGGTCCTATAATCAAGTCCGCTAGGGGGCACCAGTACATATTAGTTATAATGGACTATGCCACCCGTTATCCAGAAGCGATCCCTCTCCGAAATACCTCGGCCAAAACCATAGCCAAAGAGCTATCTCTTGTGTTTAGCCGGGTGGGTATTTGTAAAGAACTGCTTACGGACCAAGGTACACCCTTTATGTCCCGGGTTATGAAGGAGCTGTGTAAATTGTTCAAAGTGACGCAATTACGTACATCTGTGTATCACCCCCAAACCGATGGGCTGGTTGAAAGATTCAACAAAACCCTAAAACAAATGTTGAAGAAAGTGGTGGATAGAGATGGAAAGGATTGGGACTGTCTACTTCCTTATCTGATGTTTGCTATTAGGGAGGTGCCCCAATCCTCTACGGGATTCTCCCCCTTTGAGTTACTGTATGGGAGACACCCAAGAGGGCTGTTGGATATTGCCAAGGAAACTTGGGAAAGTGAGAGTTCTCCCCACAGGAGTGTGATTGAGCATGTCGCCCTGATGCAAGACCGAATTGCACAGGTAATGCCCATCGTGAAGGAACATTTGGCCCAAGCGCAGTTAGCACAGCAGAGAGTGTACAACCGTGGAGCCAAGACCCGTACCTTTTCCCCGGGGGATAGGATACTGGTACTTGTCCCTACGGTTGAAAGTAAATTCCTTGCCAAATGGCAAGGCCCCTACGAGATAATGGAAAAAGTGAGCGAAGTGAATTACAAGGTCAGACAACCAGGAAGGCAAAAGCCCGAACAGATCTATCACGTTAATCTGTTGAAAGCCTGGAGGGATAGAGAGTCCCTAGTCGCAGACACTTGGTCCCCAGCTCAAACTGGTTGCGTGATTCCTGAGGTTGGAATAGCAGCCACCTTGTCACAACCCCAACAACAGGAGGTTAAGGAGTTTGTGCTTCGCAACAAGGAGGTATTCTCTGAGCTGCCGGGACAAACATCTGGGGTAGAGCATGACATCATTACCCCGCCCGGTGAAAGGGTGAAGTTAAAACCCTATCGGATCCCAGAGGCCCGACGGGAGGCAATACGGGAGGAAGTACAGAAAATGCTGAACTTAGGGGTGATAGAGGAGTCCCAAAGTGATTGGTCTAGTCCCATTGTGTTGGTGCCTAAACCGGATGGGAGCTGGCGATTTTGTAACGATTTTCGTCAGTTGAACAAAGTTACAAAATTTGACACCTACCCCATGCCACGTATAGATGAGTTGATCGACTGGCTGGGAACAGCCCGATACATGACGACTCTTGACCTCACAAAAGGGTATTGGCAAATCCCCCTGGCCAAGTCGGCCAAAGAGAAAACCGCATTTGTAACCCCAGACGGGGCGTTCCAATATAAAAGAATGCCGTTCGGGTTACAGAATGCGCCGGCCACATTCCAGCGGAAAATGGACCAGATGCTGAGGCCCCATCGGAAGTATGCTGCGGCTTACCTGGATGACGTAATTGTCCATAGCACAGATTGGGCCTCACATCTGCCAAAAGTGCAAGCAGTCCTGGACTCTGTTCGGGAAGCGGGGTTTACGGCTAACCCCAAGAAGTGTACCATTGGGCAGGAAGAGGCGAAATATCTTGGGTACACCATTGGGAGGGGAGTAATAAAACCCCAACTCAACAAAGTCGAGGCCATCCAGAGTTGGCCACGTCCCAACAGCAAGAAGCAGGTACGAGCCTTTCTGGGAATCGCTGGGTATTATCGGCGATTCATTCCCCACTTTGCTTCTAAGGCTGTGCCCCTAACCAACCTGACGAAGGGGAAAGGGTCGGTCATGATTAAATGGACCCCCGAGGCTGAGGCAGCATTCCAATTCTTGAAACAAGCCTTATGTAGCCAGCCAGTGTTGTACTCACCCGACTTCTCTAAAGACTTTGTCGTACAAAGTGATGCGTCAGATGTGGGGTTAGGAGCAGTATTGTCCCAGGTCTGGAACGGGGAAGAGCACCCAGTCATTTACCTCAGCAGGAAGTTGAAGTCCCATGAGGTAAATTACGCCACCGTTGAAAAGGAGTGTTTAGCGGTGAAGTGGGCTCTAGATTCCCTTCGGTACTACCTGCTAGGTAGGCACTTTGACTTGGTTACGGATCACGCTCCGTTAAAGTGGATGGCTCAAAACAAGGAAACAAATAGAAGAGTGAATAGGTGGTTCCTGGCCCTCCAGGAATTCAACTTCACAGTAAAGCATCGCCCTGGCGTTCAAATGGGGAATGTGGATGCTTTGTCTCGAGTACATGAATGCCTGATTGCTGGTGTTCCAACCCCGAGGTTAAAACAAGAGGGGGGGGTATGTGACAGCAGGAAGGTAAAGTCACCTGGTTGCATCCAGGGGGGTAGATATATTTCGCCCAGATTCAGGCTTTACGCCGACTTATACAACTAGGTGGAGAGTTGTATAAGCCCAGCTGGGGCTAGTGGGCTCATGGATGACTCATACCTCTAGGGAGAGTGTGGGGCGTCGTGCAGACAGGGAGTTGATGAGACCAGCTGAAGCTTGTCAGCTCATTTAGGCCTCTATAAGAACTCCCAGCTTCATTAGATGTTTGCTCATGCCTGGACCCAGACCTGTGTGGACTGTCTAGGGAGAGTGAACCCCTGTGCGGTGAGACAAAGCCTGTGTGGCTATTTGCTTGGACATTTAAAACCAGGGACTTAGGGACTAGGACAGCACTAGGCTGATCCCAGTTGTTAGTTAGGAAACCTGTATGTTTAGTCAGAGGTCAAGTTGACCAGGATTTATTTTGTTTATGTTTCTTTTGCTTTGCTGTGTTTTGTCACTGTAAATAGAAAATAAACCGCACCTTTTTGATTTTGAAAACCACAACCTCCGTTTGCTGGGCCTGTTTTTGTGTGGGGAGCCCATCCCGGGGGTCACACACACCCGCTGCCGAGCTAACCCCCTCACAATATATATATATATATATATATATATATAATGTAGCGGGTACTTGAATTTAAGGGAGGCATCTGGGTGGTAGTGTAACCCAGATGCACAGATTGCTAGGGTATCCGAGACCCTTTTCTGGTTCTTGGAGGACTCTGGTGGTGTGAGGTTCCTTGCGGCCCACAGGTGGCACTGTTGCCCTGCGCCGGGGCTGAACTCACACTGCAAGACTGTACCTTTTTGTCCTCCCCTGGAGCTGGTACAGCGGGGCGGGGAACCCGCTGTGACGCAAAGGGAGAGGGGATAAAAGGGGCGGACGCCCTTACCACGGGGTTCAGAGTTCCAAGTTGGAGGACGTTGCCGCACCCAGGCACCTTCGGCCTGGGCGCTGGCATTCCAGTGTTCCGGGCCTAGGTGCCCTTGACCTGGCTAGAGCGAGGATGGAGTCCATCCCAGGCACCTTTAGCCTGGGGTGAGGTACTATGGCGGAGGCCTGGGGCTCAGTACCTTCGACTGAGTTCCGCGAGGGTGGAGGAATCCGAGGGGGGCCCCAATTCCTTGGGTGCCTGTGTCTGAGTTCGTGAGGACTGGTGTGCGGAACTTCTCTGGAGAGTCCGGCACAGCATCACTCGTGACAGAGAGGCCTCCTGTTTCTCCCTTGGACGGATCTCCTTCCCCTGACAGGGGCCGTGCTAGCGAAGGTAATTCACGTTCTACCTCGCTGGTGACAGAGAGGCCTCCTGTTTCTCCCTTGGACGGATCTCCTTACCCTGACAGGGGCCGTGCTAGCGAAGGTAATTCACGTTCTACCTCACATGGTCAGTGGCAGTGACTATCCGCCACTGGTGACATCACAGTGGTTAGCATCAGAAGGGAAAGGATTGTGCCTCGATCTATTCCCCATTATTACTCAGTAGAAGAAACTGTTTATTGTTTGGCAAGAAGAATAAAACTGAGTTGGACCTATTCACTGTGTGGAACTCTGGTTACTAGGAGCAAAGGAGTCAGGAACGAAGTACTGGACTTGACTCTAGGACACCTGCACAGGGCCCAATCTTCTGGCCTTCACCTCTTAGTTATGGAGGACATGGGCCGTGGTGTATCTCATCTCTCCCTCCCAGAGACCCCTAGACGAGAGAGAGAGAGAGACACAGAGAGAGAGAGAGAGAGAGAGAGAGACAGAGAGAGAGAGAGACAGAGAGACAGAGAGAGAGAGAGAGACAGAGAGAGACAGAGAGAGACAGAGAGAGAGACACAGAGACAGAGACAGAGACAGAGAGACAGAGACAGAGAGAGACAGAGAGAGGCTACATTATTATATATACACATACATATATACACACACACACACACACACACACAATGGGTCATGGTTCCCCTTGAGCTCCTTGATATAAATATGAAATCACCTCCTATAGCGTTGGAGTCACGGCTTTATGTATCGTGGGAGCAAACACTGTTGCTGTCAAGATAAATAAATCCGCGCTGCAACTGAATGGCGTACCTGCTAAGCAAATGATGGTTAACATTAAAACAAAGTAACATTACAGTATAACAGTCCTTACCATACCATACCTGCAAAGCAAATACCAAAAAAAAAACATAGTAAAAAATAAAACATTTTTTTAACGCAACCTGTGCCTAAAATATATATATATGCCGAAGCATGGGCCACCGACAGTCTCTGTCTCTCAGCCTCTCTCATTACTCCATTTTCCACCAGACTCCCTTCCCAGCATCACTCTTCCATATTAAGGGGCTCACTTAGTTCCCTGCCAAGCCCACCACCTGGGGATTGGCTAAGTTCCCCTAAATAGGTAGAGCAACCCTCCTAGCCTCCTCCTGGCCAACCAGGAACCGGGACTCATCACCCGATTGGCTAAAAGGACAGGCGATTGGATTGGACGTCTAGGAGGAGGAGGAGGGAGGAGACGCACGGTGGAACCTAGGGGGGGGAGTGTAATCAGGAACCAGGACCCGTCACCTGATTGGCTGTTAAAACTCCAATTGATTCCTCCTCCTTGGATTGTACCGCTCTGATTCCTTTTATTAGCTAAACAGTCTTTGTAAGATCAGCAACAGCCCCTTACGGGCTAAAACAACAATATTATTTGTCGCACCAAGGCACTCCCAAATAGGCGGTGGTATTGCTAAGAGTGAGTCAATCCTTGGACCATATAAATAAGGATTGTGTGTACAAAGTAAAAATGGTAAGGAGATGGTATATTCCTGGTTTAAAGCATCAGAGGTGTATTGAAAATCATTCAAACCAAGGCAAGAATTAGAAAATTTATAATTAATAATAATTAAAATTAGCCCAGATAAAAAGTCCATGTGTCCTGGGTAAAAACCTCAGGGATGATGACAATCTGGGAATCCACACTAGAAAGGCAGCTAGCTGTAGAGCAGAAGTTACTCTGGTAATGGGAACAGAGTTTGTCTTTTCTGTTCCCCTTACGGGCTAGGAACTCCCAGTCCCTCAGAAAGTAGCACAATGGGGTGTAAACTGCATCCTGGAGTACCTCCACTCCCTTGTAGACACTGGTCTCAATTCTACCACTGCAGAAAATACTAGCCCACCTGGCTACCCCTTCACCAGCCCACCTGGCTGCTTCTTCACCAGTCTGCCGACTGACTCTCTGGAGCTTTTCCCAGGGCAAGGTAGGGAAGATTTAAGCACACTGTTATCTTCCAAAGAGACCTGCTATATGTGTCAGTCTTCCCCCTTGTAAATCCCTGCTCCATGCTGTAGTACTCACACTGTCCTCTCCTTGCTCCTGCTGCCTCTCAGGAAAGCCTCCTTCTAACTTCTCCTGTGGAAGGATCCTTCCAGGCCAGCACCTTAATCCTCGGCCCGAGGTAGAGCCCCTACCCAGCAGGGGTCCCTCGAGGGCCACCGACAGTCTCTGTCTCTCAATCTCTGTCAGCACTGCATCTCCATCTTCCACCGGACTCCCTTCCCAGCATAACTCATCCATATTAAGGGGCTCACTTAGTTCCCTGCCAAGCCCACCACCTGGAGTGGCTAAGTTCCCCTAAATATGCAGAGCAACCCTCCTAGCCTCTGCCCTCTAGAAAGTTCTCCAACTTTCTAGAACCGGGGGGGGGGGGCACCAGAGAACTGTCTGTATGAGTCATGCTGCCTTGAACTTTAATAACCCTGACCGAATTACAAACTAACCAGTTTAAGTATGAGTCAGGATATGGTTTAAAAAAGCAAAGGACAGGAGGGCGCACCGACCTAGTGTATTACCAGATTAAAAACTTTATTAAAATATATAAAAACAACAATGGTCCTACTCACAAACAGAGCTTTAAAATAAGCTTTTCTGGCAACCAGTTTATTTGGGGTACCGTCTGACCCTCTGGTCGTCTTGTCCTGATTGCAGTCGCCACGTGATTCAGGCTGGTTGCCAGAAAAGCTTATTTTAAAGCTCTGTTTGTGAGTAGGACCATTGTTGTTTTTATATATTTTAATTAGGGTTGTCCCGATACCGATACTAGTATCGGTATCGGGACCGATACCGAGCATTTGCGCAAGTACTTGTACTCACGCAAATGCTCCCGATGCTTCACCCGATACTTTTTTTTTTCTAGTGTAGTGTGGCTGGAGAGGGCGGGAGGAGTCAGTGGCTGGGGAGGGCGGGGGAGTGCGGGCGGAGTCTGGCTGGAGAGGGGGCGGGCAGAGTCTATGGAAGGAAAGTGTGGGCGGAGTCTGGCTGGAGAGGGCGGGCACAGTCGGTGGACGGATTTGGCGGGCAGAGAGCGAGTCCCTCACCTGGTAAGCTGGCAGGGGTGTAGGGCACAGCCGCATCGGGATCGGTGACCGGTGCTGTCACATTCGGTCGCCGTCAGCGGCTGAACGTCCCGACGCCCATCTTGGTACACCCTGCACTTGGCTGCAGTAAGCAGCAGCAGACATCTTGTTACACCCAGTCCGAGCTATATGGGCTGGGTGTAACAAGATGTCTGCTGCTGCTTACTGCAGCCGAGTGCAGGGTGTACCAAGATGGGCCTTGCAGCTTTTTGCATTTTTTTTTTTTTCCTGTGTCATTTTTTGCAGCATTTCAGTGCCAGCCACCTATCGGTGCCATCTATCAGTGCCCACACGTGCCACCTATCAGTGCCCACAAGTGCCACCTATCAGTGCAATCAGTGCCATCTACCAGTGCCACCTGATAGGTGGCACTTGTGGGCACTGATAGGTGGCACGTGTGGGCACTGATAGATGGCACTGGTAGCACTATCAGTGCAATCAGTGCCACCTATCAGTGCAATCAGTGCCACCTATCAGTGCCCACAAGTGCCATCTACCAGTGCCATCTATCAGTGCCCACAAGTGCCATCTATCAGTGCAATCAGTGCCACCTATCAGTGCAATCAGTGCCACCTATCAGTGCCCACAAGTGCCACCTACCAGTGCCATCTATCAGTGCCCACAAGTGCCATCTATCAGTGCAATCAGTGCCACCTATCAGTGCCCACAAGTGCCACCTATCAGTGCCATCTATATGTGCCACCTATCAGTGCCCATAAGTGCCACCAATCAGTGCCATCTATCAGTGCCACCTATTAGTGCCCATCAGCGCCAGTCACCAGTCAGTGCCCATAAGTGCCGCCTATCAGTGCCAGCCACCTGTCAGTGCCCCCTATCAGTCCCCATCTGTCAAACTGTCACATGACATTGAAAAAAAAGTATCGGTAATCGGTATCGGCGAGTACTTGGAAAAAAGTATCGGTACTTGTACTCGGCCCTAAAAAAGTGGTATCGGGACAACCCTAATTTTAATAAAGTTTTTAATCTGGTAATACACTAGGTCGGTGCGCCCTCCTGTCCTTTGCTTTTTTACAGTTTTATGAACACCCATAGTTCTGAGGAGGGCTGCAATATTCTAAAGTTTTGGTGTTTACAGAGGAATGGTCTACACCCTCCGCATGCAGTAAAACATCAGAGCGCTGGAGTATTTTCTGTTGTACTTTCAGGATATGGTTTACCTGCTCTCAGACTAGTAACACACTAGAAGGTGCTACACTTCTATTTGTACATTTAACTTTTCTTGGAAAATTTTCTGTCTCACTTAGTGTTCACTTTGTTTTAATCACAGGTATTGAGGCAGTGCTAAGAAGTTTAAGACATGTATTGCAGCTCAACAATAAGGAATTACAAAAACAGGGGCTTTTGCTGCTTATTGAAATACTAAACAGGTAATACTGACATTTTTTATTTTATCAAAGTTTTGTTTGGGCACTACACCCTGAACCGGCCTGTTCAACAAAACATATGTATAGGCTAGAAATTGCATATTTTAAACATTTTAAGGCTTGTACTCAGCAGCATTTGCTGTGTGGTGGTTCAGGCACAGTGCAGTGCCATAGTATTGAAATGAAGACAGAGGAATACAACTAGTGATGAGCCGAACACCCCCGGGTTCGGTTCACACCAGAACCCGCGAACGGACCGAAAGTTCGCACGAACTTTAGAACCCTATTAAATACAATGGATGCGAACGTTCGAAATCTAAAGTGCTAATTATAACGACTATTATGCATGTTATTGTCCTAAAAAGGGTTTGGGAACCCGGGTTCTGCACCAGGGGACATGTATCAATGCAAAAAGAAGTTTTAAAAACGGCCGTTTTTCTGGAGCAGTCATTTTAATGATGCATAAAGTGAAAAAAAAAAACTCAAATATTCCTTTAAATATCGTACCTGGGGGGTGTCTAAAGTATGCCTGTGAAGTGCCACGTGTTTCCCGTGTTTAGAACTGTCCCTGCACAAAATTACATTTCTAAAGGAAAAAAAAGCCATTTAAAACTGCTTGCGGCTTTAATGTAATGTCTGGTCCAGGTAATATGGATGAAAATCTTTAAGAAAAATGGCATAGCTACCCCATCACCCACCCCCCCTACCCCAGCCCATTACCAGCCCCTTTGGGTCTTGTATGGATATTAAGAGGAACCCCGCACATAAAATAAAAAAGGCCCTATATACTCTGAACAGCCGTATACAGGCGGTGCATACAAGACAGGGACTGTAGGTTTGTTCTTATGTAGAATCTGTTTGTAATTTTGAACAGGTACATTGTTTAAGTGTAGCTCCAGGCAAAAAATCTATTTTTAAGCTTTTTGGAAAACATAGGGAAGGGTTATCACCCCTGTAACATTTGTTTTGCTGTATGTGCAGTGTGCACCTGTTCAGAACAGTTCACCTCACTTTCCGTCCTAATGACAAATGTTTTTTGAAAATTTGGGGTTTTTATTGAAACAAGAATTGGTGATAAAGCATCAGTGGAGAGGAGACACTTTTTTTTCCCATATTAACTCTTACAGGAGAGAATTTGCCTTCCTAGGGGTAGATTTCCTCTCACTTCCTGTTGTATCCTTCCGTTTGCAAGGAGGAGTCGTTTGTAAATTGGATGTTTGAAAGTAGGGGCCTGCCGTATATACTCAGCTGAAATTTGCCCCTTACATGTTGGTGTTGCCACAACACTGTGAGCCCTCACAGTTACTCTTGGTGGGCGCATGAATGGGCCCTGCTGTGAATTATTAGATCAAGAATTGTAATTACATGCCCCTGTTAAACAGGGGCTGAAAAATTGGGCCTTTGGTGGTGGTGGTGGTGTTGACACAACACTGTAAGGCCTCACAGTTAGTCTTGGTGGGCGCAGGAATGGGCCCTGCTGTGAATTATTAGATCAAGAATTGTAATTACATGCCCCTGTTAAACAGGGGGAGAAAAATTGGGCCTTAGGCACTGGTGCCACAACACTGCAACCCCTCACAGATACTGTACTTGGAGCACAGCAATGAGCCCTGTTGCAAAGTATTGCATCAGAAATTGTAATTACACGCCCCTGTTAAACAGGGGCTGAAAAATTGGGCCTTAGCCACTGGTGCTGGTGCCACGACACTGCAACCACTCTCAGATACTCTAGTTGGAGTGCAGGAATGAGCCCTGCTGCAAAGCATTGCATAAAAAATTGTAATATCACGCCCCTGTTAAACAGGGGCTGAAAAATTGGGCCTTAGCCACTGGTGGCGGCACCCAGAAACAAAAATGTTCTTCCAAGCTATCATCATCAATCGGATCATTGAGGAGGAGGAGGATAGTCAGTCAACATAACAGGACAGTCACTCAGCATCAGCATCAGTCTTGAAGGGATGTGACATTTGAAAATAAATTAGTCTGTTATATCAGCTTCAGGTGTTTGGTAGCTGGTGGTGATCCAAGACTGGTTCATCTTTATGAAGGTCAGTCGATCAACAGAGTCGGTGGACAGGCGCACCCTGTGATCCGTGACAAATCCTCCAGCAGCACTGAATGTGCGTTCTGAAAAAACGCTGGATGCAGGACAGGCCAGTAGCTCAATTGCATACTGTGCAAGCTCTGGCCAGTGATCCATCCTCAAGACCCAGTAAGCCAGAGGATTTTCGGTGGGGAAGGTGTCCAAGTCTGACCTTGCCCCTAGGTATTCCTGCACCATGTATATCAGACGCTGGCGATGGTTGCTGGAACCGATCATACCTTGGGGCTGCGGACTAAAGAATTGTCTGAACGCATCGGTCAGACGGCCACCTTCCCCACCGCTCCTTCTTTGACTGACCGAAGCCTCAGCAACTCGTTGTCCAGGACCAGGAGTTTGTAACCTCCCAGTCTCTGGGAACGCGTTGCACAGACCTTTCTGCAAGGCCTCCCAGAGTTGTCTCATCCTCTGCTCCCTCTGTGACGGTAAGATAAGGTCCGCAACCTTACCCTTGTACCGTGGATCAAGGAGAGTGGCCAGCCAGTAATGGTCCCTCTCCTTGATCTGAAGAATACGAGGATCCTTCCGCAGGCTTTGCAGGATCAGGGAGGCCATGCAGCGTAGGTTAGCTGAGGCATTCGGTCCGGAGTCCTCTGGGTCACTAAGGACGACATGATCCGCAGCCATCTCCTCCCAGCCACGTACAAGTCCACTGGTTTCTTGGGACTGTAAATCATCCCTAAAAGACTGCTGCTGATGATGCTGAGTGCCAGGCTCCACCTCCATGCTGACACAATCCTCCTCCTCCTCCTCTTCTTCCTGTGCGATGGGTGGGACAGAAGGAACACTGTCTGGGTAAAGGGGGCCTTGAGAGGCAAGGAAGTCCTCCTCTTCCTGCCTCTGTTCTGCCTGGCGTGGTGAAAAAAACCCGAGCTCCCCTGACCCTGTCCTGGTGCCGTAGTCGCACAGGTACTCATTGATGGCCCTCTGCTGCGTGTGCAGCCGCTGCAGCATGGCCAACGTTGAGTTCCACCTGGTGGGCATGTCACATATAAGGCGGTTCTTGGGCAGGTTCAACTCCTTTTGCAGCTCAGCCAGTTGAGCACTGGCATTATAAGATCTGCGGAAATGCACACAGACTTTCCTGGCCTGCCTCAGGACATCCTGTAAGCCCGGGTACCTGCCCAAGAACCGCTGCACCACCAGGTTAAGGACGTGAGCCACACAGGGCACATGGGTCAGTTGTCCCTGTCGGAGAGCGGAGAGGAGGTTGGTGCCATTGTCGCAAACTACCATTCCTGGCTTAAGCTGGCGTGGCGTCAACCACCTCTCGGCCTGCCCCTGCAGAGCAGACAGAACCTCTGCCCCAGTGTGGCTCCTGTCCCCCAAACACACCAGCGCAAGCACGGCATGGCATCTTTTTGCCTGCGTACTTGCATAGCTCCTTGAACGCCTACGGAGCACCGCTGGTTCCGAGGACAAAGCACAGGAAGAGGCCACGGAGGAAGAAGAAGAGGAGGGGGTGGAGGACAGAGGTGTGTCACAACCAGTAGTAGCATTTTGGAGGCGTGGCGGTGGAACAACCTCCAACACTACTGCACCTTGTCCTGCATCCTTCCCAGCTGCCAAAAGAGTGACCCAATGGGCCATGAAAGAAAGGTAACATCCCTGTCCATGCCTGCTGGACCATGAGTAAGCGGTAATATGCACCTTACCGCTGACCGCCCTGTCCAGCGAGGCCAAGACATTGCCTTCCACATGCCGGTAGAGAGCCGTAATCGCCTTCCGTGAGAAAAAGTGGCGTTTGGGAACCTGCCACTGAGGAACCGCACATTGCACAAACTCACGGAAGGGGGCCGAGTCTACCAACTGAAAAGGCAGCAGTTGAAGCGCTAGCAATTTAGCCAAGCTAGCATTCAACCGCTGGGTATGTGGATGGCTGGGAGTGAACTTCTTTCGACGGTCCAGCAGCTGGGGCAGGGAAATTTGCCTGCTAGAATCGGACGTCGGTGTACTGCTAGCAGAGTGCCCGCAAGTACTTGGCTGTGACACAACTAATTCTACACCTTCATTCCTCTCAGAGCAGGTTTCAGAGAGGACTGAAGGTATAGTGGGGTTGGAGATCCCAGCTGATGCGGTGCAAGAAGAGGTCAGCTTTGTTCTTTGGTGTGGGTCTTTAAGGTACGCTTGCCAACGAGCTGCATGGCAGGTCAACATATGTCTGGTCAAGCATGTGGTGCCCAAGCGGGTGATGTTTTGGCCACGCGATATACGCTTGAGACATATGTTGCAAACAGCAGCTGTGCGATCTGATGCACTCGACTCAAAAAAGGCCCACACCAAAGAACTTTTTGAATAACGGGCCGAGGCAGCGCCCTGCACAGGCGGAGCTCTGCGGTGTGATTCCATCAGTGTGCTGCCCTTACGATGGCCCCCCGAGGGCATCCTGCCTCGTTGGAGATGTGCCTCCTCCTCCTCCTCTCTCCTATTAGGCACCCACGTGGAGTCAGTGACCACATCATCCCCTCCCTCCTCATCACTGGAGCCAATCTGGCAGTATGCTGCAGCTGCTGGAACATGACTGCCAGATTGGTGTCCTTCTTGAGCATCCCCTCTCTCTGCTCTCACGCTACTGCCTTCCTCTAGCTGGGTATCATCATCAGACCCTTCGAAACGCTGGGCATCCTCCTGGAGCATGTACCCAACACTGTGCTCAAACAGTTCGGGGGACTCCTCAGGAGGACATGGTTGGTCTAGGGAAGGAGTGACTGATGATGACATTGATACCAGGGAAGAGGACGCTTTGGCAGCTGCTTTGCCAGTACCCTGAGCCTGGGTGAGAGAGGATGAGGAGGATGAGGAGGGCTTGGTCATTCACTCTACCAAGTCTTCGGCATGATGCGGCTCAACACGTCCAGCTGCCGAAAAGCAGGACAAGCGTGTCCCATGGCCACGTGCTGATGGCGATGCACTGCATCCACGACCAGCACTGTTGTCTCTAGACACAGAAAACAGGAGGGCGCACCGACCTAGTGTATTACCAGATAAAATCTTTATTAAAATGTATAAAAACAGCAATGGTCCTACTCACAAGCAGAGCGTTAAAATGAGCTTTTTCTAGTGACCAGCCTGAATCACTGGAGCCATCCAGCACATTTGAGGTACCATCTATCTCTCTGGTCATCGAGTTTTGACTTCAGTCGTCATATGATTCAGGCTGGTCACTAGAAAAAGCTCATTTTAACGCTCTGCTTGTGAGTAGGACCATTGCTGTTTTTATACATTTTAATAAAGATTTTATCTGGTAATACACTAGGTCGGTGCGCCCTCCTGTTTTTTGCTTTTTTACAGTTGTATGAACACCCATAGTTCTGAGGAGGGCTGCAAGATTCCTAAAGTGTTGCCTGTTTACTGAGGAATGATCGACACGCCCCGCATACACCAAAACATCAGAGCGCAGGAGTATTGTTTTGTTGTACTCTAGACACAGAGCCTGCTTGCCCTCTTTTATTGGCTCCTGACTGTCTGCCTCTCCTTGTTTGCCTTCCAGACATTCTAATGGCCTGCAGGGAAATGGGAAAAGCAGCAATACAGGCTAAGTTCAGGTGTAATATGGTCAGGAGGCACACTCCGCCCGCTGTAAGTGCCGCAAAATCCTGTTGGTGTAACACACCAGGAAAAAGCAGCAATACAGGCTAAGTTAAGGTGTAATATGGTCAGGAGGCACACTCCGCCCGCTGTAAGTGCCGCAAAATCCTGTTGGTGTAACACACCAGGAAAAAGCAGCAATACAGGCTAAGTTAAGGTGTAATATGGTCAGGAGGCACACTCCGCCCGCTGTAAGTGCCGCAAAATCCTGTTGGTGTAACACACCAGGAAAAAGCAGCAATACAGGCTAAGTTAAGGTGTAATATGGTCAGAAGGCACACTCCGCCCGCTGTAAGTGCTGCAAAATCCTGTTGGTGTAACACACCAGGAAAAAGCAGCAATACAGGCTAAGTTAATGTGTAATATGGTCAGGAGGCACACTCCGCCCGCTGTAAGTGCCGCAAAATCCTGTTGGTATAACACACCAGGAAAAAGCAGCAATACGGGCTAAGTTAATGTGTAATATGGTCAGGAGGCACACTCCGCCCGCTGTAAGTGCCGCAAAATCCTGTTGGTATAACACACCAGGAAAAAGCAGCAATACGGGCTAACTTCAGGTGTATAATGTGCAGGAGGCTTAGCAACAATGACACTGACACTGTCCCCTGCCTATCCTTCTCTCTCCCTGCACACAAGGTTTATCAAAGTATATGACACTGACACTCTCCCTGCCTATCCTTCTCTCTCCCTGCACACAAGGTTTAGCAAAGAATATGACACTGACACTGTCCCCTGCCTATCCTTCTCTCTCCCTGCACACAAGGTTTATCAAAGTATATGACACTGACACTCTCCCTGCCTATCCTTCTCTCTACCTACACACAAGGTTTAGCAAAGAATATGACACTAACACTTTCCCTGCCTATCCTTCTCTGTCCCTACACACAAGGTTTAGCAAAGAATGGATTTGACACTGTCCCTGCCTATCCTTCACTTTCCCTGCTCCGGAACACACTACACGAGGCCGCCGCGCTGGCGGCCTTTTATAGTGTGGGGCGTGTACTAAACCCCCTCAGCTATAAATTGGCCACAGGCGTCCTGCCTGTGGCCAATCATTGCTCTCCTCGCTGCCAGCACTGTGATTGGCCAAGCATGCAGGGTCACAGTGCATGCTTGGCCAATCACAGCGCCGGGATTACACTGCGATGGCGCAGTGTATTGTGGGCCGTTCGCGTCACTCGAATTTGGCACGAACAGCCCAAATCGTTCGTTGTTCGCCGAACGCGCGAACAGCCGATGTTTAAGTCAAACCTATGTTCGACTCGAACACCGAGCTCATCCCTAAATACAACATTCAACGCTTATTGGATTGCATACAGGAGGGCTCAGCATATTGTATTATATGTAAAATATCCCTTGGTTAAGCACTTTGCCACTGGAATAGTTTGGGATCAAATTTTTTACATTTCTAGCATTGTAATCTCATATTACTTGTCAATACATCCTGCCTGCAGAACTCAAACATAGGTTCCTATTGGGAAGTACTGTATATAAATGCTCAAAACTACTCATTCTGCTTCATTCTTCGTGTACCGCACCCCAGTGGTGTATTTAGGTTTTGTGCTGCCCTAGGCCTGACTAAATTCATGCACCCCCTAATTTAAATACGACCCACCCTTCCTGTCAAAGCCACACCCCTTCCTATTTAAGACCCGCCCTATCATCTATAAACCACACCCCTTCCAGACCCCCGCCCCCTCCATCTCCCCCTAGCAGCAAAAATACCCCCTTTTAGCACAAATCCTCCCCCTCATATAACCCCTTCCAGTGAAAATCCCCCTTCTCAGCACAGACCCTTGCCTTAACCTCCCCTTTCCCAGCACAAATCCCCTCTTTTATCACAAACCCTTCCCCATCTCCCCTCCCAGTATAAATCCCCCCTCCCATCACAAATCCTCCCCCATCTCCCCCTCCCAGCACAAATTACATCTCTCTGCACAAATCCTTCCCCATCTCCCCCTCCCAGCATAAATCCCCCCTCCTATCACAAATCCTTCCCAATCTCCCCCTCCCAGCACAAATTACATCTCTCTGCACAAATCCTTCCCCATCTCCCCCTCTCAGCATAAATCCCCCCTCCTATCACAAATCCTTCCCAATCTCCCCCTCCCAGCACAAATTACATCTCTCGGCACAAATCCTTCCCCATCTCCCCCTCCCAGCACAAATCCTTCCCCATCTCCCCCTCCCAGCACAAATCCCATCTCTCGGCACAAATCCTTCCCCATCTCCCCCTCCCAGCACAAATCCTCCCCCATCTCCCCCTTCCAGCATAAATCCTCGTGTTCAGAAAAAAAATCCCCCCTCATCTCAAACCTTTGCCTCCTTCTCTCCCCTCCCAGTACAACCCCCCAGCTCTTTCTCCTGTTCTGTAAGAGCAGCCTGCTCTGCTGGGACTTGTAGTGCCCTCTGGGGGGCTGAGATATGGCAGCCTCCTATGCTGGGACTTGTAGTTCCCTAGACTACAGGGGATGGAAGAATGGCAGCCCACTCTGCTGGGACTTGTAGTGCCCTCAGTGGCGGAATGAGGATTCCTCAGTCCCCCCACAGTCTAAGGCACTACAAGTCCCAGCAAAAATGGTGCTGCCATATTTCAGCCCCCACAGTGCACTACAAGTCCCAGCAAAAATGGTGCTGCCATATTTCAGCCCCCACAGTTCACTACAAGTCCCAGCAAAAATGGTGCTGCCATATTTCAGCCCCCACAGTGCACTACAAGTCCCAGCAAAAATGGTGCTGCCATATTTCAGCCCCCACAGTGCACTACAAGTCCCAGCAAAAATGGTGCTGCCATATTTCAGCCCCCACAGTGCACTACAAGTCCCAGCAAAAATGGTGCTGCCATATTTCAGCCCCCACAGTGCACTACAAGTCCCAGCAAAAATGGTGCTGCCATATTTCAGCCCCCACAGTGCACTACAAGTCCCAGCAAAAATGGGGCTGCCATATTTCAGCCCCCACAGTGCACTACAAGTCCCAGAAAAACGGGGCTGCCATATCTCAGCCCCCAGAGTGCACTACAAGTCCCAGCAAAAACGGGGCTGCCATATTTCAGCCCCCACAGTGCACTACAAGTCCCAGCAAAAACGGGCTGCCACCAGTCCTCCAAACACAGCACAATGAGACTGCACAGCCCTCCACCCCCTCCCATACACTCGAATCCAGTGCTGAGCCTCTCATCAATTTGCAGGAAAAGACTGAGGCACACCGCACCACAAGCCTGTTCCCTCCTGGATGGAGAGGTTGAGCGGTGTTAGTTTCTC
Source organism: Rana muscosa (assembly GCA_029206835.1). Classification (NCBI taxonomy): domain Eukaryota; kingdom Metazoa; phylum Chordata; class Amphibia; order Anura; family Ranidae; genus Rana; species Rana muscosa. The sequence goes on from CM055120.1 coordinate 237,151,591, forward strand.
CGGCCTGCCTGCAGCCAGTGTTTAAAACCTCCGGAGCTGATCTCGTTTCTGGGGGTAGCCAGAAACAAGTCCTTAGTTCTCCCCAGTAAGCAACTGTCCACACCAACTAAAAAGTCCAACTTCTTATTTATTCATAAGGGCAATAAATAGTCTCTTTGAGAGCAGACAGGTTGAGACAAACACGGGTCAGATAAGGTGGGAGGAGGTCCAGGCACAAACTTAATTTAAGGTTTCTCCTGTTCTGGTTTGCACGAACAGGCTTGGCGCATGGTCCCTGCCACGGACCATGAAGTTGGTCACTGCCACTGACCTGGTGAATAGTTGCAAGTCACTGCCACTGACCTGGTGTGCGTAGAGTCACTGCCACTATGACATAAAGAACCCGCACTTCCTTTGAGTATCTTGGCCCCTTTTTAGGATAAGAACATCCCTCCGGAGAGTTACCCCTCTGTCACCACCACTCTGCGCTGGGTCTTCAGAAAGGGTCACCTCCCTGGCCTCCTCGATCCTTGATACGGGTCCCCTCGCAAGGCAGATCCCTGGGAGCCTCGATCCTTAGCGGACCCCAGCCGAAAGCTGCTGAGTTCCAGGCCCTCACCAAAGTTCCTCACCCCAGACTGAAGGTGTCTGGGATGGAAACAGCAGCTCCGTCTCTGGCCTAGGGCACCCGGAGACAACACACCTGCCCAGGCCTAAGATGCCTGGGTGTGGAACCCACAATGACGACCCAGGCCTCTGGGCCTAGGGCACCCGGAGGCGACACACACGCACACCCAGGCCTAAGATGCCTGGGCGTCCACCCAGTGGAAGATGGCCGCCCCTTTTTTATACCCTCTCCCGACAGGCACAGCAGGTTCCCCGCCCCGCCGTACTGCTGCCGAGAGGGGACAAGAAAAGGCACAATTCTGTACCACGGTTCAACCCGGGCCTATGGCAACAGCGCCACCTATAGGCCCCAGGGAACTGCACATCAGTACTATCTCCCAGGGACAGAAATGGTCCATGAAACCTAACAATTAGTGCATCTGAGCCTAGTTACCACTCAGATGCTCCCCCTAAATATAGCACCCCGCTACATTCGTCTTATCAAAATTAACAATATATAAAAAAATCAGCTGTAGTTTTACTAGTGATTTTTATGATGGTTTAAGCTGGGGAACAGGTAACAGGTACAAAGTTCCCTGGAGTAAGCAGTTTCTCAGGCACAGATATCAAATCCTATAAGGTAGTGACAAAACAGTGTGGTGTTTATTTGTGATATTTACAAGTCTATATACAGGTGCTGTACAGTGTCTCAGAAAACAAACAGGAAAAATAATAGTTAAACAAAAACCTAGCTGTGTCTCAGCACTAAGGCCCCTTTCACACTGAGGCGTTTTTACCGCGTTTTCGCGGTAAAAATAGCGCTGTAATAACGCCTGAAATAATCCTGCCCCAGCATTCTCAATGTGAAATCTCTGAGGGCTTTCACATTGAGGCGTTTTGCTGGCTGGGCGTTGAAAAAAATCCTGCAAACAGCTTTTTTAGAGCAACTTTAGGGCGCATAAAATAGCGCTGTAAAAACGCCTATCCCCATTGAAATGAATGGGATTCGCGGTAAAAACGCGGTAAAAACGCGGTAAAAACGCATAGGCATAAGCGTTATGTTAAAAAATAGCGCTAACGCCTATGCGTTTTTACCGCATTCGCACTAATTTTAGCGCGATCGCGGTAAAAACGCGGTAAAATCGCGGTAAAATCGCGGTACAATAGAGGTACAAAATCCTATAATTTTTGAGCGTTTTTTCAACGCCTCAGTGTGAAAGGGGCCTAACTATTCAAAAATACAGGCCCTCACTACTAGGCTGAGCAAGCCTACAGCTTGTCAGCTTCCACATATACAACTTGTTAGCTTTTACCAACCTCTTACTCTCACAGACAGGAGTTGTCTGCTTTTCCCAGGCTGAGAGAACTGGCTGTCTGTCTTAAGTGAGCATAAATTGGCCTGGAAGAGAGGACCAAGATCCAAACTGGATCGTTGATCATCATCAGTAGGGATGAGCCGAACACCCCCGGGTTCGGTTCGCACCAGAACCTTCAAACGGACCGAAAGTTTGCGCGAATTTTCGAACCCTATTCGTTATAATGGACGCGAACGTTCAAAATCAAAATTGCTAATTACAACGGCCAATATGCATGTTAATGTCATAAAACAGGTTTGGGGACCCGGGTCCTGCCCCAGGGGACATATATCAATGCAAAAAGAAATTTTAAAAACTAAAGTTTTTTCGGGAGCAGTCATTTTAATGATGCATAAAGTGAAAAAAAAAAAGTGACATTTTCCTTTAAATATGGTACCTGGGGGGTGTCTAAAGTATGCCTGTGAAGTGGCATGTGTTTCCCGTGTTTAGAACTGTCCTTGCACAAAATGACATTTGTAAAGGAAAAAAAGAAGCCATTTAAAACCACTTGCGGCTTTAATGTCATGTCTTGTCCTGGCCGCCATATGGCTGAAAATCCTTGAGAAAAATGGCACGGCTACCCCATCACCCCCCCCCCCCACCCCAGCCCCTTTGGGTCTTGTATGGATATTAAGGGGGACCCCACACCCAAAATAAAACCCTATACCTACAACCCTATATACTCTGAACAGCAGTATATAGGTGGTGCAAACAAGACACGGACTGTAGGTTTATTCTTAAGTAGAATCTGAACAGGTACATTATGAAGTGTAGCTCCATCCCAAAAAAAACTATTTTTAAGTTTTTTGGAGAACATAGGGAGGGGTTATCACCCCTGTAACATTTGCTGTCTTTGCACATCTGTTCAGAACATGTCACCTCACTTTCCGTCCCAATGACAAATGTTTTTGGAAAAGTGGGGTTTTAATTGAAACAAGGATTGGTGATAAAGCATAAGTAGAGAGGAGATACCTTTTTCCCAAATTAAATCTAACAGGACAGAATTTCCCTTCCTAGGGGTAGATTTCCTCTCACTTCCTGTTTTCTCTTGCCGTTTGCAAGTAGGAGTCGTTTGTAAGTTGGATGTTTGAAAGTAGGGGCCTGCCGTATATACTCTGCAGAAATTTGCCCTATTAGATGTTGGTGTAGCCACAAGACTGGTGGGCACAGGAATGGGCCCTGCTGTGAGTTAATAGATCAAGATTTGTACTTGCATGCACCTGTTGAACCGGGCAGAAAAATTGGGCCTTTGGTGGTGGTGGTGGACGGTGTTGCCACAAGACTGTAAGCCCTCACAGTTACTCTTGGTGGGTGCAGGAATGGGCCCTGCTGTGAGTTATTAGATCAAGATTTGTAATTGCATGCACCTGTTGAACAGGGCAGAAAAATTGGGCCTTTGGTGGTGGTGGTGGTGGTGGACAGTGTTGCCACAAGACTGTAAGCCCTCACAGTTACTCTTGGTGGGTGCAGGAATGGGCCCTGCTGTGAGTTATTAGATCAAGATTTGTAATTGCATGCACCTGTTGAACAGGGCAGAAAAATTGGGCCTTTGGTGGTGGTGGTGGACGGTGTTGCCACAAGACTGTAAGCCCTCACAGTTACTCTTGGTGGGCGCAGGAATGGGCCCTGCTGTGAACTATTAGATCAAGATTTGTAATTACACGCCCCTGTTAAACAGGGGCTGAAAAATTGTGCCTTAGGCATTGGTGCTGGTGCCACAACACTGCAACCCCTCACAGATACTGTACTTGGAGCACAGCAGTCACACCTGTTGCGAAGCATCTTTTTAAAAAATTGTAATTACACGCCCCTGTTATACAGGGGCTGAAAAATTGTGCCTTAGGCACTGGTGCTGGTGCCACAACACTGCAACCCCTCACAGATACTGTACTCTGAGCACAGCAATGAGACATGTTGCAAAGCATTGCCTAAAAATTGTAATTACACGCCCCAACAGGGGCTGAAAAATTGTGCCTTAGGCACTGGTGCTGGTGCCACAACACTGCAACCCCTCACAGATACTGTACTTGGAGCACAGCAGTCACACCTGTTGCGAAGCATCTTTTTAAAAAATTGTAATTACACGCCCCTGTTATACAGGGGATGAAAAATTGTGCCTTAGGCACTGGTGCTGGTGCCACAACACTGCAACCCCTCACAGATACTGTACTCTGAGCACAGCAATGAGACCTGTTGCAAAGCATTGCCTAAAAATTGTAATTACACGCCCCAACAGGGGCTGAAAAATTGTGCCTTAGGCACTGGTGCTGGTGCCACAACACTGCAACCCCTCACAGATACTGTACTCTGAGCACAGCAGTCACACCTGTTGCGAAGCATCTTTTTAAAAAATTGTAATTACACGCCCCTGTTATACAGGGGCTGAAAAATTGTGCCTTAGGCACTGGTGTGGTGGCATGGATCATTGAGGAGGAGGAAGAGGATAGTCAGTGAACATAACAGGACAGTCACTCAGCATCAGCATAGGCAGTCTTGAAGGGATGTGACATTATAAATTATTCCGTTATATCCGCTTCAGGTGTCTGGTAGCTGGTGGTGATCCAAGACTGATTCATTTTTATGAAGGTCAGTCGATCAACCGAGTCGGTGGACAGGCGCACCCTATGATCGGTGACAAATCCTCCAGCAGCACTGAATGTGCGTTCGGAAAGAACGCTGGATGCAGGACAGGCCAGTAGCTCAATTGCATACTGTGCAAGCTCTGGCCAGTGATCCATCCTCAGGACCCAGTAAGCCAGAGGATTTTCGGTGGGAAAGGTGTCCAAGTCTGACCTTGCCCCTAAGTATTCCTGCACCATGTATATCAGACGCTGGCGATGGTTGCTGGAACCGATCATACCTTGGGGCTGCGGACTAAAAAATTGTCTGAACGCATCGGTCAGACGTCCACCTTCCCCACCGCTCCTTCTGCTACTGACCGAAGCCTCAGCAACTCGTCGTCCAGGACCAGGAGTTTGTAACCTCCCAGTTTCTGGAAACGCGTTGCACAGACCTTTCTGCAAGGCCTCCCTGAGATGTCTCATCCTCTGCTCCCTCTGCGACGGCAAGATAAGGTCCGCAACCTTACCCTTGTACCGTGGATCAAGGAGAGTGGCCAGCCAGTAATGGTCACTCTCCTTGATCCGAAGAACACGAGGATCCTTCCGCAGGCTTTGCAGGATCAGGGAGGCCATGCAGCGTAGGTTAGCTGAGGCATTCGGTCCGGAGTCTTCTGGGTCACTGAGGATGACATGATCGCCAGCCACCTCCTCCCAGCCACGTACAAGTCCACTGGTTTGTTGGGACTGTACATCATCCCTAAAAGACTGCTGCTGCTGATGCTGAGTGCCAGGCTCCACCTCCATGCTCACACAATCCTCCTCCTCCTCCTCCTCCTCCTCATCCTCTTCCTGTGTGATGGGTGGGACAGAAGGAACATTGTCTGGATAAAGGGGGCCTTGAGAGACAAGGAAGTCCTCCTCTTCCTGCCTCTGTTCTGCCTCAAGTGCCCTGTCCATTATCCCACGCAGCGTATGCTCCAACAGGTGGACAAGAGGTACAGTGTCACTGATGCATGCACTGTCACTGCTCACCATCCTCGTGGCCTCCTCAAATGGTGAGAGGACAGTGCATGCATCCCTGATCATGCTCCACTGGCGTGGGGAAAAAAAGCCAAGCTCCCCTGACCCTGTCCTGGTGCCGTAGTCGCAAAGGTACTCATTGATGGCCCTCTGCTGCGTGTGCAGTCGCTGCAGCATGGCCAACGTTGAGTTCCACCTGGTGGGCATGTCACATATTAGGCGGTTCTTGGGCAGGTTCAGCTCCTTTTGCAGCTCAGTCAGCCGAGCACTGGCATTATAAGATCGGCGGAAATGCACACAGACTTTCCTGGCCTGCCTCAGGACATCCTGTAAGCCTGGGAACCTGCCCAAGAACCGCTGCACCACCAGGTTGAGGACGTGAGCCATACAGGGCACATGGGTGAGCTGCCCCTGTCGCAGGGCGGAGAGGAGGTTGGTGCCATTGTCAGAAACGACCATTCCTGGCTTAAGCTGGCGTGGCGTCAACCACCTCTCGGCCTGCCCCTGCAGAGCTGCCAGAACCTCTGGCCCAGTGTGGCTCCTGTCCCCCAAACACACCAGCGCAAGCACGGCATGGCATCTTTTTGCCTGCGTACTCGCGTAGCCCCTTGTACGCCTACGGAGCACCGCTGGTTCCGAGGACAGAGCACTCGAAGAGGACATGGAGGAAGAAGAAGAGGAGGGGGTGGAGGAGAGAGGTGTGTCACAACCAGTAGTAGCATTTTGGAGGCGTGGTGGCGGAACAACCTCCAACACTACTGCACCTTGTCCTGCATCCCTCCCAGCTGCCAATAGAGTGACCCAATGGGCCGTGAAAGAAAGATAACGTCCCTGTCCATGCCTGCTGGACCATGAGTCAGCGGTAATATGCACCTTACCGCTGACCGCCCTGTCCAGCGAGGCATGGACATTGCCTTCCACATGCCGGTAGAGAGACGGAATCGCCTTCCGTGAGAAAAAGTGGCGTTTGGGAACCTGCCACTGAGGAACCGCACATTGAACAAACTCACGGAAGGGGGCCGAGTCTATCAACTGAAAAGGCAGCAGTTGAAGTGCTAGCAATTTAGCCAAGCTAGCATTCAACCGCTGGGCATGTGGATGGCTGGGAGTATACTTCTTTCGACGGTCCAGCAGCTGGGGCAGGGAAATTTGCCTGCTACAATCGGACGTCGGTGTACTGCAAGTACTTGGTTGTGACACACCTAATTCTACACCTTCAGTCCTCTCAGAGCAGCTTTCAGAGAGGACTGAAGATATAGTGGGGATGGAGATCCCAGCTGATGAGGAGCAAGGAGAGGTCCGCTTTGTTCTTTGGTGTGGGTCTTTTATGTGTGCTTGCCAACGAGCTGCATGGCAGGTCGACATATGTCTGCTCATGCTTGTGGTGCCCAAGCGGCTGATGTTTTGGCCACGCGAGATACGCTTGAGACAAATATTGCAAATAGCAGTGGTGCGATCTGATGCACTCGTCTCAAAAAAGGCCCACACCAAAGAACTTTTGTGATAACGTGCAGAGGCAGCGCCCTGCACAGGCGGAGCTCTGCGGTGTGGTACAGTTGCTGTGCTGGCCTCTAGCTGGCCTCCAGGGGGCATCCTGCCTCGTTGGACATGTGACGCTGCATCCTCCTCCTCCTCCTCCTCCTCCTCCTCCTCTCTCCCTTCAGGCACCCACGTGGAGTCAGTGACCTCATCATCCCCTCCCTCTTCACCACTAGAGCAAACCTGGCAGTAAGCTGCAGCTGGTGGAACACTACTGCCAGATTGCTGTCCTTCAGCATCCCCTCTCTCTGCGCGCACACTACTGACTTCCTCAAGCTGGGTATCATCATCCGAGCCTTCGAATCGTTGGGCATCCTCCTGGAGCATGTACCCAACACTGTGCTCAAACAGTTCGGGGGACTCCTCAGGAGGACATGGTGGGTCTAGGGAAGGGGTGGCTGATGATGCCATTGAGTACGCGTTGGCAGCTGCTCTGCCAGTACCCTGAGCCTGGGTGAGAGAGGATGAGGAGGATGAGGAGGGCTTGGTCATCCATTCTACCAAGCCTTCGGCATGATGCGGCTCCACATGTCCAGCTGCCGAAAACAAAGACAAGCGTGTCCCATGGCCACGTGCTGATGACGATGCACGACCACGTCCACGGCCAGCACTGTTGTCTCTAGAAACAGAGCCTGCCTGCCCTGTGTTCTTGCCTCGGCACGCTCTGCCTCTCCTTGGCGGTCTTCCAGCCATTGTAGTCGGTAGTGATGAGCCGAACACCCCCGGGTTCGGTTCGCACCAGAACCCGCGAACGGACCGAAAGTTCGTACGAACATTAGAACCCTATTAAATACAATGGATGCGAACGTTCGAATTATAAAGTGCTAATTATAACAACTATTATGCATGTTATTGTCCTAAAAAGGGTTTGGGAACCCGGGTTCTGCACCAGGGGACATGTATCAATGCAAAAAGAAGTTTTAAAAACGGTAGTTTTTCGGGAGCAGTCATTTTAATGATGCATAAAGTGAAAAAAAAAAAGTCAAATATTCCTTTAAATATCGTACCTGGGGATGTCTAAAGTATGCCTGTGAAGTGCCACGTGTTTCCTGTGTTTAGAACTGTCCCTGCACAAAATGACACTTCTAAAGGAAAAAAAAGCCATTTAAAACTGCTTGCGGCTTTAATGTAATGTCTGGTCCCGGTAATATGGATGAAAATCTTTAAGAAAAATGGCATAGCTACCCCATGACCCCCCCCCCCTACCCCAGCCCATTACCAGCCCCTTTGGGTCTTGTATGGATATTAAGGGGAACCCCGCACATAAAATAAAAAAGGCCCTATATACTCTGAACAGCCGTATACAGGCGGTGCATACAAGACAGGGACTGTATGTTTGTTCTTATGTAGAATGTGTTTGTAATTTTGAACAGGTACATTGTTTAAGTGTAGCTCCAGCCCAAAAATCTATTTTTAAACTTTTTGGAAAACATAGGTAAGGGTTATCACCCCTGTAACATTTGTTTTGCTGTCTGTGCCCCTGTTCAGAACATTTCACCTCACTTTCCGTCCCAATGACAACTGTTTTTGAAATGTGGTGTTTTTCTTGAAACAAGGATTGCTGATAAAGCATCAGTACATAGGAGACACCTTTCTCCCATATTAATTCTTACAGGAGAGAATTTTCCTTCCTAGGGGTAGATTTCCTCTCACTTCCTGTTGTCTTCTTGCGTTTGCAAGTAGGAGTCGTTTGTAAGTTGGATGTTTGAAAGTAGGGACCTGCCGTATATAATCTGCAGAAATAGGCCCCTTAGTTGGTGTTGGCACAACACTGTAAGCACTCACAGTTACTCTTGGTTGGTGCTGGAACGCCCTGCTGTCAACTATTATATCAGGAATTGTAATTACATATAATTGTTGAACAGTGGTAGTAAAAATTGGGCCTTTGATGGTGGTGCTGGTGCCACAACACTGTAAGCCCTGACAGTTACTCTTGGTGGGTGCAGCAATGGGCCCTGCTGTGAATTATTAGATCAAGAATTGTAATTGCATGCCCCTGTTGAACAGGGGCTGAAAAATTGGGCCTTTCGTGGTGGTGGTGGTGGTGGTGGTGTTGCCACAACACTGTAAGCCCTCAGAGTTACTCTTGCTTGGTGGGTGCAGGAATGGGCCCTGCTGTGAATTATTAGATCAATAATTGTAATTACATGCCCCTGTTGAACAGGGGCTGAAAAATTGGGCCTTAGGCACTGGTGGCACAACACTGCAACCCCTCACAGATACTGTACTTGGAGCACAGCAATGAGCCCTGTTGCAAAGTATTGCTTCAAAAATTGTAATGACACGCCCCTGTTAAACAGGGGCTGAAAAATTGGGCCTTAGGCACTGGTGGCACAACACTCCAACCCCTCACACATACTGTACTTGGAGCACAGCAATGAGCCCTGTTGCAAAGTATTGCTTCAAAAATTGTAATTACACGCCCCTGTTAAACAGGGGCTGAAAAATTGGGCCTTAGCCACTGGTGGCGGCACCCATAAACAAAAATGATCTTCCAAGCTATCATCATCAATCGTATCATTGAGGACTCGGAGGAGGAGGATAGCCAGTCAACATAACAGCACAGGCACTCAGCATCAGCATCAGTCTTGAAGGGATGTGACATGTTAAAATCAATTAGTCTGTTATATCAGCATCAGGTGTGTGGTAGCTGGTGGTGATCCAAGACTGGTTCATCTTGATGAAAGTCAGTCGATCAACCGAGTCGGTGGACAGGCGCACCCTGTGATCCGTGACAAATCCTCCAGCAGCACTGAATGTGCGTTCCGAAAGAACGCTGGATGCAGGACAGGCCAGTAGCTCAATTGCATACTGTGCAAGCTCTGGCCAGTGATCCATCCTCAAGACCCAGTAAGCCAGAGGATTTTCGGTGGGGAAGGTGTCCAAGTCTGACCTTGCCCCTAGATATTCCTGCACCATGTTTATCAGACGCTGGCGATGGTTGCTGGAACCGATCATACTTTGGGGCTGCGGACTAAAGAATTGTCTGAACGCATCGGTCAGACGGCCACCTTCCCCACCGCTCCTTCTTTGACTGGCCGAAGCCTCAGCAACTCGTTGTCCAGGACCAGGAGTTTGTAACCTCCCAGTCTCTGGGAACGCGTTGCACAGACCTTTCTGCAAGGCCTCCCGGAGTTGTCTCATCCTCTGCTCCCTCTGCGACGGTAACATATGTTAACACACGTATGTTCGACTCGAACACGAAGCTCATCCCTAGTAGTCGGTAGTGTATATAGTATAAAAAATAGAACTCCTATGTGTGCTCACAACACACTGTAGGTCCTATGGGTGCTGACACTAACACACTATAGGTACTATGTGTGCTGCTGACAAGAAAATATAGGAGCTCTGTTTGCTGCCACTAACACACTAGAAGTCCTATTGGTGCTTCTGAGATGAAAATATAGGAGCTCTGTGTGATGCCACTAACACACTAGAAGTCCTATAGGTGCTGCTGAGAAGAAAATATAGGAGCTCTGTGTGATGCCACTAACACACTAGAAGTCCTATGGGTGCTTCTGAGATGAAAATATAGGAACTCTGTGTGATGCCACTAACACACTAGAAGTCCTATGGGTGCTTCTAAGAAGAAAATATAGGAGCTCTGTTTGCTGCCACTAACACACTAGAAGTCCTATGGGTGCTGCTGAGAAGAAAATATAGGAGCTCTGTGTGATGCCACTAACACACTAGAAGTCCTATGGGTGCTTCTGAGATGAAAATATAGGAGCTCTGTGTGATGCCACTAACACACTAGAAATCCTATGGGTGCTGCTGAGAAGAAAATATAGGAGCTCTGTTTGCTGCCACTAACACACTAGAAGTCCTATGGGTGCTGCTGAGAAGAAAATATAGGAGCTCTGTGTGATGCCACTAACACACTAGAAGTCCTATGGGTGCTTCTGAGATGAAAATATAGGAGCTCTGTGTGATGCCACTAACACACTAGAAGTCCTATGGGTGCTGCTGAGAAGAAAATATAGGAGCTCTGTTTGCTGCCACTAACACACTAGAAGTCCTATGGGTGCTGCTGAGAAGAAAATATAGGAGCTATGTGTGATGCCACTAACACACTAGAAGTCCTATGGGTGCTTCTGAGAAGAAAATATAGGAGCTCTGTTTGCTGCCACTAACACACTAGAAGTCCTAACGGTGCTGCTGAGAAGAAAATATAGGAGCTCTGTGTGATGCCACTAACACACTAGAAGTCCTATGGGTGCTTCTGAGATGAAAATATAGGAGCTCTGTGTGATGCCACTAACACACTAGAAGTCCTATGGGTGCTTCTGAGATGAAAATATAGGAGCTCTGTGTGATGCCACTAACACACTAGAAGTCCTATGGGTGCTGCTGAGAAGAAAATATAGGAGCTCTGTTTGCTGCCACTAACACACTAGAAGTCCTATGGGTGCTGCTGAGAAGAAAATATAGGAGCTCTGTGTGATGCCACTAACACACTAGAAGTCCTATGGGTGCTTCTGAGATGAAAATATAGGAGCTCTGTGTGATGCCACTAACACACTAGAAGTCCTATGGGTGCTTCTGAGATGAAAATATAGGAGCTCTGTGTGATGCCACTAACACACTAGAAGTCCTATGGGTGCTTCTGAGATGAAAATATAGGAGCTCTGTGTGATGCCACTAACACACTAGAAGTCCTATGGGTGCTGCTGAGAAGAAAATATAGGAGCTCTGTTTGCTGCCACTAACACACTAGAAGTCCTATGGGTGCTGCTGAGAAGAAAATATAGGAGCTATGTGTGATGCCACTAACACACTAGAAGTCCTATGGGTGCTTCTGAGATGAAAATATAGGAGCTCTCTGTGATGCCACTAACACACTAGAAGTCCTATGGGTGCTTCTGAGATGAAAATATAGGAACTCTGTGTGATGCCACTAACACACTAGAAGTCCTATGGGTGCTTCTGAGAAGAAAATATAGGAGCTCTGTTTGCTGCCACTAACACACTAGAAGTCCTATGGGTGCTGCTGAGAAGAAAATATAGGAGCTCTGTGTGATGCCACTAACACACTAGAAGTCCTATGGGTGCTTCTGAGATGAAAATATAGGAGCTCTGTGTGATGCCACTAACACACTAGAAGTCCTATGGGTGCTGCTGAGAAGAAAATATAGGAGCTCTGTTTGCTGCCACTAACACACTAGAAGTCCTATGGGTGCTGCTGAGAAGAAAATATAGGAGCTCTGTGTGATGCCACTAACACACTAGAAGTCCTATGGGTGCTGCTGAGAAGAAAATATAGGAGCTCTGTTTGCTGCCACTAACACACTAGAAGTCCTATGGGTGCTGCTGAGAAGAAAATATAGGAGCTCTGTGTGATGCCACTAACACACTAGAAGTCCTATGGGTGCTTCTGAGATGAAAATATAGGAGCTCTGTGTGATGCCACTAACACACTAGAAGTCCTATGGGTGCTGCTGAGAAGAAACTATAGGAGCTCTGTGTGATGCCACTAACACACTAGAAGTCCTATGGGTGCTTCTGAGATGAAAATATAGGAACTCTGTGTGATGCCACTAACACACTTGAAGTCCTATGGGTGCTGCTGAGAAGAAAATATAGGAGCTCTGTTTGCTGCCACTAACACACTAGAAGTCCTATGGGTGCTGCTGAGAAGAAAATATAGGAGCTCTGTGTGATGCCACTAACACACTAGAAGTCCTATGGGTGCTTCTGAGATGAAAATATAGGAGCTCTGTGTGATGCCACTAACACACTAGAAGTCCTATGGGTGCTGCTGAGAAGAAAATATAGGAGCTATGTGTGATGCCACTAACACACTAGAAGTCCTATGGGTGCTGCTGAGAAGAAAATATAGGAGCTCTGTGTGATGCCACTAACACACTAGAAGTCCTATGGGTGCTTCTGAGATGAAAATATAGGAGCTCTGTGTGATGCCACTAACACACTAGAAGTCCTATGGGTGCTGCTGAGAAGAAAATATAGGAGCTCTGTTTGCTGCCACTAACACACTAGAAGTCCTATGGGTGCTGCTGAGAAGAAAATATAGGAGCTCTGTTTGCTGCCACTAACACACTAGAAGTCCTATGGGTGCTGTTGGGGTGCAATGCTGTGCTAACAGCACTGCGGTTGGTACTACTGCAATACTGTACTAACAGTAAGCACGCACCAGACTAATCCCCAGCAGCAGCTAATAACACACTAACTGTGCAATCAGCAGCAATGAACGATCAATGACTTAGGTAGCAATGGTTTAGCAAAGAAATAGCCAATGGTTTAGCAAAGAAGAGCAAATCTTTCAGTATCAAGCAAAGACAGAATCAGCAGACTGATCTCTCCTAAAGCCGGAACTCATGTGACCGGGGCCGATGGCGTGGCGGCCTTTTAAATGGTGGGCCGTGTACTAAAGCCCCTGAGCTGTAATTGGCTACAGGCGTCCTGCCTGTAGCCAATTATTGCTCTCCGAGTTTCGGGCGCTGTGATTGGCCAAGCATGCGGGGTCACAGTGCATGCTTGGCCAATCATCAGCCAGCAATGCACTGCGCCGGCCGCGCCGGCCGCAATGCATTGCGGGGCCGCTCGCATCACACGAATGTGATGCGAACGGCCCAAATAGTTCTGGGCTCGACGAGCGAGCGAACGCCCGGTGCTCAATTCGAACATGGGTTCGAATCGAGCACCGGGCCCATCCCTAATCATCAGAGATCACTGAACGTGTATGAGAGGAGCCTGGGCGATGTATAAACCCAGAACAGGACTTTTCCTGGCTCTCTGGGACTCCCTGCTACAATGGAAACCAAGTTAAAGTCATATTGCACCAAGCAGTGGCGTAGCGTGGGTTGTCAGCGCCAGGGGCAAGGCAAGAAATTTGCGCCCCCCCACCCAACCTGCGGACTTTCCACTACACTACACACTGACCACTAACCACTACACTACACACTGACCACTGACCACTACACTACACACTGACCACTACACTACACACTGACCACTACACTGCACACTGACCACTACACTGCACACTGACCACTACACTGACCACTATACTGACCACTACACTGCACACTGACCACTACACTGACCACTACACTGACCACTACACTGACCACTGACCACTACACTGACCACTGACCACTACCCACTACACACTGACCACTGACCACTACACTCTGACCACTACACTGCACACTGACCACTACACTGACCACTACACTGCACTGCACACTGACCACTACACTGCACACTGACCACTACACTGCACACTGACATGCCAAATACCTAGCAGGATAAGGATTCATCATTTAACCCCCTTACATGATGCTGAAAACCCTGAAGCATACATGAAGCTCAGTAAATCCTGAGGGGGGGGGGGCTTGGAGGGGGCTTTTGACATGTAACTGTCTCTGTCTGTACTAGGCCCGCCGCCCACAGGCATGTGCAATGCATTAACATGTGGCGTGGCATGGCGGTGGCGTGACTCTCCTCTCCCTGACTAACTGCTGCTGACCGGCGGTTGCTCTGCCTCCCTCACAGGCTCACTCGTGACTCACTCACCTCCTGGTGTCCATCGATCAGGTTAGGGTATGCCACACTGACACTGCCGACTCGAGTTCCACTTCTCGTCGGTCCCAGATGAAGGCTCTGCGCATTTCCAGATCCGGTTAGGGAGGAAGAGTGGAGAGAAGACGGCGGCGGCTTACAGAAGCGCAGGCGCCGGGCGGGCCTTCGCGCATGCGCCGCCCGCGTTCAAGGATTGGCCAGCCCCGCTGGAGCACATGACCACAGTCGCCCAATTACAGGGCGCCAGCTGGCGCAACATGGCGGCCAGTGACAATAAATCTAATTTAACACGGACCATGATAAGTGACACACAAACGGTGCGGGAATTCGCCCCCCCCAATATTGCGCCCGGTGCGACGGCCCCCCCTGCCCCCCCACGCTATGCCTCTGGCACCAAGTAAGGTATAATCTTTTGTCCCGAGTTTGTTCTTAGGCCTCAAACACACGACCGGCTTTCTCGGCAAGAAACGACAAGAAAACTGCTGGGAGAGCTTTCTTGCCGAGAAAACCGGTCGTGTGTATGTTTTCTCGTCGAGATAACTGCCGGGAATCTTTTCAAGATAAATAGAGAACCTGCTCTCTATTTTCTTGTCGGGATTCTCGTCGGCCTGTTTCCCGACGAGAAAACTGTGTGTGTGTATTATGCGGCAACAAGCTTACCTGTCCTCCGTTAAGCCTGCGCATGCTCGATGAGACTTTGACGCATGCGCGGTAGCTTCCAAGGCATAGGTAGGGTGAAGCAAGATGGCGGTGACGGCATCGAATGTGACGAGCGCATGCTTGTCGTAGTCAATGACGTCACCGCGTTCGTGCCATTCAAAAGAACGGTGGTTCTTTTGAATCGTACGTGTGTACACTTGGCCAGGAATCTCGTCAGGGGTTTTTTCGTGACGAGAATCTCTGCCATGTGTACTAGGCTTCAGTGTCTTTTCCTGTCTGGTGTCTAGATAGCAATTCAATAGGAGACATATCTTGTTTCTGTGCCAAAGAACAACTCTAAACATCAGCAGTAGATATAAGCCGAAAACTGCGAACGGACCGAAAGTTGGGGCAAACTTTTGAACCCCGTTAAAGTCTATGGGACTCGAACGTGAGAAATCAAAAGTGCGAATTTTAAAGGCTAATATGCAAGTTATTGTCCTAAAAAGGGTTTGGGGACCCGGATCCTGCCCCAGGGTACATGTATCAATGCAAAAAAAGTTTTTAAAACGTCCGTTTTTTCGGGAGCAGTGATTTTAATGAAGCTTAAAGTGAAAAAATAAAAGTGAAATATTCCTTTAAATATCGTGCCTGGGGGGTGTCTATAGTATGCCTGTAAAGTGGCACGTGTTTCCCGTGCTTAGAACTGTCCCTGAACAAAATGTCATTTCTGAAGGAAAAGAAGTACTGTATATACTTGAGTATAAGCCGACCCGAATATAAGCCGAGGCACCTAATTTTACCACAAAAAACTGGGAAAACTTATTGACTCGAGTATAAGCCTAGGGTGTCCATCTGCATGCCTCACTTTGCCTCACTGTGTCCATCTGCATGCCTCACTGTGCCGATGCCTCACTGTGCCGATGCCTCACTGTGCCCATGACTAGACTGACGTTTAACATGGGAGTCTATGGAAAGAGGTGCCTGGATTTGAAAAATCGGTGCTCCCCGGCCGTAGGTCCCCTAGACAAAAAACTTTGCACACTTATAGAGGAGAAATGGGGCTACATGTGTGCCAAGTTTGGGGTCCAGGAAACCTACGACTGGCCAGTACAGGGTCCCCAAAGTCACCAGAGAAATTACCATTTAACATGAGAGTCTATGGAAGGGGTGCCTGGCTTTGAAAAATTGGTGCTCCCCGGCCGTTGGTCCCCCGGACAACAAACTTTGCATACTTGTAGAGGAAGGGTGGGGCTACATGTGTGCAAGGCCTGCCAGCTCCCCCAAAATTCGGGAGATCAGGCGCAAAAAGGTGACTCGAGTATAAGCCGAGGGGGGCATTTTCAGCACAAAAAAAGTGCTGAAAAACTCGGCTTATACTCGAGTATATACGGTAATTTAAAGCTGCTTGCGGCTTTAATGTCATGTCTGGTCCCGGCAATATGGATGAAAATCATTGAGAAGAACGGCATGGGTACCCCCCCCCCAGCCCATTACCAGGCCCTTTGGGTCTTGTATGGATATTAAGGGGAACCCTGCACCCAAATTAAAAAAAACGCCCTATATACTCTGAACAGCAGTATGCAGGCGGTGCAAACAAGACAGGGACTGTAGGTTTGTTCTCAAGTAGAATCTGTTTGTAATTTTGAACTGGTACATTTTTAAAGTGTAGCTCCAGCCAAAAAATCCTTTTCTCTTTTCGTCCATCGATGGACACAGCTTTCTTAAATTTTGACAAAGTGGGTTATGTTCCATCTATTAGGAGAGGACTAGGCAGACATGTTAGATATTTAAATACATGTAACTTTAACAGAGTTGAACAGCCCCGCCCAGGGGGCGGTCCCTCTGGTCATAACCCCTCACCCTGCAGCCAGCAGCTCAGTTTTTTCTGCCCAGTAGAGGAGAAGGACCTGGCTCCCTTTGGGCCCAGGGTCCGGAAGAAGTTTTAATTTTTTTTATTGTTTTTTATTTTATTTAGATCTACTATCAACTGCCAGCTGGGCGACAGGCTGGATAATATAGATCCTTGTAGTCTCCCCAGTCCGGCCATCGAGCGTGAGCAGGCCTTAGCTACGCGCTGGGTCGGCCACGACATACCCCATGGCTCCAGGGGTGGCCGGTGAGCTATTGCTCCGGGGTCCACATATGACCAGGCTGCTTGCTGTCTCAGTCACAGTGGACCGTGGCCGACAGCCACTCCGTACTGCTCGGCTGTGGGTCTGTCTGAAACGCACCAGCAAGTCCTCGCATGGACGGGTAAGTTAAGTTCCTCCTGTTTCGACAGGATGGAACAGCTGGGCATTCCCTGGGGACGGTTAGTGGGTCTCCTGTCCTCCCTTTTCTCTCCCTCTGTCCCCCCTTTTTTTCCTCCTCGCCTTGCTGGGCCTGCTGCGTTGGCCGGGGTATACCTGAGGGGGATTACGTATCCCGGTTTGGGGCTGTGGGGGCGTCCGGGTCCGCTCTCTGTGGGGGGGGTCTGCCTCTGGGAAGTCTCCATTCGGCATCTCTACGGCCTTCTCGTCCACCTCAGGTGCTTAGGCGCCCTTTTTTGTAGCGCCGACGCCATTTTCTTGGGGCATGTAGTTATCATTGAAATCTCCATTGGTGGCCATTTTGTTGTGGCCGCGCTGTGACGCAGGTCTTCATTGCGAGCGGCCATTTTCTTGTAGTCCACGCCCTGTTTCTCTAAGGCGTTTGGTGGCCATTTTGAGGGTGTTTTTTCTTATTGATGTGGCCTCTAGTCCTGGACAGGCTTCCTGAATGGTGCGAATAGCGCTGTTCACATCACAGAACACCTCGGACACATGCTGTGTGCAGAGGGAGAGCGGACAGATTTCTGGGCAGCCTCTTACTTGGGTGGTGACTGGTGAGTTCACTGGGTAACCCTCCGGTCAGAGCAGCCAGGAGGGTGGACATTTTTCGGGTGCCATTACCTTGACTTAAGTCCCTATAGGCTGTCAGTGGGTGGGCAGGGAGTCAGAAGCTGGGCGCTTCTTCCCCAGACATTCCAGTGGCGGCAACCGGTGCCCCTGCACCTGCGGTGCCTATGGACAGCCCTGGAGTCATTTGTTGCCAAGGGCGGGCATAAGGGGGGGTACAAATGCGCCCCCCTCCCCCGCCATCTCCTGGGGAATGCTCTGACTCAGACTCGGGCCTGGCTGTGGCACAGGACCCCTGTTCTGAAGTGTCAGAGGATGCGAAGATCGTCCGGGCAGTGAGGAAGACTCCTTGTCCGGGTCAGCGCAGGATAGAGCACTTGTGGTAGCACTTATCACAGCAGTGAGGGTCACTCTTAAGCTGGAGGATACAGATGGGACATCCGCTGAGGTGTCAGTCCCTTTTGGGTTTCACAAACCGACCCGCTCTCAAGGTTTTTCCTTATGCATCTTACTTTGACTCGGTCGCAGAGGTCCTTTGTGGTTCCTCAGCGCATGGCGGTCCGTTACTCATTTGAAGAGTGCCTTTTGGAAAAATGGGCTTCTTCCCCGGTCATTGACCCCCCCCGGTATAGCCACTATCCCGGTGGAGGGGTCCCCTGTTGGTAAGGACCCCACTGATAGGAGGTCCGAAGCGGTGAGCCGTTCCATGTTCACCATGCTGGGGTCAGTATTGCGGCCAATAATGGCTGCAACTTTGGAACCTCTGACCCTCACTGAATGGGCAGAAATGTTGCACCAGGCAGTGGAGGAGCATCTGCTCCCCCCCAGAATGCGTGACACTGGCTGACCAGCTGGTGCAGGGCCTTGTGAACGTCTGTGATGCAACCCTGGATGCAACCCCTTTAATCTCCAGGGCCTCTGTATCTGCGGTGGTTTTGCGCCGCCTGATATGGCTAAAATGCTGGTCCGCGGACCAAGCTTCCAAGAAAGTTCTGACGGCTTTGCCTTTCAAAGGTGGGAGACTCTTTGGTGCTTCCCTGGACGACATTATTAAGGATGTCACTGGAGGTAAGAGCACACTTCTCCCTCAGTCCACTAAAGGTAAGGAGCTGCGCCGTAAGCTGGGGCCCTCCTTTCCCACACAAATGCGGTATTTTCGTCAGTCAGGGCCCGCTGGCAGACCCTCCTAAGCCAAAAAGGGTCCAACTGGGGGACAGAAGCGTCCCTGAGTGCGCAAGCAAACCAAGCCCGCAAATAAGTCTGCTACCGCATGAGGTTCCCCCCCCGACCCTTGGGTGGGGGGACGTCTTTGCGGGGTTTGCTGCTCGGTGGACCTCCCTGCTTTCCGACCAGTGGGTTTGCGAAGTGGTCACTTCGAGGTACAAGATCGAGTTTGTTTCTTGTCCACTAAACAGATTTTTCCCTCAAAATTTTCCTCTCCTTCCGGCTTGTTGGACTGCCCTAACGGGGGCAGTACAGGACTTACTGAGGTGTGGGGTAATCATACCTGTACCGCTGCAGGAAAGGTTTCAGGGATTCTACTCAAATATGTTCGTGGTCCCAAAGAAGGTCGGACTTCGTCCAATCCTAGCCCTCAAGGCCCTCAATGCCTTTGTGACGGTTTGGAAATTCAGGATGGAATCGGTTCGCTCGGTGGTCGCTGCGCTCCATTCGGGGGATTTTCTGGTGTCCATGGACATCAAGGACGCATGCTTGCATGTCCCCATCTGCGTCAGGCATCAGAGGTTCCTGCGTTTTGCAGTCGGGGAAGACCGCTATAATTTTGTGGCTCTCCCCTTTGGCCTAGCGTCTGCACCAAGAGTTTTCACCAAGGTGCTCGCCCCGATTCTGGCCTGGCTGAGACAGCGGGGCATTACTATCGTGGGCTACTTAGACAATCTTCTTCTGAGAGTTACTTCAAGCTCAGATTTAGAAGAGGACGTGTCTATGACCAGTCAGTCCTTCCGAGAATTTGGTTGGATACTGAACCTCCAGTAGTCAGTGTTAGTACCGACTCAGCACCTGGAATACCTGGGGGTGATTCTGGACTCCTCGGAGGCAAGAGTTTTTTCTTCCTCTGGAAAAGTTACAGACGCTCCAGGCTGCGGTGAGGTTGTAACATCCCGCAAATGGTCATCTCTCCCTTTCTGGATGCGAGTCATGGGCCGCATGGTAGCCTCCTTTTGAGGCACTACGTATGCCCAATTCCACACTCGTGTCTTGCTGAAGGAGATTCTGCCCAAATGGAACACATCTCCATTGGCTCTGGATCATCAGATTCAGGTCAGCCACCTGGTCAGGGCCTCTCTGAGTGGTGGCTGAGATCCCCGGCTCTTCCGTCCGGGTAGTCGTTCCTTCCTTTTCACTGGACTGTGATCAGGCTGTGCTTCTCCATGGGTCACAGAGGCTACGAGGGCATTCAGTCAGGATCCAGTCGGACAACGCCATGGTGTGGCATATGTCAACTTTCAAGGAGGTACATGGAGCTTGGCTGCAGTGTTGGAGGTCGCTCACATCCTAAGGTGGGCCGAAAGGAGCGTGTCGGCTCTATCGGCTGTTTACATTCTGGGCGTAGAAAACTGGCAGGCGGACTATCTAAGTCGCCAGATGCTGGACCAAGAGGAATGGTCGCTACACCCGGAGGTGTTTCAACTCCTTTGCCGGAGATGGGGCACGCCAGATGTGGATCTCCTGGCTTCTCAACGGTGTCGAGGTTTGTGGCAAGGTCCAGGGATTCCTGGGCAGATGCGTCGGACGTGTTGGTGGCTCCATGGGGTCAGTATCGGCTAATTTATGCATTTCCCCCACTGAAGTAGCTTCCACCTCTGCTCTGCAGAGTGGAGGCTGAGGGGATTCCGGTGATCCTAATCGCCCAAGACTGACCCCGGCATCCTGGGTACGCCTCACTTGTGTGCCTGGTGGCGGATGCTCCCTAGCGTCTTCCAATGCAGGAGGACCTTTTGTCACTAGGTCCCATACTTCATCCTGATTTACAGTCGCTGGCTTTAACGGCATGGCTATTGAAAGCCAGGTTCTAAGGGACCGTGGTCTGTCGGATTCCGTAATCCACCATGTTGAGGGCCAGGAAGTCATCATCCCGGAAGATCTACCATTGCACTTGGAAGGCCTACATCTCTATGTGTGAAGAGATGGATTGGCGCCCGCGGGCATATTCGGCTTCTCGGATCCTGCTGTTCTTACAGAGTGGAGTGGATCAGAAACTTGCCTTAAGCACTATTAAGGGACGTATTTCAGCCTTGGCTGTTTTCTTCCAACAACCCCTGGCGGCTCATTCACTGGTAAGTACGTTTGTGCAGGGGGTCGGACATGTGGTTCCCCTGATTAGACCACCACTTCCTGCGTGGGAATTGAATATTGTGCTCTTGGTACTTCAGGAACCCCCCTTTTTGAGAACATCAGGGAGATCCCTTTCTTGACGCTCTCTCAGAAAGTTTCCTTTCTAGTTGCCATTACATCGGTCAGAAGGGTTTCTGAATTGGCGGCCTTGTCTTGCAAGTCACCATACTTGGTCCTCCATAAGGATAAAGCGGTGCTACGCCCGCAGCCTTCCTTCCTTCCAGAGGTAGTTTTGGCCTTTCACCTAAATGAGGACATTGTACTTCAATCCTTGTGTCCTCGGTCGTCGCATCCCAGAGAGGCTGCGCTACATACTTTAGACATGGTACGTGCTCTGCGGGTGTACCTGTCTGCTACGGCTCCGTTCCGGAGGTCAGACTCTCTGTTCATGTTGGTGACTGGTCCACAGAAGGGCCTGGCGGTCTCGTCGTCCACCACTTCTCGTGGATCAGGCAGAACGTCATCCAGGCCTATGCCCTTAGGGACGGGCGCCTACCTTTCCTGTCACGGCGCTTTTGACCAGGGCAATTGGTGCCTCCTGGGTTTTCAGACATCAAGCGTCTGTCTCACAGGTGTGTTAAGCGGCGACCTGGTCGTCCGTTCCCTCTTTCTCCAAATTTTACAAGGTTGATGTGAGTGCATCTTCGGATGCTTGCCTTGGCCGCAAAGTTTTGTAGGCGGCTGTTTCAGGTTGCAACTCCTCCGTTGAAGAGCTCTGTTTGTTTGGGGTGAAGTTAGTTTTTGATTGCTGTTCCCACTCCTCGTTTTTTTTTTTGACACTGCTTGGAGACGTCCAATTTTGTCAAGATTTAAGGAGCTGCGTCTGTCCATGGACGAAAAGAGAAAATAGGATTTTTTTGTACTCCCCGTAAAATCCTTTTCTCTGTCGTCCATGGACGGACACAGCACCCACCCCTCCTTTTTAAGTTTGTACTGCTTTTTGACAAACTGAGCTGCTGGTTATGACCGGAGGGACCGCCCCCTGGGCAGGGCTGTTCAACTCTCTTAAAGTTACATGTATTTAAATATCTAACATGTCTGCCTAGTCCTCTCCTAATAGATGGGACATAACCCACTTTGTCAAGATTTAAGGAGCTGTGTCCGTCTATGGATGACAGAGAAAGGAATTTTACGGTGAGTACAAAAAAATCCTATTTTTTAAGCTATTTGGAAAACATAGGGAAGGGTTATCACCCCTGTAACATTTTTTTTGCTGTCTGTGCACCTGTTCAGAAGATTTCATCTCACTTTCTGTCCCAATGACAATTGGATTTTGAAAACTTGTGTTTTTTAGTGAAACAAGGAACTCTTACAAGATAGAATTTCCCTTCCTAGGGGTAGATTTCCTCGCACTTCCTGTTGTCTCCTTCCGTTTGCAAGTAGGAGTCATTTGTAAGTTGGATGTTTGAAAGTAGGGGCCTGCCATATATACTCTGCAGAAATTTGGGCCTTAGGTGTTGGTGTTGCCACAACACTGTAAGCCCTCACAGTTACTCTTGGGGGCGCAGGAACGGGCCCTGCTGTGAAATATTAGATCAAGAATTGTAATTACATGCCCCTGTTAAACAGGGGCTGAAAAATTAGGCCTTAGGCACTGGTGCTGGTGCCACAACACTGCAACCCCTCACAGATACTCTAGTTGGAGTGCAGGAATGAGCCCTGCTGCAAAGTATTGCATCAAAAATTTTAATTACACGCCCCTGTTAAACAGGGGCAGAAAAATTGGGCCTAAGCCGCTGGTGGCGGTGCCCAGAACCAAAAATGTTCTTCCAAGCTAAAAGCATGATCATTGAGGAGGAAGAGGATAGTCACTCAGCATAACAGGATAGTCACTCAGCATCAGCATAGGCAGTCTTGAAGGGATCTGACATTCAAAAAAAAAATATTCGGTTACATTAGCATCAGGTGCTTGGTAGCTGGTGATGATCCAACACTGATTCATTTTTATGAAGGTCAGCCGATCGACCGAGTCGGTGGACAGGCGCACCCTGTGATCGGTTACAAAGCCTCTAGCAGCACTGAATGTGCGTTCCGAAAGAACGCTGGATGCAGGACAGGCCAGTAGCTCAATTGCATACTGTGCAAGCTCTGGCCAGTGATCCATCCTCAAGACCCAGTAACCGAGAGGATTTTCAGTGGGAAAGGTGTCCATGTCTGATCTTGCCCCTAGGTATTCCTGCACCATGTAAAACAGACGCTGGCGATGGTTGCTGGAACCGATCATACCTTGGGGCTGCGGACTAAAAAATTGTCTGAATGCATCGGTCAGACGGCCACCTTCTCCACCGCTCCTTCTGTGACTGACCGAAGCCTCAGCAACACGTTGTCCAGGACCAGGAATTTGAAACCTCCCAGGCTCTGGGAACGCGTTGCACAAACCTTTCTGCAAGGCCTCCCAAAGATGTTTAATCCTCTGCTCCCTCTGCAACTGCAAGATAAGGTCCGCAACCTTACCCTTGTAACGTGGATCAAGGAGGGTTGCCAGCCAGTAATGATCCCTCTCCTTGATACCATGAATATGAGGATCCTTCCGCAGGCTTTTCAGGCTCAGGGAGGCCATGCAGCGTAGGTTTGCTGAGGCATTCGGTCCGGAGTCCTCTGGGTCACTAAGGACATCATGATCCGCAGCCACCTCCTCCCAGCCACGTACAAGTCCATGGGTTTCTTGGGACTGTAATTGATCCCTTGAAGACTTCTGCTGATGCCGAGTGCTAGGCTCCACCTCCATGCTGACACAATCCTCCTCCTCGTCCTCTTCCTGTGTGATAGGCGGGCCAGCAGGAACACTGTCTAAATAAAGGGGGCCTTGAGAGGTAAGGAAGTCCTCCTCTTCCTCCCTCTGTTCTGCCTCAAGTGCCCTGTCCATTATTCCACGCAGCGTGTGCTCCAACAGGTGGACCAGAGGGACAGTGTCACTGATGCATGCACTGTCACTGCTCACCATCGTGGCCTCCTCAAATGGTGACAGGACAGTGCATGCATCCCTGATCATGACCCACTGGCGTGGCAAAAAAAAACAAGCTCCCCTGACCCTGTCCTCGTGCCATATTGGCACAGATACTCATTGATAGCCCTCTGCTGCGTGTGCAGCCGCTGCAGCATGGCCAACTTAGAGTTCCACCTGGTGGGCATGTCACAGATTAGGCGGTTCTTGGGCAGGTTAAATTCCTTTTGGAGGTCAGCCAGCTGAGCACTGGCATTATATGACTGGCGGAAATGCACACAGACTTTCCTGGCCTGCCTCAGGACATCCTGTAAGCCCGGGTACCTGCCCAAGAACCACTGCACCACCAAGTTAAGGACGTGAGCCAAACAGGACACATGGGTCAGTTGTCCTTGTCGGAGGGTGGAGAGGGGGTTGGTGCCATTGTCGCAAACCACCATTCCTGGCTTAAGCTGGTGTGGTGTCAACCACCTCTGAGCCCGCCCCTGCAGAGCTGACAGAATCTCTGCCTTAGTGTGGCTCCTGTCCCCCAAGCACACCAGCTCAAGCACCGCATGGCATCTTTTTGCCTGCGTACTTGCGAACGCCTACGGAGCACCGCTGGTTCCAAGGACAAATCAGCACAGGAAAAGGCCATAGAGGAAGAAGAAGAGGAGGGGGTGGAGGAGAGAGGTGTGTCAGAATCACCACTAGTAGCATTTTGGAGGCGTGGTGACGGAACAACCTCCAACACTACTGCACCCTGTCCTGCATCCTTCCCAGCTGCCAGCAGAGTCACCCAGTGGGCCGTGAAAGATAGGTAACGTCCCTGTCCATGCCTGCTGGACCATGAGTCAGCGGTAATATGCACATTACCGCTGACCGCCCTGTCCAGCTGGGCCAAGACATTGCCTTTCACATGCCGGTAGAGAGCCGGAATCGACTCTATTGCCTCTAGACACAGAGCCTGCTTGCCCTCTTTTATTGGCCTGTGTGTGTCTGCCTCTCCTTGTTGGCCTTCCAGACATACTTTATTTGATGTATTGGAATAGGTAGGTACACAAGGAATTGTCTGCAGTCTGCTTTAGTTGCACACTGTGCACAGGATAAAGTACACTGACTGAAAATACTGCAGCTGCCTGCCTGTGCTATTATTAGGAGGAGAACACCAGCAATTGTCTGCAGTTAGCTTTAGTTGCACACTGTGCACAGGATACAGTACACTGACTGAAAATACTGCAGCTGCCTGCCTGTGGTATTATTAGGAAGAGAACACCAGCAATTGTCTGCAATTAGCTTTAGCTGCACACTGTGCACAGGATACAGTACACTGACTGAAAATTCTGCAGCTGCCTGCCTGTGGTATTATAGGAAGAGAACACCAGCAATTGTCTGCAGTTAGCTTTAGTTGCACACTGTGCACAGGATACAGTACACTGACTGAAAATACTGCAGCTGCCTGTCTGTGGTATTATTAGGAAGAGAACACCAGCAATTGTCTGCAGTTGGCTTTAGTTACACACTGTGCACATGATAAAGTACACTGACTGAAAATACTGCAGCTGCCTGCCTGTGGTATTATTTAGAAGAGAACACCAGCAATTGTCTGCAGTTAGCTTTAGTTGCACACTGTGCACAGGATAAAGTACACTGACTGAAAATACTGCAGCGGCCTGCCTGTCAGTATATTAGGAAGAGAACACCAGGAATTGTCTGCAGTTAGCTTTAGTTTCACACTGTACACAGGATACAGTACACTGACTGAAAATACTGCAGCTACCACAATCAACTGCCTGCCTGCCTGTCAGTATATTAGGAAGAGAATAACAGGAACAGATCTAGCTAAACTGAATACAGTGTGTGAGTGTGTGTGTGTGTGTGTGTGTGTATATATATATATACACACACACACACACACAACTCCTAAGATGCATATATATATACTAAATACCCTGACTAAAGCTAACTCAATCGCCTGCCTGCTCTATGTAACTGAAATGAAATGACACTTTGACTCTCTATCTCTCTCCGCCGCCGCAACACACTACACAAGGCCGACACGCAGGTGGCCTTATATAGTGTGGGGCGTGTACCTACTCCCCTGAGCCATGATTGACCAAAGGCACCCTGCCTTTGGCCAATTATGGCTCTTTGTGCTGACGGCGCTGTGATTGGCCAAAGCATGCGGGTCATAGTACATGCTTGGCCATTTATCAGTCAGCAATGAATTATGAGCCATGACGCGCCACTCGAATTTGGCGCAAACGGCCCATAATGTTCGATCTTCGGCGAACGATCGAACAGCCGATGTTCGAGTCGAACATGAGTTTGACTCGAACACAAAGCTCATCCCTAATCAGCAGAGGTCATGGTCTCCCTAGATGGTGATAGGCTGTTGCTCTAGACTCTCTTTAATGGACTGGGGATCTTAGTTGCCTTGGCTTCACGTTACTCAGCATGCCATGGGCAGTAGGCTTGTCATCAAAAAGTCAAAGGCAGGACTGGAATCAGATAAATAAGGCAGGATAATTTATTTTGTGACATAGCTAAAAACTACAGGATACAGATGTGTCAGTTGTCACAGCAGCTGGGTGGCTAGAAATAACAGTTATTAGAGGGCCCAGATAAAAAGTCCTGGGGCTACTTCTACAATGATACCAGCCTGACACAATATACATACAGGTGTAGGGTCCAGATACAAGCACCCCAGTCAGAGTAACTAGTGGGCTAGTGTAGCTTCACTTTTCACAGCCCGCCTTTCGCTTAAGGTGCAAGTAGGCATACCAGTACTAGGTTGCCCCAGGACCTAATACACAAAGCTTCATGCTCTCGCTGTCTCAAGTGGACCCATATAAGAAAATGGGAGGACATACTGTGCACCAGTGAAAGTGAAGCAGATGATGGAGACTCTGGTAGAACAGGGACAAAAGCTAATATAATCTGTGGACATAGAAAAACCAGGGCAGGCAGAAGACAGTAAGTGTATCTGTAAACATAGCAAAGGTCAGACAGTCCGGACAGAAAGGACAGTTTAGAGCTGTGTTTGGATCTGTGCACCCACCCCTGCCCGGATGTCACACTTTTACATGCAATTGAGTCCATGCCAGCTCTGTGTGTACATCTGCCACTCTGCTTTGTAAATACTTTAGTACCAGGGAGGACATTTTGACCTGTTTCATAAGAGGGTGTATATATTCCACTATATTGCACTTTTTTTTTGGACAAAAGCCTGCAATACAATGCAGATACTGTGAGTTGCATTTAAATAATGTGGATTGTACTGGTCCAAAGTGGCGCAATGCAAGGTAATGTAGGGAACAGGCATGTTACCATACCCCACTGCTGCCCATCACCTCTGTACCATCTCAACCATGCCTAGAAACAGCCCTGGATGAGTTGATGCCCAAGCAGATGTGAGTCAATTGATGAACTATATACATTTTGGTATATTTATAAACTATATAAAACGTAATCTTACTCCAGCAGCAGTGAATAGATGGAAAGAAAATACAGTAGGTAAAAAAGTTATCTTTTTCATTGTCTTTACTCAGCACTTCCAAGATCTTATTAATACAATTGGGGCAAAGGAGAATACAAAATGTTGCCTACAGAGACCAATAAGCCCCAGTCTGTATGCCAGCCATGTTTTTCCTTTATGTCATGGATATGCATTAATGTCTGTCTGCCATCTTACCTTCCTCCTCATGTGTTCATCTTGAGACCAGACCTCCTTCACCTGGCTTCCTTTATAATCTCCTCCCAGCCTGACTCCACCCCAGGCCCTATCACAGAACACTATATTAACCTGTGCACTGCAAGCCTGCTTTGCTGATCAACGTGTTTGTTAGGCATTGTGTGTTTGGGTTCCTGCCTGCCGTGTGCTACGTCTGTCTCTCTGTTACGTTATTGGCTTGTCCCCGACTATCCCTGTCTGCTCGTGACCCTTGACCTTCGGCTCGTTCTTTCGTTATCCTTGTCTGCTTGTGGCCCCTGACCTTCAGCTTGTTATTCGGTTCTCTCTTATCTTGTGCTGCTGCTTCCCCTCTTTTCCCCTTATCCTACGGGGCGTGAGCCAGGAAACTCCAGGGACCGCGACCTGGTCCCAGCCTGCAGCTAACATCCTCAACACTAGAGACGGGCATTACGAATATCTGGTGATGCCTTTTGGTCTGTGTAATGCTCCAGCCGTGTTTCAAAACTTTGTCAATGAAATCTTCAGAGATCTGCTGTACCAGTTTGTTGTCATCTATCTGGATGACATTCTGATCTTTTCTGAAAATCTGCTCGTCCACAGAAACCATGTCCGCACTGTACTTCAACGTCTTAGAGAGAACAATCTCTATGCCAAGCTGGAGAAATGTTCCTTTGAATGTTCTGAGGTCCTGTTTTTGGGGTGCTTCGTCTCATGTTCGGGTCTTCGTATGGACCCTGGGAAGGTCTTGGCTATCACCAACTGGCCTCTTCCTGCTAGCCTCAAGGCCACACAGCGCTTTCTTGGCTTCACTAATTATTATAGGCAGTTCATAAGGAATTACTCTTCCATTGCCGCGCCTATTATCGCCTTGACCAAGAAGGGTGTGAATGCCAGAGACTGGCCTCCCGAAGCTGTCTCTGCATTTCACAACCTGAAACAGGCCTTTGTTTCTGGCCCCCTCTTGAGGAGACCAAATCCTGGGAATGCATTTTTTATTGAAGTGGACGCTTCCTCAATGGGGGTGGGAGCTGTGCTTCTTCAAATCTTTGAGAAGAGACGCCAACCATGTGCGTTCTTCTCCAAAAAAAATTCTCAGGCAGAGAGGAATTATGCCATCGGTGATCGGGAACTTCTCGCAATTAAATTGGCGTTAGAGGAGTGGCGTCATCTCTTGGAGGGTTCCCCTCACTCCATAACGATCTTTACCGATCACAAGAATTTACAGTATCTACAGAATGCTAAACGTCTGAATCCTAGACAGGCCAGGTGGAGTCTCTTCTTTGCTCGTTTTAATTTCACGATTACCTACAAACCTGGTTCCTGCAACGGTCGGGCTGATGCGCTCTCTAGGTCATTTGACACTTTGGACGAGGAGTCCGCCCCTGAACCTGAGCCGATCATTCCAACCTCATGCATTGTTGCCCACTCTACCACCCTGAAGTCAAAAATTCCGCCTGGTAAGACCTTTGTCCCCACTGAGCTAAGAGCTAAGATCCTTCATTGGGGACATGATTCCAAAGTGGCAGGGCATTCTGGATTCCTCCGATCCTTCCTACTCATCAGTCGTCACTACTGGTGGCCTAATCTCCGCTCAGACGTCAAAGCTTGTCATGTCTGTGCTCAGTCCAAATCCTCCACACAAGCTCCTGCTGGTCTCCTCATGCCCTTGCCCATTCCTAAGGAACCCTGGGCCCATATTGCCATGGATTTTATCACCGATCTCCCACTGTCTGAGAATAATACAGTCATTTGGGTGGTAATCGATCGATTCTCCAAGATGGCTCATTTTGTTCCTCTTCCTGGTCTTCCTTCTGCCCCTGCCTTGGTTCCCATTTTCATTCGAGAAATTCTCTGCCTACAATGGGGTCCCTTCTCATATTGTTTCCGACAGGGGAGTCCAATTCACGTCTCGTTTTTGGAGAGCCTTTTGCAAATCCCTCAATATTGTCTTGGATTTTTCTTCTTCTTACCATCCCCAATCCAATGGACAGACTGAGAGGGTTAATCAGGAGTTAGAGGTCTTTCTTCGCACCTTTGTGTCTTCTCACCATGACGATTGGTCCTCTCTACCCCCGTGGGCAGAATTCTCCCATAACAATCATGTGAATACCAGTTCGCAGAAGACACCCTTTTTCACAGTTTATGGAAAACACCCTCAACTTCCTCTTCCCATGATCTGTTCTCCAGACATTCCAGCTTTGGCTTCGGTTCAGGAGTCTCTCAATTCCGTTTGGGGTCACGTTCATGATTCCCTCCGGGCAGCTGCTGAAAAATTCAAAGGCTTTGCCGACCGCCGCAGGCGTAAACCGCCTTCTCTTCAGCCAGGGGACAAAGTCTGGCTCTCTACCAGGAACATCAAGCTCCGAGTTCCTTCTCTGAAGTTTGCTCCACGATTCATCGGTCCATACACGGTAACTGCTAAACTGAATCCGGTTTGTTTCAAACTCCAGATTCCTAATGCCCCGTACACACGATCGTTTTTCATGCCGTTAAAAATGCCATTTTAAAAAATGGCCATTAAAAATGATCGTGTGTAGGCTCCAGAGCATTTTTAACGACGTGAAAAACGCCCATTAAAAATTCCGGACATGCTCTCTTTTTTCACGTCGTTTTTCATGTCGTTTTTTTTAACGACGTTAAAAACGATAGTGTGTATGCTTTCACGACGTGAAAAAAAACGCGCATGCTCCGAAGCAACTATGAGACGGGAGCGTTTCGTTTTGGTAAAGCTAATGTTGGAAATGGAGATGGCACATTCGTCACGGTGGAATTAATAGCATCGTTTTAATGCTGCGCATTCCGTTCTTCTTTTGATAATGCTTTAAAATGACCCTCTTTTGATAATGACATTGAGAGTTTTATGCCAAACTTGTTTCTAAAGTAATTCCAAATTGCTCTAATGATTATAAAATATTATTTATAAGCCGCACCTCCCTCCTAAATAATACTACTAATAATAAAATAATGTAATTCTCCTTTTTTCTTTAAATTTTATATTATTTTTGTTTTGTTTTTTTTGGCCTTTTTTAAAGTATTTTGGCTTAAATTATTCTTGTGTAAAGTTACCACAACAACCTTCCAAATGTGTCTCATTTGGCCTCAGGGAGGTTTGTGTCCCCTGATAATAACAATAATATAATTTGAGATGTCCCTGCCTGCTTCCTAGCAAGCTCTCTTTTGAAATACAAATCACATAGTCAAGTATTTAAAGGACACTCAATTTTTTTTTATTTCAGAACATTAACAAATTAAAGTGGAAGGCAGCACTGGAGAGCCTGCTTGCATTTGTGCATCCCTTTCACCCCACAACAACCATACAAGATGTCCAAACCAAAATAGAGATTAGATCCCCCAAAAAAATGAGCCCAATCTTGTCTTGAGCTCCCAGAGGTCAGGAGCCACAGCAGATAAGTCCTATATGTCCCCAGTCTGTGGTACTACAGCAGGCATTATTTTCTCCTCTTCCTTGTAGCCTTCTCTCCAGCCTTCTCTGCAGCCTTGGTTGGTTTCTTCCTTGGAGGCTGGGGATCAGGAGGAGAGGTTGTGGCAGGAGGAGTAGTAGTAGGAGGAGGAGGAGGTGGAGGAGTAGGGACAACCTCCGTTATGTCCGTGTACCTAGTGAGTTCACCCAGCACGCCCTTATTGATGACTTTCAATAGCAGGGTCTCACTGAAATTTTTTTGCTGCAACTCCATTTGCCCTAGTTTGTGGGCGAGGACTGCGGCAAATCCCTCATCAACAGAGGGTGCCTCTCTGAGGGCCGCTGTTGCCTCTCTGAGGAAGGCCCTGGTTTCCTCCTCCACCTGCCTACCTCTCCTTGGCCCTCGTGGTTTAACTACCAGGGGAGGCATCTGGGCTCTTGTGCTGGGCCCAGCCTCCTCCTGGGTGCCACTGGGCCCAGCCTCCTCCTGGGTGCCACTGGGCCCTGCCTCCTCCTGGGTGCCACTGGGCCCTGCCTCCTCCTGATCCCCAACATCACCCTCTTCCTGGCTCTGCTCTGGCTGTAAAAAAAGAAAGGGACATTATTTATTTTGCCACATCATCATTCACAGACATTGTTCACCTCTAGACATTGTTGAAATCAATGCCAAAAGTTATGTCATTTTCATTGATTACGCATCCTGGTTTTGTTGTCTTGGGCACATAAAATTAGGCCACTACTGTATCTTGCTCTTCACAAACTTTATTGGTAGAAGTGTACATACCTTTAACAATACTAACATCTATTTTAAATCTACAATTTTGTACGATAGAAATATAGATAGCAAAACTTTACCTGGCTCCATATCTCCAAATCTGCCTCCTCACGGCCCTGATCTTGATCCTCAGAGGAAGCCAGAGCAGGGTTGACAGGAAGGCTGGAGGACTGGCTGCAGGGAAGGCTGGAGGGTTGGGTACAAGGAAGGCTGGATTGACCTCTGGGGGGAAGGGTGGAGAGAGATTCCCGCACTTCCAGCTGGTCATCCAGAAAAGCAAGCTTACTGTAGTACCACAGACTGGGTTTATAAACCTTATCTGCTGGTGCACCTGACCTCTGGGACCTCAGGACCATAGTCCTCTGGGTCCTGTATGTCCCTCTGATGGTCGCAATTTTGTTTTTGACATCTTGGAGAGTTGTTGTGGGTATCTTTGTTTGCACAAATGCAAGCAGGCTCTCCAGTGCTGCTTTCCTGGCGTCTTTATTTTTATTACCGCCACTTTTTGTTTGCCATAATATAGGGAGCTCTTGCCATTTGTCGATGAACTCCCCCATGAAGTCTGGGTTTTTAAAAGTATTCATGATATCTGTAAAAGCGAGAAACCAAAAAATATATATATTTCAGGCAACATTCCTCAACTGTGCATTGTCTACATATTTTGAGCACACAAATCTCCTCGTCTGATGAACCTCAAAAAGTAAAATTGTTAGGTACCTTGGTCACGACGTTCGTTGCTAACTCTCTCTCCCGAAAAATGAACGTATTTCCCAGACATGGATCTTCACTTTATATACACAGCGCATGCGTGAAACTCCGCACGCTTTCCCCGCCCCTTCGATATTGTACTTTCCCCGCCCCTTCTCGCTCGTAGTGCTGAACAAAACATGGCGGAGACACAGGTGGCTGAGATTACCTCTACAGAGGATGAAATTACAGAGGAGCCCAAATCAAGACCCAGGAGATATAAGGCATCCAACATGTCATTCGAGGAAATGGTGGAGATGGTCGCCATTTTAAAGACGGAGGAGTATGATGCCAAGCATGGTCCGTATAAAAGGCCTAATCTGGTCAAGTCCAGAATTATGGGCAAAGTGGTCAAAAGTCTCCACCAAAAATTCGGGGTGTGCAGAACGAAGGAACAGCTCAGAAAACGATGGTCAGATCTGAAGTTGCGGGAGGCCGACCAATATAAAAGAATCAAGAAAGTTATATTAAAAAGTAAGTTGTTTTTTTTGAGTTTCCATGGTACATATTATTTTCTTGTATTCTGTCGTGTATTTTTAACTTTCATATAGTACACTGAAAGATACCATCTTTTAGGTTCGTCCGCATAGTAAACGGACGTATTAAACCTCTTTCTCCGTACAGTTCCTCAAACGATGTTTTAGGATCATCCAGTGTGAACACCCATGTTTTTTGGTTTATTTGGGGGAGTACATTTGGGCCACACTTATTTTTGGTGTGCTAATCCAAAGGACATTTGTTCATTTGAAAAAACGATATGCATGGTAATGTTAAAGGGAGTGAATGCTCAGCAGCTGATGAAACATCTGAACGCAGTAGTACAAGTGTGGGCCTAAAGCCAAAAAGCTTGAGGGAGTCACACACAGGTGATCCAGTGTAGATACTTTGGGGTGTTACAATGTTTCAAATTTTTTTACAAAATGTATATGCTCTGTTTTGGGCTATGTATCCAATCATTTGTCCCGGTTGGCACAGGGGGTAAAAATTTAAATGGAGCATGCTTCAAAAGAATGATTACCAAGTTTTTTTTCATGTTTCTTATTTTAGCAAAATTGAGTCGCTACTAATGAAACTATTCCTTTTATTTCAATCTCCCTAGGGATTCGAAAAGCTACCTCAGATGAGACGAGAATTGCAATACCTACAACAATACCCCCAGAACCCCAGGATGGAGAGGAATGTGATGTTGTGGAAGTGGAAAGTGGCACCACCACAGGTCAGAGTGAAACCAGACACATGCATGTTAAATAGATGTAGGCCTACATATTTTATCCTACATATTTCTTTTTACATTTAGGTGCAGTTCTGGCCGAAGACCCCAATAAGTTGACACATCACAGTGCCCAGATCCTGATCCAATACCTGATGGTCTGCTGTCGTGTCCTCGAAAAAATTAAGGGAGATTTGCTAGAGATCAGGGCAAATACAAAGCGGGTGGAGGAAAGGCTCCAAAATATCATGGCTGTGCTTGGGCGTGTCTAATGTTTTTACACCAAATAACGTTTTACTTGCAGAGATTTCTATTTTTTTTTGGTTATTTTACCCTTTAATGACTAGCACATGTTTAGCTTTTTCAAAATTTTGAGAAATATAGTTTGTTTATGCATGGCTGGTCATGCGTTTTAATACACCTGAAATTAAGGGAACATCCACATTTCTAAGGAAGTTGCCCACCTAAACAAAAAAAATAAAGGTATTTTTACATAACAAATCATTGTGGCTTCATTATGTAAATGTGGTGCTGAGTGAACTAATCAATGTTTGGTGTTTACACTGACAATGAAGGCTAATTAAAAGATTTTTTAATCCACATGGCAAAACAAGTGCACTAGGTAAACCTACCAGAAACATCAAACATTATACAATAAAAATGACAAACCAATCTTTACTCAAGAAAAAGTTTTATTTTTTTGGTCTAAAATTATTATAGATTGTCTGGCATTTCAATGGCCCCCCTACCCATAAAATAGTCCACATATTGGTTACGGACCTCACGTCCGGTTGGGGGGGCCAAGCCAGGACGGCCAGGTTCCAGGGCCACCAAAGTTTCTGCATTGATTAAAGAGGCCTCAGGCCCACTCAAAGATATATAACTCGTTGAATGCACCCTTAGGAAATTATGCAGCACACAGCACGTCATAACCACATGGTTCCATTTGTATGGGGCAAGGTGGATGGAGGTAAGGAAGAGGCGAAATCGGCTGACCATGATCCCAAACGCATTTTCCACCACCCTTCTGGCTCTGGCCAGCCGATAATTGAAAACCCTCCTCTCAGGGGTGAGGGTGCGTTGCGGGAATGGCCTCATCAAATGGGGTCCCAGGCCAAACGCCTCATCCGCCACAAACACAAAAGGTAGTCCCTCCACATTCTGCTCCGCTGGTGGCAAGGCCAGCAGATCCAAAAGGAGCCGTTCTCCAAACTCCGTCTGGGCAAAAACTCCTCCATCAGACATCCTGCCATTCTTGCCAACGTCCACATAGAGGAACTCGTAGGTGGCCGACACCACTGCCATCATCACGACGCTGTGGAACCCCTTATAATTATAATAAAAGGATCCCGAATGGGGTGGTGGGACGACCCGAACATGTTTGCCGTCGATGGCTCCTCCACAGTTCAGGAAGTTCCATCGCTGGGCAAACTCGGAAGCCACATTCTGCCATTCATGTGGCGAAGAAGGGAACTGTGGAATTAAAGAAATAACAAATTAATACTTGGAGCCAGAAACATTGAAAGCTGATTTCATACACACATTCATGGCCAACATTGGTAGAAACTGTTCAATACATTAAAATTTGGAAGCTAGAAAAAAAAAAAAAACATTATGGGGGGGGGGGGGTTGAAGATGAGTTGGGAATATCACACATGAAGGCTGTAGCACTCTGTATTGAAGTTAACAAAAATGAAACATTCCTAGGCCAAATTTAGCGTGCGTTTTGGGTAAAGCACTACAATGGAACATATAATAAAAAACATGGAAATGACTAGGCAAGGTAGGTATGGCCCCAGGATAGCATGCTGGAGAGGTTAGGTAAGCCAAATTTACAGGTAATCCTCAAACCCCAAACTTAAAATAATAAAACATGGGGAGAAAGGGGACATTCCCTGCAGCTAAGAATCATGTGAATTAGGGACTGCAAATAAAGCAAATTAAAAATATCCAAAAATAAAAACCATACAATGTGAATTTTTGAAGAAGAACATTTACCTTAATATAGTCCTCCTGCAAAACTTGAAGGATGGCAGAACAAGTCTCTGGTATAATGATCCCCAGAGCCTGGGGGGATATGCCTGTGGAGAACTTAAGGTCCTGCAGGCTTCTCCCAGTAGCCAGGTATCGCAACGTGGCGATGAGCCTCTGCTCAGCACTGATGGCTTCCCGCATAATGGTGTCCTGCCTGGTAATATAGGGGGACACCAAAGCCAACAGCTGCTGAAATACGGGGTCAGACATCCTTAGGAAATTCCTGAAATCATCAGGATTATTCTCCCTGATCTCCCGCAACAAAGGCATGTGACAGAATTGGTGCCGCTGGAGCAACCAATTCTTGGTCCATGAACTCCTCCTGACCCTGCTCATGGCATGGATTCGGGATACAGCATGAACCCCTGCACCAACTACAGCACGAACTCTACGACGAGTACGTAGCCGCAACATGGCTAGATAACGGTCGGCTGAACAGAACGAACTAGAAGAACGCACGGAAGAATAGCAAGGCCTATGAAGAACAAGCTGAAAAACACGAACGTGCAGAGCAGGCCGCACTGAATAAACAGATACGAACTGACTACAAGCAGTGCTAAACAGATACGAACCCACAGGCGCAAACTGAACTCCCGAAAACGATCTTCAAAGCACGAAGACTGAAAAGCGCGAATCGTCTCTCACCAAACTTTTACTAACACGCGGAAACACGGAATTAGCAAAAGCGTCCCAAAGGGTGGCGTCATTCGAACGGAACTTCCCCTTTATAGTGCCGTTGTACGTGTTGAACGTCACTGCGCTTTGCTTGATCGTTTTTTTTAATGATGGTGTGTACGCAAGGCAGGCTTGAGAGGAAACATGAAAAAAAACGAGGAGAAAAACGTTGGTTTAAAAAATGACATTAAAAACGATCGTGTGTACGGGGCATTAGAGCCTTAAAATCACTAACTCCTTTCATGTTGCTCTTCTAAAGCCTTTAGTCCTCAATAAATTCTCTCGTCCTCTCCCTACCGTGGCGCCTGTCTCTGAGGATAATCAGGAGTACGAGATCAGTCAAATTCTGGACTCCCGACTCTGTAAAGGCGTTCTTCAGTACCTCGTTCATTGGAAAGGGTTTGGTCCTGAGGAGAGGTCTTGGATCACTGCATCTGAGGTCTTTGCACCTCGTCTGTTAAAGGAGTTTCATCTGAAGTTTCCCTCTAAACCTGGGCCCAGGCGGGGAAGGGGGAGGCCTCGTAAGAGGGAGGGTACTGTCATGGATATGCATTAATGTCTGTCTGCCATCTTACCTTCCTCCTCATGTGTTCATCTTGAGACCAGACCTCCTTCACCTGGCTTCCTTTATAATCTCCTCCCAGCCTGACTCCACCCCAGGCCCTATCACAGAACACTATATTAACCTGTGCACTGCAAGCCTGCTTTGCTGATCAACGTGTTTGTTAGGCATTGTGTGTTTGGGTTCCTGCCTGCCGTGTGCTACGTCTGTCTCTCTGTTACGTTATTGGCTTGTCCCCGACTATCCCTGTCTGCTCGTGACCCTTGACCTTCGGCTCGTTCTTTCGTTATCCTTGTCTGCTTGTGGCCCCTGACCTTCAGCTTGTTATTCGGTTCTCTCTTATCTTGTGCTGCTGCTTCCCCTCTTTTCCCCTTATCCTACGGGGCGTGAGCCAGGAAACTCCAGGGGCCGCGACCTGGTCCCAGCCTGCAGCTAACATCCTCACCACTAGAGGCCCTGGAGAAGACCAGCTGGGTCTTAGACTCCGCGCCCTGGGGAATCTTGGCTCTAGCTTCCGTTAGGATCCCGGTTGTGCTCCTCTGGTCCCGCTTTCCACAACCACCCAGTTTCCTATCCGCAGAAGCCAGCCATAGGGTTCACTACCTCGCGGTGCACTCCTGTCCCCCTACGGTGTGCATCTGTCACCTGGCCACAGGTGACCCTGACACTTTATTGAATCATACACAAGTTTGGATATTATTCTCTTGCCTCTGCTTTCTGTTTATTGTGCTATGTTTGATTGTAGGCAACATTTATGGAAAACTACAAGCAACATGCAGGCTAAGTAGTATTAAATTAAGAAACCACATCTGTAGCATTCCCATAACTGAGACACATTTTTTTAAAACAATTAAGAAGCCTTGAAATAGATACATTTTCTTTTAGAACTTATAATAAATAGTTTTTATTGAAATGTAGATTGAAATAGCTATTAAAACACCCTGACAATTTTCTTCTGTTGTGGTCTTGCAGACAGCCAACTGAAATCCAACTCTTTACTAATCCTGGAATGTTTAAAGCAGCTGCAAATGTTCTTCAGGATGCAGTGAACAGCTCTGTTCTGGAAGTGGCAATTGAAGGCACAAGAGCAGTATCAGCATTTTTAAGGTTAGCTGTGGTTACAAAATCTGACAGCATACAGTCAGTGGGATTCAACAGTAGGAAATCTAAATGACAATTTTCCTTAAGAATTACTTGCAAGTGGGGAGGTGCTGTAAGGTACATGTGATAGGTAGTGTCCGAAGTGGAACTTGCGTGCTGAGGATTCAGGCGAAAACGTAGTCAGGCAGATTAGGTTGGCAACAGATCAGGCAAAACGGTACACGATCGAAATCCAGAGAGTGGTCAGGCAGGCAAAGGTCATACACAAGCTGGCAGTGAAGTACAAAATCAGCAGGCTAGAGAGTAGTCAGGAATTCAGGCAGAAGTTCAACACGAAAATCAAGATCAAAAAGCAGTCACAACACCCAGGGAGCTATTCCACACAAACAGGCGCTGAGAGATAGCATCACTTCCTTTTTATGGGCTGCTTTGATAGAAAATCGTCCACAGCTGGCAGCAGGTGGGGCTAGTGAGTCCAAGGCAATGCTTAATACTGAGAGGACATTTCCAAAAGTCTAGATCTGCTTCGTAGCACAACAGGTAAGGCTGCAGCTGTGGGACCAGGAAGATCCCGGTTCAAATACACCCAGGTACATGACAGGGCCTCCTCCCCAGTGGACCCCTCCGGGGGCCTAGCGGGGCTTAGTGGGAAAGGAGGCATGGAAGTCTCGAATAAGAGAAGGGGCATGCAGATCTTTGGCTGAAACCCAGGAACGGTCTGTGACAGGATATCCCTTCCAATGAACCAGATACCGAAGGCCACGACCCTGTCTTCTAGAATCAAGAATCTTGGAGATTTCAAACTCATTTTGTCCATCAACAAGAACAGGAGGAGGTAGCTGTTGCGTTCTGGAGTAGCGATTGAAAATTGCTTTTTTGAGGAGGGAAACGTGGAACACCGGATGAATCCGGAGAGAGGAGGGTAATTTCAACCGATAGGAGACTGGCCCGACTCGAGCAATAATTCTGTAAGGACCAATGAATCGAGGGCCCAATTTGGTAGAAGGTTGTTTCAGTCTCACATATTTGGTTGATAGCCAAACTCTGTCCCCCACCACATATGGAGGTATATGGCGTCTTCGTTTGTTGGAAAAAAGTGCATACTTGCCTGCTGACTTCCGTAGTAATAAGCGAATCATTTTCCAATGTAGCAGAATATGTTTCACCCGCTGATCTGCTGCTGGTACACCAGAAGAAGGCTGAAGTAGGGGAAAAGTCTGAGGGTGATAGCCTAGGGCTGCGTAGAATGGTGTGGTATGAAGAGCACTGTGCCAACAGGAATTAATAGCGAACTCAGCTAAAGGCAAATACTCAGACCAGTTGGAGTGTAAGGCATTGACATAATGTCGAAGATAGGTTTCTAGGGTCTGGTTCATGCGTTCGGTTTGACTATCTGTTTGAGGGTGATGTGAGGTAGAGAGTGAAAGTGTTACTCCCAGTTTCTTGCAGAACGCTCTCCAGAATCGGGAAACAAACTGGGATCCGTGGTCTGAGACGACATTGGTAGGTATGCCATGATATCTCACAATATGGGAAAGGAAGAGAGTAGACAGTGCTTCCGCTGTAGGTAATCCCGGGAGCGGCACAAAATGAGACATTTTGGAAAAGCGATCCACTATGACCCATATAGCAGTCATGCCCTCGGACTTGGGTAAGTCTGTAATGAAGTCCATAGTCAAATGGGTCCAAGGCTGACGAGGTGCCGAAAGTGGTTGTAACAGTCCAGTAGGTAATGTATGGGGTACTTTATTAGCAGCACAAGTTGGACAGGCAGCCACATAGTCAGTAACATCCCTTTTCATATGAGGCCACCAGACATGACGCTGCAAGGTCTTAAGAGTGATGGTGACACCAGGATGACCAGATAACACACCATCATGTGCCCAGAGGAGTACAGGTTTTCTGAGGCTAGGGGCTACGAACAGGTGACCTGGTGGTATCTTTAAGCCTTGGGGAACACGATTCTGGGTTTCTTGTAACTGTTGGGAAAGAGCCGTAGAGATCTGTGTGACAATTTTGTGAGGTGGGATTATATACTGCTCGGTAGGTTGGTCTTCTTAAGAGGTAGCAAACTGTCTGGAAAGAGCATCGGCTTTCTTGTTTTTATGCCCAGGAACATAAGAAAGAACAATATTAAAACGGGAGAAAAACAGAGCCCATCGAGCCTGACGTGAGTTCAAACGTCTTGCAGTCTGAAGATGCAGTAGGTTTTTATGGTCAGTGAGGATAGAAAAAGGTTTGGGAGCCCCTTCCAGAAGATGTCGCCATTCAGACAATGCCAATTTGATGGCCAGTAGTTCTCGATTCCCAACATCGTAATTCATCTCCGCTGGAGAAAACTTTCTAGAAAAAAATGCTACTGGATGGATTCTACCGGACTTAGGCTGTCTCTGGGAGAGCACGGCACCTGCTCCTACCTCAGAGGCATCAACCTCAACTATGTACTGGAGATCGGGATTTGGATGCTGAAGAATTGGAGCTTTGCTGAACATGTCTTTTAATTGCTGGAAAGCCGATTCTGCTTCTGAGGACCATACCTTGCAATTTGTACCTTTCTTAGTCATAGCAGTAAGGGGGGCCGCAATGGAGGCAAAACCTTTGATGAAGCATCTGTAGTAATTTGCGAGCCCTAGAAAGCTTTGGAGCCCTCTTAAAGTAGTCGGTTGGGGCCATTGCAAGACAGCGGAAAGTTTTTGAGGGTCCATTTGGAAATCGACAGCACTTATATTGTATCCAAGGAAAGGAATACGGCTTTGATGGAAACTGCATTTCTCAATCTTCGCGTAAAGATGGTTTTCTCTCAGTCGTTGCAATACCTGATTTACATGCGAGATGTGCTCTAGATGAGTCTTGGAAAATATTAAAATGTCGTCCAAGTAGATGATCACAAAACTGTTGCTGAAATCATGAAAAATTTCATTCATGAAATGTTGGAAGACAGCAGGGGCGTTACACAACCCAAATGGCATAACCAGATATTCAAAATGTCCATTACGAGTGTTGAATGCTGTCTTCCACTCGTTCCCGTCTTTAATTCGAATCAGATTATAAGCCGCTCGTAGGTCTAGCTTGGAGAAGATAACAGCCCCCTTAAGTACATCAAACAGTTCAAGAATGAGAGGCAAAGGGTAGGAGTCTTTTACAGTGATTTGATTTAACCCTCGATAGTCTATGCATGGTCGAAGACCCCCATCTTTTTTTTCAACAAAGAAAAAACCTGCCCCTACTGGAGAAGAAGAGGGTCGGATAAAACCTCTTTCCAAGTTGTCTTTTACGTATTCCTCCATGGATTTTTGTTCAGGCAAAGACAGGGGATAGGTCCTTCCTTTGGAAAGAGGTGCTCCAGGAATCAATTTAATTGCACAGTCAAAAGAACGATGTGGAGGTAAAACCTCTGCCTTTTTTTTGCAAAATACATCTGCAAACGCATGGTATTCATGAGGCAAGGTAGGTGGGACGGCCATGGAAGCCAACATACAAGCAGAAAGTCTTTTGGGTTGAGACAAACAGTTTGAATGACAGAACGACCCCCAAGAGGTTAGTTCTCCATTTTCCCAATCAAAAGAAGGGTTATGTTGTTGTAACCATGGATAACAGGCAGAAGTGGAGAATCAATAGGAGAAAAGACAACTTCCTCTTTGTGGAGTACGCCTACCTGAAGGGTGATTGTCATAGTCTCAAATTTTACAATGCCATCTCCCAAGGGTTGTCCATTCACGGTGGTAATGTTCAGGGGTCTAGATTTTGGAACAAATGGGATATTATTTTTTTTAGCAAAAGTGTAGTCCAAGAATATGCCAGCAGCTCCAGAATCCTCAAAAGCCTCACAGGAGACAAGTTTAGAGGGTAAATGGATAATTGCAGGAATGGTAATCTTGGTCTTGGAGGATATACCTGTAAGGTCTAAGCCAGCTCCTCCAACACTGGTTAGACCCTGCCTTTTACTGGACGGGAAGGGCAGACAGATAATAAATGTCCTTTAAGTCCACAGTATAGGCATAGGCCCAATGCACGCCTCCTTTGTTTCTCAGACTCAGTTAGGTGGAGACGGCTTACATCCATGGGTTCCACAGGTGCCTGGGGTTCAACTGAGATTTCAGGTTCTGGCTGAGGTGGTGCTTGGAAGTTAGGGGCCAAACGGTAAACTGGCCTAGGAAACTTGCGAGTTCTAAGTCTCTCTTGGCACCTTTCATGATACCGGACATCCAGATGAACACAGAGCTCTATAAATTTCTCTAGGTCTTCTGGGGAATCCTTATAGACTAATTCGTCTTTGATGCGATCCGCAAGACCTTTTCGGAAGGCTGCACGTAATGCCCTTGAGTCCCAAGTAGTCTCAGCGGCAAGGGTACGAAACTCAATAGCATATTGTGCCACAGACCTGGTGCCTTGTTGCATGTCCAAGAGTGAGTACTCAGCTGCAGAAGCTCTATCTGGCTTGTCAAATACAGTCTGGAGAGAAGCCAGAAATTTGTCAGCGTCTTGCAGCACAGGATCATTGCGTTCCAGATAAGGAGAGACCCAGGCCAGGGCCTTCCCCTTTAACAAGGAAATTACAAAAGTCACTTTGGCAGACGAAGTGCTAAAGGTCCCAGGGTTGTTGCGGAAATGCAAACGGCAAACATTTAAAAAGCCTCTGCAGTCTTCAGTATCACCACCAAATTTGTCAGGCAAGGGAAGTTTGGGTGGTACAGAAGAGGCGGGTTGGATCGTAGCAGGAGTAGGATCCCGAGTCTGGACTGTTGCAGAGGAAGCAGGCAAACAAGATTTAAGCATAGTACAAAGTTCATCTAACTTGGCGTCCAGGGAAGAAAGATGCTGTTCATGAGCTCCAATCAATTGTCCCTGACGTGAAATCGCCTTAACAATCTCAGCACGGTCCACTGTCATTGTGTCCCGTTTGTAATGTAAGGTACCTGTGATAGGTAGTGACCGAAGTGGAACTTGTGTGCTGAGGATTCAGGCGAAAACGTAGTCAGGCAGATTAGGTTGGCAACAGATCAGTCAAAACGGTACACGATCGAAATCCAGAGAGTGGTCAGGCAGGCAAATGTCATACACAAGCTGGCAGTGAAGTACAAAATCAGCAGGCTAGAGAGTAGTCAGGAATTCAGGCAGAAGTTCAACACGAAAATCTAGATCAAAAAGCAGTCACAACACCCAGGGAGCTATTCCACACAAACGGGCGCTGAGAGATAGCATCACTTCCTTTTTATGGGCTGCTTTGATAGAAAATTGTCCACAGCTGGCAGCAGGTGGGGCTAGTGAGTCCAAGGCAATGCTTAATACTGAGAGGACATTTCCAAAAGTCTAGATCTGCTTCGTAGCACAACAGGTAAGGCTGCAGCTGTGGGACCAGGAAGATCCCGGTTCAAATACACCCAGGTACATGACAGGTGCGTGGCAGTAGAGTCAAGTTGCAGAAACAGTACTGTATTGAAGTTTAAGTTAAGCAAAGCCTGGTGGGAAGACAAACCAACCGGGCGCAATCACAGGATGTTACAGCGTTGAGTAGGTATCAGGTGTGATGACAGCATCTGGAGGGGAAGAATGCAGCCTGGCCTGTCCGTACCCAAGTGGGGAGTCATCCAGGAAGGATGGCATATCCCTGCTATTT
Organism: Rana muscosa; assembly: GCA_029206835.1. NCBI lineage: Eukaryota > Metazoa > Chordata > Amphibia > Anura > Ranidae > Rana > Rana muscosa. Next base: position 237,195,827 of record CM055120.1, read on the forward strand.
CCCTACTTGTCTGAAACCTCTCGCTGCCACCTAACACTGTCCCTGTCAGACGGGTGACCTGTCCCTACACTACCCACACGTAAAATGCGCACCAAGCCTAGGATCCAGGGTCTTAAATAGACTCTGCCTGACCCAAGATGGCCACCAGAGTCACATTGGGCGCCAGCATCCACTCAGATGGCTGCCCCAGTGAACCAGAAAACCATAGAGGAACTATGTTCCTCTTGACTTACTCTCACTCACTAATGCTACTGTGCCTTGAGCACCACCAACATTGGCGAAAGCAGACCACACCTGCTCACATGCACCTTATCCAGGCAAATATATGCACCAGTTTCAGTAATTATACATACATGTGCAGCAAATTCAGATAGTTCTAACTACCACCACTTTAATTCGCTATACCAAAATTACTACCAGTTCTCAGACTAGCAGAAAAGAAAAAGAATCTGCCCTCTGCCGTGCGCTATAGATCACATGCAAGGCAGACCTGATGGGGTAATATAGAGACATGGTTGCAGTGCTAGAAGTGAGACATCTTGAACTCTCTGTAAGCAAGTCCTTGTCCTCTTATACAGTACACCACTACCACTCCCTAGATATAAAAACCTCAGATATTAAGAGGTCAAACAAGTATGCAGGTGACCTTGATATCAAGCCAGAAAATGTGACAGAAGGACCACCTCCACCTAGTTGTAAAAATGTAAACTCACTTGACATCCAGATCTCATGGTGTGTGTAGAGGTCAATATATGCTTTATGGAAATTTGGCAACAAATCAGGAAGTATCCTTATTGATAATAGCAAATATCTTTAGCAATGTAAAAAGAGAAATACCCTAATATTGTAATACAATTTTTATAAGGTTAAAACTAACTCGCCAAAGGTCACAATAAATACTAGCAAATTAATTACTCACATAAAAAAAAGTCTTCCCAACCAAGCAGACATCATCAGCATGTGTAGCTCTGTCCAACATATTTCATCTAAAGGGGATGTCATCAGGGGCTGTCACTGCACTGATATTTCACACATGATATAAAACAGATACCTCCCTCAGTCCTCCCCATGACAACATATGCTGACGACTACATTCAAAGCTTCATCTCAATTCAGAAATCAAATCCAAAAATAAACACTGTACCATGGACCATCATTATACAGAGATCACAACAGAAATCTAAAGCAACACCGTGGATAACCCATAGATTAAGCACTCTGACTCTTGCACTAACAGCTAATCGCTGCATAGAGATGACAGCGGACATCAGACATCCTATCTCCAGGACTTTTCCCCTCATATCAACAATCCCAATAACAAAAAATAACTATGGAGCTCTTTTACAAATACCCATACTGCCTTCCATATCCACTCCTCCATCTTAACACAAGATAAATAATAATAATCATAACTCCACCCTAATAAGAATATTCACATGTTTAATCCCATGAACATATTTCCCATAAACCTATATATACTATGAAGTTCATCTTATATCAATACAAACATAATTTCACATATATGTAACAAATATATAATAATCATCAAAACTGTATAAATCATCTTCCTAAACAAAAGAAAATTGAACAAAGTTTAATATATGTGTATATATGTGTATAATATATGTGTATAATGAATATATGTGCATCCTGTGATTAATTATATTTTATAAAAATAAACCTCTATTAACTTATTATCAGTAAAATAGTTGTTATCCTATTCTATGTGCAACTCTTGTGGTATAAAAGTTTTTAACTCCTAAATCCACCTGGTTTCCATTTTAGAGCTTTCTCATGTTTATTGCATCCTCTCAAATATGGGCTTAAAGGCTAAGTTCACTTTTTTTTTCTAAATTCCAGCTTCCCTATGTATCAATATACCATTAATGTACCTCAGAAAAGAAAAAGCGTTCTCGGTCTTCTAGGACAGGCATTACCTCAGCCCCCAACTTGTTGTACCCATCGTTTCAGCTGGGAAAACTGTTAAGGAAGGCATTCAGCAGCTGACCTCATTAACACACACCCTGCATCTGCTATGGGTGACGGGTGGCGTCTCCTCCTCCTCTGCATCACGACGGCTTCCGCAGTGCATCTCCTCCCTCCTTCTAGGCATCCAAGAGAATCGCCTGTCCTTTCAGCCAATCGGGTGACAGGTCTCAGGAGCACAGTGCTCTGCGCCCTGAGCCCACCCTTTTTTGAAGCCTGTTAGCGCCTCTGGCTCTAATCACGTGCTTAAAACCCCCCCTAATGGACGGGCCGCCACTGACTCTAATTTAAAAATATATTCTTATTAGATAGGAAAATTGTTGTAATTTACTTTTCCTCTCTGTTAATAACAAACTTGGAAAAAAATAAAGAACGTGAAAAAAAAATTGGATTTGGGTCCAACCAGCCCCCTTCATGGAGTGCACTTACGGTGTGTCACAATAGTGATTCGCGGGTGGAGACACGGGATGCCGGCGGTCCTGGTAGCCGTGTGGTCACGCGCTGTTGTGTTTTGTCATTGCGGCTTCGGCGGAGGGCGTGACCGCACGGTGCGGCTCCTTCTGTTTGTCCTGGGCATAGCCGGGGTGTTGACCCCGTATGTGCGTCGTGGCTGCTCGAGCGTCGCCGCCCCCGTGTGTCGATCCGTATACACCGTCAGGCACAAACCAATTATCACTAATTTTAGAATTGATGCAGTCCTGTCACTGAGCCATTTAGTGCTTGGTGTATAGTGCTGTATATATGTACAAGCACTTTACTGATGGCATCTATGTACAATTTGATTGTGAGCTGTATTTAGAGCAGCTGGTGAGCTCATCACGTGAGCCTGACAGTGTGTACAGATTGACGTCGAGCGCGGTGGGGCTCGAGTGGTTGTGGTGCACATGGGGGTTGGTGCCTTGGCTGTGTTTGGGGTGAGTGGAGGGGGCGGTGCCGTGTGCCCACGCCCTCTGTTGAGGTCGTAGTGACTGGACGCGTCAGTGCGTGGCCACGCGGCTATCGAGATTGTCGCCATCTTGTGTCTCCAACCGGGAATCACCATGATCAGAGGTCTCTGTAGAGTGGTGAGAGGAGACATATTTGCAACACAGTCCGTGATGATGATTACATGCTTGTTTTATTGTGACGCTTTGTGGGTGCATTTTGTGAAGGGGATTGGTTGGATTTGAATACATTTTAATACGGTATCATGCTATGTGAGTGAGTGACACTCTGATGAGAGGAGGATCTGGTTTCCAGTGGACGATTTCTATGATGAGTTGTATTTCAGGCGTGATATATGTACTGATCTGGGGAGTTTAATATCCAAAGGGAGAGGCCCTCACATGGTGCGGGGATGGGAAGTTATCGATTGATATTGAACACCTACTTGTTCCATATTTTCGGGATATAAAAGACTGTAGGACTCACATGCTGTTAACTACACTGAAAAAAATATACGAGATGTTAGCCACCTAAAGAGGATAACTATTTAGGATAACTATTTTAGGCATGTGAAAAAAAAACTGATGGGATTCTAACAAGTCCTTATTCTTTTTGGCTGTAGATATACTTTTGTTTAAGGCTTGCAGCAGTCTTGTGCACCTATTCATGACAAAGCTCTCTTTCTAGAAGAAAGTGACTAACAAATGTTGTTTTAAATAAGGAATGATGATGGCTAAAAATTAAGAACAAATATTAGTGCTATTGAGGAAACAGGAGTTTGCAGACAGGTATAGAATGGTCCTCCAATCCAAACAAATTTCCAAGCAACTTTGTTTTTCCAAAGAGTAGCATTTATTAGATGCCAGAGGAGATGGCGAACTCCAACAAAATACTTGCAGAAGCCTTCAGAGTCCTATTCAAAATACTTATTTTCTGTCATTGTCAAGTGTAGCACCCTCTAGTTAGGTAGATGCTAGAGTAAAGATTTTTTTGTTGGCAGAGTAGGTAAATTTAGGAAGGCCTAGCTAGTTGCTAGGCCTGTTTGTTTTCATTCTGGGCTCAGAGTGGCTCAGGGTAGCAGCTGGTGACTCACAGGCCGCCTCACTTCACTGTCATCTTCCTCATCCTTCTAGAAAGTGCTAGAAGGAGAGGAGGGGAAGAGAGGTGGGGCTGCCTGGGGTATCTTAAGAAGTCTTGACCAATCCCCAACTTGGATTGGCAGGGGGCAGACCAATCCCCAACTTGGATTGGCAGGGGGCAAGCCTCCTTAAATACCTGGAGTCAGCCCAGCAGGGGAGGAGTTGTCGGGTGGAGGAGCTGGAGTGAGAGAGTGTGGAAGCTGTCGGGCCCACATGGAGCTTCCCAGTCTGGGGGGGTTGACCCTGGGCTGGGGCTCAGATGCATCCAGAAGGAGTGCCGAGATCATGGAAGGAGAGGCGCATGAGAGAGCAAGTAAATTACAGCGGGAGAGAACACTAAGAGTCTCCAGGGAGGATTTCTGGTCACAGCCAGGAGGGCTGGTGAGTGAGCACAGTCGGGAGGCATGGGGAGGCATGCCTTAGAGAACTGGGAGATTGCAGTTTGAGATGGGTGCAGAACCAGGAGTGAGGACTGTGGGAAGGGCAGGGGAAAGAGGTAATTGCAGCCAGGCTGGCTGGCAGGACCTGAAGAGAGCTATCTGGGAGTGGTAGCTGAATGGAGGATAGCTAGCACCTGAACTATTTCTACACCACAGGGGCCCAAGCTTATGGACACGCCACTCATTCAGCAATACACTTGCTGAGCGCAATATACGTTGTGATTTGCAAGTGTTTCACCGGGGTTATGGCTGAAGATGGCAGCCATAACCCCAGTATTTTTTTTTTGCGGCCGGCTATTGGCTTTATCATGAAAGCAGTCTGAGCGGCTACAAAGCCTCAGAATCGCTTTCAGGAGATGCAGGAGGGGTTGTAACCCCCCCCCGCGCTCGCCGGTTTTTCTGTTTTTACTGGCGCACCCAGGAGAAACAATCCAATGGTTCCCGCCGCTGGCCATAGAAGTGAACAGAGACCAGATCATCTCTGATCACCTCTATGATCTTGGAGGACTGGGGCGACGTCATGACGTCACTTTAACTTCAGGTCTAGGGTGTAGGTAAACACATTTTTTTTAAAGCAAAAGATCACTTTTTTTTTTTTACTTTTGCTTTTAAAGGTCTTATAGACCCCAGATCTCTCCATAAAGAGGACCTGTTATCCATTATTTCTATTACAAGGGATGTTAACATTCCTTGTAATAGGGATAAAAAAGAAAATAAAGGGACAGTGTAGAAAAAAAAGAAAATAAATAAGAAAAAACAAAATGAAAGCGCCCCTTCCCCCTGTGTTCACGCATAGAAGCGAACACATACGTATGTCGCGCACTCATATCTAAACGGTGTTCGCACCATACATGTGAGTTATCCCCGTGAATGTTGAAGCAAGACCAATAATTCTAGTGCAAGACCTCCTCTGTAACTCTAAACAGGTAACCTGTACAAATTTTGAAAGCGTCTCCAAAAAGATTTTTAAGTATCGTATTTTGTCAACATTCCACGAGCGTGTGCAATTTTATAGTGTGACATGTTAGGTATCTATTTACTTGACGTAACATCATCTTTTATATATTACCAAAAAATTGGGTTATATATTGTGTTTTTTTGCATTAATATTCATTAAAGTTTTTTTACCCCCAAAAAAAAAGGAGGGAGAAAAGGGGAAAAAAGAAGACCTCCAATTTACAACACCATGTGCCATTAACCTTGCAAACCTCACATTTATTGCAGGGGTAAAACCTTTTAATCCCCAAAACAGAGAAACCCTTTTAGGGGGGTCCAGCACATTAGGGGCTAATTTATTCCACAGGTTTTGGACTTTTCTGAATAGAATAGCTAGGTTATCAGGCAAAATATTAGTTAAAAAGAGTCCCTCTTTAAAAAGCAGTAATAAAGGAAAAACTAGACATGTGCAATTAGTTTAATTCCGAATGAGTTTTATAACGAATTTCGACAAATACGTTAATTCCAAAATTTCCGAATTCGAAATTTCGAAAATTAGAAATTCGAAAATCCGTAAAGAAAATCTGAAAATTCTAATGAATAAAATTCCGAAAATTCCAAAACCCGAAAATCTGAAATAATAACTAACTAATACTAACGTAACTATTACTAACTATTAAATTATAGGTATTGGAATTTTCTTTCAAATTTGGCTGTTAGTGAACGTAACAAATACAAATTTATCCGAAGTTACGAATTATCCAAAATAACGAATGCCGCATCTAAACAAATGGAATGTTACAAACTAATAAGAATAAATAATAATAATAATAAAAACTTTTTATTATTATTATTTATTATTAATTTGTTCCATTCCATTTGTTTAGATGCGGCATTCGTTATTTCAGATAATTCGTAACTTCAGATAAACTTGTATTCGTTACATTCACTAACAGCCAAATTTGAAAGGAAATTCCAATACCTATAATTTAATAGTTATTATTACTTATTATTTCGAATTTTTGTGATTTTCTTTCTTTTTTTGAGATTTTCGAATTTTTGAAAATTCTAAATTCAAAAAATTCGAAAATCGAAATTCAAAAAATTCAAAAATCGGAGATTCGAAAGTCAAAAATGTGAAAATTACAAAATTCCAAATTCCAGTATTCGAAAATCTGAAAATTCGGAAATTTCAAAATGTGAAAATCCGGAAATTTGAAGATCGAAAATCGGAATTTCCAAAATCCGAAAATCCAAATTTTCAGATTTTCGAATTTTGGAATTGCCGATTTTTGAATTTTCGAATTTCCGAATTATCGAATTTCCGAATTCTGAATTTACTGAATTTACGAAAAAACAAATGTAACGAAAAGGAAAACGAACAAATTTTTTCGGTAATGCACATGTCTAGGAAAAAACTTTCTTTTTTCTTTTCTCCTCTGTTGTAATAGTAATTATTTATCCATTTGTCCTACCTAATCTCTTTATCAAAAACATCATCTCTAAATTATTTTTCCAAAAATATATTTTTAAAGGGTAACTCCACTTTCATGGGAAAACAATTAGCAAATACATTTTAAAAAATATATAGCGTATAGAATTGCAACTGAAGTCATATTGTAATTGAATGTTATTAAAAATTACCTTTCCTTTTCAATCTGCAGCGCTGAAATTTTCTGTAAAATGCAATGCAATATGGCAACCTGGAGACGTTTTGTACACAGATGGTGTACAGAACGCCTCCTGAAAATGTAATTTCCTGCTTGGGTGATTGACTTACTGATTTTCCCAGAAGTCTGCACTAAGATACAAATCAGGTTTTGTGCATCCCCTGCAACAAAAATGTAGTTTTTGGTAAGATACTCCCAAAGGGAAATCGCGTCTAAAGGGATGCAGATCCTGCCAATTCCCTTTCAAGAGACCTGCAGATGCAGCAGCTGATTGATAATTATAAAACCACTCCCATACAGATTCACTTGGCACATAGACACAGACAAACAAACAACAATTTCTTCAGAATAACAAAAGGAAGGAATGTGCAACAAAGTTTGTTAAAATCCTTGCAATGTACATAGATCACCCAGAGGGGAATGTTTTTTCTCAAGAAAGGTGGACGAATGCAAAAAATTAAAAACAAAATGAAAAAATAAAATAAAAGATGCTCAGCGTGTGCCGAGTGACACTTCCTTGTGTCTGTCCTATAGTTCCGGCCCTAACTATAGGACAGACACAACGAAGTATCACTCGGCACACGCTAAGCATCTTTTATTTATTTTTTTCATTTTTATTTTTATTTAAAGAATTATCAGGATCTTTTTGCACTTCATTTATTCATTGATAGACTCTATTAATTTATTTATTTATTTGTACTGTTTTGCACATGTTTACCATGTAAACACCGGATTATGTGTACCATATTCACTGTGTATATGTCTGTTGAGTTTTTTTGCCATTTGCACAGACCATTTTGCACAGTTGCACTTTTGCTTAGCCATTTTGCACATATTGGATTCACCTTTCAGAGATATATATTTCTATATCCCATTATTTTCACCGGAGGGATTTGCGCTCATCATTTTTATATTCTGCCTCATCAGTGCCCATCAGTGTTGCCTCAGTGCTCATCAGTGCAGCCTCATTAGCGTGAAGGAGAAAAATTGTTTATTTAGAAAATGTTATAACAGAAACTAAGAAAACTTTTTTTTTTCAAAATTTTTAGTCGTTTTTGTTTGTTTAGCAAAAAATAAAAAACACAGTGGTGATTAAATACCACCAAAAAAAAGCTCTCTTTGTCTCATAAAACAAACAACAACAGTGTTGAATGACTACGCAATTGTCATTCAAAGTGTGACTGTGCTGAAACCTGTGTGAAAGTGCCCAGTAGGCAAGTGGTTAACCAGTTCAGCTCTAGAGCATTTTTTTCCATTTGTTGCACACATACTGTATACAAATCTTAATTTTTGGCAATAAAATTACTTAAATCCCCAGACCACTACTGTATATATTTTCTGAAAGCAGAGGCAGAGGCCCTGTAGAATAAAAAGATGATAGTTGCAAGTTGCTATTTCACATGATATTTGCGCAACTGTTTAACCAGTTGCCGCCCGCCCACCATCAAATTATGGAGGGACGTGTCGCTCTTATTCTGGGTGGACGTCATATGACGACGCACCAGAACGGCCGCTGTTGCGCGCTCGCGGGGGTTGCGGCCCCGATCTCTGTCTCGACCCGGTCTCTGTAAAGAGCCACGATCGTGCCTCTTTAACCACATGATCAGCTGTGTCCAATCACAGCCGGTCACATGTAAATACAGAAGTGCCGTGAATCGGCTCTCCTCGCCTCACACAGACAGAGTGTTTGGCGAGGAGTGCCGATCAGTGGCATCTCCTCGCAGGGGAGACCTGGGCAGGTAATCAGGGCACTGATCATCAGTACCCTGATTACAGGAAAGCCCCAGCATTGCCCATCAGTGCCACCAATCAGTGCCACTACTTAGTGCCCATAAGTACCACCAATCAGTGCCTGTAAGTGATGCCAGTCAGTGCAGCGTTTCAGTGGCCATCAGTGCCTGCTCATCAGTGCTGCCCATCAATGCCTCCCATTAGTGCCGCTCATCAGTGCCGCCCATCAGTACTCATCAGCGCCGCCCATCAGTGCTCATCAGTGCGGCATATTAGTGCCTCCTCATCAGTGCCACCTAATCAGTGCCCATAAGTGCCGCCTCATCGGTACCCATCTGTGCTGCCTATCAGTGCCCATCAATACAGCCTCATCAGCGTACATTAGTGAAGGAGAAAAATTACTTATTTACTAAATTTACTGACAAACTAAAAAAAAAATGGCGTCTTTTTTCTTTTTTTTTTTGTAAAAAATAAAAAACCCAGCAGTGATTAAATACCACCAAAAGAAAGCTCTATTTGTGTGAAGAAAAAGATAAAAAAATTAATTTGGGTACAGTGTTGCATGAGCGCGCAGTTGTCATTCAAAGTGTGACAGCGCTGAAAGCTGAAAAATGGCCTGGGCAGGAAGGGGATGAAAGAGCCCTGTATTGAGGTGGTTAATAAACTAAAATTTTCAGGAAAAATATATAAATATAAAAAATCTATTTTAGTGCAAACACACAATATAATACCCATTTTTTGGTATATTATAAAAGATGAGGTTTGACGAAGTAAACAGATAGCTAACATGCCAAGTCTTAAAATTGTGTGTGTCTGTGATATCGCAAAAAACTAGGGAGCTCAAAAATCCCCATAGGTGACATTTTAAAAGTCTTTACAGCTCATCATAAAATCATCATATACGCAGACTATGGTACTAATCCAACAAAGGGTTAATCACTATTAGTCTCAGGCAGTGCTTGCTATACCATATAAACTATGCTAAAACCTGCCACAAATAATAAGATACTGTAAACATCAATAGTGAATATTGCACATAGGTGACAAAAAAAGTGACATAATGCAAAGAAGATGCAAAAAAGGTATTTAATGCAGTCTTGGGTGCTTTGTGTTTAGTTACAGGGTTCCCCCTGTATATTCCACCACGTGCTGTAATGGTTGCAGACCCTATGTCGGTAACTCCCTTACTTTACAGTAAGGAGAGTCAACAAGGCTTGTAGGTCTCTAGGGGGACCTATTCCTCAATTCCTGTTGATTCCTGGTTGCTTTTAAGGGTCCTTGCTTCTTCCCGTTGCAATCCGGTACGTTCTCCCCAACGTAGTTAGGCAGGAGGAAAATAAATAGAGAGCCTCTCATAGTGTAAAAATCCTTATGTAGGTTTATTTTTAAAATACAAACAGGGGTTTAGTCTGCACTTATTTGCAAATACATGCGTAAGCTACAGGCCCCGCCAAGGCACCCTGGTATGTGTAGTCCTATCACTAGCTCACGAGTGACTCCACAATTGAACAGGGGCGGATCCAGAGTCTAGTCTCGGGAGGGGCACTGCCAAAAAATAAGTTATTTTTGCAGGCAATTTATCGGGCAATGGCAGGTGTTAGCGCTTTCATCATCACTGCACAATGGTTGATATGGTGTCAGGATGATTGAAGCGCAATATTTCTATTATTACATTGTAATATGAAATAAAATGGCTCAACTCACCATAATTCAAACTCAGTGTGTCACTTGCCACGTCACCAGTCACAAGTTGTGGATTGTCACTTGCCACGTCACCTACCACCAGATCTTGATTGTCACTTGCCACACGTTGCTGATTGTCACGGCAAAAAAAATTAGTAAGTAAATAATAATAAGTAAAATAAATGTAAAAAAAATTAAGAAAGCCAAAAAACAAACAAAAAAAAAAAAACAGTGGTGACGCACAAGGAAGACCACCTGCGACTCAAAAAAATGAACAGCAATTATGGAGACATTTTTTTGGATTTTTTTTTTCAAAAAGCCAAATAAAAAAAAAAAGGGAACCACTGCTAATGCAGAGGAGGAATTAAGAGGAAGGACAGTAATTATGCCCTAAATATTTTTAGTGCTGCTGTGGCAAAAAAAAAAAAAAAAAAAAAAAAAAAAAAAGAAAGCAGAAAAAAAGAAAAAGGCAACCACTGCTGGCGCAGAAAGAGAAACACCTGCGACACAGAAAGGGGACAACAATTATGCCCCAAATATTATTAGTGCTGCCGCATCAAGAAAAAATATTGACCTTTGGCCAATCATGGCTCTCACATTACATTGTGCTGTGATTGGCCAAAGCATACAGGTCAGGTGCATGCTTTGGCCAATCAGCAGCAATCAATGCACTGCGAGATCGCAGTGCATTATGGGGCACTCGGCGGCGGGCGAACTTCCAGCGAGCGCCCTGTTTGTTCGTTTTGTTCAGCGAACAAACGAACACCTGATGTCCGATTCAAACTTAAGTTTGACTCGAACAGCGGGCCCAACACTAATCAATTTGGGTACATTCACCTGCCCATACATGGTTCGAATATCGGAGGGTTCCTGCTAACCCTGCCATCGAAATTCCTCTATATCGAGCAGCCAAATCTTCCGAGTTTGAAGTGGTTAAATACCACCTTATATCCTCTCACTCTCCATTAATCCCTATACTTCAAAATCCTCACATTATTGCTGGACTTCATCCTAGTGATTTTGAATGGTGGACAAATAGGGGTCTAATGAGAATTGCAAATTTCTACACCTCTCATTGTATATATTTTTTTGATACCTTACAAAAAGAATACAAACTACCACAGAAGGAATTCCATTGTTGGATTCTAAATTTTATTAATTCGCTTTCATCTATTTATATGGCAGTTAAAATGTCTCCCTTTCAGTTCTTATGCAGAAAGTTTGATAAGTAATCTGGACATATTTCTTCCCTCTATAAAAATCCTATCCTCTTCTAATGAAAAATTATCCTATATGGTTAACTGGAAATGGGACCTAGGGGATCTTACTACCTAGCATACATTGACAAAATGAACTTCCTCAGTATCTATCAATACTAAAATAATTGAAGCTAACTATAAAGTTATCCTCAGATGGTACAGTATATGGGCCCCTACTTGATGTGTCAAATGCATCTCCTTGTGTTTTAGACCAGCCTTTCTCATTTTCTAAAACTCCTAAGATAATTTTCAGTCCTTGAGGAACCCTTTCTCTAAACAATTCATTAGGGGTCAATGGCAAAAATGCCTTTTACATTGCTGGTTAGTAGGAATAATGCAACCCTTGCTGTATAGGTCAGAATTCCACCCTTACAGAGAGCTAAAAAGATAAGTGGTGTCAATGCTGCTGGCTTTGCCAAGTGACATTGGTCCTAATACTATGGTGGTACCATCAAATAGGAGGTCAGTCAGCCACAGCACAAATCATCCCTAGCAACCTCTGGAGGAACCCTGGTTGAGAATGAATGTTTTAGACAGTACTCACATCCTGGATCTCTACTGCATATTTTGTGGTCATGTCCAATAGTCCACAAAGTTCGGATTAAGATTTACAAAATGGGTAGATTCCCTTTGCTTATATATCATTATCTGCATAAGCCTTTATGGTTCTTTCGTACCTGAACTGTCTCCAACATTCCTAGACATTACCTCATAATAAATACCCCACAATCCCTTACCTTTCCTTTTTTTTATCTTCTTCTATTCTCATTGCATTAATTGTATGTTATAAGACTATAGAATTTTTACATATTTACAGTATGTAACAAATGTTTGCTTTCCTCTATCTTTTTTTTTTTTATTATTTTTTTATTGAAGTTTTCCAACATATACAACACACACAGCTTAGGCACCTACAGTACAGAAAAAGAGCATGTACAGAAAAACAATTTGCAATGTGAACCCAGCAATAGAATGCATAGCAATGGAAGGGTACAACAATACCGCCCAAGTAAAATCTAGGAGGGCATACAGTATGATAAATCCGCTAGACAATAAAAACAAAAAAAAGAATAAATAAATATAAAAAAAAAAAATTAAACATATCAGAAGTCATCGGAAGAAAAGGAAGGTATAAGAGCAAGCCAAGACCTCAACACGATGACCTGGGTCACCCCCAACTCACTAAGCTGTTTCGGGCTCAGCTAACCAAGTGCGCCAGACCTTGTCATACTTCAGTGGGCATCCCCGATTAGCATAAGTATCCTTGTATAGAGGAAGGCTGTTGTTCACTAAGTGTTTCCATTGTACCAAAGAGGGGGGGGGGGCAGGCTTCTTCCACTGCATAGCAATATTCTTGCGGGCATAGAAGAGCAGCAAGGTAATTAGAGTGCGCTTGGCAGAAGATGGTACAATGGTCTCAATGAGCCCCAAAAGGCACACCTCCATTGTCAGAGGCACCGCGACTAAAGCAACTCTGGCAACCAAATCAAGCACTGTCTCCCAATATTGCTGGATCCCTGGACATCGCCAGAAGATATGGGAGAAGTCGCCCGGTGAGGCGCCGCATCTCCAACACTCTGAGGAATGAGCAGGATCCATTTCCTCTGTATCTTTACTTAAAAATTTATAAATATCACTGACTTGAAATATACTGTATATAATATATAAATATGGAAACTACTGTATATGTTTTGTTGTATAGATGTTATTGCTTTCTGCAGCCTTGGAAGTCACTGGGCATGTGAGCTCCTGCCTGTGCAGTAATAGATATGGGAGTGTGTGTCTCCGTAAGACATTTTTGTGCAATAGGGACACAGATGGCAATAAAAAACAGACTGGCTCGAACCCTTCCTCCAGAAAAAAAAAGGAAGTTCGGCTGGAGTTGCGTTAAAGGGGTTGTAAAGGTTCATGTTTTTTTACCTTAATGCATTCTATGCATTAAGGTGAAAAAACATCCGATTATTACCCAGCCCCCGTTTTACTTACATGAGCCCTGGTAAGTCCCAGGTCGCAAACGCGCTCGATCGTTGCCCGGGCTTCTCCGCTCTTCATTAGATAGATTGATAGCAGCGCAGCCATTGGCTCGCGCTGCTGTCAATCAAATTCAATGACGCAGGCCCGGGGGCGGGGCCGAGCCCTGCAATTGGCGGCTATGGATGCCGAATGCAGGACTCAGGAGCGTGCCCGCAAGGTAACCCCCTTGGGAGAGCGCTTCCCAGAGAGGGTTATCTGAAGCGGGGAGGAGCTGATAGAGCCGCCGAGGGACCCCAGAACAGGAGGATCGGGGCCACTCTGTGCAAAGTGAACTGCACATTGGAGGTAAGTATGACATGTTTGTTACTTTAAAAAAATATTTATCGGCCCTTTACAACCCCTTTAAGTTGAGACATGTTTGTAGACTACAAAGGATTGATAATATATTGTTAAAAAAAGTTTCTAGAAAGTAGTATGATAGCAGGGCATTGCTGAAATAGAGTTTTCAAAATTGGATTGTGTGATCAACATTTTTAATGTGCAAATATAGGTAGGCATTTGTACACATGAAAAAGTTTTTAATTCTTTTTATTTAATCCATGGGATCAAATTATAATTATTTTTCACAATTTCTCCATAAAGGAAGCATCATCTCAGTACACCAGTACAATATACTGAAATCGAGAGGCTGATAAGTAAAATGCTGTCATCCTGTGCAGATCTCCCTTTAACATCACTAAGGAGGGTGAGTTACAAACAGGGTACATTGAACATCATCAGTATTGTTCTAAGTTATAGATGGTTTAATTTTTTGGGGTTTCCATATGTAGCTGCAAAAAGTACCTTCCTTCAAAAGACAAATTCAATGTAACTAATTTCAGTTGCAAGCTGGAAAATCTGATAATTTTTAGTGATGCGTAATTAATTATAGCATTTGTTACCCCAATGCTTCATATTACTGATATACTGCTGTACCATGTACATGTGCCTGCTGTACCATGTACATGTATGATAAAGTAAAAAAAGAAACAGTTTTTTCCCGTGGGATTATTTAGCAGCAACGAGTGGCATGAAGCAAGATATTTTGATAAAAAATATTATTTTATTCAATAGTTTGGGCTCATTAAAAAGCAATTATTCAATTGTTTTATAAACTCCGGTATAAATACAAGCCAAATACATGTATACAAGGGTAAACAATGTGATAAAAATAAGGTACAAAGGAAATCAAATCATACGTGTGTAGCGGCCTCACCCCGACCTCTTTAACTAGGGGTATGTCGAGCGACAGAGTGAGGTGCGCTACGGCCCATGTCCTCCCCATGCATGTGGGTGAGGTGAAGGCCAATATCAATCTTTTCCTCGGGCCAAATGTGTGCTGGTTATAAGGGTCAGTCCTTCCGTGACGGAATCTCCCTTTGCTCCCATCAACAGAGTCCATACACCCATCAAAGTCCAAACTCAGGTTTATTGCGTATCTCCACATACAGTCAAATGCAACGGCATGATACGATGGGGAAGCAGGTCGAGGCACTGTACAGGTTCCTAGTCCCTACACTCCCTGTGCTATGACCAGGGGTTGCAGGAGTCTTGATGGAAGCTCCTCCGCTGCGCTGTAGCCCATGTCAGGGGAAGATGTCCTCCAAGGGAGTTACTGAAGGCCCATCCGTCACCGGGTTGACGCTACACCGGGTCTTCGGACGGATGACCCCCCCCAGCCTCCTCACCTCAGATGCGGGTCCCCTCGCAAGGGGCACCCTGGAGCAACTTCACCCTCGTGGGACCCAGTCGGAGTCACCGGGTCCCAGGCCTCCTTAATAGTACCTCACCCCAGGCTGAAGGTGCCCGGGATGGACTCCATCTTCGTTCCGACCAGGCCTTGGGCGCCTAGGCCGGAACCTTGAACCGCCCGCACCCAGGCCTAAGGTGCCTGGGTGCGTGAAGGGATGATCTCCCCCAAAAGACCTCGTGGCGAGGGCGTCTCCCCCTTTTATCTCCTCCCATCGACACCACGGCGGGTTCCCCGCCCCAGCCGTACCATCTCCAGGAAGGGACAAAGAAGGGTAGCACTGTGGTAGTGATTCTACCTCGAGCCAATAGGTACACTGACACCCACTGGTCAAAGAGAATATTACACCACCCACTCCTCCACGAATAAGAAAAAGGGGTCTAATCCCTGACATAATTACACACCTGGGTCTCTCTACCCCCAGGTGTATCCCACTAACTTTGAAGACCCCGCTACACACTCCCCCTGGTGATTTGACGCTGGTCCCCAGCGTCAGGTGCACACCCATGTCTCCCAAGGAGTGGTGACATGAAGTGGGCCGCAGAGGCTATCCCTCAAATTTTGGATACTGTATGTGCCAAGACCTGCTCAACAGAAAAGGAACTATAAAACATTAAAACTTTTGTATAAAACATCTGTCATGTACACATATACAATCCCTCCCGTCACTGTCTAAGAACCACCCCATACTCAGTAGTCTTGACCGACGAATCTCCTGCAGAAGGGAAACAAAAAAAAACAACATCCTAACACTCTGTGTTAACTTGGCATGAGTGGGTCCGTCAGCCGAGAGACCCACTCACTCCAATAAGTAAGTAATGCATGTGTAACATTTTCAAACAACCGTCGCACAACACTGCCACCTGGTGACAGCGCTGCGGTAATGACACTTGGTTAGATCTTCATTCTTCCTGCTTTCCTACTCTAACTCTACCCCAAAAGTCTCTGCCTTTGGCACATGAAGAAAAGGGAAAAAAAAACAACAGCTCCCAAATCTCCAGTGAGTAAAAGAAAAGCCCAAATCAAAACAAAAGTAGGGCACAGTTCTAGGCGTCTGGGAATGTCTCTTCCAGAAAGTTTCAATAGCAACAAGATAGGAGCTCACTTCTCCTGGCTGTACGATGGCCTCCGGGTGCCGAGGTACCTTCACCATCTCGGGTTTCTTTGTCTTTGGTGCCCGCAATGAAGCACGCTGCATCCCCACCATCAGAGCGGGTGATGTAGTTGAATGCGGAAAGTTGGTCGGAGGACTAGATTTTCTCGGGAACTCCGGGGCCTTCACCCGGAGCGTACTGTCTTCTATGGACATGGGGGAATCCTGCGGTTTACTCAGCACAGGTAGTGGGCGTCTGTCCCAGCCCTTCCGGTGAAACAGTTCGTCTATCTCTCCGTCATCCCCACAGTCTGACAATGACTCTAAGTCGGAGGTGTCATACATCTCAGCGGGAAGGTAGTCTCTAGTAGACGGAAGGCTACCCTCCCCTGCGGGCTCCACCGACTGGGGACCCCCGACACCTCCAACCAACACCACTGTCCCAGCCCCTGGCTCACCTGGACCTTCTGAAGAACTGGGATGTCCGGGACTCTCTTCTCTACCGGCGCCATCCAGGCCAGGCAAGCGGCGGGGTGAAGCTCGACCACGGCCATAAGATGCCTGTACCAGACCGACTTTCCTCTTCGGAGGTGGGAGCAGGGAGTCTGTAGTGACCAAAGCAGTGTCCTCGGATTTTTCTCTCTCAGTCTCTGGTTGGGCAGTCACTTCGCCCTGGTCAGCGTGCACGGGAAACTCCGCAAAGGCTTTGATCTCTCCCTCCGGAGTGGCGGTTCCTGTGATGCAGTTGAGGCGTAGGGCCCGGGGCCTTTCCGTGTGTGGTTCAACCTCAAAAAGAAACTCCTTGCATGCTTCGCATCGCCCGAATGGCTTTAGTTGGACCACCAGTCCCGAGCATCCGGGACAGATCACACCGAGGGCCTCTGTGTCTCTGCATGAATACAGAGCCAACTGTCCTCGGGGCCTGAGCCTTATCCCCGTGTCTGTAATGGATGCAGCAAATGCAGTCATCTTGAAAGGATAAGGTACCGGCATCCACGGGGAGCCTGAGTTCACTCCGACCACTTGCTGCTCCATCACACGCTGACCTCGCGCCGGAGTCTCCACGTGTATCTCCACACGTGGCCAGACTCCTCCCACGACTTGCACGTTTTCGCGGGCTTCCTTCAGTCTCCTCCCACGAATTGCGTAGTCATGGGGTGCCTCGTGGCGCAGTGCAGCAAAAGTCCCCACATGTAGTTCGTCACACGGCTGGACTCCTCCCTCTTCCCGCTCTTTCTGCATGGGCCTCTCCCGGTTTTTCAGGGAAATTTCCACGACTTCGAGCACAGGGATGCACTTTGGCCAATCACATGGCCGACCTGCTCGGACCTCCTCCGGGCAGCAAAGTTCAAACACAGGCGTTCCAAACCTCAGGGTTAACACACATTTCATCCCGGACTCACGAGCCCCCACGTGTAGTGGCCTCACCCCGACCTCTTTAACTAGGGGTATGTCGAGCGACAGAGTGAGGTGCGCTACGGCCCATGTCCTCCCCATGCATGTGGGTGAGGTGAAGGCCAATATCAATCTTTTCCTTGGGCCAAATGTGTGCTGGTTATGAGGGTCAGTCCTTCCGTGCCGGAATCTCCCTTTGCTCCCATCAACAGAGTCCATACACCCATCAAAGTCCAAACTCAGGTTTATTGCGTATCTCCACATACAGTCAAATGCAACGGCATGATACGATGGGGAAGCAGGTCGAGGCACTGTACAGGTTCCTAGTCCCTACACTCCCTGTGCTATGACCAGGGGTTGCAGGAGTCTTGATGGAAGCTCCTCCGCTGCGCTGTAGCCCATGTCAGGGGAAGATGTCCTCCAAGGGAGTTACTGAAGGCCCATCCGTCACCGGGTTGACGCTACACCGGGTCTTCGGACGGGTGACCCCCCCCAGCCTCCTCACCTCAGATGCGGGTCCCCTCGCAAGGGGCGCCCTGGAGCAACTTCACCCTCGCGGGACCCAGTCGGAGTCACCGGGTCCCAGGCCTCCTTAATAGTACCTCACCCCAGGCTGAAGGTGCCCGGGATGGACTCCATCTTCGTTCCGACCAGGCCTTGGGCGCCTAGGCCGGAACCTTGAACCGCCCGCACCCAGGCCTAAGGTGCCTGGGTGCGTGAAGGGATGATCTCCCCCAAAAGACCTCGTGGCGAGGGCGTCTCCCCCTTTTATCTCCTCCCATCGACACCACGGCGGGTTCCCCGCCCCAGCCGTACCATCTCCAGGAAGGGACAAAGAAGGGTAGCACTGTGGTAGTGATTCTACCTCGAGCCAATAGGTACACTGACACCCACTGGTCAAAGAGAATATTACACCACCCAATCCTCCACGAATAAGAAAAAGGGGTCTAATCCCTGACATAATTACACACCTGGGTCTCTCTACCCCCAGGTGTATCCCACTAACTTTGAAGACCCCGCTACACGTGTATATACATGTAACAAACAGAGGGGAAAGTGTGTGTCTTTCTGAGTAGCTAATGAGGAAAGGTTGGTGTCGGATGGAGGTTAACAACTGTGGGTATATGATAATAACAAGACATGATTGGATACTGGGATGTTTTTGAGGCGCCTTAGGGCAAATCCTAGTTATTGGCTACTCAGAAAGACACACACCTGCCCTTACTTTTTATTCATATATACAGATACTCAGAAAAATTATAATCTTTCAAATAGATTTTTTACTAAAACTTCTCTATCCCCACTGCCTCTAGGTGCTTGCTATAGGCACCCAGGTGCCTTTCACCCATTTGCCCCTCAGTCCGCAATCAACTGCCTCCACACTTAGAGTGTGACCCTCTGAAAGCAGTCTCTGCCTGTGGGGAGGACCCGCTTGAGGGCGGGGGGGGGACGCCAACCCAGCACTGTTTTGGGGACCTTGCCCGCGGGGGCCTTTGGAGAGATCAAGAGGAATCAGGATTTTCAAATCTCCGGTTCTTGGCCTATTCATGTAACCAAGAGGGTAAATATAAAATACATTTATAATCAATTTGCCATTCTCCCAGTTCCCTTTTTTCATATATTAAGACAATATTACTGCTATGAAGGAGCTGTTTCAAATTATTGAATCTATTTATTTAATGAGAACTGATGGGAGATAATCTGCAACATATAACTATAACTAATGTCTTTATCCATTTATATCCTTCAGAATATAAGACCCCCCCTGAGGAAGACCTGCAATCAGGTCGAAATGCATCAGGGCTTCCCCTCTGTTTGTTACGTGTATATACACGTATGATTTGATTTCCTTTGTACCTTATTTGTATCACATTGTTTACCCTTGTATACATGTATTTGGCTTGTATTTATACCAGAGTTTATAAAACAATTGAATAATTGCTTTTTAATGAGCCCAAACTTTTGAATAAAACAATCTTTTTTATCAAAATGTCTTGCTTCATGCCACTCGTTGCTGCTAAAAAATCCCACGGGAAAAACCTGTTTCCTTTTTACTATCCATATCGGGATGTGCAGCCCTCTCACATATCCATCAGTATCTACTCCAAGCTAAATATGTATGATAAAGTATCCTGTTCTCTTTGTATTGCTTCCTTTATGTGAAATCCCTAGTGTTCATGCCAGTCCCTTTGCTTTCCTATTAAAAACTGACCACACTAAGCAGGAGAGCACAGCCTGGTCAGTTCTATATCTATACAAAAATTTTTGCCTTTCATTTCTATTTTAAACTGAATGGGTTGTTTTACAAGGTGATCGTTTACAATCACTTTAATGTGAACGCCGAGCTCCGATCCCTGCCACTCAAAGGCTCCTCAATTCGGAGTCATACGGGGATCTCCAGTCAAGTATCTGATCCACGGGCTCCAGACTTTTTCGAAGACCACTATTTTGTCATTCAAGACTGCCGAGAGACTTTCATTTATCATGAGCAAGGAGAGCTTGTGCTTAAGCTGGTCAAATGGGATGGCAGCTGACCTCCAATTCCTGGCTATAGTTATTCTGGCAGAGATAAATATGAAAGTAAGAAGCCTTCTCTGTTTTTTTGAGACCGCGTCAACTTTAAGCCTCAGCAGGGCATGTTTAGGGGATTTAGTGAGATTGACCTAGGTAAGGGTATAAATAAAGTTGTACACCCTTATCCAGAATCTACGCATCTTGGGGCATTGCCGCCAGATGTGGTAAATCGTTCCATCTTGTCCACAGCCTCTAAAGCATTTTGGAGAAGCTCCTGGGACATATGTGGCCAACCTGGTCGGCACCATGTACCACCTTAGAAGGATCTTATAGTTTGCCTCTACGATAGAGGCGTTAATAAGTGATTTGGAAGCTGCTTGGGCAATCGAGTGCCAGTCCTCCAATTCAAGGTTTTCTTGGAGGTCTTGCTCCCACTTGACCATGTAAGCTTGTTTAACCGGAGTATGTGTTAAAGTGGTTGTAAACCCACTTTTTCAACTTGCACCTACAGGTAAGCCTAGATTAAGGCTTACCTGTAGGTGCAAGAAATATCTCCTAAACCTACACGGTTTAGGAGATATTTACTAAAAAGACAGGCGCCGCTGTCTACGGCGCATGCGCGCCGTAGACAACGGCGCATTCATGGGGTTAATCCCATTCACAAAATCGGCTACTTCCCAGCAATCGCTGGGCGTAGCCGAATGTGACGGCTCCCGCGCACATGCGCGGAGTCACGTCTTCGCCGCTCCGGCCAATCACAGTGCCGGAGCGGCGCTGTGATTGGCTGGTACGGCGATACCCGGAAGTAACATTCCGGCTATCGCCGCAGTGATGTCTGCATCTGGACAGAGGGACGCGGACTGCTTCGGGGGCCCTGATCTAAGGTAAGTGGTACATAATGAGCTAGTATGCTAGTCATACTAGCTCATTATGCCTTTCCCTTGCAGGTTAGCGAAAAAAAAAAAAAAAAGTTAGTGGGTTTACAACCACTTTAAGATAGTGTACAATTCAGAAATATGACCTTTAATTTGATCATATTTGTGACACAAGTATTCCATGGGCGTCATGGTCGTCAGATCACTCTTGCGAGATAATGTGTTTAGGTAATGTTTCAATTGAACAAATCAGTAGTGTTCTGAGTCCGGCATCTGGTACTTATCTATTAAGGTCTGTTTAGTGAACATGCCATTATGATCGCAGATGTCTGCAATGCGCAGGAGACCTTTATTGGTCCACCAGTTAAAGGCATGAGGGGTGAGGCCCAGTGATGTAAGTAACTGAGTTAGAATAAACTGAGTTACGTAACGCAGTTACTTTAGAGGGTAACGAGTAATCTAACTGATTACTCTTCCCCTCATGGTAACGCAGTTACCATTACTTGGGCGGCGTTACCCTAATTACATCTACCGCCACTAGATGACAGTAGTGTAATTCCTCCTCTCCTCTATGACCGGGTCTCTCTCATGTCACGGCAATGACGGCAGTCACGCTGCTCCCCGCGGCCCCTCCTCTCTTCTCGTCCATCCCCATTTGCTTGTGACATCATCTGGGATGGACAAGAAGAGAGGAGGGGCCTCCGGGGAGTAGCCTGACTGCCGTCAGTGCCGTGACATGAGAGAGAACTTATTACACACGCTTCCTGCGCTTCTCTGCATGGCTGGTAAACAATGTGCTATGTGCCCTGCCCTGATGTGCTATGTGCCCCGCCCTGATGTGCTATGTGCCACATGTCCTGATGTGCCCTCATGTGCTATGTGCCCTGTGCCCCATGCCCTGATGTGCTATGTGCTATCATGTGCCCTGATGTGCTGTGCGCCCTGATGTGCTGTGCGCCCTGATGTGCTATGTGCCCCATGCCCTGATGTGCTATGTGCTATCATGTGCCCTGATGTGCTGTGCGCCCTGATGTGCTGTGCGCCCTGATGTGCTATGTGCCCCATGCCCTGATGTGCTATGTGCCCCATGCCCTGATGTGCTATGTGCCCCATGCCCTGATGTGCTATGTGCCCCATGCCCTGATGTGCTATGTGCTATGTGCCCCATGCCCTGATATGCCCCATGCCCTGATGTGCTATGTGCCCTGATGTGCTATGTGCCCCATGCCCTGATGTGCTATGTGCCCTGATGTGCTATGTTCCCCATGCCCTGATGTGCTATGTGCCCCTTGCCCTGATGTGCTATGTGCCCCGATGTGCTATGTGCCCCGATGTGCTATGTGCCCCGATGTGCTATGTCCCCCGATGTGCTATGTGCCCTGATGTGCTATGTGCCCCATGTCCTGATGTGCCCTCATGTGCTATGTGTCCTGTGCCCCATGCCCTGATGTGCTATCTATGTGCCCCATGCCCTGATGTGCTATGTGCCCTGATGTGCTATGTGCCCCATGCCCTGATGTGCTATGTGCCGTCAAAAAAAAAGTCAGTTATTTTGCTGAGTAACAAATTACTTTTTCAATGTAGTAACTGAGTTACTAACGCAATTACTTTTTGGGAGAAGTAATTTGTAACTGTAACTAATTACTTTTTTAAAGTAAGATGACCAACACTGGTGAGGCCTGGGGTGAATTCTTTGTTTTGCAGCAAAGGAGCAAGTGGGCCATGCAGGTACTTGAATGAATGAGGTTTAGATAGTCTATCCCAGATACTAAACGAAAGGGAGAGGGAGGGTTATAAAATCGGTGGTCGGTCCCGAGCCGGTATCCATATGGTATGTGATATCAATTTGGATGGGCATGAATGTGCTTCTATATGCATCCATAATGGGTGAGGTTGGGAGGAGTGGAACCTGATGAGTTAGGACAGTTGAACGGCATAAAAATATTTGAGCAGATCAGGGACCCCCAAGCCCCCCTTAATTTTTGGGGTATATAGCGTGCGTCGGTTCACCCTAGGCCTTTTGTCACTCCAGAGAAACTGAAATAGTTTCGTTGAAAGTTTAATAAATCGGTTTTGACCAAACCAATAGGCAACGTGCGAAAAAGATAGAGAATCCTAGGAAGGATATTCATCTTTATAGAGTATAGTCTGCCGAACCACAATGGAGGATGTATCTGCCAACTACTCAGGTCTGCCGCTAAGCGTTTGTAGAGTGAAGGATAGTTTTGGGAATACAGGGTATGTATTGAGGAAGTTAGGTTAATTCCTAAATAGGGGAGGGCTATGGGTTCCCAAACAAACTTGTATGAGGATTGGAGGGTTTTTATGATCCGATCCGGTAGGGAGATGTTTAACGCTCTGGATTTTTCCTGATTAATTGGAAGACCAGAGAGCCTAGAGAAGGGCTGTAATATACCATGGACATTTGGGAGGGTGGGGATGGGCATGGAGACCATCAGTAGGATATCGTCCACGAAAAATTTGGGTTTGTGTTCCCTATCCCCACATTCTATTCCCTTTATATCTGTATACTCGCGGATTTTGATAGCTAACGGTTCTATGGCCAGTACGAATAATAAGGGCGACAGTGGGCAGCCCTGGCAAGCCCCCGTTGGATTGGAAAGAGTGTGTACGAATAGCCATTAATCATTAGGGATGCTGCAGGGGAACTGTACAGGGCTTTTAGAGTTGACAAAAACTGCGGACCAAATTTATATCGTGATAAGACATAGAATAGGTAGTCCCATGACAGGGAATCGAAGGTCTTCCGAAAATCTAAAGATAGCAACATAGCTTGTCTATGCCCTCTCCCATCCCAATCTGATCGAATAGCTGAGATAATATCTATTATTCTTCTGGTTTGGTCAGACGCCTGGCGGCCAGGAATGAATCCTGCTTGATCAGAGTGTACATAACATGCAAAAAAAGTGTTCAGTCTACAGGCCCAGATTTTGGACATCATTTTCAAGTCCACGTTTATCAAGGATAATGGGCGGTAAATGGAGCAAGCTCCATGATCTTTCCCCTGTTTCGGAATGACATGGATATATACTGTGTTTTCATGAGCTGGAATGTTATTACCCTTACGGATGTCATTGAAGTATGCGCATAAGTGGGGGATGAGAATGTCTTGGTATTTCAGGTAGTAGTGACCCGGAAAACCGTCTGGGCCAGGGGCCTTAAATGGGTGTAAGGATTTAATGGCTATTTTAATTTCTGGCTCAGAGAATTCTCCTTCCATAAGCTCGGTATGAGCTTGTTGGAGCTGCGGTAGAGGGACATTTTGAAAAAATTAATCTGCTCTTTCTATCGAGAATTGGGCCTGTTGGTGGTACAATGTCAAAAAGAAGTCTTGGAATTCTCGTGTTATCAATTGCGGGTTCTGGGTTGGTTGCCCATTACGCAGTTTCAGTTTGGGTAAAGTCAGAGAGAACTTACGGGGTACTAGTTTCCTGGCTAGCAGGGTAGTGGGTTTGTCACCCATAGTGTAAAATCTATGCTTTGACCATCGAATGGATTTTTCAGCCTGGGTGGTGAGGGTCAAGTTTAGTGCCAATCTGGCTGCGTCAATTTTGTGTCTGATGTCTATTGACGGGGTCTTTTTCTGTTCATCTAGGAGGTGTTGTAACTCTATTTCCTGCTGTTTGATGGTACTGTCCCGATTGCGTTTAGACCTAACATCTAGCTGGATAAGCTTGCCTCGTATGATAGCCTTATGGGCAGCCCAGTTTATGGCAGGAGACGTCTCTGACGATACATTGTCCCGAAAAAATGCCCGTAGTTCAGTTTCTATTTCAGAGTACAAGATAGGGTCATTTAGCATGGAAGCATTTAGGCGCCATGGAGAAGGAGAGGGCTTGGTCCATATACGAGAGTGCTACTTTAACGGGGGAGTGATCCGACCAGGGAAAAGTCAAGATCTTCGTTGATACCATATATGGTAATAACGCAGTGTGAGTAAATATGTAGTCTATACGTGAATACATTCTATGCATGTGGGAAAAGTGGGTAAAGTCCCTGGCGGATGGATTGTCTTCCCGCCAGGCGTCAACCAGACCATATAGATGTAACAGTCGAGCCATTTTGTTGCTATTCTTGGGTACTTGTTTGAGGACTGCCCTCACCGAATCGGATCTGTCAAGGGTATGGTCCAGCGGGATATTACTATCTCCTCCCATAATCACCTGTCCTTGGACCTTAGGCATAAGGATCTTAAGCATGGAGGTAAAGAATTCCACTTGTCCCGAATTAGGGGCATACTAGGAGATGAGGGAAACCAGTTGGTGGTGAATACGACCAACCACCATAATATATCTCCCAACCCTATCCTTCACTACAGTTATGGGGGTAAGGGAAGTCTTTCTCGAGAAACATATGGCCACCCCTCTTTTCTTTTCACAGCCTGATGAGATGTAGTATTGCGGGTATTTGGCACTAAGATACCTGGGGGTTGAGGTTTTGGAAAAATTTGTCTCCTGTAATAGCAGGATATCAATTTTCTGTTTGGAATAATATTGGAATACCATGTTCCTCTTGGTTGGGGAATTAAATCTGTGTATGTTGTGTGTGACAATGGAACATATAGAATTCTGTGTTTTAGCCATTGTGGTGGGGCAGAGCACTCTTACCTGAATACTTGCAGTCCGTGAAGAGGAGCCCTTTGTTGGAAAGTGCAGTTCGCTTCTCCCGTGGTGGTGGGCCATCAGAACCGGAGCGCGGGGTAAAGGTCCAGTGCAGGGGTGGGAAGGGAAAGATAGAAAAGAGGAAAAAAGATGAAAGCGGAAAGGAGAACATGTTATTTAACCAATAGAATGACACGCAAAATAAAATGGTCATTAGAACGTACAAATATCAAAGGGCCGAGGCCCTCCCTGGGATCAAAGGCAAGGGTACAGAACAAGAAGTTGCCTCCATCACCTGGTGAAGGCAAGGTCATGGGAGGGGCATGCGTATTCACCCTGGCTCAGTCTAAAAAAACTCTAAATATAAAAATCAGAGGTAAGGCAGGTATGGGTGAGAAAATTAACTAACGAAACAATTCTGAACAAAGTGTTCTCAAGTGGTTATGGAGTGATCGAGTGTTATTAAAGGTCCATCCGGGGTAAACCCAAGTCAGGCAATACACATCCTGTGGATCCTGGATCAACCCATAAAACCTCAGGGGAGTACCTGGGGTTGATCCATAACTAAGTCATCAGTTAACAAAACAGTGAACTTATCAGCTATCAACTGGAAAAGGATGTGGCGAAATCCGAAGTGATGTTGACCACATCACTGGGATCAACAGGAGGGGACAACCACATACACAGTTTAGAGTCGTGTAGTTCCCTGGTACAGTGATGGGAGTAGGGTTGTCACCTGTCCGGGATTCACCCGGACAGTACGGGTCTTGAATCATGTGCCCGGATTTTGTACTGCTTGACACCCGGGCACATTACTTAGCGCAGACCAGGGATAGACCATTTGGGCAGGGGGGAACATTAGAAAACCTGCCACTGTGGAGACAGCAGAAGAGGCATTTCTTCTAAATACACTGTGCCTGTGGTGTGTGTTGAGGATCCGAAGCTCCTTTCTGTCTCCCCCCCCCCCCCAGTCTCCTGCAGGCAGGGTCTCTCTGATCTCTGACTGAAACCCCCCCCCCCAATCACTAGTGCGGTGTAGTGAGAGAATCGGGAGGCGGAGCTCACTGGAACTACTGTCGGGATGGCTGTTCACACTGCATGCAGGGAGAGGTGAGCTGAGTTTTTTTGTGACAAGTCTCTATGAGTGGAAAGCTTTAAACTTTCAGGAGGATTTGTTGTACTGATGCAGTGAAGGGTTAAGGTGGGTGACATTAGAATCGGAAGAGATGGTGAGTGTGTGTGGGGTTGGGGAGTCTGCAGCCCGATCACAGCTGACAGTCTATCTTCCAAGCCTGAACACTTGTCTGTACAAACATCCCCAAATCCTCAGTCCAGATAATGTGAATTTATTTATGACCATTCATGTAACCCTGTGTTTATGTGGTCTGATTGTACAGACTCAAAGCTTGGATAACACAGTGTTATATGAATGGTCATCAATTAACTTCACATCATCCAGGTATACAGAGTGCTAGGAGCTGGCTTACAGTATATAGGTATGTACTTCTTATACCAGATTGTTTTCATTGAGCAGTATTGTTGTATATAGTAGTGGATGAGCTTTTTTTCATTATAGACATCAATATCTGACCACTTCTCAGCCCCCCATTCCCTCTAGCTTGTATCACCCCCAGACCACTTCATACAGACATCATTCAGAGCTGCTTCCTACCCCCCCCCCCCCCTCCC
This sequence comes from Rana muscosa, assembly GCA_029206835.1. NCBI lineage: Eukaryota > Metazoa > Chordata > Amphibia > Anura > Ranidae > Rana > Rana muscosa. The sequence continues at coordinate 237,223,546 of CM055120.1, forward strand.
CAGCTGAGGGACATCATTCCATGGTCACTTCCCTTCTATTACCAACATCGCTCCCTGGTCACCCCATAGACACTGCAAGAAATCCTTACCCATACTGCCCCCATCATACCCTCCACATTCCTCTCCTTTACATACTGCCCCATCATACCCACCACAGTCCTCTCCTGTACGTACTGCCCCCATCATACCCACAACAGTCCTCTCCTGTACATACTGCCCCCATCATACCCACCACAGTCCTCTCCTGTACATACTGCCACCATCATACCCTCCGCACTCCTCTCTTGTACATACTGCCCCCATCATACCCATCACAGTCCTCTCCTGTACATACTGCCCCCATCATACCCACCACAGTCCTCTCCTGTACATACTGCCCCCATCATACCCACCACAGTCCTCTCCTGTACATACTGCCCCTATCATACCCACCACAGTCCTCTCCTGTACATACTGCCCCCATCATACCCACCACAGTCCTCTCCTGTACATACTGCCCCCATCATACCCACCACAATCCTCTCTATAAAGGGAAACTCTGTGGATTCAGATGCAGAAGGGGAACTATGTTGACTCTGATGTAAAGGGGAACTCCTGTAATTAACTCCATATGATTAGAAATGTTATTTAACCACTTAAAGACCCCTCACTGTATATATACGTCGGCAGAATGGCTCGTACAGGCACAATCACGTACCTGTACGTGGCCCTTTAACTGCCGACGTCGGGGTCGCGCACCGCGCTTACGACCCCCCTGCCTTCCCCGTGAGTCGGACCGCGGGTCCCGCGGACTCGATTGCCGCGGGGATCCTCGCGATTGTCTCACGGAGTCATGGAGCGGGGAGATGTTAGTGTAAATACAACATCTCCCCGCTCCCCTACAGACAATGTCAGCGATCTCCGCTCTGTGTAATCAGAGCGGAGATCGGTGACGTGTCACTAGTAGCCACGCCCCCCCTCAGTTATAAACACGTCCTTAGGCACACTTAACCCCTCCAACGCCCCTAGTGGTTAACCCCTTCACTGCCAGTGTCATTTTTACAGGAACCAGTGCATTTTTATTGCACTGGTCGCTGTAAAAATTACAATGGTCCCAAAAATGTGTCAAAAGTGTCCGATGTCTCCGCCATAATGTCGCAGTCATGAAAAAAATCACTGATCGCCGCCATTACTAGTAAAAAATTTTTTTTATAAAAATGCCTTAAAACTATCCCCTATTTTGTAAACGCTATAATTTTTGCGCAAACCAATCAATAAACGCCGATTGCGATTTTTTTTAACAAAAATATGTAGAAGAATACGTATCGGCCTAAACTCAGGAAAACATTTTTTTTTATATATTTTTTAAGGATATTTATTATAGCAAAAAGTAAAAAATATGTAATTTTTTTCAAAATTGTCACTCTATTTTTGTTTATAGCGCAAAAAATAAAAACCACAGAGGTGATCAAATACGACCAAAAGAAAGCTCTATTTATGGGAAAAAAAGGATGCCAATTTTGTTTGGGAGCCACGTTGCACGACCGCGCAATTGTCAGTTAAAGCGATGCAGTGCCGAATCGCAAAAAGGGGCCTGGTCTTTATGCTGCGTATTGGTCCGGGGCTTAAGTGGTTATTCACAAAATTGCTGTGCATTGCTTTGTACAGAGGTAATACATTGAATGTACTACAAAAAAAATAAAAAATTGCCGTGCGCTGCTGAAGTGTTCGGGTTTGGCTTGACGAAAAGGTTGCAACCCTAGATGGGAGAAGGAGGAGGCAGTTCCTTCAGGTATTAGGTGAGGACCTTCTAGCTGGTTGTGACCTTTGTGATGACCACAACGGGGACAGGGGGCGGTTCATCTGATGCTGTGGGGAAGATGTGTGTGGTTCCCTGCAGATGATGCCCAGCCAGGGCCGGACTGGGAATAAAAACCAGCCCTGGAAATAATTTCATACCAGCCCCATAGCATTATTATACCAGCCCAACATCATAACGTCATTATTTTCTTGTACATAAAAGGGAAAAACATGTATTTTAAAAAGCACATTTAAAGGGTGTATTATATATATATATATATATATATATATAGATAAGAGAGACACGGAATTTACAAACAGCACAAAATTTATCATTTACTGGCACAGACACATTTGCAAAAAAAGTTGCCTAAAATGGCAGTTTTCAGTGCAAATATAAATTTAAGCTATAAACATGTAGCTAAAGCTATTAGCAATGTGTTTAGGTTAAACAAAAGTCAAAAACCATATTTCTCCATTTACATGAAGGTCAGATTAATATAACCCAGCTAACACAGAGTTCCCCCATATATCAGGAGTCTGCAGGATTCCCCTTTACAGTGCAAGGGAACTCTGACATAAAGGGGAACATTGCAGATCATGATCTAAGTGGGAAGGCCCCTTTCACACTGGGGCGGTGGGTGCGTCGGCGATAAAGCGGCGCTAATTTTAGCGGCGCTTTACTGTCAATTTTGCGGAGCTGTTCGGCCGCTAGCGGGGCGCTTTTAATCCCCGCTAACGGCCGAAAAAGGGTTAAAACCACCAGCAAAGCGCTGGCAAAATACGCTTTTCCGGAGGCATAGCCACGGTGCCCATTCATATCAAAAGGCAGGAGCGGTGGAGGAGTGGTATATACATACCGCTCCAAAGATGCGGCTAGCAGGACATTTTTTAGCCAGCGCAGCGCTCCAGTGTGAAGGCCCTCGGCTTTCACACTGGAGTGTGCGGAGCGGCTCTTTCAGTGCGCTTTGCAGGCGCTATTTTTAGCGTTATAGCGCCTGCAAAGCGCCTCAGTGTGAAAGGGGTCAAACTCTGATATAAAGGGGGCACTGGTGACCAGAGACCCCACTTATATCAGAGTCCACTGCATTCCCCTTTACTTCATTCCACTTTACATCAGAGTGCCCCCTTGCACTGAAGGGTGGAATCCTGCAGACTATGATGTAAAGGGGAACTCTGGGAATGTGGGGAGGACTCTGGTGACCAGAGACCACCTTCCGCAAAAAGAAAACACTAAGGTAAGGGGGGGGTTTTACTGATATAAGGGGGAAACCTTTATCAGTGCCCCCTTACATTATTGTATTGACTCCCCCCTCAGACTGGCCTGGCGGCGCTGTCACTGACCTCCTCCCAGGTGCAGGGTGCAGGGCTCAGTCACTCGGCTCCAGCTTGGTGGCTCTAGTTTTATCCCATAGTTTCCTCTCCACAGTCCATACATATCTGACTTCTCCCATGACCTCCATCCTGGCGGCACTCCCTCTCTTGACTCCTCTCTAGACGTGATATAAGACAAGAGATGGTCAGAGGCTGCGGATGGTACAGGAGAGGCCAGAGGCTGCGGATGGTACAGGGGAGGTCAGAGGCTGCGGATGGTACAGGGGAGGTCAGAGGCTGCGGATGGTACAGGGGAGGTCAGAGGCTGCGGATGGTACAGGGGAGGTCAGAGGCTGCGGATGGTACAGGGGACGTCAGAGGCTGCGGATGGTACAGGGGAGGTCAGAGGCTGCGGAAGGTACAGGGGAGGTCAGAGGCTGCGGATGGTACAGGGGAGGTCAGAGGCTGCGGATGGTAGAGGGGAGGTCAGAGGCTGCGGATGGTAGAGGGGAGGTCAGAGGCTGCGGATGGTAGAGGGGAGGTCAGAGGCTGCGGATGGTAGAGGGGAGGTCAGAGGCTGCGGATGGTAGAGGGGAGGTCAGAGGCTGCGGATGGTAGAGGGGAGGTCAGAGGCTGCGGATGGTAGAGGGGAGGTCAGAGGCTGCGGATGGTAGAGGGGAGGTCAGAGGCTGCGGATGGTACAGGGGAGGTCAGAGGCTGCGGATGGTACAAGGGAGGTCAGAGACTGCGGATGGTACAGGGGAGGTCAGAGGCTGTGGATGGTACAGGGGAGGTCAGAGGCTGCTGATGGTACATGGGAGGTCAGAGGCTGCGGATGGTACAGGAGAGGTCAGAGGCTGCGGATGGTACAGGAGAGGTCAGAGGCTGCGGATGGTACAGGAGAGGTAAGAGGCTGCGGATGGTACAGGGGAGGTCAGAGGCTGCGGATGGTACAGGAGAGGTCAGAGGCTGCGGATGGTACAGGAGAGGTCAGAGGCTGCGGATGGTACAGGAGAGGTCAGAGGCTGCGGATGGTACAGGGGGGGCCAGAGGCTGCAGAGGGGGGGACAGGAGGTCAGAGGCTGCGGAGGGGGGGACAGGAGGTCAGAGGCTGCGGAGGGGGGGACAGGAGGTCAGAGGCTGCGGAGGGGGGGACAGGAGGTCAGAGGCTGCGGGGGACAGGAGGTCAGAGGCTGCTGGGGAACAGGAGGTCAGAGGCTGCTGGGGAACAAGAGGTCAGAGGCTGCTGGGGGAACAGGAGGTCAGAGGCTGCTGGGGGAACAGGAGGTCAGAGGCTGCTGGGGGAACAGGAGGTCAGAGGCTGCTGGGGGAACAGGAGGTCAGAGGCTGCAGGGGGAACAGGAGGTCAGAGGCTGCAGGGGGAACAGGAGATCAGAGGCTGCGGGGGGCAGGCATTCAGAGGCTGCGGGGGGGACGTAGGAAGAGGCAGACGAGGCAGACCTTACTGAGCGGCGGCGCGCTACGGCTTTACTTTTAAAAATGGCGCCGCTCTGTGCCATCGTGTCACTGCGCATGCGCCCCGCCTTTCCGAAACTTGCCGAGCGTGGACGGACTTTCCCGGGCACGGCTAGTTTCGGAACTGCGTTGGCGCATGCGCAGTTGCATGTCGGCCCGCAGCCATTTTCTTTTCTCACACAGCGGCCCCAGAAGCAGCCAGGCAGCCGGCCCACCGGGAGTTTTCCCGGTCTCCCGGTGGGCCAGTCCAGCCCTGTGCCCAGCTCCAGCAGCAGCATTCCTTCTTGGAATGTTATGAAGGAGTAGGGTTTGCCTTTGTAGGTGAAAGACAGTTTAAACGGGAACGACCATCTATATTTGATTCGTCGGTTTGGTAGTTGCTGCAGTAGTGGCTTCAGGTTTCTTCATTTCTGGACTGTCGAAGGAGCAATGTCATTAAATAGTTGTATGGGTGTGTCATAGAGAAGCAGGTCCTGTTTATTTCTGGCTGCCAACATCAGTTGTTCTTTTATTTTGTAGTAATGTGGTTTGGCGATCACATCTCGCAGCAAGCCATCTTCCCTAGGGGCCGTCAGGGCACGATGGATTCTATCAATTTCCATCTGATGAGGAGAAATATCTGGAATCAGGGTCTTCATGAGTATCTGCATAGCACCCTCCAGGTCTTTACAGGTTTCGGGGATCCCCTGATGAGCAAGTTGTAGCGACGCGACCTGTTCTCTAGGTCTTCTATTTTAGCGTTAGCGTCCGCTAGCCTGTCCTGGAGGTCAGTGATCATAGTAGAGTTTTGATTGACCCGTGCAGATATGTTACCAACTTTGGTTTCAATGGCCTCAAATCTGTCTCCAATGCTCTGGATATCTTGTTTAAGATCAGTCGTGATAATGAAGTGTAGCACACAAACCTTTTTCTCGCCTGGCTCACTTGCTAGTCAAGGCACACCGTGCTATATGCCCGTACCCTCCTGTTTGAAGAGGTTAAGCGGTGTTCATAAATTTGGGGTCTTTCAGCGAGTCACCCTTTCCACTGGTTCTCTCCCCCAAAGTATGGGGTCAAGTCTCTGTTTCTCCCCCCAAAGAAAACAATGTCCAGAAGTACTTTAACTCCAACAGAGAGTTTATTTTCTATTTGCTGCATAGTAGATAGAGACAGGTGGATGAAAGAAGAAATAGTGTGAAGAATAGATCCAGGCACAACCAGCAATCTCGTCGCCACTCGATCCCGAGTGGGTTTAGCTCACCCGGATAGTTCTCTCTCACAGTCCTAGCAGCCGGTGTGGAGCTCGAACAGTTCCACCACCCGATCCCCTCCTGGGACGGGTGTTAGAAATCCTCTAACCTCTGTAGACTTTAAGAACAGGATGATGCCAATGGGCACTCCACAGGTTAGCTTCCCCAAATAACAAATCCTTCCCTCTGACAGGTCACCAGGCCTCTCCCGAGATAGCAATCTTCCATTACTCATCTCCTCAATGGGACCGATCCTCCCCTGGCTTCCTCTTGGTCAGAGCGGGTACCCTTCCCCGGGCGCCCTGGGACTGTTCTTTCGGGGGTAGGCCCTAGCTAAAGGTGCTAGGCCCACTAGTAGAGTTGCAGGCCCCAGGCCAAAGGTGCCTGGGCCTGATCGCACCCACACGTACCCCCGGCCATGAGGGCCACTGGAGGTGGGGTACGTGTCTCACTCCTAGTCCTCCGACCCTGATGGGGACGAACACACCACTCTAACAATGGCGTCTGCCCCTTAAGTACCCTCTCCTGGCATGTACAACAGGTCGACCACGCCCACTATACCGCTGCCGAGAGAGGACACCCCAAGGCGTAGTAATGCAACCCCTGGCTCAACCCTGACCTTATGTGACAGCGCCACCTACAGGCCGCATGGAACCATACACCAGGCAGCATCACATTGGCAGAAGCAATACCTAGCAATGAGAATGGTCTGAGCCCAGCTAATAGCTCAGACCAGCACCTAAATTTAGGCACATAACACCCCTAAAAAGTGAAAGGGTGCTACATACACCCCCTCCTAAAATAGACACTGTCCCCAGTGTCTGCAATAAATGCACAACCCCTCAAGCCTGAGCAAGCGTGAATTTATTCCAAAAACTAACTATGTACAATTTGTTATGTTATGTGCCTGAACCAACATAAGGAACATGGGACAGGAGAAAAAAAATAGACAAGGAAAATATAGAAGACCAAAACACAAACATTGACATCCATTCTCAATGTCACATTTTCACATTACACTGTACATATTCCACCCCCTCCTAAATAACTACTCCACCCATTCTCCGGCAGAATTGCTTGTAGTTCACCTGCAAAGGGAGAGAGAAAAACACAACACACAAAAAATCAAACATCCTAACTTCTGGAAACAGAAGCAAATCATTCCCCCTGGGAGAAATGACGGGTTTCTGTAGCATAATTTCCTGCAGAACACTACCACCTAGTGGCAGCACATATTACTACACTAGCCTTGGTGCGCATAGACACAAATCCATGCTCGAAGACACCCCTTGATCATGACGGCTTCCTGCTTTGGCCCTGACTAAATCTACCCAGTGTTCAGTTATTTTCTTGGGAAGGAAAAAAAAACCTTCTCCTCTGCCGAACTGAAGAGGGAGAAAAACACAAACAGTCCCCCGATTCCTCAACTGAGTAAGTTCCCTCTTGAGCAGAGAGTCAGATCAGCAGTTCAAGGCAAGTTCCCTGAAGTGAGAGTAATAAAAAAAAAAAAAAGTTCCCACTTCAAAGATAGTACTTGGGATCAGGGAGAACAAGGGTTTTCCACTGCTTGTCCAGTGTCTCTACGTAGTAGATAGCATTGTCTCTGTCCTTGCTGCAGACGACCACACGGTCCGCGTGAATGTGCCGACCATAAGTCCAGTCCTTGCGGCAGCCCTTGTACCGATCAGCCATTACAGCAGAACACTTCAAATATCGGTAGCCTCTTTGTACTTTCACATGGTCCCATACAAAGTCAGCGTACCAACGTTCACGAGAGGCCTCGATCTCGTAAAGCAGTTCTTTTGGAACATAAGGATATTCCCAACCATAGTCAGTGGCGACCTTTTTGTGCAGGAGCTGTTGCAACCGGGCTAGGGGTGGCATGGTGGCCCGATCTCCTGCTCCTGGGAAGACAATAGCGTCCGGAGACCTTCTCAATGGTGCAGGCTCCAGCAGCGGCAAAGGTGGCCGTAATGGTACCCGGGCATCCTCAACAGCAGGCACAGAGGACGCCGGAGCTGGCAAAGCGGGCGTAGGGTCAGTCTCTTCCCTTGCAGTAGAGACTTCCACTCGGGGTGTAGTTTCCCCAGAGTCCATCAATGAAACTCCACCTAAACTGCGGGGTGAAGTTGCTGGAATTCGATCCCAACCCTTTCTTTCAAATACTTCATCCACATCATGATCATCTCCCACATCTGAAGATGAGTCCAACTCAGAAGTATTATACTCCTCCGCCGGTAGATAGCTGGCGGTGGAGACAGACACAACGTCTCTGAAAATGGAGGGTCTTTGTGGGCTGGCTGTCCACACATCCCCTGTAGCGTAGAGTGTGGGCTTCCCTTCCCTCTCCAACAAAGTCAATGTCCCTTTTCTCCCAGCCTCCTTACCTTCCCCCGATGCAGATCTCCTGGAGGTCCCTCCGGCTGGAAGATCTGGTTCAGGCAGACGCTGGGGCAGGCTTCGACAGCGGCCGCGGTAGGCCTTTATGTATCCCACCTTCCGCTTGGCGGGTGGGAGAGAGTTCTCTGTTGTAATGGAGACAGCATCGGCGATGACCTCCGTTGCAAGCTCCGCAATGGTCTGAGCTCCATCCTCCACATCCGTGGCAGTCGGAGCGGTGCGCGTGGGCTCGGCCGTTGGAGTACTGGTTTCCTCCTCAAGAGTGGCAACACCTGTAAGGCAGTTGACCCGGTAACCCTTTGGCTTCTCCATCGGTTGGTCCACCTCAAAAAGGAATTCTCCACACGTGGCACACCTTCCGAAAGGCCGAAACTGCAGCGCCAGTCCTGGGCACTTAGGACAGAGCATGCCCAGGCCCTCCGCATCCCTACACGTATATGACAGGGGCTCCTCCCCCTTTTCTTCTCTTTCTGCACGTAGCTCGCGGGCTTTTCTAAACTTCAGACATGCCCACGAACTACGCAGTTAGAAAATTCAGCATATGTCTTGGCCTGTCCATCCATTTCTTTTACAAGTGACGCAGTTCACTTTTCTCAAAATGGCCGACTTCCACAGAATCACACCAGGGGAAAAACACAAAGTCCAGCTTCGGGCTGCTGAATCCCGGACTCGAGCCCCCACGTGTAGCACACAAACCTTTTTCTCGCCTGGCTCACTTGCGAGTCAAGGCACACCGTGCTATATGCCCGTACCCTCCTGTTTGAAGAGGTTAAGCGGTGTTCATAAATTTGGGGTCTTTCAGCGAGTCACCATTTCCACTGGTTCTCTCCCCCAGTGTATGGGGTCAAGTCTCTGTTTCTTCCCTCAAAGAAAACAATGCCCAGAAGTACTTTAACTCCAACAGAGAGTTTATTTTCTATTTGCTGCGTAGTAGATAGAGACAGGTGGATGAAAGAAGAAATAGTGTGAAGAATAGATCCAGGCACAACCAGCAATCTCGTTGTCACTCGATCCCAAGTGGGTTTAGCTCACCCGGATAGTTCTCTCACAGTCCTAGCAGCCGGTGTGGAGCTCGAACAGTTTCGCCACCCTATCCCCTCCGGGGACGGGTGTTAGAAATCCTCTAACCTCTGTAGACTTTAAGAACAGGATGATGCCAATGGGCACTCCACAGGTTAGCTTCCCCAAATAACAAATCCTTCCCTCTGACAGGTCACCAGGCCTCTCCCGAGATAGCAATCTTCCATTACTCATCTCCTCAATGGGACCGATCCTCCCCTGGCTTCCTCTTGGTCAGAGCGGGTACCCTTCCCCGGGCGCCCTGGGACTGTTCTTTCAGGGGTAGGCCCTAGCTAAAGGTGCTAGGCCCGCTAGTAGAGTTGCAGGCCCCAGGCTAAAGGTGCCTGGGCCTGATCGCACGCACACGTACCCCGGCCATGAGGGCCACCGGAGGTGGGGTACGTGTCTCACTCCTACTCCTCCGACCCTGACGGGGACGAACACACCACTCTAACAATGGCGTCTGCCCCTTAAGTACCCTCTCCCGGCATGCACAGCAGGTCGACCACTCCCACTATACCGCTGCCGAGAGAGGACACCCCAAGGCGTAGTAATGCCACCCCTGGCTCAACCCTGACCTGATGTGACAGCGCCACCTACAGGCCGCATGGAACCATACACCAGGCAGCATCACATTGGCAGAAGCAATACCTAGCAATGAGAATGGTCTGAGCCTAGCTAATAGCTCAGACCAGCCCCTAAATTTAGCCACATAACACCCCTAAAAAGTGAAAGGGCGCTACAGGAGCATGAGCAACAATAGCAGCGCTCGATGGGACCAGTAACAAAACATCTCTTGGCAATTGTAGTGCTCAATATAGTTCATTTATTGGATGCACACTTAAGTTAAAAGACAACTGTCAGATGAAAATTATGTAATTAAAATCAAACAAAATAAAACTCATTCTCATGATTGAAGTACTCCGAAATGTAATATGAGCGATACCGCCTCACTTCCTAATGACAAGAGGGTAACATCAATGAGTACATAGTTGCCAACAGTCACGGATTGGCCGGGACATTCCCGGGATTCAAACCCTTTTCCCGGATTTATTTTGTCCCGGCCAATGTCCCGGCCAATCCGATTTTTCCCGTTTTCCCCGAATTTGGACGCCGCAGGCCGCCGCCGCTAGAGGTCCACGGCTGGCGGAGACAATGTCTCCGCCGGCCGCCATGTTCAAGAAGACCAAAACACGTAGTACAATAGAAAATAAAGCCGCTGCGGCGCCGCCCACACCCCGCACCTCCCCGGGGGTGGGCGGCGCCGCAGCAGCTTTATCTTCTATTGTACTACATCTGTGTTTTGGCTGGCCGGCAGGCCACCCCCCCGCCCCGCCCTGCCCCGCTGCAGGTCTGTCTGTAATGGAAAGGGGCGGGGGTCGGCAGCGCCACAGTTTAATTTTTTTTTTTTTTTCAGCCACACTGTCGGCTCCGCCTCTATTTTGTTCCCCTTCGGGGAAGGGGAAACAATAATGGCGGCCGAGACAGGAGACGCCTGTGGTTAAGGGGGGACTCCGCTGGGGATGCCTGTGGTAAGGGGGGACTCCGCTGGGAACGCTTGTGGTAAGGGAGGACTCCGCTGGGGACGGCTGAGGTAAGGGGGGACTCCGCTGGGGACGCCTGATGTAAGGGGGGACTCCGCTGGGGACGCCTGATGTAAGGGGGGACTCCGATGGGGACGCCTGATGTAAGGGGGGACTCCGCTGGGGACGCCTGATGTAAGGGGGGACTCCGCTGGGGACGCCTGATGTAAGGGGGGACTCCGCTGGGGACGCCTGAGGTAAGGGGGGACTCCGCTGGGGACGCCTGAGGTAAGGGGGGACTCTGCTGGGGACGCCTGATGTAAGGGGGGACTCCGCTGGGGACGCCTGATGTAAGGGGGGACTCTGCTGGGGACGCCTGATGTAAGGGGGACTCCTCTGGGTACACCTGATGTAAGGAAGGACTCCGCTGGGTACGCCTGAGGTAAGGAGGGACTCCTCTGGGGACGCCTGATGTAAGGAGGGACTCCGCTGGGGACGCCTGATGTAAGGAGGGACTCCTCTGGGGACACTTGATGTAAGGGGGGACTCCACTGGGGACGCCTGATGTAAGGGGGGACTCCACTGGGGACGCCTGCATAGTTACCAACAGTCCCGAATTTCCCGGGACAATCATGATTTTTGGACCCTTGTCCACAAGTGTGGAGGGGGCTCTGCTGGGGAGGCACCTGATGCAAGGACGGACTGCTGGGGAGGCACCTGATGCAAGGACGGACTGCTGGGGAGGCACCTGATGCAAGGACGGACTGCTGGGGAGGCCATCTGGTGGCAGGCGACGTGGCAGGTAACACACTCAGGGCTTCCACTGATTCGGCATTATGGTGAGTTGAATGATTTCATTTTATATTACAATGTAAAAATAGAAATAATGCACTTCAATCATCCTGACACCGTAACAACCATGGTGCCGGGGATGATTGAAGCGCCAACAGGTGTTTTGGAGTATCCTTATCTGCCAATTTTGTTACACATTTCTATTGTGGTGTAGGATCTGGCTTCTTTCTTTCTATTTCTTTCTCTCTCTTTCTCTCACCTCGGACTCTAGCCACACCCCTTTGAACCACGCCCATTTAAACCACACCCACTATCGTGCGTAAACCACGCCGCATTTTTCACTCCAGCATGACACGCCTGCAAACGAATGCCCCGCCCCCTGATTATAGCAAGGCTCCGCCTCAATACAAAAAAAGTGTCCCAGATGTTTTTTTTGCAATGTTGGCAACTATGTGAGTATACTCCATTGTCCCGATCACGGCCGGATGGCTGGATGGCTCAAAACAGAGAAAACCAGAGTGGAGAGACACAGCTCTCTGAGATACAACTACTGGTTAGTGTCAGGTGTAAAACTCACTGTGTTGCGGGAGGTGTACTGTAGTCCATGCTGCTGGATGTTGACAGTCAAGCAGACTGGTATGGCAAGTGGAGTGACACAAACTGAAAAGACACAGCTCTCTGAGGTACAGCTGCTGGTTGGTATCAGGTGTAAAACTCACTGTGCTGCAGAAGGTGTGCCCGGGGGCAGGGTCGGGCGGGGCTGAGTGAAACAGTCGGCGGCTATAGCCGCCGGCCGTATCACAGGAACGCGCCCGCAAGCTAACCCCCTTGAGAGAGAGCTTCCCATGAAGGGGGTTAGCTGATGCGGGGAGGAGCCAAGCCACAGAGGAACCCCAGAAGACCAGGATCGGGGGCCACTCTGTGCAAAAATGAGCTGCACAGTGGAGGTAAGTATGACATGTTTGTTATTTAAAAAAAAACAAAAAAAACGGGAACCTTTAGTGTCTCTTTAAAGCGGGCATCACTAAATGGCGGACCGCGGGCCACATGCGGCCCGCGGCACTCTGCCATTCAGACCGCCGCGGTACCACCATGTAGGAGCCTTTTCTTCCTCCTGCTGTTGCTCTGTAATCCTCACAGAGGATGGCGGAACAATTCTGGGTGAAGGGCGGAGCTACCTGAGGTTATCAAACAGGCGATTGGCTGCTAGGACTGTCCTTCATCCTAGCAGCCAATCACCTGTTTGTTACCTCGGCCCTCCATCCAGAACTGTCCCGCCTCCCTCCCTGCAACTCCTCTCCTGCCCCTATCCAGACACGCTGTGCCTCCCTCCGATCTGCCTGTGTTAAGGTAGGACAGTGAGGGGGGTGAAGTTTAGAGCTAACAACTGAATGTGTGGGGAGGATGCAGAGCCTCAGGATTGCAGTGATGTGGGGGGGAGGGGCTGAGGACTGTAATGTGGGGGGAGCTGAGGACTGTAAAGTGGGGGGAGCTGAGGACTGTAATGTGGGGGGAGCTGAGGACTGTAATGTGGGGGGAGCTGAGGACTGTAATGTGGGGGAGCTGAGGACTGTAATGTGGGGGAGCTGTGGACTGTAATGTGGGCGAGCTGAGCATTGTAATGTGGGGGGATTGAGGACTTTAATATGGGGGAGCTGAGAACTGTAATGTGGGGGGACTGAGGACTGGAGTGTGGGGGAGCTGAGGACTGTAATGTGGGGGGACTGAGGACTGGAGTGTGGGGGAGCTGAGGACTGTAATGTGGGGGGAGCTGAGGACTGTAATGTGGGGGGAGCTGAGGACTGTAATGTGGGGGAGCTGAGGACTGTAGTGTGGGGGAGCTGTGGACTGTAATGTGGGTGAGCTGAGCATTGTAATGTGGGGGGATTGAGGACTTTAATGTGGGGGGACTGAGGACTGGAGTGTGGGGGAGCTGAGGACTGTAATGTGGGGGGACTGAGGACTGGAGTGTGGGGGAGCTGAGGACTGTAGTGTGGGGGGTACTGAGGACTGGAGTGGGGGGGGACTGAGGACTGGAGTGGGGGGGGACTGAGGACTGGAGTGGGGGGGGACTGAGGACTGGAGTGGGGGGGGGACTGAGGACTGTAATGTGGGGGAGCTGAACACTGTAATGTGGGGGAGCTGAGCACTGTAATGTGGGGGAGCTGAGGACTGTAGTGTGGGGGGAGCTGAGGACTGTAGTGTGGGGGGAGCTGAGGACTGTAGTGTGGAGGGAGCTGAGGACTGTAGTGTGGAGGGAGCTGAGGACTGTAGTATGGGGGGAGCTGAGGACTGTAGTGTGGGGGGAGCTGAGGACTGTAATGTGGGGGGGGACTGGAGTGTGGAGGAGCTGAGGACTGGAGTGTGGGGGAGCTGAGGACTGTAGTGTGGGGGGAGCTGAGGACTGTAATGTGACGGGACTGAGGACTGTAATGTGACGGGACTGAGGACTGTAATGTGACGGGACTGAGGACTGTAATGTGGGGGGGGGGGGGCTGAGGATATTAAAGTGGAGAGGGGAGGAATGTAATGTGGGGGGGAGACTGAGGACTGTGATTTGGGGGACTGAGGACAGGGGTGTGGAGGGGGGACTGAGGAGAGTAATGTGGGGTTATGATGTTAATAGGGGCAGAGGACAGTACTGTTAATGGGGGTTGATGTTAAGGAAGTGTGAGGACACTACTGTGGAAGGAGTGGAGGGGGATGATGTAAAGGGGGAGCTGAGGACACTCATCAAGAGGGGATCTTGATGTGAAGGGGGAGGGGACTGTGATGTGCACTGGGGACTAAGGAAGCTGATATAAGAATAGATTAAGATCTGTGCATGTGCATTAGGTGCACACGTCGTGGGTGGATCAGCCTATTTTAATGGGCTGCACTACCCACATGAAAACCGAGAGAAAGAAGTCCTTGACCTTTTTTTTAAAAAGAAAATTGCGCCATACCAAGCCACATTGTGCTGCAGCAACATGTCGTTTGGCGCATGCGAAAATGCATGACAGGGAACCAAAATGATATTCGGACCTCTGCTATAAGAAAAATTTACTGACCCGACCTCGGCGAATTGTAATTCAATACCCCTGCTTTAAAGCATATCTAAACTCAAATACAAAAATGTAATATATTGTACCTTAATAGTTCTTAGGTGAGGTGCTTGCGTTTTTTATTTATTTATTATAATTTTCTTACCTTTATCCCTTTTTTTTGTTTGTTTGTTAAGCTTGCGAACAACACACCTTTTTGTCCCTATATATTTCACTCCTCTGTATATATTGAATGAATCATAGTAGCTATCCAGCTATCCAGGCTGATCTTTAACCACTTAACGACCGCTCACTGTATATGTATGTCGGCAGAATGGCACCGACAGGCACAATCACGTACAGTGCCTTTGTACAGTTGGGGGGTCCGATCGGACCCCCCTCCTATACAGTGAGAGGTCGGTATTCGTTGGGGAGCGATCCGAGATGAGGGGACGGCCGTTCGATTCCGGCCACCCCCCCGCGATCACTCCCGGCGAATGAAAATGCTTCCTCTGTCCTGTAATGTAAACACAGGCAGAGGAAGCAGGAGGAAGTGATGTCATCTCTCATGCGGCGCTCACATATACCGAGCGCCGTACAAGAGAAGACATCAGGTCAGTACACAAAACACTACACTGACACCAGGACAAATAGGCACACAAATCGCCCCCCCAGGCCCCCCCAGACACCCCCAGATCACCCCCCAGCCCCCAGTCACAGTGTCACTGATTGCAGTGACCATTTATTTACTGATCACTGCAATCAGTGACATTTGTGACTGTAAAAGTGTCACTAAAGTTAGTTTTAGGTCCAGTGTAGCCCCCTACCCCCCCCCCCCTAATAAAGGTTTAACCCCCTGATCACCCCCCAGAGAACCCTTTCACCCCCTAGCACCGCCGTCGCTAAGCGATCATTTTTCTGATTGCTGTCTTAGCGTCTGTGATGCAGATCGGTAGGCAGTAATTTTTTTTAGGTTCGCCGCAGGTTTTTATAGCGTCAGGTACCCCCATATATTACCTAATAAAGGTTTAACCCCCTGATCACCCCCCAGATAATCCTTTCACCCCCTAGCACCACTGTCGCTAAGCGATCGTTTTTCTGATCGCTGTCTTAGTGTCGGTGATGCCGATCGGTAGCCAGTAATTTTTTTTAGGTTCGCCGCAGGTTTTTATAGCGTCAGGTACCCCCATATATTATCTAATAAAGGTTTTAACCCCCTAATTGCCCCTAGTTACCCTTTCACCAGTGATCACCATATAAGTGTTACGGGTGACGCTGGTTAGTTAGTTTGCTTTTTATAGTGTCAGGGCACCCGCCGTATATATAACCCAATAAAGGTTTAACCCCCTGATCGCTCGGCGGGTGATATCAATTAGGTTTTAGCGTCAGAGGGTCTGCGTCACACCCCAGGCAGCGTCAGGTTAGTGTCAGTAACGCTAACACCCACGCGTGAAGCATACACCTCCCTTAGTGGTATAGTATCTGAACAGATCAATATCTGATATGATCAGATCTATACTAGCGTCCCCAGCAGTTTAGGGTTCCCAAAAACGCAGTGTTAGCGGGATCAGCCCAGATACCTGCTAGCACCTGCGTTTTGCCCCTCCGTCCAGCGCAGGCCACCCAAGTGCAGTATCGATCGATCACTGTCACTTACAAAACACAACACACATAACTGCAGCGTTCGCAGAGACAGGCCTGATTCCTGCGACTCCAGTGCTGTAGGAGGTGATTTCACCACCACAGTTAAAAAAAAAAAGCATATATGCTGAAGCATTGGGGCAGCAGGGGCGGAGGAGCGATTTTGCTCCTAATGCTGCGTACATGCGGTGGAAAATTCCGACGGAGGCTTGCCCGTGGAAAAGTCCGACCATGTGTGTGCGGCATAACTTTTTTGAGGGAGGACGACCCCATGCTTCGGCATATATAAATGGTGCATGTATGCCCATCATTAGAAGTGGGTGGATGAAGGGCGGTATTCTAATGGTGGGCATACCCACCGATCAATCTCTTTTTTCGTTCAGCCAACTGGCTGCATGAAAAAAAAAGATTACAATACATGTCCAACAAGGACCAGCAACGTACTGGTATGTTGCTGGACTTTGAATGTTTATACCAGAATGATGCCTGTGGGTTTAGGTATCTTGGTATCATTCTTTTCAGCCAGCGGCCGGCTTTCATGTAAAAGCAATCCTAGTGGCTAATTAGCCTCTGGACTGCTTTTACAAGCAGTGGGAGGGTATGTCCCCCCCCGGATATAAAAAGCGCCATTGGGAAATTGGGAAAGCATTTTATCACACCGATCTTGGTGTGGTCAGATGCTTTGAGGGCAGAGGAAAGATCTAGGGTCTATAAGACCCCAGTTTTTTCCAAAAAAGAGTACCTGTCACTACCTATTGCTATCATAGGGGATATTTACATTCCCTGAGATAACAATAAAAATGATAAAAAAAAAAATATGGAAGGAACAGTTTAAAAATAAAATAAAAAAGCAAAATTAATAATAAAAAAAAAAAGCACCCCCGTCCTGCCCTGCTCTTGCCCAATGGCGAACGCAAGCGTCGGTCTGGCGTCATATGTAAACAGCAATTGCACCATGCATGTGAGGTATCACCGCGAAGGTTAGATCGAGGGCAGTAATTTTAGCAGTAGACCTCCTCTGTAAATCTAACGGGGTAACCTGTAAAGGCTTTTAAAAATGTATATAGTTTGTCGCCAATGCGTGTTTGTGCAAAATTTTAAAGCATGTCGTGTTTGGTATCTATGTACTCAGCCTAAGATCATCTTTTTTATTTCATCAAACATTTGGGCAATATAGTGTGTTTTAGTGCATTAAAATTAAAAAAAGTATATTTTTCTCCAAAAAATGCATTTGAAAAATCGCTGCGCAAATACTGTGTAGAAAAAAAAAATGCAACACCCACCATTTTAATCTGTAGGGCCTTTGCTTTAAAAATATATATAATGTTTGGGGGTTCAACATAATTTTCTTGCAAAAAAAATAATATGGTTTCATGTAAACAAAAAGTGTCAAAAAGGGCTTTGTCTTCAAGTGGTTAGAAGAGTGGATGTAAGCTTCCTAATGTTGTGTATAAAATGCCAGAACAGTTCAAAACCCCCCCAAATGACCCCATTTTGGAAAGTAGACACCCCAAGCTATATACTGAGAGGCATGTCGAGTCCATGGAATATTTTATATGTTGACACAAGTTGCGGAAAAAAGACAATTTTTTTTTTTTTTTGCACAAAGTTGTCACTAAATGATATATTGCTCAAACATGCCATGGGCATATGTGGAATTACACCCCAAAATACATTCTGTTGCTTCTCCTGAGTACGGGGATACCACATGTGTGAGACTTTTTGGGAGCCTAGCCGCGTACGGGACCCCAAAAACCAAGCACCGCCTTCAGGCTTTCTAAGGGTGTAAAGTTTTGATTTCACTTCTCACTGCCTATCACAGTTTCGGAGGCCATGGAATGCCCAGATGGCACAAACCCCCCCAAATGACCCCATTTTGGAAAGTAGACACCCCAAGCTATTTGCTGAGAGGTATTGTGAGTATTTTGCAGATCTCGCTTTTTGTCACAAAGTTTTGAAAATTGAAAAAAAATTAAAAATATTTTCTTTCTTAATTTTCAAAAACAAATGAGAGCTGTAAAATACTCACCATGCCTCTCAGCAAATAGCTTGGGGTGTCTACTTTCCAAAATGGGGTCATTTGGGGGGGTTTTGTGCTATTTTGGCATTTTATGGCCTTCGAAACTGTGATAGGTAGTGAGGAGTGAAATCAAAAATTTGTGCCTAGAAATCCTGAAGGCAGTGCTTGGTTTTCGGGGTCCCGTACGCGGCTAGGCTCCTAAAAAGTCCCACACATGTGGTATCCCCATACTCAGGAGAAGCAGCAAAATGTATTTTGGGGTGTAATTCCACATATAACCATGGCATGTGTGAGCAATAAAGAGATTTTTATAACAGCTTACCTGTAAAATCCTTTTCTTGGAGTACATCACGGGACACAGAGCGACTTAGTCATTACTAATGGGTTATATAGATTACCTTCAGGTGCTGGCACTGGCAACTTCCAAACCGGAAGTACCCTCCCCTATATAAGCCCCTCCCATCCGGGAGCACCTCAGTTTTGTAGCAAAGCAATAAGTGTCCCTAAAAGAGGGGTGGGAGCTCTGTGTCCCGTGATGTACTCCAAGAAAAGGATTTTACAGGTAAGCTGTTATAAAAATCCCTTTTTCTTTTTCGTACATCACGGGACACAGAGCGACTTAGTCATTACTAATGGGACGTCCCAAAGCAATGCCAAATGAGGGGAGGGATACATAAGCTGGGCGCCATCAGGCATGAGGATCTTTTGCGGCCGGCAACACACTGCGCCCAAAGGCGACATCCTCCTGACTTCTAACGTCCACCTGGTAGAACCTAGTGAATGTGTGTACTGAAGACCATGTTGCGGCCTTACAGACTTGAGCCAGGGAGGCCTGGTGATGCACTGCCCATGAAGATCCAACTGCTCTTGTGGAGTGCGCCCTAACTTTGAACGGAGGCGGTCTCCTTTTCAAGCCATAGGCTTGCATTATGACCTGTCGAATCCACTTGGCTAAAGTAGATTTTGATGCTGCCTGACCCTTTCTGGGCCCTTCCGGCAGAACAAACAAAGAATCCGTTCTACGAATCTGAGCAGTGGCTTTTAGATAAGCTTTAACTGCTCTTACTACATCCAAAGAATGCAATAACTTTTCCTCTACCGAACTAGGTTTGGGGAAAAAAGAAGGAAGAACCACATCTTGGTTCAAATGAAACCTCGATTGCACCTTAGGAAGAAAGGCTGGATGAGGACGTAATACTACTCTGTCCTTATGGACAACCAGATATGGCTCCTTACAGGACAAGGCTGCTAATTCCGATACTCTTTTAGCCGAACAAATGGCTACTAAGAAAATCAATTTCCTGGTGAGAAGAACCAAGGAAATGTGCTGCAATGGTTCAAATGGTTGTTTCTGTAGAACCGACAGAACCAGGTTTAAGTCCCATGGACATATGGGAATACTAACCGGAGGGCTAATACGCATCACTCCTTGTATGAAAGCTTTGACTAATGAATGCAAAGCCAAGGGCCTTTGAAAAAATATTGACAAGGCCGAAATCTGACCCTTGATAGTACTCAAGGCAAGCTTCCTATCTACAGCCCACTGTAGGAAGTCCAGAATCCTACCTATTACGTACTTACGTGGATGCCATTTCTTGGCCTCACACCAAGCGATGTACGCCTTCCAGATCCTATAATAGATCTGCCTGGATACCGGCTTCCTGGCATTGATCATGGTAGATACCACAGGATTAGAGAGCCCTCTCTTTTTTAGAATGTGGGCTTCAATAGCCAGGCCGTCAAACCTAGGGCTGGTAAGGAAGGGTAGTATATCGGTCCTTGCGAAAGCAGGTCCGGACGATGTGGGAGGGTCCCAGGACTTCCCACTGACATTTTTACAATCTCCGCGTACCATACCCTTTGGGGCCACGCTGGAGCCACCAGAATCACTGGTTTCTTTTCTACCCTGATTCTGCGGATTAATCGCGGTGGGAATGCATATATCAGCTTGAACTGATCCCAAGGGAACACTCGGGCATCCGAACCGCAAGCTAGGGGATCCCTTGTGCGAGACACAAATCTGTCCACCTTTGCGTTGAATCTGGATGCTAGCAGATCTATATCCGGTGTTCCCCACCGCTGGCATATTGCCTGGAAAACCTCGGGGTGAAGAGACCATTCCCCCGGGCATAATTGCTGGCGACTTAGAAAGTCCGCTCTCCAATTTTCCACTCCTGGGATGAAAACCACGGATATGGCTGGGACATATCTTTCTGCCCATTCCAGGATGCAATTCGCTTCCCTCTGGGCTGCATGACTCCTGGTGCCCCCCTGATGATTGATATATGCCACTGCCGTGGCATTGTCTGATTGAATTCTGACAGGGGACCCTTGGAGTTTGGATGTCCATGCTACTAGGGCATACCGGGCTGCTCATATCTCTAAGAGATTGATGGGCAGGGCCTTCTCTGCTTCTGACCACTTGCCCTGGAGAGACCATTGCTCCAGTACTGCCCCCCAGCCTATAAGGCTGGCATCTGTAGTGACCACCTTTCAAGAAACTGGACTGAAGGGTTTCCCTTTTTCCAGATTCTGGGGCACCAACCACCAATGGAGGCTCTTGCGAACGGAAGGGGACAGGGACATTGGTAAGTCTAAAGCCTGAACTTTTTTGTTCCAGGCTGACAGTATGGCCCTCTGCAAGTTCCTTGAATGGAATTGACCGTAGGGTACTGCTTCGAATGAAGCCACCATTTTTCCCAGCAGCCTCATGCACAGGCGTATGGATGGTTTTCTTTTTGTACCCACTAAGTGGGTCAAATCTCTTAAAGACGACACCTTCTCTGGAGGTAAGAAAATCTTTCTCTGATTTGAATCCAGCCTTAGCCCCAAGTATTCCAGACTTTTGACTGGTCTTAGAGCTGACTTGTCTCGGTTGATAATCCAACCGTGATATTCCAGATACTTGATTGTCTCGTGAATAGCTACTTCCAGTTTTTCCACTGAGTGGTCTATTAGTAGCAGGTCGTCTAAATATGCCATTATCGTTACACCCCTTGTTCTTAGATTGGCCAATAGTGGGGCCAGAATCTTTGTGAACACTCGTGGTGCTGTGGCCAGACCGAAAGGTAAGGCTCTCAACTGAAAATGGCGCCCTTCTACTGCAAAGCGTAGAAATTTCTGGTGGGCCGGAAAGATGGGAATATGCAGATAAGCATCTTTTATGTCGATCGAAGCTAACCATTCCTGCCCTTGTAGGGCGGTGGCCACTGATCGGATCGACTCCATCCGAAAAAGTCCTGATATGTAGGAACTTGTTTAGCCCTTTTAGATTTAATATGGGCCTCACGTCCCCATTTGGCTTGGGGACTGTGAAGAGGTTCGAGTAAAACCCGAACCCGCTTTCTTCCAAGGGAACCTTCATGATTACACCTTGGAGCAATAGTTGTTCTAGTGCCAGAAGGAGGGATCCTTTCTTCTGGGGATCGCTTGGCACGTTTGACCTCATAAAATGGGCAGGAGGAGTGTCTTTTAACTCCAGCTTGTATCCCAGACTTACTGCAGAGATCACCCATTTGTCTCTGATGGTGTCCCGCCAGGTCTCTGTGAACAACTGAAGTCTTCCCCCCACCCGATTGAGTGGGGGCAAGCCTTCATGACTTGGGGGGAGGTTTTGTACCTCTCTTGACCCAGGGTTTCTTGTTACCCTGTGATTGTCCCTGATTTCTGCCCCCTGGATTTGACCGCGGAGGCCGTCGGAACTGTTTCACAGCCGATGTGCCAGGGACTGGAGAAGTAGGCCTCTTAAAAGAAGGACTTCTACCCTTGTTCTTAACCGGCAAGAGTGTACTTTTACCGGCAGAAATTTTCTGGATATACTTGTCCAGATCTTCTCCAAATAAGCGTTCTCCATGAAATGGGAAGCTAATCAGCAATTTCTTTCAGGGAGCTTCAGCAGACCAGTTTTTGAGCCATAGAAGCCTACGCATATGTACTACAGACAGCGTACAGCGGGAGGCCTGTTGGATTGTATCCTTTATGGCGTCTACCGCAAAACACAAGGCTCTAGGTAGGTCAGCTAGGGCAAGAGCCTGCTGATCTGGTAAGTCTCTTAAGACTTGTTTCAACTGATCTTTCACTGCTTGGCAGACTCCAATCGCTGCTACTGCAGGTTGTGTCACCATGCTTGCTGTAGAGAAAGCAGATTTTAGTAAAGACTCCAATTTTTTTATCTATTGGGTCTTTGAACATTGGAACATTATCTACTGGACATGTCAGTGATTTTTTCACACAAGAGATGGCTGCGTCCACTGTAGGGACCCTCCATTTTTTTATGAACTTATCCTCCATGGGATAGATCACTGGAAATCTCTTGGGGGGAGTAAATATTTTATCAGGATGCTCCCAATCCTGGTAAATAAGCCCTTCCAATAAAGGGTGGATTGGGAAGGAACAGACAGCCTGGGGAGCCTTCAGCGACCCCAGCGAGGAAACCGTAGTGGTTGATGGTTCCGCCAGAGGCATTTTAAATGCTGATCGGACCATGTTAGTCAGAGACTGAACCCATAATCTTTCAGCCTGAGATGCTGAGAAAGGTTCTTCCACTGTTGATTCCTCTATAACCGAATCAACCTCATCCTGATCCCCTTCAGGTAGGTTGATCTCTGTGTGGGACTGTTCCTCCACTAACAGGCACTCTGAAGGAGGAGACGGAGATCGGACGCGCTTTCCCTGTGACAGGGAAGCAGCGATCAATGCTGTTAATCTCTCTTCCAATCCTCCCAGAGTTGAGGATAAAACCTCCTCTGTTATATATACAGGAGCAGGTGGACTGGGGACAGCCGCAGCACCAGGTACTCCTGTGGGGTTCCTACGGCTACTGACCTCTGAATTTTCAGGGGAGATTGGTGCAGTACAAGCATGCCCAAAATCCTCAGAGCCCGATGGAGACCCCTTTGGCTTCCTGGAAGACTTATTTCCGGAGCGTCTGGACGACATATCCTTTAAGCACAAAGCTGAGGTATTCCCGTCGTCATACACCAATTTTGCTGGTAATAGTCTAACACAGTTGCTGCTATATACCAGCTGGTGTCCACTAAAGTGCCTTTCTATGGGGATGCCTGCATCAACCGCCTCTGTGTGCCACCGTTTTGTTGCTAGCTCTGTTTGCATCCAGCTGACACTTGTACTGTGTCTTTTATCCATGCTGGGACGCCTGCACATGCGCAGAAGCGCCGCGGCGCGCATCGAGCGTCATCCACCCGCCCCGCCCCTTTCCTTTCATAGGAGGTGCGTGCACGCGCCCGCGCGCACGCCCGTGCGCCTTCGGCGCCCTTTTTTGAAACCAAGCAGGGACTAGGAGCCAGGGCCCTTTTTGCCGGAGGGCCTGTGCGGTGGATGAGCGCAGCAACAGGGCAGAGGAAGTGGATTCCCACAGAGAAACTTACCAACTGCCTGGATCTTTTGACTTTAAAAAACCAAAGATCCACATGACAAGAAAAATGGACCACAGCGGGCTCTAGTGGTTTAACACAGGTACCGCGGTCTTCTTTTTTTTTTTTTTCTTGACTACTATTAAAATTTTACATTTTCCAGTAGTTACAGGCATATCACAGATATCAGCGGGAATACCGTTAGGTAACAGACAGAAAGACAAATTAGGCTTGGGGGTCCCCCAATAGAACCAAGTTCCTGGGGGCCCCCACTTACCTGATCCCCGCCGCAGGACTTTGTTTGGTCCACAGAAGCCCAAACTTCACCTATCATGGCAGGCATTGTAATTAAACCTTCAGGGACCGGGTTCCCAAGGATTCCACTCCCCTGGACCTGTATAGCACCCTGCACAGACAACATCTTGGTCGTGGGTATGACCAGAGCTCTGGATCCCAGGGTCCAGCCCTCCTAAGAGAGTCATTACAGGCAAAACCTTGCTCTTCTGTTGCAAGGCCCGGGTACCGACCGTTTAGCTATGAAGCTTTTTTGGTCGGATCCGGAATAGCTTACTAAGGCCCGTAAAAGAACCTGTACGCAAGCCCAGTGAAAACACATGTTACTCTTTGGCCAACACCTTAGACACTGGCAAAAAACTGAGGTGCTCCCGGATGGGAGGGGCTTATATAGGGGAGGGTACTTCCGGTTTGGAAGTTGCCAGTGCCAGCACCTGAAGGTAATCTATATAACCCATTAGTAATGACTAAGTCGCTCTGTGTCCCGTGATGTACGAAAAAGAAATATCATTTAGTGACAACTTTTTGTATTTTTTTTTTTTTGTCATTATTCAATCACTTGGGACAAAAAAAAAAATATTCAATGGGCTCAACAGGCCTCTCAGCAATTTCCTTGGGGTGTCTACTTTCTAAAATGGGGTCATTTGGGGGGGGTTTGTGCTATTTTGGCATTTTATGGCCTTCGAAACTGTGATAGGTAGTGAGGAGTGAAATCAAAAATTTGCGCCCTTAGAAATCCTGAAGGCGGTGCTTGGTTTCCGGGGGCCCGTACGTGGCTAGGCTCCCAAAAAGTCCCACACATGTGGTATCCCCGTACTCAGGAGAAGCAGCAAAATGTGTTTTGGGGTGCAATTCCACATATAACCATGGCATGTGTGAGCAATATATCATTTAGTGACAACTTTTTGTAATTTATTTTTTTTGTCATTATTCAATCACTTGAGACAAAAAAAAAATATTCAATGGGCTCAACATGCCTCTCAGCAATTTCCTTGGGGTGTCTACTTTCCAAAATGGGGTCATTTGGGGGGGTTTTGTACTGCCCTGCCATTTTAGCACCTCAAGAAATGAGATAGGCAGTCATAAATTAAAAGCTGTGTAAATTCCAGAAAATGTACCCTAGTTTGTAGACGCTATAACTTTTGCGCAAACCAATAAATATACGCTTATTGACATTTTTTTTTACTAAAGACATGTGGCTGAATACATTTTGGCCTAAATGTATGACTAAAATTGAGTTTATTCGATTTTTCTTATAACAAAAATAGAAAATATCATATTTTTTCAAAATTTTCGGTCTTTTTCCGTTTATATCGCAAAAAATAAAAATCGCAGAGGCAATAAAATACCATTAAAAGAAAGCTCTATTTGTGGGAAGAAAAGGACGCAAATTTCGTTTGGGTACAACATTGCATGTCCGCACAATTTACAGTTAAAGCAGCGCAGTGCAAAATTCTTCTGGTCCTTTAGCTACCAAATGGTCCGGGGCTTAAGTGGTTAAACATGCTTGTCTGTTTAATACCATAACATGTATGCCAGGCATCAATAAGTGGCAGTACCACGGTCCGGACCCGGATCAAATATTAGTTTTACCCGGACCGCAGGCTCACCAGATAGATGCCTCAGTTTCCTCTCCAGCTTGCCTGCTCGCCGCTGCCACTGTCATCCTCAAGGAAGAGCAAACAAAAGATTGTAGGCGTGACAGGTCTGAATAGAGGGTGGGACTTTTCAAGTTAAGAAGTGGGTGATTGGTTGCTAAACCACGTGACAGTCCAAGCAACCATTCACCCGCCTTTACCATGAAAAGTCCATCCTTCTATTCAGATATGCCACACCTCCAACCATGCATATACGGTAGGACAGTAAAGGGAATCGGGTGGTTCTTGTGATGTAAAGGGGACTTTGATACAAAAGGGAGAGCTGTGAGGAAACGGACAGGAGTCTGCAATATGAAGGAAGGACTGCAGTGTGGAGGAGGGACTGTGATGGAATAGTGTCTCTTTCTTTTGTGTGTGGGGGGGGGTTGGTAATTTGAAGGGAGGACTGTGATGTAAGGATGGGAGAGGGAGGACTGTTGTCAAGTCTCTGATGTGAGGCCGAGTAGCAGAGATGGCGCCCCTTGCAGCCGAGTGCAGCACAGCCCTGAAAATGACACAGGGGGTGTGGTGCCCACAGGAGCACGGGTTGCCTGGTTGGTAGTGCTGGTTGCCAGGAACTTGGTAGGACAGGCAGACTGCAGGACAGCAGGTGTGCTTAGGAGGTCCCACCAGGAGGTGAGCAAGCCGGGGTCCAGAAGCAGGTATAGCAGGTAAGGATCAAACAGAAGCATAGTCCAGGAACAAGCCAAGGGTTAGTAGCGAGTGGTAGCAAAGATAGGGATGGCAGCATGGGGAGACAGAGAGAGATATTGGCCGGAGAGAGCACAATAATCTGGCAAACAAGAAGTCCAGAGACATGGCTTAAATCAGGAAGTTCATTGGAGGAGCAAAGAGTTCAAGGTAAGGCAGACATCAAGGCAGAAGGCAGGACTGTTCAATGGATCAGACAGGGTGCTGTCCGGTAGCTCAGCGAGAAGAGTCATTGTCAAACATAGCAGAGATCCCAGGTTCAAGTGCAGGCCCTGACAGACACTGATGTAGGGGCTCATTCACACTTGTGCAGAGATCTATGTTTTTATGCACTAGAAAAACATAGGTCTCTCTACAAGGGCATTAGAAAATAATTGTTTTACTGACAGACTTCATGGCAGTCTACGTGTGGGTTAACCCCGCCTCCTCTCCAATGCTATAGGACCCCACTCCCATAAATTTGAGCTCACAGCCAGAGATTGCGTTCCTTTTTTGTCCTCCTTATTGGACCTACAAGCAATGCACTTACCTTTATGGATGTCCAATCGATCAAAATTATTACCAGGCATATATCCTAGTGGTGTCAAGATAGCCCAGGACCCAGCCATGGGCGGGTGCGTGGCTCCAGGCCTCTGTGTCCAGTGGTGGGGACGGCCTCTGTATGCCCAGGCGTGGTGGAATGGCTGGCAGGTCTCAAGAACCCTCTATGGCAGCAGTTTTTGTTTGTGTACCTTGTCTGTCTCCCCTGTTGCCGCCGTTTTGTTTTTGCTACTTTTCCCTTGCCTTCCCTGTAAATGACGCCTGGAACGCAGGATCCCTCTTCCGGGTCACGGCTCCGGCTTGTTTCTGTGCATGCGCGATCCTTGGACAAAACCGAGGCTTTGTATCGTGCATGCGCGGTTTGGCCGGGAACACGGCGGCCGCGCAGGCTCTCTATAGCAGATTGCCACTGCGTAGGCGCAGTCCAGATGCGGCGGTTACATCACTACAGCAGGGATATTTAAATCCCTGTGAGCCCCTGTCATATTGGGGATTACTGTGGGCAGCTTGCGACAGCTCCTCCAGGCACCAGACTCTCAGGTCAAGGTAAGCTCCAGCCTGGGGCTATGGTGCTGGGGAGGGGAGAGGCCGAGTTGATTCTTAAAGGAGAAGCTGCACTGCATTTGTATTCCTTTTTCTAGGACGTGTTCCTACAAGGCTGCAGGATTGTTACCTATTCGTTCGCCAGGGTGCTATAAATAAGTCACAGCCTCCGTGCGGCCATCCCTCACGTTATAGGTAAGTAGGGTGTGAGAAGAGGGGTGGGCCAGATCCATGGTGGTTTGGACATATCCCCTAACGCTATGTTTTCTACCCTTCTCTTTTTAGCCCAGGTCAGACCAACAGTTTTTTTTTTTTAACAGAGATTTTTTATTAGACAAATCAGCATTACAATACAACCAGTAAATAGCACATCCTCCAGTGCAGAGCAAACAAACAGGATAATGCGTCACATCCGGGGGAACACACCCCTCTCATTCGTTGCTAAATGCAAATAATCAACAAACATTGGCCCAAACCCGGTCGCGCATAAAACAACTCTAGTTCACCCCTCCCCGGCCACACAACAACCCTGAGTAGCAGTAAAGTCCAGGGACCAAGAGGGGCAGGGGGGGGGAAGCCATCCCCAACAACAGCCCAGTCAGTCACACCCAGGGGGGAGTTCCAAGTCAGAGCGAGTGGTCTGCCATGAAGACCAAATTTTGTCGAACTTCGCGGGGCACTGTCTACTCTCATAAGTCAATTTATATAGAGAAAGTACTGAGTCGACTGAGCGCTGCCAGGCGGCGCATGTGGGGGGGTCCTCAGATTTCCACTTGAGCAGGATTTCCCTCCTAGCATAAAATAGTGAGAAGGTCAGGCAGAGTTTACAATATCTATCCCCTTCCACGTCCTCCATATGATTCAGCAGTAGGATCTTGGGGTCAGTCGGCACGCTTAAGCCAGTCACGTCCGTCAGCCTGGAAGCCACATCCACCCAATAGGGCTGGAGTTTCGGACACGACCAGACCATGTGCCAAAACGTACCTATCTCCTGCCTGCATCTCTGACAATTAGGATCTCGCTGCGGGTAAATACGTGCCAGCCTCTGCGGGGTGTAGTAGGCTCTGTGGAGAAATTTAAATTGTATAAACCTATCCTTTGCAGCTATCATAACAGGGATATAAGATGCGAGGCAATCCCTCCACTCCTCCTCGTCCAGTGACGGAATATCAGCCCTCCATTCCTCCCACAGCTTAGTAAGCTTGGCATCAAACTGTACAGTGAGGTACAGGTAGAGGGACGAGAGGGGGCGGTCCATGAGGGCGGAGGATAAAAGTCGCTCAATAGAGTCTGACTCCAGGGTTATAGGCTCTGGGAATTGGGCCTCAAAAGCATGTCTCAGCTGCCAGTACCTAAATTGGAAAGAAACCGGCAGGAGATACGCCTGCCTGAGTTCCCGGAAAGGCATAATCGTACCCGCTTTCACTATATGTTTCAGAGTAACGATTCCCTTTTTCGTCCACAGGGATGGATTTGGGATACTATTCATGTGAGGCAGCATAGGGTTAGCCCACAAGGGCATATGCGGGGATACCAAGTTGGGTCACCGGTACATTAGTCGAGCCTCCTGCCAGACCTTAACTGTGGTCCGCATGAGGGTCGTCATACAGGGGCTGGCCCTGAGGCCACGAAACGGTAAATTGCTCAAGGCCGCATAAGAGCCCACAATAGCCGCCTCAAGTGTGACCGCCGGATTTTGTCTAGGCTGGGAGAACCACCATCTCACCGTAACCAGGACAGCTGCCCAGTAGTAAAGCAAAAAATTAGGGAGCGCCAGTCCACCTCCGGACAAAGACAAATATAAGGTCTTCCTCGCCACCCGGGGGGGTCTCCCAGCCCAGACAAAAGAGATCAGCAGGCTGTCCAACCTCCGGAAGAAAGACCTAGGGATATACGAGGGGGTATTGCGAAAGAAGTACAGGAATTTCGGGAGAAAGACCATCTTCAAAAGGTTGACTCTACCCACTGGCGTCAGAGGGAGGGACCGCCACACCGCGCACTTGGCCACTAGTTGGGTCATGAGTGGTTGTATGTTTTTGCCAACGTAGTCACCACTCTTACTGCTAACCTTGATGCCCAGGTATGTAAACTCGTCCACCCATCCGAGCCGCGTTCGTGTCGTGGGACGCGGGGCCGAGGGACATAGGGGAAATAAGACCGATTTGTCCCAGTTGATGCGAATACCGGAGTAGCCCCCAAATTGATCAATCAGATCTAAAGCCACCTGCAGGGATGAAGAGGCGTCCGCCAGGTATAGCAGGGCATCATCCGCATACAGAGACAGCTTTTCTTCAATTGGACCTATTTTCAATCCCCGGACCCTCGTCTCAGCTCTCAACAGGATGGCCAGTGGTTCCATAGCAAGGGCAAATAAACCCGGGGAGAGGGGACACCCCTGTCTCGTGCCGCGACCCAAGGGGAAGACGTCTGATAGACAGCCGTTGGTCCGAATTCTAGCAGATGGGGAGCTATATAACATGCGTACCCATTTCAGGAAGCCTGGCCCAAACCCGAAGCTGTCGAGCACCCCCCAGAGGTAGCCCCACTCTACAGAGTCGAAGGCCTTCTCTGCGTCAAGTGAGGCCACCACTCCCGTCGACCCCTCACCAGCCCCATCAATGTGGGTGAGGAGGCGTCTAATGTTAATATCCGTTCCCCTACCCGGCATAAAGCCTGTTTGATCCGAGTGTACCAGGGCAGTAATGACAGAGTTCAGTCTTGTTGCCAAGATCTTGGCCAGGATCTTCGCATCAACGTTCAGCAACGAGATAGGGCGATACGAGGAACAGAGTGAAGGGTCCTTCCCCGGCTTCGGGATCACCACTATGACCGCCTCACCCATGGAAACAGGGAGCTCTCCCTGCTGCGCGGACACCGCGAATAGGGAATGTAGTCTGGGCACTAGTTCGTCTGCATAGTGTTTGTAGAACTCTACAGGAATTCCATCAGGCCCGGGCGTCTTGCCAGATTGCATAGATTTAAGGGCCCGCCGGATCTCCTGCACCGTGACAGGGGCGTCAAGTCGCTCACGGTAGGTCGCCGTAAGGACCGGAATGTCAATGTCTCCCAAATACTTCATTAGGTCCTCATCACCATAGTCCACCCTTGACTCATAGAGTGCACGGTAGAAGTCAGCAAAGCACTGATTAATACCCCCCGGAGAGCTTACCAGTTCCCCCGTGGGGCCCGTAACATGGGAGACACTAACCCCCCCCTCCTGCTCCCTGGAAAGCCAAGCCAGCATCCTACCCGACCTCTCCCCCTGTTCAAAAATCCTATGGGATTGAGCGAGTAGCTTTTTTTGGGTAAGTGAGGTACGGATATTAAGGACTTCCCCCGTCAGGAGCTGCAGGTGGGCATAGTGTTGGGGGTCACGGGTCCTAATAAAGGTCTCCTCTGCACTGGCAGCCTCCCTTTCCGCCCTCACTAAGTCTGCGCTGCGTTCCCTACGAACTCTGGCAATAATGGTCTGGTAGTGTCCTCTCGTGGAGGCTTTAAAGGCATCCCATACTATCCCGGTCCCCGCCGTGCCCTCATTGTCCGCCCAATAACCGGTCAATTCAGTTTGGAACTGGTCGTCCACAGAGGTGTCTGAGATCCAAAACCTGGACAGTCTCCACAGGCGAACAGGATGGCCCCATAGAAAAATCCAGCGCCAGAAGCAATGGTGCGTGATCCGAGATCCCCCTAGGCAAGATCTTCACATCTGTAACCCTTTGCAGGACCGGTCTGCCCGCATATACCAGGTCTATGCGGGAGAACGTCCTGTGGGAGGCCGAGTGGCAGGTGTAGGCCAAGTCCCGAGGAAGTTTCCACCTCCACACGTCCGTCAGTCCATAGACATCAGCCCATTCAGCCAACCCAGAGTAGTGTCGACCTCCAGGCGTCAGGCGATCCATATCTGGATCGGGGACCAAGTTAAAATCCCCCAAAAACACAGTATTATCAGAGGTGAACTCGGCCACCCTGCTCGTTATGTGGTTCAGCAGCAACAGGGAGGCTGGCGGGGGAAGATATAGACCCACTATGGTCCAGGTCAGCGAATGAATCACAGCATGAATTATGACGTATCTACCATCAGGATCGAGAATCAGGTCCAGGAGCCGGAACGGGAGGGACTTTAACACAAGTATACTGACCCCTCTAGAGAAGCTAGAATAGGTAGAGTGATAGTGGTGGCCCACCCATGGCTTTTTAAGTGAGAGAATTCTACTCCCCATGAGGTGCGTTTCCTGTAGGACACAGATATGCGGGTTATAAGACTTAATAAATTGGAACACCAGGGAGCGTTGGGTCGGGGAATTCAACCCCCTGGTGTTCCACGATAGGATATTAACTGCTGACATGGACCGTCAGATTAATAGGGGGGACAGGATGACACCGCATGACTCCCGGACCTGACCCCCAGACCCAGGATGTACACATCTGGAAACAGAGCAATGCCGAAGTATCAACGTTTTGAATGTAAAGCAAAAACATAATGAAAACAAAAACAACAAAAAGAAAAAAACAGATCAGAACAAGAAAAATAGCCCCAGAAGGGCAACAATCCCCACCCCCCACCCCACCCAACCCCCTAAAACTGAGGAGGGTATCCATCCCAAACAATAACAGCTCGCCGGCTGCAAAGGGGGTTCCGTGCAAGAGGCGAACTCAGCCCCCCAGATAAATTCTGGGGGGGGCCGAGCAACTGTCTGAGCGACTCTCTAAGTGCGAGACTTCCGCTGGTAATGCAACAAGCTGTAAGGGACAGGAGTTCAGGAGGATGGAAGCGGACAGGAACGCGTCCCAGCAGTACAGTCGATCCAGTGACAAGGGAGTAAACGTGGTATGGTCCCCAGTGTCACATGGGGGGATAAAAAGACCCAAAAAAGGGGAAAAAGGAGTGTTCTCCTGATCACGTCAGGGGCGCCAACTTGGGTTCCCACATCGGCGGGGGCCAGCCGTCACCATCGGAGCTGCACACACCAAGGAGATTAGCCGGGCACAACAGGTGCAACAACAGGTGTGAGAGCTCCGTCCAGGGGGCTAGTCTGCCGGCCCCACCGATATAGGCAAATTCAAAACAAGGGTGGTATCAAATAGTACATACCATGCGTCCAATCAGCGGGCCCGCGGCAGCGACTCCAACCAGACAGACACCTCCCTGGGATTAGTGAAGAAGCGGGTCGTCTCCCCGTCCTGTACTCTCAGACGGGCCGGGAAAAGGATGCTGTAACGGATGTTGCGCGACCTCAGAGTCACCTTGACCTGGTCGAACGACTTCCTGAGCTTCTGTGTTTCTACCGAATAATCAGGGAAGACCATCAGCTTGACGTTCTGGAATCGCAGGTCGCCCACGAGCCTGGAGGCACGGAGAACTTCGTCCCGATCCCGGAAGTTGAGCAGGCGGAGGATGAAGGTTCGCGGCGGGGTTCCAGGAGGTCCCGGCTTAGGAGGAATGCGGTGCGCCCTTTCCACCACATATTGGGGCGACATGCGAGCCTCGGGGAGGAGGGTACGCAGCATACCCTCTATAAAGCCTATAGGGTCACTCCCCTCTACCCCCTCGGGTAGACCGACAATGCGGAGGTTGTTGCGCCGGTTTCTGTTTTCGGCGTCCTCGGCTCTGTATTCAAGGGCTTTGACTTTGGTTTGGAGATTGCGGAGCGCTGCGCCCTGTTCTGCGACCACATCTTCAGTGTTACTAACTCTCTGCTCGGTCTCCGCCATCCTGGTCCTAAGCTTGTCCATGTCCTGGCGGATAAGGCCTACGTCCATCTGGACGGCCTCTATTTTTGTGGTTAAGGTGGACTGGCATGTGGCAATGGCCGCCATGACTTCCGCCAGCCAGGGCGGTCGGGCTTCAGCCGAGTCCATGGGGCCTATCTGTGAGGCCTTGTGGGAGCTCCGGGTGGTACGGCTTTGCACCGGGAGATCAGCGGGCGTTGGAGGGGGGTCCGGTAACGGTTGAGAAGTTAGTTTCCTGCCCCCTTTGTTGGACCTTGCACCCGAGCTCCGGCGCCGCATTCAGGGTGCTCACCGTGCACTGAAAATATAGTTGGCGGCTTTAGGGGTTCCCCCGTGTTCCCCCTGGAGAGTCACAAGAGGAGAAAGGGGGGGGAGAGGGGCCCGGCTGGACCGCCAGGAAAGGCCCCGGCTGCGGCCTAGCAGGTCGAGCGGGCCCGGACGCAGGACTGATGGATGGATGGATGGGTCAGCAGTCAGTGTGTCCACCTCTGTCCAGCCGCCCACAGCCCGCGTCAGCCCACCTCTCTCATGTGCAGGGGGCCGCAGCGCTCCTCCGCTCCGCTCCGGAGCTCCGATGTCCTCCAGGAAAGTCCGCGGCTGCGGCCTAGCAGCGCGAGCGGGCCCAGATGCAGGATGGACGGGGAAGCGAGCAGCAACCGATGCGTCCCCCACCACCTCCGCCGCCCACAGCCGCCGCCAGTGCACCAATCCGAATTGCAGGGGGCCTCAGCGCAGCTCCGGCCCGATCCGGACCCCCGAACGCCGCCAGGAAAGACCGCGGCCGCGGCCTAGTCACACGCGGACTGCCTCGCTTCCCTCTCTATTGCGCCCCACTCCCCCAGTCAGCAGGGGTGGATGAATCGGCCTCTAACTGCCCAGGATCCGGGTAAGAAGCAGAAAGCCGCGGAGCCCTCAGTAAAAGCAGCCGCTCACAGCGCCATCTTGGCCACGCCCCCCAGACCAACAGTTTACTGTCGAAATTTAAAGGGACCTTGCCAGGCCGCAACGCCAACTTTCCTCATCCAGGTCCAGACGTGACTCTCCGTCTAGGACCCATCAACATAGGCGATGCTCCCATTCCTCCTCCAGACACCACACCTACCGCCACGACAGCCGCTCTGATCGCAGGGCCTGCTGGGGATGTGGGACCCAGAGGGCAAATCTTTATGTGACCCTTGTTATGCCAAGGCTGTCGGGGAAAAAGTGTCTGAAAGCCGTCAAATGGAATCGCTAGTCAAGCGGGTGGTGCAGAAATCACTCAAGGAGTGGGGTACATCCCACACGCGGAGCCAGTCCACCACATTATCTGGCTCCCTGGCTGACGAGGCTCAGGAGGATCTGGGCCCATTCCAGCCTTTTGATGCCTCCCCCGAGTGTTCGGACAGTGAATTGGAGGGAGATGAATTTGTCGGTGGCTTCGAATTTACCCTTGTTTCCCCACTAATTAAAGCGGTCAAAGAGGCCCTTAAGTGGGAAGATTCTTCCAATTCCCCGACTAAGCAGAGGAAGTTCTTTAAGCATCTGGGGAAGGAACGTTCCAATTTTCCGCTTCTTTCTGAATTAAAGGATATTATTGACAAGGAATGGAGCAAGGTAGACAAGAAGACTTCTATGTAAAGTAAAACCTCCAGATTATACCCCTTCAAGACTGAGGAAGTGAAACATCTGGAAAACGCTCCCCTCGTAGAAGCAGCTCTGATGCAACTGGCCAAGCATGTCACTCACCCCTTGGAAGATGTGGTATCCTTCAAAGATGGGCTTGAGAGAAAAATAGACCAAGACCTTAAGAAGATTTATGGGCTAGCCGGTATGACTTGCAAACCCGCTTTGGCCCTTGCGGCCATGTCCAAGGCCAGGGAGGCCTGGACAGAGAACGTAGACTTCGTGCTCAGAGGAGTCTCAGAAGAACTGGCCAGGGGCTCGTCAGTTCAGGAGCTAAAGCTGGAAGTGGCCTTCCTGGGGGAGGCTTCGATCGACCTTATCCGACTGTTGGTCCGGACTATGCTGTCCTCGGTCACGGCTAAGTGGGCCTTGTGGCTACGCCCTTGGCTCGCCAATCTTCCATCAAAACCAGCCTGGTGTAGGATCCCCTTTGAGGGGCCCTCATTGTTCGGTAACAGACTGGACAGCGGCATAGCCCGGGCCATTAGTGGGAAGTCGGGCTTCCTGCCTCAGGCGTCTGTTTGCTCAGAAGAGGCCCCAGCGCTGAAGGTGCAGTACTGAGCGTTCAAGGGAAGCACGCTCTTATAGGCCTGGCCGAGACTTCAAAAGGAATTAGAGGAGAGGGCAGTCATCCTTCCAAAAGCCCGCTAAAAGCCAGGCGTCCAGTGGACGAGAGCCAGCTAAGTCGTTTTGAGATTGGGCCCGCCCAGGCAGGTTCGGTGGGGGCGCACCTGCTTCTTTTCCGGCACGTCTGGGTGGCCTCAATCTTGGACTACTGGACCATCAAGATGGTCTCCACAGGCCACACATGGTCCTTCTCCAGTACCCCTCCCCCCAGATTTTTTGCTACCACGGTCAGAAGAAAAGAAGCAGGTGTTACTGTCCTACATGGATCCGCTGATGGTACAGGGAGCCGCGGTGCGTGTCCCGAAAGGCGAAAAGTTCCAGGGGGTATACTCCCCTCTCTTCCTTGTACAGAAGAAAAACAGTTCATGGCGCCCCGTGATAGACTTAGGCTAATCTCAATCGACTTAAAAGATGCCTATTCTCATGTGCCTGTGGCAGAAGAATTCCGCAAATACCTCCGGTTCAGAGTCGGGCAAGTACATCTTCAGTTCACCTGTCTCCCTTTTGGGTTGACAACCTCACCCGAGTCTTTTCTAAAGTTCTTCTGGCTGTGGTGGCCCTCATCAGAGTAAAAAGGATACGCTTGTACCACTATCTCGAAGACCTCCTGTTACTGTCCCAAGACCAGGACCAGCTTCTGGTCCACAGGGAGCAGGTCATCTCTACACTGACCGAATTTGGGTGGCTCCTAAACCTGGAGAAAATCCATCTGGAAACAGTCCAGCGCCTGATATACTTAGGGGCCCAGTTCGACACGGTGGAAGGCACCATCTCCCTGCCAGTGGAGAAAATCCCA
The DNA here is from genome assembly GCA_029206835.1 of Rana muscosa. NCBI lineage: Eukaryota > Metazoa > Chordata > Amphibia > Anura > Ranidae > Rana > Rana muscosa. The sequence goes on from CM055120.1 coordinate 237,259,714, forward strand.
GTCATTCGGGAGAGAATCTCATGGGCTCTGAGCTCCTCACGCCTAAAGGCATCGCAGTGCCTAAGAATCATTGGCACGATGGTCTCTATGACCCCCATGGTCAAATGGTCTCTGTGGACGTTACGCCCTTTTCAGACAGGGTTTCTTCAACAATGGAATTCAGGGGACGACAATCAGTCCATCCACAAAACATCAGTGATGAGGAACAGTCTCTTCTGGTGGCTCCAGCGCAGAAATATGCTCACCTGCCACTCCTTTGCTCCCGTCTCATGGGTCACGGTCACGACCAATGCCAGTGGTGCCGGTTGGGGAGTCCTTTGCAGGTCAGAACTTGCACAAGGCAAGTGGGATGCCCGTCTTCACAACCTGGGCTCAAACGTCCTGGAAGTAAGAGCAGCCTGGTGTGCCCTTCGATCTTTGACTCATCTCCTGAAAGGGGAATCAGTTTTATTGAGAATGGACAACACCACAGCGGTCTTCTATGTGAAGAGGCAAGGGGGCACTCGGAGCCCCACCTTGCCCCAAGAAGTCAAGCCTATCGTGTTCTGGGATCAGAAAAACCTGACAATTCTTTGTCCCCGGAGTCCAGAACGTCCAAGCGGACTTCCTATCCCGCACACAGTTGGACAACAACGAGTGGTCTCTTCTTGTGCAGACGTTTGAGTAGATCGTGTCCCTGGGAGTCAATCCTGAAGTGGATCTATTTGCATCCCTCTGCAACTTCAAGATCAAGAAGTATTACACTCGGGGCCGTTGCAGCCAGGCCTTCGGAATAGATGCCCTGACAGATCAGTGGAGCTTCAACAGGGCATACGCATTTCCCCCGCTTCCGATCATCTTCAGGTTTTTGCGGAGACTCCAGGCGGAAGCAGTCGAGGTGGTGGTGGTAGCACCTTATTGGCCGAACAGGCCATGGTTTCCCCTCCTGACCCAGCTCAGTTTTCGGGATCCGGTGCCTCTTCCTCTCAGGCCGGACCTTCTTTCTCAGGGGGCAGTCCTGCACCCTTATCCGGCATTACTGAGACTGATGGTTTGGTTCTTGAGAGGGAGAGGCTGGAATCTCTTGGGTGCGCTTCAAGAGTGATTTCCACCCTTATGAGCTTAAGAAAGGCGAGCATGAATAAAGTCTATGGGAGAATATGGGCCAAGTTTGTCGAATTCTCATCCAGGATATCCTCAGCTTCCTTCAATCTGGCCTAGATCTGTCTCTATCCATCAGCTCTCTCAGGGTTCAAGTTTTAGCCTTGTCTGCCTTCTCCGGTACATCATGGGCTGTTCACCCTCTAATCCACAGTTCTTCCGTGGGGCAACAAGCCCCAAGCCCCAAAGAAGACCAAGATTTCCCAAATGGGATCTTCCCCTTGTCCTCGACTCACTGTCTGGACTCAGTGCCGCGGTATCTGCCCCGCTTTCTATTAGAGATCTTTCTGCAAGAGTCGCTTTCCTAGTAGCCATCACTTCGGCCAAAAAGGTTTCTGAGATCGGGTCCTTGGGTCATGAAGAACCATTCCTGACTTTCTTCCTGGACCGGGTGGTCCTCATCCCTATGCTCGGCTCAAATCCGAAAGTCACTTCAGTATTCCATGAGAACCAAGAAATCGTCCTACCTACATTCAGAACCCCGGGGTCCACCGAAGCTCATCCCCTGGATGTAGGCGAAATACTGAAGGAATACCTGCAAGCTACTTCCTCCTTTAGACGCTCCGACTACCTGTTCATTCTGTACTCCGGCAGTAATAGAGGGAAGCGAGCCTCGTCCAGAACGATTGCAGCCTGGATCGTCCAGTCCATCCAGCAGGCTTATAGGGCTAAGGGTTTGGCTCCTCCAGAGGCAGTGACAGCACATTCCACCAGGGGTATGGCGGTTTCGTGGGCGGCAGCCCGGTATGTGGCTCCAGACGTCATCTGCAAAGCGGCTTCATGGGCCTCCATTAATACCTTTATGTCACATTACTTCATAGAGTCTGCTTCTCTATCTTCTGTGAACTTTGGTTTAAGAATCCTGTCGGTTGACGGGCCAAAGTAAATTTATTTTTAATCAGCATACCCACCCGTGTGGTCTGGCTAGTTATTTTCCACACATAGACTGCCATGTAGTCTGTCAGGAAAACTGAAAATGTATTATCAATACTTATCGTAACTTTCCTTTCCTGATGGACTCCATGGCAGACGGAGTTCCCACCCATTAGTCAAGAATCGGCTAGTTACGGAACGCAGTCTCTGGCTGTGAGCTCAAATTTATGGGAGTGGGGTCCTATAGCATCGGAGAGGAGGTGGGGTCAACCCACACGTAGACTGCCATGGGGTCCATCAGGAAAGGAAAATTATGGTAAGTATTGATAATAAATTTTCCGTTATCTATGTGCCCTGTTCACACTGCAACAATGCCCTGGCTGCTGAGCAGTGCAGTGCAAAAAATTGCATACTGTGTGCATTTTTATGGCAGCTCACTGGAGCTCACCTAAATGCTTCATGTACTGTAGTGCTTAAATATTAATGAAATGTAATTTTGACATTTCAATAAAGTAAATAAAAAAAACATGATGCGACACACTTAAAGTGGTTATATACCCGCACTAAAATATAAAAAAAAAAAAACCTGTAAGGCATAATGAGCTAGTAGGCAGCATATACTAGCTCATTATGAAATACTCACCTTAGAACGATGCCTCGGCATCTGATCCCGGTCCACAAAGAGGGAGCTGACATGTTCTCTATGTGTTTCTTCTGGGTTTGCGGCTCCTGCGTGCATGCGGGAGTCCTCTTCCCGGCAAAGTCCGGCAGCGTCTGTCGGACCTTCAGCCGGGCCTTCACATTGCGAATGCGTCGCTTATGTCAGCGGCTGCATGCAAAGTGAATATCTCCTAAACCGTACAGGTTTTGGAGATATTCATTTTACCTACAGGTAAGCCTTATTAAAGGCTTACCTGTAGGTAACAAAGAAAAGGGTATACAATGACTTTAAATGTGCATTTCACCACCACTTCCTGGACCTTACACTAACAGGTGTCCACACAGTAGAAACCTGCATTTTTCTATGAGGGCTAGGGTGATCAGGACCTAAAGGGTGGGGGGACTGTGATGTGTACAGGAGGCTGTGATGTGTACAGGAGGCTGTGATGTGATCTGAATCGTAGCACAAACATGAGACTCTGACTTCAGCTGGAAGAAAATTCTATTGACCGGACCTCCGTGAATTTTAATTCAGTATCCCTGATGTTGGGTAATGGGATTAAGTAGTTTGAAAACCACATGCCATACAGGATGGGACTTTAGAGGTGCTGGAACCCCCTCCTCAGGATTAAGTAGGTTACGCAAGAAAGATAAGATTTTTGCTTTTGTTTTTGCTTTCAGTTCAGGCAAGATCAACAGGTATTTTCTGCCCTTGCTAAAAATGTTCTTAGGCTGAAAAAACAAAAAACTACTGCAGCCACCACATCTTTGGACTAGTAAATGGAAAAGATTACAACTCCTGGTGGGTTTTTATGTTGTATCTGTGTCCCCCTGGGAGGTTTTTCCTCAACTTTCTGCCCAGGAAGTGAGAACAACTCTCTTCAAAAAAAATTCCCTTTACGCAAATTGTCATTAGGCTAGTGTTGCCATTGAAAGCCTTTACCTATATTTCTGTTTTGGTAACAACCAAAAATTTTATATTTCCTGTCACTTTTAGTACTGGTGACAATGGTCACCAGGGCAAATAAAGAGCAGGAACACAGACAGTAATAACTGACAGAGATCTAAACCCTCACTGTAGGCAGGTGCAGGCTGTAGTTTACATGGTGCTGCTTCTCCAGGTAGAAAGGAGATAAAAAAGGGGAACTGTGTCCCTTTTAGGCTCCGTCAGCCATCTTTGGGAGGACAGTTGTTGTATTCGATGTTGAAATTCTGTGAGATTTGTGGCGACCATCTTGACAGGGAGACCTCATAAAAGGCATTTGGGCAAACCTGTGTGAGTGAAGACAGAGACAGAGCCCCACTGTCTAGGACAGGATTGATAGAGCAGGACTACAACAAAATTTGCAGAGGTGCCCGGAAACAACGGTCGGATAACAAGGCCACGGCTGCATCCAGCAGGCACAGGGCTTCCCAGAAAGCATCACAAGGCCACCACGCAGATTGGGTCCTCCTCGGGAGCATAAAGCACCTCTACAAGGAGCCCTGCTAAGTCAAGACCATGCATGGCTTCCCCAAACAGGCAGCAAAGTGATCCCAACATGGAGGTTAGTGGCCCCCACACTAACAATGCTGCTACCTCCTCCCTCACAACCGATCCCATTGCAGCCTTTCCAACATAGACCAACCAATATCTGATACCACCCTTAAAGAAATGTTATTGTCACTAAGGACATCCCTGCAATCTGATATATTAGCAGGCATCAATCAGTGCCAAGCAGAGGTCCAGGCTGTCTTTAAGCAGAGTAGACCACATTGAACAAAAAATGGGCGAATATACTTCTTTCAATATCCTAGTAGATGTGCACACAGCTCAGAGCAAAGAAGTAGCCTGGTTGAAATATGAAGTAGCAGACTTGGAGGACAGATCGAGAAGGAACAACCTCGAAATTCAAGGTGTCTCAGAAAATGTTTCAACCATCCAGCTGCAACAATATGCCCAAGCTTTGTTCTCCACACTGGTACCATCCATAACTGCTCAGGATCTCATAATAGATAGGATCCATAGGGTACCCAAGCCCTTGTTCCTTCCGGCATAGATACCCAGGGATGTTTTGTTGAGGATACACTTTTACCACATGAAAGAACAAATCCTACATGCATCTTGGAGGCCTGACAATGCACCACCTCAGTATGCAAACATACAGCTGCTCCCTAACTTGTCCAGGCATACTCTGCAATGTCGTTGCAACTTGGCAACTATTACCAAAGCCTTGAGGAACCACCCCGCGACACTATCCATAACCTACAATGGGATCATGTCCTCAATCACCACCATGGAAGAAGGCATGACTGCTTTGCGCCAGTGGGGCATTATCCCCCATCAAGCGCCAACCTCCACACACGCTTTGCAACTGCTGACACGCCAAGATTCATGGCAGGTGGTATCATACAAGAGCTCCAACAACAAGCACACCAACAGAGGCTCCTGATAAAGATGTTTGAATCCATTCAGTTCTCTCTCCAGTTCTGAAAGACCATTGTGTTTCTTTCTGTTTCCCCCAACTCCCTCAAGCAGTTCACACTGCTCACGGATCCGTCAAACGATCCTTTTGCTTATGGTTTCATTCCTGTTCTTGCCATTAACTTTGTTCTTGTGTTCTTCTTCTTACTCCTTGTTTAATACACACAGAGGTGCTCTATACAACATGCATGCTTCTGCTGACATCTGCACGACCGTTGTGTTACACCTAGGCAGACCAGAAGGACCCCACCTGAGGATGTTCAAGCCTGCTGGCACCAAGGCACTTAAAACCAAACCAAAGGAAATAGCCCTGGCCTGGAGGGAACTTCACCTATACAGTGAGTACTCCCAACATGCCATCACACACCTACACCTAATCTACAAAAAATGACCATTAACTGCCTATCTTTGAACACACAGGGGCTTAACCACCCTGCAAAGAGACATTCTATGTGGAAAGAGGCCACCAACTATAAAGCAGATATCCTGTATGTGCAGGAAACCCACTTCCAAACTGCTACAGCTCCTCGATGTTGACACAAGGACTATCCACATATTTTCCTAGCTCCTACGCCCGGACATAAAAAAAAGGAGGAGTTCTACAAGCATTGAGAAACTCGCTTTCCTTCCAACTCAAAGAAGCTATTGTAGATGATAGAGCTAAATACATTATAGTCACCTGTACCATTAAATCACTGCCTTACACTCTAGTGGCAGTCTATGCACCGAACTCCCATCAACTTAATTCCCTACGAAAATTACTAAAGCGTGTATTCTCCATAAAATATGGGAACCTCCTCATATGTGGAGATTTCAACTTAATTGTTGACCCCAAAAATGGACACCACAGCCAGAAAACCACCTCAAAATACAATCTCACGCCACCTCCTCCACGCAGAGGAACTGTTTGACGCCTGGAGATGTCACCATGCTAATGAGGGACTACACCTACTTCTCTCACAGGCATTGCTTGTATTCTCGTGTTGACATGTTCCTGATGAACAAATGGTGTCTTCCACTCATATTCATGACATCATGTGGTCTGACCACGCTGCGATTTCCCTATCAATTGCAGAAAAGGATCTCCCCCTCTTTCTCCCCTATCTGGCGCTGCAATATTAGACTCCTACAAGAACCTCATACCGCCCCAGTGGTCTCTCAGCATTTCAGGGATTTTTTTAGCAACAACAAAGACTCAGTAGAAGACCCGTACACATTATGGAATGCACATAAAGCATTCATGAGAGGCATACTCATACAACTAGGAGCTAGAGAGAAAAGACTCTACATTGCAAAACGTAACTCTCTGATTTCTCAAATCCACAGGTTGGAATCCCGCAATAAGACATCACCTAATCTATCACTCACAGACACCCTCTCCACACTCAGAGAGAGCTTAAGAGAACATCTTTCTCAACAGTATGATAGGCATCTCAGACACTTACAATTAGATTCCTACGCCAACGCCATTAGAGCTGGTAAATACCTAGCAAACAGAATTAAAGCAGCACGCACCAAAGAAAGAATAGCCCACCTCATCCACCCATTTCTTCACCATAAAATCATTAACCCACAAGAAATCGTGGATCAGTTCGCTGATTACTATGGAGCACTCTAACTTACAGGATGACTCCTTAACACCCCAACCGACTACTGAGAACTTACAATAATTCTTACAAGAGCTGAATCTTCCTACCCTCTCAGACACACACATTCAGGAACTAAATGTCCTGGTTATAACAACCGAGATAGAGTCAGTCATCCGCACACTGCCAAACGGCAAATCTGGCACCGATGGCTTCTCCAATTAATATTTTAAAGCATTCAGCAAGTCCTTTCCCCATATATGCAACAAGTCTTTACTAAAGCTGCAACATCCTCCTCCTTCCCCCCTGAGATACTGAGAGCCTACATAGTCACATTACCCAAACCAGGAAAAGACCACAATACGCCGGCCAACTTCAGGCCGATATCGCTCCTAAACTCTGATGTGAAAGTCTACGCTAAGCTACTAGCTAAGCGCCTAACAAACATCATCCCCTTTCTCATACAACGTGATCAGATGGGATTTGTGAAGGGGCGGCAGTAAATACTAATCATTATGCTGAAAAAACCCGAAGACCTTCTCTACTACTCTCCAAAGATGCAGAGAAGATGTTCGATGGGGTTCACTGGGGCTACATGACGATGGCTCTATCCAAGTTTGGATTTCATGGCCCCATACTCAATGCGATATTAGCTCTATACTCTTGCCCAACTGTTTAGGTACAGTTGTGCTCATAAATTTACATACTCTGGCAGAATTACATAGTTAGTCAGGTTGAAAAAAGACACAAGTCCATCCAGTTCAACCATAAAAAAACAAACAAAAATTAAATAATATCATACAATCCCATATACCCAATTCTACACCCACAGTTGATCCAGAGGAAGGCGAAAAACCCCAGCAGAGCATGATCCAATTTGCTACAGCAGGGGAAAAAATTCCTTTCTGATCCCCCGAGAGGCAATCAGATTTTCCCTAGATCAACTTTACCTATAAATGTTAGTACCCAGTTATATTATGTACATTTAGGAAAGAATCCAGGCCTTTCTTAAAGCAATCTACTGAGCTGGCCAGAACCACCTCTGCAGGGATGTCATGGATATGCATTAATGTCTGTCTGCCATCTTACCTTTCCTCCTCATGTGTCCATCTTAGAGGCCAGAACCCTTTCACCTGGCTTCCTTTATAATCTCCTCCCAGCCTGACTCCACCCCAGGCCCTATCACAGAACACTATATTAACCTGTGCACTGCAAGCCTGCTTTGCTGATCAACGTGTTTGTTAGGCATTGTGTGTTTGGGTTCCTGCCTGCCGTGTGCTACGTCTGTCTCTCTGTTACATATTTGGCTTGTCCCCGACTATCCCTGTCTGCTCGTGCCCCTTGACCTTTGGCTTGTCCTTCGTTATCCTTTTCTGCTTGTGGCCCTTGACCTTCTGCTGGTTATTCGTTACTCTTATATCTTGTGCTGCTGCTTCCCCTCTTTTCCCCTTATCCTATGGGGCATGATCTAGGAGACTCTAGGGGCCACGACCTGGACCCAGCCTGCAGCATAACATCCTCAACACTAGAGGCTCTGGAGAAGACCTGCTGGGTCTTAGACTCCGCGCCCTGGGGAATCTTGGCTCTAGCTTCCGTTAGGATCCCGGTTGTGCTCCTCTGGTCCCGCTTTCCACAACCACCCAGTTTCCTATCTGCAGCAGTCAGCCATAGGGTTCACTACCTTGCGGTGCACTCCTGTCCCCCTAGACTTGAGACCCAGGAATCAGATCAGACTCAGGTGATGCGATTCCTCCAGGATCTGTCTTCTCGCTTCGAGCAGCTTCAGACCTCCGTGGGAACCCCAAATCTGCAACCTCAAGTACAACCAGCGGCTGCGCCTTTCGCATCAGTCGCAGCCACACATTCACTAGAACTGCCAGCTCCGTTCCGTTTCTCTGGGGACTCCAAGGCCTGCAGGGGGTTTCTCAGCCAATGTACGATTCATTTTGAGCTTCAGCCTCAAAACTTCCTGTCTGATCGGGCTAAGGTAGCCTATATCATCTCCCTCCTCTCCGGTGAAGCTTTAGCCTGGGCTGCCCCCCTGTGGGAAAGGAATGATTCGGTGGTTTCCATCCTGTCCGACTTCTTTGAGCTCTTTCGGAACATCTTCGAGGAGCCGGCTCTGGCTTTTTCAGCAGCTAGTGCTGTCTTACGTCTTTGCCAAGAAGCTAGTTCAGCGGGACAATACGCTCTTCAGTTCCGTATCGACACAGCTGGATTGAGCTGGAATAATGAGGCCCTGGTCGCTACCTTTTTACATGGCCTCTCTGACCGAGTGAAAGACGAATTAGCGGAAAGAGCCATTCCCATCGGTCTGGACGATGTAATTTCTTTGTGCAACCAGATCGACATTCGTTTTCAGGAGAGGTCGCTAGAAAAAAGACGCCAGCACTCTTTGGGTCCTAGCCAGTCTGAGCTCCCCTCCCTTCGTCCAGTGGAGCATCTTCTGCCTGCTGAGGGACCTATGCAGCTGGGCCGGACCAGACTAACCCCAGAAGAACGTGCTAGGCGCAGAACTCTGGGCTTGTGCCTCTATTGTGGGGGCAAGGGTCATTTTCGTGACTTTTGCTCGCTTCTGTCCGGGAAACGCTCGGGCCTAATACATTTGGAAGGTGGAGTATTGGACCCTGAAACATCACCTTCTCGCCTTCTCCTGCCGGTGTTCCTTCATGTGGGCACTTCTCCTCAATCAACCCTTGCATATCTGGATTCAGGGGCAGCCGGCAATTTTATGGATTGGGGAACTGCTTCTTCTATGAAGCTTACCCTTTCACCTCTCGCTACCCCATTGGTAGTCTCGGCTATTGATGGCACTGTTCTCCCAGGGGGCCCTATTCGCTTCCAGACGCTACCCATTAGGATGTCGGTAGGGATTCTCCACCAGGAGTGGATATCCTTTCTCATTCTACCCAAGGCCTCTACCCCCATTGTATTGGGCCTTCCTTGGCTGCAGCTCCACTCTCCACATGTGGACTGGGCCTCTGGGCAGGTCTTGGCTTGGGGTCCCTCATGTTTCTCGTCATGTCTTCTCAAGGTGGCCCCCAAAGAGAGACTTCCGGTTGCTACCACTTCTGTTTCTTCTGATCTTCCCGCTGCATACAGCGATTACCGGGATGTGTTCTGTAAGAAATCAGCTGAGGTGCTTCCTCCCCACAGGTCTTTTGACTGTGCTATTGATCTTGTCCCCGGAGCATCTCTGCCCAGGGGTTGTACCTACCCTCTGTCCATCCCAGAGACCCAGGCCATGTCTGAGTATGTTGCAGAGAATCTGGAGAGAGGTTTCATCCGGAAATCCGTATCACCTGCAGGGGCAGGGTTCTTTTTCGTTGCCAAAAAGGATGGTACCCTAAGACCCTGTATCGACTATCGAGGTTTAAACGCGGTTACTATTAAAAATCGATACCCCCTACCCTTAATATCTGAACTATTCGATAGGTTGAAGGGTGCCTCCATTTTCACCAAGTTGGATCTCAGAGGCGTACAATCTCATTCGAATACGGGAGGGTGACGAATGGAAGACTGCATTCAACACTAGAGACGGGCATTACGAATACCTGGTGATGCCTTTTGGTTTGTGTAATGCCCCAGCTGTGTTTCAAAACTTCGTCAATGAAATCTTCAGAGATCTGCTGTACCAGTTTGTTGTCATCTATCTGGATGACATTCTGATCTTTTCTGAAAATCTGCTTGTCCACAGAAATCATGTCCGCACTGTACTTCAGCGTCTTAGAGAGAACAATCTCTATGCCAAGCTGGAGAAATGTTCCTTTGAATGTTCTGAGGTCCTGTTTTTGGGGTGCTTTGTCTCATGTTCGGGTCTTCATATGGATCCTGCGAAGGTCTTGGCTATTACCAACTGGCCTCTTCCTGCTAGCCTCAAGGCCACACAGCGCTTTCTTGGCTTCACAAATTATTATAGGCAGTTCATAAGGAATTACTCTTCCATTGCTGCGCCTATTATCACTTTAACCAAGAAGGGTGCGAATGCCAAAGACTGGCCCCCCGAAGCTGTCTCTGCATTTCACGACCTGAAACAGGCCTTTGTTTCTGGACCTCTCTTGAGGAGACCAAATCCTGGGGATGCATTTTTTATTGAAGTAGACGCTTCCTCAATGGGGGTGGGAGCTGTGCTTCTTCAAATCTTTGAGAAGAAACGTCAACCGTGTGCGTTCTTCTCCAAAAAAAATTCTTAGGCAGAGAGGAATTATGCCATCGGTGAACGGGAACTTCTCGTGATTAAATTGGCGTTAGAGGAGTGGCGTCATCTCTTCGAGGGTTCCCCTCACTCCATAACGATCTTTACTGACCACAAGAATTTACAGTATCTACAGAATGCTAAACGTCTGAATCCTAGACAGGCCAGGTGGAGTCTCTTCTTTGCCCATTTTAATTTCACGATTACTTACAAACCTGGTTCCTGCAACGGTCGGGCTGATGCGTTCTCTAGGTCATTTGACACTTTTGACGAGGGTCCGCCCCTGAACCTGAGCCGATCATTCCAACCTCGTGCATTGCTGCCCACTCTACCACCCTGAAGTCAAAGATTCCGCCTTGTAAGACCTTTGTCCCCACTGAGCTAGGAGCTAAGATCCTTCGTTGGGGACATGATTCCAAGTTGGCAGGTCATTCTGGATTCCTCCGATCCTTCTTACTCATTAGTCGTCACTACTGGTGGCCTAATCTCCGCTCAGACGTCAAAGACTACGTTAAGGCTTGTCATGTCTGTGCTCAGTCTAAATCCTCCACACAAGCTCCTGCTGGTCTCCTCATGCCCTTGCCCATTCCTAAGGAGCCCTGGGCTCATATTGCCATGGATTTTATCACCGACCTCCCACTGTCGGAGAATAATACAGTCATTTGGGTGGTAATCGACCGGTTCTCCAAGATGGCTCATTTTGTTCCTCTTCCTGGTCTTCCTTCTGCCCCTGCCTTGGTTCCCATTTTCATTCGAGAAATTCTCCGCCTTCATGGGGTTCCTTCTCATATTGTTTCCGACAGGGGAGTCCAATTTACGTCTCGTTTTTGGAGAGCCTTTTGCAAATCCCTCAATATTGTCTTGGATTTTTCCTCTTCTTACCATCCCCAATCCAATGGACAGACTGAGAGGGTTAATCAGGAGTTGGAGGTCTTTCTTCGCACCTTTGTGTCTTCTCACCATGACGATTGGTCCTCTCTTCTCCCGTGGGCAGAATTCTCCCATAACAATTATGTGAATACCAGTTCGCAGAAGACACCCTTTTTCACAGTTTATGGAAAACACCCTCAACTTCCTCTTCCCATGATCTGTTCTCCAGATATTCCAGCTTTGGCTTCGGTTCAGGAGTCTCTCAATTCCGTTTTGGGGTGACGTTCATGATTCCCTCCGGGCAGCTGCTGAAAAATTCAAAGGCTTTGCCGACCGCCGCAGGCGTAAACCGCCTTCTCTTCAGCCAGGGGACAAAGTCTGGCTCTCTACCAGGAACATCAAGCTCCGAGTTCCTTCTCTGAAGTTTGCTCCACGATTCATTGGTCCTTACACGGTAACTGCTAAACTGAATCCGGTTTGTTTCAAACTCCAGATTCCTAAGAACCTTAAAATCACTAACTCCTTCCATGTTGCCCTTCTAAAGCCTTTAGTCCTCAATAAATTCTCTCGTCCTCTCCCTACCGTGGCGCCTGTCTCTGAGGATAATCAGGAGTATGAGGTCAGTCAAATTCTGGACTCCCGACTTTGTAAAGGCGTTCTTCAGTACCTCGTTCATTGGAAGGGGTTTGGTCCTGAGGAGAGGTCTTGGATCACTGCATCTGAGGTCTTTGCATTCCGTCTGTTAAAGGAGTTTCATCTGAAGTTTCCCTCTAAACCTGGGCCCAGGCGGGGAAGGGGGAGGCCTCGTAAGAGGGAGGGTACTGTCATGGATATGCATTAATGTTTGTCTGCCATCTTACCTTTCCTCCTCATGTGTCCATCTTAGAGGCCAGAACCCTTTCACCTGGCTTCCTTTATAATCTCCTCCCAGCCTGACTCCACCCCAGGCCCTATCACAGAACACTATATTAACCTGTGCACTGCAAGCCTGCTTTGCTGATCAACGTGTTTGTTAGGCATTGTGTTTTTGGGTTCCTGTCTGCCGTGTTCTACGTCTGTCTCTCTGTTACATATTTGGCTTGTCCCCGACTATCCCTGTCTGCTCGTGCCCCTTGCCCTTTGGCTTGTCCTTCGTTATCCTTGTCTGCTTGTGGCCCTTGACCTTCTGCTGGTTATTCGTTACTCTTATATCTTGTGCTGCTGCTTCCCCTCTTTTCCCCTTATCCTACGGGGCGTGAGCTAGGAGACTCTAAGGGCCGCGACCTGGACCCAGCCTGCAGCATAACATCCTCACCACTAGAGGCTCTGGAGAAGACCTGCTGGGTCTTAGACTCCGCGCCCTGGGGAATCTTGGCTCTAGCTTCCTATAGGATCCCGGTTGTGCTCCTCTGGTCCCGCTTTCCACAACCACCCAGTTTCCTATCTGCAACAGTCAGCCATAGGGTTCACTACCTTGCGGTGCACTCCTGTCCCCCTACCGTGTGCATCTGTCACCTGGCCACAGGTGACCTGACAAGGGAGTCTATTCCACATTTTCACAGCTCTTACTGTGAAGAAACCTTTCCGTATTTGGAGATGAAATCTCTTTTCCTCTAGACGTAAAAAGTGCCCCCTTGTCCTCAGTGTTGATGGTAAAGTAAATAACTCAACACCAAGTTCACTATATGGACCCCTTGTATATTTGTACATGTTGATCATATCCCCCCTTAATCTCCTCTTCTCAAGAGTGAATAAATTCAGTTCCTCTAATCTTTCCTCATAGCTGAGCTCCTCCATGCCTCTTATCAGTTTGGTCGCCCTTCTCTGCACTTCACCTCCAGTTCCCCAATATCCTTTTTGAGAACTGGTGCCCAAAACTGAACTGCATATTCCAGATGAGGTCTTACTAATGATTTGAACAGGGGCAAAATTATATCTCTCTCTCTGGAGTCCATACCTCTCTTAATACAAGAAAGGACTTTGCTCGCTTTGGAAACCGCAGCTTGGCATTGCATGTTATTATTGAGCTTATGATCTACCAAAACCCCCAGATCCTTCTCCACTACGGATTCCCCCAGTTTTACTCCCCCTAGTATGTATAATGCATGCATATTCTTAGCCCCCAAGTGCATAACTTTACATTTATCAACATTAAACCTCATCTGCCACATAGTTGCCCAATTAGACATTGCATTGAGGTCGGCTTGTAAATTGGAGACATCCTGTAAGGACGTTATTCCACTGCATAGCTTAGTGTCATCTGCAAAGACAGAAATGTTACTTTTGATCCCAGACCCAATATCATTTATAAAGATATTAAAAAGTAAGGGTCCCAGCACTGAACCTTGGGGTACACCACTGATAACCTTAGACCATTCAGAGGAAGAATCATTAACGACTACTCCCTGAATTCTGTCTTTTAGCCAGTTTTCTATCCATTTACAAACTGATATTTCCAAGCCTGTAGACTTTACCTTATACATTGTCAAGGTCACCTGTGGCCAGGTGACAGATGCACACCGTAGGGGGACAGGAATGCACCGCGAGGTAGTGAACCCTATGGCTGGCTTCTGCGGATAGGAAACTGGGTGGTTGTGGAAAGCGGGACCAGAGGAGCACAACCGGGATCCTAACGGAAGCTAGAGCCAAGATTCCCCAGGGCGCGGAGTCTAAGACCCAGCAGGTCTTCTCCAGGGCCTCTAGTGGTGAGGATGTTATGCTGCAGGCTGGGACCAGGTCGCGGCCCCTGGAGATTCCTAGCTCACGCCCCGTAGGATAAGGGGAAAAGAGGGGAAGCAGCAGCACAAGATATCAGAGAACCGAATAACAAGCTGAAGGTCAGGGGCCACAAGCAGACAAGGATAACGAAAGAACGAGCCGAAGGTCAAGGGTCACGAGCAGACAGGGATAGTCGGGGACAAGCCAAATATGTAACAGAGAGACAGACGTAGCACACGGCAGGCAGGAACCCAAACACACGATGCCTAACAAACACGTTGATCAGCAAAGCAGGCTTGCAGTGCACAGGTTAATATAGTGTTCTGTGATAGGGCCTGGGGTGGAGTCAGGCTGGGAGGAGATTATAAAGGAAGCCAGGTGAAAAGGGTTCTGGCCTCTAAGATGAACACATGAGGAGGAAAGGTAAGATGGCAGACAGACATTAATGCATATCCATGACAGTACCCTCCCTCTTACAAGGCCTCCCCCTTCTCCGCCTGGGCCCAGATTTAGAGGGAAACTTCAGATGAAACTCCTTTAACAGACGAGGTGCAAAGACCTCAGATGCAGTGATCCAAGACCTCTCCTCAGGACCAAACCCTTTCCAATGAACGAGGTACTGAAGAACGCCTTTACATAGTCGGGAGTCCAGAATTTGACTGATCTCGTACTCCTGATTATCCTCAGAGACAGGCGCCACGGTAGGGAGAGGACGAGAGAATTTATTGAGGACTAAAGGCTTTAGAAGAGCAACATGAAAGGAGTTAGTGATTTTAAGGCTCTTAGGAATCTGGAGTTTGAAACAAACCGGATTCAGTTTAGCAGTTACCGTGTATGGACCGATGAATCGTGGAGCAAACTTCAGAGAAGGAACTCGGAGCTTGATGTTCCTGGTAGAGAGCCAGACTTTGTCCCCTGGCTGAAGAGAAGGCGGTTTACGCCTGCGGCGGTCGGCAAAGCCTTTGAATTTTTCAGCAGCTGCCCGGAGGGAATCATGAACGTGACCCCAAACGGAATTGAGAGACTCCTGAACCGAAGCCAAAGCTGGAATGTCTGGAGAACAGATCATGGGAAGAGGAAGTTGAGGGTGTTTTCCATAAACTGTGAAAAAGGGTGTCTTCTGTGAACTGGTATTCACATGATTGTTATGGGAGAATTCTGCCCACGGGAGTAGAGAGGACAAATCGTCATGGTGAGAAGACACAAAGGTGCGAAGAAAGACCTCTAACTCCTGATTAACCCTCTCAGTCTGTCCATTGGATTGGGGATGGTAAGAAGAAGAAAAATCCAAGACAATATTGAGGGATTTGCAAAAGGCTCTCCAAAAACGAGACGTGAATTGGACTCCCCTGTCGGAAACAATATGAGAAGGGACCCCATGTAGGCGGAGAATTTCTCGAATGAAAATGGGAACCAAGGCAGGGGCAGAAGGAAGACCAGGAAGAGGAACAAAATGAGCCATCTTGGAGAACCGATCGATTACCACCCAAATGACTGTATTATTCTCAGACAGTGGGAGGTCGGTGATAAAATCCATGGCAATATGGGCCCAGGGTTCCTTAGGAATGGGCAAGGGCATGAGGAGACCAGCAGGAGCTTGTGTGGAGGATTCGGACTGAGCACAGACATGACAAGCTTTAACGTAGTCTTTGACGTCTGAGCGGAGATTAGGCCACCAGTAGTGACGACTGATGAGTAGGAAGGATCGGAGGAATCCAGAATGACCTGCCACCTTGGAATCATGTCCCCAACGAAGGATCTTAGCTCTTAGCTCAGTGGGGACAAAGGTCTTACCAGGCGGAATTTTTGACTTCAGGGTGGTAGAGTGGGCAACAATGCATGAGGTTGGAATGATCGGCTCAGGTTCAGGGGCGGACTCCTCGTCCAAAGTGTCAAATGACCTAGAGAGCGCATCAGCCCGACCGTTGCAGGAACCAGGTTTGTAGGTAATCGTGAAATTAAAACGGGCAAAGAAGAGACTCCACCTGGCCTGTCTAGGATTCAGACGTTTAGCTTTCTGTAGATACTGTAAATTTTTGTGATCGGTAAAGATCGTTATGGAGTGAGGGGAACCCTCCAAGAGATGACGCCACTCCTCTAACGCCAATTTAATTGCGAGAAGTTCCCGATCACCGATGGCATAATTCCTCTCTGCCTGAGAATTTTTTTTGGAGAAGAACGCACATGGTTGGCGTCTCTTCTCAAAGATTTGAAGAAGCACAGCTCCCACCCCCATTGAGCAAGCGTCCACTTAAATAAAAAATGCATTCCCAGGATTTGGTCTCCTCAAGAGGGGGCCAGAAACAAAGGCCTGTTTCAGGTTGTGAAATGCAGAGACAGCTTCGGGAGGCCAGTCTCTGGCATTCACACCCTTCTTGGTCAAAGCGATAATAGGCGCGGCAATGGAAGAGTAATTCCTTATGAACTGCCTATAATAATTAGTGAATAGTGATGAGCCGAACACCCCCGGGTTCGGTTCGCACCAGAACCCGCGAACGGACCGAAAGTTCGTACGAACATTAGAACCCTATTAAATACAATGGATGCGAACGTTCGAATTCTAAAGTGCTAATTATAACAACTATTATGCATGTTATTGTCCTAAAAAGGGTTTGGGAACCCGGGTTCTGCACCAGGGGACATGTATCAATGCAAAAAGAAGTTTTAAAAATGGTCGTTTTTCGGGAGCAGTCATTTTAATGATGCATAAAGTGAAAAAAAAAAAGTCAAATATTCCTTTAAATATCGTACCTGGGGGGTGTCTAAAGTATGCCTGTGAAGTGCCACGTGTTTCCCGTGTTTAGAACTGTCCCTGCACAAAATGACACTTCTAAAGGAAAAAAAAGCCATTTAAAACTGCTTGCGGCTTTAATGTAATGTCTGGTCCAGGTAATATGGATGAAAATCTTTAAGAAAAATGGCATAGCTACCCCATGACCCCCCCCCCCCCTACCCCAGCCCATTACCAGCCCCTTTGGGTCTTGTATGGATATTAAGGGGAACCCCGCACATAAAATAAAAAAGGCCCTATATACTCTGAACAGCCGTATACAGGCGGTGCATACAAGACAGGGACTGTAGGTTTGTTCTTATGTAGAATCTGTTTGTAATTTTGAACAGGTACATTGTTGAAGTGTAGCTCCAGCCCAAAAATCTATTTTTAAACTTTTTGGAAAACATAGGTAAGGGTTATCACCCCTGTAACATTTGTTTTGCTGTCTGTGCCCCTGTTCAGAACATTTCACCTCACTTTCCGTCCCAATGTCAACTGTTTTTGAAATGTGGTGTTTTTCTTGAAACAAGGATTGCTGATAAAGCATCAGTACAGAGGAGACACCTTTCTCCCATATTTATTCTTACAGGAGAGAATTTTCCTTCCTAGGGGTAGATTTCCTCTCACTTCCTGTTGTCTTCTTGCGTTTGCAAGTAGGAGTCGTTTGTAAGTTGGATGTTTGAAAGTAGGGACCTGCCGTATATACTCTGCAGAAATAGGCCCCTTAGTTGTTGGTGTTGGCACAACACTGTAAGCACTCACAGTTACTCTTGGTTGGTGCTGGAACGCCCTGCTGTCAACTATTATATCAGGAATTTTAATTACATATAATTGTTGAACAGTGGTAGTAAAAATTGGGCCTTTGATGGTGGTGCTGGTGCCACAACACTGTAAGCCCTGACAGTTACTCTTGGTGGGTGCAGCAATGGGCCCTGCTGTGAATTATTAGATCAAGAATTGTAATTGCATGCCCCTGTTGAACAGGGGCTGAAAAATTGGGCCTTTCGTGGTGGTGGTGGTGGTGGTGGTGTTGCCACAACACTGTAAGCCCTCAGAGTTACTCTTGGTGGGTGCAGGAATGGGCCCTGCTGTGAATTATTAGATCAAGAATTGTAATTACATGCCCCTTTTGAACAGGGGCTGAAAAATTGGGCCTTTCGTGGTGGTGGTGGTGGTGGTGTTGCCACAACACTGTAAGCCCTCAGAGTTACTCTTGGTGGGTGCAGGAATGGGCCCTGCTGTGAATTATTAGATCAAGAATTGTAATTACATGCCCCTTTTGAACAGGGGCTGAAAAATTGGGCCTTTCGTGGTGGTGGTGGTGGTGGTGGCGTTGCCACAACACTGTAAGCCCTCAGAGTTACTCTTGGTGGGTGCAGCAATGGGCCCTGCTGTGAATTATTAGATCAAGAATTGTAATTGCATGCCCCTGTTGAACAGGGGCTGAAAAATTGGGCCTTAGGCACTGGTGGCACAACACTACAACCCCTCACAGATACGTTACTTGGAGCACAGCAATGAGCCCTGTTGCAAAGTATTGCTTCAAAAATTGTAATGACACGCCCCTGTTAAACAGGGGCTGAAAAATTGGGCCTTAGGCACTGGTGCCACAACACTCCAACCCCTCACAGATACTGTACTTGGAGCACAGCAATGAGCCCTATGGCAAATTATTGCTAAAAAAATTGTAATTACACGCCCCTGTAAAACAGGGGCTGAAAAATTGGGCCTTAGCCACTGGTGGCGGCACCCATAAACAAAAATGATCTTCCAAGCTATCATCATCAATCGTATCATTGAGGACTCGGAGGAGGAGGATAGCCAGTCAACATAACAGCACAGGCACTCAGCATCAGCATCAGTCTTGAAGGGATGTGACATGTTAAAATCAATTAGTCTGTTATATCAGCATCAGGTGTGTGGTAGCTGGTGGTGATCCAAGACTGGTTCATCTTGATGAAAGTCAGTCGATCAACCGAGTCGGTGGACAGGCGCACCCTGTGATCCGTGACAAATCCTCCAGCAGCACTGAATGTGCGTTCCGAAAGAACGCTGGATGCAGGACAGGCCAGTAGCTCAATTGCATACTGTGCAAGCTCTGGCCAGTGATCCATCCTCAAGACCCAGTAAGCCAGAGGATTTTCGGTGGGGAAGGTGTCCAAGTCTGACCTTGCCCCTAGATATTCCTGCACCATGTTTATCAGACGCTGGCGATGGTTGCTGGAACCGATCATACTTTGGGGCTGCGGACTAAAGAATTGTCTGAACGCATCGGTCAGACGGCCACCTTCCCCACCGCTCCTTCTTTGACTGGCCGAAGCCTCAGCAACTCGTTGTCCAGGACCAGGAGTTTGTAACCTCCCAGTCTCTGGGAACGCGTTGCACAGACCTTTCTGCAAGGCCTCCCGGAGTTGTCTCATCCTCTGCTCCCTCTGCGACGGTAACATAAGGTCCGCAACCTTACCCTTGTACCGTGGATCAAGGAGAGTGGCCAGCCAGTAATGGTCCCTCTCCTTGATCCGAAGAATACGAGGATCCTTCCGCAGACTTTGCAGGATCAGGGAGGCCATGCAGCGTAGGTTTGCTGAGGCATTCGCTCCGGAGTCCTCTGGGTCACTAAGGACGACATGATCCGCAGCCACCTCCTCCCAGCCACGTACAAGTCCACTGGTTTCTTGGGACTGTAAATCATCCCTAAAAGACTGCTGCTGATGATGCTGAGTGCCAGCCTCCACCTCCATGCTGACACAATCCTCCTCCTCCTCCTCCTCCTCTTCCTCTTCCTGTGCGATGGGTGGGACAGAAGGAACACTGTCTGGGTAAAGGGGGCCTTGAGAGGCAAGGAAGTCCTCCTCTTCCTGCCTCTGTTCTGCCTCAAGTGCCCTGTCCATTATTCCACGCAGCGTGTGCTCCAACAGGTGGACAAGAGGTACAGTGTCACTGATGCATGCACTGTCACTGCTCACCATCCTCGTGGCCTCCTCAAATGGTGCCAGGACAGTGCATGCATCCCTGATCATGCCCCACTGGCGTGGAGAAAAAAAACCAAGCTCCCCTGACCCTGTCCTGGTGCCGTAGTCGCACAGGTACTCATTGATGGCCCTCTGCTGCGTGTGCAGCCGCTGCAGCATGGCCAACGTTGAGTTCCACCTGGTGGGCATGTCACATATAAGGCGGTTCTTGGGCAGGTTCAACTCCTTTTGCAGCTCAGCCAGGCGAGCACTGGCATTATAAGATCTGCGGAAATGCACACAGACTTTCCTGGCCTGCCTCAGGACATCCTGTAAGCCCGGGTACCTGCCCAAGAACCGCTGCACCACCAGGTTAAGGACGTGAGCCACACAGGGCACATGGGTCAGTTGTCCCTGTCGGAGGGCGGAGAGGAGGTTGGTGCCATTGTCGCAAACCACCATTCCTGGCTTAAGCTGGCGTGGCGTCAACCACCTCTCGGCCTGGCCCTGCAGAGCAGACAGGACCTCTGCCCCAGTGTGGCTTCTGTCCCCCAAACACACCAGCGCAAGCACGGCATGGCATCTTTTTGCCTGCATACTTGCGTAGCCCCGTGAACGGCTACGGAGCACCGCTGGTTCATAGGACAAACCACAGGAAGAGGCCATGGAGGAAGAAGAAGAGGAGGGGGTGGAGGAGAGAGGTGTGTCACAACCAGTAGTAGCATTTTGGAGGCGTGGCGGTGGAACAACCTCCAACACTACTGCACCTTGTCCTGCATCCTTCCCAGCTGCCAAAAGAGTGACCCAATGGGCCGTGAAAGAAAGGTAACGTCCCTGTCCATGCCTGCTGGACCATGAGTCAGCGGTAATATGCACCTTACCGCTGACCGCCCTGTCCAGCGAGGCCAAGACATTGCCTTCCACATGCCGGTAGAGAGCCGGAATAGCCTTCCGTAAGAAAAAGTGGCGTTTGGGAACCTGCCACTGAGGAACCGCACATTGCACAAACTCACGGAAGGGGGCCGAGTCTACCAACTGAAAAGGCAGCAGTTGAAGCGCTAGCAATTTAGCCAAGCTAGCATTCAACCGCTGGGCATGTGGATGGCTGGGAGTGAACTTCTTTTGACGGTCCAGCAGCTGGGGCAGGGAAATTTGCCTGCTAGAATCGGACGTCGGTGTACTGCTAGCAGAGTGGCCGCAAGTACTTGGCTGTGACACACCTAATTCTACACCTTCATTCCTCTCAGTGCATGTTTCAGAGAGGACTGAAGTTATAGTGGGGTTGGAGATCCCAGCTGATGCGGTGCAAGGAGAGGTCCGCTTTGTTCTTTGGTGTGGGTCTTTGAGGTAGGCTTGCCAACGAGCTGCATGGCAGGTCAACATATGTCTGGTCAGGCATGTGGTACCCAAGCGGCTGATGTTTTGGCCACGCGATATACGCTTGAGACATATGTTGCAAACAGCAGCTGTGCGATCTGATGCACTAGCCTCAAAAAAGGCCCACACCAAGGAACTTTTTGAATGACGGGCAGAGGCAGCGCCCTGCACAGGCGGAGCTCTGCGGTGTGATTCCGTCGGTGTACTGCCCTTACGCTGGCCACCAAAGGGCATCCTGCCTCGTTGGAGATGTGCCTCCTCCTCATCCTCCTCCTCCTCCTCTCTCCTATTAGGCACCCACGTGGAGTCAGTGACCTCATCATCCCCTCCCTCCTCATCACTGGAGCCAATCTGGCAGTATGCTGCAGCTGCTGGAACATGACTGCCAGATTGGTGTCCTTCTTGAGCATCCCCTCTGTCTGCTCTCACGCTACTGCCTTCCTGTAGCTGGGTTTCATCATCAGACCCTTCGAAACGCTGGGCATCCTCCTGGAGCATGTACCCAACACTGTGCTCAAACAGTTCGGGGGACTCCTCAGGAGGAGGACATGGTGGGTCTAGGGAAGGAGTGACTGATGATGAGTCTGACATTGATACCAGGGAAGAGGACGCTTTGGCAGCTGCTTTGCCAGTACCCTGAGCCTGGGTGAGAGAGGATGAGGAGGAGGAGGAGGGCTTGGTCATCCACTCTACCAAGTCTTCGGCATGATGTGGCTCAACATGTCCAGCTGCCGAAAAGAAGGACAAGCGTGTCCCATGGCCATGTGCTGATGACAATGCACCGCGTCCACGACCAGCACTGTTGCCCCCAGACACAGAGCCTGCTTGCCCTCTTTTATTGCCTCCTGACTGTCTGCCTCTCCTTGTTTGCCTTCCAGACATTCTAATAGATGGCCTGCAGGGAGATGGGAAAAAAGCAATAAGGGCTACCTTCAGGTGTCCTTCTCTGTCCCTTTACTTAAGGATTTCTAAATATGGTTGAGGATTATTGCTTTTGCACAGAATAGCACAACGACAATTTCCCTGACTGTCCAAAAAACAAGGATTTCAAAGATGGTTGATGAGGAATGCTTTGGCACACTATAGCACAAGGAGAATTCCCCTCACTTTCCTTCTTTGTCCCTAGAAACAAGGACTGGCACAGTGAAAGAAACTGACACTCTCCCTACCTACAGTTTTCTGTCCCTAGAAAAAATGTTTTTTTAAAGCACACTATAGCACAAGGAGAAATCCCCTCACTTTCCTTCTTTGTCCCTAGAAACAAGGACTGGCACAGTGAAAGAAACTGACACTCTCCCTACCTACAGTTTTCTGTCCCTAGAAAAAATGTTTTTTTAAAGCACACTATAGCACAAGGAGAAATCCCCTCACTTTCCTTCTTTGTCCCTAGAAACAAGGACTGGCACAGTGAAAGAAACTGACACTCTCCCTACCTACAGTTTTCTGTCCCTAGAAAAAATGTTTTTTTAAAGCACACTATAGCACAAGGAGAAATCCCCTCACTTTCCTTCTTTGTCCCTAGAAACAAGGACTGGCACAGTGAAAGAAACTGACACTCTCCCTACCTACAGTTTTCTGTCCCTAGAAAAAATGTTTTTTTAAAGCACACTATAGCACAAGGAGAAATCCCCTCACTTTCCTTCTTTGTCCCTAGAAACAAGGACTGGCACAGTGAAAGAAACTGACACTCTCCCTACCTACAGTTTTCTGTCCCTAGAAAAAATGTTTTTTTAAAGCACACTATAGCACAAGGAGAATTCCCCTCACTTTCCTTCTTTGTCCCTAGAAACAAGGACTGGCACAGTGAAAGAAACTGACACTCTCCCTACCTACAGTTTTCTGTCCCTAGAAAAAATGTTTTTTTAAAGCACACTATAGCACAAGGAGAATTCCCCTCACTTTCCTTCTTTGTCCCTAGAAACAAGGACTGGCACAGTGAAAGAAACTGACACTCTCCCTACCTACAGTTTTCTGTCCCTAGAAAAAATGTTTTTTTAAAGCACACTATAGCACAAGGAGAAATCCCCTCACTTTCCTTCTTTGTCCCTAGAAACAAGGACTGGCACAGTGAAAGAAACTGACACTCTCCCTACCTACAGTTTTCTGTCCCTAGAAAAAATGTTTTTTTAAAGCACACTATAGCACAAGGAGAAATCCCCTCACTTTCCTTCTTTGTCCCTAGAAACAAGGACTGGCACAGTGAAAGAAACTGACACTCTCCCTACCTACAGTTTTCTGTCCCTAGAAAAAATGTTTTTTTAAAGCACACTATAGCACAAGGAGAAATCCCCTCACTTTCCTTCTTTGTCCCTAGAAACAAGGACTGGCACAGTGAAAGAAACTGACACACTCTCCCTACCTACAGTTTTCTGTCCCTAGAAAAAATGTTTTTTTTAAAGCACACTATAGCACAAGGAGAAATCCCCTCACTTTCCTTCTTTGTCCCTAGAAACAAGGACTGGCACAGTGAAAGAAACTGACACTCTCCCTACCTACAGTTTTCTGTCCCTAGAAAAAATGTTTTTTTAAAGAACACTATAGCACAAGGAGAATTCCCCTCACTTTCCTTCTTTGTCCCTAGAAACAAGGACTGGCACAGTGAAAGAAACTGACACTCTCCCTACCTACAGTTTTCTGTCCCTAGAAAAAATGTTTTTTTAAAGCACACTATAGCACAAGGAGAATTCCCCTCACTTTCCTTCTTTGTCCCTAGAAACAAGGACTGGCACAGTGAAAGAAACTGACACTCTCCCTACCTACAGTTTTCTGTCCCTAGAAAAAATGTTTTTTTAAAGCACACTATAGCACAAGGAGAAATCCCCTCACTTTCCTTCTTTGTCCCTAGAAACAAGGACTGGCACAGTGAAAGAAACTGACACTCTCCCTACCTACAGTTTTCTGTCCCTAGAAAAAATGTTTTTTTAAAGCACACTATAGCACAAGGAGAAATCCCCTCACTTTCCTTCTTTGTCCCTAGAAACAAGGACTGGCACAGTGAAAGAAACTGACACTCTCCCTACCTACAGTTTTCTGTCCCTAGAAAAAATGTTTTTTTAAAGCACACTATAGCACAAGGAGAATTCCCCTCACTTTCCTTCTTTGTCCCTAGAAACAAGGACTGGCACAGTGAAAGAAACTGACACTCTCCCTACCTACAGTTTTCTGTCCCTAGAAAAAATGTTTTTTTAAAGCACACTATAGCACAAGGAGAATTCCCCTCACTTTCCTTCTTTGTCCCTAGAAACAAGGACTGGCACAGTGAAAGAAACTGACACTCTCCCTACCTACAGTTTTCTGTCCCTAGAAAAAATGTTTTTTTAAAGCACACTATAGCACAAGGAGAAATCCCCTCACTTTCCTTCTTTGTCCCTAGAAACAAGGACTGGCACAGTGAAAGAAACTGACACTCTCCCTACCTACAGTTTTCTGTCCCTAGAAAAAATGTTTTTTTAAAGCACACTATAGCACAAGGAGAAATCCCCTCACTTTCCTTCTTTGTCCCTAGAAACAAGGACTGGCACAGTGAAAGAAACTGACACTCTCCCTACCTACAGTTTTCTGTCCCTAGAAAAAATGTTTTTTTAAAGCACACTATAGCACAAGGAGAAATCCCCTCACTTTCCTTCTTTGTCCCTAGAAACAAGGACTGGCACAGTGAAAGAAACTGACACACTCTCCCTACCTACAGTTTTCTGTCCCTAGAAAAAATGTTTTTTTAAAGCACACTATAGCACAAGGAGAAATCCCCTCACTTTCCTTCTTTGTCCCTAGAAACAAGGACTGGCACAGTGAAAGAAACTGACACTCTCCCTACCTACAGTTTTCTGTCCCTAGAAAAAATGTTTTTTTAAAGCACACTATAGCACGAGGAGAATTCTCCTCACTTTCCTTCTTTGTCCCTAGAAACAAGGACTGGCACAGTGAAAGAAACTGACACTCTCCCTACCTACAGTTTTCTGTCCCTAGAAAAAATGTTTTTTTAAAGCACACTATAGCACAAGGAGAATTCCCCTCACTTTCCTTCTTTGTCCCTAGAAACAAGGACTGGCACAGTGAAAGAAACTGACACTCTCCCTACCTACAGTTTTCTGTCCCTAGAAAAAATGTTTTTTTAAAGCACACTATAGCACAAGGAGAAATCCCCTCACTTTCCTTCTTTGTCCCTAGAAACAAGGACTCGCACAGTAAAACACACTGACACTCTCCCTACCTATCCTTCTCTTTCCCTAAACTAAAGGAATCCAGGTTAAGCAAGAAAGAAATAAATGTCACTGTCCCTGCCTATGCTTGTCTTTCCCTGCTCCGGAACACACTACACTAGGCCGCCGTGCTGGCGGCCTTTTATAGTGTGGGGCGTGTACTAAACACCCTCAGCAATAATTGGCCACAGGCATCCTGCCTGTGGCCAATCATTGCTCTCCTCGCTGCCGGCGCTGTGATTGGCCAAGCATGCGGGGTCACAGTGCATGCTTGGCCAATCACAGCGCCTGGATGACACTGCGATGGCGTAGTGCATTGTGGGCCGTTCGCGTCACTCGAATTTGGCGCGAACGGCCCAAATCGTTCGATCTTCGTCGAACGATCGAACAGCCGATGTTCGAGTCGAACGTATGTTCGACTCGAACACGAAGCTCATCCCTATTAGTGAAGCCAAGAAAGCGCTGTGTGGCCTTGAGGCTAGCAGGAAGAGGCCAGTTGGTGATAGCCAAGACCTTCCCAGGGTCCATACGAAGACCCGAACATGAGACGAAGCACCCCAAAAACAGGACCTCAGAACATTCAAAGGAACATTTCTCCAGCTTGGCATAGAGATTGTTCTCTCTAAGACGCTGAAGTACAGTGCGGACATGGTTTCTGTGGACGAGCAGATTTTCAGAAAAGATCAGAATGTCATCCAGATAGATGACAACAAACTGGTACAGCAGATCTCTGAAGATTTCATTGACAAAGTTTTGAAACACGGCTGGAGCATTACACAGACCAAAAGGCATCACCAGATATTCGCAATGCCCGTCTCTAGTGTTGAATGCAGTCTTCCATTCGTCACCCTCCCGTATTCGAATGAGATTGTACGCGCCTCTGAGATCCAACTTGGTGAAAATGGAGGCACCCTTCAACCTATCGAATAGCTCAGATATTAAGGGTAAGGGGTATCGATTTTTGATAGTAACCGCATTTAAACCCCGATAATCGATGCAGGGTCTTAAGGTACCATCCTTTTTGGCAACAAAAAAGAACCCTGCCCCTGCAGGCGATGAGGATTTCCGGATGAAACCTCTCTCCAGATTCTCTGCGACATACTCCGACATGGCCTGGGTCTCTGGGATGGACAGAGGGTAGGTACGACCCCTGGGTAGAGTTGCTCCGGGGACAAGATCAATAGCACAGTCAAAAGACCTGTGGGGAGGAAGCACCTCAGCTGATTTCTTACAGAACAGATCACGGTAATCGCTGTATGCAGCAGGAAGATCAGAAGAAACAGAAGTGGCAGTAACCGGAAGACTCTCCTTGGGGGTCACCTTGAGAAGACACGACGAGAAACATGAGGAACCCCAGGCCAGGATCTGCCCAGAGACCCAGTCCACATGTGGAGAGTGGAGCTGTAGCCAAGGGAGGCCCAATACAACTGGGGTAGAGGCCTTGGGTAGAATAAGAAAGGATATCCACTCCTGGTGGAGAATCCCTACCGACATCCTAATGGGTAGCGTCTGGAAGCGAATAGGGCCCCCTGGGAGAACAGTGCCATCAATTGCCGAGACTACCAATGGGGTAGTGAGAGGTGAAAGGGTAAGCTTCATAGAAGAAACAGTTCTCCAATCCATAAAATTGCCGGCAGCCCCGGAATCCAGGTATGCAAGGGTTGACTGAGGAGAAGTGTCTACATGAAGGAACACCGGCAAGAGCAGGCGAGAAGGTGATGTTTCTGGGTCCAATACTCCACCTTCCAAATGTATTAGACCCGAGCGTTTCCCGGACAAAGCGAGCAGGAGTCACGAAAATGACCCTTGCCCCCACAATAGAGGCACAAGCCCAGAGTTCTGCGCCTAGCACGTTCTTCGGGGGTTAGTCTGGTCCGGCCCAGCTGCATAGGTTCTTCAGCAGGTAGAGGATGCTCCACGGGATGAAGGGAGGGGAGCTCAGACTGGCTAGGACCCAGAGAGTGCTGGCGTCTTTTTTCTAAGGACGTCTCTTGAAAACGAATGTCGATCTGGTTGCATAATGAAATTACATCGTCCAGACCGACGGGAATGGCTCTTCCCGCTAATTCGTCTTTCACTCGGTCAGAGAGGCCATGTAAAAAGGTAGCGACCAGGGCCTCATTATTCCAGCTCAATTCAGCTGTGTGGATATGGAACTGAAGAGCATATTGCCCCACTGAACTAGATTCTTGGTGAAGACGTAAGACAGCACTAGCCGCTGAAGAAGCCCGAGCCGGCTCTTCGAAGATATTACGAAAGAGCTTCAAGAAATCGGACAGGCTGGAAACCACCGGATCGTTCCTCTCCCACAGGGGGGCAGCCCAGGCCAAAGCTTCACCGGAGAGGAGGGAAATGATATAGGCTACCTTAGCCCGGTCAGACAGGAAGCTTTGAGGCTGAAGCTCAAAATGAATTGTGCATTGGCTGAGAAACCCCCTGCAGGCCTTGGAGTCCCCAGAGAAATGGAACGGAGCTGGCAATCTTAGTGAGTGTGAGGCTGCGACTGGTGCGATAGGTACAGCCGCTGGTTGTACTTGAGGTTGCGGATTAGGGGTTCCAAAGGAGGCCTGAAGCTGCTCGAATCGAGAAGCCAGATGCTGGAGGAATCGCATCACCTGAGTCTGATTTGATTCCTGGGTTTCAAGTCTGCGAACTATGCCCTGCAATGGATCATCCGCGGGGAGCGGGATGTCAGCCGGGTTCATGGCTGATCAAACTGTCAAGGTCACCTGTGGCCAGGTGACAGATGCACACCGTAGGGGGACAGGAGTGCACCGCGAGGTAGTGAACCCTATGGCTGGCTTCTGCGGATAGGAAACTGGGTGGTTGTGGAAAGCGGGACCAGAGGAGCACAACCGGGATCCTAACGGAAGCTAGAGCCAAGATTCCCCAGGGCGCGGAGTCTAAGACCCAGCAGGTCTTCTCCAGGGCCTCTAGTGGTGAGGATGTTATGCTGCAGGCTGGGACCAGGTTGCGGCCCCTGGAGATTCCTAGCTCACGCCCCGTAGGATAAGGGGAAAAGAGGGGAAGCAGCAGCACAAGATATGAGAGAACCGAATAACAAGCTGAAGGTCAGGGGCCACAAGCAGACAAGGATAACGAAAGAACGAGCCGAAGGTCAAGGGTCACGAGCAGACAGGGATAGTCGGGGACAAGCCAAATATGTAACAGAGAGACAGACGTAGCACACGGCAGGCAGGAACCCAAACACACGATGCCTAACAAACACGTTGATCAGCAAAGCAGGCTTGCAGTGCACAGGTTAATATAGTGTTCTGTGATAGGGCCTGGGGTGGAGTCAGGCTGGGAGGAGATTATAAAGGAAGCCAGGTGAAAAGGGTTCTGGCCTCTAAGATGAACACATGAGGAGGAAAGGTAAGATGGCAGACAGACATTAATGCATATCCATGACATACATTAGCCGTGTGTGGGGAACTGTATCGAACGCTTTTGCAAAATCCAAGTATACCATGTAGACAGCCACGTCTCTGTCCAAGGTTTTACTTACCTCTTCATAAAAAGAAATCAGGTTTGTCTGACAACTTCTGTTTTTCATGAATCCATGCTGTCTGTTGCTTTAAAATGTTTTTTTTCCAGCAAGAACTCATCTATGTGGTCTTTTATTAATCTCTCCAGTATCTTCACAACTATAGAAGTTAAACTAACAGGTCTATAGTTACTTGGTAAAGACTTCCCTTTTTAAATATAGGCACCACATTGGCCCTGCACCAATCCAGTGGTACTATTCCTGTCATTAATGAGTCCCTAAAAATTGATACAATGGCTTTGAAATTACAGAGCTCAATTCTTTTATGATCCGTGGGTGTATGCCATCTGGTCCAGGTGCTTTATCCACCTTTATTCTGTCTAAATATTGCTGGACCATATCACTTTTGAGCCATTGTGGATTTGGGGCTGTGTCACTACCACCCCCATTATGGACATAAGCTCCCCCATGCTCCTTTGTATACACAGAGCTGAAGAAAGTATTTAATAAATTAGCCTTCTCTTTGTCTCCAGTCACCCACTCTAGATTATTTTGTAAAGGGCCTACATGCTCAGACTTCACCTTTTTATGTTTTGTAAAAACGTAAATTCGTTTTGAATTCTTGCATCCTTGAATTCCCTTTTACATATTCTGTTATATTCTTTGTAACATTTAAATGACACTAGTGTTCCTTCATTTTTATATTTTTTAAAAGCTTTTTTCTTATAGTTTATAGCGTTTTTAACTTTGGCCGTGAGCCACTTAGGTTTTATTTTTAGCCTTTTAAACGTATTGCCCATGGGAATATACTTTGCAGTAAGTTCACAAACAGTCTTTTTGAAGAATTCCCATTTCTGTTCCATGCCCATTGATGCCAATATTCTCTCCCAGTCTAAAGCCTTGTACACACAGCTGAGAATCTCATCAGGAAAAATCCCATAGTTTTTCCTGACGAGATTCTTGACAAGAATCTTGTGCTGGCCGTACACACACTCCATTCCAAAGAACCGCCGTTCTTTTGAATGGAACGAACACAGTGACGTCATCGACTACTACGAGCATGCACTCGTCACATTCAATGCCGTCGCCGCCATCTTGCTACACCCTACCTATGCCTAGGAAGCTACCGTGTCAAAGTCATTTCGAACATGCGCGGGTTTCCACGGCGACAGATAAGTATACACACTCTTGGGTTTCTCGTCGGGAAACAGACCGACAAGAATCCCGAAGAGAAAAAAAGAGCAGGTTCTCTTTTTTTCTCGTCCAGATTCTGGGCAGTTTTCTTGATGAAAAACCTGAAAGCCTTGTACACACGAACGGTTTACTCGGCAAGAAAGCTCTGCCAGCATTTTCATTGCTGGTTCTTGCCGAGAAAACCGTGCGTGTGTACTAGGCTTTCGTTCTGGAGAGCAGCCCTCATCCTTGGAAAATTTGCTCTCTTAAAATTAAGTGTTTTTATCTTTCCTGTATGTGATTTTTGCTTACAGCTAACATCAAATGAAATCATGTTATGGTCGCTGCTACCCAGGTGTTCCTTTATCTGAACATTAGTAATAAGCTCTACATGGTTTGAGATTACCAGGTCCAACAGAGCATCATTCCTAGTTGGGGCCTCAATAAACTGGAGCATAAAATTGTCCTGTAATAGGTTTATACATTTTTGCCCTTTAACTGTCCGTGCAGTGCCATTACTTCAGTCAATTTCTGGGTAGTTAAAATCCCCCATTATTATCACTGTCCCAGCCCTTGCAGCCCTTTCCATCTGTGCAAGGAGCTGAGTCTCCAACTCCTCATTAACATTGGGTGGTCTATAACAAACTCCAATGATAAACTTTGAACTACGCACATCTGTATGCAGTTCCACCCATAATGCTTCAGACTCATCACACTGTTCATCCACCAGGTCCTCTTTCACAATTGCTTTGAGATCACTTCTCACATAGAGACAGACCCCTCCACCTTTCCTTTCTACCCTGTCTTTCTGAAAGAATGCATAGCCAGGAAAATTAATAGCCCAGTCATGCGAAGAATGAAGCCAAGTTTCAGCAATACCGAATACATCATAGCTCTCCTGATGCACCAGAGCTTCCAACTCCCCTATTTTGCTTGGCAGACTTCTTGCATTGATGAACAAACACTTTAATGCATTAATATATTTTGACCGGTCACATACTATCCTATTGGGTGTTCCGAGATTGCAACTAAGACTTGCTACTATACTTACCTTGGGTTTACGTGCTTTGGTTACCCTACCACTAATGCCCCTAATACTACCCTCTGGAATATGTTCCACGCTGACAATCTCTATCTCTGGACCCTCCCCCCCGTCGCCTAGTTTAAAAACCCTTATTGGCCATTTTTCAGAGAATATGAATGATAACACAAAAACATTTCTTTCACTCATGGTTAGTGTTTGGCTGAAGCCATTTATTATCAATCAACTGTGTTTACTCTTTTTAAATCATATTCACAACAGAAACTACCCAAATGACCCTGATCAAAAGTTTACATACCCTGGTGATTTTGGCCTGATAACATGCACACAAGTATACACATACACCTGTGATCTGTTTGGGAAAAGGTAGTTGAACTGTATAAAACAGGAAAGGGATATAAAAAGTTATACAAAGAACTGAAAATGACAATCAGCAGTGTTCAAACTCTAACCAAGACGTGGAAAATGAGGGGTTTTGTTGAAACCAAACCACAGTCAGGTAGACCAACTAAAATTTTAGCCACACCTGCCAGGAAAATTGTTTGGGATGCAAAGAAAAACCCACAAATAACTTTAGGTGAAATACAGGACTCTCTTAAAACATGTGGTGTGGCTGTTTCAAGATGCACAATAAGGAGGCACTTGAACAGTGGTGGCTGGTGCTCTATTTTTTTGGGGGGGGGGGCGCAAACAAAACCCCAATCAACCCCAAACCCCCCCCCCGTCACTCGCCCGCAATAGGGCCTACAGATAGATAAATAGACAGAAAGACAGATAAATAGACACACAGATAGATAGATATTGGGTGGGAGGTGGGAGAATGAGAGATATATAGATAGATAAATATACAGACAGACAGAAAAATAGACAGACATTGGGTTTGAGGGTGAGAATGAGAGATAGATAGATAGATAGATAGATAGATAGATAGATAGATAGATACTGGGTGGGAGGGGGTAAAGGAGAGATAGCTAGAGAGATAGACAGACATTGGGTGGGAGGGAGAGAGAGATAGATAGGTACACACTGGGTGGGAGGGAGAGATAGATAGAAAGATAGACATTGGGTGGGAGGGAGAGATAGATAGATAGATGGGTAGACACTGGGTGGGAGGGAGAGATAGATAGATAGATAGATAGATAGATAGACATTGGGTGGGAGGGAGAGATAGATAGATAGATAGATAGATAGATAGTAATAGATAGATAGACATTGGGTGGGAGGGAGAGATAGATAGATAGATAGATAGATAGATAGATAGATAGATAGATAGATAGATAGATAGATAGATAGATAGATACATAGATAGATACATAGATAGATACTGGGTGGGAGGGAGAGATAGATAGATAGATAGATAGATAGATAGATAGATAGATAGATAGATAGATAGATAGATAGATAGATAGACATTGGGTGGGAGGGAGAGATAGATAGGTAGGTAGGTAGACTCTGGGTGGGAGGGAGAGATAGATAGATATAGATTGATAGCAGGGATGAGCCGAACACCCCCCTGTTCGGTTCGCACCAGAACCTGCGAACAGACAAAATGTTTGTGTGAACTTTAGAACCCTATTAAATACAATGGACTCGAACGTTCGAAATCTAAAGTGTTAATTATAAAGGCTAATATGCAAGTTATTGTCCTAAAAAGTGTTTGGGGACCCGGGTCCTGCCCCAGGGGACATGTATCAATGCAAAAAAAAGTTTTAAAAACTGCCGTTTTTTCGGGAGCAGTGATTTTAATAATGCTTAAAATGAAAAAATAAAAGTGAAATATTCCTTTAAATTTCGTACCTGGGGGGTGTGTATGATTTGCATGTGAAGTGGCACATGTTTCCCGTGCTTAGAACTGTCCCTGCAAAAAATGTCATTTTTGAAAGAAAAAAAGTCATTTAAAACTGACTCGCGGCTATTAATGAATTGTCGGCTCCCGGCAATACATTCAAAAGTCATTGATGAAAAAAAAAAAGCGTGGGGGTTCCCCAGAATTCCATTACCAGGCCCTTCAGGTCTGGAATGGATATTAAGGGGAACCCCGCCGCACATTTAAAAAAAAATTGACGTGGGGTTCCCCCAAATATCCATTCCAGGCCCTTCAGATCTGGCATGGATTAGGGTATGCCACACTGACACTGCCGACTCGAGTTCCACTTCTCGCCGGTCCCAGATGAAGGCTCTGCGCATTTCCAGATCCGGTTAGGGAGGAAGAGTGGAGAGAAGACGGCGGCGGCTTACAGAAGCGCGGGCGCCGGGCGGGCCTTCGCGCATGCGCCGCCCGCGTTCAAGGATTGGCCAGCCCCGCCGGAGCACATGACCACAGTCGCCCAATCACAGGGCGCCAGCTGGCGCAACATGGCGGCCAGTGACAATAAATCTAATTTAACACGGACCATGATAAGTGACACACAAACGGTGCGGGAATTCGCCCCCCCAATATTGCGCCCGGTGCGACGGTCCCCCCCTGCCCCCCCCCACGCTACGCCTCTGCGTAGGCGGGTCCGACATACCGAGGGGGCGGACCTGATGGGGAACTGCTCTCACTTTGGTAATACATGTATAGACCCGCCCCTTCTCATGTTCCGCATCTGGTCCGCTGAGCGGACCTGATGGGGAACTTTAGAAGGGGCGGGTCTATACATTTAAAACACTGAGAGGGAGTTCCCCATCAGGCACAACCAATGAAGGACAGCGCTGGACATCGGGATCGCCGCAGGACACTGGATTTCACCGCTGGAATGTTTTTTTTTAATAAAGGACTTTTTCAAGGTGTTTGTGTGTTTTTTTAAAAAAAAAAAATTACGCTTTCTTCGTGAAATGGTAGGGGTACAATGTACCCCTTACCAATTCACATAGGGGGGGCCGGGATCTGGGGGTCCCCTTTGTTAAAGGGGTCTTCCAGATTCCGATAAGCCCCCCGCCCGCAGACCCCCACAACCACCGGGCAAGGGTTGTGGGGATGAGGCCCTTGTCCCCATCAACATGGGGACATCCTCCCCATGTTGAGGGCATGTGGCCTGGTACGGTTCAGGAGGGAGGGGGGGGCCGCTCTCTTGTCCCCCCCTTTTCCCCTGCGGCCGGCCAGGTTGCGTGCTCGGATAAGGGGTCTGGTATGGATTTTTAGGGGGACTCCACGCCATTTTTTTTTAAATTTGGGGTGGAGTTCCCCTTAAAATCCATGCCAGATCTGAAGGGCCTGGAATGGATATTTGGGGGAACCCCACGTCAATTTTTTTTTAAATTTGCGGCGGGGTTCCCCTTAATATCCATTCCAGACCTGAAGGGCCTGGTAATTGAATTCTGGGGAACCCCCACGCTTTTTTTTTTTTTTTTTTTATCAATGACTTTTGTATGTATTGCCGGGAGCCGACAATTCATTAATAGCCGCGAGTCAGTTTTAAATGACTTTTTTTCTTTCAAAAATGACATTTTTTGCAGGGACAGTTCTAAGCACGGGAAACATGCGCCACTTTACATGCATATCATACACACCCCCCAGGTACGAAATTTGAAGGAATATTTCACTTTTATTTTTTCATTTTAAGCATTATTAAAATCACT
The DNA here is from genome assembly GCA_029206835.1 of Rana muscosa. Taxonomy (NCBI): domain Eukaryota; kingdom Metazoa; phylum Chordata; class Amphibia; order Anura; family Ranidae; genus Rana; species Rana muscosa. The sequence continues at coordinate 237,294,762 of CM055120.1, forward strand.
GCTCCCGAAAAAACGTCCGTTTTTAAAACGTCTTTTTGCATTGATACATGTCCCCTGGGGCAGGACCCGGGTCCCCAAACACTTTTTAGGACAATAACTTGCATATAAGCCTTTATAATAATTAGCACTTTAGATTTCTCCCATAGATTTTTCGAATTTGCCGCGAACACCCCAATTTGTTCGCTGTTCGGCGAACGGGCGAACAGGCAATGTTCGAGTCGAACATGAGTTCGACTCGAACTCGAAGCTCATCCCTAACTGATAGATAGATATTGGGTGGGGGGAGAGAGATAGATAGGTAGGTAGGTAGGTAGGTAGACACTGGGTGGGAGAGATAGATAGATAGATAGATAGATAGATAGATAGATATACACTGGGTGCGATAGATAGATAGATAAATAGATAAATAGGTAGACACTGGGGGGGGGGGGGGGGAGAGATAGATAGATAGTAATAGATATATAGATAGATAGACATTGGGTGGAAAGGAGAGATAGATAGATCGTAATAGATATATTGATAGATAGACACTGGGTGGGAGGGAGAGATAGATAAATAGACAGATAGATAGATAGTGATAGATAGATATATAGATAGATAGATAGGTAGGTAGACACTGGGTGGGAGGGTGTCAGGGCTGGGCTCAGCCCTTCCTTCTCTGTGCTGGCAGCTCAATTGTCAGCTAATTGCCAGCTTCCATCTCTCCAGGTATTCACCTGTTGAGGATCCGCTCGTCAGCTGCCTACTTAAGGACTTCCAATTCATTTGCTCTTCGCCTGTGTTAACATCACTACAGACTTTATCCTGTGTTCCAGTTGAAGACCTGCTTTACTACGTTCCCTCTGGCTACTGATCCTGCTTGCTGAACTTCTACCTTTATCCCTGGCTCTGGACTTTGGCTTGGCTGACTACCCGATCTGGTTATTGACCCCTGGCTAGGTTTTGACTATGCTTACTCTGTTTGCCTTTTTATTTTTATTATTAAACAAGTGTTATTTAACTGCACTTCTGTCTCAGTCTGATTCATGGTTCCTGACAGTAGGCAAAGGCCATGACTTCAGAAGATGCAGCCAATCCACTTGTTGATAATATTTTTTCCAGATTGGATGACCTGGATCACAGCATTGATCAGGTTGCCACAACGATAAGGACGCTCCTGAAGAGTCTCCCACTGAGGCCGCTCCGGTAGTCCCTGTGCAGGCACCCGCCTTGAGTATTACCCCTTTAAGAGGTATGTCTGGTTCCGCTCCGCTTCCCCAGCGATTTGGGAGCGATCCAGTTCAGTGCAGAGGGTTTCTCAACCAGGTTGAGATATACTTTGAGATGCTGCCCCAGGCGTTTCCCACAGACAGAAGCAAAGTGGGTTTCGTGATATCTTTGCTTTCTGACAGAGCCTTGGTCTGAGCAAACCCTCTATGGGAGACGCAGAAACCCGTGGTCCTGAGTTACCAAGAAGTTGTGGCTTCCTTCAAAAGGGTATTTGACGTTCCCGCACGCTCCACTTCTGCTGCCAAGTGCCTCATGTCCATCAAACAGAGTACGAGGACGGTTGCCAATTATGCCATTGAATTCCGTACTCTGGCAGCAGAGGTTGCTTGGAACAATGAGGCCCTCGTGGCTGCTTTTTCTCATGGTCTCTCGGATAACATCAAGGATGAGATAGCAGCCCGAGATATACCCACTGAGCTGGAGAAGTTGGTCACGTTTGCCATCCTCATTGACTCCAGACTCAGAGAAAGACCCTCTGTTAAGGAGCACTTGCGGAAGCCTCCTGTACGTTTGTCTCTGTGCTTTGCAGTCCCACCATTTCCTCCTTCACCTCCCATGCCTCCTGGTACCGAGTCGGTCTGTGAAGATGAACCCATGCACTTGGGCTTCACGCGTCTCTCTGTGGATGAGAGAGCCCTTAGGAGGAGGGAGAAATTGTGCCTTTATTGTGGCCAGGCTGGTCACTCTTTGAAGTCTTGTCCTACCCGTCCTGGGAAAGCCCGAACCTTGAGGTCCTGTCATGGACAGACCTTAGGTGGCGTTGTTTCGTCTCCAGTTGCCCAGAAGGATAAGCCCCTGGTTTTGGTAACCCTGTCTTGGGCTGAGTCGTCCATCGTGATACAGGCTGTAATCAACTCCGGGGCTGCAGGCCTGTTCATTGATGCTGCCTTTGTGTCTAAGCACTCGATTCTGCTGCAGCTGCGTGACACTCCACTTGCCATTGAGGCTCTTGACGGGAGTTCTCTGCAGCCTGACCATGTGACTCATGAGACTGTTCCGTTGTCCATGGCCGTAGGGGCTCTTCACCATGAGATGATCCAATTCCAAGTTATCTCCTCACCTAAGTTTCCGCTGGTTGTTGGTTATCCTTGGTTACAGACGCACAACCCATCTTTTGATTGGCTCCGTGCTGAGGTTCTGTCCTGGTCGCCACAGTGCAGTGAGAGATGCTTCCAGAAGGTAGCCAAAGTCCTGTGCACCTCTTCACTCTCCTCCCTGCCTGAGGTGTACCGCGATTTTAGCGATGTCTTTGATAAAGGTCAAGCCGGTACGTTTCCTCCACACCGGTCGTATGATTGCGCAATTGACCTTCAACCTGGTGGCCGGGTTTACCCTTTGTCGGTCTTGGAAGATAAGGCCATGGAGGAGTATGTTGCAGACGCACTTTCTCGAGGTTTCATCCGCAAATCCTCGTCTCCTGCCGGTGCTGGTTTCTTTTTCGTGAAGAAGAAGAAGAGTGGTGAACTGAGACCTTGTATCGATTATAGGGGTCTCAATCGTTTCACCATTAAGAATGCCTATCCGATCCCATTGATTACAGAGTTATTTGACCACCTCAAGGGAGCAACGGTCTTCATGAAGCTTGATTGGAGAGGGGCATACAATCTCGTCAGGATTAGGGAGGGCGATGAGTGGAAAACTTAATTTAATACCAGAACAGGTCATTATGAGTACCTCGTAATGCCTTTTGGCCTCTGTAACGCTCCAGCAGTTTTCCAGGAGTTTATTAACGATGTCCTCCGAGACTTGTTGCAGTTATGTGTGGTGGTTTATCTCGACGATATCCTCATATTTTCCAAGTCCCTGGAAAGCCACCACACAGATGTCTGTCGAGTGCTTCAGAAATTAAGAGAGAACAATCTCTATTGTAAACTGGAGAAGTGCGAATTCCATTGTGAACAGGTTAAATTCCTGGGTTATGTCATTTCCACTGCTGGTTTTTCGATGGACCCAGAGAAACTTTTTGCAGTACTACAGTGGCCTCGACCCGTGGGTTTACGTCCTCTGCAGCGCTTTCTTGGCTTTGCCAACTATTATTGGAAGTTTATTCGTAACTTCTCGTCTCTGGTCAAGCCCCTGACTGATATGACCAGAAAGGACGGTAACCCACAGAGTTGGTCTCCAGAGTCCATTAAGGAGAGTCTTAAGACTACCTTTGTTTCTGCTCCTGTGTTGGCACATCCTGATCCCACGTTGCCTTTTATCCTTGAAGTCGATGCTTCTGAGACTGGAGTTGACGCCCTTCTGTCTCAACGTCCTAGCTCTGACAGCGCTATGCATCCGTGTGTCTACTTTTCCAAGAGATTGTTACCTGCGGAGTGCAATTAAGAGATTGGTGACAGGGAGCTTTTAGCGATCATTTTAGCCCTGAAAGAATTGAGACATCTCCTCGAAGGTACCACTGTGCCGGTTCTCATTCTTACTGACCATAAGAATTTCACATTCTTGTCTGAGGCTAAGCGCCTCTTTCCCAGAAGGGCACGATGGTCTCTTTTCCTGTCGAGTTTCAATTACATTGTCTCATTCTTTTTTTTTTTTTAATCAGATATTCTTTATTTCCTTTTTCACATATTTAAAACATACATACATCCTCCATCTGCAACGATACACATATAAATACGTCATATATAAAACCCACAATGTCCCTTCTTCACAACCACACGGCCTCACACCCTCCGTACTTACTTATCCATCACCCACCCCTAAACGTGCTTCCACTTCTATACATTTTTTCCACATATTATTAAATTTGTTTTTATTTGTTTTTATTTCCTCTCTTCTTGTATATAAATTCTTCTTTTGTAATAGTGACGTCTATTACCCTCCTCCATTCTAACACTGTGGGGGGGGTTTTCCGCTTTCCACTTCTGCGCTATAATTTTCCTTCCTTGAAACAGACATATTGTTATTGCTGTTTGTTCATCTTCTAGAAGCCCCCTTTCTTCCAGGAGACCCAATACACATAGCCTTAATTCTGGCTGCAAAGATGTCGCAAACACAGCGTTTATCTTTTCAACTATTTGCTTCCAGTATTGGTATAACTTGGGGCATCTCCAAACCATGTGTATTAGGTCTCCCCTGGTGTCCCCACATCTCTGACAACTCGGATCCGACCTCCTGCCAAATTGAAACATCCTTTGAGGCGTAGAATACGCTCTATGTGTCAAGTAAAGATGGGACATTATTTGAGAAGATGACAATGACACCCAGGGTCCTATTGCTAATATTCGTTCCCATTGTTCCTGCGAAAGTGGACTCAAATCTCTCTCCCATTTAACCTTGTTTTTACTAAGTGATACCTCTCCCTGGTCCGCCCTTTCTAGGGAATCATACATGTCTGAGATTCCCCCTCTAGATGCCTCTGCGTTTACTAATTTGCGGAGAAGGGGCATATCGTTTCATTCGGTGTGCTCTGTCCAAACTGTGCATTTAACGCATGCCTAGTTTGCAAATATCTGTAAAACGATCTATTTGGAACAGCATACTCCTCCCTTATTTCTTGAAATGTTTTTATTCTTCCTGCCTTAAAGAGTTGTGCCAATAAATGTATGCCCAGTCTGTCCCACTCCTCAACCTTTCCCATAGCTTTAAGTTCCTGCAGGTTGCTATTGTCCCATATGGGAGAGAATTCAGAGAATCCCTTATATCCCAGGATCTTCTTGACCTCTTTCCAGCATTTTACCATTAATTGAACTGTAGGACATTTAGAACAAAAAGAATCAGCCTCCACTGCCTCTACTTTTGTGTCGTGGCTTTTATCATTCAGAATTAACCCCTTTACCGTCTCCCTTCCTACCGTTCGGTTACTGCTCCTCATATGCTGCACTTGGGCCGCTAAGAAATAATGTCTGGGATTCGGAAGGACCAGTCCCCCTTCTCTCTAGGTTGATGCAGGACTCGGTGGCAGATCCTTGCCGCTCCATTCTTCCAGATCAGTTCCCTAAACACTTTATCTATTTTTTTAAACCACTGTTTTGGAATCCATACTAGGGAATTATGGAGAATATACAAGATTTGCGGTATCCATACCATTTTTACCAAATTGCTCCTGTCAGCCACTGAAAGTGGGAGCCTGTTCCATACCCGGAATTTTTGTCTAAGCTTTGTCAGCAATGGTACTAGATTTCCGGCTATGTACTGCCCTGGGTCCCTTGTTATGTTTATTCCTAAATATCTCATTTGAGCCACTACCTTCACTTGATCTATCTGCCCTATCAGTGGATCTATCTGCAAAAGAGCTGATTTGTCCCAATTAATTTTCAGCCCCGAGAATTTGCCAAATTCCCTTATTATGTCTATTGCCGTCTCCAATGAGGCTTGCGTATCTCCTAAGAAAAGCAATACGTCATCCGCATACATAGCAACCTTCTCCTCCCTCAGCCTCCTCTTGAAACCCTTTTTTCCCGGGGATGCCCTTATAGCAATGGCCAGTGGCTCCATGGCAAGGGCGAAAAGCAGGGGCAACAGTGGGCATCCCTGCCTTGTCCCCCTAGCCAGTTGGAACCCATCTGAACATTCACCATTTATCCTTACTTTCGCCCTGGGACCTTCATACAGGATTCTAATCCATTGAATAAAATTTGGACTAAACTGAAACTCTGCCAGGACTTTCCAAAGGTAGTGCCACTCAAGGCTATCAAACGCCTTGGTTGCGTCCAAAGATAAAATTGCTCTTGACCCCTCTACTTCTGTTAACAATTGGGTCTTTATCGGGCCCAGGGGCCTTTTGGTTTGCCATAGCCATTGTTGCCACTTGTAACTCTTCCAATGTGAGCGGTGCCTCCAAATCCTCCCTGTCTTCCCCTGATAGCCGGGGGATCTGCAGGCCTGTAAAAAAGGCTTCCATCTCTCCCTCTATGTTACCATATTGTGTACTACTATACAGGTTCTGATAATATTTTTTGAAGACCTCTTTTATTTCTAATGTACCTCTCCTGATTTCCCCCTCCTCATCATAGACCACCGAAATGACAGATAGGGGAGCGCCGGCCCTAGTTATTAGGGCCAGAATTCTCCCCACTCTCTCACCCTCCCCATAAAAATTCTGTTTCTGAAATAATTTTTTATTTTCCACCTTTCTTATTACTATTTTTTTATACTCTTCCTGTGTCTCTGACCATTCCTTATATTTCTCTGTGGTTGGATTCCCTATATAATTAATCTCTGACCTCTTCACCTTTTCTCTCGCAGCAATTTCCTTGGCACGTGTTTGTTTTTTAATAAATTATATTTTTTTAATTAAAATTCCCCGTAAGAACGCCTTCAGGGTGTCCCAAATCACTCCCATTGAGGCTGATCTTTTATTTGCTATTATAAATTCCTTCAAACTAGTACGTATTCCCCCTGGATCTTAAATGACTTCCAGCCAAAATGGGTTTACTTTCCAGCCCCCTTTACTATACCCACTATTCATCTTTATTTCAAAAATTACTGAGGAGTGATCTGAGATGCTTCTTGGTTCATATACTATCTCCCCCACCTCGCCCAAGTGCCTCCTCATTACAGAGTACCAGATCTATCCTGGACAAGGTCGCGTGCGCCCTTGAGTGGCAAGATGATTGTTTTTCCCCCGGGTGTCTCCTCCTCCACACATCTATCAAACCCACCTCCCCACAAAATTGGAGGAGAGGGCTACCAATCATATGTCCTGTGGGGGCACCCGCCGGGAATCTATCCATTCCTTTATCCATAGTCATATTGAAATCCCCCGCCACTATTACGGGCATGCCCGACCTGTCCATGACAAATTCTATTAACTCCCACAGGACTTCCGTGTCAAACGGTGGGGGGATATATACATTTGCCACCACTAATTCTTTTGTTTCTATCCAGCAATGAAGTGTCTATCTTACTCTGTCTGCAGGAGAACACCACTCCAGAATCTATCAGCACACTCACCCCTCTTGAATAAGATGTGTGGGTAGAATGGTACTGAACTTGATATTTCCTATGCTTTAATATTTTAGTAGTTTCCTTATCTAGATGCGTCTCCTGCAGACACAGCATTTTTATGTTACTCATTTCAGCTGTTGAAAAAATCACCTGCCTTTTAGTTGGGTCTTTTACCTCTCGGATATTCCATGAACATACCTTTATGTTTTTACCTTGATTTGGGGTTCTTTTTCCCTCCTCCCTGTTATCCGTCATTTACCCCTTTTTTAATTCCTCCCCTATCAGTGTACTTCCCACCTTACAAAAGTGTACCTTAATAATATCTGTTCACTTGAACATATTTTTAGTGGATCTTCCCCTTCTAATATCCCACTCACACATACCTTCCCTCCCACACCTCCCCCCTCCCACCCCCCTTCCCTTGCCCTTCTTGGGGCCCATATAGAGGGCTTCTAAAGTGACTGCATCCTACTTTTAAGGTGAAAACTCTCCCTTTCACTCCTATTGATTCGTGCATTAGTGTTTTAAGTGTATCATTCCCTCTTACACATTTCTTCCATACATTTTGATATATAGTCTTATTTCTCCACCTTTGTGCCGCTCTCCACAAAAAATATACTTTATCAACCCTTCCCGCTCCCTGCCCCTCCCCGCCCCCCCCCCCCCCGCTCCCATGTAAAAAATAAAAATAAAGAGAAGAAAAGATTATAAAAAAAAAAAAAGAAGAAGTAGTCCTCTATAAGGAACCCCCCCTCCCCAAAAAAAAGGGAGGGAAGGGGGTGGAGGGGACTTTTAAGGGTGTCTCTTAATTTTATGTTTGCTGTTCATCTGCACCCTGCTGTATCTCACCTTCCTTTCTGTTCATCCAAAGTGTCAGTTCAGCAGGTGTATTAAAGAACGTATTTACCCCATTTACGGTTATCTGCAAATGTGCCGGATAGAACATTGCATATTTGATTCTCTTATGCTGTAGTCTGTGTTTGCACTCAGTAAATTTAGCCCTTTGCCTCTGTAGTTCAGGGGAAAAGTCCGGGTGAAATGAAATTCTTGCACCATTAAATTGTATTTCTTTCATCTCTCTTGCTTTTTGAAGAATAGTAATTTTATCAGAAAAATTTAAAAGTTTTATAAGGAAAGGTATCGGCTGTCCTCCTGTAGCTGGAGCCCTGAAAGGAACTCTATGGGCCCTCTCAATTGAGAAGTGTTTTGATAAACAGTCCTCCCTGAACACTCCTTTAAGCCAGTCCTCCATAAATTCAGTGGGGCGGCTCCCTTCACTTTTCTCAGGGAGACCCAGTACCCTTATGTTTTTCCTTCGTAGTCTATTTTCCATGTCATCAATTTATTGATGCACATGTTCAGCTGTTCCCTCATTACTTTCATCTCAGTCATCAAAGGGTTAACATCATCTTCAACCTGATTAAGTCTCTCCTCCAAAGCAGAGGTCCACACGCCAATCCCCTGAACATCATGTTTCAGCACTGACATGTCCTCTTTTATACCCCTCAGTTGATCAAATATTTCAGACAGTGAGGATTTACAGTTATTAATTGCAGAAAAAAATTCTCTCATGGACGGCTCGCCCTCTAGCACTGGTCCTGTGGTTATCCTTGCCCCTTTCTCTGGCACCTTTTCCTTAGACCCCTGATCTCCTGCCGTCCTGCCTGGAGTCACCATAGTTGGTATCTGGCCCTGACTCTTTCACTGCGGGTTCAGTTGTTGAGCCCCTTGCCCTTTTGTGGGTGTATGGCCTGTTGTATGTGCCGGGACATGCGCATATTTTTCCAATTTGCCTGCCACCGCAGCCTGACTTGCTTTAGTTCCCCGTGCTGACTGTGCTGACTGCATCTGTGACTGAGGCTGGGACTGTGACCCCTCCTTGGAGGCATTCCTAGTCATCACCGACAGTGTGCCCAGCATTTTTCCAATAATTGCCCAGTTATAGAGGTTCAGTATCATATATTATGTCTTTTCCCCTCCGGTTCACCTGCCGCAGCCCTCCACAGATTCCTCCTGATTAAACCATCACAGGCTCCTTCAGCCAAATAGCCCTCCCTGGATTCAGTAATGTCCACTCTCCCCAGCCACCTCCAAACAGGTAAGACAATTTATCCGCTCACCTTACGGTTCAGAAGTACCATCGGTTCCAGCATACCTTTAACAGCATTTTCAGCGTCTTCCCCAGCCTCCCACAGTATACAGACAGTGGAGCAAAATAGATGTAGCAAGCTCATATGTACCGTGGCAGAGGTTGTAGTACTGACAGAATGCTGGCGATGTCCCCAGGTAACTTCCTCAAACAGCTGGGGTCAGCGGAGTGTATGCCGACACTGATGTTATGTGCTTCCATCCGCTGACAGTCAGCTGATCACACGTGTGCGGCCGGGGTCAGCGAGTCAGTGCATTGTGCGTCAAAGCGGAGCGAGGGAAAGGGGACTCCGTAGCTCCGTCGTGTGGCCGGGCGGCTTTGCTGCAGGATTCAGTTCAGCAGGCTTTGCGCCTACACCAGGGCCCCATAGATCAGGGTGCGTGAGGACAGCCGGTCAGTCTTGTTCATATCTCCTCTCTTCTTCTTCCTCCAGGCATGCTACTCTTCTGTCGTTCGGTCGGCGTGCACCATGGGAGCGAGGTACAAGAGGCAGGCAGCTGCAACCTCTCACCTCAACATCTGGTCATGCCCCCCTCTCATTCTTTCATTCTTGTCTCATTCTTACCCGGTACTAAGAATGTAAGGGCTGATTCCTTGTCACGACAATTTTCCTCCACTTCCAAGATGGAGTCGGTTCCGGTTCCTGTGATTCCTCCTGATCGTATTCTGGCTACGGTTTGCATCAGTCTTATTTTTCCTTTGGGTGACAGAATTCTGGCTGCTCAGGTCGATGCCCCTCCTGAGAAACCTTGTGACCGCTGCTTTGTTCCCGAGAGTCTCCGCACTGCCGTGCTCCAGACTTACCATTCTCCCAAGGCTGCTGGCCACCCTGGGAAGAATCAACTCTTTTGGGCCATTTCCCAACAATTCTGGGGGCCTAGTCTACGTGCCGATGTAGCCGCCTTCATAGCTGCCTGTTCCGTGGTGTGTGCTCAGAGTAAGACTCCATGACACCTTCCAGTGGGCCTCCTACAACCCATACCCTATGGTGAGAGGCCCTGGACCCACCTGTCTATGGATTTAATTGTGGAGTTACCCAACTCCCAGGGCAACACAGTTATTCTTATGGTGGTAGACCGGTTCTCCTAAATGTCTCACTGTATTCCACTTAAGAAGTTGCCTACGTCTAAGGAACTGGCTTCCATTTTTGCTCAGGAGATCTTTCGCTTACATGGCCTACCCAAGGTCATTGTCTCAGACAGGGGAAGTCAGTTTGTGTCCCGGTTCTGGTGAGCCTTTTGTGCACAGTTGGGAATTCAGCTTGCTTTCTCCTCTGCGTATCACCCGCAGTCTAATGGGGCCACAGAACAAGCCAATCAGTTCTTGGAGCAATTCCTGCGTTGCTATATTTCTGACCATCACAACAACTGGTCAGACCTCTTACCAATGGCGAAGTTTGCTCACAATAGCGCTCTGAATTCTGCTTCCGGTTGTCCCCGTTTATGGCCAATTATGGTTTCCAACCTTCCATGTTGCCTGACTCGTTTGTTCCTGTGAGTATTCCTGCATTAGGGGAACATCTCTGTGGTCTGCGACAGGCTAACGAGAGGTACAGACTCCATGCTGACCGCAGACACCTTCCTGCGCCTTCCTACCAGGTCGGAGACAGGGTCTGGCTGTCATCTCGCAACCTGCGACTTTGTGTTCCTTCCCTGAAGTTTGCACCTCGGTTTATTGGGCCTTTCCATATCCTTCACAGGATAAATCCAGTGGCTTACACGTTAGACCTCCCTCCCAGTATGCGCATATCTAATGTGTTTAATGTCTCCTCATTGAAACCTTTGGTCTGCAACCGTTTTACCACCTCGGTGCCACGTCCTCACCCTATACAGGTTGAGAACCATGAGGAGTATGAAGTACAGGCCATTGTTGACTCCCGTAGGTTCCATGGGCGCATACAGTACCTGGTGCATTGGAGGGGCTACGGTCCGGAGGAACGCTCTTGGGTCCCATCCTCGAACGTACACGCCCCTGTCCTTCTCCGTGATTTCCATAGATGTTTTCCTCCCAAGCCCGGTGGTCATTGAGGAGGGGTACTGTCAGGGCTGGGCTCAGCCCTTCCTTCTCTGTGCTGGCAGCTCAGCTGTCAGCTAATTGCCAGCTTCCATCTCTCCAGGTATTCACCTGTTGAGGATCTGCTCGTCAGCTGCCTACTTAAGGACTTCCAGTTCATTTGCTCTTCGCCTGTGTTAACATCACTACAGACTTTCTCCTGTGTTCCAGTTGAAGACCTGCTTTACTACGTTCCCTCTGGCTACTGATCCTGCTTGCTGAAATTCTACCTTTATCCCTGGCTCTGGACTTTAGCTTGGCTGACTACCCGATCCGGTTATTGACCCCTGGCTATGTTTTGACTACGCTTACTCTGTTTGCCTTTTTATTTTTATTATTAAACAAGTGTTATTTAACTGCACTTCTGTCTCAGTCTGATTAATGATTCCTGACAGTAGGCAAAGGCCATGACTTCAGAAGATGCAGCCAATCCACTTGTTGATAATATTTTTTCCAGATTGGATGACCTGGATCACCGCATTGATCAGGTTGCCATGGCGATAAAGACGCTCCTGAGTTGCACAGCTCCTCTAGAGTCTCCCACTGAGGCCGCTCTCGTAGTCCCTGTGCAGGCACCCGCCTCGAGTATTACCCCTTTAAGAGGTATGTCTGGTTCCGCTATGCTTCCCCAGCGATTTGGGGGCGATCCAGTTCAGTGCAGAGGGTTTCCCAACCAGGTTGAGATATACTTTGAGATGCTGCCCCAGGCGTTTCCCACGGACAGAAGCAAAGTGGGTTTCGTGATATCTTTGCTTTCTGATAGAGCCTTGGCCTGGGCAAACCCTCTATGGAAGACGCAGAAACCCGTGGTCCTGAGTTATCCAGAATTTGTGGCTTCCTTCAAAAGGTTATTTGACGTTCCCGCACGCTCCGCTTATGCTGCCAAGTTCCGTGTCCATCAAACAGAGTACGAGGACAGTTGCCGATTATGCCATTGAATTCCGTACTCTGGCAGCAGAGGTTGCTTGGAACAATGAGGCCCTCGTGGCTGCTTTTTCTCATGGTCTCTCGGATAACATCAAGGATGAGATACCAGCCCGAGATATACCCACTGAGCTGGAGAAGTTGGTCACGTTTGCCATCCTCATTGACTCCAGACTCAGAGAAAGACCCTCTGTTAAGGAGCGCTTGCGGAAGCCTCCTGTACGTTTGTCTCCGAGATTTGCAGTTCCACCCTTGCCTCCCTCACCTCCCATGCCTCCTGGTACCGATTCGATCTGTGAAGATGAACCCAAGCACTTGGGCTTCACGCGTCTCTCTGCGGATGAAAGAGCCCTTAGGAGGAGGGAGAAATTGTGCCTTTATTGTGGCCAGGCCGGTCACTTTTGGAAGTCTTGTCCTACCCATCCTGGGAACGCCCGAACCTTGAGGTCTTGTCATGGACCGACCTTAGGTGGCGTTGTTTTGTCTCCAGTTGCCCAGAAGGATAAGCCCCTGGTTTCAGTTACCCTGTCTTGGGCTGAGTCGTCCATCGTGATACAGGCTCTAATCAACTCTGGGGCTGCAGGCCTGTTCATTGATGCTGCCTTTGTGTCTAAGCACTCGATTCCGCTGTAGCTGCGTGACACTCCACTTGCCATTGAGTCTCTTGACGGGTGACCTCTGATTCATGGTTCCTGACAGTGGGAGAGATAGATAGATAGGTAGATAGAAAGGTAGGTAGACACTGGGTGGGAGAGATAGATAGATAGATGGACATTGGGTGGGAGGGAGAGATGGATAGTAATAGATATATCGATAGATATACACTGGGTGGGAGGGAGATAGATAGATAGATAGATAGATAGATAGATAGATAGATAGATAGATAGATAGGTAGATAGAAAGGTAGGTAGACACTGGGTGGGAGAGATAGACAGATAGATAGACACTGGGTGGGAGGGAGATAGATAGATAGATAGATAGATAGATAGATAGATAGATAGATAGATAGATAGATAGATAGATAGATTTCATTAATATTTCTTACTACAAGGTCAATTTCACAAAATCCCTTATTCTAGATTTGGGAATAGAAAAGACCACTAGGCAAAAGCTTCAGCAAATTCTCCCTTATACATGGAGGAAACATGACATACCGTATTTAGGTATAAAACTAACAACCACAAACTCCTCCTTAGCAAGCACTAACCTCCAACTTTTAATTGTTAAAATAGAAACCCAACATACAGAGATCTTGAAAAAATAACTTTCCTGGCTAGGCAGAATAGCGGCATTTAAGATGACAATATTCCCCCAAATCCTCTACATATTTTGTACCTATTCCCATTCCCTCCCATTCCCTTCAAACCCCATCGAGACTCATGTGGAAATTCATCTGGAGAGGTAAGAGATGCTCACGTTCCAACCTCATCTCACACAAACAAGCTTAGTAGATGTCTGTGATTACTTATGGGCAGTCAGACTAGACCAACTTAGGTGGTGGTTTTGCGATGATAATGGATGAACCACTTTGGATAGAGGTGGAGAAATCCCTAGCCCCAACAAACGATCTGAAAGCCTTCCTCATAGGCCAGGGGTGTCCAAACCTTTTTGAAAGAGGACCAGATTTGATGAAGTGAACGTGCGTGAGGGCCGACCATTTTGCCTGGTATTCTTTGAACCATTACAATTCGGTCTAAGTGTGTTCGTCCGAGCACTAATACACTGCCCAACAAGAATTCTCTTGCCTTTGTGGCTGTGTGTGGTGAAGAGATGAGCTTTGGCGTGTTATTTGGATATACTTTATTTATCTGCGTATAACACAGTTATTCAGTTTAAGAGGGAAGTTGCAGGAAAAAAAATTACATTTTAAATAAAGAACTGTGAAGCAAAATAAGGGTCAGTGGCCATCTGCAGCCCCACCACTGCCATGAATGCAGCCCCACCGTTGCCATGAATGCAGCCCCACCGTTGCCATGAATGCAGCCCCACCGTTGCCATGAATGCAGCCCCACCGTTGCCATGAATGCAGACCCACCATTGCCATGAATGCAGACCCACTGTTGCCATGAATTCAGCCCCACCTTTGCCATGCCTTACCATTGCCAGGAATGCAGCACCCCTATTGCCAGGAATGCAGCACCCCCATTGCCAGGAATGCAGACTCATCATTTCCATTAGTGCAGCCTGATTGATGCCCACCTTCAACTTCAGATAGGACAGGGAGGGGGCGGGATGAGCGCCAACAGATTACATAGTCCTGCCTCTTATGATGGACAGAACAGTCGTACAATGGCAGCGCAGGAGATGGGACTTCCTATTACAGAGGGTGCCAAGAAAACCTGTGTGTACAGCACTCGTCCCGCCTCCATCCTGTCCTCTCCAAGGTAGCCAGCATGTATATATTTTGTGGCCCCTGGCGCTTGAGGATTCGTTGGGGACCGCAAAAGTTATACATGTCAAAATTACCAGACAGGCCGTTCAAAACTGGAACGCGGGCTGGACTTTGGACATGCGTGTCATAGGCAATCCCTGGAAACCATGGGACACCTGGGAATTCTCCCCCTCTATACAATAATTGATATACTTATCATTTTTTTACTCTATGGACATCGTCACGTGCATCCACCCCTGATGAGCGAGTGAATCTCGCGAAACGCGTCAGATATTTCGGATGCCGTTGCATAATAACTGTCATTACAACCATGTTACCAACTCTACATATTTCCTTATATGGCTATGGAGTATTTTTAATGCCCGTGTACTATGATTGGTATTATTGTTATTACAACCATGTATCATCAATTGTTGTATTTTTCTTTTAAATTGGCCATTGTTGGTGCTAACCATGTTTTAAACTATTATATCTCAATAAAATCCTATACTGTACCTATTATTGTTATGCTTACTGGCGGAACAGTACCCACTTCTTTTAAAGTCCCAGGGCTAACCTTTTGCTACGTTTTTCGCCTCTATACAAGTATCCAAACAAGCTTGGACGTTTTTTTTATTTTTAAATCAGAAAAGGTTTTTATTTGTTTTTTCATAGTGCAAAATACATAGTATACAAGATAATGCTTAGGAAGAAAGAAAACATTTGCCAACACAGGATATTTTGTAAACCAATACAGAGTCAACAATACATAAAAGAGTTGTGTGTCATGAGTGACAATACAAAAAAGTACATCGGAAAGTTAGAAAAAAATTTGTCAGAATAACCAAAAAACCTTGAAGAAAAATAAAAAACAAAACAAAGACAAGTAAAACATTTGAAATGTAGTAGCAGACTATACCCGGCCCCAGAGCCCTGGGAACGTGCATCATCCAAACATTCTGCCTTACCCATCACGACTAGTGATGAGCCGAACACCCCCGGGTTCGGTTCGCACCAGAACCCGCGAACGGACCGAAAGTTCGAACGAACATTAGAACCCTATTAAATACAATGGATGCGAACGTTCGAATTCTAAAGTGCTAATTATAACAACTATTATGCATGTTATTGTCCTAAAAAGGGTTTGGGAACCCGGGTTCTGCACCAGGGGACATGTATCAATGCAAAAAGAAGTTTTAAAAACGGTCGTTTTTCGGGAGCAGTCATTTTAATGATGCATAAAGTGAAAAAAAAAAAGTCAAATATTCCTTTAAATATCGTACCTGGGGGGTGTCTAAAGTATGCCTGTGAAGTGCCACGTGTTTCCCGTGTTTAGAACTGTCCCTGCACAAAATGACACTTCTAAAGGAAAAAAAAGCCATTTAAAACTGCTTGCGGCTTTAATGTAATATGGATGAAATTCTTTAAGAAAAATGGCATAGCTACCCCATGACCCCCCCCCCTACCCCAGCCCATTACCAGCCCCTTTGGGTCTTGTATGGATATTAAGGGGAACCCCGCACATAAAATAAAAAAGGCCCTATATACTCTGAACAGCCCTATACAGGCGGTGCATACAAGACAGGGACTGTAGGTTTGTTCTTATGTAGAGTCTGTTTGTAATTTTGAACAGGTACATTGTTGAAGTGTAGCTCCAGACCAAAAATCTATTTTTAAACTTTTTGGAAAACATAGGTAAGGGTTATCACCCCTGTAACATTTGTTTTGCTGTCTGTGCCCCTGTTCAGAACATTTCACCTCACTTTCCGTCCCAATGACAACTGTTTTTGAAATGTGGTGTTTTTCTTGAAACAAGGATTGCTGATAAAGCATCAGTACAGAGGAGACACCTTTCTCCCATATTTATTCTTACAGGAGAGAATTTTCCTTCCTAGTGGTAGATTTCCTCTCACTTCCTGTTGTCTTCTTGCGTTTGCAAGTAGGAGTCGTTTGTAAGTTGGATGTTTGAAAGTAGGGACCTGCCGTATATACTCTGCAGAAATAGGCCCCTTAGTTGTTGGTGTTGGCACAACACTGTAAGCACTCACAGTTACTCTTGGTTGGTGCTGGAACGCCCTGCTGTCAACTATTATATCAGGAATTTTAATTACATATAATTGTTGAACAGTGGTAGTAAAAATTGGGCCTTTGATGGTGGTGCTGGTGCCACAACACTGTAAGCCCTGACAGTTACTCTTGGTTGGTGCAGCAATGGGCCCTGCTGTGAATTATTAGATCAAGAATTGTAATTACATGCCCCTGTTGAACAGGGGCTGAAAAATTGGGCCTTAGGCACTGGTGGCACAACACTGCAACCCCTCACAGATACTGTACTTGGAGCACAGCAATGAGCCCTGTTGCAAAGTATTGCTTCAAAAATTGTAATGACACGCCCCTGTTAAACAGGGGCTGAAAAATTGGGCCTTAGGCACTGGTGGCACAACACTGCAACTCCTCACAGATACTGTACTTGGAGCACACCAATGAGCCCTGTTGCAAAGTATTGCTTCAAAAATTGTAATGACACGCCCCTGTTAAACAGGGGCTGAAAAATTGGGCCTTAGGCACTGGTGGCACAACACTGCAACTCCTCACAGATACTGTACTTGGAGCACACCAATGAGCCCTGTTGCAAAGTATTGCTTCAAAAATTGTAATGACACGCCCCTGTTAAACAGGGGCTGAAAAATTGGGCCTTAGGCACTGGTGGCACAACACTGCAACTCCTCACAGATACTGTACTTGGAGCACAGCAATGAGCCCTGTTGCAAAGTATTGCTTCAAAAATTGTAATTACACGCCCCTGTTAAACAGGGGCTGAAAAATTGGGCGTTAGGCACTGGTGGCACAACACTGCAACTCCTCACAGATACTGTACTTGGAGCACAGCAATGAGCCCTGTTGCAAAGTATTGCTTCAAAAATTGTAATTACACGCCCCTGTTAAACAGGGGCTGAAAAATTGGGCGTTAGGCACTGGTGGCGGCACCCATAAACAAAAATGATCTTACAAGCTATCATCATCAATCGTATCATTGAGGACTCGGAGGAGGAGGATAGCCAGTCAACATAACAGCACAGGCACTCAGCATCAGCATCAGTCTTGAAGGGATGTGACATGTTAAAATCAATTAGTCTGTTATATCAGCATCAGGTGTGTGGTAGCTGGTGGTGATCCAAGACTGGTTCATCTTGATGAAAGTCAGTCGATCAACCGAGTCGGTGGACAGGCGCACCCTGTGATCCGTGACAAATCCTCCAGCAGCACTGAATGTGCGTTCCGAAAGAACGCTGGATGCAGGACAGGCCAGTAGCTCAATTGCATACTGTGCAAGCTCTGGCCAGTGATCCATCCTCAAGACCCAGTAAGCCAGAGGATTTTCGGTGGGGAAGGTGTCCAAGTCTGATCTTGCCCCTAGATATTCCTGCACCATGTTTATCAGACGCTGGCGATGGTTGCTGGAACCGATCATACTTTGGGGCTGCGGACTAAAGAATTGTCTGAACGCATCGGTCAGACGGCCACCTTCCCCACCGCTCCTTCTTTGACTGGCCGAAGCCTCAGCAACTCGTTGTCCAGGACCAGGAGTTTGCAACCTCCCAGTCTCTGGGAACGCGTTGCACAGACCTTTCTGCAAGGCCTCCCGGAGTTGTCTCATCCTCTGCTCCCTCTGCGACGGTAACATAAGGTCCGCAACCTTACCCTTGTACCGTGGATCAAGGAGAGTGGCCAGCCAGTAATGGTCCCTCTCCTTGATCCGAAGAATACGAGGATCCTTCCGCAGACTTTGCAGGATCAGGGAGGCCATGCAGCGTAGGTTTGCTGAGGCATTCGCTCCGGAGTCCTCTGGGTCACTAAGGACGACATGATCCGCAGCCACCTCCTCCCAGCCACGTACAAGTCCACTGGTTTCTTGGGACTGTAAATCATCCCTAAAAGACTGCTGCTGATGATGCTGAGTGCCAGCCTCCACCTCCATGCTGACACAATCCTCCTCCTCCTCCTCCTCCTCCTCCTCCTCCTCCTCCTCTTCCTGTGCGATGGGTGGGACAGAAGGAACACTGTCTGGGTAAAGGGGGCCTTGAGAGGCAAGGAAGTCCTCCTCTTCCTGCCTCTGTTCTGCCTCAAGTGCCCTGTCCATTATTCCACGCAGCGTGTGCTCCAACAGGTGGACAAGAGGTACAGTGTCACTGATGCATGCACTGTCACTGCTCACCATCCTCGTGGCCTCCTCAAATGGTGCCAGGACAGTGCATGCATCCCTGATCATGCCCCACTGGCGTGGAGAAAAAAAACCAAGCTCCCCTGACCCTGTCCTGGTGCCGTAGTCGCACAGGTACTCATTGATGGCCCTCTGCTGCGTGTGCAGCCGCTGCAGCATGGCCAACGTTGAGTTCCACCTGGTGGGCATGTCACATATAAGGCGGTTCTTGGGCAGGTTCAACTCCTTTTGCAGCTCAGCCAGGCGAGCACTGGCATTATAAGATCTGCGGAAATGCACACAGACTTTCCTGGCCTGCCTCAGGACATCCTGTAAGCCCGGGTACCTGCCCAAGAAGCGCTGCACCACCAGGTTAAGGACGTGAGCCACACAGGGCACATGGGTCAGTTGTCCCTGTCGGAGGGCGGAGAGGAGGTTGGTGCCATTGTCGCAAACCACCATTCCTGGCTTAAGCTGGCGTGGCGTCAACCACCTCTCGGCCTGGCCCTGCAGAGCAGACAGGACCTCTGCCCCAGTGTGGCTTCTGTCCCCCAAACACACCAGCGCAAGCACGGCATGGCATCTTTTTGCCTGCGTACTTGCGTAGCCCCGTGAACGGCTACGGAGCACCGCTGGTTCATAGGACAAACCACAGGAAGAGGCCATGGAGGAAGAAGAAGAGGAGGGGGTGGAGGAGAGAGGTGTGTCACAACCAGTAGTAGCATTTTGGAGGCGTGGCGGTGGGACAACCTCCAACACTACTGCACCTTGTCCTGAATCCTTCCCAGCTGCCAAAAGAGTGACCCAATGGGCCGTGAAAGAAAGGTAACGTCCCTGTCCATGCCTGCTGGACCATGAGTCAGCGGTAATATGCACCTTACCGCTGACCGCCCTGTCCAGCGAGGCCAAGACATTGCCTTCCACATGCCGGTAGAGAGCCGGAATAGCCTTCCGTGAGAAAAAGTGGCGTTTGGGAACCTGCCACTGAGGAACTGCACATTGCACAAACTCACGGAAGGGGGCCGAGTCTACCAACTGAAAAGGCAGCAGTTGAAGCGCTAGCAATTTAGCCAAGCTAGCATTCAACCGCTGGGCATGTGGATGGCTGGGAGTGAACTTCTTTCGACGGTCCAGCAGCTGGGGCAGGGAAATTTGCCTGCTAGAATCGGACGTCGGTGTACTACTAGCAGAGTGGGCGCAAGTACTTGGCTGTGACACACCTAATTCTACACCTTCATTCCTCTCAGTGCATGTTTCAGAGAGGACTGAAGTTATAGTGGGGTTGGAGATCCCAGCTGATGCGGTGCAAGGAGAGGTCCGCTTTGTTCTTTGGTGTGGGTCTTTGAGGTAGGCTTGCCAACGAGCTGCATGGCAGGTCAACATATGTCTGGTCAGGCATGTGGTACCCAAGCGGCTGATGTTTTGGCCACGCGATATACGCTTGAGACATATGTTGCAAACAGCAGCTGTGCGATCTGATGCACTAGCCTCAAAAAAGGCCCACACCAAAGAACTTTTTGAATGACGGGCAGAGGCAGCGCCCTGCACAGGCGGAGCTCTGCGGTGTGATTCCGTCGGTGTACTGCCCTTACGCTGGCCACCAAAGGGCATCCTGCCTCGTTGGAGATGTGCCTCCTCC
This sequence comes from Rana muscosa, assembly GCA_029206835.1. NCBI lineage: Eukaryota > Metazoa > Chordata > Amphibia > Anura > Ranidae > Rana > Rana muscosa. The sequence continues at coordinate 237,315,259 of CM055120.1, forward strand.
TCATCCTCCTCCTCCTCCTCTCTCCTATTAGGCACCCACGTGGAGTCAGTGACCTCATCATCCCCTCCCTCCTCATCACTGGAGCCAATCTGGCAGTATGCTGCAGCTGCTGGAACATGACTGCCAGATTGGTGTCCTTCTTGAGCATCCCCTCTGTCTGCTCTCACGCTACTGCCTTCCTCTAGCTGGGTTTCATCATCAGACCCTTCGAAACGCTGGGCATCCTCCTGGAGCATGTACCCAACACTGTGCTGAAACAGTTCGGGGGACTCCTCAGGAGGAGGACATGGTGGGTCTAGGGAAGGAGTGACTGATGATTTGTCTGACATTGATACCAGGGAAGACGACGCTTTGGCAGCTGCTTTTCCAGTACCCTGAGCCTGGGTGAGAGAGGATGAGGAGGAGGAGGAGGGCTTGGTCATCCACTCTACCAAGTCTTCGGCATGATGTGGCTCAACATGTCCAGCTGCCGAAAAGAAGGACAAGCGTGTCCCATGGCCATGTGCTGATGACAATGCACCGCGTCCACGACCAGCACTGTTGCCCCCAGACACAGAGCCTGCTTGCCCTCTTTTATTGCCTCCTGACTGTCTGCCTCTCCTTGTTTGCCTTCCAGACATTCTAATAGATGGCCTGCAGGGAGATGGGAAAAAAGCAATAAGGGCTACCTTCAGGTGTCCTTCTCTGTCCCTTGAAACAAGGACTTGCAGAGTGAAATAAACTGACACTCTCCCTACCTACAGTTTTCTGTCCCTAGAATAAATGTTTTTTTTAATCACAATATAGCACAAGGACAATTCACTCACTGTCCTTACAGGTCCCTGGAAACAAGGACTTGCAGAGTGAAATAAACTGACACTCTCCCTACCTACAGTTTTCTGTCCCTAGAATAAATGTTTTTTTTAAGCACAATATAGCACAAGGACAATTCACTCACTGTCCTTACAGGTCCCTGGAAACAAGGACTTGCAGAGTGAAAGAAAAAAAACACTCTCCCTACCTACAGTTTTCTGTCCCTAGAAAAAATGTTTTTTTTAATCACAATATAACACAAGGACAATTCACTCACTGTCCTTCCAGGTCCCTGGAAACAAGGACTTGCAGAGTGAAATAAACTGACACTCTCCCTACCTACAGTTTTCTGTCCCTAGAATAAATGTTTTTTTTAATCACAATATAGCACGAGGACAATTCAGTCACTGTCCTTCCAGGTCCCTGGAAACAAGGACTTGCAGAGTGAAATAAACTGACACTCTCCCTACCTACAGTTTTCTGTCCCTAGAATAAATGTTTTTTTTAAGCACAATATAGCACAAGGACAATTCAGTCACTGTCCTTACAGGTCCCTGGAAACAAGGACTTGCAGAGTGAAAGAAAAAAAACACTCTCCCTACCTACAGTTTTCTGTCCCTAGAAAAAATGTTTTTTTTAATCACAATATAACACAAGGACAATTCACTCACTGTCCTTCCAGGTCCCTGGAAACAAGGACTTGCAGAGTGAAATAAACTGACACTCTCCCTACCTACAGTTTTCTGTCCCTAGAATAAATGTTTTTTTTAATCACAATATAGCACAAGGACAATTCAGTCACTGTCCTTCCAGGTCCCTGGAAACAAGGACTTGCAGAGTGAAATAAACTGACACTCTCCCTACCTACAGTTTTCTGTCCCTAGAATAAATGTTTTTTTTTAATCACAATATAGCACAAGGACAATTCAGTCACTGTCCTTCCAGGTCCCTGGAAACAAGGACTTGCAGAGTGAAATAAACTGACACTCTCCCTACCTACAGTTTTCTGTCCCTAGAATAAATGTTTTTTTTAAGCACAATATAGCACAAGGACAATTCAGTCACTGTCCTTACAGGTCCCTGGAAACAAGGACTTGCAGAGTGAAAGAAAAAAAACACTCTCCCTACCTACAGTTTTCTGTCCCTAGAAAAAATGTTTTTTTTAATCACAATATAACACAAGGACAATTCACTCACTGTCCTTCCAGGTCCCTGGAAACAAGGACTTGCAGAGTGAAATAAACTGACACTCTCCCTACCTACAGTTTTCTGTCCCTAGAATAAATGTTTTTTTTAATCACAATATAGCACAAGGACAATTCAGTCACTGTCCTTCCAGGTCCCTGGAAACAAGGACTTGCAGAGTGAAATAAACTGACACTCTCCCTACCTACAGTTTTCTGTCCCTAGAATAAATGTTTTTTTTAATCACAATATAGCACAAGGACAATTCAGTCACTGTCCTTCCAGGTCCCTGGAAACAAGGACTTGCAGAGTGAAATAAACTGACACTCTCCCTACCTACAGTTTTCTGTCCCTAGAATAAATGTTTTTTTTAAGCACAATATAGCACAAGGACAATTCACTCACTGTCCTTCCAGGTCCCTGGAAACAAGGACTTGCAGAGTGAAAGAAACTGACACTGTCCCTACCTACAGTTTTCTGTCCCTAGAATAAATGTTTTTTTTAATCACAATATAGCACAAGGACAATTCAGTCACTGTCCTTCCAGGTCCCTGGAAACAAGGACTTGCAGAGTGAAATAAACTGACACTCTCCCTACCTACAGTTTTCTGTCCCTAGAATAAATGTTTTTTTTAATCACAATATAGCACAAGGACAATTCAGTCACTGTCCTTCCAGGTCCCTGGAAACAAGGACTTGCAGAGTGAAATAAACTGACACTCTCCCTACCTACAGTTTTCTGTCCCTAGAATAAATGTTTTTTTTAATCACAATATAGCACAAGGACAATTCAGTCACTGTCCTTCCAGGTCCCTGGAAACAAGGACTTGCAGAGTGAAATAAACTGACACTCTCCCTACCTACAGTTTTCTGTCCCTAGAATAAATGTTTTTTTTAAGCACAATATAGCACAAGGACAATTCAGTCACTGTCCTTACAGGTCCCTGGAAACAAGGACTTGCAGAGTGAAAGAAAAAAAACACTCTCCCTACCTACAGTTTTCTGTCCCTAGAAAAAATGTTTTTTTTAATCACAATATAACACAAGGACAATTCACTCACTGTCCTTCCAGGTCCCTGGAAACAAGGACTTGCAGAGTGAAATAAACTGACACTCTCCCTACCTACAGTTTTCTGTCCCTAGAATAAATGTTTTTTTTAATCACAATATAGCACAAGGACAATTCAGTCACTGTCCTTCCAGGTCCCTGGAAACAAGGACTTGCAGAGTGAAATAAACTGACACTCTCCCTACCTACAGTTTTCTGTCCCTAGAATAAATGTTTTTTTTAATCACAATATAGCACAAGGACAATTCAGTCACTGTCCTTCCAGGTCCCTGGAAACAAGGACTTGCAGAGTGAAATAAACTGACACTCTCCCTACCTACAGTTTTCTGTCCCTAGAATAAATGTTTTTTTTAATCACAATATAGCACAAGGACAATTCACTCACTGTCCTTCCAGGTCCCTGGAAACAAGGACTTGCAGAGTGAAAGAAACTGACACTGTCCCTACCTACAGTTTTCTGTCCCTAGAATAAATGTTTTTTTTAATCACAATATAGCACAAGGACAATTCAGTCACTGTCCTTCCAGGTCCCTGGAAACAAGGACTTGCAGAGTGAAATAAACTGACACTCTCCCTACCTACAGTTTTCTGTCCCTAGAATAAATGTTTTTTTTAATCACAATATAGCACAAGGACAATTCAGTCACTGTCCTTCCAGGTCCCTGGAAACAAGGACTTGCAGAGTGAAATAAACTGACACTCTCCCTACCTACAGTTTTCTGTCCCTAGAATAAATGTTTTTTTTAATCACAATATAGCACAAGGACAATTCAGTCACTGTCCTTCCAGGTCCCTGGAAACAAGGACTTGCAGAGTGAAATAAACTGACACTCTCCCTACCTACAGTTTTCTGTCCCTAGAATAAATGTTTTTTTTAATCACAATATAGCACAAGGACAATTCAGTCACTGTCCTTCCAGGTCCCTGGAAACAAGGACTTGCAGAGTGAAAGAAACTGACACTGTCCCTACCTACAGTTTTCTGTCCCTAGAATAAATGTTTTTTTTAAGCACACTATAGCACAAGGACAATTCAGTCACTGTCCTTCCAGGTCCCTGGAAACAAGGACTTGCAGAGTGAAATAAACTGACACTCTCCCTACCTACAGTTTTCTGTCCCTAGAATAAATGTTTTTTTTAATCACAATATAGCACAAGGACAATTCAGTCACTGTCCTTCCAGGTCCCTGGAAACAAGGACTTGCAGAGTGAAAGAAACTGACACTCTCCCTACCTACAGTTTTCTGTCCCTAGAATAAATGTTTTTTTAAGCACAATATAGCACAAGGACAATTGACTCACTGTCCTTCCAGGTCCCTGGAAACAAGGACTTGCAGAGTGAAAGAAACTGACACTGTCCCTACCTACAGTTTTCTGTCCCTAGAAAAAATGTTTTTTTTAAGCACACTACAGCACAAGCACAAAACACACTGACACTCTCCCTACCTATCCTTCTCTTTCCCTAAACTAAAGGAATCCAGGTTAAGCAAGAAAGAAATAACAGTCACTGTCCCTGCCTATGCTGCTCTATCCCTGCTCCGGAACACACTACACTAGGCCGCCGTGCTGGCGGCCTTTTATAGTGTGGGGCGTGTACTAAACACCCTCAGCAATAATTGGCCACAGGCATCCTGCCTGTGGCCAATCATTGCTCTCCTCGCTGCCGGCGCTGTGATTGGCCAAGCATGCGGGGTCACAGTGCATGCTTGGCCAATCACAGCGCCTGGATGACACTGCGATGGCGTAGTGCATTGTGGGCCGTTCGCGTCACTCGAATTTGGCGCGAACGGCCCAAATCGTTCGATCTTCGTCGAACGATCGAACAGCCGATGTTCGAGTCGAACGTATGTTCGACTCGAACACGAAGCTCATCCCTAATCACGACCATCGCTCTCTCTCAAGGAGCTATATAGCAACTAAACTGTCCGGTCCCTCAAACAAGCTCTGTTTGACCACTATCCTTGTAGGAGTCTGTCCTTGACCAACTGATGTGGTGCCAACCCCGGAACATCCAACCAGGCCTGCCACATTGTGTAAAATTTACGTGGTGCATTTCTATGTTGGTATGTCAGTTTTTTTCTTATTAATAATTTGTTCACCTGGTCAGTCCATTGTTGCCTGGTGGAAACCCTGGGAGCGATCCAAGGTTGAGCAATCAGGTTTCGTGTGACATAAAGTAGACGAAGGATCGCAGTGTGATTGGAAGGGGCTAGTGTCTCCCCATCCAGGGCACCCAACAGGCACACCGTAGGTATAACAAAGGCAAAGACCTGAGTAATAACAGCAAGGATTTCCTTCCAGTAGCGAAAAAGTTTGGAACATTTCCAGAGCATGTGTATGAGGTCTCCATGATCCCTCACACACTTTGGACAGAGGGGTGTATCACACACTCCCCATTTGTGAAGTCTGACAGGTGTTCTGTACGCCCTATGCAGCAGATAGAGGTGTGACAGTTTTTGAGAAGCTGATACGGAGACCAGAGGAGCGGAGGCGAGGCAAAGATTCCACGTCTCCCCGTCTATTGTCCCCACATCCTCCTCCCATTTACGCCTACATGGCAGGCCGGCGGGATCCTGAGGTGCATTAAGGATAATGTTATAACCTCTAGAGATCATACCTTTTTTGTCACCTCCATCAGAATCCCCTGTATAATTGTGTGATCAGTTAGTCTAAGTGGCGTTTGCCTGGACTGTACTTGCAGTGCATGGTGCAATTGCAAGTATTTAAAGAAGTTAGTGCGTGGTATGTCAAATTCTGCTTGAACTTCCAGAAAGGACTTAAGGATAGGCCCAGTATACAATTGTGAGATGTATTTTAGCCCTGCATTCTCCCAGTTTCCAAATCTACTGAGTTTGAGCAATTCCTTATAATGTATGTTTCGCCAGATGTGGGTATGTGTCAGGAAACCTCTTATACCCAGTAGCAGCTTAGTGTAGGACCACAGTGTCTTTAGTAGGATTATGGAAGGGGCCCCCCGGTCCAAGTGCATATAACCTGCCTACAGGCAGGACAATGCTGTAGCATCATCCGCTGGAGTGGTTAGAAGTCTGCGTATTGGATCTAAAGTGTCCACCAGTCCCCCCCCCCCCCAGCTGTTGTAGCTGGGAGGCTAGGTAGTAGGCCCTAGAGTGAGAGACTGCCAGTCCCCCCTCATCTTTGCTGTATTGTAAGGTGGAAAGACTGATCCTAGCTGTCTTTTTGCGCCAATTCAACTTCCTAAACTGGGAGTCTATCCTGTCAAACCAGCGGCGGGGGATCCAAATTGGGGAGTTGTGGAATATATACAGTAATTGCGGTGCCCATACCATTTTTATGAGATTAATCCTCCCTCTCTACGGATAAAGGTAATTTACACCAGGCGCTGCATTTGTTCCGAAATTTGGTGAGTAGGGGGGTTAGATTAAGAGAGATGTATTGAGAAACATCTGGGGACACCTGAACACCTAAATAACGAAAAGAGGGTATTACCTGTATCATTGATGCGCATTCAGGCAGGGGGGTTGTTATGGGATCTATTGGCATTAGCACGGACTTGTTCCAATTAATGGAGAAGCCGGATAGTGCACCAAAGGCTTTAATAAGAGTTATGACCGCACTCAATGAGTCCTGCGTATCACCTAAGTATAGTAATGTGTCATCAGCATATAATTATACCACGTCCGCACCCGTGCCACGCCAGAACCATACAATGTTATTGTCCCTTATTCGTGCCGCGAGAGGTTCCAGGGCCAGGGTGAACAGCAGGGGGGACAGTGGACACCCCTGATTGGTGCCCAGGAACAGTGGAAAAGGCTCTGACAACTCCCCATTAACCTCAAACCTGGGAGACTGTTGAGCATATAATAATTTGACCCAGCTAATAAATTTTGCACCCAGGCCCACTCGATCCAGCACTTTTCACAAATAAGGCCACTCAACGCTGTCAAAGGCCTTAGCTGTGTCCAGCGAGAAAATGGCCCGGTTGCCAGTATTATCTACAGGGAGCTGCAAGTTCAGAAAAAGTCACTGAATGTTTTGGGCTGTGGATCTGGTAGGAATAAATCTGGACTGGTCCCTATAGACCAGTTTTTGGATCACTTGTGCCAATCTCGTCGCCAACACCCTGGCCAAAAGCTTGACATCAGTTGTAAGCAAGGAGATGGGCCTATAAGAATCTGGTGAGGTAGCCTCCTTGCCTGGTTTCAGAAGTACTATTATGACTGCCTCATTCATGGAGTCAGGTAATGTGCCTTCCTTCAGTGCCTCATTATAAACCTTTTAGGAGCATGGGCAGTAACATGTCAGCGTATCGCTTGTAGACCTCGGACGGGAGGCCATCAGCCCCCGGGGATTTGTTATTGTGAGTCTGTGCTAAAGCTGTGGCCAATTCTGTTAGCTGGGCATCAAGCAAGGCCACACCCCTCTAGAAATCCTTCTATGTCCCCCTCTGTGGGGTGTACCTTAGATGTGTAAAGGTCAGCATAGAATGACCGAAAGATTTGCATCACTGTAGCAGTCTGCGTCTGAGCGACACCTTGTGCATCGCATAAGGCCGAAACCATAGAGGTGTATCTCTGTGCACGCGCTAGTAAAGTCATCATGTGTCCAGTAGACTCCCCCTCTTCAAAATGGGTTTGTTGGAAAAAAAAATTGTTTGTTTTCAGCAAGCTGCAACGCCAGTTGGCTGGACATAGATTGTGCCCCTAACCAAACTCTCTTCGTGTCCTCTGTAGGATTAGCTATATAATTATCTTCAGACTCCCTGAGTGTCCTGCATACCTCTACTTCCCAGGTCTTAGTATTCGTTTTGATCCTATTAATCGTGGTAATAAATTGGCCCAGCATGAATGCCTTGGTGGTATCCCAGACAACCCGTAACTGGGCTGAATGTAAATTTTCCTGGGCGAATAATTTTAGTCGCTCTCGTATTGGATCGAGGCCTGGGAACAGAGAGAGACAAAAAGGATTACGTTTCCAGCATCTGCTTTTAGCGGCAGTAGGTAATGAAATAGTAACCCATAATGAGGAGTGATCCGATATTTGTCTTTCCCCATACCAAGATTCCACCACCAACGGGAGTAATGTATCGTTACCTAAGCCTAGATCAATCCTAGACAGGCTCCCGTGTGCTATAGAGCAACACGAGTATTGTTTAGTATGAGGGTGCCTTAATCGCCACACATCCATCAGCCCGAGCTCCTCAAGCAAGCCGGCAAAGGAGGTAAGCCCTCCATTACGCATGGGTACAGTAGAGGGTACAGGCAATTTGATCCCATTGATGATTTATATAGTTATTAAAATCACCCACTGCTAAAAGTAGTACATTTGGAAACTGTGCCATACAGCTCGCCAGGCACCTGAGGATCTCGGACGAGTAGGGGGGCGGTATATATATTCCAGCCACAACACATAACATTCTAGATACCGTACACAGTAAAAAGACATATCTCCCCCCTGGGTCTATAACCTTTTGAGAACAGTGGAACTGAGTATCCTGATGAATCAGGACACTCACTCCCCTAGCATAAGCAAAGTATGGACAGTTTGACAATATCCGTACTTGCAAGGGGCGATGCGTGTAGATCCGGTGGGCCTGGGCAGAAACAATAGTCATAGCATATACTGGAAAAAAGAAAGAAAAACAAATATATCAACAATACTACAATAGTTGTGGAGCCAACCGGGCTCTCAGCCATTTAGGCTGAAGTGTAAGCTTCCCCCAGACATGTTTCGTGGGTGGGGTTGGGGGGAGGCATTGGAAACCTCCAGTAAGTAATTAATGGACCCTCAATCGTGTGCTGGATGTTGCTGTCTAGCAGCTTTAAGTGCTCTGTCTTCTCGATTCAACCATTGTGCAGCCGCCGTAGGTCGATCAAAAAAATGTACCTCTCCCAGGGCAACTACCCTGAGATGAGCAGGGTATAGCATTGCATACTGTAGATTGAGGTCCCTGAGTCTTTTCTTTACATCAATGAATTTTGCGCATTGTTTTTGCAACTCTGCTGAGAAGTCAGGAAACAGGGACACTTTTGAGTTATCAATCGCCATTGCTCCAGTCAGGGTTCTGGCCTTAGAAAGAATCGCATCCCTGTCTTTATAATTTAGAAGCTTGAACAGAAAGGGGCAGGGATGATTGCCCGGTGGTAAAAGGCGTGTAGGTACCCTGTGAGCCCGTTCAACAGCAAAAAATGGGGAAAGGGTATCTTTACCAAACGTGGAAATAAGCCATTGTTCTATAAAAGCCACAGGGTTTTTACCCTCGGCCCATTCGGGGATGCCTAGGGCACGCACATTGTTGCGCCTCATGCGATTTTCCATGTCGTGCAGTAAGGTGACAATTATATTTCAAATTCCTTTGCATGGATGCCATGTCATCCTCCACTGTGCTCAGCCTGCCCTCCAGAGCGGATGTTCTCTTTTTCAGTTTCTGCATGTCATGGCGCACATAGGATATTTCTGCCTTCACTCCTTTAATCTCATCTGAGAGAGCAGTTATAGACATATTGCAGGATGTTACAGCCGTGAAGATTAGGGTGGGTTCTGTATCTTCTGCACTGGGGGAGCTGACCTGAGGCCCAGCAAAAATGTCTTTAGGGGTACTCACTGTGTTCCACTCTGGGGACAATCCACCTGCATCCTCTAACAGGTCAGTGTCATCTGCTTCTGAAAAGGCCCCCAGAGGTTTCCCCCAGAGCAGGTGTAGCAGTCAGGGCATCTTTATATGATTTTCCCCCGAACAGGAGCTTCTGTGCAGCATCCTTGTATTGCTTCTTGGAGGTACGCTGCGGCCCAGCGCCATCTTGGCTGGGAGTATCTGCAGGGCCTTTGTTGTTCTTATGCCTTTTAGACATGCTTGTGGCTTCTGCGGAGTATCGGTCGTGGATCCGCCCGTCCCAGGGACACTAGTACGTGATGTGGGGGGTCCGATTCTGTCCAGGAACGGTGAGGGTAAGGATAGATGCACGGGGTATCCGCGGAGCGGGAGACAGACACGTCACTCTACATTCGCCACTAAGCCACGCCCCCAAGCTTGGAGGTTCTTACAAGCACACTGCACGTCCAACACCTCAGGGTGGAATACCATATCCCATTTAGCCTTCCCAACCTACGGCATCACCACCATACAAGATCTCTTAGTAAATTTTAGGCCAAAAAGTGTTGAGCGAGTAATAACCGAGTACGACCTGCCAAGAAATATGCACTTCCCAAGTGCTCGTATATTGCATATTCCGGACCCACATCTCCCTCCTAACATATGGCAATTTCACACTTCCCCAAAACCCAATACCAAAGGTATCTCGCTCGTCTACAACCTTATACAAGAGAAGCAGACCTTTCACAAATCAGCAACCCTCATAAAATGGGAATCGGACCTAAACTGCACATTCACTATGTGACAATGGCAGTCAGCCTTTCGGGCAATTTCCAAGGCCTCCCACTGCGCTAACCATTGGGAAATGATGCTCAGAATTTGAAATCTGAAACAGATGGCAATACACCCCCCACAAATTAGCTAAATTATTTTCTGATATCTCTGCTTTCTGTTGGCGAAACTGTGGGCAGACAGGCCATCTTTTACACACCTTTTGGGGTTGCCCTATTTTAAAAAGCTTTTGGAACCAGTTGTTCCAATTGAAATCCTCCCTTGCTGGATGTACAGTATAACAAAGCCTGAACCTGCACTTGCATTACTCCACATGGGTATTGAAAAATTCCCCCCAACTTTAAACATGTCATATCCCACGTATAGATGTGTTTGTTGGACAGTTTCCAAAAACAGACACGTATATCCAAATCCCTGGTAGTAGATAAAAAGAGGATAAGAGAGAGGCAACGCTCCCTCAAGGATAATGGGATTTTAGTTGGAGATAATACGTCTGTTACCAAGGTGAGCACACATACGATAAGATATTTAAGAAAATATTAAATTTTATTACATAATATCAGATAAAAATCGCATAGTCATAATACATATTTTGACCATGAATTGATACTTAATACATGAAACAAGATGCTTGGATATGCAGAGGGGCCGACATGTTTCGCAGGTTGCTGCTTCTTCAGGGCACCGCATGCATCTATGGTTTCATCTGGGTTACATAGAACATGTCATTAGTATAGTATCAATCAATAGCAAATTTTCAGCAAGAATAAAATTCATTCATAGCAACATAATAGCAATAGCTGCACGTGCTCACCCAATTTGTAGATTTGGATGATTTTGGCACCACATTGCGCAAGGATCCACTGTCACTAAAGTACCACCTGTGGCAACTTCCTGGTGGAAGTCAGATCCACCAGAAATGGCCAGTGAAGATATTGGATCAAGATAATTGCCGGTGATTATGCAGTCAGAGTAATCTATGGATTTAGTAAAGTAATTAATTAAATAATATGTAATTAACAAGGGGTAGCTCCTATTGGGGAATAGAAAAGCTCAATATGGCTAACAATACAATCCCCATCGCTAACACACATATTATTAGAGTAGGGTATTTTTATCCCATTACTTTATGGCTATACATACAATTTTTGGATCTTGAAATATTCCCTAATAATGGTAAGCTAGAAACTAGGACATTTTTTAAACCAACGGACCGGAATGGGTACATTCCGGTCGACAGTTGTCACCATTCAGCATGGTTAAAATCAGTGCCCCGAAGCCAGCTTTTAAGGATTAGACGTAATTGCTCAAACCTTTCTGACTTCCACTGTCAATCTAGTATACTTAAGTCCAGATTTGTAGATAAGGGTTACCATCCCTCCGTTATAGAGGAGGAGATCAAACAAGTTGCTAGGATTGAGAGGGATTCTTTAGTTAGAGAACAAATTAAGCCTATCCAAGACTCGAAGCATAAATGGTCTTTCTACACAACATACTCTGTCCAACACAGACAAATAAGGGATATATTTCAGAAACACTGGAAAATTTTTAAAAATGACCAGATTCTAGGACCCACACTTCCTGAAAAAGCGGGCGTAACATATCGAGGGGCACCCTCACTGAGAAATCGCATTGCGCCCAACGTTTCTGATCCACCAATATTACCAGCCTTTTTTCCACACTTAAAGGCATATTATCCCTGCAGAAAATGCAAGGTTTGTCAAATTAACATTTGTGGAAAACGAAAAACGGACACTTTCAGGTCTACATCCACAGGGATTGATTATCAAATGAAAAGTTTTACAACATGTGCGACAAAATATATAGTATATTTACTTACCTGCCCAATGCGGGAAACAGTATGTAGGTCGCACTATTCACACTTTTTCAAAGAGTGGGGGAACATCTAACCAGCATAAAAAAGGGCAAAACAAATCACAGTGTCCCACGACATTATTTAGAATTCCATAATAAGAACCCCAAAGGTACTATGTTTCAAATCATAGACAAATTTGTCCCTAGTTGGAGGGATGAATCTCGCCTGAGAGGGGTTTCTAAATTAGAAACATACTGGATATATCAGCTTAAGTGTTACAGGCCTTATGGCCTAAACGTTGATTGGGATATTAACGCTTTTATAAATAAGGCTTGACCTATTTTGCATACATCTTTGTGGTTTATTCCTCTTCCTCTTTTTGTGCATTTTTTACTGTAATACATCTATGAACTGCTTCTCCACTTGATACCTATGCCATATTCATTATATATATATATAGGACATTTATGTTACATTGGATGCATGTCAAAGTGCATCTCTTTAGAGTGGTTGCTATGTCACTATGAAGACGTTACTATTATAGTCTCTATAATCTGATATACATCTTTATGGTTTATTTTATTTTTTGTGCATTCTCATTGTAATACATCTATGAACCGTTTCCTTTGATACGTGGCATATGATGCCCATACCAATTTTTTATTTTTTATATATATGACACTTAAGTTATATTGGATTTATGATAATTTACATTTATTGGAGCGGTTACTATGCCATTATGAAGGCTGTACAGGTGTAGTTCCTTATCCGGGACACCAAGCCCATTTTTTTAAATTAATATATTTTACATTTTTATTTTATAATATCCATTAATCGCTGATGGTTGCCAACAATAGTGAACATTTTGATTTTTAGTTTCAATTTCTGATTCCGAGATTGATTATAAAATCGATGTATGATAGAGGGTTGGTGGTCCTCTCCCCCTCCCTTTCATAAGTATTGAAGGATAGAACAACCGTATCTATCTAACTACTTTACAATTATTAATTTCCTTCCGTTCTTACTTTAAACTACACTTCCCAACATGCCTCAGGGTGGAAGCTCGAGTAATCGAGACAGATGACGTACCAAAGACACACCTCCGCTGCGGCTGCCCTCTGTGCATATCACCATGACGACTGGAGCATTTGGATCCGTCCGTGAGCACATCTCGGCTTACGCTGCTTTAATGCCTGTTGCGAGATTGTGCTCTCCGGTTCTGTCATTGGTGGGAATGAAGGCATGGCGGTGGGGTCAATGCCGGATAATGCTGTGCGTGATTATGGCCTATGGCCCTCTCTGTGACTACATTTCCCAGACTGCTATGCGGATGATGTATTGAAAGAGATAGTCACATGGTACTGATGTATTCCCGCACGCTGACAGCCAAGAGACTGAGGGTGGATGACGCGGCGGAGCTCTTCCATGGTACAAGTGACACTATTGGCTAATCCCACTAGGGGCTGGATTCACATTATTATCAGCTCTAGCAATAGGGTATGGTGATCCCGGAAGCGGGAAATACAATGAGTGATCAGCTGTGTTTAATTTTAAAACTACATTCCTTTCTCTATAAAAGCGTGGGGAACAGAGAGTTTCTGTATACCCCAGTAGAAGTCTTATCAGACGAAACCGGTCGGGACAAATACACCAGCTCTTGCTGTTCCTATCACGCTGCCTACTTATACTCTAGAGTGTGGATTTTTTGGATTTCTTTGTTATGCTTTGGAGTTTTGTTTTGGATGTTCATACTGTGTGAACTTTTTATGGATAAAATTTTTTAATAAATCTTTTTTGGATTTACACCATGTGGAGCAATTTTTTGTTTTCCATGGTTATGAATGGATAAGGTAGCTGCTACCCGCCTATCCGGATTTTTCCTGGTTGGATTGCCATTGATCCTGGGAGGAGGTGTTCTATAGATCTTGGTCGTCTCTACAAAGCCTGGCTGTCTGATCTGTCCACGAAGTGGACAAAGCCTTGAAGATCCACCGCCGTACGGTGTGTTGGATCCATCCCAGCTGGTAAGAGTACCTTATCTCTCCCCCACTGACACAAGGTGAAGGCACTCCCGGGTGTTACCACGTATATCCACATTGAACATCTATATCTACGTATTCTATAACAATCCCACATTGGACTTTGGTCTTTTTGGATGGTACTTTGTCTATTGTTAGACAACTACATGGACACATACTCATCTGTGATGTCTGATAGAAATATAATTCTAATTTCACTGGTTTAGGATTATCACTCTATTGCTATTCATGTTTCACAACATAATATTTGCACTATATTTTTTGTTGTACACTAATATGTTGGTTAAATACTTGTAATCACAGAAGGATTACAGACACTCATTTATGTTATATATGTATTTTTATATTTTTCACCAATTTCGAAATCTATACCAGCATGGGTTTTTGAATAAATTAGAATATTTTTCACACCCTACCATATTTAGGACCTTTATCCTAAATTCTCATTAGCGCCACACTTATTATATATTTACACTTAATGAATTTTGTCTGATTTTGGTGTTTGGCTGCTGTTGCTACAATATTTTTGGGTTGGCGCAGTATTATATAATTTTATTTGTTTCGATTCTCTAGACTGTTTATATTGCTGCCTCTCTCACTTAACTTATATTGGTTCAATACATCATGGATGTCTTTGAGTACCGTACTAGTCGCACTCTAGTCACAGAGGGTGTGTTTGTTTCTACAAATACAGACTCCGAAATGGGGGGCATGTTCATGCGGTTGAAGAACCTTATGACCTCAGAACTTCACCTTGAATGGGACAAGGCGTTCCTAGAACAATATGTGAAGGAACGCATGGTCCCCAGAGGGTTAAGATGGGATGTATGCCCCCAACAAGGAGATTTGGATATAGATGCATGGTTTCATTATTTTAATGAAGCAGGGATTTCATTTATTTCTTTTTTATTGGAGAAAAAGGTGACCAGACTAGCTCTGATAGACAAAGAAATCAAGGATATTAGAGATAAACTCTTGCCACATAAATCCACCTCAGAATATGGCTCATTATCCACTAATCTAAAGAGCCACTTAGAGAAAGAAGAAAGAGAACAATGAACAAAAAAACAAAAAAAATACACTAGGGATGTTAATGATTATAAAAACCGCTGTGTTTTTAGTTGGCAATCTAAGGATAATATTTTAAGAATAGAAGAAAACAACCAAAATATGGACACTACGGCCCCTTTAGTTAATGATGGGAGACCACAACCATCTACGTCCAATCAAGCCCAAAGTCGCCCTTTGGCTACTAGGGAAACTAATCATAAACAAACTAATGCACGTACCCCCAATGCACAACATCGTGGTCCACCCCCAATACAAGGGGGAAGAGGGAGAGGTCCCAGAGGCAATAATAAAGGTAGGAAGGATGGCTCTCGGGAATATTGGAGGCATGATTCACCACGGAGGGGTGGTTATAGTCAACCAAATACCGATTACTACTCTTACCAAAATCAAAGAACCCCTACACAAACTTACAATCGGTTTTCACCTCTGAGAGAAGATAGGGGAATGTGCCCACCCCAATATAATTATAGAGACAGAGATGATGACTACTCACATAACCGATCTCCATTCAATTATAATCAAAACCACCCCG
This sequence comes from Rana muscosa, assembly GCA_029206835.1. Classification (NCBI taxonomy): domain Eukaryota; kingdom Metazoa; phylum Chordata; class Amphibia; order Anura; family Ranidae; genus Rana; species Rana muscosa. Next base: position 237,331,125 of record CM055120.1, read on the forward strand.
GTCCATCATACTCTGGGGGTTTTCAGAAAGAACAGAGCGGGTACAACAGAAACCCGGACACCAGCGGGGATGTAGAGGCGGATGGCGCGCCCAAAAAAAGAAAATGTATGTAAAGGATGATGGAATCTTCAATTTAAGTACAGCGACCTTTACAGAAGCCGAAAAAGTTGTTTTAAATAAAGGGCTTAAATATGTCCCCCCTAAACATCTAAATAAGTTTGCTACGTTCATAGATGTACACAAATATGTGCGTAAATTAAACATACAAAGATATTTTATCTCCAATCCCACTAGACCTGCTTTACCTGAAACCAATTCACTTATGGTACATTCAGGATTCTCTAATCCCTCACTCTTCAACCCACCATGCCCTATAGCACCTTCAGTTCAGGTGTTTAGGGACCTAGTCTTGAAGGACTTGGAGGCGCTCCCTAAAAAACGTATTTACAATGACCCTAGGATAAAAACTGGCCTCAGATCCTTATGTGAAAGAAAGGATCTGACGATACGCCCTGCCGATAAGGGGGGCGGTATTGTTGTTCTGGATAAGACAGCCTATCACCTCGAAATGAATAAGATACTAAGCGATACCACAACTTATACTCGTTTGAATGGTAACCCCACTCAGAGCTATAAAATAGCTCTATTAGATCTTGTTGACACCGGATCACAATTGGGGATTCTTGACAAGAAGGAAAAAAGCTATTTAGTTCCTGTTGCCCCACGCATTCCTGTAATGTATTATCTGCCGAAGATACATAAGGATGCCAAACATCCTCCGGGTAGCCCAATTATTAGTGGAATCGATTCGATAACCTCACGGATAGGGAGGTATATAGACTTTCATCTACAACCTATTGTGAAATCAATTCCATCATATCTAAAGGACACCCGTCATGTTATCTCAATGTTGCAGGAGATTACTTACAGTAGGGACATCTTGCTCGTGACAGCAGACGTTGCCTCACTGTACACTAGCATCTCACATGAATTAGGCTTGTCAGCTGTTGGTCTGTTTTTGTCTAGAGTTAATGACCTTTCGGGCACGCAGAAAAGATATATTATGGACCTTTTACATTTTGCAACCCACCACAATTACTTTTGGCATAATGGTGATTTCTTTTTACAACAAAGGGGGGTTGCCATGGGCGCAAAATTTGCTCCCAGCTTGGCTAACATCTTTATGGCCAAATGGGAGGAGGATGTCATCTATGCTTATGATCGACCCGAGATTATCCTCTGGGTTCGATACATAGATGACATCCTCCTCCTGTGGAGGGGTGATGAGACCTCCTTAAACAAATTTATGTCCACTCTGAATAACAATGATGTGGATATCAGCCTATCCTATGAGGCCAGTTTCAAGTCTATACATTTTTTGGATCTTGAAATATTCTCTAATAATGGTAAGCTAGAAACTAGGACATTTTTTAAACCAACGGACCGGAATGGGTACATTCCGGTCGACAGTTGTCACCATTCAGCATGGTTAAAATCAGTGCCCCGAAGCCAGCTTTTAAGGATTAGACGTAATTGCTCAAACCTTTCTGACTTCCACTGTCAGGCTAGTATACTTAAGTCCAGATTTGTAGATAAGGGTTACCATCCCTCCGTTATAGAGGAGGAGATCAAACAAGTTGCTAGGATTGAGAGGGATTCTTTAGTTAGAGAACAAATTAAGCCTATCCAAGACTCGAAGTATAAATGGTCTTTCTACACAACATACTCTGTCCAACACAGACAAATAAGGGATATATTTCAGAAACACTGGAAAATTTTGAAAAATTACCAGATTCTAGGACCCACACTTCCTGAAAAAGCAGGCGTAACATATCGAGGGGCACCCTCACTGAGAAATCGCATTGCGCCCAACGTTTCTGATCCACCAATATTACCAGCCTTTTTTCCACACTTAAAGGCATATTATCGCTGCAGAAAAGGCAAGGTTTGTCAAATTAACATTTGTGGAAAACGAAAAACGGACACTTTCAGGTCTACATCCACAGGGATTGATTATCAAATGAAAAGTTTTACAACATGTGCGACAAAATATATAGTATATTTACTTACCTGCCCATGCGGGAAACAGTATGTAGGTCGCACTATTCGCACTTTTTCAATAAGAGTGGGGGAACATCTAACCAGCATAAAAAAGGGCAAAACAAATCACAGTGTCCCACGACATTATTTAGAATTCCATAATAAGAACCCCAAAGGTACTATGTTTCAAATCATAGACAAATTTGTCCCTAGTTGGAGGGGTGAATCCCGCCTGAGAGGGGTTTCTAAATTAGAAACATACTGGATATATCAGCTTAAGTGTTACAGGCCTTATGGCCTAAACGTTGATTGGGATATTAACGCTTTTATAAATAAGGCTTGACCTATTTTGCATACATCTTTGTGGTTTATTCCTCTTCCTCTTTTTGTGCATTTTTTACTGTAATACATCTATGAACTGCTTCTCCACTTGATACCTATGCCATATTCATTATATATATATAGGACATTTATGTTACATTGGATGCATGTCAAAGTGCATCTCTTTAGAGTGGTTGCTATGTCACTATGAAGACGTTACTATTATAGTCTCTATAATACATCTTTATGGTTTATTTTATTTTTTGTGCATTCTCATTGTAATACATCTATGAACCGTTTCCTTTGATACGTGGCATATGATGCCCATACCATATTTTTATTTTTTATATATGACACTTAAGTTATATTGGATTTATGATAATTTACATTTATTGGAGCGGTTACTATGCCATTATGAAGGCTGTACAGGTGTAGTTCCTTATCCGGGACACCAAGCCCATTTTTTTTAATTACCGTAATATATTTTAAATTTTTATTTTATAATATCCATTAATCGCTGATGGTTGCCAACAATAGTGAACATTTTGATTTTTAGTTTCAATTTCTGATTCCGAGATTGATTATAAAATCGATGTATGATAGAGGGTTGGTGGTCCTCTCCCCCTCCCTTTCATAAGTATTGAAGGATAGAACAACCGTATCTATCTAACTACTTTACAATTATTAATTTCCTTCCGTTCTTACTTTAAACTACACTTCCCAACATGCCTCAGGGTGGAAGCTCGAGTAATCGAGACAGATGACGTACCAAAGACACACCTCCGCTGCGGCCGCCCTCTGTGCATATCACCATGATGACTGGAGCATTTGGATCCGTCCGTGAGCACATCTCGGCTTACGCTGCTTTAATGCCTGTTGCGAGATTGTGCTCTCCGGTTCTGTCATTGGTGGGAATGAAGGCATGGCGGTGGGGTCAATGCCGGATAATGCTGTGCGTGATTATGGCCTATGGCCCTCTCTGTGACTACATTTCCCAGACTGCTATGCGGATGATGTATTGCAAGAGATAGTCACATGGTACTGATGTATTCCCGCACGCTGACAGCCAAGAGACTGAGGGTGGATGACGCGGTGGAGCTCTTCCATGGTACAAGTGACACTATTGGCTAATCCCACTAGGGGCTGGATTCACATTATTATCAGCTCTAGCAATAGGGTATGGTGATCCCGGAAGCGGGAAATACAATGAGTGATCAGCTGTGTTTAATTTTAAAACTACATTCCTTTCTCTATAAAAGCGTGGGGAACAGAGAGTTTCTGTATACCCCAGTAGAAGTCTTATCAGACGAAACCGGTCGGGACAAATACACCAGCTCTTGCTGTTCCTATCACGCTGCCTACTTATACTCTAGAGTGTGGATTTTTTGGATTTCTTTGTTATGCTTTGGAGTTTTGTTTTGGATGTTCATACTGTGTGAACTTTTTATGGATAAAATTTTTTAATAAATCTTTTTTGGATTTACACCATGTGGAGCAATTTTTTGTTTTCCATGGTTATGAATGGATAAGGTAGCTGCTACCCGCCTATCCGGATTTTTCCTGGTTGGATTGCCATTGATCCTGGGAGGAGGTGTTCTATAGATCTTGGTCGTCTCTACAAAGCCTGGCTGTCTGATCCGTCCACGAAGTGGACAAAGCCTTGAAGATCCACCGCCGTACGGTGTGTTGGATCCATCCCAGCTGGTAAGAGTACCTTATCTCTCCCCCATTGACACAAGGTGAAGGCACTCCCGGGTGTTACCACGTATATCCACATTGAACATCCATATTTACATATTCTATAACAATCCCACATTGGACTTTGGTCTTTTTGGATGGTACTTTGTCTATTGTTAGACAACTACATGGACACATACTCATCTGTGATGTCTGATAGAAATATAATTCTAATTTCACTGGTTTAGGATTATCACTCTATTGCTATTCATGTTTCACAACATAATATTTGCACTATATTTTTTGTTGTACACTAATATGTTGGTTAAATACTTGTAATCACAGAAGGATTACAGACACTCATTTATGTTATATATGTATTTTTATATTTTTCACCAATTTCGAAATATATACCAGCATGGGTTTTTGAATAAATTAGAATATTTTTCACACCCTACCATATTTAGGACCTTTATTCTAAATTCTCATTAGCGCCACACTTATTATATATTTACACTTAATTAATTTTGTCTGATTTTGGTGTTTGGCTGCTGTTGCTACAATATTTTTGGGTTGGCGCAGTATTATATAATTTTATATATATACATACAATACTAATTTAACAAGATAAGGATAAAGATAAAGAGTGTGTGTATAACTTAATAATGACACTTAATCCCACATATGCAATAGATGTTTCAGTAAACATATACATTATGCTTATAATCGGGCACCGCCATCTTAAATGTCCACGATCCCACCGGAAGTGATGAATCAAGCTTTACACCTGACATCACTTCCGGTGCGGGCGTCACTAGCTTCACTAATAGCCACACACCACAGAAGGTTGAGCAGGTGACCCCAGAACACCAGTGCCGCGATCATCCAAAAATCAAAACATAGATAGCTTAAAATTAATACATAACATAACAATCTCATATTTGAAAATATTTCTATAGTACAGAGACCAGAAAAAATATATATAATGAGCTTTTTGTATACATCGGTAGCTTATATATACCATGTGTCTGTATTGTACATAAAGTACAGAACATTACCTAAGAATAGTAATGAATTTAAACACATAAATGATAATAATTGAAAAACAATAAACTATAAAAAAATAAGTAGCTGAAAAAAAGAAGAAATAATAACAATAATGAAGTGAAAATAAAAAATAAAAATTGATGAAAGGTATTTAGACATCAGCCCAAAATAGTTAGGCCACCAATTGATACCTAATACCAAGTGGGTTTAGCAGGCATCATAATAGCAATGCAGATTATTGTACAGTGTAATGAATATTACAGATACAGTTTTGAAAATTTAAAATAAAAGTTAGAATGATCATTACAAGAAAGGTTTAAATGATAGTGCTGTATTTAACCCCGGGGGGTAGGTGGCTCTTTGGTTAAAAATCCACCTGGCCTCTTGCTGGAGGATCTTATTATCAAAGTCTCCTCCCCTTTCTAATTCTAATTGTCTCTGATCGACCGAGACCTCCTGAATACAATTTCTGGTCTGTTTGCCACATATTTTGAGATTACTGGGTCCTCAAAGACTGGATCGTGAATTTAAGATTAAATTCATTATGAGATATGAATACCATAAATTCAGATAGTTCCCTGGCTGAGCCCGTCCAGATGACTAGTACATCATCGATATACCTCCGCCAAAGCAAGATGTGGTGGAGGTATATCGAGGCGTCGTCATCGGAAAACAAGGCTCTCTCCCACCCCCCCGGTACAGGTTGGCATGCGATGGGGCACAAGATGTCCCCATCGCAACCCCCTGTACCTGGAGGTAAGTGGAGCCATTGAACAGGTGAGACCAACCCTAGAACTAAATTTATCACCACTTTTTGTCCACATCAGGACTACTTTCGTAAACTGGTTGGGAATAACTGGCATTTTCTCTCTGAGGACCACCCAGTAATCTCAAAATATGTGGCAAACATACCAGAAATTGCACACAGGAGATCTCGGTCGATCAGAGACAATCTGATACATAGTCACCTTTCCCCTTTTAGGAGCGACAGGTGGAAAGGGGACATTTAAATGTGGTAACTGTGATCAGTGCCCATGGATTAGAGAAGGTGTGGGATGCCCTCTTCCAAGAGGAGGATATCATAAATCAAGAACGTATGCGGATTGCCGCTCTATTGGTATCATCTGTACTATCTAGATGCAGGGTTATTATATATCCCAATATGCAATTGAACCACAGTCACGACCCAGTATAGATTTATGTAAAAATGCAGGAAGGTAGTGGAGTTGGGACTTTAATTGAGGTATAGGGGTATAATAAATTAAATAAGATAAATAACTTGGATGTCATGGTTCCCTCTAAATTGGCATGATACGGTATAAGTAAACCAGTAATCACAATACGTTTTATACAGAAATGTAATCACAAAGGAACAATTCATAATCATCATTAATTTAATAACACATGATTAATTGGGGAACATGATTAATGACATACAAACATAGTAATAGATAAATCAATGAATGATAAATATGTAAATAATAACAACATGATCAACACGTATGTAATTGATAAATAATGATATGGGCTGATGTAGAGCATCCGAGGATGTGAACTCTACGCATTTCATGGTCGCCTACCACTCATCAGGAGTTTGGATGCATGAAAGTAATCTAAAATGAAAAAAATGGAAAGATTTGTTGTGGTAGTTTCTGGGGATCCACTAGTCCCCATAGACAAACCCAATGCAGTAAAAAAGGAGGGGGGCGGTAAGAAAAAAAGGGAGGTAAAAAATTTAGCAATATTGTACCTTGCTAAACAGCCCGTGTACTGAGACCTTAGTTGGGGAAAAGCCTGGAAGGTGATACCGCATACGATGTCTCACCCGGGGTTGAGGCGGGAGATCCGCTAACCAGGGTGTACGGGGGGGTCGTGGGGGGCACACCCATCGCTCGCCACAAGCCACCATGCCAGGATAGAATGCTTGTATACTGATTGGATAAGTCTGTATGAAGATTGAAAAAATGAAGGTATGAGAAATATGTCAATGTGAAGATATAATGAAGTGTGGTGAAAGTGAAAAACTATGTGAATGTTTAACCACTTCAATACCATGCACTTATGCACCTTCCCGCCCAGACCAATTTTCAGCTTTCAGTACTCTCACACTTTGAATGACAATTACTTAGTCATGCTACACTGTATCCAAACAAAATTTTTATCATTTTCTTCTCACAAATAGAGCTTTCTTTTGGTGGTATTTAATCGCCACTGGGTTTTTTATTTTTTGCGATATAAGCAAAAAAACAGCAATTTTTTTTTAAAAAAAACACTTTTTTTTAGTTTCTATTGTAAAATTTTGCAAATAAGTAATTTTTCTTCATAAATTTGTGCCAAAATGTATACTGCTACATATCTTTGGTAAAATGAACCCAAATTAGTGTATATTATTTGGTCTTTGTGAAAGTTATAGAGTCTACAAACTATGGTGGCAATCACTGAAAATTTATCACATCTGATCACGCCTGATGTACTGAAGGGATATCTCATTTCTTGAGACACTAACAAGCGAGGAAAGTACAAATACCCCAAAATTACCCCTTTTTGGAAAGTAGACAGTCCAAGGTATTTACTAAGAGGCGTGGTGAGTTTTTTGAAGTTGTATTTTTTTCCCACAATTCTTGGGAAAATTTAATTTTTTTTTTTTTTTTTTACACAAACTGGTCATATTAACAGTTTTTTTCTCTCACACAGCATATGCATAATTGCAACTACACCCCAAAATACATTCTGCTACTCCTCCTGAGTATAGCGATACCACATGTGTGAGACTTTTACACAGCCTGGCCATATACAGAGGCCCAACATTGAAGTAGCACTTTCAGGCGTTCTACAAGCATAAATCGCACATATCCTTTCTCAACCACCTATTACACTTTTGAAGGCCCTGGAGCACCAGGACAATGGAATTTTCCACAAAATGACCCCATTTTGGAAAGCACACACCCCAACGTATAATCTATGAAGCATTATGAGTCTTTTGAACGGTTCATTTTTTTCCAGAAGGTTTTGGAAAATGTGGAGAAAAAATGAAAATGCATTTTTTTTACACAAAGTTGTCAATTTATAAGATATTTCTAACACATAATATGTACATAGCAAAAATTACACCCCAAAATGCATTCTGCTACTCCTCCTGAGTATGGCGATACCACATGTTTGAGACTTTTACACAGCCTGGCCACATACAGAGGCCCAACATCCAAGTAGCTCCTCCAGGCATTCTAGCAGCATTAATTGCACATATCATTTTCTGACTACCGATCACATTTTTGAAGGCCCTTCATATATCTAACACATAGCAGGTACATACCAAATAAAAAAAGATTACCTGTGGTTTTAGAAGTGCAGTGGTCCACAGAGGAGAGCATCGGTCCAGGCAGCAGGCAGGGATGAGGTCAGCGACAGCAAAAGCAATCATCCAGGCAGCAGGCAGGAATACTGTCCATAGTTCGCACAGGCAGAGATACTGTCAGCACAGCCAGAGCACAGCCAAAGCACAGGTCCAGGTAGCAGGCAGAGGTGTCCCGGCAGAAATGCTGTCCAAAGTCAGTAGAGGCAGCAGGCAGATATATGGTCAACACAGCCAAAGTATTGGTCCAAGCAGCAGGAAGAAACATGGTCCATAATGTCATGGGTCATTACAGGCAGTAATATGGTCAGCACAGCCAAATTATTGGTCCAGGCAGCAGGAAGGACCATCAAGCTTAGGGCCAGGGGGACAGGGGTAGAGGCTTCTCCCACCCAAATCGCTTTGAAGCCTCCGGGCAACCAGACCCTGTTCTTGGAGCACAGAAAACGAAAAACTGTTTTTCTCTACTCAGAACGCTATTCTGAAGCCCCTTACATATGTGAGACCCCTGTGTACTAAAAGTAGATGGCCAAAAGATCAGTCCAAGTGGCAGGCAAAAACATGGTCGATTAACAGGCCAAGGTCGGTACACGTGGAAGTCAGAAACGTGGTTTAAATCGGCAGGCAGAGGCATCGTCGGTAAACAGGCCAGGGTCAGTTAATTAACATGGAAGGTAGTTAGTAACATGGTAGCAGGCAAATAGGGAAGTGGCAGTCTGTTAATAATAAGGGGAACTAATGGATGTATGATAATTTTTGAAGCAATTTCCGATGCACAGGCCAGGTTGGGAGGGACAATCGGGACAATAATAGCTGGTGTCTCTTCTTACTCCTCCTCTGCTGCATACACGGCATTTCTTTTGGCGTCTTCTTCCAGATTCTGTGGGGGGGATGCTAAAGGGATAGTGTCGCTCGTGAAGCCGACTCACACTATCAGAGCGAATGCTTCCTGGGGCGGGATCTTGTTGGTAAATGAGGGCATAGATGATATCTTCGATATATTGGAGGTAGTGGAGTCGGTGATTTTGAGTTGCTTTTTGGTAGCAGACAAACGAATTAAAAAGGGCCATGTGAAACAGGTGAAACGCAACTTTTTTGTGCCAATAATGGGACTTTCTGGTTGATAAGTAGGGCTGTAGCATCTGGTCGTTTAAATCCACCCCCCCCCCCATGTACAAATTGAATTGTAGTCGTGGACACATTCAGGCTTTACAATGGAGCCGCGTCTTCTTGGGATCTCCACCATGGTGTCATTGTGGATCGTAGAGAGGATGTGGACATCTTTCTTGTCCCTCCACTTCATGGCCAACACCTCCTCGTTCCTCAACAAAACAAAACAAAAATAATCAAATTTAGAAAAATTTGTAGTGTCGGGCTGCACACCTGGCTGTGCGGTGAAAGGGGGGATGATAGCGGATCCTGAGTTGGCAGGCAACCATAAGGGGTTTGCCAGGGCATCGGAAAGGTAGGATTGGGGCTGGATTCTTCGGGTTGGGCGTGCATTTCCATTGCTTGTACTGGGCTCCTCTTCCTGGGGTATGGCGCTGCTGGTGGTGGGCAGTTCTCCTGATCTTGGTGCTGATCTTGGTGCCGATCGCATTCTTTTGGGAGGGACGGTTTCCTCCGGGGACTCGGACTCTGAGCCACTATCCTCCACTGGCTCGTATTCCGAACCAGAATCGGATAATGGGAGCTCCCCGCTGCTCTCATCATCCGACATGGCAAGCATGGCATATGCCTCCTCAGGTGTGTAAACCCTTTGGGACATTATGGCAGTGCTTATTGGTGGGCCTGTGTAATGGTACTGCTGGTGGTAGTGGTGGCGGTCTGTGTGGTAGTACCGATGGAGGTATTAGTGGTGGGCCTGTGTGGTGGTACCGATGGCGGTATGGGTGGTGGTGGTACCAATGGTGGTACAGGTGGTGGTGGTACCGATGGCGGTACGGGTGGTGGTGGTGGCGGCGGTACCGATGGCGGTACAGGTGGCGGTACGGGTGGTGGTGGTAGCGATGGCGGTATGGGTGGTGGTGGTACCGATGGCGGTACAGGTGGTGGTGGTACTGATGGCGGTACAGGTGGTGGTACAGGTGGTGGTGGCACTACCAACGGTGGTACGGGTGGTGGTACTGGTGGTGGTACCGATGGCGGCACTAGTGGTGATACTGGTAGCGGGCCTGTGTAGCAGTATAGATGCTGGGCCTGGTGGCGGTACTGGTGGTGGTACTGGTACCGATGGCGGTACTGGTAGCCTGTGTGGCGGTGCCAATGGCGGTACCGATGGAGGTGGGCCTGTGACAGATGATTGACAGATGGGCTGATTGATTGACAGATGGGCTGATTGATTGATTGACAGGTGGGGTGATTGATTGACAGATGGGCTGATTGATTGACAGATGGGCTGATTGATTGACAGATGGGCTGATTGACAGATGGGCTGATTGACAGATGGGCTGATTGACAGATGGGCTGATTGGCTGGGCTGATTGATGTGCTGGGCTGTGTGACAGGTCCTCTTTATGGGGGGGGGGCGTGTTGTGCACTGTAAACTTATGTAGACAAACTACACTGAGCTAACTTACTGATCTCTTCTCTCTCCTCACAGATCGGTGTGTGAGGAGAGAGCAGGGATCAGGTAGTAACTCCTGTGGAGTTTGTTTACATTTGTGACCGGCTGTGATTGGACACAGCCGGTCACGTGGTAAACAGCCAAATCATTGGCTGTTTACTCTGATCGGGGACGCGCTGTGTCCAAGGGACACTCGCCTTCCCCGATCCCCGCTCTGCAAGCCTGTGGCGGCGCGCACGGAGCACGCCGCCGAGTTTGTTTTGACAGGTGATCGGCTGTGACTTTGACACAGCCGATCACATGGTAAACAGCCAATGAAATTGGCTGTTTACCGTGATCGGGGAAGCGCTGTGTCCGAGGGACACATGCCGTCCCCGATCACCGCGCTGCGCGCCCCTGCGGGCGCGCGCAAGGCAATATCCTGCAGGACGTCATATGACGTCCAGTATCGATATTGCAACCACTTCCCGGACGTCAATTCGCTATTGACTGGGCGGGAAGTGGTTAAAAAAAGGTGAAAGAAAGCTGTTGCATGATAAATAAATAATTAGGTGCTGACATGGTGAAAGTGAGTGTAATTTGATGCATCTGCATATCAAATGCACATGAAGGAGCATAGCCATACATAGATGGTATATAAGTGAATAAGGGAAAATAGAAAGTTTTGTAGAATAAAAGTAAACAAATGTATGTGTGTGAAAGTGTAAATGTAAGTTTAAATGTATGTCAGTATAAATGGATGTATGTGCATAAACAAATGTACAAAGTGTGTATGTAAGGATACATAGAGTTAACTAGATGCATGGCTGGATTTAAAATATATGACGGGGACGATGTCAAATGCCCCATTTACCTGAGCTTCCAGAGGCTGAGCAAGCAGATGGTGTCACTCTGGAATGGTGGTCAGCAGAGAGAGAGCGGTGCACCACCCACTGTTATATACAGCCCCCCGGTCCTGGGCGTCATGTGTTATCTCGCAAATGCTGGGGTCCATCCAATCCCCTGCAAGGCGAGAGATGGAGCCAGTGCGCCATGGTGAAGCGGCGTCAAACCACGCCGGACACCAGGCGCGCTGAACATGACGCCAAAGAGCCGAGATCCGACCCCGCCCCCCGTCATGAAGGCGGGTGGGGGGGAACGGAGCTGAGCTGATCGCAACCCCGGAAGTAGAGAACAGTGACAGCGGGACACCACCAAACTAAACTCCAAGGGTCAAATCACACGGGATTCAGAATCAAACTGATATAGGCACTAGGTGGAATGGATAATATTGGTAGATTAAATAGAGAAAAATAAAAAAATGAATTGAAAAGTGGTGAGAAAAATATGTATGAAAAGAAAAAACCCCAATAAATAAATATTGGGCAAGAAAGAGGTAATAAAGTTGATATAAAAAAGAAGGAATGGAGGGTGTGACAGGAGGGTCACTTTGGACACAGGGTGAGCCAGGAAATAATGGACATTAAGAAATATATCTCGGGCTACCTAAAATGGGTCTGTAATATTTATCCACCATATCCCCAAGGATAGCTGTAAAGGAATATTTACTGTTTCTGAACTCAACAGTAGTGATGAGCCGAACACCCCCGGGTTCGGTTCGCACCAGAACCCGCGAACGGACCGAAAGTTCGAACGAACATTAGAACCCTATTAAATACAATGGATGCGAACGTTCGAATTCTAAAGTGCTAATTATAAAAACTATTATGCATGTTATTGTCCTAAAAAGGGTTTGGGAACCCGGGTTCTGCACCAGGGGACATGTATCAATGCAAAAATAAGTTTTAAAAACGGTCGTTTTCCGGGAGCAGTCATTTTAATGATGCATAAAGTGAAAAAAAAAAAGTCAAATATTCCTTTAAATATCGTACCTGGGGGGTGTCTAAAGTATGCCTGTGAAGTGCCACGTGTTTCCCGTGTTTAGAACTGTCCCTGCACAAAATGACACTTCTAAAGGAAAAAAAAGCCATTTAAAACTGCTTGCGGCTTTAATGTAATGTCTGGTCCCGGTAATATGGATGAAAATCTTTAAGAAAAATGGCATAGCTACCCCATGACCCCCCCCCTACCCCAGCCCATTACCAGCCCCTTTGGGTCTTGTATGGATATTAAGGGGAACCCCGCACATAAAATAAAAAAGGCCCTATATACTCTGAACAGCCGTATACAGGCGGTGCATACAAGACAGGGACTGTAGGTTTGTTCTTATGTAGAATCTGTTTGTAATTTTGAACAGGTACATTGTTGAAGTGTAGCTCCAGACCAAAAATCTATTTTTAAACTTTTTGGAAAACATAGGTAAGGGTTATCACCCCTGTAACATTTGTTTTGCTGTCTGTGCCCCTGTTCAGAACATTTCACCTCACTTTCCGTCCTAATGACAACTGTTTTTGAAATGTGGTGTTTTTCTTGAAACAAGGATTGCTGATAAAGCATCAGTACAGAGGAGACACCTTTCTCCCATATTTATTCTTACAGGAGAGAATTTTCCTTCCTAGTGGTAGATTTCCTCTCACTTCCTGTTGTCTTCTTGCGTTTGCAAGTAGGAGTCGTTTGTAAGTTGGATGTTTGAAAGTAGGGACCTGCCGTATATACTCTGCAGAAATAGGCCCCTTAGTTGTTGGTGTTGGCACAACACTGTAAGCACTCACAGTTACTCTTGGTTGGTGCTGGAACGCCCTGCTGTCAACTATTATATCAGGAATTTTAATTACATATAATTGTTGAACAGTGGTAGTAAAAATTGGGCCTTTGATGGTGGTGCTGGTGCCACAACACTGTAAGCCCTGACAGTTACTCTTGGTGGGTGCAGCAATGGGCCCTGCTGTGAATTATTAGATCAAGAATTGTAATTACATGCCCCTGTTGAACAGGGGCTGAAAAATTGGGCCTTAGGCACTGGTGGCACAACACTGCAACCCTTCACAGATACTGTACTTGGAGCACAGCAATGAGCCCTGTTGCAAAGTATTGCTTCAAAAATTGTAATGACACGCCCCTGTTAAACAGGGGCTGAAAAATTGGGCCTTAGGCACTGGTGGCACAACACTGCAACTCCTCACAGATACTGTACTTGGAGCACAGCAATGAGCCCTGTTGCAAAGTATTGCTTCAAAAATTGTAATTACACGCCCCTGTTAAACAGGGGCTGAAAAATTGGGCGTTAGGCACTGGTGGCGGCACCCATAAACAAAAATGATCTTCCAAGCTATCATCATCAATCGTATCATTGAGGACTCGGAGGAGGAGGATAGCCAGTCAACATAACAGCACAGGCACTCAGCATCAGCATCAGTCTTGAAGGGATGTGACATTTTAAAATCAATTAGTCTGTTATATCAGCATCAGGTGTGTGGTAGCTGGTGGTGATCCAAGACTGGTTCATCTTGATGAAAGTCAGTCGATCAACCGAGTCGGTGGACAGGCGCACCCTGTGATCCGTGACAAATCCTCCAGCAGCACTGAATGTGCGTTCCGAAAGAACGCTGGATGCAGGACAGGCCAGTAGCTCAATTGCATACTGTGCAAGCTCTGGCCAGTGATCCATCCTCAAGACCCAGTAAGCCAGAGGATTTTCGGTGGGGAAGGTGTCCAAGTCTGACCTTGCCCCTAGATATTCCTGCACCATGTTTATCAGACGCTGGCGATGGTTGCTGGAACCGATCATACTTTGGGGCTGCGGACTAAAGAATTGTCTGAACGCATCGGTCAGACGGCCACCTTCCCCACCGCTCCTTCTTTGACTGGCCGAAGCCTCAGCAACTCGTTGTCCAGGACCAGGAGTTTGCAACCTCCCAGTCTCTGGGAACGCGTTGCACAGACCTTTCTGCAAGGCCTCCCGGAGTTGTCTCATCCTCTGCTCCCTCTGCGACGGTAACATAAGGTCCGCAACCTTACCCTTGTACCGTGGATCAAGGAGAGTGGCCAGCCAGTAATGGTCCCTCTCCTTGATCCGAAGAATACGAGGATCCTTCCGCAGACTTTGCAGGATCAGGGAGGCCATGCAGCGTAGGTTTGCTGAGGCATTCGCTCCGGAGTCCTCTGGGTCACTAAGGACGACATGATCCGCAGCCACCTCCTCCCAGCCACGTACAAGTCCACTGGTTTCTTGGGACTGTAAATCATCCCTAAAAGACTGCTGCTGATGATGCTGAGTGCCAGCCTCCACCTCCATGCTGACACAATCCTCCTCCTCCTCCTCCTCCTCCTCCTCCTCCTCCTCCTCTTCCTGTGCGATGGGTGGGACAGAAGGAACACTGTCTGGGTAAAGGGGGCCTTGAGAGGCAAGGAAGTCCTCCTCTTCCTGCCTCTGTTCTGCCTCAAGTGCCCTGTCCATTATTCCACGCAGCGTGTGCTCCAACAGGTGGACAAGAGGTACAGTGTCACTGATGCATGCACTGTCACTGCTCACCATCCTCGTGGCCTCCTCAAATGGTGCCAGGACAGTGCATGCATCCCTGATCATGCCCCACTGGCGTGGAGAAAAAAAACCAAGCTCCCCTGACCCTGTCCTGGTGCCGTAGTCGCACAGGTACTCATTGATGGCCCTCTGCTGCGTGTGCAGCCGCTGCAGCATGGCCAACGTTGAGTTCCACCTGGTGGGCATGTCACATATAAGGCGGTTCTTGGGCAGGTTCAACTCCTTTTGCAGCTCAGCCAGGCGAGCACTGGCATTATAAGATCTGCGGAAATGCACACAGACTTTCCTGGCCTGCCTCAGGACATCCTGTAAGCCCGGGTACCTGCCCAAGAAGCGCTGCACCACCAGGTTAAGGACGTGAGCCACACAGGGCACATGGGTCAGTTGTCCCTGTCGGAGGGCGGAGAGGAGGTTGGTGCCATTGTCGCAAACCACCATTCCTGGCTTAAGCTGGCGTGGCGTCAACCACCTCTCGGCCTGGCCCTGCAGAGCAGACAGGACCTCTGCCCCAGTGTGGCTTCTGTCCCCCAAACACACCAGCGCAAGCACGGCATGGCATCTTTTTGCCTGCGTACTTGCGTAGCCCCGTGAACGGCTACGGAGCACCGCTGGTTCATAGGACAAACCACAGGAAGAGGCCATGGAGGAAGAAGAAGAGGAGGGGGTGGAGGAGAGAGGTGTGTCACAACCAGTAGTAGCATTTTGGAGGCGTGGCGGTGGGACAACCTCCAACACTACTGCACCTTGTCCTGAATCCTTCCCAGCTGCCAAAAGAGTGACCCAATGGGCCGTGAAAGAAAGGTAACGTCCCTGTCCATGCCTGCTGGACCATGAGTCAGCGGTAATATGCACCTTACCGCTGACCGCCCTGTCCAGCGAGGCCAAGACATTGCCTTCCACATGCCGGTAGAGAGCCGGAATAGCCTTCCGTGAGAAAAAGTGGCGTTTGGGAACCTGCCACTGAGGAACCGCACATTGCACAAACTCACGGAAGGGGGCCGAGTCTACCAACTGAAAAGGCAGCAGTTGAAGCGCTAGCAATTTAGCCAAGCTAGCATTCAACCGCTGGGCATGTGGATGGCTGGGAGTGAACTTCTTTCGACGGTCCAGCAGCTGGGGCAGGGAAATTTGCCTGCTAGAATCGGACGTCGGTGTACTGCTAGCAGAGTGGGCGCAAGTACTTGGCTGTGACACACCTAATTCTACACCTTCATTCCTCTCAGTGCATGTTTCAGAGAGGACTGAAGTTATAGTGGGGTTGGAGATCCCAGCTGATGCGGTGCAAGGAGAGGTCCGCTTGGTTCTTTGGTGTGGGTCTTTGAGGTAGGCTTGCCAACGAGCTGCATGGCAGGTCAACATATGTCTGGTCAGGCATGTGGTACCCAAGCGGCTGATGTTTTGGCCACGCGATATACGCTTGAGACATATGTTGCAAACAGCAGCTGTGCGATCTGATGCACTAGCCTCAAAAAAGGCCCACACCAAAGAACTTTTTGAATGACGGGCAGAGGCAGCGCCCTGCACAGGCGGAGCTCTGCGGTGTGATTCCGTCGGTGTACTGCCCTTACGCTGGCCACCAAAGGGCATCCTGCCTCGTTGGAGATGTGCCTCCTCCTCATCCTCCTCCTCCTCCTCTCTCCTATTAGGCACCCACGTGGAGTCATTGACCTCATCATCCCCTCCCTCCTCATCACTGGAGCCAATCTGGCAGTATGCTGCAGCTGCTGGAACATGACTGCCAGATTGGTGTCCTTCTTGAGCATCCCCTCTGTCTGCTCTCACGCTACTGCCTTCCTCTAGCTGGGTTTCATCATCAGACCCTTCGAAACGCTGGGCATCCTCCTGGAGCATGTACCCAACACTGTGCTGAAACAGTTCGGGGGACTCCTCAGGAGGAGGACATGGTGGGTCTAGGGAAGGAGTGACTGATGATTTGTCTGACATTGATACCAGGGAAGACGACGCTTTGGCAGCTGCTTTTCCAGTACCCTGAGCCTGGGTGAGAGAGGATGAGGAGGAGGAGGAGGGCTTGGTCATCCACTCTACCAAGTCTTCGGCATGATGTGGCTCAACATGTCCAGCTGCCGAAAAGAAGGACAAGCGTGTCCCATGGCCATGTGCTGATGACAATGCACCGCGTCCACGACCAGCACTGTTGCCCCCAGACACAGAGCCTGCTTGCCCTCTTTTATTGCCTCCTGACTGTCTGCCTCTCCTTGTTTGCCTTCCAGACATTCTAATAGATGGCCTGCAGGGAGATGGGAAAAAAGCAATAAGGGCTACCTTCAGGTGTCCTTCTCTGTCCCTTGAAACAAGGACTTTCACAGTGAAAGAAACTGACACTGTCCCTACCTAGAGTTTTCTGTCCCTAGAATAAATGTTTTTTTTAATCACAATATAGCACAAGGACAATTCACTCAATGTCTCTCCAGGTCCCTGGAAACAAGGACTTGCAGAGTGAAAGAAACTGACACTGTCCCTACCTAGAGTTTTCTGTCCCTAGAATAAATGTTTTTTTTAAGCACAATATAGCACAAGGACAATTAACTCACTGTCCTTACAGGTCCCTGGAAACAAGGACTTGCAGAGTGAAAAAAAAAAAACACTCTCCCTACCTAGAGTTTTCTGTCCCTAGAAAAAATGTTTTTTTTAATCACAATATAGCACAAGGAAAATTAACTCACTGTCCTTACAGGTCCCTGGAAACAAGGACTTGCAGAGTGAAAGAAAAAAAACACTCTCCCTACCTACAGTT
The DNA here is from genome assembly GCA_029206835.1 of Rana muscosa. Classification (NCBI taxonomy): domain Eukaryota; kingdom Metazoa; phylum Chordata; class Amphibia; order Anura; family Ranidae; genus Rana; species Rana muscosa. The sequence goes on from CM055120.1 coordinate 237,349,303, forward strand.
TTCTGTCCCTAGAAAAAATGTTTTTTTTAATCACAATATAGCACAAGGAAAATTAACTCACTGTCCTTACAGGTCCCTGGAAACAAGGACTTGCAGAGTGAAAGAAACTGACACTGTCCCTACCTAGAGTTTTCTGTCCCTAGAATAAATGTTTTTTTTAAGCACAATATAGCACAAGGACAATTAACTCACTGTCCTTACAGGTCCCTGGAAACAAGGACTTGCAGAGTGAAAAAAAAAAAACACTCTCCCTACCTAGAGTTTTCTGTCCCTAGAAAAAATGTTTTTTTTAAGCACAATATAGCACAAGGACAATTAACTCACTGTCCTTACAGGTCCCTGGAAACAAGGACTTGCAGAGTGAAAGAAAAAAAACACTCTCCCTACCTAGAGTTTTCTGTCCCTAGAAAAAATGTTTTTTTTAATCACAATATAGCACAAGGAAAATTAACTCACTGTCCTTACAGGTCCCTGGAAACAAGGACTTGCAGAGTGAAAGAAAAAAAACACTCTCCCTACCTACAGTTTTCTGTCCCTAGAAAAAATGTTTTTTTTAATCACAATATAGCACAAGGAAAATTAACTCACTGTCCTTACAGGTCCCTGGAAACAAGGACTTGCAGAGTGAAAGAAACTGACACTGTCCCTACCTAGAGTTTTCTGTCCCTAGAATAAATGTTTTTTTTAATCACAATATAGCACAAGGAAAATTAACTCACTGTCCTTACAGGTCCCTGGAAACAAGGACTTGCAGAGTGAAAGAAACTGACACTGTCCCTACCTAGAGTTTTCTGTCCCTAGAATAAATGTTTTTTTTAATCACAATATAGCACAAGGAAAATTAACTCACTGTCCTTACAGGTCCCTGGAAACAAGGACTTGCAGAGTGAAAGAAACTGACACTGTCCCTACCTAGAGTTTTCTGTCCCTAGAATAAATGTTTTTTTTAATCACAATATAGCACAAGGAAAATTAACTCACTGTCCTTACAGGTCCCTGGAAACAAGGACTTGCAGAGTGAAAGAAACTGACACTGTCCCTACCTAGAGTTTTCTGTCCCTAGAATAAATGTTTTTTTTAAGCACAATATAGCACAAGGACAATTAACTCACTGTCCTTACAGGTCCCTGGAAACAAGGACTTGCAGAGTGAAAGAAAAAAAACACTCTCCCTACCTACAGTTTTCTGTCCCTAGAAAAAATGTTTTTTTTAATCACAATATAGCACAAGGAAAATTAACTCACTGTCCTTACAGGTCCCTGGAAACAAGGACTTGCAGAGTGAAAGAAACTGACACTGTCCCTACCTAGAGTTTTCTGTCCCTAGAATAAATGTTTTTTTTAATCACAATATAGCACAAGGACAATTAACTCACTGTCCTTACAGGTCCCTGGAAACAAGGACTTGCAGAGTGAAAGAAACTGACACTGTCCCTACCTAGAGTTTTCTGTCCCTAGAATAAATGTTTTTTTTAAGCACAATATAGCACAAGGACAATTAACTCACTGTCCTTACAGGTCCCTGGAAACAAGGACTTGCAGAGTGAAAGAAAAAAAACACTCTCCCTACCTACAGTTTTCTGTCCCTAGAAAAAATGTTTTTTTTAATCACAATATAGCACAAGGAAAATTAACTCACTGTCCTTACAGGTCCCTGGAAACAAGGACTTGCAGAGTGAAAGAAACTGACACTGTCCCTACCTAGAGTTTTCTGTCCCTAGAATAAATGTTTTTTTTAATCACAATATAGCACAAGGACAATTAACTCACTGTCCTTACAGGTCCCTGGAAACAAGGACTTGCAGAGTGAAAGAAACTGACACTGTCCCTACCTAGAGTTTTCTGTCCCTAGAATAAATGTTTTTTTTAAGCACAATATAGCACAAGGACAATTAACTCACTGTCCTTACAGGTCCCTGGAAACAAGGACTTGCAGAGTGAAAGAAACTGACACTGTCCCTACCTAGAGTTTTCTGTCCCTAGAATAAATGTTTTTTTTAAGCACACTATAGCAGAAGCACAAAACACACTGACACTCTCCCTACCTATCCTTCTCTTTCCCTAAACTAAAGGAATCCAGGTTAAGCAAGAAAGAAATAACAGTCACTGTCCCTGCCTATGCTACTCTATCCCTGCTCCGGAACACACTACACTAGGCCGCCGTGCTGGCGGCCTTTTATAGTGTGGGGCGTGTACTAAACACCCTCAGCAATAATTGGCCACAGGCATCCTGCCTGTGGCCAATCATTGCTCTCCTCGCTGCCGGCGCTGTGATTGGCCAAGCATGCGGGGTCACAGTGCATGCTTGGCCAATCACAGCGCCTGGATGACACTGCGATGGCGTAGTGCATTGTGGGCCGTTCGCGTCACTCGAATTTGGCGCGAACGGCCCAAATCGTTCGATCTTCGTCGAACGATCGAACAGCCAATGTTCGAGTCGAACGTATGTTCGACTCGAACACGAAGCTCATCCCTACTCAACAGATTAATTGAGAGATACTGATGTGTTCAGCCTCAATCACCTGTCTGCAGTGTAATGCTAATCCCAGCTTCTAAAAAGACCTGTTCATTGTTTGTGGTGATTTACATTCTATTGTCCATTGTGGTTTGGGGGAATTAAGCCTATAATTATAGGTTGTGGAACTAGCAGCAGACAGGTTAATTGAAGAGATGTTGATGAATCACCTGCATACTTGTGTGTATTGGGTCTGTTATGTTGTGGGTGGAGCTGGACCATTGTTCATTTTAGGTTAATGCAGTATTGGATGGTTATAAAAGTTACAATGTTTTTCTCAATAAATTCATTCAATGCTAGGAAGATACAGAGTGCGTCTCGTTCCTCCAGAAGGATTAATTCCTATGGGAAGTGGTCGTCTGGCTGTGGAGAATCGACAGGGAATTTGTGTCCAGGAGAGGGAAGGGATCTAAACGGCGTTACCCCCTTACGTATTTGGGGTGTCGTTACATTGGTTGGCAGCAGTGGGATTTTCCCTCCAGTTCCTTGGACACTCCAAGCCACCACAGTGAATGACCAGCTATGCAGCCTGCAGGAAAGCCACACTGAAGGACCTACTTGAGAGCCGTGGAGGGACCAGTGGGACAAAGAACAGGGCCACCTTGATCAGGGAGCTGGCCAAGATGGATCAGAGGGATGGTGAGGCAGGACCCCGGTCAGTTGAAGACTTGTTTCAGCAACGAGTTCGACAGCGGTTGGCATTGCACGGTGCTAGCCCATCAGAGACCGCCATACAGGAAGCCATTAGAGAAATCGAACGGCAGGATTAGTGGCAACATGAGCAGAGAATGGCGGAAATACGGCAATCGGAGACAACACCTAAAGAAGCAGCACCAACTGAAAGGAGAGGAGAGATACAGATACCAGCCAACATGGAAAAGGAATTCAGAAGGAGGTTGCGAGAGATGCAGATACAGCATAGAGGACCAGTATCAGAGGAGGTCCTGCTGGGATTGTCTGATTCAATCCGCTGCGAACTCTGGAAGAAAGTGCTAGCTCTCGAGCAGCAACACCAGGGAAAAGTTCTCCCCTCCATCCATGTAAGGTACCGGTCGCAGTATGAAGTACGAATGCTGTTATTGGGGGAACAACCGAAGCAGGAGTGGACAGCTGAGTTAAGCAGGCTGATCCGGGCAGAGATGCGGTTGGACGAGAGCTACAGAGCCCTCCGGTGGTATGTAGCCCAAGAGTGCCAGTGGTCAGCGGATGACAGCCCCACGGAAGGCTTTGACTATAATGGCCCTGGATTGTTGTATTGGAGGCTGTCCGAGGACCCTGACTTTGGGAGTGATCGGGAGTGGCGTTTGGAGGAAATAATGGAGCACAGAGAGCAAAGACTGAATGTCTCGGAAGGGCACTGGGCACAGGAAGATTTGGAGTTTCTGGCCATTCAGGAATGGGAGCTGGAGATTGCCTACAAACAGCTGCTAGACTCTGCTCAGCAGCAGGGTGGGGCTCCCTTTGCCTGGGACTATCAGGAAATACCAGTTGACAACTATGAAATCCTGGCTGAAGAATCGGCAGTGGAAAATCTGAAGATTGCCATCCCTAAAGCCGAAGTGGATGATATGGAGTTCCAGGGAGCTAGCCTGGCTGAAGAATCGGCAGTGGAAAATCTGAAGATTGCCATCCCTAAAGCCGAAGTGGATGATATGGAGTTCCAGGGAGCTAGCCTGGCTGAAGAATCGGCAGTGGAAAATCTGAAGATTGCCACCCCTAAAGCCGAAGTGGATGATATGGAGTTCCAGGAAGCTAGCCTGGCTGAAGAATCGGCAGTGGAAAATCTGGAGATTGCCATCCCTAAAGCCGAAGTGGATGATATGGAGTTCCAGGGAGCTAGCCTGGCTGAAGAATCGGCAGTGGAAAATCTGAAGATTGCCATCCCTAAAGCCGAAGTGGATGATATGGAGTTCCAGGGAGCTAGCCTGGCTGAAGAATCGGCAGTGGAAAATCTGAAGATTGCCACCCCTAAAGCCGAAGTGGATGATATGGAGTTCCAGGGAGCTAGGGTAGTTGGCTCATCTCCCCAGCCACAGATTACAGAAGGTATGGACTTAAGGGACTGTTCAGAGGATGTTATGGATTATGCATCGCCTGCTCAAGTACTGGCAGCAGGACAGAGTGCTACAGAACCCTGCTCTACACCCGTGGCAGTTTTGGAGGCCCGAGGTGAGAAGGTGATGGTTCCTCTTTCCCAGGGGATTTCAGAGATGCAGGGAGGAGAAGCAGCCCTTTTCCCTCCCCAACAGTTAGCCAGAGTAGATGGTGTGGAGGCCCCAGCAGAAGTGCTGGCAACAGGGCAGAGTGCTAGCAACCTCTGTCCAGCACCGGAAACAACTGTGGAGTTTCAGGGAGCCGGGGCAGTTGGCCCATCTCTCCAGCAACAAGCTGAGGTGGTAAAGCTTTTACCCCCAGCTGAATCAATGGCAGCAGGGCAGAATGCTACTGGCCGCTGCACACAACTGCCACTTGAGCGGATATCGGTGGATGGGACTACGGTCTCCACTCACAGCAACCCAGCGGAAGAGCTGGCAACAGAGCAGAGTGCCGCGGGCCTCTGCTCTCAACTAACAGAAGAGGGAGTTCCTGTGGTACTGGATGGGACTTCGGTCCTCACTGACACAACCCCAGAAAATGGTGTGACACTGGGACAGGAGGATGTCAGCCTTGCTTTGCAAGCACTGGGGGATTTTCACCTACCACAAGGGGATGGGACTTCAGTCTCCACTTGTATACCTCAGGGATGCTGGGCAGTCGGCTCAGATCCCCAACAGCATGACGGACTGAGCCCAGTCACCCTGTCTTCTCCCCAGTGGCGGGTATGTTCTCTGAGAGAGGCAGAGGTTGGCTGGGTAAGTAATGCTCTGTTTGGAGCAATTTATTTGGGGTACTGTGTGGATACCGGCATTAGAAGAATGGACCTATGGACTAACTTCGGAGTCAACCCGTCTGGGGTCACCTCCTTTGTTAGTCTCCTGCCGAAAGAGGAGATGTGTGACAGGAGGGTCACTTTGGACACAGGGTGAGCCAGGAAATAATGGACATTAAGAAATATATCTTGGGCTACCTAAAATGGGTCTGTAATATTTATCCACCATATCCCCAAGGATAACTGTAAAGGACTATTTACTGTTTCTGAACTCAACAGGTTAATTGAGAGATACAGATGTGTTCAGCCTCAATCACCTGTCTGCAGTGTAATGCTAATCCCAGCTTCTAAAAAGACTTGTTCATTGTTTGTGGTGATTTACATTCTATTGTCCATTGTGGTTTGGGGGAATTAAGCCTATAATTATAGGTTGTGGAACTAGCAGCAGACGGGTTAATTGAAGATATGTTGATGAATCACCTGCATACTTGTGTGTATTGGGTCTGTTATGTTGTGGGTGGAGCTGGACCATTGTTCATTTTAGGTTAATGCAGTATTGGATGGTTATAAAAGTTACAATGTTTTTCTCAATAAATTCATTCGATGCTAAGATACAGAGTGCGTCTCGTTCTTCCAGAAGGATTAATTCCTATGGGAAGTGGTCGTCTGGCTGTGGAGGGTCGATAGTGGTTGTGTGTTCAGAGAGGGAATTTTCTAAACGGCGTTAACCCCTTTCATATTGGGGGGTGTCGTTACAGAGGGGAATATGACAACGAGTATATAACTGTAAATAATTAATCAAAGGAATAACATTAAATTAAGTTGTATGGGTTGGGGAAGGGTCTCGAAAGTAACGGGTGTTTTCCACCCAAAATATCGAGAAAAGGGAGATTGAGACCCATCCCAGCCTAAAAGCATACCAGAATACCTCCATCCCTAAATAATATGTAAAAATGCAGGAAGGTAGTGGAGTTGGGACTTTAATTGAGGTATAGGGGTATAATAAATTAAATAGGATAAATAACTTGGATGTCATGGTTCCCTCTAAATTGGCATGATACGGTATAAGTAAACCAGTAATCACAATACGTTTATGATACAGAAATGTAATCACAAAGGAACAATTCATAATCATGATTAATTGGGGAACATGATTAATGACATACAAACATAGTAATAGATAAATCAATGAATGATAAATATGTAAATAATAACAACATGATCAACACGTATGTAATCGATAAATAATGATATGGTCTGATGTAGAGCATCCGAGGATGTGAACTCTACACGTTTCATGGTCGCCTACCACTCATCAGGAGTTTGGATGCATGAAAGTAATCTAAAATGAAAAAAATGGAAAGATTTGTTGTGGTAGTTTCTGGGGATCCACCAGTCCCCATAGACAAATCCAATGCAGTAAAAAAGGAAGGGGGTGGGGTTAAGAAAAAAAGGGGGGTAAAAAATGTAGCAATATTGTACCTTGCTAAACAGCCCGTGTACTGAGACCTTAGTTGGGGAAAGGCCTGGGAGGTGATACCGCATACGATGTCTCACCCGGGGTTGAGGCGGGAGATCCGCTAACCAGGGTGTACGGGGGGGGTCGTGGGAGGCAGACCCATCGCTCGCCGCCAGCCACCATGCCAGGATAGAATGCTTGTATACTGATTGGATAAGTCTGTATGAAGATGGAATCCAGCCATGCATCTAGTTAACTCTATGTATCCTTACATACACACATTGTACATTTGTTTATGCACATACATCCATATATACTGACATACATTTAAACTTACATTTACACTTTCACACACATACATTTGTTTACTTTTATTCTACAAAACTTTCTATTTTCCCTTATTCACTTATATACCATCTATGTATGGCTATGCTCCTTCATGTGCATTTGATATGCAGATGCATCAAATTACACTTACTTTCACCATGTCAGCACCTTATTATTTATTTATCATGCAACAGCTTTCTTTCACCATTTTTTAAACATTCACATAGTTTTTCACTTTCACCACACTTCATTATATCTTCACATTGACATATTTCTCATACCTTAATTTTTTTCCATCTTCATACAGACTTATCCAATCAGTATACAAGCATTCTATCCTGGCATGGTGGCTTGCGGCGAACGATAGGTCTGCCCCCCACGACCCCCCCATACACCCTGGTTAGCGGATCTCCCACCTCAACCCCGGGTGAGACATCGTATGCGGTATCACCTTCCAGGCCTTTCCCCAACTAAGGTCTCAGTACACGGGCTGTTTAGCAAGGTACAATATTGCTACATTTTTTACCCCCCTTTTTTTCTTACCGCCCCCCCTCCTTTTTTACTGCATTGGGTTTGTCTATGGGGACTAGTGGATCCCCAGAAATTACCACAACAAATCTTTCCATTTTTTTCATTTTAGATTACTTTCATGCATCCAAACTCCTGATGAGTGGTAGGTGACCATGAAACGCGTAGAGTTCACATCCTCGGATGCTCTACATCAGCCCATATCATTATTTATCAATTACATACGTGTTGATCATGTTGTTATTATTTACATATTTATCATTCATTGATTTATCTATTACTATGTTTGTATGTCATTAATCATGTTCCCCAATTAATCATGTGTTATTAAATTAATGATGATTATGAATTGTTCTTTTGTGATTACATTTCTGTATCATAAACGTATTGTGATTACTGGTTTACTTATACCGTATCATGCCAATTTAGAGAGAACCATGACATCCAAGTTATTTATCTTATTTAATTTATTATACCCCTATACCTCAATTAAAGTCCCAACTCCACTACCTTCCTGTATTTTTACATAAATATATACTGGGTCGTGACTGTGGTTCAATTGCATATTGGGATATATAATAACCCTGCATCTAGATAGTACAGATGATCTTGTATGCGCTTAGCAAATGGACGCTTGGTCTTACCAATATAGAATGCGCCACATAGGCAAGTGGCCAGATAAACTATACCAATAGTGCGGCAATCCGCATACGTTCTTGATTTATGATATCCTCCTCTTGGAAGAGGGCATCCCACACCTTCTCTAATCCATGGGCACTGATCACAGTTACCACATTTAAATGTCCCCTTTCCACCTGTCGCTCCTAAAAGGGGAAAGGTGACTATGTATCAGATTGTCTCTGATCGACCGAGACCTCCTGTGTGCAATTTCTGGTCTGTTTGCCACATATTTTGAGATTACTGGGTGGTCCTCAGAGAGAAAATGCCAGTTATTCCCAACCAGTTTACGAAAGTAGTCCTGATGTGGACAAAAAGTGGTGATAAATTTAGTTGTAGGGTTGGTCTCACCTGTTCAATGGATCCACTTACCTCCAGGTACAGGGGGTTGCGATGGGGATATCTTGTGCCCCATCGCAAGCCAACCTGTACCAGGGGGGGTGGGAGAGAGCCTTGTTTTCCGATGACGACGCCTCGATATACCTCCACCACATCTTGCTTTGGCGGAGGTATATTGATGATGTACTAGTCATCTGGACGGGCTCAGCCAGGGAACTATCTGAATTTATGGTATTCATATCTCATAATGAGTTTAATCTTAAATTCACGATCCAGTCTGACCTATGTAGTAACCCCTTCCTAGATTTACGCATTTTTCTCAACAATAATGGAACACTATATAGTAGCCTATATAGGAAGGAGACAGCCGGAAACACAATTTTGCATTACTCTAGTGCCCTTGCTCCCTGGTACGGAGCATCCCATTCAGTCAATATCTTAGACTGCGGCCCTATTTTCACGATTGAGCACTAGGGGCTATAGCAAAAAATCCTTAAAAAGACGTATCAGAGGGCCAAATCAAATACACGCGAGTCACAAATTTTCAAACCTAAGACCCGTGAGACCAACCCTACAACTAAATTCATCACCACCTTTAGTGCACATCAGGACTACTTTTCTAAACTGGTTGGGAATAACTGGCATTTTCTCTTTGAGGACCCAGTAATCTCAAAATATGTGGCAAACAGACCAGAAATTGTATTCAGGAGGTCTTGGTCGATCAGAGACAATTAGAATTAGAAAGGGGAGGAGACTTTGGTTAAAAATCCACCTGGCCTCTTGCTGGAGGATCTTATTATCAAAGAGCCACCTACCTCCCGGGGTTAAATATAGCACTATCGTTTAAACCTTTTTTGTAATGATCATTCTAACTTTTATTTTAAATTTTCAAAACTGTATCTGTAATATTTTTTATTTTCACTTCATTATTGTTATTATTTCTTCCTTTTTTTCATCTACTTATTTATTTATATATTGTTTTTCAATTATTATTATTTATGTGTTTAAATTCATTACTATTCTTAGGTAATGTTCTGTACTATATGTCAAATACTGACACATGGTATATATGAGCTACCCATGTATACAAAAAGCTCATTATATATATTTTTTTCTAGTCTCTGTACTATAGAAATATTTTAAAATATGAGATTGTTATGTATTCATTTTAAGCTATCTATGTTTTGATTTTTGGATGATCGCGGCACTGGTGTTCTGGGGTCACCTGCTCAACCTTCTGTGGTGTGTGGCTATTAGTGAAGCTATTTGGGCGCCCCTGGTTGTGAGGAGGGAATCTTCTCCCCTACTCATTCCTTTTCCATGCTATCTTGAGCGTGTGATTGATGGCGCCTGCGCTCTGACGACCCTTCGTCGGTCCCGATGCGCATGTGTGCCTCCAGGGACGCCCGCACCGGAAGTGATGTCAGGGGTCAAGCTTGACCCATCACTTCCGGTGGGATCGTGGAAATTTAAGATGGCAGTGCTGGCTGATACGCCGACACACACATCTTTATGTCATCCAGCATAGTGGACTGAATGCCACTGCCGGACCGTCCATGACAGTTGTGTGTCACGGATCGGATACCATCATACCAGCCAGGTAAGGGTAACTACTATCAAGAGTATTAAGGCTCTTTTGTGGGGGTATCAATATTGCTATAGTTCACTATATACTTGAGCATTTGCATATGTGGCACTTTTTTCTGCCCAATGTGTTTCTTATGAGCACACTGGGCGCCAGGCAATCATATCCCAGTTAAATCAGTGTATAATATACATGAATAACGGACCAACTGTAGGTATTGACCGGTGTAACTAATTCAATCCCGGTCGCTATTATACACCTAGGGCCCTTTGGCTAATTAATTAATTAATTAATACCTAAAGTGTTTCAATATAAACATATGGCAACTCCCTATACAGCAGCTATAAGCCTAAAAAAAAACAACTAGTCCATCCCATAGAAATCCCTTCCCTTGGGTATGTGTGTATGTGTTTACTGAAACATCTATTGCATATGTGGGATTAAGTGTCATTATTAAGTTATACACACACTCTTTATCTTTATCCTTATCTTGTTAAATTTGTATTATATGTATAGCCATAAAGTAATGGGATAAAAATACCCTACTCTAATAATATCTGTGTTGGCGATGGGGATTGTATTATTAGCCATATTGAGCTTTTCTATCCCCCAATAGGAGCTACCCCTTGTACATACTATTTAATTGAATTACTTTACTAAATCCAAAGATTACTCTGACTGCATAATCCCTGGCAATTATCACGATCCAATATCTTCACTGGCCAATTCTGGTGGATCTGACTTCCACCTGGAAGTTACCACAGGTGGTACTTTAGTGACAGTGGATCCTTGCGCAATGTGGTGCCAAAATCATCCAAATCTACAAATTAGGTGAGCACGTGCAGCTATTGCTATTATGTTGCTATGAATGAATTTTATTCTTGCTGAAAATTTGCTATTGATTGATTGATACTATACTAATGACATGTTCTATGTAACCCAGAAGAAACCATAAATGCATGCGGGGCCCTGAAGAAGCAGCAACCTGCGAAACATGTCGGCCCCTCTGCATATCCAAGCATCTTGTTTCATGTATTAACCACTTAACGACCGCCCACCGCCGATTTACGTCGGCAGAATGGCACGGACAGGCAGAATCACGTAGATCTACGTGATCGCCTTTGTGCAGTTGGGGGGTCCATCCGGACCCCCCTTCACTGCAGTGAGCGGCCGTTAAGTGTTCGGGAGCGATCAGGCATGAGGGGGCGGCCGCTCGATTCCGCCCCCCCCTCGCGATCGCTCCCGGCCAATGAAAATGCTTCCTCCGCCATGTGATGTAAACAAGGCTGGAGGAAGTGATGTCATCTCCCTCGCCGCGGTCTTTCCGTTCCCGGCGCCGAGCAGAGAAGAAGCAGGTTAGTGCACCAACAGTCCACTGACACGTAGGTACACATAGGCACACAAATCACCCCCCAGTCACCCCCAGATCACCCCCCAGGTCACCCCAAAGCCCCCAATCACAGTGTCACTGATTGCAGTGATCATTTATTTTACTGATCACTGCATTTAGTGTCATCTGTGATTGTAAAAAGTTGCAGGGCAGTTAGGATTAGGCCCCTTTAGGTCCAGGGTAGCCCCCTAACCCCCCCTAATAAAGGTTTAACCCCTTGATCACCCCCCAGGTAACCCTTTCACCCCCTAACTTCAGCGTCACTAAGCGATTGTTTTTCCGATCGCTGTATTCGTGTCGCTGGTGTTTTAGATAGGCAGTTATTTTTTTTTTAGGTTCGCCGCAGGTTTTTATTAGTGTCAGGTACCCCCATATATTATTTTAACCCCCTGATTGCCCCTAGAGTTAACCCTTTCACCAGTGATCGCCGTATAAGCGTCACTGGTGTCACTGGTTAGCCAGTAAGTTATTTAGTTATTTAGGTTACCCGTCAGGTTTTTATATAGTGTCAGGTACCCCCATATTTAACCTAATAAAGGTTTTAACCCCCTGATTGCCCCTAGTTAACCCTTTCAACAGTGATCACCATATAAAGGTTACGGGTGACGCTGGTTGATTAGTTTGCTTTTTATAGCATCAGGGCACCCGCCGTATATAACCCAATAAAGGTTTAACCCCCCTGATCGCCCGGCGGGTGAGATCAATTAGGTTTTAGCGCCAGAGAGGGTCTGCGTCGCCCCAGGCAGTGTTAGGTTAGTGACAGTAACGCTAACACCCACGCGCAAAGCATACACCCCCCTTAGTGGTATAGTATCTGATCAGATCTGATCAGATCTATACTAGCATCCCCAGCGGTTTAGGGTTCCCAAAAACGCAGTGTTAGCGGGATCAGCCCAGATACCTGCTAGCGCCTGCGTTTAGCCCCTCCGCCCAGCCCAGCCCAGCCCAGCCCACCCAAGTGCAGTATCGATCGATCACTGTCACTTACCAAACACAACACACATAACTGCAGCGTTCGCAGTGCTTGGTTTTTGGGGCCCTGTACGCGGCTAGGCTCCCAAAAAGTCCCACACATGTGGTATCCCCGTACTCAGGAAAAGCAGCAGAATGTATTTTGGGGTGCAATTCCACATATAACCATGGCATGTGTGAGCAATATATCATTTAGTGACAACTTTTTGTACATTTTTTTTTTCTTTTTGTCATTATTCAATCATTTGGGACAAAAAAAAAAAATATTCAATGGGGTCAACATGCCTCTCAGCAAATAGCTTGGGGTGTCTACTTTCCAAAATGGGGTCATTTGGGGGGGTTTTGTGCCATCTTGGCATTTTATGGCCTTCAAAACTGTGATAGGTAGTGAGGAGTGAAATCAAAAATTTATGCCCTTAGAAACCTTGAAGGCGGTGCTTGGTTTTTGGGGTCCCGTACGCGGCTAGGCTCCCAAAAAGTCCCACACATGTGGTATCCCCGTACTCAGGAGAAGCAGCAGAATGTATTTTGGGGTGTAATTTCACATATGCCCATGGCATGTGTGAGCAATATATCATTTAGTGACAACTTTGTGCAAAAAAAAAAAAAGTTTGTCATATTCCCGCAACTTGTGGCAAAATATAAAATATTCCATGGACTGAACATGCCTCTCAGTAAATAGCTTGGGGTGTCTACTTTCCAAAATGGGGTCATTTTGGGGGGTTTTGTGCTATTTTGGCATTTTATGGCCTTCGAAACTGTGATAGGTAGTGAGGAGTGAAATCAAAAATTTGCGCCCTTAGAAATCCTGAAGGCGGTGCTTGGTTTCCGGGGTCCCGTACGTGGCTAGGCTCCTAAAAAGTCCCACACATGTGGTATCCCCGTACTCAGGAGAAGCAGCAGAATGTATTTTGGGGTGCAATTCCACATATAACCATGGCATGTGTGAGCAATATATCATTTAGTGACAACTTTTTGTAATTTTTTATTTTTTTTTGTCATTATTCAATCACTTGGGACAAAAAAAAAAATATTCAATGGGCTCAACATGCCTCTCAGCAATTTCCTTGGGGCGTCTACTTTCCAAAATGGGGTCATTTGGGGGGGTTTTGTACTGCCCTGCCATTTTAGCACCTCAAGAAATGAGATAGGCAGTCATAAATTTAAAGCTGTGTAAATTTCAGAAAATGTACCCTAGTTTGTAAACGCTATAACTTTTGCGCAAACCAATAAATATACGCTTATTGACATTTTTTTTACTAAAGACATGTGGCTGAATACATTTTGGCCTAAATGTATGACTAAAATTGAGTTTATTCGATTTTTCTTATAACAAAAAGTAGAAAATATCTTTTTTTTTCAAAATTTTCGTTCTTTTTCCATTTATATCGCAAAAAATAAAAATCGCAGAGGCAATCAAATACCATTAAAAGAAAGCTCTATTTGTAGGAAGAAAAGGACGCAAATTTCATTTGGGTACAACATTGCATGTCCGCACAATTTACAGTTAAAGCAGCGCAGTGCCAAATCCCAAAAACAGGCTTGGTCCTAATGGTCCGAAATGGTCCGGGGCTTAAGTGGTTAAGTATCAATTCATGGTCAAAATATGTATTATGACTATGTGATTTTTATCTGATATTATGTAATAAAATGTAATATTTTCTTAACCACTTGACCACTGGGCACTTAAACCCCCTTAATAACCAGACCAATTTTCAGCTTTCGGTGCTCTCACATTTTGAATGACAATTACTCAGTCATACAACACTGTACCCATATGAAATTTTTGTCCTTTTTTTCACACAAATAGAGCTTTCTTTTGGTGGTATTTAATCACTGTTGGGTTTTTTATTTTTTGCGCTATAAGAGAAAAAATACTGAAAATTTTGTAAAAAAATGATTTTTTTTTCGTTTCTGTTATAAAATTTTGCAAATTACTATTTTTTCTTCATAAATTTTGGCCCAAATTTATACTGCTACATATCTTTGGTAAAAATAAGTACAAATTGGTGTATATTATTTGGTCTTTGTGAAAGTTATAGAGTCCACAAGCTATGGTGCCAATATCTGAAAATTGATCACACCTGAAGTACTGACGGCCTATCTCAATTCTTGAGACCCTAACATGCCAGAAAAGTACAAATACCCCCCCAAATGACCCCTTTTTGGAAAGAAGACATTCCAAGGTATTCAGAAAGAGGCATTGTGAGTTTTTTGAAGTTGTCATTTTTTCCCACAATTCTTTGCAAAATCAAGATTTTTTTTTTCTCTTTTTTTTTTTTCACAAAATTGTCATATTAGCAGGTTATTTCTCACACACAGCATATGCATTCCACAAATTACACCCCAAAACACATTCTGCTATTACTCCCGAGTATGGCGATACCACATGTGTGAGACTTTTACACAGCGTGGCCACATACAGAGGCCCGACATGCAGGGAGCACCTTCAGGCGTTCTGGAGCACCCAGGCCAATTCTGACATTTCTCTCCTACATGTAAAAATCATCATTTGTTTGCTAGAAAATTACATAGAACCCCAAAACATTATATATGTTTTTTTAGCAAAGACCTTAGAGAATATAATGGTGGTTGTTGCAACTTTTTATCTCGCACGATATTTGCGCAGCAATTTTTTTAACGCGTTTTTTACGGAAAAAAAATGTTTTGTGCTTAAAAAAAAAAAAAACAGTAAAGTTAGCCCAATGTTTTTGCATAATGTGAAAGATGAAGTTACGCCGAGTAAATAGATACCTAACATGTCGCCCTTAAAAATTGCACACACTCGTGGAATGGCGCCAAACTTCGCTACTTAAAAAATCCCCATAAGCGACGCTTTAAATATTTTTACTGGTTACATGTTTTGAGTTACAGAGGAGGTCTAGGGCCAAAATGATTGCTCTCGCTCTAACGTTCGCAGAGATACCTCACATGTGTGGTTTGAAAACCGTTTTCATATGTGGGCGGGACTTACGTATGCGTTCGCTTCTGTATGCGAGCTCACGGGGACAGGGGCGCTTTAAAAAAAAATAAAAATAATTATTCTTCATTTTACTTTATTTATTTTAGTTTGACATGTTTTTCCGCCCTAAACATTTTTTTGATCACTTTTATACCTATTACAAGGAACGTAAACATCCCTTGTAATAGGAATATGGCATGACAGGTCCTCTTTACAGTGAGATATGGGGGGGGGGGGGTGTCAATAAGACCCCACATCTCACCTCTAGGCTGGGAAGCCTGAAAAAAAAACAAAAAAAAAAACAACAATCCTGGCTTTGATCGTAGCGGTGAGTCGGTAGAAGCACCGGAGGGCGGCGGGGGGGGGGGGACATCCCCTCTCGCCTCCCGTAAGAATGATCAAGCGGCGGAACAGCCGCTATGATTGTTCTTATGGTGTAGCGAATCGCCGGCTGAAAAAGCTAATATCTGAATGATGCCTGTAGCTGCTCCCATCATTCAGATATCCCCACACAAAGTCAAGGATGTCATATGACGGCCGGAGGGCGGGAAGTGGTTATTGCAGAGTATTGCCGGGCATTGCGGAGTATTGCCGGGCATTGCGGAGTATTGCTGGGCATTGCGGAGTATTGCAGGGCATTGCAGAGTATTGCGGTGTATGGCAGGGTATTGCACGGGTATTGCACAGGGTATTGTGGAGGGTATTGCACAGGGTATTGTGGAGGGTATTGCACAGGGTATTGTGGAGGGTATTGCAGAGTATTGTGGAGGGTATTGCAGAGTATTGTGGAGGGTATTGCAGAGTATTGTGCAGGGTATTGCAGAGTATTGTGCAGGGTATTGCAGAGTATTGTGCAGGGTATTGCAGAGTATTTTGCAGAATATTGCGCAGGGTATTGCAGAGTATTGCGCAGGGTATTGCAGAGTATTGCGCAGGGTATTGCAGAGTATTGCAGAGTATTGCGCAGGGTATTGCAGAGTATTGCGCAGGGTATTGCAGAGTATTGCACCAGAGTATTGCAGAGTATTGCACCAGAGTATTGCAGAGTATTGCACCAGAGTATTGCAGAGTATTGCACCAGAGTATTGCAGAGTATTGCACCAGGGTATTGCAGAGTATTTTGCAGGGTATTGCGCAGGGTATTGCGCAGAGTATTTTGCAGGGTATTGCGCAGAGTATTGCGCAGGGTATTGCAGAGTATTGCGCAGGGTATTGCAGAGTATTTTGCAGGGTATTGCAGAGTATTGCGCAGGGTATTGCCGAGTATTGCACCAGGGTATTGCCGAGTATTGCACCAGGGTATTGCCGAGTATTGCACCAGGGTATTGCCGAGTATTGCACCAGGGTATTGGCAGGGTATTTTGCAGAGTATTGGCAGGGTATTTTGCAGAGTATTGGCAGGGTGTATTGCAGAGTATTGGCAGGGTATAGCACAGGGATGGCTGAGCAGGGATGGATGGATGGCTGGATCTGTGACTGCAATTGTCACAGATCCAGCCCACAGTGCTGCTGCTGCCATCCGCTCCCTCCCCCTCCCCTCTCACACTGTACCGATCGGTACAGAGAGGGGAGGGAGGAACCGGCGTCATCAAATGACGCCAGTCTGTTTACAAGTGATTGCTCCGTCATTTGACGGAGCGATCACGTGGTAAACGGCCGCTATCAGCGGCGATTTACCGCGATTCGTGATCCGCCGGGTCCTCTGGACCCGGCGGTCACGGAGTTTCCGGTGTGCGCGCCCCAGGGGGCGCGCGGGAGCGCGATTCTGGGAGGACGATATATAACGTCCTCCCAGAGTTAAGCAACCACCTTGTCAACGTTATTTGTCGGCAGGTGGTTGTTAAGTGGTTAAATATCTTATCGTATGTGTGCTCACCTTGGTAACAGATGTATTATCTCCAACTAAAATCCCATTATCCTTGAGGGAGCGTTGCCTCTCTCTTATCCTCTTTTTTTGTCATATCCCACGTGTTATTGGCCGCTCACACTTTAGTCCTTCGAAACTGGAAGAACGATAAATCTGCTAATATCTCAGAACTGAAGGTATTGGTCAAACGAAATTACACCTTTGAACGCTAATTTGCTGTCAACTCTCTATCCTGTCTATCCTTTGATAATTCTTGAAAAATAAGGGACAGACAAATGTGTAAATCCATTCTAATCTGACACTGATACTCATACTACTAATTTCCAATTATGTATATTTTTGCACTTGCGTATCACCGTTTGTTTTGACGATATGCATGTAGTCACAACTGTGTGTTTTATACCTTTTCCTGTTTGTTTATCTGTGAAAAACAATAAAAACTATTGAAATAAAAAATACTCTGTCCACATTTGCAAAATAAGGAAGCTGATTTACCAAATAAACTGTGCACTTTTCAAGTGCAGTTTCACTCTGCAGGGGCATTTGCTCCAGAGCTTAATAAATGAGGTGAATCTTCACTTTGCAAAGAATACCCAATCACATGCAAGGAAAATAAAAAGAAATAGCATTTTTGCCTTCACATTATTGGATGATGGAAGTCAGCAGAACTTCCCCTCATTTACTAAGCTCTGAAGAAAACTCCCTTGCGGAGTGCAACTGCCCTTGCAAAGTGTAAAGTCTATTTGCCTTTAGTAAATCAACCCCAAACTATTCTATCCAGTTTTATAAGAAAACTCTTAGGCCTCATGCCCACGGACGTTTTTACAGCTGCGTTTTTGAGCGTTTTTTACAGCTTAAAAACGCCTGTCCATGTTAGTCTATAGCTTCATGCCCACCTAGGCGTTTTTGAGCTGCAAATAGCATAGACGTTTTTAAGCTGTAAAAAAAACCCAGGACCAGTGCGTTCCTCAGCGTCAGAATTAGGCAGAAAAAAACGCGAGCGTCAAAAACGCGCAAAAACGCGCACTAACGCCGCGGTCGCGTTTTTCAGCTCCGACTTTTTTTTTTTTTCATTTAAAAAAATAAAATAATAAATTATACAATAACATGCACAGGCGTTTTTGAGCTGTAAAAACTTCCGTGGGCATGAGGCCTTAATGTGAGAAACATCAATAAAGACAAATTTCTGCTGTGAAAATTGTTTATTTTTTTTTACTGTGAAAGATCATTTTGATTTTGTATTATTTTTCTTTGTTTCTAGAAAAAATCTGCAAACAGAGATGGGATCGGAAGTGTAACAAGATATGGACAGCTGCTTACAAATACTTTGGAAGGTTTTCATAATGCCTGCAAGTGAGGGATTATCCAGACATACCTTACAGATAAGATATATGTAGCGCTACCCCCAGTTAAGAGAGCCGCTGGATTTTGTTTCGGGCTCTGTCTACAGCACCGCCAACCCCCGGCAATTTACTCGACCCACTCTGGCACAGTTAGTCTAGGGATTTCTCTAGTATCACAATCTAACAGTATATGCACACAATCTATCTGTATTGCATGGGTAACCTCTTTGCATAAAGGCAACACACTGATAGCAAGAGATAAAATATAAAGTTTCTTTACTTTGAGTAAAAGGCGTAAGGTTAACACATAACACATGTATATCTGCAGAGCACTGCAGCAGAAAATCTAACACAGGCGATTACCCGCCAAGTACTGCTATCTCTATCTATGCGCCCTTATGGCGCAGCAACTTAAATTCTAACTGCAGATCAGGCCTGATCCAGATTTTAAACTCAGTCTCTAGAAGATCAGTTTCTTTGCATGCAACTTGACTGGTGGTGCACAACAGGAACAGTAATTTGTAATCCAAAGGGTAGAAAAATGAAGAGGGCAGAATGAGCCCCTCACAGGAGACTACTCAAAACGGTTCCGCCACTAGTCTCCTGCGGGACAGTAAAGTAGAACCCGAAGGGCCAAGGCAGTCTCTAGGCCTAGTCAAAGTACTGTTTATATGAATGAGCAGGTGCTCGCTCACCACTCCGGACGCGATCCCAGTCCGGGACTTCCACCTACTGTGTCTCCGCACACAGTGTCTGCAACGGCCGGGTCTCCGGTCCAACTGATGTCCAAACTCGATAAAGTCAGGTGCCACCCAGGCTCCGCAGTGGGGTGAAAGGCTCTCTGGAAGTTGTGCAAGGCCCTGGCTTCAGGCCCTGCACTGCAGCAGATCCGCACAGGAAGACCTGTTGATTGCAGTGCGGTGTCCAAAGAGGCCGAGCTCAGCCTCTCCCTCTTCCTATATAGCCCCTCCCATGAGTCTCTGCGGTGGCTCCATGCACCCTGGGTGCCGAACGGGGTTCTGGGTAACGTAGTCCCGGGGCCTTAAAGGAGACCCCGCTACACACTCCCCCCACTTAAACTCTTTGGTCCCCAAAGATAACATTAAATTATAGCACTCACAACATCAACCAAAGTTGCGTATGATGTTGGCAGAGGAAATTCCCACCAAAGACAAGGAGGTGAACTTCCCCGCCCACAGGTCACACTATCACTAGTGTCCTGCCTAACTGTGCCAGAGAGTGAGTTGGGGTTGCCCCCCACCAAATGAACAGTGGAGGGATTAGGGTCTTCCATACTCCTCCTGGCAGTAACCACAGTGTCTTCCGAGCTCCTCCCCATCTGTGGGTAAATCAATCTCCTGGGAGGCTTTATGGCCCTCCGCATCCTTTGTCCTCTTGGGTTTTCTATTTCTGCTAAAACAGGTTCCCCTTCTGGAACCGACTTGGGAGTTTCCATAGGTTCAGGAACACTTGACTCCGGAGCAGGGAGGTACATGGAATCTCTTGGATCCTCTTCTGAGAGTACGTCACAGGCATTTTCCCAAGAATCCGACAAAGAACTGGACGGGATGAACTCAGTAGCTTCTGCATTCAGTGTTCCGTCTATGGTGTCTTCTTCAGGTGGAAGATCAATCGCAGAAGTTTCTGGGGCCTGGGAAGGCCAAAGCCAATCAAGTTCTTCTCCCTCGTCTTCACTTAGCTCAGAGGTCTCTGTATCCCCAATCTGAGGGGTCTGGGACCGAGTGTTCGGTCTGGGAGTATCCAGGATGGAAATTGGCTCGGGGGAACTCATCGCAGGGGGAATCCGAACTGCTTCAGCTAGTGGGAGTAGGTGGTTCCGATGCCAGGTCTTTAAGGGCCCCACCCTTCCCTCTGGCCTAAGTCTGTAAACGGGTAGGCCCGGTAGTCTCTTGCAAATAACATAGGGTTCAGGTCTCCATCTGTCTGCAAGCTTGTGTTTTCCAGGAACCCCCAAGTTCCGTAGCAACACTCTGTCTCCTGGTTGTAAATCTTGAATCCGAACTTTCAGATCAAAGTTTTTCTTGTTGTGGGCCCCTCTTTGTTCTGAGGCCGCCTGAGCCTGTTCATAGGCCAATTTCAAATTGTGTCTGAGTCTATCAACATATCCTTTGTGAGAAGTGGCAGAACAATGGTCTATGGAGGTGCCAAAGGCCAGATCTACCGGTAGTCTTGCTTCTCTTCCGAACATAAGTCTATAGGGTGAGTACCCTGTAGCGTCACTGGTGGTGCTGTTGTATGCATGCACAACTGCCGCTATGTGGCTGCTCCAATGCTGTTTCTTCTCACTGCTTAAGGTCCCCAGCATGTTGAGCAGGGTTCGGTTTAACCTCTCCGGCTGAGCATCACCTTGTGGATGATAGGGGGTAGTTCTTGTCTTCTTAATCCCCAAAGAATCCAGGAGCTTCCGGATCAACCGACTTTCAAAATCCCTCCCTTGATCTGAATGAAGCCGTTGTGGCAGCCCATAGTGTACAAAGTATTTTTCCATAAGGACTTTGGCTACCGTGGAAGCCTTCTGGTCTTTGGTTGGAAAGGCCTGGGCATACCAGGTGAAATGGTCGGTTACTACCAGAACATTTCCTAGTCCACTCAGGTCGGGTTTGAGGCAGAGAAAATCAATGCATACCAGATCAAGTGGGCTTTGACTTTGCAGATGGCCCATTGGGGCAGCTTGATGGGGTAAAGTCTTTCTGCATCGTGTACATGAGTGGCAGTATTCTTCAACTTCAGCCCTCATGCAGGGCCAATAGAAACAGTCCCTAACGAGTTGGAAGGTCCTTTCCGCCCCTAGGTGGCCATGGTTGTCGTGAAGAGCAACCATGACAGTCTCTCTGTGTTTCTCAGGCAGGAACAATTGCCATTTGTCTTCCAGGTCATCAGAGGGGCCCCTTCGGTAGACCACTCCCTGATGCACCTGCAACCTGTCCCACTCCTTCCTCAACAGGCGAGCTTCCTTTGAAGGGTTACGTAAGAGTCTATTCGGATCCTGATTTTCCAGGGCCTCTAGAACCAATCTTCCCATGGGGTCTTCATCTCAACTCCTTTTTGGACAATTTTGGCAAGTTATCTTCCCCCAGTTGGGTTACCCCACAGTACTGCTTGGGTACTCCTACTATGGTAACCCCTATCTCTTCTGCTCTTGAGCCGCCACTGGCTTGGAGTTCAGCCCCTTGACAGAGGGCCCGCACCCCGTCGGGTGCCACTTGGGTCCAATCTTCGGTACTGCAGGTGGGGACATGAGATCTTCTAGACAAGGCGTCTGCATCTCGATTTCCAGCCCCACGCCTGTATTTTAGGCTGAAATTGAAGGCAGACAGTGCCACCAGCCATCTATGTCCTGTGGCATCCAACTTTGCTCTGGTGAAAAGATAGGTGAGGGGGTTGTTGTCGGTTTTCACAGTGAATTCTTCGCCATACAGATAGTCTCTGAGTTTGTCAACTACTTAACCACTTAAGGGCCAGGAACTCCAACTTATGGGTGGGGTAGTTCTTTTCAGAGGGAGTCAGACTTCTGCTCACATACGCAATGGGCCTCAGTTGCTCTTCATGCTCCTGGTAGAGCACTCTTTCCAGACCATCATGACTGGCATCTACGTGAAGTTCATAAGGCTTCTTAGGATCTTTGTAGGCCAGGACAGGGGCAGTGGTTACGTTTTTCTTCAACATCTGAAAGGCATCTTCACACTTCTCATTCCACTGGTCCTTGACTGACTCCCCTGGCTTCCTGGGGCCCGAATCATCCTCTTCCCCCTCCGTCTTGAGCAGCTCATTCAGAGGCCTGGCTATCCGAGCAAACCCTTCCACGAACCTCCTGTAATAGGAACAGAACCCCAAGAAGGATCTGAGCTCTGTCACTGTGGTGGGCCTTGGCCAGGAGGTGACTGCCTCCAACTTTTTGGGGTCTGTGGCTACCCCATCCTCGGACACTATGTGTCCCAGATAGTTGACTGATGACTGATAAAACTGGCATTTTTCAGGTGAGAGCTTGAGTCCTTCCTCGCTCAGTCTTTTCAAAACTTTCTCCAGCCTCTCCTCGTGTTCTTCCAAGGTTCTCCCGAAGACAATGATATCATCTAAGTATACAAGGACTTCGATGAGGTTCATGTCTCCTACAGTCTTTTCCATGAGACGTTGGAAGGTGGCTGGGGCTCCAGACAGACCTTGAGGCATCCGGTCAAATTCAAATAACCCCACTGGGGTTATGAAAGCCGTCTTCTCTTTGTCTTCTGGATGCATAGGGATTTGATAGTACCCGCTCTTGAGGTCCATAACACTGAACCACTTGCCTCCAGACAAGCTCTGTAGGGCATCCTCTATCGTCTATCCTGGTGTACTGGTCGGGTATGGTTCTCCTGTTGAGGGTCCTGTAGTCTATGCACAGCCTCAACGACCCATTCTTCTTTCTGACCACCACTATCGGGGAGGCATAGGGGCTTCTAGATTCTCGAATCACACCGGTTCGCCTAAGCTCGGCGAGCTGCTCCCTCAAGTCCTCGAGGTCTGCTAACGGAACTCGCCTGACTCTTTCCCTGAAGGGCTTGTCTTCCTAGAGGCGGATTCGATGGGTGGCACTCCTTGCACCCCCCACATCGAACTCATCTTGGGAGAAGATCCTTTCCCACCTGGTCAACTGGGCCTTAACTCTCTCTTTCCTAGCCCATGGCAGGTTTGGGTTCTCCATGGAAAGTTTCTCCCACACAGTGCTTTCTCCATCTGTCTTCTCCACATCTGACAAAGCAACTGGGGTGGCAGGGCTCACCTGGCCCAGCAACATCCTGGCTGGGATCTCCATGGGGCCGTCCGTAGTATTCCTGACACTCACAGGTACCTTGCAGTGAACCTTCTTCAGAGCCCTCAACGGGACCACTTCTGGGACTACTTCTAGGCCCGAATGTTCTCCCCTTGGGTTGGGCTCCAACATAACAAAGGGCCCAGGCTGCTCCCAAGTGAGTTTCACAGTGGCTTTCAAACAGGCTACTTCACCGGGCTGCAGCACTATTCCTCTTCTTCCCAGCCTCCAGACCTTCCCTACCCCCTCCTCTGGGGCCTTCTGTTCTAAGATCAGTCGTTGGTAGGCTGTCTTCAACATTGGGTGGATCTCAGTGGCTGTGGGGTCTTTTCCTTTTGTAAGAGGGGCCAAGAGTCTTCGGACCAGATCCGTGTTGGTCCCTATTATTAGGGAACTCTTGTTAGCTCCAGGCGGTCAAGGGCACACCACAGCTAAGGTATCGAACACTTCGGCCTTCCCGGCTATGGACGGGTCGAAAGTCAGTTTTATAGGCAGATAGCCATCATAAGGGAAACTCTCTGTCCCAATCCCCCATATCTCCAGCTCTTCAATCTTCTGGATGGGTAGGTGGCTTAGATGCTTGTCATAAAAGTCCCGGTACAACAGGGTCACTTGCGCCCCAGTATTCAATATGACTCTTGTGTAGACTCCCTCCACTTGGACAGGTACTATCGGGGAGGGACCTACCAGCTTCTCTGGATATCGCTTCGAAGGAGTCTCTTTCCTTGGATCTTTGCGTTTTCCTTTTGGACTTTCTTTCTTCCATTTCTCTTTGGACTTAAGTCTCTCTTGGGCCTGGTATGCATTGATCTCCCTCCTTTTAATGGGTGTAACTACCCGCTGAGGGACATTACTCTTTTTCTTTGGGGTACGTTCCCACTGAGGAACCTTGTGTTTCTTCTGAGGGGTCTTCTCCACTCTTTTTATGTGCTTCTCATTCAGTTTGGAGTTCACTGGAGATGATGGGCACCCGGTTGACTCCTTCACCGGGGCCCGCTGAAGTTTTCCGGCGGCTTACGGTTATTCATCTTTTTTTTCTTTGGACTGGCACACTCTTTGGCCGCATGGCCAACCCCTCCGCAGTTGAAACAAGTCATGTCGCCCCAATCTTGTAGGGATGCGGGCGCTGAGGTATCTGGAAACAGCTCCTTCCTCTGACTTTCCCTCTCTGGTACCCTTGACTCCTTTTCCATCAGGGAGGTCAGCATCCCCAATACTTGGGACATCTGTGACTTCAAGGTATCCACCTCTGAGTCTCTTTCCAGGGTCATGGCCGTCCGACCATCACCGGAGGAGGATTAACTGACTTAACTAGTTGGTTCCTCTTCTTCTCCTCCAGCATCGCTTCTTTTTCTCTGACCACTCGGATCAAGTCAGGGTACTCCAGGCTCTTCCCGTCCTGTCTTGTGCGTAGCGCCAATGCAATGGGGTCCAGGGGCTGAGATCCTCTCATCACCTGCTGAACACGGGCCTCATCCACCTTCCACGGGTCGATCCCCTTCTTCAGGATCATCTTATGCAGGATCTTGTCCAGGCGCTTCATGAACTCTGACAGTTTCTCTCCTGTCTTTTGGTAGCAGTGCTCCAGCTGGTAAGTGAGCTCAGTGATTTTCTCTGTTCCACCAAACACATTCTGTAAAATGTCCAGATAATCCTGCGCATCACAGTCTGTTTTGCTCATCTTGAGGCTGCGTATGGCCTCTAGAGCAGGCCCCTTCAGACTTTCAGCAATTCTCTGCTTCTTTCTGTGTTCTGGGACTTCCCATTGGCACCGTCTAACCACTCCTCAAACCCCTCTTCACCCGAAGGTACAGGTTTCCTCCCAGAGAATATTCTGAGTTTTCTGTATCCCGACATTTGATAGTCTGTAGAATCCTTCTTACACTGGGCTACAATCTCCCCCAGGACAGCGCATAACTCTGCACTGAGGGTGGCAGGCGGTGACCCGGAGCTCTCTTTAGCCTTCCAGTTTTCTGCTTTTGGGGACTGCGGTGGAGATACCTGTGGGGGTGATGGTTTAGGTGTCTGAACCCATCCTCCTGGTATGAGTGGCAGCGCATGTATTAGGCTATAGGTCTGATCATCCATTGCTTTTATACTTGGACCCTTGAAATGTTCTGGGATTTCCTTCATCCAAGCTATTAGTGCGTGGGTCAGTGTGGAATTCATTCTGACATCCATCACCCATACCTTCTGGTTCGGGGACAGCGAAGTTACTAGCCGCTTCATCGCTTTTTCTTGCCAGGTCCCTGGGAGTTCTATGACTACTGCCACGGCTGAATCTTTGTAGGCCGCCTTGCACCACTGTTCTACTTCCAGTGGGTCCATGCTGGTACTTTTGGCGCGTTACTTGCTGTAACAGGATCCCGGACTCGAGAGCCCCCACGTGTAGCGCTACCCCCAGTTAAGAGAGCCGCTGTATTTTGTTTCGGGCCCTGTCTACAGCACAGCCAACCCCCGGCAATTTACTCGACCCACTCTGGCACAGTTAGTCTAGGGATTTCTCTAGTATCACGATCTAACAGTAAATGAACACAATCTATCTGTATTGCATGGGTAACCTCTTTGCATAAAGGCAACACACTGATAGCACGAGATAAAATATAACGTTTCTTTACTTTGAGTAAAAGGCATAAGGTTAACACATAACACGTGTATATCTGCAGAGCACTGCAGCAGAAAATCTAACACAGGCGATTACCCGCCAAGTACTGCTATCTCTTTCTATGCGCCCCTAATGGCGCAGCAACTTAAATTCTAACTGCAGATCAGGCCTGATCCAGATTTTAAACTCAGTCTCTAGAAGATCAGTTTCTTCGCATGCAACTTGACTGGTGGTGCACAACAGGAACAGTAATTTGTAATCCAAAGGGTAGAAAAATGAAGAGGGCAGAAAGAACCCCTCACTGGAGACTAGTCAAAACGGTTCCGCCACTAGTCTCCTGCGGGACAGTAAAGTAGAACCCGAAGGGCCAAGGCAGTCTCTAGGCCTAGTCAAAGTACTGTTTATATGAATGAGCAGGTGCTCGCTCACCACTCTGGACGCGATCCCAGTCCGGGACTTCCACCTACTGTGTCTCCGCACACAGTGTCTGCAACGGCCGGGTCTCCGGTCCAACTGATGTCCAAATTCGATAAAGTCAGGTGCCACCCAGGCTCCGCAGTGGGGTGAAAGGCTCTCTGGAAGTTGTGCAAGGCCCTGGCTTCAGGCCCTGCACTGCAGCAGATCCGCACAGGAAGACCTGTTGATTGCAGCGTGGTGTCCAAAGAGGCCGAGCTCAGCCTCTCCCTCTTCCTATATAGCCCCTCCCATGAGTCTCTGCGGTGTCTCCATGCACCCTGGGTGCTGAACGGGGTTCTGGGTAACGTAGTCCCGGGGCCTTAAATGAGACCCCGCTACATATATTTTAAGTGACACTTAATGCTGGTTTATAAAAAAAAAAGATTATATATGTAGCGCCCCCCCCAATATTTGGGGGCGCTATGTGAAATTTAAGGGCAGTCTGAGCCAGTAATTGGGCTCAGACCAATTATATTCCAGTTGTTGTTCTGCTCTGGGTGTGATACTGCCCGGCAGTATTATTCTCCTTTGCCTGCAGGTGGCACTGTCACCGCCGGCACAGGCTGGATTACGGGGGTATCGCAGCACCTTGTGTGTCCTCTTTCGGCAGCCGTGCAGTGGCGTGGTCTACCCGCTGTGCATGCTGGGAGAGGATGCAAAAGGGGCAGATGCCATTTGGCATGAGGCGATTCCAGGGGGACCCCAGGGCGTGCAGGGGGACCTCTGGTCCAGTGAGTGTGCCTCTTGGCCCGCATAGCACGAGGTGCGCTGGAGTGTTTAGGTCTCGGGCACCTTCAGCCCGAGCCTCTGCTGCTGCATTGTAGGCCCAGCTCCGCTGACAAGGGCCTACACTTCAGAGAAGGATCCCAGGCTGCCCGTTTTAAGGTGCCCATCTTTAGGAAAGGAGTTCCAGGGGAAGATCAGTCTTGGCGGAGATAGCGACGGTACTGCTGTCTCGGAAAGAGGCCTGGAGGCCTACCTAAAGGAGGATTCATCATCTCTGATGTCCGTGCTCCATCCCGGCTGCTAGGACTGCTCTCATAGGGACTATCCGGGTGAGCAATACCCACTCAGGCTTGAGTGGCGACGAGTGTAGATATTGGACTTGAGTGTTGTGTGCCTGAACCTTCCCCCACGTCTTTCAACTTTTCTACTCTTGCTTTTCTTCAAAGTTAACTCAAAGAGCAAAAAAAAGAATAAAGCCTTGCTGATTAGGTTTTACTCATGTGTGGACATTGGCCTTATTCCAAGGACCTAGTCAACGGAGTTAAAGGATCCAAACGTGGGAGGTATTTTGCTGCAGACCCAAAGTAATTAAACACTAGATTCTCATTGACAATACAATGTGAATCCTGTGTGTAGCAGCGGAGAGGCGAGGAGATCGCGGCTGAGGTCGCTACATATATTTTTAATTTAAACAAGCATTCAGCCTCCTCAAAATCACCTAATTCCTTTTTTTACTGCCATGATCAGACTTCCTGTTAGCAGTGTCGGGACATGGTCATCAAGCGCCCAAGGGCAAAGACGCTGTCCCACCTTCCCCACATTCATTATGTGTAAGCTTGGGAGATCTTACCCCCAGCAGTCATCTGCTTGTCAAAATCACTGCGCAGCTCCAGATCTGTTAGTCAGGTTTTGCGTGGACCTGGAAGTGCGCAGTGATGTTGTGGGACTTGCTCTGTTCTCTGCCTCTGCTGGCCTCCTTGTGCCAAAGGCAAAAAGCAGAGCATGCATGCCAGTCACAAGGGAGTATGTAGTTGCACAGGTTAGGGGGAAGCGATATGTTGTTTATGTCAGGACCCAAAACTAAAGATATAATATATTGCAGGTTACCAATCACTAGATGTGATGGCTGCATTCGTTTTCTTTTTTTTTGTTTTACACCTCCTGTATAAGAAGGCCTCCATTCTGGATGAGGAAGAAACAGTGACACTTCTTTAAGTGGTTGTAAACCCTGGAAAAAAAAAGACAAAGGCATAATGAGCTAGTATGCATAGCATTACTTATCTCACATCGAAGCCCCCGCAGCTGGCCCTCCGACCGGCGAAATCTCTCCCAGGGGTTACTTCTGGGTATCGCGGCTCCGGTGCTGTGATTGGCCAGAGCCGCGATGACGTCCCTCCTGCGCTTGCATGCGGGATCTGCCGGTAACGGAACACGGACTGAAATAACAGCACATAGTAGCGCTAAAAAACAATAAAACTATATAATAGTGTAATAAACTCAATAACACCACGTGACAAGTGATATAAAGTCCATAACATAAATGATGAAATCGATGAAAAAATTCCTTATTTCTGTAAATCTTCCACCACACCACCGTGCTGTGCCAACTTCCCCTTTGAAAAACGCACTCACCAAATAAATTTGCCTTTCACTCTCGTGTCAGGCTAAATTCGCTTGCGTATGATCCCACAAATGGAAAAAGCAATCTCCGCTGAATCACCATGATAGTCCTCAATATTGCACATATAAGATTAAAGAAAGTGCTCCAATAGTGTAAAATTGTAACTCCAGTTTAATAATAAATTCACAGCAACACTTCAATCATTCAACTCACATGTAAAAAGTGAAAAAAGAGCTTCAAATGAAATTCACAGCAATCGACAGTGTAAGATTGGCTCTGCAGTGCTAAGCGGCCACGGCGGACCTGAGGTGTGTTTTATGCTGGTAAATCTCACCACACTCCAGGTTCCCGGCTCACAATAGCGGTAGATGGTCCAAACAGCAACGGCGTCCCTAATAGGTAAATCTAATAAAGTTGTAGCCAAGTTCCCGACATGTTTCGCAGTATATGCTTAGTCATGGGATTGGCCACTGGGATATCTCTCACTTCCTATATAGACTCCCCATGCCTGATCACGGGATTGATCATCCCGCGCATGCACGCACATCATGTCCCCATGACCGCGAAGCACAGCAGTTTGTAAAACCTTGATGTGGTAAGCTGCATGATGTGAGCACTACAGCTAAGCAATCCCACATCCATCTGTGTGCTGACTCACTCTGAAGAGCAGCACTGCAGTAAAGCAATACAAGACATGGAGCATGAGAAATAAAACAATTAAGACATTTTAAAGAGAACCTATTTGTTAAAAACAAATCTGATAAAAATAATGCTATTTCTTAAAAGCGGGATAATTTATATCTATCCCACTAATGAATAATCAGTCTGCCAAGCCCTTCTCAACATTAATAAGATTGACCCTTCAGTCTAATGCAAACATGAACACTTAGTATAATAATGTCATTCATATTGACCAAAAACGCACAACCTTAAGTCAACTTGAATGTTACTATCACATTCCAGGGAAAGATATGTGCAATGCAATAGATAATGAATATCATTAATGAGTTCAATAAAAGTGCAATACAAAACATGAAGCATGTAAATTAAGACATTAAAAAAAAGAACTATTTGTTTAAAACGAATCTGATAAAAATCATGCTATTTCTTAAAACGGCATAATTTATATCTGTCCCACCAATGAATGATCAGTCTGCCAAGCCCATCTCAACATTAATAAGATTGACCCTTCAGTCTAATGCAAACATAATTGATTAGTATAATAATGTCATTCATATTGACCAAAAACGCACAACCTTAAGTCAACCCGAATGTTGCTATCGCATTCCAGGGAAAGATATGTGCAATGCACTAGATACTGAAAATCATGAATGAGTTCAATAGAAGTGCAATAGAATTTAGATAAAAAATAAAAGTAAATAAAAATAAAATAACTAACACTAGGAGACGGTGTGCTTCATAATATGACGAACGAATCTCACTGGAAGAAACTCTATTTTTATCAGATTTGTTTTTAACAAATAGGTTCTCTTTAAAATGTCTTAATTGTTTTTTTTTACATGCTCCATGTCTTGTATTGCTTTACTGCAGTGCTGCTCTTCAGAGTGAGTCAGCACACAGATGGATGTGGGATTGCTTAGATGTAGTGCTCACATCATGCAGCTTACCACATCAAGGTTTTACAAACTGCTGTGCTTTGCGGTCATGGGGACATGACGTGCGCGAATGCGCGGGATGATCAATCACGTGATCAGGCATGGGGAGTCTATATAGGAAGTGAGAGATATCCCAGTGGCCAATCCCATGACTAAGCATATACTGCGAAACATGTCGGGAACATATCGGAAACTTGGCTATAACTT
This sequence comes from Rana muscosa, assembly GCA_029206835.1. Lineage (NCBI taxonomy): Eukaryota > Metazoa > Chordata > Amphibia > Anura > Ranidae > Rana > Rana muscosa. The sequence continues at coordinate 237,380,177 of CM055120.1, forward strand.
TATTAGCTTTACCTATTAGGGACGCCGTTGCTGTTTGGAACATCTACTGCTATTGTGAGCCGGGAACCTGGAGTGTGGTGAGATTTACCAGCATAAAACACACCTCATGTCCGCCGTGGCCGCTTAGCACTGCAGAGCCAATCTTACACTGTTGATTGCTGTGAATTTCATTTGAAGCTCTTTTTTCACTTTTTACATGTAAGTTGAATGATTGAAGTGTTGCTGTGATTTTATTATTAAACTGGAGTTACAATTTTACACTATTGGAGCACTTTCTTTATTCATATATGTGCAATATTGAGGGCTATCATGGTGATTCAGCTGAGATTGCTTTTTCCATTTGTGGGATCATACACAAGCAAATTTAGCCTGACACGAGAGTGAAAGGCAAATTTTTGTAAATTATGTTTTTATTGGTTTTTTCACAGTACAGAAAACAACACTCCACACAGCGTGGAGACAGCCAGCCACAAAATTTGCCGGCGTATACAGTCATAAAACAGAACACAAATTATCACATTAAACCTGTGACACTCCCAACCCCCCCCCCCAAAACCAACAAATTATACCCCCCCCCCTTGCCTAGATAGGAACACAGATGTCATGGGCCAGCCACCAGATGCGGCCCGCCATGATTGAGAAGTACAGTCCAGTAGCTCCCTGCAAAAGCAAGTTAGATAAAGCTTATGAAAACAGTTCTCCCCTCACCCCCAAACCCCCCCACCCAAACACAGGACCTCAGGAAAGGAAACACCACCCCCTCCCTACAATTTTAATAGATCAATCGGATGCCGTATCTATAGTAGCCATCCAACCCCCCCAAACCTTGTCAAATTTAGTCAGTGCCCCCCTACTCAAATAAGTGGCTTTATAAAAGGGTATTGCTTTATTGACCAGCGCTTTCCACGCGTCAACAGTAGGAGCTACAGAACACTTCCATGATAGGATGATGCGCTTTTTAGCGTAGTATAACAAAAGCATGAGTAAGGTTCGTATAGCCCTGGTAGTGGCCAGGGGTTCAACCAAATGTAGGAGACAAACCTCAACAGACATGGGGATAGATATAGATGTGACCGACCTAATACAGTCAGCAACGGCCTGCCAGTAGTGTTTAATTGGTGGACACTCCCAAAAGATGTGTATAAAGGTGGCTAAGGGTGCAGAGCATCTCCAGCAGAGAGAGCTCTGCGTCCCATACATCCTTGCCAGTCTTGCCGGAGTAAGATAAACTCTGTGCAGAAACTTATACAGGATCAGTCTGTCCCTACTCGAGACCAAACATTGAAAAGCCGTCCCCCACATGTCATCCCAATCATCTCTGTCCAACCCCGGGGCCACAGCCTCCCAAGCATCTCTGCAGGGTCTGAGTAGGAAAGCAGTTTCCGGGAACAGGTCTTTGTAAAAACTGGAAACTGGTTTTGATAGAGATTCGCTGCGCGCCAATAACTCAAGATCACTGGGCTCCAGGCTAAGGGCCCCCCCAAACTGCGAGTGAAAGGCATGCCTCAACTGCAGATACCTGAAAAAGTGGGAGTTGGGTAAATCATACTTTTGTTTCAGTTCATCAAAGGACAATAGGGTACCATCGGACACAACATGGGCCAAAAGCTTAATTCCACACCTCGTCCAAACCGCCGGATCCGGGTAGCAGAAAAAATGTGGTAGGCTAGGGTTCCTCCACAAGGGGAGACTAGGCGATAATCTAGTAGAGCTAGGTGACCGCAATCCCTGGACCACAGCCCAGGCCCTCATCACTGAGCGCATGGAGTGTGTCAAAGGGTAAGGAGCCCTCAGGCCCCTGTAGACCAAATGAGACAATGCCTCATAAGAGCCCACACAGGCAGCCTCCAGGGATACAGACGTATCATCCGGAGGAACAGTTAACCAGCGGTGGGCCACCGCTAATTGCCCAGCCAAAAAATATTTATGGAAGTTAGGGACTGCAAGCCCTCCCTCCCCACATGGCTGCTGCAAAATCGCCAATTTAAGGCGAGGGACGCCTCCCCGCCACAAAAAGGAGGAAATCATGGTATCAATGGATTTAAAAAGGGACTTGGGAATCCACACTGGAGAATTTCTAAGGGTATATAGCAATAGTGGCAGAACCTTCATCTTAATCAAATTGATTTTCCCTATGAGGGACAATGGGAGATTTTTCCAAGCCTGAAATTTTTTAGATATTGCAATGAGTAGCGGAGAGATATTGAGATTAACAAAGTCCGTCACAGAGTTAGTGATCTGGAGCCCTAAGTATTTAATTTGGGAGACCCACTGCAAAGGAGCGTCAGGATCAGCCCGGTCAGGGACAGGGTGGGAGCACAGGGGAAGTATCTTAGACTTAGTCCAGTTAACCCGGAGCCCAGAGACTGCAGCAAATTTTTCCAAAAGTGACAACGCCGCCCGTAGAGAAGGCCCAGTATCTCTGATAAACAACACGAAGTCATCCGCATAAAGTGCTGTGGTTTCAGTTAGTGTGCCCACGCAGATGCCCTGGATTTGGGAGGAAGAACGTAGCGCAATCGCCAGAGGCTCCATGACGAGAGCAAACAGGCCGGGTGAAAGCGGACACCCCTGGCTGGTGCCCCTGGACACCGGAAAAGTCCCAGACACCCCTCCATTAAAGCGGAGGGCCGCAACCGGGTGGTCATACAACAACAAAATCCATTTAAGGAACCTGGGGCCGAACCCCATGCGTTGCAGGACATAGGTCATATAACCCCAATCAATGGAGTCAAAGGCCTTCTCCAGGTCAAAGAACACCAGAGCCCCCCCCGAAGACACCCCAGCTCCCAACTGTGTGTGAGTAAACACCCGTCTCAGGTTTATATCAGTGGCTTTCTGGGGCATGAATCCAGTCTGGTCAGGCGATACCAAGAGGTGTATAATTTCCATCAGTCTATTAGCTATCATTTTGGTGAGGATTTTCAGATCCATATTTAAGAGCGCTATGGGTCTATAGGAAGAACAGCAGAGAGGGTCCTTACCGGGTTTAGGGAGTAACACAACATGCGCCTCGTAGAAAGATGCCGGAAGGTCCCCTAAGTCAAAACAGTCACTATATAGTTTTAAGAGTCTGGGGGATAAAACATCCAAATACTGCCTATACCACTCTGCCGGGAGTCCATCCGGGCCCGGCGACTTAGAGTTAGGGAAAGATGCAATGGCAGACGCCAATTCTTTGTCCGTGAAGGGGGCCTCCAGACTGGCCACCACCTCCTCGGACAACTCCGGGATCTGAAGGGGACCCAGCAGGTCAGTCAGGTCCCGGTGGTCATATGGCGGGATAGCTGAATAAAGTTCAGAATAGTAGGACACAAAGGCCTGCATTATGCCCCCACTATCTCTTATTATGGTCCCATCTGGGGAAGAGACACACGGGACGACGGTATGCGCCCTAGTGTCCGCAGAGAGGTACGCCAACAGCCTCCCATTCTTATCGCCCCTCTCAAACAATTCTTCAGCCCTACTCTTGCGAGTGCAGTGGGTCAAGTCCTGAAAATGTACCAGAAGGGCCCTCCTGGCCGTTTGCAGCTCAATCAGAGAAGCGGGGGAAGGCGCATTGGCATGCGTCTGTGCGCACAGAAGTTCATGGGCCTGCAACTCCTCAGATTTTGAGTTTTTCTCCATCCTAGCAGCCTTTATGGCCGACACATATGCCCCTCGTGTAGACGCTTTAAACGCGTCCCACACCACCGGCCCACCCGCTGAGCCCTCATTATGCTGCCAATATTCCTGCAAATGAGGTGAAACCAGGGCCTCGACGGAGGGTTCGTCCACCCAACTAGGGTGTAGCCTCCATACCCTCCTGCACAAGTCATTGCCACCCACAAAGGGGTGTGGTCAGAAAGACCCCCGGCCAGATAACGGACCTCCTCAACGTGGGGCAAGAGAGCAGGGTTGGCAAATGCCAAATCAATACGGGAAGAGGAGGTACTGATGTGGGAAAGATAGGAGTAACCTCTTTCACCAGGATGCTTCCACCGCCAGACCTCCTCCAAAGCCGCCGCGTCTGCCCAAAGCCCCAGGTCAAGGTTCCGCGCCCTATTTGGATTTGAGGAATCCAAGGAGTAATCAAGAACATTATTAAAATCCCCAGCCACAAATAGCCTCAGGGGGCCAAATGCGGCCACCTTGTCCAGGACCTGATAGAGAACCTCGTTTCTAAAGGGAGGGGGGACATAGACATTAACTATTGCAATTAATTGAGACTCAACAGTGAGGACCACAATAGCATAACGGTCACCCGGATCCGTCACCACATGTTCAATGTTACATACCAGTTTCTTATGGATTAAAATAGCCACCCCTCTCGCATAAGAAGAGTAGGTGGAGTGTACGGCCCTCTGTATCCAGTTCCTGTTAAGGGACAGTATCCTAGAGCCCATGAGATGGGTCTCTTGTAAAAGGATAATGTGGGGACCAAGGGTTTTAAGATATTGCAGGACCAGCGAGCGTTTAAATTTAGAGTTCAACCCACGGACGTTCCATGAGATAAGTGTTAGGTCACTCATCACGTTAAAGAGAATACAATATGGGGGAAGGAGAAGAGCACCAGACAGGTGAGGCCGGAGGGGGGAGAACCTGAACACAGAGAGCCACGGACCACCATATAACAGCAGTTGCACAATAGGAACCATACTAGGCAAGGTACCCACCCATCTGCACCAGCTTGTGAAGCAGGGCGCAAGCGGGGTAAAAAAAATAACCCCAAACAACAAAAAAGAAAAAGGAAAAAGAAAAAAAGAAAAACAGTCCAAAAAATTAACAGTTCAACATCCCAACGCCCTGTTTGCTCTAGGCGAACCAAACCAAAAACACGCCCGAGAAACTTTGTTCCCAGAAACCAGAGAAACAGTAGTGGATAGTTCAGAGAGTTCATCCACTCAGTAGGGGGTCACTTCCAGCGGACACGTAGTATCATCCAGCAGGGCTCCCGATGATGAACGGACCAAAGACCCCGGGTAGTAGACACAGTGCCCTCCCCCCCCCCAAAAAAAAAGAAGATAATTGCAGCTAGATGACCGCACAGTATCGGATATTCATGTTGGAAACAACAACCACTTGTCCCAGCAAGGGGACACGCAGTTCCAGAGTCAGGATTCACAACCAACCTGTCACTTGCACACCTCTCTAGGCAATGGAGTCTAGCCATTCCGCCACCTCCACAGGGGAATCAAAAAATTTTGAAGAGCCATGATGAATAACCTTTAGACGACTCGGGTACAGCATACTGTAGACCAGGTTCTTCTCCCTCAATCGCTTGCGGACATCCGTGAAAGAGCGCCTTTTCTTCTGTAAATCCGGAGAAAAGTCAGGATAGAGATGTATGATAGCATTATCATGTTTCAATTCCTGATGCTTGCGGGCCTCCGCCAGGATCAGATCCCTGTCTCTGAAGTTAAGCAGGCGGACCAGAAACGCACGCGGCCATGCGCCGGCAGGCCTCCGACCAGGGGGCACTCTATGGGCACGTTCCACAACATATACTGGTGACAGGTTCTGCAGGCCAAGGAGTTGTTTAAAAAAAGTCTCTGCAAATACAACAGGGTTGGGGCCCTCCGCACCCTCAGGGAGCCCCACCACCTGTACATTATTGCGCCTGAGGCGATTCTCGGCGTCCTCAGAGCGCGCCATAAGGACTTTAACCTGCTGCTGCAGCTTAGACACGGAGCACAATGTGGTGGCGGTGGTGTCCTCCACAGCAGATATGCGGTGTTCTGCTTCCGTAAGTCGGCCCCTGAACTTGTCCATGTCCTGCCTAATAAGCCCACACTCGATGGCTAGGGTATCAATCTTACCCTCCACAGAGGCCTTACTGTCTGCAATGGCCGCCAGGATCGCCGCGGTGGACTGCTCCCCCAAGGGTTCCGGATCCTCACGAGATGCTGCCGAGGCTCCCTCCAGAGCAGATGTCCCGAGAGCCGCCATCCCTGGGTCCGTCTGTACCGCAATAGAGCTCAGAGACAGGGAGATGGCAGGCAAGATGGCCGCCGCACGAGTGACAGGCGGCGAGAGATGGCCGGATTTCGCTGCTGCCTTCTTAGCCAATTTACGTTTCCCAGTCATGGGGAGGACCGGGGTGTCCCCCCAGCCCACAGCCCGGTGCTTGCTGAGCAGGATGGCAGGGGAACAGAAGGATTAAGGCGGATTAAGTGGACGGATGGCGGGAGCCTATGCTGCACACGTCCTTCCTCGCTCACATCCCAGCCACGCCCCCGTGAAAGGCAAATTTATTTGGTGAGTGCTTTTTTCAAAGGGGAAGTTGGCACAGCACGGTGGTGTGGTGGAAGAATTACAGAAATAAGGAATTTTTTCACCAATTTCATAATTTATTTAGCTGCTGGCTTGATAATACAGGAGCGTTGCACTGGCAGGAAGGAGGAGGGAGAGAGAGTACACAGCCAACACCTCTTCCCAGCTCTCTCCTGGCCACTTCCAGCACAGGGCTGGCAGGAGTAGTGATGCCGCTGTCACTACTCCTGTCAGCCTTGTATCAGAATGAGCTCACCATACAGTGCCCCATCCACACAGTAAGCCGTTGCACCCAGAGCAGCCTCCCCTCATGCCCATCTCTTGTCCTGGCCCTGCCTGTTAAAGGGTGGCTATGTTCGTTCTCTGTGGTTCTCTGTGGTTTCACCCTCTTTTGCTTGCTTCAGAGATGGATGAGGGACTATGCACTATTAGATTTGTCTTGTGAAAAGAACAGTGTATTTGAATGCAACTAAAATGCACTGCACATTCCAAACAAAGGAAATTGAAGGGGGAAAAGGGAGGGGATGATTTGGAAGCTAACAGAGCATGATACAAGGAGACAGAAAACACAGTAAGAAACTGTTTCATGAAAAAAAAAATACAGGTCCAGTAGGTAGTGGGATGAATTATTTTTTAAAGGATTTTAAGCCACTTATAATTATATGCAGACAAGTCCTGGTTTTAGGCAAGCTTTTCTATTCTTAAATAGAAAAATCAGCAAGGTGTTATCTGTATAGTCTGATATAAAACATCAGTGGCGGAACTACCAGGGTTGCAGCAGTAGAAATTGCGACTGAGCCCTGGCATTCCACCACTGTGGGGGGCCCTAAGACCTGGCATCTCCCCTTTATCTCCGGCTGGCAGTTCACTAAGCAGTGGAGGGAGGCAGCTTTGTGGCATCCACGGAATGTACCTCTGGCTAGCAGTTCACTTCCCTCTATACAATGGAGAGGGGTGAACCCTCTGACCTGGGCAGGTATTGGCTTCAGTGTACCAGCAGAGAGACTCACTTGTGTACTGAATCTGTTGCCTGCTCGGGTTGGAGGTCCCTCCCCTCTCCACTGTATAGAGGGAAGTGAACTGCTAGCCGGAAGGGACATCCCACGGACACCACAGTCCTGCTGATCGCCTCCTCCTGCCCCCTCCACTGCATAGTGAACTGCAGCTGAAGTGAACTGAGGTGCAGGGGGAGATGCTGCGGGCACCACAGATCTGCTGATTAATGTGCAAGTAAGTGGCTATGGGGTGATCCGATTGTGCTGGAAATACACTGTTGTGTGTGTTGGGAAAGTGTGTGTGTGTTAGGGGGGGGGGGTTTACATCAAGTTACCCGATCGGTCTATTCATAGCTCTTTATGGATCTATCCGAACCTATCCGGTAAACGTTCTCCATCTGTCCATCGGATCGGGTGGCAGTCATATGTGTAGCACCCTCTACCATAGGTAGGTGCTAGAGGAGTAGTGTTTGTAGGTTCTGTCAGTGCAGGTAATTTTAAGCAGGCCTATGCTGCTAACTAGGCCTGTTTGTTTTTGATCTGGAGGCAGGGAGTGGTTAGTGTAGCAGTGAGTGTGACTGACATGTACTCCAGCTTTTGGGCGCCTCCCCTGCTTTCAGTGAGAATGTTCTGGAAGAGGGCAGGGCTGAGAGTTGGAGTGGCATGGAGTACATGTGAGGATCCCTGACCTATCCCCAACTAGGATTGGCAGGGGGGCAGGCCTCCTACATATACTCACAGTCAGCCTGCTGGGGAGGAGTTGTCGGCTGGGTGAATTGAAGGATGGAGTGCTAGACTGCTTGTTGGACGAACACCCCCATCTAGGGGGGGGGGGTGTGGATTCAGCGGAGGAGCTTGGGAGCTGGGAGGGAGCCTCTCCTTACACGGTCATGGGGAGATGTCCTGGAACAGGAGCTGGAGAAGCAGTTGGTCCGCACGGTCTGGGTAAATTCTTCAGGAAGGACTCAGGGCAGGAGTCTGTGAGTGAAGCACAGTGGAGATCTGGAAGAGGCATGCCAGGGGAGCTGGGTGCAGAGCCAGAGGAGAGACTGTGTTTTTTTTTGTGCCAAATGGTTGCAGCCTGAGGGCGCAGGATTTGCAACTCGGGCTTGCTGGGATCAGTAGTCCATCATCAAATATTCTTTCTAACTAAATGTTCAGGGCCATCATGAAGGGGTACTGCAGGCCCCTGGCCTATTAAGAATCATCAAGTGAAACTACTCCTAGGACTTATTCAGAGTGAGGCCTAGTCAGCTCACAAATGGTGGGACAGGATGTCTAATGCTGTGACAGGAAAGTGATGCGCAGGAGGAGAAGTGTCCTGGAGGTAGAAGTCTGCAGGGAGAGTGCAGAGGAGGAGAATGGGTTGAAGTAACACTGTCAAGATTAGAGTCAACCATTTTTGTTCTATCCAAGGACATGTCAAGCATAACTGCTATAACATTTGCAAAGGTAATGAGTAAATCTCAATGTAAAGCAGGTGCAGCTATAAAATTGCAAATACCAATTTATCCTATGGGCATCCCATATCCCTTTCCCCCAACCAAGTTCAATTCCCCAAATAAAACAACAAAACAAAGAAAAATACTTTTTATTGTCTACAAGTGTGACGTAAGGATGTCTGTCAAGAGGGTGAATATGCGCGGATGTTAGTAACTAGTAGCAACACACCGCTACAGATGGAAACGCACAGGTGGTCCATTTCCATCCGACCAGCCCATAGATAGTAGAGGCTGTGTCCATGTCTGCTCTGCATCAGAGGAGAGGACATGGACCTTTCATCCTTTTGCTCAGCTGAAATCAGCCGAGAGATCCTCCGCTGAGCAAGCGGATCCTGCTGACAGGTCTACCCTTAGGGGTGTGCAGGGTGCCATGTTCGCTTGCTGTAGTGTACAATGGTGTGCTGAAGGGATACAGAGGTTGCTGGGAGTTGAAGAGATATGTGTGTGTGTGTGTGGGGGGGGGGGGGGGGGGGTGGCTACGGAGGTGTGGGGAGTGCTGCAGATTACATACAGGTAGATGTGTTGGGGGGTGTTGAGGTGCTCTGGGGAATACAGAGGATGCTGGGAAGTGCAGAGATATGTGTGTGTGTGGGGGGGGGGGGGGGGGCAGAGGTATGCTGGAGATTACATAGGCTTGCTGGGTGTATGGAGACATACTGGGGGATAAAGAGGATTCTAGGAGGTGCAGAGGTGTGTGGGGGGTGCAGAGGTGTGCTGGGGGGGGGGGGTACAGAGGGTGCTGGGAGGTGCAGAAGTGTGTGTAGGAGGTGCAGCAATGTGCAAAGGGGTACAGAAGTGTGCTGGGGGGGGGGTACGGAGGTGTGCTACGGGTTATTTTGGAGGTACAGAGATGGTAAGGGCTTATAGAGGCGTGCTGTGGGATATGGAGGCATTCTGGGGAGGGGGGGTGTAGAGATGTGCAAAGGAGTATGGCATTAGATTGTTCTTGTAGAATCATGCCCATTTTAAATGGCCCACTCCTAATTAAGATACGTTCTCTGCCTAAAATGGCTGGCTGGGCATATAGAAAAAAAAGGTGTCCCTGAAAGGCTGGTAACTATGCAGGAATGGGTCCCACTGCAAAACACATGAAAGGGTCCTGCTGTGGGACCGCAATTAAGGACCCCTGTAGCATTGCAGGCTGGTTATAGTTCATTTGTATGCTTTACATACATTATTCACCTTAAAATATGATAATATTGTTTATTTATTTCTGGTATTGTGAAAAAATAGGCAATTCCTTCAACTAAAATGTTCTAGTCATGTGAAATGCAAACTCCTTTTTACTTATTACATCTGAACATAATTGGATAATTGAAAATATTATTTACACAATTTATTGTGTAAGGATTCTCAACTCTTTAATTAAAACAGCCTCAGATTCTCTCTGTTGCTTACAAGGGGGAGCAGATATAGGACCTCTCATTAGTTCTACAATGAAGCGGTGGTTCAATTTTGGGGCTACATGCACATGGGCGCATTTGCCCATACAGTATAAACAGACTGTGTAATATTGGTGCCCAAGATGTCCTGGAGTTGCAAGCAGGCATGAATGGAAGACGGCTGTACGCAGCTATGTGCCACTAATGACGTAAAGCAGCACATGCCCTCAGATATAATATCCTAACCGCTCACTTCCTGAGCTTGAACGTTACATCAGTGCCCATGTGCTACTTTTTGCTAATATCTGCACAAAGTTGTGTACAGTCACCTTCAACAATTCATGTCCATGGGTGGTGCTCCGCCACTCAGGACATCCTGGGAACCAAACATTCGCAGCATGCTCACACTCCACATGTAAATGTTCCCATGTGCATGTAGCCTTAGTTATTATGAAAAATCCCATTAAGGGATAAATATTTATGTTGATATTACACATTCGAAATGATTTAGTAATGTTAATTATTTTCTTTCAAGATTGGCAAGGAACTGTCAAAGTGACTCCACTGTTCAAAATAATGCATTCACTGCACCATCTTCCAACAGTAAAGATACATTGGAAGCTTTTACTTGGTTTCTGCTGAATACCTGTGACAATGTCTGTATTCCCACTGTTTTGGTAAGTGTAATTCCCTAGTATCAGAGTAAATTTAAATATAAGACAATATAATATTTCAAAACAAGATTATGTAATAAAAATATATAACCGAAAATACATGTGATACACTGTTATATTTAGCTCACATTCATGATTACAGAGGCAAATTGAAGTAACCTAAAACTTTTAAATGATAATTAAAAAATAAATGATAAAGTAGAAAATTTTTAGAAAATCTGCCATTTTTTTATACTTGCTGTTTTTACTGCTGCAGGGGAAATTTTCCCTGTGCATCCTGTTCCGATATCCTCGTAGAAAGTGAGGGGACTCTAAGCAATAGTTGACACAAGCAGTTTAACCAGTGTTTAAATGATCCACAATGGCTCAAAGTTGATATGGTCCAGAAATATTTAGACAGAATAAAGTTGAATAAGGCACCTGGATAGGATGGCATACATCCACGTGTCCTAAAAGAGTTGAGCTCTCTCATTTCAAAGCCATTGTTTCTAATTTTTAGAGATTCTTTAATGACAGGCAAAGTACCACTGGATTGGTGTAAGGCCAATGTGGTGCCTATACTTAAAAGTAGGGCTGCGGAAATTAACGCTTAATTCCTCGATTAATCGTAAATTTTTTTGATCGGCACTCACCTCTCCGCCGGCTTCCGGGTCTTCAGGGAGTTCCGTTGGAGATCCGCAGAGCGCTCTGCTGCCTCCGCCATAGGAAAGGCCGTGGCTTCGGCCTAGCTCCCGAGCGGCGGCCATCTTGGTAAACCCGGCGGCGGCCTAGGTGAGAGGCGCGCTGACGTCATCATCACCCGCCTCAACTGCTCGTGGATCTGCCTGCTTGTGTAGTGGTAAGCAAGCAGACAATCGTATATACAGTGGGGGAAATGTGGATATTACAGTGGGGGAGATGTGGGGAGATGTGGATATTACAGTGGGGAGATGTGGATATTACAGTGGGGGAGATGTGGATATTGATTTTCATTGATTTTTTTCAACTGTTGATTATGAGACCCCCGAGACTAGGCTATACAATGGTCCTGTAACTATCAGGTCTCTTATATGTGCACATTGAAACATTTAAACAATGAATAAAAACACAAATACGATTAAATAAAAACACAGGCATATACCAATGGTCGGACCTTATCGTATATATCTATACATGCACACTGGCACATCATTGAAATTAGGTTAACAGTCATTTTTTGTCACACATTATTTGGTAAAGGGATTCTGCTTGCACTTAGGTCAATTACACATGACAACTTCACACATTATGCACACACATTTGTGTTTACATACACTCAGTCATGTTATTTGATTCACACACATTTATGTTTCACATATATGTATTCATATACAGGTTTTACAAACATATTTCCTGTACATTTTTACATTATTTTATATATCATTTTTGATCATCACATTTTCATTAACTCTGTTATAAGAATAAGATTAATTATTATTGAGCACACTCACAAGAGCATATATGTATGTGCATTCATTACTTATTTTAGGTTCACACACATATATATATACATATATTTATGTGATTTGTTTTAGTTGTTCTAATCTGCACATCAACTTTGCAATTTTTATTAGACACTCACGTCATTCACTTCTTTTTTATTCATTTTCTATTTATTATTCTTTACTTCTGGTTATGTCCACATTGACATACACTACACACATTCATTTCAGGAGGTTGAAAATAGATTAAATAAATAATTAACTCCTTTTTGTAACACATGTAACATATAATTTTCACATTCCATTATAAATGGTTCTGTGTTACATACACACTCTTCACACGTGTGTATATTGGTTTTCATATATGTGTGCATTAGTTTTGCTTTTATTCTTGCTTTTATTTATTTTTCTTTTATGTCCACACCTGCGGGGGATTGTCATCACTGCTAGTTGACGTGATCTGATTGTCAGTGGTTCATCATTGGCCATTGTGGACCATGTGAGATCTGAATGAGGATATTTATTTGGAATGTATTTTATTTTGCTTTAGCTATGACTAAGCACTAGACCTTAGTGCGAAACGCGTTAGCTGATATCCCACTGTCTGCTGTGATTTGTAGTGCTTTTATATCTTTTTCACCAATAAAAGGCAACCCAAAAGGTTTTTCGGAGTGCGGCTGTCCATATATCCTTTTCCTATTTTTGCTTTGTGCAATGCCAGCACCCGTGGTTTCTGAGAAGACATTGATTGCCTATTGCAATCATCTGGAGCGGTAACCTTCCTTTCTTCACATCTCCCCCACTGTAATATCCACATCTCCCCCACTGTAATATCCACATCTCCCCACTGTAGTGGGGAGATGTGGATATTACAGTGGGGAGATGTGGATATTACAGTGGGGGAGATGTGGACATTACAGTGGGGGAGATGTGGACATTACAGTGGGGGAGATGTGGATATTGCCAGGAAAAGAAGGGGAGAGGTCCCAGTGCTCACTATGTATATACTGTACACTCACACTATGCCTGAAAAATAACAGACGCACAGTGTGACGTTTAGATGGCGGACTCACCAAGTCAGGTGCGGTCTCTGTGGCCTATAGATCGATATATAAAGAAAAACCCACCAGGGAGAAACCTAGAGAGTTGGACTCCCCCTGGATAAAGAAGCCACAGGTGGACCACGCCGCTTATGAAAACAGATAACTTTTAATGGTACAAAAAAATTAATTAAATAATAATAGAAAAATCAATACACAAATTACTGATGCTCAAAAAAACCCACACCAGCACCCACAGACAATTAAAATTAATATGATGACGTCATCAATATTAAAACCACAAACTACTTAAATGCGGACGCATGCATGCATTAGAGCAGGGTAATCAACTGGAAAATTGGTCCAGGTAATGGCCCTGTGTATAATAGGGCCAGTCAATAGGGCTAGACCAGTTCCAAAGGAACATGACAAATGCAGATATAGCTGTGCAATGAAAAGCTGAAACTGGGATAAAAAAGTGACACTATGCAAAAAATACGGTTCTAATTGAGTATTTTGGTATGAAATAGCAATGATGAATGATAATTGGATAGGTCACATTATATCAATCTATTCACTGGTTGAAGCAAGCAAAAAGCAGAAAAAGCAAAAATAGAAAACGCAGGTCAATGCAGGGCAGCAAATTGGCAGCAGACAGCAAAAAAACACTGAGTGTGGATAAGACAGGCAGTTGTGATCATCAAGTGGCTAGATGAAACAGCAGCATGAACAGCGGCCTGAATAAAGTGACATTGCTTGGACCGAAGGTCCCCTCACCCAGCCTGGGAGCAGCAGACACTCGTCCTGTGTTGCAGGGTTTGTCTTCTCTGTATCAATAGGAGGCATTCACAGCAGATAATACGGCCGTAATTGGCATGTTCACCCCGTGCGGGGGTCAAAGGTGCTGATTCTCCTAGATAAGAGGAATATTAGTGCCTTGTATAAGTCTTCCAGGCGTCAGTCATCCAGGATCGGGCAGAGAGCTAAAAGTCCCGCTCCCACAATCACTCAAGCCGCATATAGAGAGCCTGCTACACAGCGTGATGCTTCAACTCAGCTCAGCTCAGTCCAGTCTCAGTGCAGAGCGCATGCGTCCATACAGCGTAGCTGTGTGTAACGGAGGAACGTTACTACAACATGTAATCCGACATGTTTCAGCCCATAGGAGGGGCTTTCATCAAGGGATAGGGAGGGGCATAAACCAGGTCCTTATATACATAAGTTTGAATCAACCTGTAAGTGGTACCAGCTGCGTTGCAAAGGGAATCCACTAGATGTCACTCCCTAAAACACTGTTATAGTAAAAGTTCATTCACCAGTCACAGAGATCACCATCAGCAATGGATAGATAGCAAATTATAAAAATAAATTTAAATATTTCAAAATAAAAACATTTTTTATATATATAAAAAATGAAAAAAAAAAAACCGAGATAATGATATCACCCCTATAGGTATGTATAATAGCCATTACCCATATTCCTGCCACATGTCATCCATAGTAAACAGGGGCCCATTGCAAGAAGCCAACAGGGGCTAGATAATATAGTATATCCCCCTGTTAGGTTAGAACGCAAAATAAACGGCAGATAATATGAGTCAAACAGTTAATGTTCACCATGGATAGACATATAGACACGAACGTGGGCAATTAGATAGATAAATCAATCAAAATAAATCAGAACACTGGCAGTAAAAAGTAACCAATAAAGAAACAGGTAGGGAAATATAGCACTTGTAGGAGAAGATTTATTACCCCCCTATAGGTAAAGGTATAGGACATGGCTCCACCATAATAATCTACCTCAATAGACTCGATATGGATGTAGCCAGTCAGTAACCATTTAATGGTATTTAGCCATATAAAAACCTCAAGGAAGGAATAAAGGTATGTATCATCCTAGATGTGCATATGGCGTGAATTTAAATATTCCATACACATACTGGTATCATATAGAGGGTAAGACACTAGTAGTTTATACAGTAGGTTATCTGGTCAGAAATGGCTGAAAGCTACATTCAACATTCAAGCCAATGGGGGCCATAGTACCAAGTTTGAAGATCCACATTTTTTCACGTTGTAGGAGGACTGTATCGAAGTCCCCTCGTCTGGCTGACAAGTCCAGAGTGTAGATTCCCTTGACCCTCAAGCCAGATATATTGCTGTCATGAAACTCGGCAAAATGTAAAGCTATCAGAGACAGTTCCTCTCTGGCCTTACCTTTAGAGAAATGCAGTTGACCTACATCTTTAACATATTTGGCCGAATTTTTAATGCTCCGGAGATGTTCACCAATGCGAATGCGCAGCTGTCTTTTGGTCTTTCCAACATAGTACTTATGACAGGGACATTCAAGCATATAGATTACCCTGGTTGTTGCGCAATTAATAAATTTATTGATGGAAAACCGGGTGCTGCCATCCGCATTGGTAAACTCTGCTGTTTTTTCAACATGACTGCAGATCTGGCAGTGACCACAGGCATACATCCCTTTTAGAGGGGGAAGATCGGTCAACCAGCTAGTCGTCCGCTCCCTTGTGTGTTCTGAATGGACCAAGGTATCTCGTAAATTCCGAGCTCTCCTTGCCACCATCTGTGGGCAGGGTCCCACAATTTCATGGAGCAATTTATTTTTACGTAAAGTAGTCTTTCAGCTTTTCTATACAGGACATAAAACTGATACAACCCAGACTAATCAGGTTGTAATGACACCGGGAGATCAGGAGGAACAACTAGCCCTTGATAACCTCCTGGCACTCTTGGATGAACAACTTGAACCTTCTGGATCAGTAGATACAGATCAAACCAGAAGGCCAAGTGATATCTACATTAAATCTCTTAAAATGCCCCCGATACATAAATACCACTGGATACGTCTTTTTCTTGAAGTGGTTAAGAGAGACCTAGAAGGTATTGACTGGAAAAAACGTGGCCCAGACAACTTATCCAGTGAGGAACGTCTTGCTCTAGCTGAACTGGAAATGGCAGGTGATCTGACGATTAAGGGCAGTGACAAGGGGGGTAATGTGGTATTGCTGTCTGGTGACCTCTATGAGCGAGAGGTCTTCAGACAGCTTAGTGATGTTGTCACATATCGCAAATTGACCTCAAACCCGTTTCCTCCCCTGGTTGTCAGATTAAATCGAACCATCTCTCTGGCTTTTGAGGCTAACTTACTTAATCTAAAAGAACGGGACTACCTGAAGGTGGGGGAATACAATAACCCCACCTTCTATGTGATCCCCAAACTTCACAAGTCCCTTACTGATCCACCTGGAAGGCCCATCGTGTCAGCAATTAACGGCCCACTAGAACGAGTGGGCAGATTTGTGGACAGCTTTATTAAAATGTTGGTCATCCAGCTGCCCTCCTATGTAAGGGATACCAGAGATGTCCTTGTCAAACTACAGGACTTGGAGGTCCCCCCTGGGGCTCTACTCGTCGGGATCGACGTGGAATCTCTGTACACGTCGATACCTCATGAGTGGGGCCTCAGGGCGGTTTCCTTCTTCCTGGATCTACACTATCCAGAATTTGGAGCTCAAAACGAGTTCATCCTGGAGCTCCTGGAACTGGCTTTGTCCAATAACTACTTCCAGTTTCTTGAGTGTTATTACCAACAGATCAGAGGCACGGCAATGGGTGCACCCTGGGCACCCTCATATGCCTGCCTCCACCTTGGACTGTGGGAGCTGGAGGTGGTCCACACTATGCCGATGTACCTCAGCCATGCACTTCTTTGGCTGAGGTACATCGATGATGTCCTTTTGGTGTGGCAGGGCGATATGGAGCAACTACAGGAATTTCTACTTGAGCTTGGTGTTAACGATAGGAACATTAGGCTTACTTATACTGTTGACTCTAAGTCTATTTCCTTTCTGGACCTAAATGTTTCTATTGTTGATAACCGCGTGACCACGTGTACTTTCAGAAAGCGCACTGCCGCCAATACCCTTCTCCAGGCCTCAAGCCACCATCCTGATTGATCAAGGGCATCCCTGTGGGCCAGTTTCTGCGTTTACGCAGGAACTGTACAAGTGATAATGATTTCAAACGTGAGGCAGTCGATATGCATGGCAGATTCAGAGAGCGGGGTTATTCCCAGAAATTGCTAGATAGAGCACGCAAAAAGGCTTGGAAAACCAATAGGTGTGATCTCCTTAAAACTCAATCAAAGACAGCTGTCAAAAACAAAGATAAAAATAAAAATAATTTCCCACGTCTTGTCACTACCTATGGTACACAATGGAATGATGTCAGGTTGGTCTTGGAAAAGCACTGGGGGTTACTTACAAGGTCCCCCTTGCTCCATGAAATTGTGGGACCCTGCCCACAGATGGTGGCAAGGAGAGCTCGGAATTTACGAGATACCTTGGTCCATTCAGAACACACAAGGGAGCGGACGACTAGCTGGTTGACCGATCTTCCCCCTCTAAAAGGGATGTATGCCTGTGGTCACTGCCAGATCTGCAGTCATGTTGAAAAAACAGCAGAGTTTACCAATGCGGATGGCAGCACCCGGTTTTCCATCAATAAATGTATTAATTGCGCAACAACCAGGGTAATCTATATGCTTGAATGTCCCTGTCATAAGTACTATGTTGGAAAGACCAAAAGACAGCTGCGCATTCGCATTGGTGAACATCTCCGGAGCATTAAAAACTCGGCCAAATATGTTAAAGATGTAGGTCAACTGCATTTCTCTAAAGGTAAGGCCAGAGAGGAACTGTCTCCGATAGCTTTACATTTTGCCGAGTTTCATGACAGCAATATATCTGGCTTGAGGGTCAAGGGAATCTACACTCTGGACTTGTCAGCCAGACGAGGGGACTTCGATACAGTCCTCCTACAACGTGAAAAAATGTGGATCTTCAAACTTGGTACTATGGCCCCCATTGGCTTGAATGTTGAATGTAGCTTTCAGCCATTTCTGACCAGATAACCTACTGTATAAACTACTAGTGTCTTACCCTCTATATGATACCAGTATGTGTATGGAATATTTAAATTCACGCCATATGCACATCTAGGATGATACATACCTTTATTCCTTCCTTGAGGTTTTTATATGGCTAAATACCATTAAATGGTTACTGACTGGCTACATCCATATCGAGTCTATTGAGGTAGATTATTATGGTGGAGCCATGTCCTATACCTTTACCTATAGGGGGGTAATAAATCTTCTCCTACAAGTGCTATATTTCCCTACCTGTTTCTTTATTGGTTACTTTTTACTGCCAGTGTTCTGATTTATTTTGATTGATTTATCTATCTAATTGCCCACGTTCGTGTCTATATGTCTATCCATGGTGAACATTAACTGTTTGACTCATATTATCTGCCGTTTATTTTGCGTTCTAACCTAACAGGGGGATATACTATATTATCTAGCCCCTGTTGGCTTCTAGCAATGGGCCCCTGTTTACTATGGATGACATGTGGCAGGAATATGGGTAATGGCTATTATACATACCTATAGGGGTGATATCATTATCTCGTTTTTTTTTTTCATTTTTTATATATAAAAAAAATGTTTTTATTTTGAAATATTTAAATTTATTTTTATAATTTGCTATCTATCCATTGCTGATGGTGATCTCTGCGACTGGTGAATGAACTTTTACTATAACAGTGTTTTAGGGAGTGACATCTAGTGGATTCCCTTTGCAACGCAGCTGGTACCACTTACAGGTTGATTCAAACTTATGTATATAAGGACCTGGTTTATGCCCCTCCCTATCCCTTGATGAAAGCCCCTCCTATGGGCTGAAACATGTCGGATTACATGTTGTAGTAACGTTCCTCCGTTACACACAGCTACGCTGTATGGACGCATGCGCTCTGCACTGAGACTGGACTGAGCTGAGCTGAGTTGAAGCATCACGCTGTGTAGCAGGCTCTCTATATGCGGCTTGAGTGATTGTGGGAGCGGGACTTTTAGCTCTCTGCCCGATCCTGGTGACTGACGCCTGGAAGACTTATACAAGGCACTAATATTCCTCTTATCTAGGAGAATCAGCACCTTTGACCCCCGCACGGGGTGAACATGCCAATTACGGCCGTATTATCTGCTGTGAATGCCTCCTATTGATACAGAGAAGACAAACCCTGCAACACAGGACAAGTGTCTGCTGCTCCCAGGCTGGGTGAGGGGACCTTCGGTCCAAGCAATGTCACTTTATTCAGGCCGCTGTTCGTGCTGCTGTTTCATCTAGCCACTTGATGATCACAACTGCCTGTCTTATCCACACTCAGTGGTTTTTTGCTGTCTGCTGCCAATTTGCTGCCCTGCATTGACCTGCGTTTTCTATTTTTGCTTTTTCTGCTTTTTGCTTGCTTCAACCAGTGAATAGATTGATATAATGTGACCTATCCAATTATCATTCATCATTGCTATTTCATACCAAAATACTCAATTAGAACCGTATTTTTTGCATAGTGTCACTTTTTTATCCCAGTTTCAGCTTTTCATTGCACAGCTATATCTGCATTTTTCATGTTCCTTTGGAACTGGTCTAGCCCTATTGACTGGCCCTATTATACACAAGGCCATTACCTGGACCAATTTTCCAGTTGATTACCCTGCTCTAATGCATGCATGCATCCGCATTTAAGTAGTTTGTGGTTTTAATATTGATGACGTCATCATATTAATTTTAATTGTCTGTGGGTGCTGGTGTGGGTTTTTTTGAGCATCAGTAATTTGTGTATTGATTTTTCTATTATTATTTAATTAATTTTTTTGTACCATTAAAAGTTATCTGTTTTCATAAGCGGCGTGGTCCACCTGTGGCTTCTTTATCCAGGGGGAGTCCAACTCTCTAGGTTTCTCCCTGGTGGGTTTTTCTTGAGATGTGGATATTACAGTGGGGGAGATGTGGATATTACAGTGGGGGAGATGTGGATATTACAGGGGGGGGTTATGGATATTACAGTGGCGGAGATAACGTGGATATTACAGTGGGGGAGATGACGTGGATATTACAGTGGGGGAGATGACATGGATATTACAGTTGGGGAGATGACGTGCATATTACAGTGGGGGAGATTGTGGATATTACAGTGGGGGAGATTGTGGATATTACAGTGGGGGAGATTGTGGATATTACAGTGGGGAGATGTGGACATTACAGTGGGGGGGATGTGGATATTACAATAGGGGAGATGTGGATATTACAGTGGGGGAGATGTGGATATTACAGATCTGGATCTGTATGTGCGTTATAATTAATCAAAATTAGTCGATTAATCGATTAAAAAAAAATGATTAATCGAACACGAACATTTTAATCAGTAACAGCCCTACTTAAAAGGGGTCAAAGTCTTTACCAAGTAACTATAGACCTTTTAGTTTAAAGTGGAAGTAAACCCTCCTAATGTTTTCAGCCAAGGAAGCTGCCATCTTGGCCTCTGTTTAATCTGCAACTGCCATGATGCTGCACATGTGATCAGTTATGAAACCAGCCATTGGATGGTTTGACAGTTTGGTTGAGAGCACAAGAAAATGTGACAGCTAGCATTTACAGAATTCCGGGAATGTTAACTGTTTTTGAAATGATCAAGTCGATGGGTTTACTTCGCTTTAACTTCTATCGTTCGGAAGATACTGGAGAATTTAATAAAACACCACATAGATGAGTGTTTGCTAGAAAAAAAAAAAAACATTTTAAGCAATAGACAGCATGGATTCATGAGAGACAGAAGTTGCCAAACAAATCAGATTGTTTTTAATGAGGAGGTAAGCAAAACCTTAGACAAAGGAGTGGCTGTTGATGTTGTATACTTGGATTTTGCAAAAGCATTTGACACAGTTCCCCACACATGGCTAATGTGTAAGGTAAAATCTACAGGCTTGTAAAAATCAGTTTGTAAATGGATAGAAAGCTGTCTAAAAGACCATATTCAGAGAGTAGTGATTAATGATTCATACTCTGAATGGTCGATGGTTATTAGCGGTGTACCCCAAGGCTAAGTGTTGGGACCCTTGCTTTTTAAAGTGATTGTAAAGTCTTGTTTAAAAAAACAAAAAAACAAACAAACATGTTATACTTACCTCCTCTGTGCAGTGGGTTTTGCACAGAGCAGTCTGGATCCTCCTCTTCTCGGGTCCCTCTTCACTGCTCCTTGCCCCTCCCTCCTGTCTAGTGCCCCCACAGCAAGCAGCTTGCTATAGGGGAACCTGAGCTGAGTCAGAGCTCCCTGTGTCCATTCAGACATGGAGCTCCGACCTGGCCCCGCCTCTTCTCTCTTCTGATTGGCTAACTGACTTTGATTGACAGTCGTGGGAGCCAATAGCACCGCTGCTTTGTCTCAGCCAATCAGGAGGAGAGTCCTGGACAGCTAAGACACTTGTGGACATCGCTGGAGAGAGATGGGGCTCAGGTAAGTAATTAGGGGGTGCTGGGGAGGCTGCTGCACACAGAAGTTTTTTTTTTTATCTTAATAAATAGAATACATTAACAAAAAAAAATCTTCTGCCTTTACAACTCCTTTCATATATTCATAAACAATATAGAGTTTGGGATTAAAAGTACCATTTCAGTCTTTGCAGATGAAACCAAGTTATGCAGTGGAATAACATCCTTACAGGATGCCTCCAACTTACAAGCTGATCACAATGCACTGTTTAACCACTTGCCGACCGATGCACGCCGATGTATGTCGGCAGAATGGCATGGCTGGGCATATTGGCGTACAAGTACGTCTCCTTTAATATGCACAGCCATGGGTCTGGCAAAGCAGCTGCCAAAGCGGCCTCTTCCCTTGGCTCAATGGCATCAGTCACTCCTTCCCTAGCCCCACCATGTCCTCCTGGGGAGTCCCCCGAACTGTATGACCACAGTGTTGGGTACATGCTCCAGGAGGATGCCCAGCGTTTTGAAGGCTCCGATGATGGAACCCAGCTGGAGGAAGACAGTAACGTGAGCCCAGAGAGAGGGGGTAGTACCGTGAGCCCAGAGAGAGGGGGTGCCCAACAAGGACAGCCATCTGGCAGTCATGTTCCCCCAGCTGCAGCATACTGCCAGATTTGCTCCAGTGATGAGGAGGGAGGGGATGATGAGGTCACTGATTCCACGTGGGTGCCTGATAGGAGAGAGGAGGAGGAGGAGGCGGAACATCTCCAACAAGGCAGGATGCCCTCCAGGGGCCAGGTTAAGGGCAGCACATCGACTGCATTACACCGCAGTGTTCCGCATGTTCAGGGCGCTGCTGTCTCTGTGCGTTATTCCAAAAGTTCTTTGGTGTGGGCCTTTTTTCAGACGTGTGCAGCAGATCGCACTGTTGCCATTTGCAACATATGTCTAAAGCGTATCTCGTGTGGCCAAAACATCAGCCGCTTGGGCACCACGTGCTTGACCAGACATATGTCGACCTGCCATGCAGTCCGTTGGCAAGCGTACCTAAAAGACCCACACCAAAGAACAAAGCGGACCTCTCCTTGCTCCTCATCAGCTGGGATCTCCAACCCCACTATACCTTCAGTCCTCTCTAAAACCTGCACTGAGAGGAATGAAGGTGTAGAATTCGGTGTGTCACAGCCAAGTACTTGCGGACAATCTGCTATCGGTACACCGACTTCCGATTGTACCAGGCAAATTTCCCTGCCCCAGCTGCTGCACCACCGAAAGAAGTTCGTTCCCAGCCATCCACATGCCCAGCGGTTGAATGCTAGCTTGGCTAAATTGCTAGCACTTCAACTGCTGCCTTTTCAGTTGGTAGACTCTGCCCCCTTCCGTGAGTTTGTGGAATGTGCGGTTCCTCGGTGGCAGGTTCCCAAACGCCACTTTTTCTCACGGAAGGCGATTCCGGCTCTCTACCGGCATGTGGAAGGCAATGTCTTGGCCTCGCTGGACAGGGCGGTCAGCGGTAAGGTGCATATTATCGCTGACTCATGGTCCAGCAGGCATGGACAGGGACGTTACCTATCTTTCACGGCGCATTGGGTGACTCTGCTGGCAGCTTGGAAGGATGCAGGACAAGTTGCAGTAGTTTTGGAGGTTGTTCCGCCACCACGCCTCCAAAATGTTACTACTGGTGATTCTGACACACCTCTCTCCTCCACCCCCTCCTCTTCTTCTTCCTCCATGGCCTCTACCTGTGCTTTGCCCTCTGAACCAGCGGTGCTCCGTAGGCGTTCAAGGGGCTACGCAAGTACACAGGCAAAAAGATGCCATGCGGTGCTTGAGCTGGTGTTCTTGGGGGACAGGAGCCACACTGGGGCAGAGATTATATCAGCTCTGCAGGGGCAGGCTCAGAGGTGGTTGACGCCACACCATCTTAAGCCAGGAATGGTGGTTTCCGACAATGGCACCAACCTCCTCTCCACCCTCCGACAGGGACAACTGACCGGTTTGGCTCACGTCCTTAACTTGGTGGTGCAGCGGATCTTGGGCAGGTACCCGGGCTTACAGGAGGTCCTGAAGCAGGCCAGGAAACTCTGTGGGCATTTCCGCCGGTCATATAATGCCAGTGCTCGGCTGGCTGACCTGCAAAAGGATTACAACATGCCCAAGAACCACCTAATCTGTGACATGCCCACCAGGTGGAACTCTACGTTGGCCATGCTGCAGCGGCTGCACACGCAGCAGAGGGCCATCAATTAGTATCTGTTGCAATATGGCAACAGGACAGTGTCAGGGGAGCTTTGGATTTTTTTTCCCCACGCCAGTGGGCCATGATCAGGGATGCATGCACTGCCCTGGCACCATTTGAGGAGGCCACGAGGATGGTGAGCAGTGACAATGCATGCATCAGTGACACTGTACCTCTTGTTCACCTGTTGGAGCACACGCTGCGTGGCATAATGGACAAGGCACTTGAGGCAGAACAGAGGCAGGAAGAGGAGGACTTCTTTACCTCTCAAGGCCCCCTTTATCCAGACAGTGTTCCTGCTGGCCCGGCTATCACACAGGAAGAAGATGAGGAGGAGGAGGAGGAGGATTATTGTGTCAGCATGGAGGTGGAGCCTAGCACTCAGCATCAGCAGCAGTCTTCAAGGGATCAATTACAGTCCCAAGACACCCATGGACTTGTACGTGGCTGGGAGGAGGTGGCTGCGGATCATGGTGGATTTGCGGATCCTGGTTTTTGTAGTGCCTGTCTTTCTTCAATAAACATCGGTTGGATTAGAGTGCGGCTGTCCTCACCATTGTTGTTTTCATGGCTGCGGATCATGTCGTCCTCAGTGACCCAGAGGACTCCGCACCGAATGCCTCAGCAAACCTACACTGCATGGCCTCCCTGATCCTGCAAAGCCTGGTATTCGTGCGATCAAGGAGAGGGATCATTACTGGCTGGCAACCCTCCTTGATCCACGTTACAAGGCTAAGGTTGTGGACCTTATCTTGCCATCGCAGAGGGAGCAGAGGAAAAAGCATCTTCGGGAGGCCTTGCAGAAAGGTCTGTGCAACGCGTTCCCATAGACTGGGAGGTTACAAATTCCTGGTCCTGGACAACGTGTTGCTGAGGCTCCGGTCAGTCAAAGAAGGAGCGGTGGAGAAGGTGGCCATCTGACCGATGCGTTCAGACAATTTTTTAGTACGCAGCCCCAAGGTATGATCGCTTCTAGCAACCATCGCCAGAGTCTGGTTTACGTGGTGCAGGAATACCTAGGGGAAAGATCAGACTTGGACACCTTTCCCACCGAAAATCTTCTGGGTTACTGGGTCTTGAGGATGGATCACTGGCCAGAGCTTGCACAGTATACAATTGAGGTACTGGCCTGTCCTGCATCCAGCGTTCTTTCGGAACCCACATTCAGTGCTGCTGGAGGCTTTGTAACCGATCACAGGGTGCGCCTGTCCACCGACTCGGTCGATCGACTTACCTTCATAAAAATTAATCAGTGTTGGATCACCACCAGCTACCAAGCACCTGATGCTGATGTAACCAAATTATTTTTTGGGAAATGTCAGATCCCTTCAAGACTGCCTATGCTGATGCTGAGTGACTATCCTGTTATGCTGAGTGACTATCCTCTTCCTCCTCAATAATCATGCTGATAGCTTGAAAGAACATTTTTGGTTCTGGGCACCGCCCAGTGTTGCCAACCTACCAGATTGAAATTTAACCACTTAAGCCCCGGACCATTTGGTAGCTAAAGGACCAGAGGTGATTTCAGAATTTTGCACTGCGCTGCTTTAACTGTAAATTGTGCGGACATGCAATGTTGTACCCAAACGAAATTTGCGTCCTTTTCTTCTCACAAATAGAGCTTTCTTTTAATGGTATTTGATTGCCTCTGAGGTTTTTATTTTTTGCGATATAAACGGAAAAATACCGAAAACTTTGAAAAAAAAATGATATTTTCTACTTTTTGTTATAAGAAAAATCAAATAAACTCTAATTTAGTCATACATTTAGGCCAAAATGTATTCAGCCACATGTCTTTAGTAAAAAAAAATGTCAATAAGCGTATATTTCTTGGTTTGCACAAAAGTTATAGCGTTTACAAACTAGGGTACATTTTCTGGAATTTACACAGCTTTAAATTTATGACTGTCTATCTCATTTCTTGAGGTGCTAAAATGGCAGGGCAGTACAAAACCCCCCCAAATGACCCCATTTTGGAAAGTAGACACCCCAAGCTATTTACTGAGAGGCATGTTGGCTTCATGGAATATTTTATATTTTGCCACAAGTTGCGGAAATATGACAAACTTTTTTTTTTTTGCACAAAGTTGTCACTAAATGATATATTGCTCACACATGCTATGGGCATATGTGAAATTACACCCCAAAATACATTCTGCTGCTTCTCCTGAGTATGGGGATACCACATGTGTGGGACTTTTTGGGAGCCTAGCCGCGTACGGGACCCCAAAAACCAAGCACCGCCTTCAAGGTTTCTAAGGGCATAAATTTTTGATTTCACTCCTCACTACCTATCACAGTTTTGAAAGCCATAAAATGCCAAGATAGCACAAAACCCCCCAAAATGACCCCATTTTGGAAAGTAGACACCCCAAAGGAAATTGCTGAGAGGCATGTTGAGCCCATTGAATATTTTTTTTTGTCCCAAATGATTGAATAATGACAAAAAGAAAAAAAAATGTACAAAAAGTTGTCACTAAATGATATATTGCTCACACATGCCATGGTTATATGTGGAATTGCACCCCAAAATACATTCTGCTGCTTCTCCTGAGTACGGGGATACCACATGTGTAGGACTTTTTGGGAGTCTAGTCGCGCACGGGGCCCCAAAAACCAAGCACCGCCTTCAGGATTTCTAAGGGCGTAAATTTTTGATTTCACTCCTCTCTACCTATCACAGTTTTGAAGGCCATAAAATGCCAAAATAGTACAACCCCCCCCCCCCCAAATGACCCCATTTTGGAAAGTAGACACCCCAAGCTATTTACTGAGAGGCATGTTGGGTTCATGGAATATTTTATATTTTGCCACAAGTTGCGGGAATATGACAAACTTTTTTATTTTTGCACAAAGTTGTCACTAAATGCTATATTGCTCACACATGCCATGGGCATATGTGAAATTACACCCCAAAATACATTCTGCTGCTTCTCCTGAGTACGGGGATACCACATGTGTGGGACTTTTTGGGAGCCTAGCCGCGTACGGGACCCCAAAAACCAAGCACCGCCTTCAAGGTTTCTAAGGGCACAAATTTTTGATTTCACTCCTCACTACCTATCACAGTTTTGAAGGCCATAAAATGCCAAGATAGCCCAAAACCCCCACAAATGACCCCATTTTGGAAAGTAGACACCCCAAGCTATTTGCTGAGAGGCATGGTGAGTATTTTACAGCTCTCATTAGTTTTTGAAAATGAAGAAAGACATTTTTTTTTTTTTTTAATTTTCAAAACTTTGTGACAAAAAGCGAGATCTGCAAAATACTCAACATACCTCTCAGCAAATAGCTTGGGGTGTCTACTTTCCAAAATTGGGTCATTTGGGGGGGTTTTGTGCCATCTGGGCATTCCATGGCCTTCGAAACTGTGATAGGCAGTGAGGAGTGAAATCAAAAAATTTACACCCATAGAAATCCTGAAGGCGGTGCTTGGTTTTCGGGGTCCTGTACGCGGCTAGGCTCCCAAAATGTCTCACACATGTGGTATCCCCGTACTCAGGAGAAGAAACAGAATGTATTTTGGGGTGCAATTCCACATATAACCATGGCATGTTTGAGCAATATATAATTTAGTGACAACTTTTTGTACATTTTTTTTTTCTTTTTGTCATTATTCAATCACTTGGGACAAAAAAAAAAAAATATTCAATGGGCTCAACATGCCTCTCAGCAAATAGCTTGAGGTGTCTACTTTCCAAAATGGGGTCATTTGGGGGGGTTTTGAACTGTCCTGGCATTTTATGCACAACATTAGGAAGCTTATGTCACACATCATCCACTCTTCTAACCACTTGAAGACAAAGCCCTTTCTGACACTTTTTGTTTACATGAAAACATTTTTTTTTTGCAAGAAAATTATGTTGAACCCCCAAACATTATATATTTTTTTAAAGCAAAGGCCCTACAGATTAAAATAGTGGGTGTTGCATTTTTTTTTCCACACAGTATTTGCGCAGCGATTTTTCAAACTAATTTTTTGGGGGGAAAACACACTTTTTTTCTTTTTAATGCACTAAAAAACACTATATTGCCCAAATGTTTGATGAAATAAAAAAGATGATCTTAGGCCGAGTACATGGATACCAAACACGACATGCTTTAAAATTGCGCACAAACGCGTAGCGGCGACAAACTACATTCATTTTTAAAAGCATTTAAAAGCCTTTACAGGTTACCACGTTAGATTTACAGAGGAGGTCTACTGCTAAAATTACTGCCCTCGATCTGACCTTTGCGGTGATACCTCACATGCATGATGCAATTGCTGTTTACATATGACGCTAGACCGACGCTTGCGTTCGCCTTTGCGCAAGAGCAAGGGGGGACAGCGGTGCTTTTTTTTTTTTAAATTATTTATTTTGCTTTTTTATTTTATTTTTAAACTGTTCCTTCCATATATTTTTTTTTTACCATTTTTATTGTTATCTCAGGGAATGTAAATATCCCCTATGATAGCAATAAGTAGTGACAGGTACTCTTTTTTTGAAAAAATTGTTGGGTTAGACCCTAGATCTTTCCTCTGCCCTCAAAGCATCTGACCACACCAAGATCGGTGTGATAAAATGCTTTCCCAATTTCCCAATGGCGCTGTTTATATCCGGGGGGGGCATTCCCTCCCACTGCTTGTAAAAGCAGTCTAGAGGCTAATTATCTGCTAGAATTGCTTTTACATGAAAGCCGGCCACTGGCTGAAAAGAATGATACCAAGATGATACCTAAACCTGCAGGCATCATTCTGGTATAAACATTCAAAGTCCAGCAACATACCAGTACGTTGCTGGTCCTTGTTGGACATGTATTGTAATCTTTTTTTTCATGCAGCCTGTTGGCTGAACGAAAAAAAGAGATTGATCGGTGGGTATGCCCACCATTAGAATACCTCCCTTCATTCACCCACTTCTAATGATGGGAATACATGCACCATTTATATATGCCGAAGCATGGGGGCATCCTCCCGCAAAAAAGTTATGCCGCGTACACACGGTCGGACTTTTCCACGGGCAAGCCTTCGTCGGAATTTCGACCGTATGTACGCGGCACAAAAGGTTATGCCGCGTACACACGGTCGGACTTTTCCACGGGCAAGCCTCCGTCGGAATTTCGACCGTATATACGCGGTATTAGGAGCAAAATCGCTCCTCTGCCCCTGCTGCCCCCATGCTTCGGCATATATGCTCTTTTTTTTAACTGTGGTGGTGAAATCACCTCCTACAGCATTGGAGTCACGGCTTTATGTATCGTGGGAGCAAACGCTGTTGCTGTCAAGATAAATAGATCCGCGCTGCAACTGAATGGCGTAGCTGATAAGCAAATGATGGTTAACAATAAAACAAAGTAACATTACAGTACAACAGCAAGACCTTACCATACCATACCTGCAAAGCAAATACCAAAACAAAACCTAGTAAAAAAATAAAACATTTTTTTAACGCAACCTGTGCCTAAAATATATATATGCCGAAGCATGGGGGCATCCTCCCGCAAAAAAGTTATGCCGTGTACACACGGTCGGACTTTTCCACGGGCAAGCCACCGTCGGAATTTCGACCGTATGTACGCGGCATTAGGAGCAAAATCGCTCCTCCGCCCCTGCTGCCCCCATGCTTCGGCATATATGCTCTTTTTTTTAACTGTGGTGGTGAAATCACCTCCTACAGCACTGGAGTCACGGCTTTATGTATCGTGGGAGCAAACGCTGTTGCTGTCAAGATAAATAATTCCGTGCTGCAGCTGAATGGCGCACCTGAAAACAAAAAATTACATACCTGAAAAGCAAGCATGATAAAACATTGCAGAATAGAATACAGTAAAAAAGAGCAGAACTATAGAGAGAAAATAGAGAGAGAGAGAGAACAATAAAACGACAACTATTTTTGTTTTTTTTCTTTTATATTTTTTTTGTGTTTTGTTTTTTACGTTTTTTTTTTCTTTTTTACACTTTTTTTTGTAACTTTAACAACTGTAATGGTTCGGGTCTCTCAAAATGTAATGGCATCTTGGGAGACCCTGTGTAAGTGTGTCCTAGTCTGTGAAATGCTGTACCCTACGCTAAAACTTCACTTTTGAGTGGTAGCGTTCAAAACATTCACCAAGGCAAAGACCAGGATTGTCAGGACAGAGTGGACAAAAATAACGGGTGTCACGCCTAAATCCGCGCTTGCTACAGACACGACATCTTTTTTGGGGGGTTCGTTGGGTAGGGGTACTCTCGAGGGCATACCGATAATGCCTCTCATGCAGCCGGCTTACTGCATTTGGTAGGGGATGGTGAGGTGCAGAACCGCCTGGATACAGGAGGTCTGTGACTATCTCATTCTGGAATTTTAGAAGAGATAAAGTCCCGCCTGAAGCTCTGTATAGCACATGAGCGTTCAGCAAAGCCAATTGGAATAAGGATAGAGACACTTTTTTGTACCAGCGTCTCGCCTTACGGTCAATTAGATACGGCGCCAACAACTGGTCGTTGAGGTCCACCCCTCCCATATTTTGGTTATATTCGTGGACACAGAGGGGTTTCTCCACAACACCAGTCGCCGTACGAATTTGGACTGTCGTGTCTGCATAAAGGGAGGTAAGAAGGAAAACATTCTTATTGTCCCTCCACTTCATAGCGAGCAAGTTATTACACTTCAAGCAGGTTCTCTCCCCCAGCCTAAGACGGGCATCTACAAGCCGCTGGGGAAAGCCCCGGCGATTAGGTCGCACGGTGCCACATGCTCCAATCTGATGATCAAACAAGTGACTAAACAGTGGCACGCTCGTGTAATAATTGTCCACATACAAGTGGTACCCCTTTCCGAATAAGGGTGACACCAAGTTCCACACTATCTTGCCAGCTCTTCCTATGTAATCCGAGCAGTTGACCGGCTCAACCTGACTATCTTTTCCCTCATAAACCGTAAAGCTCCATACATAGCCTGTTGCCCTGTCACAGAACTTATAGAGCTTGACCCCGTATCTGGCACGCTTGCTGGGAAGGTACTGCTTGAAAGACAAGCGGCCAGAAAATGTAATCAGGGACTCATCAACGCAGACAACTTGATCGGGAATAAACAAGGCTGCAAAACGTTTGTTGAAGTGGTTTATGAGGGGCCGAATTTTATAGAGCCGGTCGTATTCAGGGTCTCCACGTGGACGACAAAGTTCGTAATTGGTTTCCAATCTTTGGCAATGGAAGGCAACTGGGGGTTAGCGGCAATGAATTGACCAGCATATAAATTACTCTGGTCCACAATAGATCTATAGAGATCTTCCATGAAAAACAGCGAATAAAAATCAATTGGCATAAAATCAGCTGTTTCCACCTGAATACCGGGTTGGGCAGTGAATGGGGGAAGTACGGGTTCTGCAGAAGTGGTGGGGACCCAATCAGGATAGGCGAATTCTGCAGGAAGGGCACTATGGGCACGACGGGCCTGCCTTTGTCTTCTTGGTGGCAGCGGGACACTACTTGTGCTTGCCACCTCGCCAGCTTGAACTGCACTTATGGGACTCGCCACGTCACCACGTGATACTGCAGTGCTGGATGTACGCCCAGGCTGTACTAGGCCGCTGGTGCTTGCCAATTCACCAGAAGGAATAGCGGCGCTAGTACTACTCTGCTCCATGATACGAGAGACCTGCGGTTCTTGCTCCTCAACAACCTCAGAAGATCGGGATCGGGTACGCCTGACCTTAGCAGGGACCTCAACTTCGTCGTCAGAGCTATCTGACGAGGAGCCGCTGACTTCACTGTCTTCTACGGGAAGATATTCTGAGCCTGAATCTGACAGATACGTGACCTCCTCTTCACTATCTGTCATGCTCAGAATCTCGTAGGCCTCTTTACTAGTGTACCTTCGTCTTGCCATTTTGGGCTCTAAATTTAGGGGTACACTAGTAAGATTCACAGGTAAAAAAAGCACCTGACTGTCACCAAATGTATCAAACGCTACCAAAAAAACTGTTAGCGATCGCAGGGATCAGGACTGTCTCTGCGAACGCTGCAGTTATGTGTGTTGTGTTTGGTAAGTGACAGTGATCGATCGATACTGCACTTGGGTGGGCTGGGCTGGGCTGGGCGGAGGGGCTAAACGCAGGTGCTAGCAGGTATCTGGGCTGATCCCGCTAACACTGCGTTTTTGGGAACCCTAAACCGCTGGGGACGCTAGTATAGATCTGTTCAGATACTATACCACTAAGGGAGGTGTATGCTTTGCGCGTGGGTGTTAGCGTTACTGGCACTAACCTGAAGCTGCCTGGGCGACGCAGACCCTCTCTGGCGCTAAAATCTAATTGATATCAGCCGACGGGCGATCAGGGGGTTAAACCTTTATTGGGTTATATACGGCGGGTGCCCTGATGCTATAAAAAGCAAACTAACCAACCAGCGTCACCCGTAAAACTTATATGGTGATCACTGGTGAAAGGGTTAACTAGGGGCAATCAGGGGGTTAAAACCTTTATTAGGTTATATATGGGGGTACCCGACGCTATATAAAAACCTGACGGGTAACCTAAATAACGAAATAACTAACCGGCTAACCAGTGTCACCAGTAAAACCTATACGGTGATCACTGGTGAAAGGGTTAACTCTAGGGGCAATCAGGGGGTTAAAATAATATATGGGGGTACCTGATGCTATAAAATCCTGCGGCGAAACTAAAAATAAATAACTGGCTATCTAGGGCACCACCGGCACTAAATACAGCGATCGGAAATACGATTGCTTAGTGATGCTGGTGTTAGGGGGTGAAAGGGTTACCCTGGGGGGGCGATCAAGGGGTTAAACCTTTATTAGGGGGGGGGGTTAGGGGGCTACCCTGGACCTAAAGGGGCCTAAACCTAACTGCCCTGCAACTTTTTACTGTCACAAATGACACTGATTGCAGTGATCAGTAAAAAAATGACCACTGCAAACGGTGCACTGTGACTGGGGGTACTGGGGGTGATCTGGGGGGTGATCTGGGGGTGACTGGGGGGTGAAAAGTGTGCCTACGTGTACTGGTGTCAGTGGGCTGTTGGTGCACTTACTGTGAGATGTCTTCACTCCTCGCGCCGGATCGAAAAGACCGACACGAGGAGAGATGACATCACTTCCTCTGCCTGTGTTTACATTTACACAGCAGAGGAAGCTTTTCATTCGCCGGGAGCGATCGCGAGGGGGTGGCCGGAATCGAACGGCCGTCCCCTCATCCCGGATCGCTCCCCAATGGAAAACGACCGCTCACTGTAAAGAAGGGGGGGTCCGATAGGAAGCTTTTCATTCGCCGGGAGCGATCGCGAGGGGGTGGCCGGAATCGAACGGCCGTCCCCTCATCCCGGATCGCTCCCCAATGGAAAACGACCGCTCACTGTAAAGAAGGGGGGTCCGATAGGACCCCCCAACTATACAAAGGCAATCACGTAGATATATATGACTTTGCCTGTCGGTGCCATTCTGTCGACGTATATTTACAGTGGGCGGTCGTTAACCACTTAACGACCGCCCACTGTAATTATACGTCGGCAGAATGGCACCGACAGGCAGAATCACGTATATGTACGTGATCGCCTTTGTATAGTTGGGGGGTCCGATCGGATCCCCCTTCTGTACAGTGAGCGGTGGTTAAGTGTTCGGGAGCGATCCGGCAGGAGGGGACGGCCGTTCGATTCCGGCCACCCCCTCTCAATCGCTCCCGGCGAATGAGAGAGCTTCCCCTGCCTGTGTAATGTAAACACAGGCAGAGGAAGTGATGTCATCTCTCCTCGTGTCGGTCTTTTCGATCCGGCGCGAGGAGAGAAGACATCTAACAGTAAGTGCACCAACAGCCCACTGACACCAGTACACGTAGGCACACTTACACCCCCCAGTCACCCCCAGATCACCCCCCAGATCACCCCCAGTACCCCCAGTCACAGTGCACCGTTTGCAGTGATCATTTTTTTTACTGATCACTGCAATCAGTGTCATTTGTGACTGTAAAAAGTTGCAGGGCAGTTAGGATTAGGTCCAGGGTAGCCCCCTAACCCCCCCTAATAAAGGTTTAACCCCTTGATCGCCCCCCAGGTAACCCTTTCACCCCCTAACGCCAGCGTCACTAAGCGATCGTTTTTCCGATCGCTTTTTTCTTGTCGCTGGTGCCTTAGACAGCCAGGTAATTATTTTTAGGTTCGCCGCAGGTTTTTATTAGCGTCAGGTATCCCCATATATTATTTTAACCCCCTGATTGCCCCTAGAGTTAACCCTTTCACCAGTGATCACCGTATAAGCGTCACTGGTGACACTGGTTACCCAGTTAGTTATTTAGTTATTTAGGTAACCCGTCAGGTTTTTATATAGCGTTGGGTACCCCCATATTTAACCTAATAAAGGTTTTAACCCCCTGATTGCCCCTAGTTAACCCTTTCACCAGTGATCACCATATAAAGGTTACAGGTGACGCTGGTTGGTTAGTTTGCTTTTTATAGCATCAGGGCACCCGCCGTATATAACCCAATAAAGGTTTAACCCCCTGATCGCCCGGCGGCTGATATCAATTATGTTTTAGTGCCAGAGAGGGTCTGCGTCGCCCCAGGCAGCGTCAGGTTAGTGCCAGTAACGCTAACACCCACGTGCAAAGCATACACCTCCCTTAGTGGTATAGTATCTGATCAGATCTATACTAGCGTCCCCAGCGTTCCCAAAAACGCAGTGTTAGCGGGATCAGCCCAGATACCTGCTAGCACCTGCGTTTAGCCCCTCCGCCCAGCCCAGCCCAGCCCACCCAAGTGCAGTATCGATCGATCACTGTCACTTACCAAACACAACACACATAACTGCAGCGTTCACAGAGACAGTCCTGATCCCTGCGATCGCTAACAGTTTTTTTGATAGCGTTTGATACATTTGGTGACAGTCAGGTGCTTTTTTTACCTGTGAATCTTACTAGTGTACCCCTAAATTTAGAGCCCAAAATGGCAAGACGAAGGTACACTAGTAAAGAGGCCTACGAGATTCTGAGCATGACAGATAGTGAAGAGGAGGTCACGCATCTGTCAGATTCAGGCTCAGAATATCTTCCCGTAGAAGACAGTGACGTCAGTGGCCCCACGTCAGATAGCTCTGACGACGAAGTTGAGGTCCCTGCTAAGGTCAGGCGTACCCGATCCCGATCTTCTGAGGTTGTTGAGGTACAAGAACCGCAGGTCTCTCGTATCATGGAGCAGAGTAGTACTATCGCCGCTATTCCTTCTGGTGAATTGGCAAGCACCAGTGGCCTAGTACAGCCTGGGCGTACATCCAGCACTGCAGTATCACGTGGTGACGTGGCGAGTCCCATAAGTGCAGTTCAAGCTGGCAAGCACAAGTAGTGTCCCGCTGCCACCAAGAAGACAAAGGCAGGCCCGTCGTGCCCATAGTGCCCTTCCTGCAGAATTCGCCTATCCTGATTGGGTCCCCACCACTTCTGCAGCACCCGTACTTCCCTCATTCACTGCCCAACCCGGTATTCAGGTGGAAACAGCTGATTTTATGCCAATTGATTTTTATTCGCTGTTTTTCACGGAAGATCTCTATAGATCTATTGTGGACCAGAGTAATTTGTATGCTGGTCAATTCATCGCCGCTAACCCCCAGTTGCCTAAAATTGCCAAAGATTGGAAACCAATTACGGTTTCCGACTTTAAGACCTTTCTGGGCCTTTCCCTCAACATGGGCACACATAAATTCCCGTCATTGCGTGCTTATTGGTCCACGCACCCAATTGACCACATGCCCGTGTTCTCTGCCTCCATGCCCAGGACACGATACGAGCAGATTTTGCGGTTCATGCACTTCAACGACAATGAACTTTGTCGTCCACGTGGGGACCCTGAATACGACCGGCTCTTTAAAATTCGGCCCCTCATAAACCACTTCAACAAACGTTTTGCAGCCTTGTTTATTCCCGATCAAGTTGTCTGCGTTGATGAGTCCCTGATTAAATTTTCTGGCCGCTTGTCTTTCAAGCAGTACCTTCCCAGCAAGCGTGCCAGATACGGGGTCAAGCTCTATAAGTTCTGTGACAGGGCAACAGGCTATGTATGGAGCTTTATGGTTTATGAGGGAAAAGATAGTCAGGTTGAGCCGGTCAACTGCCCGGATTACATAGGGAGCGCTGGCAAGATAGTGTGGAACTTGGTGTCACCCTTATTCGGAAGGGGGTACCACTTGTATGTGGACAATTATTACAAGAGCGTGCCACTGTTTAGTCACTTGTTTGATCATCAGATTTGAGCATGTGGCACCGTGCGACCTAATTGCCGGGGCTTTCCCCAGCGGCTTGTAGATGCCCGTCTTAGGCTAGGGGAGAGAGCCTGCTTGAAGTGTAATAACTTGCTCGCTATGAAGTGGAGGGACAATAAGAATGTTTTCCTTCTTACCTCCCTTCATGCAGACACGACAGTCCAAATTCGTACGGCGACTGGTGTTGTGGAGAAACCCCTCTGTGTCCACGAATATAACCAAAATATGGGAGGGGTGGACCTCAACGACCAGTTGTTGGCGCCGTATCTAATTGACCGTAAGGCGAGACGCTGGTACAAAAAAGTGTCTCTATCCTTATTCCAATTGGCTTTGCTGAACGCTCATGTGCTATACAGAGCTTAAGGCGGGACGTTATCTCTTCTAAAATTCCAGAATGAGATAGTCACAGAACTCCTGTATCCAGGCGGTTCTGCACCTCACCATTCCCAACCAAATGCAGTAAGCCGGCTGCATGAGAGGCATTATCCGTATGCCCTCGAGAGTACCCCTACCCAACGAGCCCCCCAAAAAAGATGTCGTGTCTGTAGCAAGCGCGGATTTAGGCGTGACACCCGTGTTTTTTGTCCACTCTGTCCTGACAAACCTGGTCTTTGCCTTGGTGAATGTTTTGAACGCTACCACTCAAAAGTGAAGTTTTAGCGTAGGGTACAGCATTTCACAGACTAGGACACACTTACACAGGGTCTCCCAAGATGCCATTACATTTTGAGAGACCCGAACCATTACAGTTGTTAAAGTTACAAAAAAAAGTGTAAAAAAGAAAAAAAAAACGTAAAAAACAAAACACAAAAAAAATATAAAATAAAAAAACCAAAAATAGTTGTCGTTTTATTGTTCTCTCTCTCTCTCTCTATTTTCTCCTCTATTGTTCTGCTCTTTTTTACTGTATTCTATTCTGCAATGTTTTATCATGCTTGCTTTTCAGGTATGTAATTTTTTGTTTTCAGGTACGCCATTCAGTTGCAGCGCGGATCTATTTATCTTGACAGCAACAGCGTTTGCTCCCACGATACATAAAGCCGTGACTCCAATGCTGTAGGAGGTGATTTCACCACCACAGTTAAAAAAAAGAGCATATATGCCGAAGCATGGGGGCAGCAGGGGCGGAGGAGCGATTTTGCTCCTAATGCCGCGTATATACGGTCGAAATTCCGATGGAGGCTTGCCCGTGGAAAAGTCTGACCGTGTGTACGCGGCATAACCTTTTATGCCGCGTACATACGGTCGAAATTCCGATGGAGGCTTGCCCGTGGAATAGTCCGACCGTGTGTACACGGCATAACCTTTTATGCCGTGTACATACGGTCGAAATTCCGACGGAGGCTTGCCCATGGAAAAGTCTGACCGTGTGTACGCGGCATAACTTTTTTGCGGGAGGATGCCCCCATGCTTCGGCATATATATATTTTAGGCACAGGTTGCGTTAAACAAATGTTTTATTTTTTACTAGGTTTTGTTTTGGTATTTGCTTTGCAGGTATGGTATGGTAGGGTCTTACTGTTGTACTGTAATGTTACTTTGTTTTAATGTTAACCATCATTTGCTTAGCAGGTACGCCATTCAGTTGCATCGCGGATTTATTTATCTTGACAGCAACAGCGTTTGCTCCCACGATACATAAAGCCGTGATTCCAACGCTGTAGGAGGTGATTTCACCACCACAGTTAAAAAAAAGAGCATATATGCCGAAGCATGGGGGCAGCAGGGGCGGAGGAGCGATTTTGCTTCTAATGCCACGTATATACGGTCGAAATTCCGACGGAGGCTTGCCCGTGGAAAAGTCCGACCGTGTGTACGCGGCATAACTTTTTATGCCGCGTACATACGGTCGAAATTCCGACGGAGGCTTGCCCGTGGAAAAGTCCGACCGTGTGTACGCGGCATAACTTTTTTGCGGGAGGATGCCCCCATGCTTCGGCATATATATATATTTTAGGCACAGGTTGCGTTAAAAAAATGTTTTATTTTTTACTAGGTTTTGTTTTGGTATTTGCTTTGCAGGTATGGTATGGTAAGGTCTTACTGTTGTACTGTAATGTTACTTTGTTTTAATGTTAACCATCATTTGCTTAGCAGGTACGCCATTCAGTTGCATCGCGGATTTATTTATCTTGACAACAACAGCGTTTGCTCCCACGATACATAAAGCCGTGATTCCAACGCTGTAGGAGGTGATTTCACCACCACAGTTAAAAAAAAGAGCATATATGCCGAAGCATGGGGGCAGCAGGGGTGGAGGAGCGATTTTGCTCCTAATGCCGTGTATATACGGTCGAAATTCCGACGGAGGCTTGCCCGTGGAAAAGTCCGACCGTGTGTACGCGGCATAACCTTTTATGCCGCGTACATACGGTCGAAATACCGACGGAGGCTTGCCCGTGGAAAAGTCCGACCGTGTGTACTCGGCATAACTTTTTTGCGGGAGGATGCCCCCATGCTTCGGCATATATGCCCATCATTAGAAGTGGGTGGATGAAGGGAGGTATTCTAATGGTGGGCATACCCACCGATCAATCTCTTTTTTTCGTTCAGGCAACAGGCTGCATGAAAAAAAAGATTACAATACATGTCCAACAAGGACTAGCAACGTACTGGTATGTTGCTGGACTTTGAATGTTTATACCAGAATGATGCCTGCGGGTTTAGGTATCATCTTGGTATCATTCTTTTCAGCCAGTGGCCGGCTTTCATGTAAAAGCAATTCTAGCAGATTATTAGCCTCTAGACTGCTTTTACAAGCAGTGGGAGGGAATGTCCCCCCCCCCGGATATAAACAGCGCCATTGGGAAATTGGGAAAGCATTTTATCACACCGGTCTTGGTGTGGTCAGATGCTTTGAGGGCAGAGGAAGGATCTAGGGTCTAACCCCCCAATTTTTTTCAAAAAAAGAGTACCTGTCACTACTTATTGCTATCATAGGGGATATTTACATTCCCTGAGATAACAATAAAAATGGTAAAAATAAATAAATATGGAAGGAACAGTTTAAAAATAAAATAAAAAAGCAAAATATATTATAAAAAAAAAAAGCACCGCTGTCCCCCCTTGCTCTTGCGCAAAGGCGAACGCAAGCGTCGGTCTAGCGTCATATGTAAACAGCAATTGCATCATACATGTGAGGTATCACCGCAAAGGTCAGATCGAGGGCAGTAATTTTAGCAGTAGACTACCTCTGTAAATCTAACGTGGTAACCTGTAAAGGCTTTTAAATGCTTTTAAAAATGAATGTAGTTTGTCGCCGCTGCGCGTTTGTGCGCAATTTTAAAGCATGTCGTGTTTGGTATCCATGTACTCGGCCTAAGATCATCTTTTTTATTTCATTAAACATTTGGGCAATATAGTGTTTTTTAGTGCATTAAAAATAAAAAAGTGTGTTTTTCCCCCAAAAAATGCGTTTGAAAAATCGCTGCGCAAATACTGTGTGGAAAAAAAAATGCAACACCCACTATTTTAATCTGTAGGGCCTTTGCTTTTAAAAAAATATATAATGTTTGGGGGTTCAACATAATTTTCTTGCAAAAAAAAAAAAATGTTTTCATGTAAACAAAAAGTGTCAGAAAGGGCTTTGTCTTCAAGTGGTTAGAAGAGTGGATGATGTGTGACATAAGCTTCCTAATGTTGTGCATAAAATGCCAGGACAGTTCAAAACCCCCCCAAATGACCACATTTTGGAAAGTAGACACCTCAAGCTATTTGCTGAGAGGCATGTTGAGCCCATTGAATATTTTTTTTTTGTCGAAAGGGATTGAATAATGACAAAAAGAAAAAAGAAATGTACAAAAAGTTGTCACTAAATTATATATTGCTCAAACATGCCATGGTTATATGTGGAATTGCACCCCAAAATACATTCTGTTTCTTCTCCTGAGTACGGGGATACCACATGTGTGAGACTTTTTGGGAGCCTAGCCGCGTACAGGACCCTGAAAACCAAGCACCGCCTTCAGGATTTCTATGGGTGTAAATTTTTGATTTCACTCCTCACTGCCTATCACAGTTTCGGAGGCCATGGAATGCCCAGATGGCACAAAACCCCCCCAAATGACCCCATTTTGGAAAGTAGACACCCCAAGGTATTTGCTGAGAGGTATTGTGAGTATTTTGCAGATCTCGCTTTTTGTCACAAAGTTTTGAAAATTGAAAAAAGAAAAAAAAAATGTCTTTCTTCATTTTCAAAAACAAATGAGAGCTGTAAAATACTCACCATGCCGCTCAGCAAATAGCTTGGGGTGTCTACTTTCCAAAATGGGGTCATTTGTGGGGGTTTTGGGCTATCTTGGCATTTTATGGCCTTCAAAACTGTGATAGGTAGTGAGGAGTAAAATCAAAAATTTGTGCCCTTAGAAATCCTGAAGGCGGTGCTTGGTTTTCAGGGCCCCGTACGCGGCTAGGCTCTCAAAAAGTTCTACACATGTGGTATCCCCGTACTCAGGAGAAGCAGAAAAATGTATTTTGGGGTGCAATTCCACATATAACCATGGCATGTTTGAGCAATATATCATTTAGTGACAACTTTTTGTACATTTTTTTTTCTTCTTTTTGTCATTATTCAATCATTTGGGACAAAAAAAAAAATATTCAATGGGCTCAACATGCCTCTCAGCAAATAGCTTGGGGTGTCTACTTTCCAAAATGGGGTCATTTGGGTGGGTTTTGTGCCATCTTGGCATTTTATGGCCTTCAAAACTGTGATAGGCAGTGATAGGTAGTGAGGAGTGAAATCAAAAATGTATGCCCTTAGAAACCTTGAAGGCGGTGCCTGGTTTTTGGGGTCCCGTACGCGGCTAGGCTCCCAAAAAGTCCCACACATGTGGTATCCCCGTACTCAGGAGAAGAAGTAGAATGTATTTTGGGGTGCAATTCCACATATAACCATGGCATATTTGAGCAATATATCATTTAGTGACAACTTTTTGTACATTTTTCTTTTTTTTTTCTTTTTGTCATTATTCAATCATTTGGGACAAAAAAAAAAAAAATATTCAATGGGCTCAACATGCCTCTCAGCAAATAGCTTGGGGTGTCTACTTTCCAAAATGGGGTCATTTGGGGGGGTTTGTGCCATCTTGGCATTTTATGGCCTTCAAAACTGTGATAGGTAGTGATAGGTAGTGAGGAGTGAAATCAAAAATTTATGCCCTTAGAAACCTTGAAGGCGGTGCCTGGTTTTTGGGGTCCCGTACGCGGCTAGGCTCCCAAAAAGTCCCACACATGTGGTATCCCCGTACTCAGGAGAAGCAGCAGAATGTATTTTGGGGTGTAATTTCACATGTGCCCATGGCATATGTGAGCAATATATCATTTAGTGACAACTTTGTGCAAAAAAAAAAAAGTTTGTCATATTCCCGTAACTTGTGGCAAAATATAAAATATTCCATGGACTGAACATGCCTCTCAGTAAATAGCTTGGGGTGTCTACTTTCCAAAATGGGGTCATTTGGGGGGGTTTTGTGCTATTTTGGCATTTTATGGCCTTCGAAACTGTGATAGGTAGTGAGGAGTGAAATCAAAAATTTGCGCCCTTAGAAATCCTGAAGGCGGTGCTTGGTTTCCGGGGTCCCGTACGTGGCTAGGCTCCCAAAAAGTCTCACACATGTGGTATCCCCGTACTCAGGAGAAGCAGCAGAATGTATTTTGGGGTGCAATTCCACATATAATCATGGCATGTGTGAGCAATATATCATTTAGTGACAACTTTTTGTAATTTTTTTTTTTTTTGTCATTATTCAATCACTTGGGACAAAAAAAAAATATTCAATGGGCTCAACATGCCTCTCAGCAATTTCCTTGGGGTGTCTACTTTCCAAAATGGGGTCATTTGGGGGGGGGGTTTGTACTGCCCTGCCATTTTAGCACCTCAAGAAATGAGATAGGCAGTCATAAATTTAAAGCTGTGTAAATTCCAGAAAATGTACCCTAGTTTGTAAACGCTATAACTTTTGCGCAAACCAATAAATATACGCTTATTGACATTTTTTTTACTAAAGACATGTGGCTGAATACATTTTGGCCTAAAATTGAGTTCATTCGATTTTTCTTATAACAAAAAGTAGAAAATATAATTTTTTTTCCAAATTTTCGTTCTTTTTCCGTTTATATCGCAAAAAATAAAAATCACAGAGGCAATCAAATACCATTAAAAGAAAGCTCTATTTGTGGGAAGAAAAGGACGCTAATTTCATTTGGGTACAACATTGCATGTCCGCACAATTTACAGTTAAAGCAGCGCAGTGCAAAATTCTGAAATCACCTCTGGTCCTCTAGCTACCAAATGGTTCGGGGCTTAAGTGGTTAAGTGGTTAATGACACGACACCCGAAATTTACTGGCGCAGCCACGTTTTTACTGGCATTTCACAGAAGTTTCTGAATTTAATTTTTAGACACAAATTTTAGTATTTAGGCTACAAACAAGTACGCTAGGCAAATAGCAATGTGATTTAAGGTAGATATTAAGGTAAAAAATTTTTTTTTGTTATTTTCGATATAATAAGGGCAAATTATTTAGTCACATCACCCCCTGCCTCCATCCCCCTCTGCCACCAACACCCCCTGCCTTCACCCCCCTCTGCGGTGCCACAATCTCCCCCTGCCTCCAATCTCCCTCAGGCCCCCTGCCTCC
Source organism: Rana muscosa (assembly GCA_029206835.1). Taxonomy (NCBI): domain Eukaryota; kingdom Metazoa; phylum Chordata; class Amphibia; order Anura; family Ranidae; genus Rana; species Rana muscosa. The sequence goes on from CM055120.1 coordinate 237,422,946, forward strand.
ATCGTGCCTGCCTCCATCCCCCTCTGCGGTGCCACCAACAACCCCTGTCTCCATCCCCCACCCTCTGCGGTGCCACCATCCCCCTCTGCGGTGCCACCATCCCCCTCTGTGGTACCTCCAATCTCCCCCTGCCTCCAATCTCCCCCTGCCTCCATTGCCCCCTTTCTCCATCCCCCTCTGTGGTGCTAGCATCACCCCCTGCCTCCATTTAACCCCCTGCCTCCATTGTCCCCCTCTGCGGTGCCACCATCACCTCCTGCCTCCATCGGATCCCCCTCTGCCACCATCACCTGATGTCACTGTCGGCTGGGCTGTCTGTCACTCTGTCCGTCCCCAACTCCCCTGTGAACTTTGTATTGCCTGGATGCAGCAGGCTCCTCCATTCCACCGCCGCCGTGTGCTGCTCAGCCTCCGAGTCCTGACTCCTGCTCCAGTGCTGTGCTCCTCCGTCCTCCTGGTTAGTTACAGATTTACAATTCTGGTGCGCGTGCGCCTGGCGGGATCTCCTAATACATCACTCGCCAGCGCCGCGCGGCACAGCCTCTGTGAAATCCGCTGGCCGAATACAGCATATGCTCGGCTCGGTAAGCTCTGGAACTGCGCATGGGCAGTTCCAAGCCGAACCGATCTTGGCTATTTTTACTGGCACATTTACGCAACTACGGACATTTACGGACGGGGGGGGAGTGCCCATTTTTATGGACTGTCCGTAAAAAAACGGACGGTTGGCAACACTGGCACCGCCACCAGTGGCTAAGGCCCAATTTTTCAGCCCCTGTTTAACAGGGGCGTGTATTTACAGTTTTTGATGCAATTCTTTGCAGCAGGGCTCATTGCTGTGCTCCAACTACAGTATCTGTGAGGGGTTGCAGTGTTGTGGCACCAGCACCAGTGGCTAAGGCCCAATTTTTCAGCCCCTGTTTAACAGGGGCGTGTATTTTCAATTTTTGATGCAATGCTTTGCAGCAGGGCTCATGGCTGTGCTCCAACTACAGTATCTGTGAGGGGCTGCAGTGTTGTGGCACCAGCACCAGTGCCTAAGGCCCAATTTTTCAGCCCCTGTTTAACAGGGGCGTGTATTTACAATTTTTAATGCAATGCTTTGCAGCAGGGCTCATTGCTGTGCTCCAACTACAGTATCTATGAGGGGTTGCAGTATTGTGGCACCAGCACCAGTGCCTAAGGCCCAATTTTTCAGCCCCTGTTGGCGTATAATTACAATTTTTGATGCAATACTTTGCAACAGGGCTCATTGCTGCGCTACAACTACAGTATCTGTGAGGGGTTGCAGTGTTGTGGCACCAGTGCCTAAGGCACAATTTTTCTGCCCCTGTTCAACAGGGGCATGTAATTACAATTCTTGATCTAATAATTCACAACAGGGCCCATTCCTGCGCCTACCAAGAGTAACTGTGAGGGCTTACAGTGTTGTGGCTACACCACCACCACCACCAAAGGCCCAATTTTTCTGCCCTTGTTCAACAAGGGCATGTGATTACAATTCTTGATCTAATATTTCACAGCTGGGCCCATTCCTGCACCCACCAAGAGTTACTGTGACGGCTTACAGTGTTGTGGCAACACCAGCACCACCACCACCACCAAAGGCCCATTTTTTCCTACCACTGTTCAACAATGGCATGTAATTACAATTCTTGATCTAATATTTCACACAGCTGGGCCCATTCCTGCGCCCACCAAGAGTAACTGTGAGGACTTACAGTGTTGTGGCACCAGCACCTCCACCACTACCAAAGGCCCAATTTTTCCTACCACTGTTCAACAATTGCATGTAATTACAATTCTTGATATAATAGTTCACAGCAGGGCGTTCCAGCGCCCACCAAGAGTAACTGTGAGGGCTTACAGTGTTGTGGCAACACCAACACCTAAGGGCCAAATTTCTGCAGAGTATATACGGCAGGGCCCTACTTTCAAACATCCGACTTACAAACGACTCCTACTTGCAAACGGAAGGAGACAACAGGAAGTGAGAGGAAATCTACCCCTAGGAAGGGAAATTCTCTCCTGTAAGAGTTAATATGGGAAAAAGGTGTCTCCTCTCCACTGATGCTTTATCACCAATCCTTGTTTCAATAAAAAACCCAAATTTTCAAAAAACATTTATCATTGGGATGGAAAGTGAGGTGAAATGTTCTGAACAGGTGCACAGACAGCAAAACAAATGTTACAGGGGTGATAACCCTTCACTATGTTTTCCAAAAAGCTTAAAAATAGATTTTCTTGTTCATACATCACGGGACACAGAGCAGCATAGTCATTACTATGTGGGTTATATAGAATTACCTTCAGGTGCTGGCACTGGCAACTTCCAAAACAGGAAGTACCCTCCCCTATATAAGCCCCTCCCATCCGGGAGCACCTCAGTTTTTTGCCAGTGTCTAAGGTGTTGGCCAAGGTTAACATGTATTCATCTGGGCTTGTGTACAGGTTCTCTGGGCCTTAGCAAGCTATTCCGGATCCGACCAAAAAAGCTTCATAGCTAAACGGTCGGTACCCGGGCCTTGCAGAGAAGAGCAGGGTTTTGCCTGTAATGCCCCTCTTAGGAGGGCTGGACCCTGGGATCCAGAGCTCTGGTCATACCCAAAACCAAGAGGCTATCTGTGCAGGGTGCTATACAGGTCCAGGGGAGTGGAATCCTTGGGAACCCGGTCCCTGAAGGTCTAGTACAATGCCTGCCGTGAGAGGTGAAGTTTGGGCTTCTGTGGACCAAACAAAGTCCTGCGGCGGGGAAAAGGTAAGTGGGGGCCCCTCAGGAACTTGGTTCTATTGAGGGGACCCCCAAGCCTAATATGTCTTTCTGCCTGTTACCTAAAGGTATTCCCGCTAATAGCTGTATATGCCTAAGAAATCCTAGAAATGTCTTTTCATAAGGAAGTTTTAAAAACTGTAAACCTAGAAATGTTTTTCATAAAGGGGGGTTTTTAAAAAAAAAAAAAAAAAAAAAAAAGACAAAGTGCGGTACCTGTGTTTGTCCACTAGAGGCCGCTGTGGAACGTCTTTTTTTCTTGGGACTATTCCTTCCATGGTGAAAGTCCAGGCAGATGAGTGAGCTCTCTATCAGGGAAGCTGCATTCCTCTGTCATGCTGCCAAGTAGTTTCCTTCCATCCCCGAGTCCTGGTGAAACAGGGACCCTGGCTCCTCTCCCTACATGGCGCCAAGAGCGCACACGTGCACGCGCGCGCGCGCGCACACACGCTTTCTTTTTATAAGATTTAGCTTCAAAAAAGGGGGCGGAGCCTGGCGGATGATGCGCTCTGTGCGCCCAGCGCTTCTGCGCATGTGCGGGCGTCCCAGCAAGATAAAAGGACTCAGTCCACGCTGCTTGCTATGGACACAGAGCATGAAAAGGAGCTGGTAGCATGGTATAGGGGCTTACAGCGGGCGGTTGATACAGGCATCCCCAGAAAGACGCATTAGTAGACACCCACTGATGTACATAGCAGCAAATTGCATTAGACTATTTCAGTAAAGGGGTGTATTGCGGCTGGAATACCTCAGCTTTGAACTAAGGAATATGCCGCCTAAAAAACTCCGAGATATACCTCTCAGGAAGTGTAGGGGGTCTCCATCGGGCTCTGAGGATCTGGAGCAGTCATCTGCACCTTCCTCCCCTGAGAAATCAGAGGTTAATACCCATAAGGAACCCCCGGGAGTGCCAGGTACTGCGGCTGTCCTCAGTCCACCTGCTCCTGCATATATAACAGAGGAGGTTTTTGCCTCAACTCTGGAGGGATTGGAGCAGAGATTGGCAGCATTGATCGCTTCTTCTCTACAGGAAAGAAAGCGCGCCAGATCTCCATCCCCTCCATTAGAGTGCCTGTTGGCAGAGCAACAGTCCCAGGAAGGGACTGACCTACCTGAAGGGGATCAGGAGGAGGTTAACTCTGTTTTTGAGGAATCAACAGTAGATGAACCATTTTCAGCATCACAGACTGAAAGATTGTGGGTCCAGACCCTAACTGACATGGTTCGATCTGCATTTAAAATGCCTCTTGTTGAACCATCAACTACTGCTGTCTCCTCGTTGGGGTCGCTAAAAGCTCCCCAGATTAATTGCTCCTTTCCAATTCATCCATTATTGGAAGGACTTATATACCAGGACTGGGAACATCCTGATAAACTATTTGTTCCACCTAAGAAATTTCAGGTGATCTATCCCATGGAGGAAAAATTCACCCAGAGATGGAATGTTCCTACGGTGGACGCAGCCATTTCTTCTGTGAACAAATCACTGACATGTCCAGTAGATAATGTTCAAATGTTCAAAGATCCAGTAGATAAAAAATTGGAATCTTTATTAAAATCTGCTTTTTCCACAGCAGGGGTTGTTACACAGCCAGCAGTGGCAGCTATTGGGGTCTGCCAAGCTTTAAAGGATCAAATGAAAATGGTCCTGAGGGATTTGCCAGACCAGCAGGCCCAGGCTCTGGCTGATCTGCCTAGAGCATTATGCTTTGCGGTTGACGCCATCAAGGATTCTATCCATCAGGCCTCCCGCCTCACGCTGTCTTTGGTACATATGCGTAGGCTTCTGTGGCTCAAGAACTGGTCTGCTGAGGCTCCCTGTAAGAAGCTCTTAGTTAGCTTCCCATTTCATGGAGAACGCCTTTTTGGCGAAGACCTGGATAAATATATCCAGAAGATTTCCAGTGGTAAAAGTACTCTCTTACCAATTAAAAAGAGGTCTAGGGGTCCGTCTTTTAAGAGGACTACCTCTCCTATCCCTGGGACGTCTGCTACTAAGCAGTTCCGACGGCCTCCTCGGTCAAACTCAGGAGGTAAAAATCAGGGACAGTCACAGGGTAATAAAAAGCCCTGGATCCGAAGAGGTACTAAACCAGCCTCCAAATCAAGCCTATGAAGGGCTGCCCCCACTCAAACGGGTGGGGGGAAGACTTCAGTTGTTCACAGAGACCTGGCGGGAGACGATCAAAGACAGATGGGTGCTCTCCGCAGTAACTCGGGGATACAAGTTGGAGTTAAAAGAGTCTCCTCCTTCCCATTTTATGTGGTCAGGCATGCCAAAAGACCCTCTGAAAAGAAGGTGTCTCCTAGTGGCGTTAGAACAACTATTGCTCCAAGGAGTAATTATGGAGGTTCCTATGGAAGAGTGGGGGTTGAGTTTCTACTCAAACCTTTTCACAGTCCCGAAACCAAACGGGGACATAAGACCCATATTGGACCTAAAGAGTCTAAACAAATTTCTAAACGTCCGGTCCTTCCGGATGGAGTCGATCCGATCGGTTCTCCGCTGCCCTACAGGGGGAGGAATGGTTAGCCTCGATCGACATCAAAGATGCTTACTTGCATGTTCCCATCTTTCCAGGTCATCAAAAATTTCTACGCTTTGCAGTAGAAGGGCGCCATTTTCAGTTCAGAGCCTTACCATTCGGTCTGGCCACAGCACCACGAGTGTTCACAAAAATTCTGGCCCCACTGTTGGCCGATCTAAGTACACGAGGTGTAACGATAATGGCATACCTACACGACCTGTTGTTGATGGACCACTCAGTTGCCAAGCTAGAAGTGGTAATTGTCGATACAATCAAGTATCTAGAATCTCACGGTTGGGTCATCAACCTGGACAAGTCAGCCCTACAGCCAGTGAAAAACCTGGTATATCTAGGGCTACGGCTGGATTCAGACCAGAGGAAGATTTTCTTACCTCTAGACAAGGTATCCTCTCTGAGGGGCTTGGTCCGTCTGCTTTGTGCAAAAAGACAGCCGTCCATACGCCTGTGCATGAGGCTGCTAGGAAAGATGGTAGCATCATTCGAAGCTGTGCCATACGCCCAATTCCACTCAAGGAATTTACAGAGGGCCATATTGTCAGCCTGGAACGGAAAGATTCAGGCTCTAGACTTCCCGATGGCTTTGTCCCCTTCCGTTCGGAAGAGTCTCTGCTGGTGGTTGATCCCCCAGAATCTCCAGAAGGGAAAACCCTTCAGTCCGATATCCTGGAAGGTGGTCACTACAGATGCCAGCCTTATAGGCTGGGGGGGCAGTACTGGAGCAATGGTCTCTCCAGGGCAGATGGTCAAATGTAGTAAGAACCCTGCCCATCAATCTCTTAGAGATACGAGCAGCCCGGTATGCCCTAGTAGCCTGGACATCCAGACTCCAAGGGTCCCCTGTCAGAATCAATCAGACAATGCCACAGCAGTGGCATATATCAATCATCAGGGAGGCACCAGGAGTCGTGCAGCCCAGAGGGAAGTAAGTCACATCCTGGAATGGGCAGAAAAGCATGTCCCATGTATATCAGCTGTCTTCATTCCAGGGGTGGAGAATTGGAAGGCGGACTTTCTGAGTCGCCAACAGTTATGCCCAGGGGAATGGTCCCTTCATCCCGAGGTCTTCCGAGCAATATGTCAGCGGTGGGGAACACCGGATGTAGATCTGCTAGCATCCAGATTCAACGCAAAGGTGGACAGATTTGTCTCCCGGACAAGGGATCCCCTCGCTTGCGGCGCGGATGCTCTGGTGTTCCCTTGGGATCAGTTCAGACTGATATATGCATTCCCTCCGCTACAATTGTTGCCTCGACTCCTTCGCAGAGTCAGGTTGGGAAAGAAGCCGGTGATCCTGGTGGCTCCAGCGTGGCCCCGAAGGGCCTGGTACGCGGAGATCATCAAAATGTCTGTGGGGAGTCCTTGGACCCTTCCACGTCGACCGGACCTGCTTTCGCAAGGACCGATATACCACCCTTCCTTACTAACTCTAAGTTTAACGGCCTGGCTATTGAATCCCACATCCTAAAGAAGAGAGGTCTCTCTAACTCTGTGGTATCAACTATAATCAATGCCAGGAAGCCTGTATCCAGGCAGATCTACTATAGAGTTTGGAAGGCGTACATCACTTGGTGCGAGGCCAGAAAATGGCATCCACGTAAGTACGTTATAGGCAGAATTCTGGACTTCCTGCAGTGGGCTGTAGACAGGAAGTTTGCCTTAAGTACTATCAAGGGCCAGGTTTCGGCCTTATCAATACTATTTCAAAGGCCCCTGGCTGTGCATTCACTTGTCAAATCCTTTATACAAGGTGTGACTCGTATTATTCCACCGATTAAAGCTCCCATATGCCCATGGGATCTAAATTTGGTTCTGTCGGTTCTGCAGAAGCAGCCATTTGAACCTTTGCGGCACATTTCCTTGGTTCTACTCACCAGAAAATTGATATTTTTAGTAGCCATATGCTCGGCTAGAAGAGTGTCGGAATTAGCCGCCATGTCCTGTAAAGAGCCATATCTGGTTATTCATAAGGACAGAGTAGTATTACGCCCTCACCCAGCCTTTCTTCCTAAGGTGGTATCGGGGTTTCACTTGAACCAGGATGTGGTTCTTCCTTCTTTTTTCCCCAAACCAAGCTCGGTAGAGGAAAAGTTATTGCATTCTTTGGATGTAGTAAGAGCAGTTAAAGCTTATCTAAAAGCCACTGCTCAGATTCGTAGAACGGATTCTTTGTTTGTTCTGCCGGAAGGCCCCAGAAAGGGTCAGGCAGCATCAAAATCTACTTTAGCCAAGTGGATTCGACAGGTCATAATACAAGCCTATGGCTTGAGAAGTAGACCGCCTCCGTTCAAAGTTAGGGCGCACTCCACGAGAGCAGTTGGAACTTCATGGGCAGTGCATCACCAGGCCTCCCTGGCTCAAATTTGTAAGGCCGCAACATGGTCTTCAGTGCACACGTTTACTAGGTTCTACCAGGTGGACGTTAGAAGTCAGGAGGATGTCGCCTTTGGGCGCAGTGTGTTGCAGGCCGCAAAAGATCCTCATGCCTGATAGCGCCCAGCTTATGTATGGTGTATCCCCCCCCTCATTTGGCATTGCTTTGGGACGTCCCACATAGTAATGACTATGCTGCTCTGTGTCCCGTGATGTATGAACAAGAAAGTAGGATTTTTAAAACAGCTTACCTGTAAAATCCTTTTCTTGGAGTACATCACGGGACACAGAGCTCCCACCCCTCTTTTGGGGACACGTATTGCTTTGCTACAAAACTGAGGTGCTCCCGGATGGGAGGGGCTTATATAGGGGAGGGTACTTCCTGTTTTGGAAGTTGCCAGTGCCAGCACCTGAAGGTAATTCTATATAACCCACATATTAATGACTATGCTGCTCTGTGTCCCGTGATGTACTCCAAGAAAAGGATTTTACAGGTAAGCTGTTTTAAAAATCCTACTTTTTGACTGGAGCTACACTTAAACAATGTACCTGTTCCAAATTACAAACAGATTCTACTTAAGAACAAACCTACAGTCCCTGTCTTGTTTGCACCACCGGAATAGTGCTGTTCAGAGTATATAGGGCCTTTTTTTAAATTTGGGTGCGGGGTTCCCCTTAATATCCATACAAGACCCAAAGGGGCTGGTAGTGGGCTGGGGGGGGGGTACCCATGCCATTTTTCTCAATGATTTTCATCCATATTGCCGGGACCAGACATTACATTAAAGCCGCAAGCAGTTTTAAATGACTTTTTTTCCTTTAGAAATGTCATTTTGTGCAGGGACAGTCCTAAACACGGGAAACACGTGCCACTTCACAGGCATACTTTAGAGACACCCCCCAGGTACGATATTTAAAGGAATATTTGAGGGTTTTTTTTTCACTTTATGCATCATTAAAATCACTGCTCCCGAAAAAAACTTCAGTTTTTAAAACTTCTTTTTGCATTGATACATGTCCCCTGGGGCAGGACCCGAGTCCCCAAACCCTTTTTAGGACAATAAGTTGCATATTAGCCGTTATAATTGGCACTTTTGAACGTTCGCGTCCATTGTATTTAATAGGGTTCTAAAGTTCAACGCAAACTTTCGGTCCATTCGCAGTTTCTGGTGCGAACCGAACCGGGGTGTGTTCGGCTCATCCCTACTGAGGAGATATTAGTGGTTGTAAACCTGTTACCTACAGGTAAGCCTATAATAAGGCTTACCTGTAGGTACTGGAAATATTTCCTAAACCTGCAGTGTTTAGAAGATATTTACCATATACGCCTGCAGTGTTTAGAAGATATTTACCATATATGCCGGCGCAAGCGCACGGAAGGAAGGGCACGATCGTGCCGTTTCTAAGGGGCTCGTGCCATGACTGGTGGCTCCCACACGCATGCGCGGGAATGAGCTTACGCGACTCTGGACAGTCACAAAGCCGGAGTCCGCGGCCCTGGAAAGAAGAGGGGTGAAGATGGATGGGGACTGGGACATCGGGGGCTTTGTTTGCAGGTAAGTGTCACATAATGGGCTAGTATCCGATGCATATTAGCCTATTATGCTTTTACTTTACTTTTACTCTTTAACCCCACTATGTGTACTGGAGACAAGCTGTCACCAGAAGAAGAGGTAGGGTGAAATATTCCAGCAGGGATACCTGTTCTAGTGATAAATGTCAGTGAAATCCCTTTTAGCTTCCTTTTGTGATTCTAGGAAAGCAAATGAAGGGAAATGTCCCCAGTGGTACATAAATAGCAAAAAATTACCTAGCAAGGGTTTTAGTCTTTCCCCACTCTACTCTATAGTTATTAGCAATTATATTCATAATCCTTGAATCTATAACACTCCCTGTGATATTATAAGGGTTAAGGCAGACTGTACATGCTAGAATCTGATCATTAATTATTGAATGATTAGACCCTATTCAGATAATTTTCCTTTACATGCAGTTATTAGGGGGTAGTTCATTAGGAAGTAGAAGCCTTAACTGATGAATCCTTTTATACTTCCACCTCAAATGGCTCAATTTTTTGTACAATCTTTATTTATATAGAACGCCACACAGTGAGAAAAATTAAAAATGATATGCTCCATGTCATATACATGTAGCGCTACCCCCAGTTAAGAGAGCCGCTGGTTTGATTTCGGGCCCTGAGTACAGCTCCGCCAACCCCCGGCAATCTTGTCTAGTCTCCTGTGGCACAGTTAGTCTAGGGATTCTACTTGTATCACAAGCAAACAGTATTGCAAGGGTAACCTCTTTGGTCTGAGACAACACACTGATGCGAGAGATCAAATATAATGGTTTTACTTTTGTATTAGAAGGCATAAGCAGAACATAACACATACAACTTGCTTACAGAACCCTGCAGCATTTGGTATAGCACACAATAATGGCGCAGCGCGGTAATCCACCCAGCGCAGCTATTATGGTGTACGCGCCCTGTGGCGCACTAAACAATAGTCTATCTCCCCTCCCTGGTCAGGCCTGACACAGAATAAATCTCAGTCTTTTCTAAAGGGGTTTCTTCACATGCAAACTTTCGGTGGTGCACTTGATGAACAGTATTTTGTAATCCACAAAGTAGGCAGTCACAAGGAACACTATACTGGAGACCCCTTTAACCCAGTCCTGCTACTGGTCTCCAGTGGAACAGCAAACAAACGATCGGTGGGCCAAGGCAGTCTATAGGCCTAAACACGGTACAGTCTATTGGATTGAGCAAGTGCTCGCTCACCACTCCGGACACGATCCCAGTCCGGGACTTCCACCTGCTGTGTCTCCGCACACAGCGTCTGCCAGGATCGGGTCCCCGATCCAACTGATGTCCTCACTCGACAAGTCAGATGCCACCCAGGCTCTGTAGTGGGGTGGAAGGCTCTTCAGAAGTTGCGCAAGGCCCCAGGCTTCAGGCCTTGCACTGCAGCAGATCTGCACAGGAAGAAACTGTTGCTTGCAGCGCGGTGTCCAAAGAGGCCAAGCTCTGCCTCGCCTACTTCTTAAATAGCCCCTCCCATGAGTCTCTACGGTGGCCAATTGCACTCTGGGTGCCGAACGGAGTTCTGGGTAACGTAGTTCCGGGGCCTTAAAGGAGACCCCGCTACACACTCCCCCCACTTAAACTCTTTGGTCCCCAAAGATAACTTTTAACATACACTACGTACAATTCTAGACAATGTTGTGTACGATGTCGGCAAAGGGAACTCCCACCAAAACTGAGGGGTTGAATTCCCTTGCCCACAGGTCACACTATCATGAGTGGCCTGCCTAACTGTGCCAGAGGACGAGTTGGGGTTGCCCTCCACCAAATGAACAGTGGAGGGAACTGGATGCTCTGTACTCCTCCTTGCAGTGACCACTGTTTCTTCTGAACTCTTCCCCATTCGTGAGTAAGTCAGCTTCTTAGGAGGCTTTCTAACTCTTCTAGCTCTTTGCTCTCTTGGGACTTCTGGCTGGGACACTGCAGGCTCCTCTTCTGGAGCAGACTTGGGGGATTCTGCTGGCTCTGAAACACTTGGCTCAGGATCCTGGAGGTACATAGAGTCCCTTGGGTCCTCCTCTGAGTATGTGTCACAGGCATCTTCCCAGTAATCTGACAAAGGACTGGATGGAACGAAATCAGTAGCTTCTGCATTCAGTGTTTTGTCTATATTGTCTCTGGTAGGGGGAAGATCTATAGCAGAAGTTCCTGGAGTTGGGGAAGGCCATAACCAATCAAGTTCCTGCCTCTCATCTTCACTTTGTTCAGAGGTCTCTACGTCTTTATTTTGAGAGGACTGAGACCGAGTGTTTGGCCTAGAGGTATCCAGAATGGAGTCTGGGCTTGGAGAGTCCCTCGCAGGAGGTATCCGAACTGCTTCAGCAAGTGGGAGTAAGTGGTTCCGGTGCCAGGTCTTCTGTGGGCCCACCTTCCCTTCTGGCTTCAACTTATAGACAGGTAGGCCTGGCAGCTTCTTACAGGCCTCCATCTGTCTGCAAGCTTGTGTTTTCCAGGGACTCCCAGGTTTCGTAGCAGAACTCGGTCTCCAGGTTGCAGGTCCTGGATCCGAACCTTCAGGTCAAAGTTCCTCTTGTTGCGGGCCCCCCTTTGGTCTGAAGCCGCTTAGGCCTGTTCATAAGCCAACTTCAAGCTGTGTCTGAGTCTGTCCACATATCCCTTGTGAGAGGTGGCTGAGGAATGATCTATGGAGGTGCCAGAGACCAGGTCCACAGGTAACCTTGCTTCTCTTCCGAACATGAGACGGTAGGGAGAGTAGCCTGTAGCATCACTGGTGGTACTATTGTAAGCATGTACTATAGCCGCTATGTGCTTGCTCCAATGCTGTTTCTTCTCGCTATTCAGGGTCCCCAACATATTGAGCAAAGTTCTGTTGAACCTCTCCGGTTGAGCATCCCCTTGTGGGTGGTAAGGAGAGGTTCGGGTCTTCTTGATCCCTAAGGAATCCAGGAACTTCCGGATCAGCCGACTCTCAAAGTCCCTCCCTTGGTCTGAGTGAAGTTGCTGTGGTAGCCCGTAATGGACGAAATACTTCTCCATAAGTACCTTGGCCACCTTGGAGGCCTTCTGATCTTTGGTGGGGAAAGCCTGGGCATACCGGGTGAAATGATCGGTTATCACCAGTACATTTACAAGTCCACTCAGGTCGGGTTCGAGGCAGAGAAAATCAATGCATACCAAATCCAGCGGGCCTTGACTTTGCAGATGGCCCATTGGGGCAGCTTGATGAGGTAAAGTCTTCCGCTGGATGCAGCGTGCACATGAATGGCAGTACTCCTCTACTTCAGCCCTCATGCAGGGCCAATAGAAGCGACTCCTAACAAGTTGGAAGGTTCTTTCCGCCCCTAGGTGTCCATGATTGTCATGCAGGGCAACCAGGACAGTTTCTCAGTGTTTCTCGGGAAGAAACAGTTGCCATTTGTCTTCCAGGTCATCAGAGGGGCCCTTCGGTAGACCACTCCGTGATGCACCTGCAACCTGTCCCACTCTTTCCTCAACAGGCGAGCTTCCTTTGAAGGATGGCGCAGGAGTCTATTTGGATCCTGATTCTCCAGGGCATCCAGGACCAATCTCCCCATGGGGTCTTCCAATTGGTCACATCTCAACTCCTTCTTTGACAGTTTTGGCAGATTATCTTCTTCCAACTGGGTTACTCCACAGTATTGCTTGGGAACCCCTACCATGGTAACCCCTATCTCCTCTGCCCTTGAGCCTCCTCTGGCTTGAAGTTCAGCCCCTTGACAAAGGGCCCGCACCCCGTCCGGTGCCACTTGGGTCCAGTCTTCTATATCACTGGTAGGGGCATGAGATCTTCTAGACAGGGCGTCTGCGTCTCGATTCCCAGCCCCCGGCCTGTACTTTAGGCTGAAATTTAACCCAGACAGTGCAGCCAACCACCTATGTCCTGTGGCATCCAGCTTTGCTGTGGTAAAGAGATAAGTAAGGGGGTTGTTGTCGGTTTTCACAGTGAATTCTGCCCCATACAGGTAGTCTTTAAGTTTGTCAACTACGGCCCACTTGAGGGCCAGGAACTCCAACTTATGAGTGGGGTAGTTCTTTTCAGAGGGGGTCAGACTTCTGCTCACATAGGCAACGGGTCGCAGTTGTCCTTCATGCTCCTGATAGAGCACTCCTCCCAGACCGTCATGACTGGCGTCTACGTGGAGTTCATAAGGTCTCTTTGGGTCTGCATAGGCCAAGACAGGGGTGGTGGTCAGGCTTTTTTTAACATCTGAAAGGCCTCTTCACACTTTAGGTTCCACTGGTCTTGGACTGACTCTCCCGGCTTCCTGGGACCCGAGTCATCCTCTTCCCCTTCCGTCTTGAGTAGCTCATTCAGGGGTCTGGCAATTCGGGCAAACCCCTCCACGAACCTTCTATAATAGGAACAGAACCCCAGGAAGGATCTGAGTTCTGTTACCGTGGTAGGCCGTGGCCAGGAAGTAACTGCCTCCAACTTCTCGGGGTCTGTGGCCACTCCTTCTTCAGACACTATGTGCCCCAGATAGTTAACGGAAGATTGGTAGAACCTACACTTCTCTGGCGAAAGCTTGAGTCCCTCCTCACTGAGTCTCCTCAAAACCTTCTCCAGTCTCTCTTCGTGTTCTTCCAAGGTCCTCCCGAAGACAATGACATCGTCTAAGTACACAAGGACCTCGATAAGGTTCATGTCTCCTACAGTCTTTTCCATGAGACGTTGGAAGGTGGCTGGGGCTCCTGACAGTCCCTGGGGCATTCGGTCGAATTCAAAGAACCCCACTGGGGTTATGAAGGCTGTCTTCTCCTTGTCTTCCAGATGCATAGGGATCTCATAGTATCCACTCTTGAGGTCCATCACGCTGAACCACTTGGCTCCAGACAAGCTCTGTAGGGCATCCTCTGTCCTCGGAGTGGTGTACTGGTCAGGGATGGTTCTCCTGTTGAGGGTCCTGTAGTCTATACACAACCTCAACGATCCATTCTTCTTTCTGACTACTACTATCGGAGAGGCATAGGGACTTCTAGACTCCCGGATCACACCGGTCCTCTTGAGTTCTCCGAGTTGTTCCCTCAGATCTTCCAGGTCTGCTAGTGGGACTCGCCTGACTCTCTCCCTGAAGGGCTTGTCTTCCTGGAGGCGGATTCGATGGGTGGCACTCCTCGCAAACCCCACATCGAACTCATCTTGAGAGAAGATCTTCTTCCACCTGGTCAACTGGGCATTGGCTCTCTCTTTCCAAGCCCTGGGCAGGTTTGGGTTCTCCATGGAGAGTTTCTCCCAAACATTCCCTCCTTCACCCGTCTTCTCCACCTCCGACAGAGCAACTGGGGTAGCAGGGCTCACCTGGCCCAGCAACATCCTGGCTGGGATCTCCATGGGGCCATCCGTGGTATTCCTGACACTCACAGGTACCTTACAGTGGGCCTTCTTCAGAGCCGTCAGGGGGACCACTTCTGGGATTACTTCTAAACCCAAGTGTTCTTCCCTTGGATCGGGTTTCAACATGACAAAAGGTCCCGGTTGCTCCCAAGTAAGCTTCACAGTGGTTCTCAGACAGGTTACTTTGCCAGGCTGCAACACCACTCCCTTCTTTCCAAGTCTCCAAACCTTCCCCACTCCCTCTTCCGGGGCCTGTTGTTCCAAGTCCAACCGCTGGTATGCTGTCTTCAACATGGGGTGGATCTTGGTGGCCATGGGGGCTTTCCTGCATGCAAGAGGGGTCAGGAGCCTCTGGACCAGGTCCATGTTCGTCCCTATTATTAAGAAACTCTTGTTGGCTCCAGGCGGCCGAGGGCACACAATTGCCAGAGTGTCAAACACTTCAGCCTTCCCGGCTACAGATGGGTCGAAGGTCAGTTTTATGGGCAGATAGCCATCATAGGGGAAGCTCTGGGTCCCGATACCCCATATTTCTAGTTCCTCTATCTTCTTGATGGGCAGGTGGCTTAAGTGTTTCTCATAAAAGTCCCGGTACAACAGGGTCACCTGCGCCCCAGTATCCAATATGGCTCTTGTGTAGACTCCCTCTACTTGGACAGGTACTATCGGGGAGGGGCCCACCAGCTTCTCTGGATATCGCTTCAAAGGGGTCTCCTTCTTTGGATCTTTGCGTTTCCCTTTTGGGCTTTCTTCCTTCCATTTCTCTTTGGACTTAAGTCTCTCTTGGGCCTGGTATGCATTGATTTCCCTCCTTTTAATGGGTGTACAGACCCACTGAGGGACACTATGCTTTTTTTCTGGGGTGTATTCCCGCTGTGGAATACTGTACTTCTTCTGAGGAGTTCTATCCTCTCTTTTCTTGGGCTTCTCAGTCAGTTTGGAGCTCACTAAAGATGATGGGCACCCGGTTGACTCCTTCACCGGGGCCCTCTGGAGTTTCCCGCCGGCTTGCGGTTATCTGCTTTCTTTTTCTTGGGACTGGAAAAAATAGCTGCAATATGGCCAATCCCTCCACAGTTAAAACAGATCACATCCCCCCAATCTTGTAGGGGAATGGGCACTGAAGCGTCTGAGAACAACTCCTTCTTTGGTCCTTCTCTGACAGGGAACTTTGAATCTTTTGCAATCAGGGAGGTCAGCATCTCTAACACCTGAGACATCTGTGATTTTAAAGCGTCTACTTCTGGGTCTCTTTCTTTCGTCATCACTGAGTTGACTATCACTGGTGCAGCAGAGGTATGTGTCTTGATCACTTGTTGATCCACCTGTAGTGACTCCTCATCCCTAATAATTTTTATCAGATCAGAGTAAGTTAGTGACATTCCCCCTCCAGAGGTTTTCAGGTGAAGCCAGACTGGATCCGAGCGTAACGCTCCCTTTAAGACTTGCTTCATTCTTGCCGCATCTGTGTCTTGGGGCAACATCCCTTTCTTTAACACGATCTTGCAAAGCATCTTGTTTAGTCTTCTCACATACTCTGAAAGCTTCTCATTCGGCTGTTGGAAAGTATGTTCGAATTGGTACACTAGCTCTGTCACCTTTTCTAGCTGACCGAACTCCTCTTGTAACATGGCTAAACAGTCCTGAGCTGTGCAATCAGCATTGCCAAACCGGAAGCTTTTCACCACTTCTGCTGCCGCGCCTTTCAAGCTTTCTATCACGCGCTGTCTTTTCTGCGCTTCAGGCACCTCCCATGCCTCTACTGTTAGTAGTGCCTGCTCAAATCAGGTATCGAAATCTTCTTCTCCTGTAGGGACAGGAAGCTTCCCTGAGAATGTCTTTAGTCTGCGGTAGCTAGCCTCTACATGTACCGTGTTTGTCCTCTGGCACTTTGTCAGCAGATCAGAAAGGGCGTTTATTAATTCTGTTGCTATGGTAGTGACCGGTGCCGCCGGGGGCGTCACCCTTTCTCTTCTTTCAGGTGAGACACGGGGTGTCCCTTGTGGTGATCCCGTTGGGGATGAATCTGTCTTAACGGTTATTGCGTGCGCCAACTTATAAGTTCTATTGTCTGGCGTGCGCACACATTTGCGCTTAAAGGTTTCCGGCATTCCGTCCCACCACTCTATCAGCGCATACTGATATGAGATGTTTGGGTCTGACTTCATGTCCATCACCCACGGTGTATGATCTGGGGACAGTGACACCACAAGTTTCTCTACCGTCTCTGTTGACCATTCCTCTCCTGGAAGGCTGGTTCTGTCTTAGCTGCCTCGCACCACACTCTAACCTCTGACGGGTCCATGCCGATACTTTTGGCGTGTTCACCTGCTGTATCAGGATCCCGGACTCGGAGCCCCCACATGTAGCGCTACCCCCAGTTAAGAGAGCCGCTGGTTTGATTCGGGCCCTGAGTACAGCTCCGCCAACCCCCGGCAATCTTGTCTAGTCTCCTGTGGTACAGTTAGTCTAGGGATTCTACTTGTATCACAAGCAAACAGTATTGCAAGGGTAACCTCTTTGGTCTGAGACAACACACTGATGCGAGAGATCAAATATAACGGTTTTACTTTTGTATTAGAAGGCATAAGCGGAACATAACACATACAACTTGCTTACAGAGCCCTGCAGCATTTGGTATAGCACACAATAATGGCGCAGCGCGGTAAACAATAGTCTATCTCCCCTCCCTGGTCAGGCCTGACACAGAATAAATCTCAGTCTTTTCTAAAGGGGTTTCTTCGCATGCAAACTTTCGGTGGTGCACTTGATGAACAGTATTTTGTAATCCACAAAGTAGGCAGTCACAAGGAACACTATACTGGAGACCCCTTTAACCCGGTCCTGCTACTGGTCTACAGTGGAACAGCAAACAAACGATCGGTGGGCCAAGGCAGTCTATAGGCCTAAACACGGTACAGTCTATTGGATTGAGCAAGTGCTCGCTCACCACTCCGGACGCGATCCCAGTCCGGGACTTCCACCTGCTGTGTCTCCGCACACAGCGTCTGCCCTGATCCAACTGATGTCCTCACTCGACAAGTCAGATGCCACCCAGGCTCTGCAGTGGGGTGGAAGGCTCTTCAGAAGTTGCGCAAGGCCCCAGGCTTCAGGCCTTGCACTGCAGCAGATCCGCACAGGAAGAAACTGTTGCTTGCAGCGCGGTGTCCAAAGAGGCCAAGCTCTGCCTCGCCTCCTTCTTAAATAGCCCCTCCCATGAGTCTCTGCGGTGGCCAATTGCACTCTGGGTGCCGAACGGGGTTCTGGGTAACATAGTCCCGGGGCCTTAAAGGAGACCCCGCTACACACTCCCCCCACTTAAACTCTTTGGTCCCCAAAGATAACTTTTAACATACACTACGTACAATTCTAGACAATGTTGTGTACGATGTTGGCAAAGGGAAATCCCACCAAAACTGAGGGGTTGAATTCCCATGCCCACAGGTCACACTATCATGAGTGGCCTGCCTAAACGTGCCAGAGGACGAGTTGGGGTTGCTCTCCACCAAATGAACAGTGGAGGGAACTGGATGCTCTGTACTCCTCCTTGCAGTGACCACTGTTTCTTCTGAACTCTTCCCCATTCGTGAGTAAGTCAGCTTCTTAGGAGGCCTTATAACTCTTCTAGCTCTTTGCTCTCTTGGAACTTCTGGCTGGGACACTGCAGGCTCCTCTTCTGGAGCAGACTTGGGGGATTCTGCTGGCTCTGAAACACTTGGCTCAGGATCCTGGAGGTACATAGAGTCCCTTGGGTCCTCCTCTGAGTATCTGTCACAGGCATCTTCCCAGTAATCTGACAAAGGACTGGATGGAACGAACTCAGTAGCTTCTGCATTCAGTGTTTTGTCTATATTGTCTCTGGTAGGGGGAAGATCTATAGCAGAAGTTCCTGGAGTTGGGGAAGGCCATAACCAATCAAGTTCCTGCCTCTCATCTTCACTTTGTTCAGAGGTCTCTACGTTTTTATTTTGAGAGGACTGAGACCGAGTGTTTGGCCTAGAGGTATCCAGAATGGAGACTGGCCTTGGAGAGTCCCTCGCAGGAGGTATCCGAACTGCTTCAGCAAGTGGGAGTAAGTGGTTTCAGTGCCAGGTCTTCAGTGGGCCCACCTTTCCTTCTGGATTCAACTTATAGACAGGTAGGCCTGCCAGCTTCTTACAGGCCTCCATCTGTCTGCAAGCTTGTGTTTTCCAGGGACTCCCAGGTTTCGTAGCAGAACTCGGTCTCCAGGTTGCAGGTCCTGGATCCGAACCTTCAGGTCAAAGTTCCTCTTGTTGCGGGCCCCCCTTTGGTCTGAAGCCGCTTAGGCCTGTTCATAAGCCAACTTCAAGCTGTGTCTGAGTCTGTCCACATATCCCTTGTAGGGATGAGCTTCGTGTTCGAATCGAACATACGTTCGACTCGAACATCGGCTGTTCGATCGTTCGACGAAGATCGAACGATTTGGGCCGTTCGCGCCAAATTCGAGTGACACGAACGGCCCACAATGCACTACGCCATCGCAGTGTCATCCAGGCGCTGTGATTGGCCAAGCATGCACTGTGACCCCGCATGCTTGGCCAATCACAGCGCCGGCAGCGAGGAGAGCAATGATTGGCCACAGGCAGGATGCCTGTGGCCAATTATTGCTGAGGGTGTTTAGTACACGCCCCACACTATAAAAGGCCGCCAGCACGGCGGCCTAGTGTAGTGTGTTCCGGAGCAGGGATAGAGCAGCATAGGCAGGGACAGTGACTTTTATTTCTTTCTTGCTTAACCTGGATTCCTTTAGTTTAGGGAAAGAGAAGGATAGGTAGGGAGAGTGTCAGTGTGTTTTGTGCTTGTGCTATATTGTGCTTAAAAAAAACATTTTTTCTAGGGACAGAAAACTGTAGGTAGGGAGAGTGTCAGTTTCTTTCACTGTGTAAGTCCTTGTTTCTAGGGACCTGGAAGGACAGTGAGTGAATTCTCCTTGTGCTATATTGTGCTTAAAAAAAACATTTTTTCTAGGGACAGAAAACTGTAGGTAGGGAGAGTGTCAGTTTCTTTCACTGTGCAAGTCCTTGTTTCTAGGGACCTGGAAGGACAGTGAGTGAATTCTCCTTGTGCTATATTGTGCTTAAAAAAAACATTTTTTCTAGGGACAGAAAACTGTAGGTAGGGAGAGTGTCAGTTTCTTTCACTGTGCAAGTCCTTGATTCTAGGGACCTGGAAGGACAGTGAGTGAATTCTCCTTGTGCTATATTGTGCTTAAAAAAAACATTTTTTCTAGGGACAGAAAACTGTAGGTAGGGAGAGTGTCAGTTTCTTTCACTGTGCAAGTCCTTGTTTCTAGGGACCTGGAAGGACAGTGAGTGAATTCTCCTTGTGCTATATTGTGCTTAAAAAAAACATTTTTTCTAGGGACAGAAAACTGTAGGTAGGGAGAGTGTCAGTTTCTTTCACTGTGTAAGTCCTTGTTTCTAGGGACCTGGAAGGACAGTGAGTGAATTCTCCTTGTGCTATATTGTGCTTAAAAAAAACATTTTTTCTAGGGACAGAAAACTGTAGGCAGGGAGAGTGTCAGTTTCTTTCACTGTGCAAGTCCTTGTTTCTAGGGACCTGGAAGGACAGTGAGTGAATTCTCCTTGTGCTATATTGTGCTTAAAAAAAACATTTTTTCTAGGGACAGAAAACTGTAGGTAGGGAGAGTGTCAGTTTCTTTCACTGTGTAAGTCCTTGTTTCTAGGGACCTGGAAGGACAGTGAGTGAATTCTCCTTGTGCTATATTGTGCTTAAAAAAAACATTTTTTCTAGGGACAGAAAACTGTAGGTAGGGAGAGTGTCAGTTTCTTTCACTGTGCAAGTCCTTGTTTCTAGGGACCTGGAAGGACAGTGAGTGAATTCTCCTTGTGCTATATTGTGCTTAAAACAAACATTTTTTCTAGGGACAGAAAACTGTAGGTAGGGAGAGTGTCAGTTTCTTTCACTGTGCAAGTCCTTGTTTCTAGGGACCTGGAAGGACAGTGAGTGAATTCTCCTTGTGCTATATTGTGCTTAAAAAAAACATTTTTTCTAGGGACAGAAAACTGTAGGTAGGGAGAGTGTCAGTTTCTTTCACTGTGCAAGTCCTTGTTTCTAGGGACCTGGAAGGACAGTGAGTGAATTCTCCTTGTGCTATATTGTGCTTAAAAAAAACATTTTTTCTAGGGACAGAAAACTGTAGGTAGGGAGAGTGTCAGTTTCTTTCACTGTGCAAGTCCTTGTTTCTAGGGACCTGGAAGGACAGTGAGTGAATTCTCCTTGTGCTATATTGTGCTTAAAAAAAACATTTTTTCTAGGGACAGAAAACTGTAGGTAGGGAGAGTGTCAGTTTCTTTCACTGTGTAAGTCCTTGTTTCTAGGGACCTGGAAGGACAGTGAGTGAATTCTCCTTGTGCTATATTGTGCTTAAAAAAAACATTTTTTCTAGGGACAGAAAACTGTAGGTAGGGAGAGTGTCAGTTTCTTTCACTGTGCAAGTCCTTGTTTCCAGGGACCTGGAAGGACAGTGAGTGAATTCTCCTTGTGCTATATTGTGCTTAAAAAAAACATTTTTTCTAGGGACAGAAAACTGTAGGTAGGGAGAGTGTCAGTTTCTTTCACTGTGTAAGTCCTTGTTTCTAGGGACCTGGAAGGACAGTGAGTGAATTCTCCTTGTGCTATATTGTGCTTAAAAAAAACATTTTTTCTAGGGACAGAAAACTGTAGGTAGGGAGAGTGTCAGTTTCTTTCACTGTGCAAGTCCTTGTTTCTAGGGACCTGGAAGGACAGTGAGTGAATTCTCCTTGTGCTATATTGTGCTTAAAAAAAACATTTTTTCTACGGACAGAAAACTGTAGGTAGGGAGAGTGTCAGTTTCTTTCACTGTGCAAGTCCTTGTTTCAAGGGACAGAGAAGGACACCTGAAGGTAGCCCTTATTGCTTTTTTCCCATCTCCCTGCAGGCCATCTATTAGAATGTCTGGAAGGCAAACAAGGAGAGGCAGACAGTCAGGAGGCAATAAAAGAGGGCAAGCAGGCTCTGTGTCTGGGGGCAACAGTGCTGGTCGTGGACGCGGTGCATTGTCATCAGCACATGGCCATGGGACACGCTTGTCCTTCTTTTCCGCAGCTGGACATGTTGAGCCACATCATGCCGAAGACTTGGTAGAGTGGATGACCAAGCCCTCCTCCTCCTCCTCATCCTCTCTCACTCAGGCTCAGGGTACTGGCAAAGCAGCTGCCAAAGCGTCCTCTTCCCTGGTATCAATGTCAGACTCATCATCAGTCACTCCTTCCCTAGACCCACCATGTCCTCCTCCTGAGGAGTCCCCCGAACTGTTTGAGCACAGTGTTGGGTACATGCTCCAGGAGGATGCCCAGCGTTTCGAAGGGTCTGATGATGAAACCCAGCTACAGGAAGGCAGTAGGGTGAGAGCAGACAGAGGGGATGCTCAAGAAGGACACCAATCTGGCAGTCATGTTCCAGCAGCTGCAGCATACTGCCAGATTGGCTCCAGTGATGAGGAGGGAGGGGATGATGAGGTCACTGACTCCACGTGGGTGCCTAATAGGAGAGAGGAGGAGGAGGATGAGGAGGAGGCACATCTCCAACGAGACAGGATGCCCTTTGGTGGCCAGCGTAAGGGCAGTACACCGACGGAATCACACCGCAGAGCTCCGCCTGTGCAGGGCGCTGCCTCTGCCCGTCATTCAAAAAGTTCCTTGGTGTGGGCCTTTTTTGAGGCTAGTGCATCAGATCGCACAGCTGCTGTTTGCAACATATGTCTCAAGCGTATATCGCGTGGCCAAAACATCAGCCGCTTGGGTACCACATGCCTGACCAGACATATGTTGACCTGCCATGCAGCTCGTTGGCAAGCCTACCTCAAAGACCCACACCAAAGAACAAAGCGGACCTCTCCTTGCACCGCATCATCTGGGATTTCCAACCCCACTATAACTTCAGTCCTCTCTGAAACATGCACTGAGAGGAATGAAGGTGTAGAATTAGGTGTGTCACAGCCAAGTACTTGCGGCCACTCTGCTAGCAGTACACCGACGTCCGATTCTAGCAGGCAAATTTCCCTGCCCCAGCTGCTGGACCGTCGAAAGAAGTTCACTCCCAGCCATCCACATGCCCAGCGGTTGAATGCTAGCTTGGCTAAATTGCTAGCGCTTCAACTGCTGCCTTTTCAGTTGGTAGACTCGGCCCCCTTCCGTGAGTTTGTGCAATGTGCGGTTCCTCAGTGGCAGGTTCCCAAACGCCACTTTTTCTCACGGAAGGCTATTCCGGCTCTCTACCGGCATGTGGAAGGCAATGTCTTGGCCTCGCTGGACAGGGCGGTCAGCGGTAAGGTGCATATTACCGCTGACTCATGGTCCAGCAGGCATGGACAGGGACGTTACCTTTCTTTCACGGCCCATTGGGTCACTCTTTTGGCAGCTGGGAAGGATGCAGGACAAGGTGCAGTAGTGTTGGAGGTTGTCCCACCGCCACGCCTCCAAAATGCTACTACTGGTTGTGACACACCTCTCTCCTCCACCCCTCCTCTTCTTCTTCCTCCATGGCCTCTTCCTGTGGTTTGTCCTATGAACCAGCGGTGCTCCGTAGCCGTTCACGGGGCTACGCAAGTACGCAGGCAAAAAGATGCCATGCCGTGCTTGCGCTGGTGTGTTTGGGGGACAGAAACCACACTGGGGCAGAGGTCCTGTCTGCTCTGCAGGGCCAGGCCAAGAGGTGGTTGACGCCACGCCAGCTTAAGCCAGGAATGGTGGTTTGCGACAATGGCACCAACCTCCTCTCCGCCCTCCGACAGGGACAACTGACCCATGTGCCCTGTGTGGCTCACGTCCTTAACCTGGTGGTGCAGCGCTTCTTGGGCAGGTACCCGGGCTTACAGGATGTCCTGAGGCAGGCCAGGAAAGTCTGTGTGCATTTCCGCAGATCTTATAATGCCAGTGCTCGCCTGGCTGAGCTGCAAAAGGAGTTGAACCTGCCCAAGAACCGCCTTATATGTGACATGCCCACCAGGTGGAACTCAACGTTGGCCATGCTGCAGCGGCTGCACACGCAGCAGAGGGCCATCAATGAGTACCTGTGCGACTACGGCACCAGGACAGGGTCAGGGGAGCTTGGTTTTTTTTCTCCACGCCAGTGGGGCATGATCAGGGATGCATGCACTGTCCTGGCACCATTTGAGGAGGCCACGAGGATGGTGAGCAGTGACAGTGCATGCATCAGTGACACTGTACCTCTTGTCCACCTGTTGGAGCACACGCTGCGTGGAATAATGGACAGGGCACTTGAGGCAGAACAGAGGCAGGAAGAGGAGGACTTCCTTGCCTCTCAAGGCCCCCTTTACCCAGACAGTGTTCCTTCTGTCCCACCCATCGCACAGGAAGAGGAAGAGGAGGAGGAGGAGGAGGAGGATTGTGTCAGCATGGAGGTGGAGGCTGGCACTCAGCATCATCAGCAGCAGTCTTTTAGGGATGATTTACAGTCCCAAGAAACCAGTGGACTTGTACGTGGCTGGGAGGAGGTGACTGCGGATCATGTCGTCCTTAGTGACCCAGAGGACTCCGGAGCGAATGCCTCAGCAAACCTACGCTGCATGGCCTCCCTGATCCTGCAAAGTCTGCGGAAGGATCCTCGTATTCTTCGGATCAAGGAGAGGGACCATTACTGGCTGGCCACTCTCCTTGATCCACGGTACAAGGGTAAGGTTGCGGACCTTATGTTACCGTCGCAGAGGGAGCAGAGGATGAGACAACTCCGGGAGGCCTTGCAGAAAGGTCTGTGCAACGCGTTCCCAGAGACTGGGAGGTTACAAACTCCTGGTCCAGGACAACGAGTTGCTGAGGCTTCGGCCAGTCAAAGAAGGAGCGGTGGGGAAGGTGGCCGTCTGACCGATGCGTTCAGACAATTCTTTAGTCCGCAGCCCCAAAGTATGATTGGTTCCAGCAACCATCGCCAGCGTCTGATAAACATGGTGCAGGAATATCTAGGGGCAAGGTCAGACTTGGACACCTTCCCCACCGAAAATCCTCTGGCTTACTGGGTCTTGAGGATGGATCACTGGCCAGAGCTTGCACAGTATGCAATTGAGCTACTGGCCTGTCCTGCATCCAGCGTTCTTTCGGAACGCACATTCAGTGCTGCTGGAGGATTTGTCACGGATCACAGGGTGCGCCTGTCCACCGACTCGGTTGATCGACTGACTTTCATCAAGATGAACCAGTCTTGGATCACCACCAGCTACCACACACCTGATGCTGATATAACAGACTAATTGATTTTAACATGTCACATCCCTTCAAGACTGATGCTGATGCTGAGTGTCTGTGCTGTTATGTTGACTGGCTATCCTCCTCCTCCGAGTCCTCAATGATACGATTGATGATGATAGCTTGGAAGATCATTTTTGTTTATGGGTGCCGCCACCAGTGGCTAAGGCCCAATTTTTCAGCCCCTGTTTTACAGGGGCGTGTAATTACAATTTTTTTAGCAATAATTTGCCATAGGGCTCATTGCTGTGCTCCAAGTACAGTATCTGTGAGGGGTTGGAGTGTTGTGGCACCAGTGCCTAAGGCCCAATTTTTCAGCCCCTGTTTAACAGGGGCGTGTCATTACAATTTTTGAAGCAATACTTTGCAACAGGGCTCATTGCTGTGCTCCAAGTACAGTATCTGTGAGGGGTTGTAGTGTTGTGCCACCAGTGCCTAAGGCCCAATTTTTCAGCCCCTGTTCAACAGGGGCATGTAATTACAATTCTTGATCTAATAATTCACAGCAGGGCCCATTCCTGCACCCACCAAGAGTAACTCTGAGGGCTTACAGTGTTGTGTCAACACCACCACCACCACCAAAGGCCCAATTTTTCAGCCCCTGTTCAACAGGGGCATGCAATTACAATTCTTGATCTAATAATTCACAGCAGGGCCCATTGCTGCACCCACCAAGAGTAACTGTCAGGGCTTACAGTGTTGTGGCACCAGCACCACCATCAAAGGCCCAATTTTTACTACCACTGTTCAACAATTATATGTAATTACAATTCCTGATATAATAGTTGACAGCAGGGCGTTCCAGCACCAACCAAGAGTAACTGTGAGTGCTTACAGTGTTGTGCCAACACCAACAACTAAGGGGCCTATTTCTGCAGAGTATCTACGGCAGGTCCCTACTTTCAAACATCCAACTTACAAACGACTCCTACTTGCAAACGCAAGAAGACAACAGGAAGTGAGAGGAAATCTACCCCTAGGAAGGAAAATTCTCTCCTGTAAGAATTAATATGGGAGAAAGGTGTCTCCTCTGTACTGATGCTTTATCAGCAATCCTTGTTTCAAGAAAAACACCACATTTCAAAAACAGTTGTCATTGGGACGGAAAGTGAGGTGAAATGTTCTGAACAGGGGCACAGACAGCAAAACAAATGTTACAGGGGTGATAACCCTTACCTATGTTTTCCAAAAAGTTTAAAAATAGATTTTTGGGCTGGAGCTACACTTAAACAATGTACCTGTTCAAAATTACAAACAGATTCTACATAAGAACAAACCTACAGTCCCTGTCTTGTATGCACCGCCTGTATACGGCTGTTCAGAGTATATAGGGCCTTTTTTATTTTATGTGCGGGGTTCCCCTTAATATCCATACAAGACCCAAAGGGGCTGGTAATGGGCTGGGGTAGGGGGGGGGGGTCATGGGGTAGCTATGCCATTTTTCTTAAAGATTTTCATCCATATTACCGGGACCAGACATTACATTAAAGCCGCAAGCAGTTTTAAATGGCTTTTTTTTCCTTTAGAAGTGTCATTTTGTGCAGGGACAGTTCTAAACACGGGAAACACATGGCACTTCACAGGCATACTTTAGACACCCCCCAGGTACGATATTTAAAGGAATATTTGACTTTTTTTTTTTCACTTTATGCATCATTAAAATGACTGCTCCCGAAAAACGACCGTTTTTAAAACTTCTTTTTGCATTGATACATGTCCCCTGGTGCAGAACCCGGGTTCCCAAACCCTTTTTAGGACAATAACATGCATAATAGTTGTTATAATTAGCACTTTAGAATTCGAACGTTCGCATCCATTGTATTTAATAGGGTTCTAATGTTCGTACGAACTTTCGGTCCGTTCGCGGGTTCTGGTGCGAACCGAACCCGGGGGTGTTCGGCTCATCACTAATCCCTTGTGAGAGGTGGCTGAGGAATGATCTATGGAGGTGCCAAAGGCCAGGTCCACAGGTAACCTTGCTTCTCTTCCGAACATGAGACGGTAGGGGGAGTAGCCTGTAGCATCACTGGTGGTACTATTGTAAGCATGTACTATAGCCGCTATGTGCTTGCTCCAATGCTGTTTCTTCTCGCTATTCAGGGTCCCCAACATATTGAGCAAAGTTCGGTTGAACCTCTCCGGTTGAGCATCCCCTTGTGGGTGGTAAGGAGAGGTTCGGGTCTTCTTGATCCCTAAGGAATCCAGGAGCTTCCAGATCAGCCGACTCTCAAAGTCCCTCCCTTGGTCTGAGTGAAATCGCTGTGGTAGCCCGTAATGGACGAAATACTTCTCCATAAGTACCTTGGCCACCTTGGAGGCCTTCTGATCTTTGGTGGGGAAAGCCTGGGCATACCGGGTGAAATGATCATTTATCACCAGAACATTTCCAAGTCCACTCAGGTCGGGTTTGAGGCAGAGAAAATCAATGCATACCAAATCCAGCGGGCCTTGACTTTGCAGATGGCCCATTGGGGCAGCTTGATGGGGTAAAGTCTTCCACTGGATGCAGCGTGCACATGAATGGCAGTACTCCTCTACTTCAGCCCTCATGCAGGGCCAATAGAAGCGACTCCTAACAAGTGGGAAGGTTCTTTCAGCCCCTAGGTGTCCATGATTGTCATGCAGGGCAACCAGGACAGTTTCTCAGTGTTTCTCGGGAAGAAACAGTTGCCATTTGTCTTCCAGGTCATCAGAGGGGCCCCTTCCGTAGACCACTCCGTGATGCACCTGCAACCTGTCCCACTCTTTCCTCAACAGGCGAGCTTCCTTTGAAGGATGGCGCAGGAGTCTATTTGGATCCTGATTCTCCAGGGCATCCAGGACCAATCTCCCCATGGGGTCTTCCAATTGGTCACATCTCAACTCCTTCTTTGACAGTTTTGGCAGATTATCTTCTTCCAACTGGGTTACTCCACAGTATTGCTTGGGAACCCTTACCATGGTAACCCCTATCTCCTCTGCCCTTGAGCCTCCTCTGGCTTGAAGTTCAGCCCCTTGACAAAGGGCCCGCACCCCGTCTGGTGCCACTTGGGTCCAGTCTTCTATATCACTGGTAGGGGCATGAGATCTTCTAGACAGGGCGTCTGCGTCTCGATTCCCAGCCCCCGGCCTGTACTTTAGGCTGAAATTTAACCCAGACAGTGCAGCCAACCACCTATGTCCTGTGGCATCCAGCTTTGCTGTGGTAAAGAGATAAGTAAGGGGGTTGTTGTCAGTTTTCACAGTGAATTCTGCCCCATACAGGTAGTCTTTAAGTTTGTCAACTACGGCCCACTTGAGGGCCAGGAACTCCAACTTATGAGTGGGGTAGTTCTTTTCAGAGGGGGTCAGACTTCTGCTCACATAGGCAACGGGTCGCAGTTGTCCTTCATGCTCCTGATAGAGCACTCCTCCCAGACCGTCATGACTGGCGTCTACGTGGAGTTCATAAGGTCTCTTTGGGTCTGCATAGGCCAAGACAGGGGCGGTGATCAGGCTTTTTTTAACATCTGAAAGGCCTCTTCACACTTTAGGTTCCACTGGTCTTGGACTGACTCTCCCGGCTTCCTGGGACCCGAGTCATCCTCTTCCCCTTCCGTCTTGAGTAGCTCATTCAGGGGTCTAGCAATTCGGGCAAACCCCTCCACGAGCCTTCTATAATAGGAACAGAACCCCAGGAAGGATCTGAGTTCTGTTACCGTGGTAGGCCGTGGCCAGGAAGTAACTGCCTCCAACTTCTCGGGGTCTGTGGCCACTCCTTCTTCAGACACTATGTGCCCCAGATAGTTAACGGAAGATTGGTAGAACCTACACTTCTCTGGCGAAAGCTTGAGTCCCTCCTCACTGAGTCTCCTCAAAACCTTCTCCAGTCTCTCTTCGTGTTCTTCCAAGGTCCTCCCGAAGACAATGACATCGTCTAAGTACACAAGGACCTCGATAAGGTTCATGTCTCCTACAGTCTTTTCCATGAGACGTTGGAAGGTGGCTGGGGCTCCTGACAGTCCCTGGGGCATTCGGTCGAATTCAAAGAACCCCACTGGGGTTATGAAGGCTGTCTTCTCCTTGTCTCCTGGATGCATAGGGATCTCATAGTATCCACTCTTGAGGTCCATCACGCTGAACCACTTGGCTCCAGACAAGCTCTGTAGGGCATCCTCTATCCTCGGAGTGGTGTACTGGTCAGGGATGGTTCTCCTGTTGAGGGTCCTGTAGTCTATACACAACCTCAACGATCCATTCTTCTTTCTGACTACTACTATCGGAGAGGCATAGGGACTTCTAGACTCCCGGATCACACTGGTCCTCTTGAGTTCTCCGAGTTGTTCCCTCAGATCTTCCAGGTCTGCTAGTGGGACTCGCCTGACTCTCTCCCTGAAGGGCTTGCCTTCCTGGAGGCGGATTCGATGGGTGGCACTCCTCGCAAACCCCACATCGAACTCACCTTGAGAGAAAATCTTCTTCCACCTGGTCAACTGGGCCTTGGCTCTCTCTTTCCAAGCCCTGGGCAGGTTTGGGTTCTCCATGGGAGAGTTTCTCCCAAACATTCCCTCCTTCACCCGTCTTCTCCACCTCCGACAGAGCAACTGGGGTAGCAGGGCTCACCTGGTCCAGCAACATCCTGGCTGGGATCTCCATGGGGCCATCCGTGGTATTCCTGACACTCACAGGTACCTTACAGTAGGCTTGTGCACAACGGAAAAATTCGTTCCGTTTCGGTTCGTTTCTTTCCGGTCCTGTTGATTCGTAATCATTCGTAATTTTGCTAGACGGGATTTTTCGTGTTCGGACTCATTCGTATTTTTGCAAGCGACATTTTTCGTTGAATTTTTTGTTGCTTTATAATTCGTACTTTCGGTAGAGTACGTTGTTTTTCGTTGATTCTGGACACAACTCCTACTTTCGTAACTTTTTTTGGGTTCGTTGATTCGTAATTTTCTGTGTCTCTCTCACGACGACGCTGCCTATTATGCCTAATGTGCTTCGAATGGATTTGTACTTTTCGAAATACATAGCGGTTATTTGTAACGATTCGAAATCTCGTATTTTACTTTCGTCTTTTACATGCGGCTATAGCCTCCGCCCCTGTACACCATTTTGAGAGGGTTCAGCACGGTGAGGGAGAAGCAGAGAGCAGAGCAGAGTGTTATTGTGCTTCGAATGGATTAGAAATCTCGTATTTTACTTTCGTTTTTTACATGCGGCTATAGCCTCCGCCCCTGTACACCATTTTGAGAGGGAGTTCAACACGGTGAAGGAGAAGCAGAGAGCAGAGCAGAGTGAGTGTTATTGTGTTTCCAATGGATTTGTACATTCATAAGTTTTTTCATAACGAATTATGCCGAAGACATTCGGGCATTCGCTATTTTGCGGTATAATTTATTTCGGATTCGGTTTTATTCGTAATTGCTTTGTTCGGAAATTCGAATGCTTCCGAATGTCCGAAAGTTGCTAAATTCGGACGAATTTCGATTCGTTACGAAACGAATTGCACAAGCCTACCTTACAGTGGGCCTTCTTCAGAGCCCTCAGGGGGACCACTTCTGGGATTACTTCTAAACCCAAGTGTTCTTCCCTTGGATCGGGTTCCAACATGACAAAAGGTCCCGGTTGCTCCCAAGTAAGCTTCACAGTGGCTCTCAGACAGGTTACTTCGCCGGGCTGCAACACCACTCCCTTCTTTCCAAGTCTCCAAACCTTCCCCACTCCCTCTTCCGGGGCCTGTTGCTCCAAGACCAACCGCTAGTTTGCTGTCTTCAACATGGGGTGGATCTTGGTGGCCATGGGGGCTTTCCTGCATGCAAGAGGGGTCAGGAGCCTCTGGACCAGGTCCGTGTTCGTCCCTATTATTAAGAAACTCTTGTTGGCTCCAGGCGGCCGAGGGCACACAACTGCCAGAGTGTTAAACACTTCAGCCTTCCCGGCTACAGATGGGTCGAAGGTCAGTTTTATGGGCAGATAGCCATCATAGGGGAAGCTCTGGGTCCCGATACCCCATATTTCTAGTTCCTCTATCTTTTTGATGGGCAGGTGGCTTAAGTGTTTGTCATAAAAGTCCCGGTACAACAGGGTCACCTGCGCCCCAGTATCCAATATGGCTCTTGTGTAGACTCCCTCTACTTGGACAGGTACTATCGGGGAGGGGCCCACCAGCTTCTCTGGATATCGCTTCAAAGGGGTCTCCTTCTTTGGATCTTTGCGTTTCCCTTTTGGGCTTTCTTCCTTTCATTTCTCTTTGGACTTAAGTCTCTCTTGGGCCTGGTATGCATTGATTTCCCTCCTTTTAATGGGTGTACAGACCCGCTGAGGGACACTATGCTTTTTTTCTGGGGTGTATTCCCGCTGTGGAATACTGTGCTTCTTCTGAGGAGTTCTATCCTCTCTTTTCTTGGGCTTCTCAGTCAGTTTGGAGCTCACTGAAGATGATGGGCACCCGGTTGACTCCTTCACCGGGGCCCTCTGGAGTTTCCCGCCGGCTTGCGGTTATCTGCTTTCTTTTTCTTTGGACTGGAACATATAGCTGCAATATGGCCAATCCCTCCCCAGTTAAAACAGATCACATCCCCCCAATCTTGTAGGGGAATGGGCACTGAAGCGTCTGAGAACAACTCCTTCTTTGGTTCTTCTCTCTCAGGGACCTTTGAATCTTTTGCAATCAGGGAGGTCAGCATCTCTAACACATGAGACATCTGTGATTTTAAATCGTCTACTTCTGGGTCTCTTTCTTTCATCATCACTGAGATGACTATCACTGGTGCAGCAGAGGTATGTGTCTTGATCACTTGTTGATCCACCTGTAGTGACTCCTCATCCCTAATAATTTTTATCAGATCAGAGTAAGTTAGTGACATTCCCCCTCAAGTGGTTTTCAGGTGAAGCCAGACTGGATCCGAGCGTAACGCTCCCTTTAACACTTGCTTCATTCTTGCCGCATCTGTGTCTTGGGGCAACATCCCTTTTCTTTAACACGATCTTGCAAAGCATCTTGTTTAGTCTTCTCACATACTCTGAAAGCTTCTCATTCGGCTGTTGGAAAGTATGTTTGAATTGGTACACTAGCTCTGTCACCTTTTCTAGCTGACCGAACTCCTCTTGTAACATGGCTAAACAGTCCTGAGCTGTGCAATCAGCATTGCCAAACCGGAAGCTTTTCACCGCTTCTGCTGCCGCGCCTTTCAAGCTTTCTATCACGCGCTGTCTTTTCTGCGCTTCAGGCACCTCCCATGCCTCTACTGTTAGTAGTGCCTGCTCAACCCAGGTATCGAAATCTTATTCCCCTGTAGGGACAGGAAGCTTCCCTGAGAATGTCTTTAGTCTCCGGTAGCTAGCCTCTACATGTACCGTGTTTGTCCTCTGGCACTTTGTCAGCAGATCAGAAAGGGCGTTTATTAATTCTGGTGCTATGGTAGTGACCGGTGCCGCCGGGGGCGTCGCCCTTTCTCTTCTTTCAGGTGAGACACGGGGTGTCCCTTGTGGTGATTCCGCTGGGGATGACTCTGTCTTAACGGTTATTGCGTGCGCCAACTTATAAGTTCTATTGTCTGGCGTGCGCACACATTTGCGCTTAAAGGTTTCCGCCATTCCGTCCCACCACTCTATCAGCGCATACTGGTATGAGATGTTTGGGTCTGACTTCATGTCCATCACCCACGGTGTATGATCTGGGGACAGTGACACCACAAGTTTCTCTACCGTCTCTGTTGACCATTCCTCTCCTGGAAGGCTGATGACCACCGACTGTTCTGGTTCTGTCTTAGCTGCCTCGCACCACACTCTAACCTCTGACGGGTCCATGCCGGTACTTTTGGAGTGTTCACCTGCTGTATCAGGATCCCGGACTCGGAGCCCCCACGTGTAGCGCTACCCCCAGTTAAGAGAGCCGCTGGTTTGATTTCGGGCCCTGAGTACAGCTCCGCCAACCCCCGGCAATCTTGTCTAGTCTCCTGTGGCACAGTTAGTCTAGGGATTCTACTTGTATCACAAGCAAACAGTATTGCAAGGGTAACCTCTTTGGTCTGAGACAACACACTGATGCGAGAGATCAAATATAACGGTTTTACTTTTGTATTAGAAGGCATAAGCAGAACATAACACATACAAATTGCTTACAGAGCCCTGCAGCATTTGGTATAGCACACAATAATGGCGCAGCGCGGTAAACAATAGTCTATCTCCCCTCCCTGGTCAGGCCTGACACAGAATAAATCTCAGTCTTTTCTAAAGGGCTTTCTTTGCATGCAAACTTTCGGTGGTGCACTTGATGAACAGTATTTTGTAATCCACAAAGTAGGCAGTCACAAGGAACACTATACTGGAGACCCCTTTAACCCGGTCCTGCTACTGGTCTCCAGTGGAACAGCAAACAAACGATCGGTGGGCCAAGGCAATCTATAGGCCTAAACACGGTACAGTCTTTTGGATTGAGCAAGTGCTCGCTCACCACTCCGGACGCGATCCCAGTCCCGGACTTCCACCTGCTGTGTCTCCGCACACAGCGTCTGCCACGATCGGGTCCCCGATCCAACTGATGTCCTCACTCGACAAGTCAGATGCCACCCAGGCTTCGCAGTGGGGTGGAAGGCTCTTCAGAAGTTGCGCAAGGCCCCAGGCTTTAGTCCTTGCTCTGCAGCAGATCCGCACAGGAAGAAACTGTTGCTTGCAGCGCGGTGTCCAAAGAGGCCGAGCTCTGCCTCGCCTCCTTCTTAAATAGCCCCTCCCATGAGTCTCTGCGGTGGCCAATTGCACTCTGGGTGCCGAACGGGGTTCTGGGTAACGTAGTCCCGGGGCCTTAAAGGAGACCCCGCTACATACATAACCACAATAATGGTTCAACAAGCAAACTGACTCATCACACACCATACAAATCAATTGCATCAAAAGCTATGTGATACAGTGTTGGATTAATAAAGATGTATGTGTAGCGCCCTGCTCCCAATGACTGAGCGCTATGTTAAATTTAGAGGGTATCTGAGCCAATAGTTGGGCTCAGATGTAAATATTAATGTTAAAATAGCCTCTGTTCCGGCTATGCCTGTGTTGGAAAACTTCCCCCTGTTTGCCTGTAGGTGGCGTTACCACCTCAGGACAGTGTGGAAGATGGAAAGGCCAGAGTGCATTGGGTACCTTCCCCCGGGAACAGTTCAGTGGGTGTGGTCTACCCGCGGAGCATGCTGGGGAAGGGTACTTAAGGGGCAGACGCCATTTTTGGGGTCCTTCGTCCCCTCACGGCCCTCCTGGCATGAGGGGTGTATGGTGTGATTTATGGCCTCAGAACCATGCTGGTCCGAGGCCGCAACTCCAACAAGCAGGCCCAGTTATGCTGATTGGGTCTGCACTTTGAAGGTGATCCTGTGCTGTCTGTCCTGAGGGAGGAAGCCACTCAATGGAGGAAACCAGTGGAGGACCTGTCCTGGAAAAGACCAAGCGGAAGGCTGGCGTCTTGAGGAGGGCCTGGTAATTCTATTGGAGGATGCACCGCAACTAAAGTTTACCTTGCAGTCGGCCGGGTTGGCTTAAAGGCTCTTGACTGTTGGCTGGAAGTCTGGGCGTTAAGTCCTGTGGCAGAGGACCCCGGATTATCCAAATTTGTCCGTAATCGGTCTGTGGCAGAGACTGGTCCTTATTCTTATTCGTGCTACATACCGGCTACTAGGCCAGGTGAGCGGGGCCTATCCGGGTGAGCAATACCCACTCAAGGAGGAGGAGTGGTGACTAATTTTGTACTTGAGAAGTTTCTCCCCAGTGATCTGTATCGTGTGCCTGAACCTACTCCTTCCCTTCATCCTTCTACCATTGTTCATCTGTTTATGCAAAAGGAAAATAAAACCTAACTGCTTAAGGTTTTACAGCTTGTGCGGACATTGGAGTTTCTACAGACTTTCTTCCCCTAGACAACGAATACTGAGGTAATGTGCAAGGCCTGAAATAAAACCAGCAGCTCCTGCGGGGGTGTGCTACATATGTACAGTCAGAAAATTCAAATTTGTGACACGGTGGGAAAAGTCACTGTGTGTAACAATAAAAAAAATGATAGAATAGAAAAGATGAGAAAAAGGTAATGAAAACAAAGTGGAATAGAGAAAAGCAATAGATGCCATGTTATTTAAGGGGGGCTTCTCTCCTGTCCTCCCGTGTCCACAGAAACGTTCTCTTCTACAATTCTGTTCCCATGTCAAAGGTCATGGTACTCAGATGAAACAGAAAATTCCTGCCAGTAAAACCAACTTTTCTGGAATTTTTCACAGGTACCAAATGGCTCAATTAATTGTTCTCCAAATGAGCCTCAGAATTATTGCCAGAAGGTAAAGTCTGACTCTGGGCTAGTTCATTTTAGAAAACATAACTGTTTTTGAAATTTCCTACAGCCTGTCTAAAATAAATAAATAAATAAATAAATAAGATGGCCTTAGTTTTTTGGCTTGTATGACACTGTGTAATGGTGCACAAATACAAGCTGACAGCTTAAACTGAAATAAATACAGCTTTGTAACAATATCTTTTGGCGTATAGCCTACCAAAAAGTATTGGTATGCTTAGACATTGGAAGATTTATTGTGGCACAACTTGGTGAGGATAAGGCAATAGAATATCACAGAATACCAGAGGCTGTGTTGGACTTTGATAACCTGTTGTTTTAGCAATACAAATTATGCTGAGGATATCTGCCTTATTTTAACAAAAGGTGCATATTTAAAGGTTGAAATTATTTTTGACATTATATAAAATTGATTGTAAATGCTAATATATTTATTTTAATAACAGACAGGTTTATACTCACCTGCTTTGTGCAGTGGAATTGCACAGAGCTGCCTGATCCTCCTCGTCTGGGGTCCTCTGCCAGCGCTCCTGACTTCTCCTCTTCTGTGAGTGTTCCCATAGCAAGCGGCTTGCTATGGGGGCACTTGTGCAGGCTTGCTCCCAAGCCCTGCTGCGCTGCCTGTGTCTATAGACACAGACAGCATGGCTCGGCCCTGACCCTGCTCCTTCGTCACTGGCTTTGATTGACAACAACAGGAGCCAATGACTTCTACTACCTCAGCAAAGCCTGTGAGACCAGGAACTATGGGGAGAGAAGAACTGTAGACAAGCATAGCGCTGCATCAAGTAAGGGCTCAGGTAAGTATAAGGTTTGGTGAGGTGAGATATTAGCACCTAAAGATTGTTTATCCTAATGCAAGGAATGCAATAAAGTAAAAAATGTTAAGACTTTAGAACCACTTAAATCACTTGCTGACCAACCGTATGTACATTGGTGCAATAAGCAATAAGAGCATAAAAAATCCCCCTAATCTCCCCCCCCAGAGTAGTACATTGTCTTAATTGTTACACTGCACTGATCTATTTACAGTATCTTAACAAAAAAAATGTAAAGAAAAATACAAAAAAATATATCACTATACTAAGTTATATTTACAAACTGTCAAAAGAGCAAGTGCAGTGTCACTATGGTGACATTGTACTACAGTGGCAGTGATCATGTACAATGGCTGGCTGATATCACTGTATATCAGTGCCGCAAGCCATTATCTCTGATCACTGCCACAGCAGTACAATGTCACCAGACCAGTGCTGTCAGTCAGTATCCCTAATCCTCACTACACCAGTCAGTGTCCCTAATCACCGTTGCACCAGTCAGTGTCCCTAATGACTGCCACCCACTCACAGTGTCCCCAATCACTATTGCACCAGTCAGTGTCCCTAATTACCCATGCCCACTCAATTTCCCTAATCGCCGTATCACCAGTCATATTCTCCCTAATCACTGCCACACCAGTCATATTGTCCCTGATCTCCATCACACCAGTTACAGTGTCCCTGATCACTGCCACGCAAGTAATACTGTCTCTAATCACTGCCACACCAGTTACAGTATCCCTGGTCACCACCACAAATGTGTCCCTGATCACCACCATACCAGTTACTGTGTCCCTGGTAACTGCCACACCAGTTATTGTGTCCGTGATCACTTTTACACCAATTACTGTATCCCTGATCACCGCCACACCAGTTACTTTTTCCGTGATCACTGCCACATGAGTCATTATGTCCCTAATCACCACCACACCAGTTACAGTGTTCCTGATCATCACCATCCCAGTTACAGTGTCTCTGATCATCACCATCCCAGTTTTAGTGTCCCTGATCACTGTCGCACCGGTTACAGTGTCCTTGATCTGCACTGCACCAATTACAGTGCCCCTGATCCTCGCCATTCCAGTTATAGTGTCCCTGATCACTGCCACACTGGTTAAAGTGTTACAGTGTCCCTGATCACCACCACACTACCTCTGCCTTCCACCTTTACTAACCCTGGCCTGTTTATGAACCACATTTCTGCCTGCTGCCTGGACCGATCCTTTGCCTGTTTGCTGAGCATGTTTTCGCCTGCGGCCTGAAATGATCCACCTTCATATCCCGCTGACTACATTCCTGCAAGACACCAGGCAAGTGAACATGGCATTCCTGGGGGCAGCCATGTATCAGTTGGCTAGGCTTGTTTGACTTATAGAAACTGGGGCTGCTATAGGTGATGCTACACTGAGTTATATTCCCTGACCACTCATACAGAGGTGATCATTACAGTACAATTTGTTTGAATACAATTGGTTGATTTGAATCAGTCCAGACAGCAAAAGCTATACTCGGGAGGAGTATCAGAATGTGTTTTGTGTAATTTGCATTTTCCAAAAACTTGTGCCAATAAAATGAAGTCTTCAAAAGACTTGCCATGCCTCTTAAAAAATACCGTCCAAAATGTTTTAATTTTGTGGGTGTCTCTACTGTCCTGGTGCTCCAGTGCCTTCAAAAATGTAATAGATGGTCAGGAAACTACATACATAATTTTTTTTCCATAATATTTTTATTAAGTGTAGCAGGGTCCCCAATTTTAACCCCGTTATACCTAAATTTAGGGGTGACCAGAGCAATTGTTGGCTCGGGTCTTTTGATTATTTTGGACTCTGCCTTACTGCTGTGTCGCCTGGCGTGCAGTTCCCCTTTGGGCGTATAGGTGGTGTTGTCACCTGTACCCGGGGTTGAACCACATGTGATGGAGTAGGTATTGGATGTCCTTTCTCAGCTGCCGTTGGTGGGCGGTTTTGGCCTGCTGTGCATGCCGGGAGAGGGTATATAAGGGGCAGACGCCATTACACGGGAAGCCAATTCCCGGGGCCCATGCCCGGAGAGCCAATTCCCGGGGGCCCATGCCCAGAGAGCCAATTCCTGGGGCCCATGCCCGGAGGAGAGACAATTCTGGGGCCCACTGCCCGGAGGGAGCTACCCCTCAGAGGGGGGTGCGCTCCATCTTGATCGAGGAGTCTGAGGCACCTTCAGCCTGAGACTGCGGAGTTCCAGGTAGGCCCAGTACCTTTGACTGGGTCTACAACCGAAGAGGAGTCCCAGGGAACTCGCGTGAGGGTAACTGCTCTGACACAGAGGAAACCAGGGGCGGATCGATCCCATAACAAGAGGGTGAGTAATAGAGTATTGCTGACTCAGGAAAGGCCTGGTGACCTGTCGGAGGGAAGGATTCCTCGCTTCGCAGACTGCCTCTGCGGAGTTAAAGTTCAGGAGGGATCTCCTTGACTTGGTCCTTGGAGGGGACTGAGCCATTGTTCCAGCATCACGCCTGCTGCTAGTTCTATTGAGAGACTATCCGGGTGAGCTGTACCCACTCGGGATCGAGTGGCGACGAAGCCAAGAGTGTGCCTGAATCCACTTCTATCTGCTAACCTCTTTTTCTCACTTCAACTCTCTGGTTCCTGGAAGCAAGATAAAATAAACTCACATTGGAGTTGATGTGTTGTGTGGACATTGACCTCATTTGGGAAAGATAAAGACTCGCCTCTATAGCCATAGAGGGGAGAACCAGAAGAAGGGAATTGCTAACTGCAGGACCCAAGTATGTAACACTGCATGACCTTTATAATCTAGAGGACACGGGCATGTGGCATGGTGTGTCTTATCCCCCTGCTTGAGGAGGTAAGAGGGGGGAAAAAGATCCGTGTGCTACATAAGTCTATCAAGAATTATTAAAAAAGAAACAACAGTACATTCCAAAACACCCCCGTCAGGGGTACCAACAAGGAGACAGAAAACAACCAAAAAAAAGGAAAGAAAAACACCAACATATTAGACCGTGGTCATCCAAAAGGGGCTCCAAGTAGCCTATAAAAAACAACCTTTGTGATAAAGGCTACTAACACTAGTAAATATGAGACAAATTATCTTTAACCACTTCAGCCCCGAAAGGATTTACCCCCTTAACGACCAGGCCATTTTTTGCGATACAGCACTGAATCTGTGAGCTATAAACAAAAAAAGGACGTCAATTTTGAAAAAATATAAATATTTTTTACTTTTTGCTATAATAAATATCCAACAAGAAAATTAAAAAAAACTAACTTCTTCATCAGTTTAGGCCAATACGTATTCTTATACATATTTTTGGTAAAGAAAAATCGCAATAAGCCTATATTGAGTCTACAAAATAGGGGATAGATTCATGGCATTTTTATTTTTTTACTAGTAATGGCAGCGATTAGCGATTTTTAGCGGGACTGCAACATTGCGGTGGACAGATCGGACACTTTTTTGGATACAGTGATCAGTGCTATAAAAATTTACTGTTTACTGTATAAATGACACTGGCAGGGAAGGAGTTAACACTAGGGGGTGATCAAGGGATTGAGTGTGTCCTAGGGAGGTGTTTCTTACTGTGGGGGGGGGGAGTGAACTGACTGGGAGTACAGAGGGATCGCTGTTCCTATTCACTAGGAACAGACGATCACACTGTAATCCCCTGACAGAACGGGGATCTGCTTTGTTTACACTGGCAGATCTCCATTCTGCCTTTCTGTGAAGCGATCGCGGGTGGCTGGTGGACACCGCGGCCTCCATTGTATCTATTACATGGAGCGCCTAACGATACTGCGATTTACGCAATAGAGCCACAATAGAGCCGCCCTGCCGGAGTATATACTGTGGCGGCTGGTCGGCAAGTGGTTAAAGAAAAGACACAGGAGTTGATTTACTAAAGGCAAATTCACGCTGCACTACAAGTGCACTTGGAAGTGCAGTCACTGTAAATCTAAGGGGAAGATCTGAAATGAGTGGAAGCTCTGCTGATTTTATCATCCAATCATGTGCAAGCTAAAATTCTGCTTTTTATTTTCCTTGCATGTCCCCCTCGGATCTACAGCCACTGCACTTCCAAGTGCACTTGTAGTGCAAAGTGGATTTGCCTTTAGTAAATAAACCCCATAGAGTATAAAAGTGAGCCAATATATACGACCAGGGGTGCTGTGGCGTGTTGGAGGTCTATTAATGCTGGCTGCTGGGGGATCTATTGTTGCTGGAGGGGATCTATTTTTGCCTGGTGGTCTATTGCTGCTGGGGAGGTCTATTGTTGCTGGTGGGGATCTATTGTTGCTTGGGGGGTCAATTATTGCAGGAAGAGATCTACTGCTGAGGGAGGGAGTCTATTGTTGCTGGCTGCTGGAGAGTCTATTGATGCTGTCTGTTGGGAGATCTGTTGTTACTGCTGGGGTGGTTGTTTTTTGTGGAAGTCCATTGTTGCTGGGGGGTCTATTGTTTCTGGGCGAATCTGTTGTTGCTTTGGTTTGGGGGGGGGGGGGTCTACTGCTGCTGGCTGTTGGGGATATTTTTTACTACTTTTTTGTTATTAACAAATTCCATACAAATGACTTAGCACCACAAAATGATACTTGGCTCTGTATTCTCTAAAAGAGGTGCTACATGGAGGTGTGTAGGGGGTGTAACCAAGGAAAGGTGCTCAGAGGTGGGTAGGAGGCAGAGACAAAGGGTGACTCAGAAGGGGAGAGTTCCTGCACTGTTTCTCTGAGGAAAAAAAACGTGTAGACGACAATCAACAAAATCTCCCCCACAAACATCTCTAATTAAATATTACCCAGAGAGAGGATAGTCATTTTCAGGTAAACAAAGAAAAAATTGCGCCAATAATGAATTATGGACAGATAGAGAAATTGTGTCCAGGGGCTGGGTTGTGTAAAGCAATCACACTAAACCATTTAACAGCCCATATATTGGATAAGGCACGGAAATAAGTAATATTTAGATATTATCACCTTACCCAATAATAAACCAATATATGGAAAATTTAAACCATACAAAAAATGCATAAAACCTGTAGAGGACTGAACCTTATCAGATTAAGGTAATCCACATAATAATACTGGTTGGGATATAACAAAATTTTATCACCACTGATCTAGGAGTGGTAGACCAATAAGTGTCCGGGGGCTAATAGGTGTAAAGCACCCACACTATGCACCCATTCCCAGCATTTATCAGGTCACAAATGAAGGTTACAGTCTTATTGATGTTAAAGGTCAGATTCAAATGGCAGTCCTATAACCCGCTGGTGGGTCTCCAGAAATGAAGATTGAAGTACACAGATGGAAAATCCAGCAACACCACGTGAAAACACGGACTGACAGTGCCGTCCACCACACGAATTGGCGGCTTACCAGAGGTGAGCCCACGATGCACAGTCGGCTATAACCCAGCCGCGGCCTTTATTAGAATGGATTGGACCAGAATCCGCCACCAACACACAACCCCTCTCTTTCTCCCGATCCTCACGATCGTAAGTCACCGACACCCGGAACCGTTAGGAAGGAGAGGACATAGACCATAGAGTAGTTCGCACAATATAATTTATTGGAAAAAGGTTAAAAACACTTACATCAAAGAAGCGTCTAAACAGAATAAAAGATCTGCCGGCCGGCAAACAAACGATCACCCTTCCCTCAAGTTTAGCGTGGTGACGTCAGCACGTCGCTCCCAGACGTGTTTCGTCACTAGTTGGACGTTGTCAATGGGGGTAGGGCGACGTGCAGACACACCACCTTATATGGCCGAACCTCAGTGTGAAATGTAGAGGTTAGAGCCAAATTCCGCCATTTTGGAAGTGGGAAAAAGAGCCAGTGACATACTCTTAACCTTAACCAGACGGTAAAGATTTTCTTTGTGTATATATATAAATATATGAATGAACTAACGATCGAAACTGGGACTAATTACCACATCGAATAACGATCGGAAACAGCATGTTACATTGATTATTAAAAATTAATAATAAATTAATTAAATTAAATAAATGGATTATAATATATTATAATATTATAAAAAACAAGCGGACCACAATAGAACAAGGTTTTAGATAAATCAAATATGCGGTGTAAAAATCACTAACGATTGAAAGACCGTACTACCAGGAAAGAGTAAATATGATGCTAATATATGTAGGTACATACCAAGGCATTTAATTTGTATATGTACATATATTGAAGGGGTCAGTGGCATTATAGATTGCACTGGCATGAAAAAGATCATGCTTATCACCAATAATCCATTGGTCCAAAAAGAACTAAACAGATAATATCGAGACTTGATGGTTAATGTTAATCAATAATTAATATATAAAAAATAATAATAATTTGATATACAAAGGGACCAAAAAGGGTCCCTTATAAGTGTCAAACACCCTTTGAGGGGTGTTGTGGTGAATAATAATTAATAATTGATGAATAAATCTAGTGATGATTAATTACAAAAGTGCATGTGCCCATCAATAATTAAATATCTGGGAGAGAAGAGACTCCAAATATATCCCTAGTGAAAAAAAGTGATATATGTTAAGTGAAACAATATGTGAAGCAATTATTGTGTGAGCAATAATTGAGTAAAATTAGATACTATTAAATAAAAAGATGTATGGTGAGTGAAAAAAATCTCCTTCCAATTGAATGAAAAGTAATTATTTGAAAAATAATACTTAGGTTGAATTAATAGATCAAATACATGTCTGTGATATTATCACAAACTTGTATATTAAAAACTCGACATTACACACTGAGACAGGACCTTAAGCATTATTAATAAAGGCATTCACATCAGTCTCAATGTTCAATCCATAAGGACTATAGGTCTTAAGCCTATGGATCCAAGCCATTTCTAACTTGGATATTTCTCTCACCATTAGGCTCCCCCTCCAATGGGCCTTATATTTATCTATGCCCAAAAAGAGTGTCCCCGAGGGATCCCTATCATGCTTCAACAGATAATGTTTGGATATTGAATGGTTCTTGAATCCCATTTTGATATTGGTGATATGCTCGTTGAGGCGGACTCTGAGGGGTCGCTTGGTGCGCCCCACGTATTGCATGCCACATGGACACTGTAACATATAGACCACACCCTCAGTGGCACATGTAATGCAAGGTTTGATTGTGTGTTGGCCTTGAGTAACAGTAGACAAAAAGGTGGTCACACGCCTATCCCTAGAACTATTAAAATGACACACCCTGCACCTTTTACATTTATAGTACCCCGAAAGCTGATCAAAAAAACTAAGGGGTTTGGTGGGTGGATCCAAGATATTAGGGGCCAGTTGGTTCCTTCCTTAGATTCGGTACACCCCGGAATTTTTTTTTCCGGCTTTTCGGGTAAAACCTCCTTCAGAATTGCATCATTTGTAGCTATATGTCAATGTTTGTTGATAAGGGCCTTAATGGTCCTATGTTGCAAAGAATAGGAGGTGATAAAGGGGACACCCATAGAGTCTCGAGCATTAGCATGCACCACTTTTTCTATCAGTAGGGACTCTCTCCCAATGGTTTTGACTCCCTCTAAAACTTCATCTAGAAAATCCCTCTGATACCCCTTCTCCAAAAATCTCTGAATCAGGACCTCCGCCTGCAACAGGAACCGCTGAGGGTCAGAACAATTCCTCCGCAATCTCAGGTACTGACTCTTGGGGACCCCTTTCAACCAGGGCTCATGGTGGCAACTCCCCATCGGAATGAAGGAGTTCCTATTCGTCTCCTTGAAAAAGGTTGACGTTACAAAAGAGTTGTCCCCAATTTCGATTAGTAGATCCAAATAATGTACCCTGACCTGGCTGGCCTCATATTGAAGAAGGATATCTCTCTGATTAGAATTGAGGGTGTTCATAAATTAGACAAGATCCTGATGGTGGCCATCCCACAGGAGGAGGATGTCATCAATGTACCTAGCCCAAAGGACCAATTGTGGTACATTCCCTCCATAGATGACATCCTCCTCCCACTTAGCCATGAACAGGTTGGCCAAGCTGGGGGCATACTTGGCCCCCATGGCAACCCCTGTATCCTGTCGATAGAACTTCTGGTTAAACCAGAAATAATTTGAGGATGCAGCGAATCGCAAAAGCAACATGATGAAGTCCACCTGTTTGGGTGGGAGCCCAGAGTCTCTTTCGAGGAACCACTGTACTGCATCAAAACCTAATTGGTGAGGGATAATGGTATATAAGGATGCCACATCCACAGTCACCATCCAAATGTTCTTCTTTGGAATGATCCCAGACAACAAGTTGATAATGTGCCTGGAGTCCTTCACAAAGGAAGGCATCTTGCAAACCAAAGGTTTCAAATAAAAATCAATATATCTGCCCACACGGGACGTCACAGAGTCGATCCCACTAACTATGGGACGGCCCGGGGGGGGGGCAGACTAAATCCTTATGCATTTTTGGGAGGTAGTATATAGTGGGGGTCTGAGGGGCTTTAGGGATCAAATATAACTTTTCTCTTGAAGTAAGAATCCCCTCGTAGAAACCCCCATTGACTAAACATTCCAAGTCCCTGATGT
The DNA here is from genome assembly GCA_029206835.1 of Rana muscosa. NCBI lineage: Eukaryota > Metazoa > Chordata > Amphibia > Anura > Ranidae > Rana > Rana muscosa. The sequence continues at coordinate 237,467,452 of CM055120.1, forward strand.
ACCTGGCTTTTGGATCAGCTGGCAATACCGTATACGTATTTTGATCATCAACGATCTTGGACATTTCAGCCATGTAATCTGCCCTATCCAGGACTACAACCCCCCTCCCTTATCAGCAGGTCTAATAACCAAATTTTTATTACTACATAAGGAATCAACCCCATCCTGTAGTACTTTGTTCATTTTGGCCTTTTTGACTTGTAAGGCGTCTAAATCCCTAATCAGCACATCCCTAAACACTCTCAGGGATGGTGCAAGGGCCCCAGGGGGGTTAAAAAGGGACGCGTTGGCCAATCCTGAATGAACAAAATTAGTGTGCCCCGCCTCAACTCTGGGTGTAGTCCCTAACATATATCTTTTAATATTGAGTTTGCACACCAATTTATGAATATCCATAAAGGTATGGAATTTGTCCAAACCCTTAGGGGGCGCAAACTTCAGTCCTTTGTCTAGAACCGCTTTTTCAGCTTCTGTTAAATTTTGTTTACTAAGATTAAAAATACCTTGTCCTTTTATGTTCGTGGTTGCTTTAACTGCTCGTGCCCTCCGCCCCCCTCTGGTTCCTCTCCTCTTTCTCCCAACCTTTTTGTGCCTTGGGTGGGCCTGTGAAAACCCCAACTCCCTTGGTTAGTGGGATTAGATGAGGTAGGTGGTAACCTGGGTGGAAGAGTCCTAACTAAACCCTGTGTGGCTGGGTGGTTGGTTCTCTCTCCTTGTTGATAATAGTTTGAGCCCAGCCATGGATCATCGACCAAACCTTCTCTATCTCTGAGGGGAAAGAAGGAATTATTGGCCAACAAACTTTCATCCCATGCATCTGATTGGTAACCTGAAGGGGACCGCAGATCCCAATCGGTCCCTGGACCCTGTCTCCATCCATCTTGGATGTAAGAAGGACGTCCCTGAGAGTTATTAGAACCCCATCCTCTCCCCCTGAACGGTTGTCCTCTATGACTGGGAGGTGGGCCTAAATAGTAGGGGGGGACATATTCCAAGGTCCCTCCCTGATTCGAATAGGATGGGCCCGAAGAGTGAGACGGTCCTGTTTGAAAAGAACCCCCTCTGTTCCCACTTCGACCTCTCCTCAGTGATTGGTATGCATTATGGCTTCCCCCCTTAATGGGTTTAGTATTGGGAGCATTACGTTTTACTAAGCTAGGCTGGGTGGATGGTTGGCTTAAAGTGGACATAGAGAGTCCATTAGGAGGCATAGTGATCTCCATCTCACCTACATTGGCCTTAGCCTGTTCCTCTAATAACTTATTTTGCCATAAGAACACGATGTTTCCATGATAATCACCTAGGTCTCTATTATACTTTTTTTTCTTTTTTGCCCTTTGATCTTTATCCTCCCTTTCAAGTGTTTTGAGAAGATTTGAGGATTTCTCTTTATAATCCTCACTTTCTTTCACAGGATTAAGCTTATCCTTTATAAGCCTAATCTCCTCATCTAGTTTGGTTAATTTCAAAGTTTTCCGTTCAACCATAAACTTTAAAAAAGAGACACCAGCCAGGTTAAAGTATTTGAACCAATTTTCAAGGTCTGTATCTCCCTTTTGGGGTGCCACATCCCACCTTAGACTCCTGGGGACCGTGCAGTGCCCAATATAAGTTTCAAGATAGGCAATGTCCCATTTTGTGTGGGTCTCTGATATCATCAGATTTTTGAGTCTGGTGAAAATCCCACTTAGGTCTCCCTCGTCATCCTTATATGTTTCAAAAACCCCATCAATGTTCATGACTTTTGAGGCTCTAAAATCAAAAACATCCATAACTAAAAGCAGCAGTAATAATATAAGCACTATAAATTTAAAAGAAAAAACGGCGCTAAAATTTAAACAAAAACAAGAACACAGGCAGCAATAATGGTGATATAAACACAAACAACATAAACAAAGAAAAAATTGCGCCAATAATGAATTATGGACAGATAGAGAAATTGTGTCCAGGGGCTGGGTTGTGTAAAGCAATCACACTAAACCATTTAACAGCCCATATATTGGATAAGGCACGGAAATAAGTAATATTTAGATATTATCACCTTACCCAATTAATAAACCAATATATGGAAAATGTAAACCATACAAAAAATGCATAAAACCTGTAGAGGACTGAACCTTATCAGATTAAGGTAATCCACATAATAATACTGGTTGGGATATAACAACATTTTATCACCACTGATCTAGGAGTGGTAGACCAATAAGTGTCCGGGGGCTAATAGGTGTAAAGCACCCACACTATGCACCCATTCCCAGCATTTATCAGGTCACAAATGAAGGTTACAGTCTTATTGATGTTAAAGGTCAGATTAAAATGGCAGTCCTATAACCCGCTGGTGGGTCTCCAGAAATGAAGATTGAAGTACACAGATGGAAAATCCAGCAACACCACGTGAAAACACGGACTGACAGTGCCGTCCACCACACGAATTGGCGGCTTACCAGAGGTGAGCCCACGATGCACAGTCGGCTATAACCCAGCCGCAGCCTTTATTAGAATGGATTGGACCAGAATCCGCCACCAACACACAACCCCTCTCTTTCTCCCGATCCTCACGATCGTAAGTCACCGACACCCGGAACCGTTAGGAAGGAGAGGACATAGACCATAGAGTAGTACGCACAATATAATTTATTGGAAAAAGGTTAAAAACACTTCCATCAAAGAAGCGTCTAAACAGCATAAAAGATCTGCCGGCCGGCAAACAAACGATCACCCTTCCCTCAAGTTTAGCGTGGTGACGTCAGCACGTCGCCCCCAGGCGCGTTTCGTCACTAGTTGGACGTTGTCAATGTGGGTAGGGCGACGTGCAGACACACCACCTTATATGGCCGAACCTCAGTGTGGAATGTAGAGGTTAGAGCCAAATTCCGCCATTTTGGAAGTGGGAAAAAGAGCCAGTGACATACTCTTAACCTTAACCAGACGGTAAAGATTTTCTTTGTGTATATATATATAAATATATGAATGAACTAACGATCGAAACTGGGACTAATTACCACATCGAATAACGATTGGAAACAGCATGTTACATTGATTATTAAAAATTATTAATAAATTAATTAAAATTAAATAAATGGATTATAATATATTATAATATTATAAAAAACAAGAGGACCACAATAGAACAAGGTTTTAGATAAATCAAATATGCGGTGTAAAAATCACTAACGATTGAAAGACAGTACTACCAGGAAAGAGTAAATATGATGCTAATATATGTAGGTACATACCAAGGCATTTAATTTGTATATGTACATATATTGAAGGGGTCAGTGGCATTATAGATTGCACTGGCATGAAAAAGATCATGCTTATCACCAATAATCCATTGGTCCAAAATAAACTAAACAGATAATATCGAGACTTGATGGTTAATGTTAATCAATAATTAATATATAAAAAATAATAATAATTTGATATACAAAGGGACCAAAAAGGGTCCCTTATAAGTGTCGAACACCCTTTGAGGGGTGTTGTGGTGAATAATAATTAATAATTGATGAATACATCTAGTGATGATTACCGTAATTACAAAAGTGCATGTGCCCATCAATAATTAAATATCTGGGAGAGAAGAGACTCCAAATATATCCCTAGTGAAAAAAGTGAAAAAAGTGATATATGTTAAGTGAAACAATATGTGAAGCAATTATTGTGTGAGCAATAATTGAATAAAATTAGATACTATTAAATAAAAAGATATAAAATGTAACAACTGCGCTAGCAAACAGTTAAAAAACTTCTAAACATTAGGCAGCAGAAATAGTGTGACAACACCTCAAACAGTAAACAAAGAAAAAACTGCGCCACTTTTAACCAAAGTCTATTAGGAATTCGGAACTTATTTAGATGTGTATGGAAATCTATCAGGCATCACACCAGACTAGTCCAGTGGCATTTAACCAATCATCTAAATTAGTCCATAGGTCATTAGGGTGACCCCAAGTTTCACACCACCGTGATTACTCAAAGCGAGCTGTGAAAAATCCACCACCAAAGAGAGGGGGAGCAGCTTACCAGAAGCCAAACGGTTAATGGCATTGAACTTTTGACCCAGCTGCAGCCTTTGGTGATGCAAAACGTCCCTTCCACAGCCAGTATTCTCACTCGGATGGTCCGTACACACAGTATCCAAATCATACACCCAGCATGGAATAGAAGAGGGCAGGCCAATAGCGTAATTCCGTATGGTAATTTATTAAAAGAATATATAGATCATACTCACAAAGTAAAATCAGCATGTAAACAATAAAATGCCGGCCGGCATGTCGGAAGCCTCACTCCTCGAACGTGGTGACGTCACTGAGCGTCCTCCTAGACGCGTTTCGTCATTCAATGGAAGTTTTCAATAGGAGTCCACGTTCGAGGAGTGAGGCTTCCGACATGCCGGCCGGCATTTTATTGTTTACATGCTGATTTTACTTTGTGAGTATGATCTATATATTCTTTTAATAAATTACCATACGGAATTACGCTATTGGCCTGCCCTCTTCTATTCCATGCTGGGTGTATGATTTGGATACTGTGTGTACGGACCATCCGAGTGAGAATACTGGCTGTGGAAGGGACGTTTTGCATCACCAAAGGCTGCAGCTGGGTCAAAAGTTCAATGCCATTAACCGTTTGGCTTCTGGTAAGCTGCTCCCCCTCTCTTTGGTGGTGGATTTTTCACGGCTCGCTTTGAGTAATCACGGTGGTGTGAAACTTGGGGTCACCCTAATGACCTATGGACTAATTTAGATGATTGGTTAAATGCCACTGGACTAGTCTGGTGTGATGCCTGATAGATTTCCATACACATCTAAATAAGTTCCGAATTCCTAATAGACTTTGGTTAAAAGTGGCGCAGTTTTTTCTTTGTTTATTAAATAAAAAGATGTATGGTGAGTGAAAAAAATCTCCTTCCAATTGAATGAAAAGTAATTATTTGAAAAATAATACTTAGGTTGAATTAATAGATCAAATACATGTCTGTGATATTATCACAAACTTGTATATTAAAAACTCGACATTACACACTGAGACAGGACCTTAAGCATTATTAATAAAGGCATTCACATCAGTCTCAAAGTTCAATCCATAAGGACTATAGGTCTTAAGCCTATGGATCCAAGCCATTTCTAACTTGGATATTTCTCTCACCATTAGGCTCCTCCTCCAATGGGCCTTATATTTGTCTATGCCCAAAAAGAGTGTCCCAGAGGGATCCCTATTATGCTTCAACAGATAATGTTTGGATACTGAATGGTTCTTGAATCCCATTTTGATATTGGTGATATGCTCGTTGAGGCGCACTCTGAGGGGTCGCTTGGTGCGCCCCACGTATTGCATGCCACATGGACACTGTAACATATAGACCACACCCTCAGTGGCACATGTAATGCAAGGTTTGATTGTGTGTTGGCCTTGAGTAACAGTAGACAAAAAGGTGGTCACACGCCTATCCCTAGAACTATTAAAATGACACACCCTGCACCTTTTACATTTATAGTACCCCGAAAGCTGATCGAAAAAACTAAGGGGTTTGGTGGGTGGATCCAAGACATTAGGGGCCAGTTGGTTCCTTAGATTCGGTACACCCCGGAAAATAATTTTCGGCTTTTCGGGTAAAACCTCCTTCAGAATTGCATCATTTGTAGCTATATGCCAATGTTTGTTGATAAGGGCCTTAATGGTCCTATGTTGCAAAGAATAGGAGGTGATAAAGGGGACACCCATAGAGTCTCGAGCATTAGCATGCACCACTTTTTCTATCAGTAGGGACTCTCTCCCAATGGTTTTGACTCCCTCTAAAACTTCATCTAATTTTACTCAATTAGTGCTCACACAATAATTGCTTCACATATTGTTTCACTTAACATATATCACTTTTTTCACTTTTTTCACTAGGGATATATTTGGAGTCTCTTCTCTCCCAGATATTTAATTATTGATGGGCACATGCACTTTTGTAATTAATCATCACTAGATTTATTCATCAATTATTAATTATTATTCACCACAACGCCCCTCAAAGGGTGTTCGACACTTATAAGGGACCCTTTTTGGTCCCTTTGTATATCAAATTATTATTATTTTTTATATATTAATTATTGATTAACATTAACCATCAAGTCTCGATATTATCTGTTTAGTTCTCTTTGGACCAATGGATTATTGGTGATAAGCATGATCTTTTTCATGCCAGTGCAATCTATAATGCCACTGACCCCTTCAATATATGTACATATACAAATTAAATGCCTTGGTATGTACCTACATATATTAGCATCATATTTACTCTTTCCTGGTAGTACTGTCTTTCAATCGTTAGTGATTTTTTCACCGCATATTTGATTTATCTAAAACCTTGTTCTATTGTGGTCCGCTTGTTTTTTATAATATTATAATATATTATAATCAATTTATTTAATTTTAATTAATTTATTATTCATTTTTAATAATCAATGTAACATGCTGTTTCCGATCGTTATTCAATGTGGTAATTAGTCCCAGTTTCGATCGTTCGTTCATTCATATATTTATATATATATACACAAAGAAAATCTTTACCGTCTGGTTAAGGTTAAGAGTATGTCACTGGCTCTTTTTCCCACTTCCAAAATGGTGGAATTTGGCTCTAACCTCTACATTCCACACTGAGGTTCGGCCATATAAGGTGGTGTGTCTGCACGTCGCCCTACCCCCATTGACAACGTCCAACTAGTGACGAAACGCGTCTGGGAGCGACGTGCTGACGTCACCACGCTAAACTTGAGGGAAGGGTGATCGTTTGTTTGCCGGCCGGCAGATCTTTTATGCTGTTTAGACGCTTCTTTGATGTAAGTGTTTTTAACCTTTTTCCAATAAATTATATTGTGCGTACTACTCTATGGTCTATGTCCTCTCCTTCCTAACGGTTCCGGGTGTCGGTGACTTACGATCGTGAGGATCGGGAGAAAGAGAGGGGTTGTGTGTTGGTGGTGGATTCTGGTCCAATCCATTCTAATAAAGGCTGCGGCTGGGTTATAGCCGACTGTGCATCGTGGGCTCACCTCTGGTAAGCCGCCAATTCGTGTGGTGGACGGCACTGTCAGTCCGTGTTTTCACGTGGTGTTGCTGGATTTTCCATCTGTGTACTTCAATCTTCATTTCTGGAGACCCACCAGCGGGTTATAGGACTGCCATTTTAATCTGACCTTTAACATCAATAAGACTGTAACCTTCATTTGTGACCTGATAAATGCTGGGAATGGGTGCATAGTGTGGGTGCTTTACACCTATTAGCCCCCGGACACTTATTGGTCTACCACTCCTAGATCAGTGGTGATAAAATTTTGTTATATCCCAACCAGTATTATTATGTGGATTACCTTAATCTGATAAGGTTCAGTCCTCTACAGGTTTTATGCATTTTTTGTATGGTTTAAATTTTCCATATATTGGTTTATTAATTGGGTAAGGTGATAATATCTAAATATTACTTATTTCCGTGCCTTATCCAATATATGGGCTGTTAAATGGTTTAGTGTGATTGCTTTACACAACCCAGCCCCTGGACACAATTTCTCTATCTGTCCATAATTCATTATTGGCACAATTTTTTCTTTGTTTATGTTGTTTGTGTTTATATCACCATTATTGCTGCCTGTGTTCTTGTTTTTGTTTAAATTTTAGCGCAGTTTTTTCTTTTAAATTCATAGTAATTTTCAGGTGTCCCCTTTAGATGTGAAATTTATGTTCCTGTATGGCTAGGCTGTGAAAAAGTGTCACACATGTGGTATTACCATACTTGGAAAGAGTGTCAGAATATGTTTTGGGGTGTAATTCTAAGTATGCCTATGCTACTTTGCAAAAAGGGGTAATTTTGGGGATATTTGTATTGTCCTGGCTATTTAGGGCCTCAAGAAATGAGAGCCAGTACATCAGGACTGATCAGTTAAAAAAAAATATATATATATATATATATACACTATATTACCAAAAGTATTAGGACACCTGCCTTTACACGCACATGAACTTTAACCTCCCTGGCGGTATGATTCTGTCTGGAATTATGTACCAAAAGCAGTACAATTATTTTGAATGGAAATTTGGCGTTATGTATTGTAGGCCTGCAATTCTTAGTAATTACTTACTTAAACCTGACCAAACAAGACTCTAGTAGACATCCCAGATGTGATAAATTTGAAACACAAAATCATGAATTATAATCTAATAAATAATATAATTTTATTCAATAATGTAGAAGAAAATAATGACATTTGTCAAACAAAGAAAATTCAATAAACATCCTGAGTGTGATACATTTTAAAGTATGGAACTAAACAAAGTCCAACGTCACATCCTGGGCAATGGTACCTTGTTTCTTTTTGGACTTTCTTTCCATTGCCATCTCTCTTTGAACAGCAGACCTCGCACATCCTGGTAGGTGCTTCCTTTTTTGCGGTTGGCGGTATGTAGTCCAAAAAATGACGTCCAGTCAGGCGTTCTGGGTTGACAACGCCAACAGCACGTCATCCGGGTCTGTTCACAGCTACTGATGTGGTCTGGTGGTTCACAAAAATCTGCTCAGCCACCTTCCAGATAAAGTCCAAATGAACAAGAGGCATGCCACTCTTTGCTCTGTTTAGGATATACGCATTCCAAAGGCATTGTTCCAGAAGATGCCTGAAAATCGTTTTATAATATTTTTTTTGCTGTTCGCGCAAAGCCGGGTAAAATGTCATTGCCTTATCGGCTCTGTCGACATCTCCCATTGTATTATTGTAGTCACGACTTGCGGCTTCAGCAGATCTTTCCCACCTTTTGTGTGGACCATGGCAGTGGAGGTATTGTGCACAGTACTCATGAGACACACGTCTTTCTTGTCTCGCCATCGCATTGCCATCATCTTACCCTTCTGCCAGGCAACCATTTCTCCGGTTTTTAGTTTTATCTTGCCAAACATAGATGGCATGCCACGTCGGTTAGGCCTAACAGTACCATACCTATCAGTTTTGTTTTGTAGCAAAACCTCATACAGTTCCGGAGACGTGTAGAAATTATCCGTGGTCACACAATATCCTTGGTTCTGCAATAGCTCCAGCAGTGTAAGGACAGATGATGTGGCCATCCCATAGCCGCTGTACCTGGGGTTGAACTTCGTGCCTTTACCGGTGTAAATGACCAAATTCCAGATGTACCGGGTGGATGACTCGCAGAGCATATAGAATTTGATGCCAAACCGCCCTCTTTTGGATGCAATGTACTGTATCCAGCTTAGGCATCCCTTGTAGGCCATCAGACTTTCATCCACGCTGACGTCCCTTTCTGGCACGTAGGTCCGCTGGAAATTGGCCACGATCATTTGGCATACCTCCCAGATTTTTTTTAGCTTGGGCGCAGGATGCATGGCCTCATCAAACTCCTCATTGTTTGCGAAGTGGAAATACTTCATGATGAGGGAAAAACGGTATTCTGACATCACGGTGCCAAAAAATGGAGTGGCCAGTAGCTTATTGGTGGTCCAGTACCATTTCTGGAGTGGTTTCCCCACCACCCCCTGAAGAATGATGAGTCCCAGAAACTTTCAGATGTCCTCTTTTGTCACCGGTTCCCACTTTCTGCTTCGGGAAAATCTGGCATGCAGCGTAGCGGATTGCTGATCATGGTAGCGATTTGTCTCTGTGACAATTTTTTCAATTACCTCTTCAGTGAGAAATAATTGCAGGTATGCCAGAGGGTTGTCACACTCAACATCTACCTTCATCCCAGGTGATCCAGTGAACGGAAATCTTGGGGGCGCTACCTGGTCCGTATCGGAGTCTATAGGGCACCAAGTGCGCACATCGCTGAGGTCGCTGAGGTCAGGTGCAGGATCATCGCCGTTGTCACTTGCCAGATCCGTGTCAGTGTCAGACGACAAATCTCCCCACGACTCCCTATCGCTCACTTCTGCGAGCAACTCCGTGTCGCTGCCGCTGTCACTCATCTGGTCCAAAAGCGCCCTTGTTGTAAAGTGGCACTTTTTTGATGCCATGTTTTTATGGGCACAGATGACAGGCAAGGGGCACTATACAGGGCACTGTACAGTGATCAGAGATGATACAGTGTAATACAGTGTAATTAGATACAATATAACCTCTTTTATTTTTGTGTTGTGTTGTGTGAACTTTTGAACTTTTGAATTTGCTGCCCAGTTCCGCTCCCATGCGACGCTGCGGCTCGCAAGGAACGGAACCAGGAAGTCAGAGTAAAGTGCCGACACTCGCCGGTGATCTTGCTGGCGATCACAGCAGAGGACATCATCGCTGGATCGCCAGGAGAAGGTAAGGAAACTCCGCTGCGGGCTCTGCAATGTTACCCCGAGCGTGACTCGGGGTTACCGATCCTAGCAGAAAAAAACAACCCCGAGTCACGCTCGGGATTACCGCCAGGGAGGTTAATGAAATCCCAGTCTTAGTCCGTAGGGTTCAATATTGAGCTGGCCCACCCTTTGCAGCTATAACAGCTTCAACTTTTATGGGAAGGCTGTCCACAAGGTTTAGGAGTGTGTCTTTGGGAACGTTTGACCCAGACTAAATAATACACACTGAATTGGGTTATTTTTAGCCAAAGAAATGTAACAGAAAACAGAATTTCTTTATCGTACATCACGGGACACAGAGCACTATAGTAATATGCTTCCACAATCCAGAAAAGGTTAGGAGCTACGCCGTAGGCCAGGGCCGTCCTTTTCCGCTCAGAAGCGATTTTTTCCGTCCGTCCGGGGCCGCAGGTAAGCGTTCCCAGGCCGACAAGGTGCCCGCTGAGGGACAAAAGCGTCCTTGGTTTCGCAAGCCAAACAAGCCTGCGAACAAATCTGCAACAGCATGAAGGTTTGCCCCTGCCTGACTCTCGGGTGGGGGGTCGCCTCCGCGAGTTTGCAGCTCGGTGGGCCTCCCTGCTTTCCGACCAGTGAGTTTGCGAACTGGTTTCATCAGGGTGCAAGATAGAGTTTCTTTCTTGTCCACCAATTAGATTTTTTCCCTCCTACCTTCATCTTCTTCCGGCTCGTCGGGACGCCCTGTTTGGGGCAGTGCAGGACCTGCTGATGCGCGGAGTGATAGTACCTGTGCCGTCGCCGGAAAGGTTTCAAGGATTCTACTACAATCTGTCTGTAGTCCCAAACAAGGACAGGGTCCGTCCAATCCTGGATCTCAAGGCCCTCAACTGTTTTGTAAAAGTACGAAGGTTCAGGATGGAATCAGTTCGCTCTGTGGTCGCTGCACTCCATCCGGGGGATTTTCTGGCATCCTTGGACATGAAGGACGCATACTTTCATGTCCCCATATGCGTCAGGCATCAGAGGTTTCTGCGGTTTGCAGTCGGAGACGAGCACTACCAATTTGTAGTGTAGCTCTACCTTTTGGCCTGGCGTCGGCACCCCGAGTTTTCACCAAGGTGCTTGCCCCGATTCTAGCTTTGCTGAGGCAGCGAGGGATCGCTATCGTGGGCTACCTGGACGACCTCCTTCTAAAAGCAGCTTCAGCCTCAGAATTAAAGGAGGATGTGGCGAACCCCAGTCAGACTCTTCAGGAGTTTGGTTGGGTACTGAACCTCCAGAAGTCGGTGTTGGTGCCGAATCAGTGCCTGGAATACCTGGGCTTGATTCTGGACTCCTCAGAGGCGAGAGTTTTTCTCCCTTCGGACAAGTTGCAGACTCTTCAGGCTGCGGTGAAGCTGTTGGCGTTCCGCAGCTGGTCGTCGCTACGCTTTTGCATGCGAGTCCTGGGTCTCATGGTAGCCACCTTCGAGGCGGTACCGTATGCTCAATTCCACACTCGAGTCTTGCAATAGGAGATTCTGTCAAAATGGGACAAATCTCCGTTGTCCCTGGATTGTCAAATCCAGGTGAGCCGACTAGTCAGGGATTCCCTGATCTGGTGGCTGAAGTCTCCGGCCCTTCAGTCCGGGAAGTCTTTCCTTCCTTTTCACTGGACGGTGATCACGACGGACGCCAGCCTGACCGGTTGGGGGGGAGTTTGGGGCGTACAGTCGACACAGGGTCACTGGACGCAGGAAGAATCAATGTGCTGGAACTTCGGGCGATCAGGCGGTGCCTCTTCACATGGTCACAGAGGCTGCAGGGACGCCCAGTCAGGATCCAGTCGGACAACACCACGGCGATGGTGTTTGTCAACCATCAAGAAGGAACAAGAAGCTCGGCTGCAGCATTGGAGGTTGCTCACATCCTGCGGTGGGCAGAGCGGAGCGTACCGGCTCTATCGGCCGTATACATTTAGGGCGTGGAAAACTGGCAAGCGGACTACTTAAGTCGTCAGATGCTGGACCAAGGAGAATAGTCGCTACACCCGGATGTGTTTCAACTCCTTTGCCTGAGATGGGTCACGCCAGACGTGGATCTCCTGGCTTCTCGACTCAATCATTAGGTATTGAGGTTTGTGGCCAGGTCCAGAGATCCCTGGGCGGACGCGACAGATGCGTTTGTGGCTCTGTGGGGTCAGTATCGGCTAATCTATGCCTCCCCCCCCCCTGCTAAAACTTCTTCCTCGTCTGCTTCGCAGAGTAGAGACAGAGGGAATTCCAATGATTCTAATTGCCCCAGATTGGCCTCGGCGTCCCTGGTACGCCGACTTAGTATGCCTGGTGGCGGATGTTCCTTGGCGACTGCCGATGCGAGAGGACCTTCTGTCGCAAGGTCCTATACTTCATCCTGCTTTACAGTCGCTGGCTTTAACGGCATGGCTGTTGAAAGTCAGGTGCTAAGGGACCGAGGCCTGACGGATTCGGTCATTTCCACCATGCTGAGGGCACGGAAGTCATCTTCTCGGAAGATTTATCATTGCACATGGAAGGTCTACATCTCTATGTGTGAGGAGATGGAGTGGCATCCACAGACATATTCGGTTTCCAGGATCCTGCTGTTTTTACAGCGTGGAGTGGATCAAAAACTTGCCTTAAGCACCATTAAGGGGCAGATATCAGCCTTGGCTGTCTTCTTTCAATGACCATTGGTGGCTCATTCACTGGTGAGTACGTTTGTACAAGGGGTTCGACACGTGGTCCCTCCGGTTCGACCACCACTGCCTCCGTGGGATTTGAATCTGGTGCTCTCGGTACTTCAGAAACCTCAGTTTGAGAACATCAGAGAGATTTCCCTTTTGACACTCTCTCAGAAAGTTGCCTTTCTGGTGGCTATTACATCAGTAAGGAGGGTTTCTGAGTTGGCGGCCTTGTCTTGCAAGTCTCCCTACTTGATCCTCCACAAGGATAAAGCGGTGCTACGCCCGCAGCCTTCGTTTCTTCTGAAGGTTGTTTCGGCTTTTCATCTAAATGAGGACATTGTGCTTCCATCCTTGTGTCCTCGGGCGTCGCACCCCAAAGAGGTTGCTCTGCATTCCTTGGACGTGGTCCGAGCTCTGCGGGTGTATCTGTATGCTACGGCTCAGAGGTCAGACTCACTGTATGTGTCTGTTATTGGTCCAAAGAAGGGCCTGGCGGTCTCGTCGGCAACCATTTCTTGGTAGATCAGTGTCATGAATATGCATTAATGTCTGTCTGCCATCTTACCTTTCCTCCTCATGTGTTCATCTTAGAGACCAGACCCCCTTCACCTGGCTTCCTTTATAATCTCCTCCCAGCCAGACTCCACCCCAGGCCCTATCACAGAACACTATATTAACCTGTGCACTGCAAGCCTGCTTCGCTGATCAACGTGTGTGTTAGGCATTGTGTGTTTGGGTTCCTGCCTGCCGTGTGCTACGTCTGTCTCTCCGTTACATATTTGGCTTGTCCCAGACTATCCCTGCCTGCTCATGACCCTTGACCTTCGGCTTGTCCTTCGTTATCCTTGTCTGCTTGTGGCCCTTGACCTTCAGCTTGTTATTCGTTACTCTTATATCTTGCTCTGCTGCTTCCCCTCTTTTCCCCTTATCCTACGGGGCGTGAGCTAGGAGACTCTAGGGGACGCGACCTGGACCCAGCCTACAGCATAACATCCTCACCACTAGAGGCTCTGGAGAAGACCTGCTGGGTCTTAGACTCCGCGCCCTGGGAAATCTTGGCTCTAGCTTCCTATAGGATCCCGGTTGTGCTCCTCTGGTCCCGCTTTCAACAACCACCCAGTTTCCTATCTGCAGCAGTCAGCCATAGGGTTCACTACCTTGCAGTGCACTCCTGTCCCCCTACGGTGTGCATCTGTCACCTGGCCATAGGTGACCTGACAGTTTGATCAGCCATGGACCCGGCTGACAGGCCACTCCCCGTGGATGATCCATTACAGGGCATAGTCCGTAGACTTGAGACCCAGGAATCAGATCAGACTCAGGTGATGCGATTCCTCCAGGATCTGGCTTCTCGCTTCGAGCAGCTTCAGACCTCCTTGGGAACCCCAAATCTGAAACCTCAAGTACAACCAGCGGCTGCGCCTTTCGCATCAGTCGCAGCCACACACTCACTAGAACTGCCAGCTCCGTTCTTTTTCTCTGGGGACTCCAAGGCCTGCAGGGGGTTTCTCAGCCAATGTACGATCCATTTTGAGCTTCAGCCTCAAAACTTCCTGTCTGATCGGGCTAAGGTAGCCTATAAAAAACAAAGGAGAAAGGAGGGCGCACCAACCTAGTGCATTACCACTTAAACGTTTTATTTAAATTATAAATAAGCAGTAATCCTACTTACAAACAAAGCTTAAATGAAAGCTTATCGGACAAATCAGCTGGAATTTCTTGGCACCGAGGGTCGGACAATAGAGGGACAGAGAGGGTCGGACAATACAATGGACAATGGACCATCTAGGCTCTGAGGAAAGGGGTGCGCCCCAGAAACGCGTCAGCTATCCAGAGGTTTGAGGTATTGTCCGACCCTCTCTGTCATCGAGTCCAGTCGGCAGGTGCCAAGAAATTCCAGCTGATTTGTCCGATAAGCTTTCATTTAAGCTTTGTTTGTAAGTAGGATTACTGCTTTTTTATAATTTCAATAAAACGTTTAAGTGGTAATGCACTAGGTTGGTGCGCCCTCCTTTCTCCTTTGTTTTTTCTAGCCATGTGAACACCCATTGTTCTGAGGAGCGCTGCAAGACTCTAGACTTTGCCTTTAGACGGAATTACACTACCCGTGTTTTGACGATACACCGAGAGCGCAGGAGATTTTTTGTCTTTAAGGTAGCCTATATACTCTCCCTCCTCTCCGGTGAAGCTTTAGCCTGGGCTGCCCCCCTGTGGGAAAGGAATGATTCGGTGGTTTCCATCCTGTCCGACTTCTTGGAGCTCTTTCGGAACATCTTCGAGGAGTCGGCTCGGGCTTCTTCAGCGGCTAGTGCTGTCTTACGTCTTCGCCAAGAAGCTAGTTCAGTGGGACAATACGCTCTTCAGTTCCGTATCCACACAGCTGAATTGAGCTGGAATAATGAGGCCCTGGTCGCTACCTTTTTACATGGCCTCTCTGACCGAGTGAAAGACGAATTAGCGGGAAGAGCCATTCCCGTCGGTCTGGACGATGTAATTTCTTTGTGCAACCAGATCGACATTCGTTTTCAGGAGAGGTCGCTAGAAAAAAGACGCCAGCACTCTCTGGGTCCTAGCCAGTCTGAGCTCCCCTCCCTTCGTCCCGTGGAGCATCTTCTGCCTGCTGAGGGACCTATGCAGCTGGGCCGGACCAGACTAACCCCCGAAGAACGTGCTAGGCGCAGAACTCTGGGCTTGTGCCTCTATTGTGGGGGCAAGGGTCATTTTCGTGACTTCTGCTCGCTTCTGTCCGGGAAACGCTTGGGCCTAATACATTTGGAAGGTGGAGTATTGGACCCTGAAACATCACCTTCTCGCCTTCTCCTGCCGGTGTTCCTTCATGTAGGCACTTCTCCTCAATCAACCCTTGCATATCTGGATTCAGGGGCAGCCGGCAATTTTATGGATTGGGGAACTGCTTCTTCTATGAAGCTTACCCTTTCACCTCTCGCTACCCCATTGGTAGTCTCGGCAATTGATGGCACTGTTCTCCCAGGGGGCCCTATTCGCTTCCAGACGCTACCCATTAGGATGTCGGTAGGGATTCTCCACCAGGAGTGGATATCCTTTCTCATTCTACCCAAGGCCTCTACCCCCATTGTATTGGGCCTTCCTTGGCTGCAGCTACACTCTCCACATGTGGACTGGGCCTCTGGGCAGGTCTTGGCTTGGGGTCCCTCATGTTTCTTGTCATGTCTTCTCAAGGTGGCCCCCAAAGAGAGACTTCCGGTTGCTACCACTTCTGTTTCTTCTGATCTTCC
The DNA here is from genome assembly GCA_029206835.1 of Rana muscosa. NCBI lineage: Eukaryota > Metazoa > Chordata > Amphibia > Anura > Ranidae > Rana > Rana muscosa. The sequence continues at coordinate 237,483,683 of CM055120.1, forward strand.
CGCTGCATACAGCGATTACCGGGATGTGTTCTGTAAGAAATCAGCTGAGGTGCTTCCTCTCCACAGGTCTTTTGACTGTGCTATTGATCTTGTCCCCGGAGCAACTCTGCCCAGGAGTCGTACCTACCCTCTGTCCATCCCAGAGACCCAGGCCATGTCTGAGTATGTTGCAGAGAATCTGGAGAGAGGTTTCATCCGGAAATCCGCATCACCTGCAGGGGCAGGGTTCTTTTTCGTTGCCAAAAAGGATGGTACCCTAAGACCCTGTATCGACTATCGAGGTTTAAACGCGGTTACTATTAAAAATCAATACCCCTTACCCTTAATATCTGAACTATTCGATAGGTTGAAGGGTGCCTCCATTTTCACAAAGTTGGATCTCAGAGGCGTGTACAATCTCATTCGAATACGGGAGGGTGACGAATGGAAGACTGCATTCAACACTAGAGACGGGCATTACGAATACCTGGTGATGCCTTTTGGTTTGTGTAATGCCCCAGCTGTGTTTCAAAACTTCATCAATGAAATCTTCAGAGATCTGCTGTACCAGTTTGTTGTCATCTATCTGGATGACATTCTGATCTTTTCTGAAAATCTGCTCGTCCACAGAAACCATGTCCGCACTGTACTCCAGCGTCTTAGAGAGAACAATCTCTATGCCAAGCTGGAGAAATGTTCCTTTGAATGTTCTGAGGTCCTGTTTTTGGGGTGCTTTGTCTCATGTTCGGGTCTTCGTATGGATCCTGCGAAGGTCTTGGCTATTACCAACTGGCCTCTTCCTGCTAGCCTCAAGGCCACACAGCGCTTTCTTGGCTTCACAATTTATTATAGGCAGTTCATAAGGAATTACTCTTCCATTGCTGCGCCTATTATCGCTTTAACCAAGAAGGGTGCGAATGCCAAAAACTGGCCTCCCGAAGCGGTCTCTGCATTTCACGACCTGAAACAGGCCTTTGTTTCTGGACCTCTCTTGAGGAGACCAAATCCTGGGAATGCATTTTTTATTGAAGTGGACGCTTCCTCAATCAGGCTGGAGCTGTGCTTCTTTAATTCTTTGAGAAGAGACGTCAACCATGTGCGTTCTTCTCCAAAAAAAATTCTCAGGCAGAGAGGAATTATGCCATCGGTGATCGGGAACTTCTCGCGATTAAATTGGCGTTAGAGGAGTGGAGTCATCTCTTGGAGGGTTCCCCTCACTCCATAACGATCTTTACTGACCACAAGAATTTACAGTATCTACAGAATGCTAAACGTCTGAATCCTAGACAGGCCAGGTGGAGTCTCTTCTTTGCCCGTTTTAATTTCACGATTACTTACAAACCTGGTTCCTGCAACGGTCGGGCTGATGCGCTCTCTAGGTCATTTGACACTTTTGACGAGGAGTCCGCCCCTGAACCTGAGCCGATCATTCCAACCTCGTGCATTGCTGCCCACTCTACCACCCTGAAGTCAAAGATTCCGCCTGGTAAGACCTTTGTCCCCACTAAGCTAAGAGCTAAGATCCTTCGTTGGGGACATGATTCCAAGGTGGCAGGTCATTCTGGATTCCTCCGATCCTTCTTACTCATTAGTCGTCACTACTGGTGGCCTAATCTCCGCTCAGATGTCAAAGACTACGTTAAGGCTTGTCATGTCTGTGCTCAGTCTAAATCCTCCACACAAGCTCCTGCTGGTCTCCTAATGCCCTTGCCCATCCCTAAGGAGCCCTGGGCTCATATTGCCATGGATTTTATCACCGACCTCCCACTGTCTGAGAATAATACAGTCATTTGGGTGGTAATCGATCGGTTCTCCAAGATGGCTCATTTTGTTCCTCTTCCTGGTCTTCCTTCTGCTCCTGCCTTGGTTCCCATTTTTATTCGAGAAATTTTCCGCCTCCATGGGGTTCCTTCTCATATTGTTTCCGACAGGGTAGTCCAATTTACGTCTCGTTTTTGGAGAGCCTTTTGCAAATCCCTCAATATTGTCTTGGATTTTTCCTCTTCCTACCACCCTCAATCCAATGGACAGACTGAGAGGGTTAATCAGGAGTTAGAGGTCTTTCTTCGCACCTTTGTGTCTTCTCATCATGACGATTGGTCCTCTCTACTTCCGTGGGCAGAATTCTCCCATAACAATCATGTGAATACCAGCTCGCAGAAGACACCCTTATTCACTGTTTCTGGAAAACACCCTCAACTTCCTCTTCCCATGACCTGTTCTCCAGATATTCCAGCTTTGGCTTCGGTTTAGGAGTCTCTCAATTCTGTTTGGGGTGACGTTCATGATTCCCTCCGGGCAGCTGCTGAAAAATTCAAAGGCTTTGCCGACCGCTGCAGGCGTAAACCGCCTTCTCTTCAGCCAGGGGACAAAGTCTGGCTCTCCACCAGGAACATCAAGCTCCGAGTTCCTTCTCTGAAGTTTGCTCCATGATTGATTGGTCCATACACTGTAACTGCTAAACTGAATCCAGTTTGTTTCAAACTCCAGATTCCTAAGAGCCTTAAAATCACTAACTCCTTCCATGTTGCCCTTCTGAAGCCTTTAGTCCTCAATAAATTCTCTCGTCCTCTCCCTACCGTGGCGCCTGTCTCTGAGGATAATCAGGAGTACGAGGTCAGTCAAATTCTGGACTCCCGACTTTGTAAAGGCGTTCTTCAGTACCTCGTTCATTGGAAGGGGTTTGGTCTTGAGGAGAGGTCTTGGATCACTGCATCTGAGGTCTTTGCACCTCGTCTGTTAAAGGAGTTTCATCTGAAGTTTCCCTCCAAACCTGGGCCCAGGCGGGGAAGGGGGAGGCCTCGTAAGAGGGAGGGTACTGTCATGGATATGCATTAATGTCTGTCTGCCATCTTACCTTTCCTCCTCATGTGTTCATCTTAGAGACCAGACCCCCTTCACCTGGCTTCCTTTATATACTCCTCCCAGCCAGACTCCACCCCAGGCCCTATCACAGAACACTATATTAACCTGTGCACTGCAAGCCTGCTTCGCTGATCAACGTGTTTGTTAGGCATTGTGTGTTTGGGTTCCTGCCTGCCGTGTGCTACGTCTGTCTCTCCGTTACATATTTGGCTTGTCCCCGACTATCCCTGCCTGCTCGTGACCCTTGACCTTCGGCTTGTCCTTCGTTATCCTTGTCTGCTTGTGGCCCTTGACCTTCAGCTTGTTATTCGTTACTCATATATCTTGCTCTGCTGCTTCCCCTCTTTTCCCCTTATCCTACGGGGCGTGAGCTAGGAGACTCTAGGGGCCGCGACCTGGACCCAGCCTGCAGCATAACATCCTCACCACTAGAGGCTCTGGAGAAGACCTGCTGGGTCTTAGATTCCGCGCCCTGGGGAATCTTGGCTCTAGCTTCCTATAGGATCCCGGTTGTGCTCCTCTGGTTCCGCTTTCCACAACCACCCAGTTTCCTATCCGCAGCAGTCAGCCATAGGGTTCACTACCTTGCGGTGCACTCCTGTCCCCCTACGGTGTGCATCTGTCACCTGGCCATAGGTGACCTGACAATCAGACAGATCGTGATTCAGGCTTATGCCTTAAAGGGGCGGGCGCCTCCTTTTCCTGTCATGGCGCATTCAACCAGGGCAATAGGTGCCTCTTGGGCTTTCCGACATCAAGCGTCTGTCTCCCAGGTGTGTAAGGCGGCGACCTGGTCGTCCGTTCACACTTTCACTAAGTTTTACAAGGTTGATGTGCATGCATCTGCGAAAGCTTGCTTCGGCCGCAAGGTTTTGCAGGCGGCTGTTTAAGGTTGCAACTCCTCCGTTGAGGAGCTCTGGTTGTTTTGGGTGGAAGTTTGTTTGCTTGCTTTTTTTCACCCCTCGTTTTTTTGACACTGCTTGGGGAGGTCCCTAAGGTCAAGACTAAGTGCTGTGTCCATCCATGAATGAAAGAGAAAATAGGATTTTTGTACTCACCGTAAAATCCTTTTCTCTGAAGTTCATGGACGGACACAGCACCCACCCCTCCTTTTTATGTTTGTACTGCTTTTTGATGAACTGAGCTGCTGGATGCAGTGTGAGGGGTTATAGGCAGAGTCCTCTCCTGATAGAAGGTGGATAACCCTAAGGTCAAGACTAAGTGCTGAGTCAGTCCTGAACTTCAGAGAAAAGGATTTTACGGTGAGTACAAAAATCCTATTTTTGTCATAAATTTAAGCCAAAATGTATTCTGCTACATGTCTTTGGTAAAAAAATCCTGTTAAGTGTATAATAATTGGTTTGTGTGATCATGGATAGATGTACGCAAATGATCATGTACAGATGTACGCAGGAGATCACAGACATATGTGTGCAGATGATCATTGGGACATGTGATTTTACTGGGACATATGTGGGGAACAGGTGTTTTTACTGTGTGGGGACATGAGTGGGGACATGTGTTTTGGGGACACTATTTTGGGGACTTTGTGTGTTTACATTGTGTGGGGACATGTGTGGGGACACTGGGCCGGTGATCAGTGTGTAAAAAGCTGTAAAAAACAGCTCATACTCACTGATCACTGGCCGGCTGCAGCGATCTGCTCTCCTCTCTTAACTGATAACTTCTGTGTGAGGAGAGGAGAGCCGATCGCCTAGCAACTGGCTCTCTATTTACATCACATGACGGCTGTGATTGGACACAGCCGTCATGTGATCAGGAGGGCTAATCACAGAGCCCTCCTGCCAATCGGAGATGAGCCGTGTCCGGGTGACACAAACGCATCAGGATTGCGTCGCTGCGCGGGCACGCATGCGTGGGATCCCCCTCCTTCTGAGGGACGTTCCTGAACGTCCACTCAGAAGGAGGAAGCCCATAGACTTTAACGGTGTTCGCACAAATTCTTTGCCTGTTCGCATGTTCTGGTGCGAACCGAACCGGGGGGTATTCGGCTCATCCCTATTGGCCACCAGGTTTGCACACATCTCAGGAGGGATTTTGTCTCAGTCCTCTTTGCAGATCCTCATTAAGGTTTTGAGGCTGATGTTTAATAACTCGAACCTTCAGCTCCCTTCACATATTTCCTATGGGATTAAGATCTGGAGACTGGCTAGGCCACTCCAGGACCTTAATGCGCTTCTTCTTGAGCCTCTCCTTTGATGCCTTAGCCATGTGTTTTGGGTCATTGTCATGCTGAAATACCCATCCATTACCCATTTTCAATGCCCTGGCTGAGGGAAGGAGGTTCTCACCCAAGATTTGATGGTACATGGCCCCGTCCATCGCCCCTTTGATGTGGTGAAGTTGTTCTGTCCCCTTGGCATAAAAACATCCCCAAAGCATAAGTTGAGTTGATGCCAAAGAACTCAATTTTGGTCTCATCTGAGCACAACACTTTCACCAAGTGCTCCTCTGAATCATTCAGATTTTCCAGACCGAGGGAGAATGACAGTTATTTTGTGTTTTCTTCCATTTGCGAATAATCGCATCAACTGTTGTCACCCTCTCACCAAACTGCTTGGTGATGGTCTTGTAGCCCATTCCAGCCTTGTGTAGGTCTACAATCTTGTCTTGACATCCTTCGACAGCTCTTTGGTTTTGCCCATGGTAGAGAGATTGGAATCTGATTGATTGATTGCTTCTGTGGACAGGTATCTTTTATAGAGGTAACAAGCTGAGATTAGGAGCATTCCCTTTAGGCTGGGTTCACACTTGTATGACACGACAGCCGTCCTACTTTGGATCCGACTTTGCCCTGCGACATGAAGCGACATACGTCCGACTTTCAATGAACGGGGATCCGACTTGGATCCCCGCCAATGCCAGGCACTGAGTTTGGTATGAATCCTGAGCGGGAACTCCACGCCAAATTTTAAATAAAAAACCGGCATGGGTTCCCCCTCCAAGAGCATACCAGGCCCTTGGGTCTGGTATGGATTTTAAGGGGAACCCCAAAACCGAAAAAAACAGACCCTTATCCGAGCACGCAACCTGGCAGGCCGCAGGGGATGAGGGGGGATGAGAGAGCGCCCCCCCTCCCTCCTGAACCGTACCAGGCCGCATGCCCTTAACATGGGGGGTTTGGTGCTCTGGGGCACGGGGGCGACCTGCGGCCCCCCCACCCCAAAGCACCCTTGTCCCCATGTTGATGAGGACAGGGCCTCTTCCAGACAACCCTGGCCATTGGTTGTCGGAGTCTGTGGGCGGGGGGCTTATCGGAATCTGGGAGCCCCCCTTTAATAAGGGGACCCCCAGATCCCGGCCCCCCACCCTATGTAAATGAGTATGGGGTACATCGTACCCCTACCCATTCACCTGGTGGAAAAAAATGACAATAAAAAAACACACACAGCTTTTTAAAGTAATTCATTACACAGCTCCGGGGGTCTTCTTCCGACTTCGGTGGTCTCCGGTGTCGTCTCCGCGCTCTCCGGTTCTTCTCTCGCTCTCCGGTTCTTTCTTCCTTCTGCCGGGTCTCTGCTTTCTTCTTCCAGCTCTTTTGCTAGCGGAGAGGCCCGGTCTTCCCGTCGTCTCGTCTGGCTCTCCGTTGTCCTTCTGCCGGCCTGCCAGGTTGCGTGCTCGGATAAGGGTCTGGTTTGGAGCTTGGGGGGACCCCCACACTGTTTTTTCGGCATTGGGGTTCCCCTTAAAATCCATACCAGACCCAAAGGGCCTGGTATGCTCTTGGAGTGGGAACTAATGTTGTTTTTTTATTTAAAATTTGGCATGGAGTTCCCCCTCAAGAGCAGCAGAGCACAAGTCGCATGCCAAAGTCGGATCATGCAAGACTGCGGTCCGACTTTGATCCGACTTCAATGATAGTCAATGGGCTGAAGTCGGATCAAAGTCGGACCAAAGTAGTACAGGGAGCATTTTCAAAGTCGGACCGACATGTGTCGGACCGGTTAAGATGGCTCCCATAGGGAAACATTGATTTTCACACGTCATGCGACATGAGCTCCCATTGTCGCCCCAGTGTGAACCCGGCCTTAAGAGAGTGCTCCTAATCTCAGCTCGTTACTTGTATAGAAGACACCTGGGAGCCAGAAATCTTGATGATTTGATAGGGGATCAAATTTGTATTTCACTCATTAAAATGCAAATCAATTTGTTTTTCTGGATATTTTTGTTGTTATTCTGTCTCTAACTGTTAAAATAAACCTACCATTAGGCCCCGTTCACACCTATGCAAATTGGTTGCGGCTTACACCACATCCAATTCGTATAACATTATAAAATACATTGATTTTAATGAGGCTGGTTCGCATATGTGCGATGCATTCGCACTGCGCATTGCCCAAAAAACGTGTGCGTTTTCTAGGCATTGCGGTGCGGCTCAGGTGCGAATTCAGGCACATTATCTTCTATGGGCACGCATCTGATTCGTAGATGTGTTCAGTTCTTAGCAGGATTTCTCTCCTTCTCCTCACTACACTTTCCCCCTTCCCTTCCTCTCTCCCAGGTCACCAAATTCGCAGCTATAAACGGAGATGATCTGCTGAACAGCTCTCTTATCTCTTTGTAGAGATAAGAGAGCTGGAATTCGCACTGCACAAGTGTGAACCCAGCATTAAATTTAGAGGACTGATCATTTCTTTGTCAGTGGGCAAATGTACAATATCAGCAGGGGATCAAATACTTTTTTCCCTCACTGTAAGCTTATGGTCACTTCAGTGACCATGAACTTATATCAGAATTGTTCAGCAGACCCTGCTGAACAATCCTATAGCTATGATCAGCGAATTAGAATCCGCTGATCAGAACGAGCGGCGCTTTAGCACTAACGCGGCCCTGGCCCCACTTTAGAAGGGGTCTTATATGAGATTTGTATAGAAACTTTTTATGAAACACTGTGCTTTTGTATATGTATAGAAACATACCTAACAAATCGTTCCTATATAATTGTTTAAAATAATATGTTTGTTGGTTATTTGTTGATCATTTTGAGTGGTTTTTTTTTACTTCATATTCAATAAAGCATAGCTAAAAAATATATATTTATTTTAAAGCGGTTGTAAAGTCATAATTTTTATATTTACCTACAGGCAAGCCTATACTAAGGCTTACCTGTAGGTAAAAAAAATATCTCCTAAACCTTTACGGTTTAGGAGATATTCCCCTCGCAATGCGCCGCTGACAGCAGCGGCGCATGCGCACAGGGGATTCTCAGGCTGAAGGCTCGGCAAACGCCGAGCCTCGCCGGAACGAAGTCTCCCGTGCACATGCGCGGGAGTGAGACATCGCGGCTCCAGCCACTCACAGCGCTGGAGCCGCGATACCCGGAAGACACGCCGAGGCAACATGTCATCTCCCTCGGCGTGGACCAGGTGAGTGACCGATGCCTCGTTCTAAGGTAAGTATTTCATAATAAGCTTGTATGCTGTGCATACAAGCTTATTATGCCTTTTCCTTTACAGGTGTAAAAAAAAAAAAAAAGTCAGCGCTTTACAACCGCTTTAATAACAAGTTTTACATACCGAATTACCTGGTTACAGTCACTTAGGGGCTGGCTGGCCATATACATTAGATGCTGATTGATCCTCCAATGTCTGTGGCATAATATTTTTTAATATGTGTGGTTATTGTGGAATGGGGCAGGTAAAATATAATGGGCCTACTCACATGTCTACTACTTAACTGAAATGTAGGTTTCTTTGATCTCCTTTATACTAATTTGTTTCATTTTTATTTATACAGAAATATTTTGAACATATGACAGCAGTTCCAGCAACAATGGAGACATTTTTTTCATTGCTTACTGATATATTTGCAGTTGTACCCAATATGAAGGCAACTTTTTCTGTAAAGCTAGGTATGTTTTACATGCAATAGATAAAAACTGACTTGTAAAAGATCTTGTTACAAAAAAAAAGATTATGGGATTTTGGTACTCTCTATATCCTCGTGTTATATTTTGTATATAACAGCATTTCAATTACTGTCTCAGCTTTCTTGTCATGTTTTCTACCTCTTCTGCATCTTGTAGGCTTTTTAGGCTATTTAAAAAGATAAAAAAAAATCTACCCAGCATTATTAAAATGCAGCAGCCTCATGCCTGAAATAGACTATCAATGTTTTTTTAAGAGATTTGTTCCTCTTCCTCCTCTATTGAGAAAATGTATTTTATTGATTACACTGGAGAGCAGACTGTGACTAATCAGACTCTCCCTCATTCACAGATTGTTACAAGCAGTGTAATCAAGGTGTAGCGGGGTGTTCAATTTAGGGGAAGTGTCTGAGTGGTAACCAGGCTCAGACACCTTGAATTGTTAGGAGTTATGGACCATTTTTGTTCTCAGGGGTTAATGCTGGTGATGTGTTCCCTGTGGCCGGTGGGTGGCGCTGCCATTCTGGGCCAGGGTTGAACCGCGAGCGCAGTGCTGTGCCTTTTGTGTCCCCTCTTGGCAGCCGTACAGTGGGGCGGGGAACCTGATGTGCATGCCGGGAGAGGGTATAAAGGGGCAGACATCTTCTGAGAGGGGTTAGTCCTTCGGCCTGGGTGTGTGTGTGTGGGTCGTCCACAACCAGGCACCTTCGGCCTGGGTGTGTATGTGTGGTTCCATCTCCAGGTGCCCTCGGCCCGGAGGCCTTGTTCCGGTTCCACCTCAGGCACCTTTAGCCTTAGGTGAGGTACTACCTCACCGTTCCTGTCCGCCTGGGCACGGAGGCCCAGGAGTTGCAGTAACGGCCCGGAGCCCAGCAGCCTTTGGCTGGGGTCCACAAGGGATCGAGGAGTCCAGGGTGCCGCCTTGCGAGGGGACCCGCACCCTAAGAGAAGGGAGGATCTGTTCCGAGGGACCGGTGCTGTGGACACGGTGAAGGAAGGGGTCTGTTGACTCTTTGGGGGGACGTCTTCTCCCTGAAAGGGGCTATGTCCTAGGAAGGAACCAAGGTTCATCAGGTCAGTGGCAGTGACCTTATTCACAAGGTCTGTGGCAGAGACCAACCTCATGGTCTGTGGCAGAGACCATGCGCCAAAACTGTTTGAGAAACCTGAACAGTCAGAAGAGTTTGAGCTACGTTTGTGCCTGGACCAGTGGCGGATCCAGGGGGGGCAACAGGGCAATTGCCCCCCCCGAGACCATCTGTCACACTCACTTGCTTGCTCTGGTTTTTTTTTTTTTGCGCCTAATCTCCCGAACTTTGGGGACCCGGTACCGGCCGGCCGTAGGACCCCTGGACCCCAAACTTGGCACACATGTAGCCCAATGTCTCTTCTACAAGTGTGGAAAGTTTGGTGCCTGGGGGACCTACGGCCGGGGAGCACTGATTTTTTAAATCCGGGCACCCCTTCCATAGACTCCAATGTTAAACGGTCATGACCAGTGTACTCGAGATACCTCCCCACACCTTACCCCTACCAGTTACCCCTCTTAACCACTATCTTAACTTATCCAATCTATAGTAATTTAGACCACACCGGAGTTGGAGTATAAAATGGCCACAACAGCCTTTTTATTAAAACCATATCATGTAAAGAACTCCAATATAAAATATATATTTTCAATAACTTTATTAACACAATTTTACCATTATAACTCCCAGTCTGTTGGTCTCTGACGGCACCCCCAAACTTTTGAACCCCTTTTTACACCAATACACTGCGGTACAAAATTTTTGAACCATACCAGGCCTCCAGCCGTATAACAGCTCGGAGACAACCCCTTCCCGCAGTGCAACCATACCCGTACTCCAGCGGACACCATTCCACTGGAATACACCAGAGGGGCACATACCACCGATGAGCCCCCACCACTTTAATACCATCTGTTTTCTGCCACCGTCAAAGACCAAAGACACCGCCACAGCCTGCAAAGGGTAACCCCTTACCCTTAAGGGCCCCTCCACACCTGCAGGGCACACTGGATCCCATCCTGACTCCCCAATGCCCACAAATCCATCCCACATCAGAAAGATGCACACCATCCCTCCGTAAATACATGCCCACATTAACCTCCAACTCCATGTGCCTACCACCAGCCCCCCGTTATTGGCAACCAACCTAACCACCAGTTCGTTAAACTTGATTCCCGCCTTGTTAATCTGCGCCACTGATCTCGCCCTCCGCCACGAGGTGTACTTCATAACGTCGGACTATACTACCAACGTCCCCAGGAAGACCTCTCTAAGAAATCCGACGTTATGGCCGAGAACAGAGCCCCAATGGCTCTGATCCCCAAGTCATCCTCCCCCCACATGTAGTACCCAAACGACCTGTTGTCTATCCAACCGGGCGTACCGATCCACTCCTGGCACCACCCTACTCCACTCTATGCCCGTGAAGCCTATTCCTCCCAACGCAAGCCTCCATCCTGGGTATCCCCAACAGCCTGCCCGCCTGTCATGTATCTGCCCTCCTTTTCCCCCAAAAGACATATGAATGCCCTACCGTCCAGATGAGGCGTGTAGAACCTCCATCTGAACTGAAAATACCACAACACAATTCAAAAACCCCAGAAAATTACCCCATCATTGCCAATAACCTCACTTGCGCACCCCTTCACTTCCCACATATTTCCACTCACATCCGCTAATAAATGGGGGGGCGTACCTAAGAACAAAACCACCTGGACTCCCATCTCACGATCCTTTTTACCGCCGCCAAATCCAACCCGCCCCGGGCAGCCCCAGTGGCCGCCCCGATGCGGAAGGAGTGTGAAGCGATATGCTTGCAGTTGTTCCCAACCGCCCACAGGCCTTTCCGGAAACCCAGCCATGCATTAAAAACGTACTAGAAAACTATCCATCCTCATGCACCAAAAAAGCCCACCCCCCGGCCGTCCTAACTTCCAGAACTTCTTACACCACCCTCACTGAACAGTCCTGATCCCCGGGCAATGAAGACAGCTGTACCATCACCCCTCACACAGGGAGGGTGGCCCATTTGATCCATCTGTAACCTCCTGAACCGCAAACTCACCCTTCCGCCCGATAACTCCACGTCCTGTACCAGTAACCCCTCCGTCCTCTGTTTTTGACAGGCCCACAAACTCCCCCACCCTAAATGCAACAAAAAACGCTGTATAGAACAACTTAACCCCTTAACAGATGAACACACCCCGGCCAATGCCCCGCAAATCACTTGAGAAAGAGAAACAGAAAACAGGCCTACCTGCATTCCTATGAGGGTGATCCTTTTGACACCCCTTTACCGCCTCCCTTACCCAGAAAACCGTAGTGAAATCTGCATGCCCTGGAGTTCGAATAGAAAACGCCAAGCCTGCCCACTTCTTCTCGATCCCTGCCACCGAACCCCTTGCCTCCATGCACCGAGTTACTAAGTAAACCACCAGCAACTCCGTCTCAGACACATCCCGCTAAGCATCCGCTAGCCGTCTGAATGCAGCCCATTCCCTCCAGATTATTTGTATATGCCACCCATGTCGACCCACTTCCTTACTTCCCAATCCGGAAAACGGGGACAGTGAAAACAGCTAAAGTGTAGTCTAACCCCGGGATACGCCTAGCATAAAGAAAACGTTCACTTGTAAGCACTCCAGTCGATGACTTGCACCACCCCCAAATCGTCACCGTGCAATCTAAACTTCATGTCCTTACTCATTGCCTCCCACAGTTCTGTAGCCAATACCGCAGGAAACAGGTCCAGCAATACCAGGTGATGACTGAGCCCCTCTTCCCCCAAAGACTTAGTCCATGCCTCTGCACTCCATTACCCCTGGCAAATGCCCCAAAAAACCCAGTGAACTTTGCATCATCAGTACCCCATCCTAAATCAAAAATTGGTCACCGGGTCCCACATCCACCCCCATTGCCCGTTGTAAGTTTCCAAGAACGTGTGCCCCACCTTCAAAACATCCCTAAGCTCCTCATAGAGTCAAATAAAATGCGTATTGGCCCGCACCCCCACTGCCGCAGCCGACCATCCTTTAACAAAAAACCCACCCATGGGAACAATTTCCCAGGAATTGGATCGCCTGACCCGTCACGGACCACCCTTTAACAAAAGGAAGCTAAATTGTCAGACATGGCGCCTGAGAAGGAGCATACCATGGGCAGACACAGATTCACATAAAATTCCCCCCCAGCAGCACCCCAACCGCCAAAACTGTCCGGATGAAACGGCAGCCGCCGGAATGCCGACTCAACGTCCGCCTTTGCATGAGTGCCCCCCACTGTGCCCACTTCAGGACCTATCAAGGAATTAACTCACCCCCTGTTTGAGAACAAGAGATAGTGAATAAGCAGAAGCTTGATCGATTCCTTCTTAACCACCACCCCCATCGGTGACACCACCAGATACACGATTGGGCTCTCCCGAAATGGCCCCCCCCATACGATCTAAAGCCACCTTTTTAGCCAATGTTTTCTGAAACCACCCCCGGACTAACCAGTGAGGACCCCAAAATTTGCGCCAAGGGCGGCACGACCTCTTTAGCGAACGCACTTTTAAAAAACCTTCCTAGAAACCCGCTCTCAGCAACTCTGCCGACGCCCTAAACAAATATCTACTTCGAAAAAAAAAACGCATCCTTTCCTCCTGCACCGGTGTCATCCTTCTTGAAGCAAAATCCCGGGGACGCTTTCCGTCTTTTGAAGCACCGAGACAAGGGGTGCGTCCCCCCGCATCCAGCATTCCTGTCAAAACGACAGGACCCCACCCAACTTGCCAGATTCCTTGTTAAACTGACAGTACACCCCCACCATGTTTCTCGTTCAGTGGTACAGAGTCATTTGTCCCCCCCGACCGACCCCCTTGAAAATTGGCTTGGTGTCCCAGCCGAGGACATCAAACGCAGCCAAAGGCTGATATCCTTATGCACCCAACAAAGCGTCTGACGAACTGCCCCCCGCTGCCGACTGTTCGTAATAACGCAGTAAAGCAGTCCCAACATAACCCCCTAGCCTCTCCCAGCGCATCCATATAACAGCACAGTGCCGACCAATGTTCCCGGGTTTACTCACCTAACACGCTGGCCAAGCTGGCGAATGGCTGCAGCCTCTTGCCAAACCTCCTCGGGACCAATCGACACCTCCTCATCCCCTCATCTTCCTTTCCGGAATCGTCCGGCTTACCTTTTTCCAAATAATTTTTTTCTAGGGGCAGTAATAAGAAAATCTCGACATACTCACCTTTCCAATTTTGTCTCTCACCCCTTGGTCAGGTGAGCCCCCCAAGGGGCCCTTTAAAGCAAACGCAAACCTCACACTTAGCGGCATCGGCGATACGTAATATAACCGCTATGGCCACCACAGCAGGATCCCCTGCGTTCACCCCCACGGCCATACTCACCTGATCACCTCCAACAATGTTCCGTCACGGGCCCCGTAGTGAACACGGGTGCCACCACCTTAATCGACCCCTTTACCTGCCTGCCTACCCACAGCGCCACCTGCGGGGGACCCCCTTCACCCACGAACATCGCTGCACCAAATCCCTCAATAATCTGCAATAGGGCCACTGCCCCGGGAGAGGCAGGCTGGTTGCCCGCCACCCCCGCCACAGCATCCCTGACCCCCGGCGTGGCCCCCACACCGTTGGCAATGCCCCCCAACCCCACACCCAACAACTCACACAGTGCATTCATCAAATCAACAGGAGAAATGATAGTGGTAGACTTACCGGGCTGACAGGGCACGTCCCCCCCCCCCCCCCACAGCCGCAGATCTCGCCTCCCCTGGTGCTGCGACCCCTCTGCGATCCTCCTCTACCGATCCGAACAGCTCCCCTTCCGACCTCCGCTCCCAGGCTGGAAGCATGGCGTGATGAGCCCCCCAGGCGAAACTTACCTGGAGGCCGCGACTCCCCTTGGCGCCGAATTGAAGTCCCCTCCTGGGGATCCACCACCACCTCCCTGCAGCGCCTGCGCCCTCTTGACGAGCCCCGGGTAGGCCGCGCACCTGATCACTGCTGTCCTGCACGTCCCTCAGCCCACTGCTTCACCAGACACCGCCAGCCTCGTCTGGTAGAGGCCCTGCGGATGTGGCACCGCTTCTCCCCCGCTGAACCTCCCATTCCCTGCCGCCTGCACATAAAGGGGGGGTCCCACTTTCCGAGGTCCTCCGCCGCGAGGGCGAAGCACGGGCGCCATTACAGTCCGTAGCTCCGCCCCCTGCCATTGCCGCGTGTACCGTCCGGCTCACCCCACGGCTGAAGCAGACTCACGCCTTTCCAGGGGTGGGCCGACGAGTCAGCCTGTGGGCTCCTGGTGTGGCAAATTTTTTATTTATTTTTTGGGGGGGGGGGGGCAGCCGCGAATCGCGGGGGGGGGGTGCCGCGAATTGCGGGGGGGGGGTGCCGCGAATTGCGGGAGGGGGGTCGCGGGGGGGGTGCCGCGAATCGCGGGAGGGGGGGTGTGCCGCGAATCGCGGGGGGGGGTGCCGCGAATCGCGGGAGGGGGGGGTGCCGCGAATCACGGGAGGGGGGGGGTGCCGCGAATCGCGGGAGGGGGGTCGCGGGGGGGGGGGGTGCCGCGAATCGCGGGAGGGGGGGTGTGCCGCGAATCGCGGGGGGGGGGTGCCGCGAATCGCGGGAGGGGGGTCGCGGGGGGGGAATTGCGGGAGGGGAGGTGCCGCGAATCGCGGGAGGGGGGGGGGTGCCGCGAATCGCGGGAGGGGGGTGCCGCGAATCGCGGGAGGGGGTCGCGGGGGGGGTGCCGCGAATCACGGGAGGGGGGGTGTGCCGCGAATCGCGGGGGGGGGGTGCCGCGAATCGCGGGAGGGGGGGTGCCGCGAATCGCGGGAGGGGGGGTGCCGCGAATCGCGGTAGGGGGGGGGCGTCTGCTGAGGCCCCAGGCCAAATCGGGCCCCAAACAGACGTCCTGTTATGATGGCCCTGAATGAGGGCACTAACCTGGTCTCCCAGACAGTCTGGCCCCTTCGTCGCCGCAGCCGCCCGCAACCGAGCGAGGATCAAAGCCACATCCGCCATTTTGTCTAAGGAGAGAAGTGAAAAAACTTCCTCTCCTTTCTGTCCCCACACAAAATGATGCCGAGTGCACCCGCCTCCAGCTATTTAAAGTGCCCCTCCCCTCACATTAAAATTCACCTCTGCCTCCACCCACTCACTTCTTCACCAAATGTTAACCCCGTCCTGTCTGTACTCTCCACCTTGTCATGCATGGCCCTTCATTATATTCTTTTTTGTCTCTTCATTCCGGGCCTCCCTTTTCTCTGGTAAATTTGCGGACCCGGTACCGGCCGGTCGTAGGTCCTCTGGACCCCAAACTTGGCACACATGTAGCCCCATGTCTCCTCTATAATTTTGAAAAGTTTGGTGTCTGGGAAACCTACGGCCGTGGAGCACTAAATTTTTAAACCCGGGCACCCCTTCCATAGACTCCAATGTTAAACGGTCATTTCTCCAGTGATTTTGCGGACCCGGTATCGGCCGGTCGTAGGTCCTCTGGACCCCAAACTTGGCACACATGTAGCCCCATGTCTCCTCTATAAGTTTGGTGTCTGGGAGAACCGATTTTTCAAAGCCGGGCACTCCTTCCATAGACTTCCATGTTAAACATCAGTCTAGTCATGGGCACAGTGAGGCATGGGCACAGTGAGGCAAAGTGAGGCAAGTATAAGCCTAGGACACCCTAGGCTTATACTTGAGTCAATACGTTTTCCCAGTTTTTTGGGGTAAAATTAGGTACCTCGGCTTATATTCGGGTCGGCTTATACTCGAGTATATACAGTACTTGTTCTGCGGCTGCCGCTGCCTCTCTGAGTCTCTCTCTCAGTTTCTCACATCAGCTGATCAGCGGCGCTGAGAGAGAGACTCGTCTAATGTAGTTACGTGGCACACTGACGCGATACCAGGAGCTGAGGAGGAGGTGGGTGGAGCCTCTTCCCTGCACTCGCTGCTAATGCCTGGGCTGCTTGGCGTCTAGCAACGAGTGACGTCAGTGAGTCACGTCAGGCCGCTCTGCGGGCAGGTGCAATAGCGTGCGGCTCCACAGACGGGTAAGAAAGCGGGCGGCTCCGCTTGCGGCGCGGTTTGTTGTCGGAGGCGGCGCGGTTCGTGGGCAGACCATGCTTCTCAGTGTGTTGGCAGCGCAGGTGAGAGTGAGAGAGCAGGCTCAGTGTGGCAGCTGGCCAATCAGCTAGCCGGGAGCGGGGGAGCAGAGAGATGAGATCATCTCTCACCGCCCGTGCCTGCCCTGCATTCCTGCAGTGACTTCCGCCCTCACTGTGCAGGCAGCAGAGAGATTACATTATCTCTCTGCTGCCTGACTCTGGGAGTCTGGGACACAGCAAGAGACAACCAAAACTACACCTTAGTAGGCAAGTTAGTGACAATCCGCAAGGTGTGGCAGGCGACGTGGCAAGTGACAATCCGCAAATTGTGTCAGGTGACGTGGCAAATGACAATCTGCATCTGGTGGCAGGCAAGTGACAATCAGCAAGGTGTGGCAGGTGACGTGGCAAGTGACAATCCGCAAGGTGTGGCAGGTGACGTGGCAAGTGACAATCCACAAGGTGTGGCAAGTGACAATCCACAAGATGTGGCAGGTGACGTGGCAAGTGGCAATCCACAACGTGTGGCAAGTGACACGCTCAGGGCTCCCACTAATTGCAGGCGACGGTGGCAAGTGACACACTCGGGGCTCCCACTGATTCTGCATTGAACTATTTAATTTCATATTACAATGTAATAATAGAAATAATGCGCTTCAATCATCCTGACACCATAACAACCATGGTGCCGGGATGATTGAAGCGCCGACACCAACCATTTCCCCGATAAATTTCCCACAAAAAAAATCATTTTTTGGCAGTGCCCCTCCCGAGAAAAGACTCTGGATCCGCCCCTGGCCTGGACCTCCTCCACACCTTAAAGCTGTCCTGTGTCTTTGCTCCAACCTTTCTTCTATCCAAGAGACTATGTGTTGTGCAAGTGAAAATAAATATTGAGTTGGACTTTCAGCTGGTGTGGACATTTACGTTCCAGGGGAAGTCAAGGACTTGCATTTACACACTGTAGAGGTGAGAATCATACTCAGGAGGACTTTATACTCTGGCTGCAGACAAGGCCCAAAATCAACACTGCCTAACCTCTTAACACAGGAGGGTAGGGGCTTGTGGTGCGGTGTGCCCCTTTTTTCCTGAGAGGAGCCGAAGCAGACAGGTAAAAGGGGGTCTGTGCGCTACAAAGGAAAGAACTTTTCTTAAAGTTTTTGTAAAGGCAGAAGTTTTTTTTTATCTTAATGCATTCTATAAATTAGGATAAAAAACTTTCTGTGTGTAGCAGCCTCCCCTCAGCTCCCCTAATACTTACCTGAGCCCCATCTCTATCCAGCGATGTGCACGAGTGCCTCGGCCGTCTGGGAGTTTACCTCCTGATTGGCTGAGACACAGCAGCAGTGCCATTGGCTAAGTCAGTTAGTCAATCAGAAGAAAGAGGGGACGGGGCTGAACCGCAGCTCCGTGTCTGAATGGACACACGGAGCTGCGGATCGGCTCGGGTGCCCCCATAGCAAGCTTGTATGTTGCATTTTAGTTATTGTCCTAACCCGTGTTCCAGCAGAGGGGGTGTCGTTTTTTTTTTTTTTTTTTTAAACAAGCCTTTAATAACATGCCTATATAATGCTTCTGCTGGTTGCTGGTTTCACTTCCTGTTTGTTCACCTTCCTGTCAGTGGATCAGCTGATCCCTGTGTTCCAGCCTAGCTGTCTCCGATGACATGTGCTTCCCCTAGCAACCAATCACTTGGTCAGCTCCCGTCCCCACCCTCCATCCAGCACTATGCTGCCTCCTACTCTACTCCTTGCAGTTAACATGAGAGCGGCAAAGGCTGGGGGAGGCAGAGCCGTATTCACGATCCACTCGTCGGCTCTGCGCGGTGGACCAGTTGATCGAGATCAATGACTTGCTGACCCCTGGTGGCATGAGCATCCTCCTGTTTAAGACGATCCCTTGGCAATTTCTGGTCTCGGACTCTGAATCAAAACAGGAAAAGGATTTTTCTGGATAGCAGCACTCCAAGATAAAAAGCCTTTATTTCAAAAGTCCAGGAATCCAAAGCATACACTACACATCACGACACACTGATCAAAAATTAGCTGACATGTTTCACATCAATTGATGCTTACTCATAGCTGAATCAAATGATAGAATTCTCTTTCTCAAGGGCAATATCCACTTGCAAATCTTCACACTGGCATACATCTACTTTCCAAAGTGATATCGAATAGACATATTGGACAACCTCCTGGACAGACTGGATAGAATCTCTGAAGGGACATTGCTCCTGGGAGGGGATTATAATTTCTCGCTTTAAGCCCACAAACGCATTAAACAAGAAAAAAAAAACCTCAATAACCATCAATTATTTGATGCCTGGAGGATCCTGAATCCTTGTGAACGAGACTTTACTTTCTGTCCAACCATGTATGGCAGGTACTCCTGACTAGATTTCTTTGTAGTGTAACATGCTTCTCTCTCTTATATTACCTAAGCCAATATCTACTGCCTATTCTGTTCATGCTCTGATAACTATTCTGTTCTTGATAAAGAAAAAAATCACAAAATTAATTCTAGCAGAGATACAACAAATCTTTACTCCAGTCCCCTCAGGTCAGGACCTACATAGTCAAGGAATTAGATCTTTTTTTCACCTCAAACATGTGAGCTATGCACAAATGTTACATTAGAGGCGTTATTGTCAAACATGGGCACAGGGACAAAAAAGACTAGAGAGGAAAATACCAATTTTCTCTTCCAACAAATATTATACAACTGAATAATAAACACAACCAATTCAATGATAATCAACTAGAGACATACAGTCAGGTCCATAAATATTGGGACATCAACACAATTTTAATCTTTTTGGCTCTATACGCCACCATAATGGATTTGAAATAAAACGAACAAGATGTGCTTTAACTGCAGACTTTCAGCTTTAATTTGAGGGTATTTACATCCAAATCAGGTGAACGGTGTAGGAATTACAACAGTTTGTATATGTGCCTCACACTTTTTAAGGGACCAAAAGTAATGGGACAATTGGCTCCTCAGCTGTTCCATGGCCAGGTGTGTGTTATTCCCTCATTATCCCATTTACAAGGAGCAGATAAAAGGTCCAGAGTTAATTTCAAGTGTGCTATTTGCATTTGGAATCTGTTGCTGTCAACTCTCAATATGAGATCCAAAGAGCTGTCACTATCAGTGAAGCAAGCCATCATTGGGCAGAAAAAACAAAAAAAACTCATCAGAGAGATAGCAAAAACATTAGGTCAAATCAACTGTTTGGAACATCCTTAAAAAGAAAGAACGCACCGGAGAGCTCAGCAACACCAAATGACCCGGAAGACCACGGAAAACAACTGTGGTGGATGACCGAAGAATTCTTTCCCTGGTGAAGAAAACACTCTTCACAACAGTTAGCCAGATCAAGAACACTCTCCAGGAGGTAGGTGTATGTGTGTCAAAGTCAACAATCAAGAGAAGACTTCACCAGAGTGAATACAGAGGGTTCACCACAAGATGTAAACCATTGGTGAGCCTCAAAAACAGGAAGGCCAGATTAGAGTTTGCCAAACAACATCTAAAAAAGCCTTCACAGTTCTGGAACAACATCCTATGGACAGATGAGACCAAGATCAACTTGTACCAGAGTGATGGGAATAGAAGAGTATGGAGAAGGAAAGGAACTGCTCATGATCCAAAGCATACCACCTCATCAGTGAGGCATGGTGGTGGTAGTGTCATGGTGTGGGCATGTATGGCTGCCAATGGAACTGGTTCTCTTGTATTTATTGATGATGTGACTGCTGACAAAAGCAGCAGGATGAATTCTGAAGTGTTTCGGGCAATATTATCCGCTCATATTCAGCCAAATGCCGAAGCATACTGCAAAAGCAACCAAAGAGTTTTTTAAGGGAAAGAAGTGGAATGTTATGCAATGGCCAAGTCAATCACCTGACCTGAATCCGATTGAGCATGCATTTCACTTGCTGAAGACAAAACTGAAGGGAAAATGCCCCAAGAACAAGCAGGAACTGAAGACAGTTGTAGTAGAGGCCTGGCAGAGCATCACCAGGGATGAAACCTAGCGTCTGGTGATGTCTATGCGTTCCAGACTTCAGACTGTAATTGACTGCAAAGGATTTGCAACCAAGTATTAAAAGTGAAAGTTTGATTTATGATTGTTAATCTGTCCCATTACTTTTGGTCCCTTAAAAAGTGGAAGGCACATATACAAACTGTTGTAATTCCTACACCGTTCACCTGATTTGGATGTAAATACCCTCAAATTAAAGCTGAAAGTCTGCAGTTAAAGCACAATTTCAAATCCATTGTGGTGGTGTATAGAGCTAAAAATTAGGGCTGTGGAAATTAACTATTAATTCCTCGATTAATCGATTAAGTGTTTTGATCGATCAAAATTCTTTTGATCAATCAAAATTCTTTGGGCTTGCCGTGTCCATCTGAAGGGCTCCTTTGCTGTGCCTTCATATCTCTATGCCGGCGGGACCTTACTGTCTGCCACATGCAAGGGCTGTTACACTTCCCTCTATCAACCTGGGATTCTACAGTCATCCACTGGGAGTTGTGACAGTTCCCTTCACGGGACATCTACATGCCGATGGACTGATGTTGGCCCCTCCTCATCTGGATTCAGCAGTGGTATCGTTGTACACATTTTTATACCAGTATCATACTTAGCTACATGTTTTTATGACTGCTTTTGCTACCGTTTGGTATTACTCGCACTATTTTTACAGTTTATGTAGCTACATCGATTATCTTCAGTGCAATATTTATTTTGTTACCTACTTGAAGACTATAAAAGTTTTAATGCTATTCTCATCGAGCGCTGCCTTTTTGTGTGTTTTTTATATCCTGTGTGAGGGGGTTAGCTTGGCAGCGGGTGTGTGTGACCCCCGAGATGGGCTCCCCACACAAAAACAGGCCCAGCAAACGGAGGTTGTGGTTTTCAAAATCAAAAAGGTGCGGTTTATTTTCTATTTACAGTGACAAAACACAGCAAAGCAAAAGAAACATAAACAAAATAAATCCTGGTCAACTTGACCTCTGACTAAACATACAGGTTTCCTAACTAACAACTGGGATCAGCCTAGTGCTGTCCTAGTCCCTAAGTCCCTGGTTTTAAATGTCCAAGCAAATAGCCACACAGGCTTTGTCTCACCGCACAGGGGTTCACTCTCCCTAGACAGTCCACACAGGTCTGGGTGCAGGCATGAGCAAACACCTAATGAATCTGGGAGTTTTTATAGAGGCCTAAATGAGCTGACAAGCTTCAGCTGGTCTCATCAACTCCCTGTCTGCACGACGCCCCACACTCTCCCTAGAGGTATGAGTCATCCATGAGCCCACTAGCCTCAGCTGGGCTTATACAACACTCCACCTAGTTGTATAAGTCGGCGTAAAGCCTGAATCTGGGCGAAATATATCTACCCCCCTGGATGCAACCAGGTGACTTTACCTTCCTGCTGTCACATACCCCCCCCCCTCTTGTTTTAACCTCGGGGTTGGAACACCAGCAATCAGGCATTCATGTACTCGAGACAAAGCATCCACATTCCCCATTTGAACGCCAGGGCGATGCTTTACTGTGAAGTTGAATTCCTGGAGGGCCAGGAACCACCTATTCACTCTTCTATTTGTTTCCTTGTTTTGAGCCATCCACTTTAACGGAGCGTGATCCGTAACCATGTCAAAGTGCCTACCTAGCAGGTAGTACCGAAGGGAATCTAGAGCCCACTTCACCGCTAAACACTCCTTTTCAACGGTGGCGTAATTTACCTCATGGGACTTCAACTTCCTGCTGAGGTAAATGACTGGGTGCTCTTCCCCGTTCCAGACCTGGGACAATACTGCTCCTAACCCCACATCTGACGCATCACTTTGTACGACAAAGTCTTTAGAGAAGTCGGGTGAGTACAACACTGGCTGGCTACATAAGGCTTGTTTCAAGAATTGGAATGCTGCCTCAGCCTCGGGGGTCCATTTAATCATGACCGACCCTTTCCCCTTCGTCAGGTTGGTTAGGGGCACAGCCTTAGAAGCAAAGTGGGGAATGAATCGCCGATAATACCCAGCGATTCCCAGAAAGGCTCGTACCTGCTTCTTGCTGTTGGGACGTGGCCAACTCTGGATGGCCTCGACTTTGTTGAGTTGGGGTTTTATTACTCCCCTCCCAATGGTGTACCCAAGATATTTGGCCTCCTCCTGCCCAATGGTACACTTCTTGGGGTTAGCCGTAAACCCCGCTTCCCGAACAGAGTCCAGGACTGCTTGCACTTTTGGCAGATGTGAGGCCCAATCTGTGCTATGGACAATTATGTCATCCAGGTAAGCCGCAGCATACTTCCGATGGGGCCTCAGCATCTGGTCCATTTTCCGCTGGAATGTGGCTGGCGCATTCTGTAACCCGAACGGCATTCTTTTATATTGGAACGCCCCGTCTGGGGTTACAAATGCGGTTTTCTCTTTGGCCGACTTGGCCAGGGGGATTTGCCAATACCCTTTTGTGAGGTCAAGAGTCGTCATGTATCGGGCTGTTCCCAGCCGGTCGATCAACTCATCTATACGTGGCATGGGGTAGGTGTCAAATTTTGTAACTTTGTTCAACTGACGAAAATCGTTACAAAATCGCCAGCTCCCATCCGGTTTAGGCACCAACACAATGGGACTAGACCAATCACTTTGGGACTCCTCTATCACCCCTAAGTTCAGCATTTTCTGTACTTCCTCCCGTATTGCCTCCCGTCGGGCCTCTGGGATCCGATAGGGTTTTAACTTCACCCTTTCACCGGGCGGGGTAATGATGTCATGCTCTACCCCAGATGTTTGTCCCGGCAGCTCAGAGAATACCTTCTTGTTGCGAAGCACAAACTCCTTAACCTCCTGTTGTTGGGGTTGTGACAAGGTGGCTGCTATTCCAACCTCAGGAATCACGCAACCAGTTTGAGCTGGTGACCAAGTGTCTGCGACTAGGGACTCTCTATCCCTCCAGGCTTTCAACAGATTAACGTGATAGATCTGTTCGGGCTTTCGCCTTCCTGGTTGTCTGACCTTGTAATTCACTTCGCTCACTTTTTCCATTATCTCGTAGGGGCCTTGCCATTTGGCAAGGAATTTACTTTCAACCGTAGGGACAAGTACCAGTATCCTATCCCCCGGGGAAAAGGTACGGGTCTTGGCTCCACGGTTGTACACTCTCTGCTGTGCTAACTGCGCTTGGGCCAAATGTTCCTTCACGATGGGCATTACCTGTGCAATTCGGTCTTGCATCAGGGCGACATGCTCAATCACACTCCTGTGGGGAGAACTCTCACTTTCCCAAGTTTCCTTGGCAATATCCAACAGCCCTCTTGGGTGTCTCCCATACAGTAACTCAAAGGGGGAGAATCCCGTAGAGGATTGGGGCACCTCCCTAATAGAAAACATCAGATAAGGAAGTAGACAGTCCCAATCCTTTCCATCTCTATCCACCACTTTCTTCAACATTTGTTTTAGGGTTTTGTTGAATCTTTCAACCAGCCCATCGGTTTGGGGGTGATACACAGATGTACGTAATTGCGTCACTTTGAACAATTTACACAGCTCCTTCATAACCCGGGACATAAAGGGTGTACCTTGGTCCGTAAGCAGTTCTTTACAAATACCCACCCGGCTAAACACAAGAGATAGCTCTTTGGCTATGGTTTTGGCCGAGGTATTTCGGAGAGGGATCGCTTCTGGATAACGGGTGGCATAGTCCATTATAACTAATATGTACTGGTGCCCCCTAGCGGACTTGATTATAGGACCTACCAAATCCATGGCGATCCTCTCAAACGGGACCTCAATGATGGGTAGAGGGACCAGCGGGCTACGGAAATGTGGCATCGGGGCCGACCTCTGACACACAGGGCAGGAGGAACAATAATTTTCTATGTCCTTCATCACCCCCGGCCAATAGAATCTCTGTAATACCCTCTCTCGGGTTTTCTCTGTCCCCAGATGACCTCCAAGAATGTGCCCATGGGCCAACTCCAACACCAACTTCCTGTAAGGTTTGGGCACCACAAGCTGCTCAACGGTTTCTTCTGCCCTTTTTGCCACCCGATACAGTAGGTCCTTCTCTACGCTGAAGTATGGGTAAGTGCAGGTATTATCTGGGTTCACTAACTCGCCATCTATTTTCACTACGTTTTCCCGTGCCTTTATTAGGGCGGGGTCTTTCAACTGTTCTGTGGCAAAGTTTTCCCTGTGAACCTCAAGATCAGAAAACTCCACAGACGGTAGGTTTTCGTCTGAGGAGGTGGGCTCCTCTCCAGTTTCTTGAGTCTCCCCTGCCAATACTGATAAGGGAAATTCCGGAGAGTCCTCACCACTCTCAGGGGAGTTCTGGCTATCACATTCCTGGTACATAGGGGCACCAGTGGGGGGCTCAGGATCATCCCACAGTTCCCAGAACTTCGGAAAATCCCTTCCCACAATGGCGTCATGCGATAACTGAGATACTAAGCCCACTGGATGAGAGAGGGTACCTTTGGGGGTCTCGAAACACACTGTAGTCACTGGATACTCTCGGGTGTCCCCATGCACACAAATAACAGCTACTTTGCTATTCCCAGAGACCTCTGTTTTAACTAACTCAGCCTTTATCAGGGTCACAAGGCTACCTGAATCCAGCAATACCACAACATTTCTACCATTAACACACATTTTGCATAAATGTTTCTCAGTTCCTCGAATGGCAGTGCATGCGACTGTCGCACACAGCGACTGACGTCTGCCCGTCAGAAAGTCACACTGCATGGGTTCCTCCACAACCGGGCAATTGGCTGCAATATGTCCCGCTTGCCGGCAGCGGTAGCAAACGATCCTTCTTGCGGCCTCTTGAGCCGCTGATTTCCCAGGCTGTTCTCGCCAAACTTGGGGTAGAGCTCCCATCCTCTCACTCTCTCCACCCTCACCCCTTGGAATCCTCTTATCCGCCCCTGGGGATGGTCTGGTCTTAGGGTGGAAAGTCCGAGTGTCTCTGGAAGAGGCCGTCAGGTTCTCTGTAGCCAAGTATTTCTCCACACGATCCACAAGACCATCGGCCGTCTCTGGGTCTCCATGGCTTACCCACTTTTGGATGGCAGTAGGAAGAGCTCTCAAAAACCGATCCATTACAACACGTTCCACAATCTTTGGTGCGGACAAAGTCTCTGGCTGTAGCCACTTTCTGCTCAGGTGAATGAGATCATACATTTGAGACCTGGGGGGTTTTCCAAGCTGGAAAGTCCAGTTATGCACACGCTGAGCCCGGACAGCCTGGGTGACACCCAGCCTTGCCAATATTTCAGCTTTTAGCATCACATAGTCTTTTGCTTGGTTAGGCTCTAGGTCATAGTAAGCTTTCTGCGATTCACCAGTTAACAGAGGAGCCACCAGTCCAGCCCACTGCTCCTCAGGCCACTTTTCTCTTTCAGCGGTCCTTTCAAATGTGGTCAAAAATACCTCTGGATCATCCTCTCCAGTCATTTTTGTCAATAAACGACTCACCCCAAAGGACGCGGTATTAGTGGGACGGCTTTCCTCACTGGTCTGCGGACGTTGCTGCATTACTGCTTCCATCTGTTGTTGTAGTCTCTGCTCTTGCTTCTGCAACAGGTCTATGAAGCGGGCCTCAGATTGCTGCTGGGCTTGTTGCTGAGCCTCCAGACTCTGTTGCAAAGTTGCGTTTGTCTGCTGCTGGGCTGCAAGGCTCTGTTGATGAGCTTGCTGCTGGGCTGCGAAGTTCTGTTGTTGAGCTGCAAGGCTCTGTTGATGAGCTGCAAGGCTCTTTTGCAAACCTGCATTTGTCTGCTGTTGATTGGCATTTGCTAGAGCCAGCTGCTTCAGTATCTCCTCCATGCTGGCTTAAAAAAAAACTGCCCGCATTCTCCACCAACTGTGAGGGGGTTAGCTCGGCAGCGGGTGTGTGTGACCCCCGAGATGGGCTCCCCACACAAAAACAGGCCCAGCAAACGGAGGTTGTGGTTTTCAAAATCAAAAAGGTGCGGTTTATTTTCTATTTACAGTGACAAAACACAGCAAAGCAAAAGAAACATAAACAAAATAAATCCTGGTCAACTTGACCTCTGACTAAACATACAGGTTTCCTAACTAACAACTGGGATCAGCCTAGTGCTGTCCTAGTCCCTAAGTCCCTGGTTTTAAATGTCCAAGCAAATAGCCACACAGGCTTTGTCTCACCGCACAGGGGTTCACTCTCCCTAGACAGTCCACACAGGTCTGGGTCCAGGCATGAGCAAACACCTAATGAATCTGGGAGTTTTTATAGAGGCCTAAATGAGCTGACAAGCTTCAGCTGGTCTCATCAACTCCCTGTCTGCACGACGCCCCACACTCTCCCTAGAGGTATGAGTCATCCATGAGCCCACTAGCCTCAGCTGGGCTTATACAACACTCCACCTAGTTGTATAAGTCGGCGTAAAGCCTGAATCTGGGTGAAATATATCTACCCCCCTGGATGCAACCAGGTGACTTTACCTTCCTGCTGTCACACCTGCTATAGATTTTTCCAGTGGTTGGTAGCTGCACTGGGAATCGGCCTGCAAGGAGATCAGCTAAAAGTAGTTGGATCTGTATGTGCGTTATAATTAATCAAAATTAGTCGATTAATCGATTTAAAAAAAATCGATTAATTGAACACAACAATTTTAATTAGTAACAGCCCTACTAAAAATATTAGAATTGTGTCGATTTCCCAATATTAATGGACCTGACTGTAATTAGTTGCCCTCTGTGAATGCCACTGATCCCTAAAATAATCACATCTTGTTGCTTTGCAGCCTGAAATGAAGACAGACGCAGTTTTTGTTTAATCCAGCTGTATCTACTCAGTGCAGCTTATAACATCCACATGTAAGATATAACACCAACATGTCAGAAAAAAATAATAATCAAAAACAGAGTTGGAAAAAGGATTACCCCCCCCCCCCCTCCTTGTGTCTGTATTTTGTTGGACCACCTTTTGCTTTAATTACAGCCTTTAGTCTGTTGGGATGTCTCTACTAACTTTGCCCATCTAGACTTTGCAATATTTGCCCACTCTTCTTTGCAGAACTGCTCAAGAAGAATGCATATTAGCCTAAATTGATGAAAAAATTTGTTTTAAAAAAAAAAAAATGGGGATATTTATTATAGCAAAAAGTAAAAGATATTGTTTTTTTTTTAAAATTGTCGCTCTTTTTTTGTTTATATCGCAAAAAATAAAAACCGCAGAGGTGATCAAATAACACCAAAAGAAAGCTCTATTTGTGAGAAAAAAAGGACGTCAATTTTGTTTGGGTACAGCGCAATTGTCATTTAAAGCGACGCAGTGCTGTATCTTAAAAAATGGCCTGGTCATTAAGGGGCAAATTCTTCTGGGGCTGAAGTGGTTAAAAAGGGGAAGGTATGTGGTATGTGGTACAACACAGACCCTCCCTGGATCAGGACATCGCTCCAAACTGGACGAAAAAGCCAGGAGGAAACTGGTCAGAGAGGCTACCGAGAGGCCTACAGCAACTCTGAAGCATTTGAAGGACTTTATGGCAAAGAGTGGTCATTGTGTGCATGTGACAACATTATCACAAATTCATCACAAATGTGGCTTGTATGGGAGGGTTGCAAGAAAAAAGCCACTCCTCAAGAAAGGCCACATGCAGTCACCACTGAGCTTAACACACCTTAAAGCGGAACGTCGGTCATTTAAAAATTTTTCCATTTAATAAATCCTCTACCCTTGTTGTTTTAACTTTGGATAGTAAAATATTTTTTTTCTGCCAGTAAATACCTTATACAGCCCACTTCCTGGTTCTTGTCTGGTAAAAAGCCCAGGCTTATGACATCTAGCATAGTTGCCAACAGTCCCGTTTTTCCCGGGACAATCACGGATTTGGGACCCTCATCCCGTATTTATTTTGTCCCGCCTATTTTCCCGGATTTTTGCCTTCGTCCCGGCCGCCGGGAAAATCGTGAATGTTTGGGTAAAACGGCGGGCTATAAAAAGATGGCCGCCGCTGCAGACACGAGGATTATTTCCTCTTGTGTTCAGTGGCAAGGGGAGGAGCAGCCAATCGGCTTCTCCCCCACTAGCGTTGCTAGCCAGGTGCGGGGGGGGCGGGCCGCACCCGGGTGACACCCACCAGAGGGGTGACACCCGTGGGTAGCGCAGCGGCCACACTGACATCGCCCGCCCGCTGACCTGTGCCTTAGGCTCACGCTGCGGCTGTGTCCCTCAGCGGAGCGGAAGGAAGCCGCCGCCCCCTCTGCCTCCTCTCTGTTTACATCCACAGAGGAGGAGGAGGAGCCCGCGCTCGAGAGACACACCGCTGTGTGTATCTGCCGCTCTGTTCTGAGGTCTGTAAGGTAAGGGGGGCATCTTTACTGATGGGGGGAGGGGGTGTCTGTACTGCTGGGGTCTGCACAAGGGGGAGTTTGCACCAAGGGGGGGCTGTAACTGAGGGGGGTGTCTGTACTGAGGGGGTTGTCTGTACTGAGGGGGTTGTCTGTACTGAGGGGGGTGTCTGTACTGAGGGGGGATCTGTAACTGAGGGGTGTCTGTTACTAAGGGGGGTGTCTTTAACTGAGGGGGTGTCTGTACTGAGGGGGGGTCTGTACTGAGGGGGGGTCTGTAACTGAGGGGGATCTGTAACTGAGGGGTGTCTGTACTGAGGGGGGTGTCTGTACTGAGGGGGGGGGGGTCTGTAACTGAGGGGGGGTCTGTAACTGAGGGGGGATCTGTAACTGAGGGGGATCTGTAACTGAGGGGGGGATCTGTAACTGAGGGGGATCTGTAACTGAGGGGGGGTCTGTAACTGAGGGGGGATCTGTAACTGAGGGGTGTCTGTTACTGAGAGGGGTGTCTGTAACTGAGGGGGTGTCTGTAACTGAGGGGGTCTGCACTGAGGTGGGGGTGTCTGTACTGATGGAGCGGTCTGCACTGAGGTGGGGGTGTCTGTACTGAGGGGGAGATTCATACTGAGGGAGGCGGGTCTATATTGATGGCGGGGAGTCTGTACTTAGTGGAGCGGGTTTGTACTGAGGGAGGGGATCTATACTGTGGGAGTGGGGTCTGTAGTTAGTGGAGGGGGGTCTGTACTGAGGGGGGACTATAGTTGTTGGGGGGTGACACCATTTTTTTTCGCACCGGGTGACACCAACCCTAGTGACGCCACTGTTCTCCCCTCTCTGTGTTCACACATGAGAAAGCGAGGCGGGGCGGTATTAGGAGCATCGTGAGGGAGCGGCAATGTACAGGGCTGGGGAGGCGGAGTTTCGATAGGAGCCGAGAGCCAGGGGGAACAGAATCCGGCGGGGGAACCATTCTCGGCACGACACCGGGAAATGATCATGGACCGTGGAGCTGCCGCTGCCTCTGCCTCTGCCTCCAGCACACACACATGAAGACGCCGGTAGGTGAGAGCATCTGCTCCCCGGGGCCAGTAAAAGATTCTGTGTAAATATGGCACTCAGCATAGATATCCCCCTGAACTCCGCTGTTCTTGTGTCGCTCTCTACTCCTGCCCAGTGGCTGCCGCTGCTAGGGGACACAGTCAGACCTGTAAGGAGGGCTCCGCTGCTGGCGGACACAGTCAGGCCTGTAAGGAGGGCTCCGCTGCTGGGGGACACAGGCCTGTAAGGAGGGCTCCGCTGCTGGGGGACACAGACCTGTAAGGAGGGCTCCGCTGCTGGGAGACACCAGATGTAAAGGAGGGCTCCGCTGCTGGGGACACCAGATGTAAAGGAGGGCTCCGCTGCTGGGGACACCAAAGGAGGGCTCCGCTGTTGGGGGACACCAGATGTAAAGGAGGGCTCCGCTGCTGGGGACACCAGATGTAAATGAGAGCTCTGCTGCCGGGGACACCGAATGTAAAGGAGGGCTCCGCTGCTGCCAGCTGCTGGGGACACTGAAGTAAGGAGGGCTCTGTTGCTGGGGGACACAGATCTGTAAAGAGGGACTCTGCTTCTGGGGGCACCTGATGTAAGGACGGACTGCTGGGGAGGCACCTGATGCAAGGACGGACTTCTGGGGAGGCATCTGGTGACAGGCGACGTGACAGGTGACACGCTTCCACTGATTCGGCATTATGGTGAGTTGAATGATTTAATTTTATATTACAATGCAATAATAGAAATAATGCGCTTCAATCACCCTGACACCATAACAAACATGGTGTCGGGATGATTGAAGCGCCAACAGGTGTTTTGGAGTATCCTTATCTGCCAATTTTGTTACACATTTCTATTGTGGTGTAGGATCTGGCTTCTTTCTTTCTATTTCTTTCTCTCTCTTTCTCTCACCTCGGACTGTAGCCACACCCCTTTGAACCACGCCCATTTAAGCCACACCCACTGTCGTGCGTAAACCACGCCCATTTTTCGCCGCGGCGCGCTTCGCGCGACGCATTTTTCATTTCAGCATGACACGCCTAAAAACGAATGCCCCGCCCCCTAATTATAGCAAGGCTCCGCCTCAATACAAAAAAAGTGTCCCAGATGTTTTTTTTGCAATGTTGGCAACTATGATCTAGGGTGACCACATTTCCAAACTACCATTCAGGGACAATTTTGCCAAGGACCGGGGGGGGGGGGGCGCTTGGTTGTGTTAAATGTAGTTTCGGGGTTGACGGGATTTCGGCGGCGAGTGGTTTGTCGGGTGAATGGCTGGTTATAGCACTTATATCATCCCAATACCATGCTTGGAGTTTATTTATATTATTACATTGTAATAATAGACCCCCTTCCCTAAGTATAGACCCCCTCCACTAACTATAGACCCCCTCACTCAGTACGGACCCCCCTCTCCACTAAGTATAGACCCCCCTCCCTCAGTACGGACCCCCCTCTCCACTAAGTTTAGGCCCCCTCCCTCAATAGGGACCCCCTCCACTAACTATAGACCCCCTCCCTCAGTATTGATCCCCTCCACTAACTATAGACCCCCTCCCTCAGTACGGACCCCCCTCTCCACTAAGTATAGACCCCCTCCCTCAGTACAGACCCCCCCTCCACTAAGTATATACCCCCTCAGTAAAGACCATGCTTTCTTGTACCTATAAAATATGCTTTGATTGCTTTGTCTGAGCCTAACTCAAAGCACTTCATTAAAATAGTCAGAGACTGCATAGCAGAGGTATGGACATAATACAGAAGATGGTCAGAGACTGCAGACATGATACAACAGATGGTCAGTAACTGCAGATATCAAACAAGAGATGGTCAGAGACTGCGGACATGATACAAGAGACATAATACAGGAGACATGCTCCAAGAGACTGCAGACATGCTCCAAGAGACTGCAGACATGCTCCAAGAGACTGTCAGAGACTACAGGCATGATACAAGAGATTGTCAGAGACTGCAGACATGATTCAGAAAATGGTCAGACTGCAGACATGATATAGGAGATGATCAGAGACTGCAGACATAGTACAGGAGATGGTCAGAGACTGCAGACATGATACAGAAAATGCTCAGAGACTGCAGACCTGATACAGAAATTGGTCCACCCGTAGCCTGCCACCAGATGCAGTGTGCCACTTTCCACCCGTAGCCTGCCACCAGATGCAGTGTGCCACTTTCCACCCGTAGCCTGCCACCAGATGCAGTGTGCCACTTTCCACCCGTAGCCTGCCACCAGATGCAGTGTGCTACTTTCCACCCGTAGCCTGCCACCAGATGCAGTGTGCCACTTGTCACCTATAGCCTGCCACCAGTTCGACACACCGGAGCCCCGGGAAAGTGAACACCCCTCCTGCCGCTGGCTGCTGATGTGACTCCTCTCATGCGGGGGTCAGGGTTGTCACATCTTCAGCTCTGAGGGGTTCATGCTGGGACCTGGGTCACATTCCCCAAAAGTGAAGAACTACAAGTCCCAGCATGAACCCCTGATATCTAAGGATGTGATCCCCCCCAAATTGAAGGACTACAGGTCCCAGCATGGACCCCTGATATCTAAGGATGTGATCCCCCCAAATTGAAGGACTACAGGTCCCAGCATGGACCCCTGATATCTAAGGATGTGATCCCCCCCAAATTGAAGGGATACAGGTCCCAACATGGACCCCTGAGAATTAAGGGTGTGAGCCCATAGATTTCACGTGCTAATGCTGGGACCTGTAGTTCTTCACTGATTAAGGGGGGGCATCTTCAGTTCTGGGGGGAGTTCATGCTGGAACCTGTAGTCTTTCACTTTTTTGGGGGAGGGGGGGGTCACATCCCAGCATGAACCTTGCCCTGATATCTAAGGATCTGTCCTCCTTCCATCCCTCCAAGGGTGTAATCTCATCTGTAAGTGTTCTCTCTTCTTCTGCTGACCCCTTATCTGCCTTCTGTCCTCTTATCAGTGCTAGCTCCAGGCTAACACACACTTGGAGCTCCTGTGAAGTGCTGACAGTTCAGCACAGAATGCTGGCTGCTTGGGGAGAGCTAACTGAGGATTTTAACCCCATCTGTCATGGTGAGTGCATTGGATTGTACTTGCGTTTCATTCATCTCTCCTTCTTGAACTTCTGCATGCTGCTGGTTGGAAGATGCAGGGAGGAGGTGGGTGGAGCTAATGAGTAGGCGCAGAGGAGGAAGTTAAATCTTCCTGCTCACGCGCTGTGCATGCTGGGGCTCTAGTCCTCTCCTCCTCATGTCGTCACTGGTTGCTACACGCCAAGCGGGCGGCAGAGCTAGCAACCATTTGGGCACTGAGCCAGCGGCTAATGGAAAAAGGGTCTTACCAGCCAGGGGTCCACCACAGGCTGTCAGTGAGTGACAGCAGCGATGTGAGGGATATTTTAGGGGGCATCAGATCGGTCCAGGGCCAGGGGGCTATTCCGGGACACTGTATTGTCCTGGAATGAAGGTGCCCGGGACCCGGGACAGACCTGCTAATACGTGGGCACCCTAAACATCATGCACAGCTCTCACTCTCACTCTGGTGAGAGTTTGCCAGGAAAGGAGGGGGGGTGAGTCCTAAGAGGGCCAATGAGAGCTGCAGAGCTAGAGGTGTGCCTGTGTGTGTAAATCCAGGAAGTGAACAGGCAGCAGCTTCAGCTGCCCACAGTTAAAATGGATGCAGCCAGACTTGGTGGAGGGAGATTTCTGCAGCATATTTGGCAAGTACAGAATCACAGTATATATAAAATATTATGCAAAGTGGTTGGAGGGAAGCTTTATAATGGCAAAGATGTTTTTATTACAAATATGTGAGCAGACTGCAGTTCCTCTTTAAGGAGAAGATTACCTTCTAATTGGTATGTGTTAATTGTTTTGAAGTACCCCATGCCCTAACCTCTCTTTTGTTGAAGTTATTCAAGCAATACATCTTGAAAATACATCTCCTAGACTGTGTTATTGGAGTTGGTGGGAATGGACTGGGGTTTGTGGTGGGTGGTGGTCAGCTTTTGTACTTTTAGGGAAGGACCAGTTTATACCGGCAGCCCCTACAAGGGTAGCGCTACATAATGATATTCATTAATAGTGACTGGTCAAACAGAAAATGTCAGTAGTGTTTTGAAAAATTGTATCCAAGGCCATTTTGGTGGTAATCCTTTCCATTTTATTATTTGTATTCTACTTTGCAGCGTATGCTTCATTCATTAGATTATCCATGGAAGTGAAATCTACATTGTGTTCAAGTCAAAGGTTAGTGTAATGTTGAGAAAAATAATCTTTATGTGACACTGCTATTCTTTTAAAATGGTTGTAAAGGCAGAAGGTTTTTTTTATCTTAATGCATTCTTTGCATTAAAGTGGTTGTAAACCCACTTTTTAAACAAAGCCCTACAGGTAAGCCTAGATTAAGGCTTACCTGTAGGTGCAAGAAATATCTCCTTAACCTACACGGTTAAGGAGATATTTGTATGTAAATGCGGCGACGCTGACGTCACCCCATTCACAAATTCGGCTAGGTCGCAACATTCGACGACGTAGCCAAATTCGACAGCTCACGCGCGCATGCGCGGAGTCACGTCTTCTCCGCTCCGGCCAATCACAGCGCCGGAGCGGCGCTGTGATTGGCTGCAGCGGCGATACCCGGAAGTAACATTCCGGCTATCGCCACAGCGATGGATGCGGCTAGAGGAGGGACACGGACGACTTCGGGGGCCCCGATCGAAGGTAAGTGGTACATAATGAGCTAGTATGCTAGTCATACTAGCTCATTATAGCTTTGTCTTGCAGGTTAGTCAAAAAAAAAAAAAAAAGATATAAGGGTTTACAACCACTTTAAAATAAAAAAACCTTCTGTGTGCAGCAGCCCCCGTCAGCCCCCCTAATATTTACCTGAGCCCCATCTTGATCCAACGATGTTGCATAAGAGGATCGGCTGTCCAGGCTCCCTCACCTCATTGGCTGAGACAGCACTGCGGCACCATTGGCTCCCACTGCTGTCAATCAAAGTGAGCGAGCCAATGAGGAGAGAGAGGGGGCCACAGAATGGACACACAGAGCAACAGCTTGGCTCAGGTGCCCCCATAGCAAGCTGCTTGCTGTGGGGGCACTCGGCAGAAGGGAGGGGCCAGAAGCATGGGCGGGGAACCCGAGAAGAAGAGGATCTGGGCTGCTTTGTACAAAACCATTACACAGAGCAGGTAAGTATAACATGTTTGTTATTTTTAAACAAAAAAAGTAGACTTTAGTATCACTTTAAGGCCTAAAGTAGTTGTAAACTGCCATTACTTGGTTAGAACTTTCATTACACTAAAGCCTCGTACACACGACCGGTTTTCTCGTCAAGAAACGACAAGAAAACTGTTGGGAGAGCACACACACCCCTCTTCCTTACCTTTGGCTCACTTGTAGGAAAAGGGGCACACCATGCCACATGCCCGTACCCTCCTGTGTGAAGAGGTTGAGCTGTGTAATGTACCTGGGTCTCTATGGTCAGGTTCTCCAGAGAATGGTTCCCGTCTTCACTGCAATAAAGACAAGTCTCTATTCTCCAATAACTCCAAGATCCACACCAATTGCAACTCCAACGTAGAGTTTATTTTTCTCTTATGCATAGTCATTTAAATAGGAAAGGTTGGAGGAAGATCAGGACAGCAAGAGGTGTTGGAGTAGTTCCAGGCACAAACGAATACTTATTCACTACCTATATCTTCAGGTAGTCTCAGCTCATCCGGATAGTCTCCTATCAAGCTTGACAAGAATCTCGTCGAGAAAAACAACGGGTTTTTTTACGACGAGATTCTCAGTCGTGTGTAAGAGGCTTAAGACCTGACAGAAACATCTAGATTACACATATATAACAATTCTATTGCACACTGGTTATTTTTATGTGGTTAAAATATATATATCGTATATACTCGAGTATAAGCCGAGTTTTTCATCACATTTTTTTGTGCTGAAAATGCCCCCCTCGGCTTATACTCGAGTCACCTTTTTTTGCGCCTGATCTCCCGGAGTTTGGGGACCCGGTACGGATCGGCCATAGGTCCCCTGGACCCCAAACTTGGCACACCTATAGAATCACTCTTCCTCTACAAATGTGCAAAGTTTCTTGTCTGGGGGACCTACGACTGGGGAGCACCGATTTTCAAACCCGGGCACCCCTTCCATAGACTCCCATGTTAAACGGTAATTTCTCCGGTGAATTTGGGGACCCAGTACCGGCCAGTCGTAGGTCTCCTGGACCCGAATCTTGGCACACATGTATCCCCATTTCCCCTCTATAAGTGTGCAAAGTTTTTTGTCTGGGGGACCTACGGCCGGGGAGCACTGATTTTTCAAAGCCGGGCACCCCTTCTATAGACTTCCATGTTAAACGTCAGTCTAGTCATGGGCACAGTGAGGCATGGACACAGTGAGGCATGCACATGGACACAGTGAGGCAAAGTGAGGCACAGTGAGGCATGCAGATGGACACCCTAGGCTTATACTCGAGTCAATAGGTTTTCCCAGTTTTTTGTGGTAAAATTAGGTGCCTTGGCTTATATTCGTGTCGGCCTATACTCGAGTATATACGGTATCTTTATACCTTTCATAAAATACTGAAAATATACCATTAAAGCGGAAGTAAACCCATCAATGTAACAGTTTAAAAAAACTGTTACATTCCCGGCATGCCGGAAATGCTAACTGTCCCATTGGTTGTGCTCTCAAGCAAACTGTCAAACCATCCAATGGCTGGTGTCATAACAGATCACATGTGCAGCACCGTGGCAGTTGAAGTTTAAACAGAGGCCAAGATGTCAGCTTCCTTAGCTGAAAACGATAGGAGGGTTTACTTCCACTTTAATACTACAGACAAAGTAAACACCAACTTGTAATTTATACTTTTTGCACACATGTCCTGGACAATGTGAGCCAAATTGCATACCAAATGTATTGTAGTGTATTTCACTAACATAATTTTATTAGGTGCTTGGTCAGCAAGGAGGGAGTCCACAACAGTAGTGCAATCATATATGCTAAGAACAGATGGCTACAACGTTTTTGCAGTAGGATAGTATTCATGTTTCTCTGAGACAGGTAGGCTCTGCACACTAAATATATATAGGTTAGCAGAAGCTGTACACATGCAAAGCTGAAGAGACAATATAGAATTTAAATACAGGAGAAACAATAGTAAAATGGATATTTTTTTGGTTGCTTAACTACTTGCCTACTGGGCACTTTCACCCCCTTCCTGCCCAGGCCAATTTTCAGCTTTCAGTACTGACGTACTTTTAATGACAATTGCGCAGTCATGCTACACTGCATAGGTTGGACTTGATGGACTTGTGTCTTTTTTCAACCTCACCTACTATGTAACTAGAACCTTCAGGGCCCCGATACAAGAAACCATGAAGGGCCCCCCTTGACCCCTGGACAGGGCCCTTTCCTCCGAGCCCAGAACAACAGGGCCCAGCCACAGGTGGGTGGCTGCATATAAAGGAACCAATTTCTCCATTTCCCCCTGCTTCTCCTCCTCTCCCCCCTGCTGGCATTCAGAGGCTGCGGCCTCGTACACACGGCCGAGAATCTCGTCAAGAACAAACACGTTGTTTTTCTTGACGAGATTCTTGGACAAGAAACTTGTCCCAGCCGAGTGTACAGACGTTCCATTCAAAGAACCCGCGGTTCTTTGAATGGAGCGAACGCGGTGACATCATCGACTACGACGAGCGTGCGCTCGTCACATTCGATGCCGTCGCCGCCATCTTGCTACACCCTACCTATGCCTAGGAAGCTACCGCGCATGTGTCAAAGTCATTTCGAGTATGCGCGGGTTTCCACGGCAACAGGTAAGTGTACACACACTCAGGTTTCTCGTCGAGAAACAGGCCGACGAGAAACCCGACGAGAAAATAGAGAGCAGGTTCTATTTACTCGGCCGTGTGTACGAGGCCTGCAGGAGGAAAATGGAGAGATCCGTAGCTCTATGCCAGTGTTTCTCAATTTTTTTCCAGTCAGGACACCCTTGAAGTATAAACCCTAGGTGAATGGGTCAGCACTGCAACCACCCTGCAACTGTGTGCATTGCATGCAGTTGCAGCATAGTGATGATGCATTTAGGGGTTAAAACAGGCGGTCAGGAGGCAACATATTGTCTCTTAGTTACCGGCTGTCAAATGCCTCTGAAAAGCGATCTGAGCATGGATCGCTTTTCAGAGGAACAACATTTTTTTTTTTACAATCAGTTCAAATTGTACACATACAGGGGGTCAGGATTAAACACGCATACATAAAATGTGCATACATACATGTAAACACACACACACACACACACATATATATATAAACACACACACATAATATACACACATATACTGTATATATACATACACACCCATATATATAAATGCACATATGCACACACATATAAACACACACACACATACCCTCATGGGCCCCCTGCAGCATGGGGCCCGCTCTCCATGGCAACCTCAGCGACCCCTATACTTCCAACACTTCTACACTGTACCCAAATACATTTTCTATCATTTATTTCACACAAATAGAGCTTTCTTTTGGTGGTATTTAATCACTACTGGGTTTTATTTTTTGCTAAAAAATAAGATCCTAAATTTTGAAAAAAAATAAAATAGGTGGCATTGATAGGTGGCACTGATGGGTGGCACTGAAGGGCACTAATAGGTGGCACTGAAGGACACAAATAGGTGGCACTGATGGGCGCTGATGGGTGGCACTGGTAGGTGACACTGATAGGCAGAACTGATGATGAGGTACTGATTGGCAGCACTAATAGGTGGCACTGGTAGGCATTGATAGGTGGCACTGGTGGGCATTGGTATGTGGCACTGGTGGGCACTGATAGGCAGCACTGGTGGGCACTGATAGGCAGCACTGGTGGGCACTGATAGGTGGTACTGGTGGGCACAGATGGGATGGCGGTTGCTCTCCATGTTTGGGAATAATGTCCCTCTGACAGAAGCCGATGATCAGCTTTTTTTTCTCCTCTTGCTGTCAGTGCGAGGAAAATAGCCGATTACCGGCTCTGTTTACATCATGTGATCAGCTGTCATTGGATGACAGCTGATCACATGGTAAGGGGCTCGCTGATCATAGTGCGCGCAGAGCGCGCCCCGCAGGGCAAGCGCAGGCAGCTCATGCACGGGAGCACAAACATGGACGCCCTCCCGCCAATTTAGGTCCACGTTGTAGCTGTCTTTCGGCTATAGCGTCGGCACTAAGTGGTTACTAAGTGGTTAAAGGGTAACTCCACTTTTGTGGGGAAAAATAAATAGCAAATACAAAAAGAAAATAATATAGAATATACCATTGCTAAATACGCCATATTGAAATTCAATGTTATTAAAAATTGCCTTTCCTTTTCAATCTGCAGTGTTGTAATTTTCTGTAAAATTCTATAAAATATGGCAACCTGGAGGCTTTCTGTACACAGTAATGCCACGTACACACGATCGGAATTTCCGACAACAAAACCGTGGATTTTTTTCCGACGGATGTTGGCTCAAACTTGTCTTGCATACACACGGTCACACAAATGTTGCTCGGACGTTCCAAACGTCAAGAACGCGGTGACGTACAACACTATGACGAGAAAAATTAAGTACAATGATTCCAAGCATGCGTCGAATTGATTCCGAGCATGCGTAGAATTTTTGTGCGTCGGAATTGGCTACACACGATCGGAATTTCCGAGAACAACTTTTGTTGTCGGAAAAATTGAGAACCAGCTCTCAAACATTTGTTGTCGGAAATTCCGACAGCAAATGTCCGATGGAGCATACACACGTTCGGATTTTCCGACAACAAGCTCACATCGAACATTTGTTGTAATTCCGACCGTGTATGCGGCATTAGTGTATTGCTTTCCGCAGAGGTCTGCAGTAACATACAGGTCAGATTTTAGAAATCCTCTACAACAAAAAATTCATTTTTGGCAAGATATTTCCAAAGGCTCCTTTTATATGAAGGGTCCGGACAGGTCCGCCTGTCAGTTTTTCAGGCGGACCTTATTGAATGATCTATTCACCTCTATGGCCCAGTAGGTCTAAATGAACTTATGTCCATTTACACCTGCCTACTTCTGGACCGATCCAATACGCTAAAAAAAACAGAAGGGGATCTGTCCTCGCCTAGGCAAATCCGAGCAGAGGGCAGTTAACTCCCGGCCACCCGTAGAGCAGAGTGGGCTTTGTCCATGTCTGCTTTGCAAAAACTGAGCATACACAGATGGCTCATCTGTCTGCTCTGCTCTGATCAGCAGGGGATCGGTGGACAGATCCCAATCACACATGCTTCTGAGATTCCCCAAGTAATGCTGTAGGCTGGAATTTTTGCACAGTTACCTTTCCTGCTGCTAACACACATGCACCAGGCACACAATTCAGGGAAGCCTGCCACCACTAGCAGTTCATAGTTAGTGTGTGTGTGAGATACCACTGGACCAATGGAAGTGGGATATTGGTGTAACACCCTCCCAGTTAGACTGGGAGTTGATTGGAATAAGTTTCTGAAACTTAGAGAGGGATATTTACAAATGACTAGCCTGAATATTGAGCAGGGCCTAGCCAATCCCTGGAGAGGTGTGCCCAGATGGTGGCTGGGATGCTGTTAAATAGTCTGGAGGCCTGAGGAGATTGTCTTTTCCCTCCTGCTGGAATGGATCTGTGAGTTGTGAGAAGAGGGGGGCTGCTTACCCCTGGACGCCTTGAACTGGATACTGTACTACTTTACAAGAGGCTGCACAAATTGACTGATTTATGTCCGGATACTTTGAGTAGAGTCTCATATTTGTGCTAAAGTTATGTAGCGCCCTGCCCCTGATGATTGGGGCGCTATTGTAAATTTAGGGGGTGTCTGAGCCAATAGTTGGGCTCAGACTTGTGTAATTATATTCAAATTGCCTCTGTCTGGATTATGGTGGTGCCTGGTAGCATTTTCCTCTGTTGCCTGAAGGTGGTGATACCACCTCAGGCCCATGTTGGAACACAGGCAGGTGTATTGGTGTCCCTTCTCGGCAGCGGTTCAGTGGGAGTGGTGCCCCACTGTGCATGCTGGGGAGGGATACTTAAGGGGCAGACGCCATTGTGCGGGGTGTAGTTTGCCTCGTGGCCCTCCTGGCACGAGGTATGTGTTTGTGTTCTCAGCCCGGGGCCACGTTGGCCCGAGGCTGCATCTCTAGCGAGTAGGCCCAGTTATGATGACTGGGGCCTACAATCCTAAAGGGGATCCCAAGCTGTCCACCAAGAGGGAGGAAACTGCTTAACGTAAGGAAACCGGGGGAGGACCTGCCCTGGAGGAGACCAGCAAAGTGCTAATGTCTCGGGATAGGCCTGGTGACTTCGTTAAGAAGGGGTCCACTACTTTAAAATCCCAGTAGTTTGCCGGATCGGCTTAAAGGTTCTTTTACTGCACGGCTGGAAGTTCAGGACTGAAATCCTGTGGCAGAGGATTCCTGGCTATCCACAATTGTTCTCAAACGGTCGGTGGCAGAGACTGTTCTCATACTGGTTCGTGCATCATCTCGGCTGCTAGGCCAGGTGAGAGGGGTCTATCCGGGTGAGCAATACCCACACAAAAGTGAGAGTGGTGAATGACTTTAGACATTTTTGTGTGTTCTGCAATGGGTACCTGAACTTCCCCTATCTTCCCATACCTTCTACTTTCTATACAAGTTACTGCAGCAAAGATAAAACTCAACAGTTGAAGGTTTTACATCTTGTGTGGACATTGCAGTTTCTACAGACTTTCTTCCCCTGACAACGAACTTAGAGGTAACGTGCAAAGTCCAAAATCTAAACCAGCGGCCCGCTACGGGGGTATTGCTACAGTTACTTCATGGTCCCCAGACGTGAACCCATAGACTGTTCCATTCTACCTGTACTTGTGCTACTGTTACTGAGTGAGAAGCGTTCTCTGCTAAAAATACCTGATGTTTTGGAGTATCCCACATCACCCCAAATCCCCTCTTGTTACAAGTTTCTACATGCAAATGTAGCAATACCCCTGAAGGGGGCGCTGGTTTAAGATTTGGGTCTGCTGTTACCTTACTGTTCACCACGTCCATCCTAGGGGTCTTCCTTGAAGAGTTTCTCACAAAATGTCTGCATCAAACACTAAAGCCTCATACACACGACCGAGTTTCTCGGCAAGAACCAGCAAGAAACTTACTGGCAGAGCTTTCTTGCCGAGTAAATCGGTCGTGTGTACGCGGCTATCATGTTTCTCGTCAAGAAACTCGACAAGAATCTCGACGAGAAAAATAGAGAACCTGCTCTCTATTTTCTCGTTGAGATTCTTGTCAGCATGTTTCTCGACGAGAAAAGTGTGTGTGTGTGTACACTTACCTGTCATTCGGGTAGCCCACGCATGCTCGAAATGACTTTGACGCATGCGCGGTAGCTCCCTAAGCATAGGTAGGGTGTAGCAAGATGGCGGCGACGGCATGGAATGTGACGAGCGCACGCTCGTCGTAGTCGATTACGTCACCAAGTTCGCTCGATTCAAAGAACCGCGGGTTCTTTGAAAGGAGCGTGTGTACACTCGGCCCGGACAAGTTTCTTGTCCAAGAATCTCGTCAAGAAAAACAACGTGTTTTTTCTTGACGAGATTCTCGGCCGTGTGTACGAGGCCTTAGTCTCTTTTTCTCAAGGGTTTTATTAAAGAACTTCCAGACAGAGGGATGGAGGGTTAGGGGAGATTCAGGTACCTTGCTTGCGG
Source organism: Rana muscosa (assembly GCA_029206835.1). NCBI lineage: Eukaryota > Metazoa > Chordata > Amphibia > Anura > Ranidae > Rana > Rana muscosa. The sequence continues at coordinate 237,526,658 of CM055120.1, forward strand.
ATCATGGGTATTTTCCTAATCCAGAGGACAAACAGCTTCCACACTGGATATAGCCACCACCGGATAGGCCTCTCTCACTGACCTAGCAGCCGGGGCGAGCTCATTCAAAAGTCTCTGCCACAGACTTGGGTAATCACACACTTGGTAAAGTTCTGAACACATAGCACACAGTACCAGGATCTTTCAGCCAGGCCGGCAGCACTGTGAGGTAAATTTTCATCCAGATGCGTCCTCCAATTGAGTCCTCAATTGCTTGGTCCCTTCCCGCAGGCAAGGCGACACAGGACCATCCCCGGATCAGCAGGCCCCAGAAACTCCTGGGCCTACTCTCAGTAACGGAGCCTCGGGGATCTGCAGGCCCCGAGGCATAAAACTGCTAACACATCCCTGAGGCCAAGAGGGCTGTCAGATCAGGATCGGAAGACCCCAAGAAAACGGTGTCTGCTCCTTAAATACCCTCTCCCATAATGCACAGCGGGTCACCACTCCCACTGTGCCGCTCTCGGGCAAGAGGTTCCCAATACATCCAGCCTGCTGCATTTCCATCCCTGACCTGTGGTGACAGCGACACCCACAGTCAGGTGGAAAATGTGCAGCCCAGCCAAACTGGAACAGGGACCAATAATGGTACAATCATTCTGAGCTAAACGACAGCTCAGACAACTAAATTTACACTAGTGCCTACCCAATAGGAGCAGAGTGCTACACACTTCCCCCACCGCAACAGACGATGTCCTCATCGTCGAGAAAAACTTGACTCTCACTACTGAGTCAAAACCTGAATCTCAAAAACTTGGATGGGGAAGGGAAAGGGTGAGGTAGCAAAGAAATACAAATTTAACATGTACATACAGTAAAGTCATATTAAAGTGGTTGTAAACCCACTTTTTAAACAAAGACCTACAGGTAAGCCTAGATTAAGGCTTACCTGTAGGTGCATGAAATATCTCCTTAACCTACACGGTTAAGGAGATATTTGTATGTAAATGCGGCGACGCTGACATCACCCCATTCACAAATTCGGCTAGGTAGCAACATTCGACGACGTAGCCGAATTCGACAGCTCACGCGCGCATGCGCGGAGTCACGTCTTCGCCGCTCTGGCCAATCACAGCGCCGGAGCGGCGCTGTGATTGGCTGCAGCCGCGATACCCGGAAGTAACATTCCGGCTATCGCCGCAGCGATGGATGCGGCTAGAGGAGGGACACGGACGACTTTGGGGGCCCCGATCGAAGGTAAGTGGTACATATTGAGCTAGTATGCTAGTCATACTAGCTCATTATAGCTTTGTCTTGCAGGTTGGTAAAAAAAAAAAAAAGATAAAAGGGTTTACAACCACTTTAACGTATATTACAATACCTATCTTTCTATCTAAACCACCCATTCTCCAGTAGTTTGACAGAAGATCCATGTACCTAAAAGACAAAACAAAACAGACACAGGCAATAATATAAAACGCTGTACAATAGGAAGCAAAGCCTCACTTCCAAAGAAATGAGCCTTTCTTTCCCCATATCTATTCTTGTGTGTGGTTAACTAGGTGTAAAAGAAACAAAGTGTCACAATGGTACTGATGTGAGCCCACAGGCGAGCAGGTGACACGGGATCCCCCAGGGCGTAAAATCTAAGGGCCCGCTGGTATTCTGCCAGGGACCCCCTCACAACTGTTTGGGCTTAGCTGCGTGCTGACCCCAGGTCACGACCCCCAGGTTCACCCTGCTCGCGAGGAGAGTACCAGAAGACACTGTTAGACCCGGATGGATAGATGGATGAAGCAAAGAAAGCCGTATAGCAAGCCAAGGTCAGGGCGGGCTGCAGACAACGTAATCAGGAGAACTAACCGATACGGTACACAAGAGATCAGTTCACGAGAAGTCAGGTAAGCAGGTTACAGGAAGGGTGCTCAGAAACAAGTGTTGCTCAAGCAACCAGAAACTGGTCTGAGTGGAATTTAAATAGCGAGGCACATGGGGGGCTGTACAGGAAGTAGCATGAAGGAAGGATATATTAAGCAACAGGTGAAGCCGGCGACACCCATAGCTGCAGAGTGCAGCCAGAGCTGAACACAAGCTTGTGGAACAACAGGTGCCAGCCGACCTACAGCAGTAAAGGTAAGACACAGATCAGCTCCGCAGGTGATCTGTGACAGTACCCCCCCGCTTACGAGGTCCCCCTACACGTCTGGGGGCTGGCTTGGAGGGAAATTTCCGATGAAATCTGGTCACCAAGCGTGGGGCTGAGACATCTGCAGCAGGAACCCAAGACCTGTCCTCCGGGCTGTAGCCCTTCCAATCAATCAGATAGAGTAGCTTCCCTCGGGAGTATTTGGAGTCCAATATTTCTTTAATCTCATACTGATCCGTGGTATCAGCCACAGGAGCGGTGCGAGAAGAAAGGCGAGAGAAGCGATTGAGGACCAGTGGCCTAAGCAGGAAGATATGGAAGGCATTGGGGATCCTGAGATGAGAGGGCAGACGGAGCTTGAAAGCAACTGGATTGATCTGATGGAGAATGGGAAAGGGACCAATGAAGCGAGGGGCAAATTTCATTGAGGGCAGCCGGAGACGGTAGAGAGCCAGACTCTATCGCCAGGTAGGAACTTAGGAGCTGGACGGCGATGACGATTTCCTGCCGTTTTATGCCTGGAAGCAGCCAGATGAAGATTCTTAGAGACTTCTGCCCAGATTGAGTTGAAGGTCCTTTGGGTTACAGCTGCTGCTGGTACAAGGGGAGAAATGGGAACAGGGAAGGGAACAGATGGATACTGCCCGTAAACAGCGAAGAAGGGAGATTTTCCAGAACTGGCTTTGGAGTGTTGGTTTAAGGCAAACTCTGCCCAGGGCAAAAGGTCCACCCAGTCATCTTGGTGGGCTGAGATGAAGGCACGGAGAAAATGTTCTACGTTTTGATTGACGCGTTCCGTTTGCCCATTGGACTGGGGATGAAAGGCAGAAGAAAAATCCAATTTATTCCCAAAGTATTTGGCCAAGGCTCTCCAAAACCGAGCAGTAAATTGAACTTCTCTGTCAGAGACGATATGTGAAGGCATCCCATGAAGACGAAAGATCTCCTTAATGAAAGTTGTGGCAAGACTGGGAGCAGAAGGTAGGCCTGGGAGAGGGATCAAGTGACACATTTTGGAGAACCGATTCACCACTACCCAGATGACTGTAGAACCTGTTGAGGGGGGCAGATCCAAGATAAAATCCATGAAAATACAGTGATAAGGTATATTGGGAACTGGTAATGGCAGAAGCAACCCAGCTGGGGCAGAAACAAGTGTTGCTTAAGCAACCAGAAACTGGTCTGGGAGAGGGCTCAAGTGACACATTTTGGAGAACCGATTCACCACTACCCAGATGACTGTAGAACCTGTTGAGGGGGGCAGATCCAAGATAAAATCCATGGAAATACAGCGCCATGGTATATTGGGAACTCTTAAGGGCAGAAGAAACCCAGCTGGGACAGACATGGAAGACTTGGATAGTACACAAACCGTACAAGCTTGAACGTACTCTTTGACATCCTTATGAAGAGAGGGCCACCAGTAATGACGCTGAAGAAGGTCACAAGTACGAGGTATACCAGGATGTCCAGAGAACTCAGGGTCATGGGCCCACGCAAGAAGTTTGGGACGAAGTGCGGGAACTACAAAAGTTTTACCTGGGGGAGGCTGCATAGACCGGAGCTGAGTAGTGGCTAGAATTCGATGCGGAGGGATGATGGGACCAGGATCTAGGTGATTCTCAGAATCATTGACATCGAATGACCTGGACAAGGCATCGGCACAAAGGTTTTTGGCACCAGGACGAAAGGTAATGTTGAAGTTGAAGCGGGCGAAAAAGAGGGCCCAGCGAGCTTGGCGTGGGTTCAAGCGTTTTGCGGATTGTAAATACTGCAGGTTTTTATGATCAGTATAGATGGTGATGCAATGGGGAGAACCCTCTAGTACAGTGGTTCTCAACTCCTGTCCTCAGGACCCACTAACAGGCCAGATTTTAAGTATTACCTTGGTGAGATGCAGACTAGAATACTGCAATCCCTGAGCAGCAAATTATATCACCTGTGATGCATTTCAGTTATCTTGCAAACCTGGCCTGTTGGTGGGCCCTGAGGACTGGAGTTGAGAACCACTGCTCTAGTAGATGTCGCCATTCTTGAAGAGCTAGTTTAATAGCCAGTAGAGTTGAGCGGACACCTGGATGTTCGGGTTCGATGGGTTCGGCCGAACTTCGCAAAAAAGTTTGAGTTCGGGACTCGAACTTGACCCCGAACCCGAACCCCATTGAAGTCAATGGGGACCAGAACTTTTAAGGACTAAAATGGCTCTAAAAGGGTAATGGAAAGGGCTAGAGGTCTGCAAATGGCAGCAAAATGTTGTTAATTGCATGGCAAGTGCTCTGCAAACAAATGTGGATAGGGAAATAACTTAAAATAACATAAAATACATCAAAATAAAAAATAATAATCTTGACCTAGGAGGACGAGGTCCATATGGAGTAGGAGGTTGAGGTGTCGGTGGATGTAGCAGTGTAGGTGGAAGCGGCGGTGGAGGAGGACGAGGTAGCCAACACTGGTTTTTTTTTTTTTTTTAACCACTTCACCACTTAAGCCCCGGACCATTTGGTAGCTAAAGGACCAGAGGTGAATTCAGAATTTTGCACTGCGCTGCTTTAACTGTAAATTGTGCGGACATGCAATGTTGTACCCAAACAAAATTTGCGTCCTTTTCTTCCCACAAATAGAGCTTTCTTTTAATGGTATTTGATTGCCTCTGCGATTTTTATTTTTTGCGATATAAACGGAAAAAGACCGAAAATTTTGAAAAAAAATGATATTTTCTACTTTTTGTTATAAGAAAAATCTAATAAACTCAATTTTAGTCATACATTTAGGCCAAAATGTATTCAGCCACATGTCTTTAGTAAAAAAAATGTCAATAAGCGTATATTTATCAGTTTGCGCAAAAGTTATAGCGTTTACAAACTAGGGTACATTTTCTGGAATTTACACAGCTTTTAATTTATGACTGCCTATCTCATTTCTTGAGGTGCTAAAATGACAGGGCAGTACAAAACCCCCCCAAATGATCCCATTTTAGAAAGTAGACACCCCAAGGAAATTGCTGAGAGGCATGTTGAGCCCATTGAATATTTTTTTTTGTCCCAAGTGATTGAATAATGACAAAAAAAAAAAATTACAAAAAGTTGTCACTAAATGATATATTGCTCACACATGCCATGGTTATATGTGGAATTGCACCCCAAAATACATTCTGCTGCTTCTCCTGAGTACGGGGATACCACATGTGTGGGACTTTTTAGGAGCCTAGCCACGTACGGGACCCCGGAAATCAAGCACCGCCTTCAGGATTTCTAAGGGCGCAAATTTTTGATTTCACTCCTCACTACCTATCACAGTTTTGAAGGCCATAAAATGCCAAAATAGCACAAACCCCCCCCCCAAATGACCCCATTTTAGAAAGTAGACACCCCAAGGAAATTGCTGAGAGGCCTGTTGAGCCCATTGAATATTTTTTTTTTTGTCCCAAGTGATTGAATAATGACAAAAAAAAAAAAAAAATTACAAAAAGTTGTCACTAAATGATATATTGCTCACACATGCCATGGTTATATGTGGAATTGCACCCCAAAATACATTCTGCTGCTTCTCCTGAGTACGGGGATACCACATGTGTGGGACTTTTTAGGAGCCTAGCCACGTACGGGACCCCGGAAACCAAGCACCGCCTCCAGGATTTCTAAGGGCGCAAATTTTTGATTTCACTCCTCACTACCTATCACAGTTTTGAAGGCCATAAAATGCCAAAATAGCACAAAACCCCCCCAAATGACCCCATTTTGGAAAGTAGACACCCCAAGCTGTTTGCTGAGAGGCACGGTGGGTATTTTACAGCTCTCATTTGCTTTTGAAAATGAAGAAAGAACATTTTTTTTTTTTTTCTTTTTTTTTCAATTTTCAAAACTTTGTGACAAAAAGCGAGATCTGCAAAATACTCACAATACCTCTCAGCAAATAGCTTGGGGTGTCTACTTTCCAAAATGGGGTCATTTGGGGGGGTTTTGTGCCATCTGGGCATTCCATGGCCTCCGAAACTGTGATAGGCAGTGAGAAGTGAAATCAAAAATTGACACCCTTAGAAAGCCTGAAGGCGGTGCTTGGTTTTTGGGGTCCCGTACGCGGCTAGGCTCCCAAAAAGTCTCACACATGTGGTATCCCCGTACTCAGGAGAAGCAACAGAATGTATTTTGGGGTGTAATTCCACATATGCCCATGGCATGTTTGAGCAATATATCATTTAGTGACAACTTTGTGCAAAAAAATAAAAAAATAAAAATAATTTTATTTTTTCCGCAACTTGTGTCAACATATAAAATATTCCATGGACTCGACATGCCTCTCAGTATATAGCTTGGGGTGTCTACTTTCCAAAATGGGGTCATTTGGGGGGGTTTTGAACTGTTCTGGCATTTTATACACAACATTAGGAAGCTTACATCCACTCTTCTAACCACTTGAAGACAAAGCCCTTTTTGACACTTTTTGTTTACATGAAAACATTTTTTTTTTTGCAAGAAAATCATGTGGAACCCCCAAACATTATATATATTTTTAAAGCAAAGGCCCTACAGAATAAAATGGTGGGTGTTGCAATTTTTTTTCTACACAGTATTTGCGCAGCGATTTTTCAAACGCATTTTTTGGGGAAAAAATACACTTTTTTTAATTTTAATGCACTAAAACACACTATATTGCCCAAATGTTTGATGAAATAAAAAAGATGATCTTAGGCCGAGTACATAGATACCAAACACGACATGCTTTAAAATTTCGCACAAACGCGCATTGGCGACAAACTACATACATTTTTAAAAGCATTTACAGGTTACCCCGTTAGATTTACAGAGGAGGTCTACTGCTAAAATTACTGCCCTCAATCTGACCTTCGCGGTGATACCTCACATGCATGGTGCAATTGCTGTTTACATATGACGCCAGACCGACGCTTGTGTTCGCCATTGGGCAAGAGCAGGGCAGGACAGGGGTGCTTTTTTTTTTTTTTTTTTATTATTAATTTTGCTTTTTTATTTTATTTTTAAACTGTTGCTTCCATATTTATTTATTTTTATCACTTTTATTGTTATCTCAGGGAATGTAAATATCCCCTATGATAGCAATAGGTAATGACAGGTACTCTTTTTTGAAAAAACTGGGGTCTATTGGACCCTAGATCTTTCCTCTGCCCTCAAAGCATCTGACCACACCAAGATCGGTGTGATAAAATGCTTTCCCAATTTCCCAATGGCGCTTTTTATATCCGGGGGGGGGGACATTCCCTCCCACTGCTTGTAAAAGCAGTCCAGAGGCTAATTAGCCACTAGGACTGCTTTTACATGAAAGCCGGCCGCTGGCTGAAAAGAATGATACCAAGATGATACCTAAACCCGCAGGCATCATTCTGGTATAAACATTCAAAGTCTAGCAAAATACCAGTACGTTGCTGGTCCTTGTTGGACATGTATTGTAATCTTTTTTTTCATGCAGCCTGTTGGCTGAACGAAAAAAAAAGATTGATCGGTGGGTATGCCCACCATTAGAATACCGCCCTTCATCCACCCACTTCTAATGATGGGCATACATGCACCATTTATATATGCCGAAGCATGGGGGCATCTTCTCGCAAAAGTTATGCCGCGTACACATGGTCAGACTTTTCCACGGGCAGGCCTCCGTCGGAATTTCGACCGTATATACGCGGCATTAGGAGCAAAATCGCTCCTCCGCTCCTGCTGCCCCAATGCTTCGGCATATATGCTTTTTTTTTTTAACTGTGGTGGTGAAATTACCTCCTACAGCACTGGAGTCGCAGGGATCAGGCCTGTCTCTGCGAACGCTGCAGTTATGTGTGTTGTGTTTTGCAAGTGACAGTGATCGATCGATACGGCACTTCGGTGGCCTGGGCTGGACGGAGGGGCAAAACGCAGGTGCTAGCAGGTATCTGGGCTGATCCCGCTAACACTGCGTTTTTGGGAACCCTAAACTGCTGGGGACGCTAGTATAGATCTGATCAGATCAGATATTGAGCTGATCAGATACTATACCACTAAGGGGGGTGTATGCTTCACGTGTGGGTGTTAGCGCTACTGGCACTAACCTGACGCTGCCTGGGGTGTGACGCAGACCCTCTCTGACGCTAAAACCTAACTGATATCACCCGCCGGGCGATCAGGGGGTTAAACCTTTATTGGGTTATATACGGCGGGTGCCCTGACACTATAAAAAGCAAACTAACTAACCAGCGTCACCCGTAACACTTATATGATGATCACTGGTGAAAGGGTTAACTAGGGGCAATTAGGGGGTTAAAACCTTTATTAGGTAATATATGGGGGTACCTGACGCTATATAAAAACCTGACGGCGAACCTAAAAAAAAATTACTGGCTACCTATCGGCATCACCGACACTAAGACAACGATCATAAAAACGATTGATTAGCGACAGTGGTGATAGGGGGTGAAAGGGTTACCTGGGGGGCGATCAGGGGGTTAAACCTTTATTAGATAATATATGGGGGTACCTGACGCTATAAAAACCTGCGGCAAACCTAAAAAAAATTACTGGCTACCGATCAGCATCACCGACGCTAAGACATCGATCAGAAAAATGATCGCATAGTGACGGCGGTGCTAGGGGGTGAAAGGGTTACCTGGGGGGTGATCAAGGGGGTTACACCTTTATTAGGTAATATATGGGGGTACCCGACGCTATAAAAACCTGCGGCGAACCTAAAAAAAATTACTGGCTACCGATCAGCATCGCCGACGCTAAGACATCGATCAGAAAAATTATCGCTTAGTGACAGTGGTGATAGGGGGTGAAAGGGTTACCTGGGGGGGCGATCAAGGGGGTTAAACCTTTATTAGGTAATATATGGGGGTACCCGACGCTATAAAAACCTGCGGCGAACCTAAAAAAAATTACTGGCTACCGATCAGCATCACCGACGCTAAGACATCGATCAGAAAAATGATTGCTTAGTGACAGTGGTGATAGGGGGTGAAAGGGTTATCTGGGGGTGATCAGGGGGTTAAACCTTTATTAGGGGGGGTTAGGGGGCTACACTGGACCTAAAACTAAATGTACTGACACTTTTACAGTCACAAATGTCACTGATTGCAGTGATCACTAAATAAATGGTCACTGCAATCAGTGACACTGTGACTGGGGGCTGGGGGGGCTGGGGGGTGATCTGGGGGTGTCTGGGGGGGCCTGGGGGGGCGATTTATGTGCCTATGTGTCCTGGTGTCAGTGTGCTGTTTTGTGTACTAACCTGGCATCTTCTCCTGTACGGCGCTCGGTATATGTGAGCGCCCCAGGAGAGATGACATCACTTCCTCCTTCCTGGCAGGCAGGGGAAGCTCTCTCATTCGCCGGGAGCGATCGAGAGGGGGTGGCCGGAATCGAACGGCCGTCCCCTCATGCCGGATCGCTCCCGAAGGTAAAACGACCGCTCACTGTAAAGAAGGGGGGTCCGATCGGACCCCCCAACTATACAAAGGCAATCACGTACATATACGTGATTCTGCCTGTCGGTGCCATTCTGCTGACGTATATTTACAGTGGGCGGTCGTTAAGTGGTTAAGCCCCGGACCATTTTGTAGCTAAAGGACCAGAGGTGTTTTCACAATTTTGCACTGCGCTGCTTTAACTGTAAATTGTGCGGACATGCAATGTTGTACCCAAACGAAATTTGCGTCCTGTTCTTCCCACAAATAGAGATTTCTTTTAATGGTATTTGATTGCCCCTGCGATTTTTATTTTTTGCGATATAAACGGAAAAAGACCGAAAATTTTTAAAAAAACTGATATTTTCTACTTTTTGTTATAAGAAAAATCGAATAAACTCAATTTTAGTCATACATTTAGGCCAAAATATATTCAGCCACATGTCTTTAGTAAAAAAAAATGTCAATAAGCGTATATTTATTGGTTTGCGCAAAAGTTATAGCGTCTATAAACTAGGGTACATTTTCTGGAATTTACACAGCTTTAAATTTATGACTGCCTATCTCATTTCTTGAGGTGCTAAAATGGCAGGGCAGTACAAAACCCCCCCAAATGACCCCATTTTGGAAAGTAGACACCCCAAGGAAATTGCTGAGAGGCATGTTGAGCCCATTGAATATTTTTTTTTTGTCCCAAGTGATTAAATAATGACAAAAAAAAAATAAAAAATTACAAAAAGCTGTCACTAAATGATATATTGCTCACACATGCCATGGTTATATGTGGAATTGCACCCCATAATACATTCTGCTGCTTCTCCTGAGTACGGGGATACCACATGTGTGGGACTTTTTAGGAGCCTAGTCACGTACGGGACCCCGGAAACCAAGCACCGCCTTCACGATTTCAAAGGGCGCAAATTTTTGATTTCACTCCTCACTACCTATCAGTTTCGAAGGCCATAAAATGCCAAAATAGCACAAAACCCCCCCAAATGACCCCATTTTGGAAAGTAGACACCCCAAGCTAATTACTGAGAGGCATGTTGAGTCCATGGAATATTTTATATTTTGCCACAAGTTGCGGGAATATGACAAACTTTTTTTATTGCACAAAGTTGTCACTAAATGATATATTGCTCACACATGCCATGGGCATATGTGAAATTACACCCCAAAATACATTCTGCTGCTTCTCCTGAGTACGGGGATACCACATGTGTGGGACTTTTTGGGAGCCTAGCCGCGTACGGGACCCCAAAAACCAAGCACCGCCTTCAAGATTTCTAAGGGCATACATTTTTGATTTAACTCCTCACTACCTATCACAGTTTTGAAGGCCATAAAATGCCAAGATGGCACAAACCCCCCCCCAAATGACCCCATTTTGGAAAGTAGACACCCCAAGCTATTTGCTGAGAGGCATGTTGAGCCCATTGAATATTTTTTTTGTCCCAAATGATTGAATAATGGCAAAAAGAAAAAAAAAATGTACAAAAAGTTGTCACTAAATGATATATTGCTCACACATGCCATGGTTATATGTGGAATTGCACCCCAAAATACATTCTGCTGCTTCTCCTGAGTACGGAGATACCACATGTGTGGGACTTTTTGAGAGCCTAGCCGCGTACGGGGCCCCAAAAACCAAGCACCGCCTTCAGGATTTCTAAGGGCGTAAATTTTTGATTTCACTCCTCACTACCTATCACAGTTTTGAAGGCCATAAAATGCCAAGATAGCACAAAACCCCCATAAATGACCCCATTTTGGAAAGTAGACACCCCAAGCTATTTTCTGAGAGGCATGGTGAGTATTTTACAGCTCTCATTTGTTTTTGAAAATTAAGAAAGACATTTATTTATTTTATTTAATTTTTTTTTCAATTTTCAAAACTTTGTGACAAAAAGCGAGATCTGCAAAATACTCAACATACCGCTCAGCAAATAGCTTGGCTAGGCTCCCAAAATGTCTCACACATGTGGTATCCCCGTACTCAGGAGAAGCAACAGAATGTATTTTGGGGTGCAATTCCACATATAACCATGACATGTTTGAGCAATATATCATTAAGTAACAACTTTTTATACATTTTTTTTTGTCATTATTCAATCACTTGGGACAAAAAAAAAATATTCAATGGGCTCAACATGCCTCTCAGCAAATAGCTTGAGGTGTCTACTGTTGTGGAATTCCAGGCTGCTGTTTACAGAGCACACAGCCTATAATTCCTGTGCTATCTAAGCACACATCAGATTTCATCTTTTTGCAATAATGCTATCTTTAGCCTAAGTTTGCTAAAATCCACTCACCGTTCATTCCATCATTCATCCAAGAAAGGCAGCACCACAAAAGCTTATCTTCTTATCAGGCCATTCCAGCAAAGACTGACTAGCCGACGCCTAATCATAGGCTTTTATTAAACTCAAAAGATCTCACACAGGAGGTGATTGGCTGCAGCAACCAATCCCCTCCCCCATGGGCGGGAACCTCACAGGATGTTCCCTCCTCACAGGAAAATGACAATACCTGGACATTCCTTCCAACAGGAGATGTCATACATGAATACAATAACGTAGGATGGCTAAAGTTACCGTTGATAGGAATTCTTATTCTGCGCTATTCCATAGAATAACGCATATTAAGATTATACTATTATTGAATAGGGGAGGGAGGCTATCTGCAGATGCGCGCTACGAATTCCAACCAATGTTGATCAGACATAGCAGAGACAAGAGCGCCCATCCGCCTATAACCAATAATGTCATTGCAGAGCGAGCATATCCCCTCCTTAACGATCGTCCATGCTAATGCACAGAGGGCCCCCATTGGCGGACATATCCGCACCCTGCAAACATCACACTCCAACCTCAAAACGTTTTCCCCTATCAGACGGGATTCAACCAGCCTCAGACTACCCCAATCAGCTCTTTTAGAGCGGGTTGCGGAAGTACTAACACTGGGTGACACTATGACAATACATATTAAATACATCTCCATAAAAATCTCCACAACAGTCCTCCCTTTTTTGTCATATGCACCCCATGTGTCCCTCGATGAGAGTTGATATGCTTCTTACACCTGGAAATGAATCAGTTCTTAGTCCATAAAAAGGAAAACACGGCTTGACATGTAGACTCTACTCTTCAGGAGCATGACTTATAAAGGAGGACACGACATGGTGAGCTCTAGTAATCGCTGATCCGTCTGTGATTCTCTGTCTTGTATGTGGGTCCGGCTTCGGGGCGTCTCATCAAGGAAACTCTGGTCATGCGTCAAATCAGGCAACAGGAGCCTCTCGTCACGACATAGAAAGAATAGAAATAAAAACGACATGAGTATATACATTCCCACTTCCTTTAACCACGATCCGCTGTAAAATAAAAAATTAGATCCCCAAAGATTCCCAGACCCTTAAAAAGGACTCCCAACCTTCACTTAGCTACAGCTCTGGCTTCAACAATTACATGAAGAACCCTATCCTTAACGGATGAGACTTGTTCAATCGTATCCCAAGCCCGAGCCCCCCCCCACCTTGTACATGCAGGACCCCATGCCCAGACCTGGTCGGGATTGGTGAACAAATCCCTTCTAGCTGTCCCTGCCATTCTTAATTTCCTGCACCATCAGATCCTCGCGATCGGCCGCGACCTAAAATGTTGGGACAGCTTCACCATCACGCATGAACCTCTTGCTTTGGGGGAATTACCTTTATAAGCTGCAGATCCACATAAACACCAAACTAAAGTTCAAACACACTTGTGGGCTGCCTAGATACCCAAACTGACAAGAGACAGAGCCATTAAAACTAAAACCAATTTTACCCTCTAAAAATACATCGTTAGGTTCCATTGACAAGTGTCTGTCTGGAGTCTTCACTAGTTTGTCAAAAACTCCTCATACCCATAATAACATCATAAATGGCATGTAAACTCCTCATACCCATAATAACATCATAAATAGTGATGAGCCGAACACCCCCGGGTTCGGTTCGCACCAGAACCCGCGAACGGACCGAAAGTTCGTACGAACATTAGAACCCTATTAAATACAATGGATGCGAACGTTCGAATTCTAAAGTGCTAATTATAACAACTATTATGCATGTTATTGTCCTAAAAAGGGTTTCAATGCAAAAAGAAGTTTTAAAAACGGTCGTTTTTCGGGAGCAGTCATTTTAATGATGCATAAAGTGAAAAAAAAAAAGTTAAATATTCCTTTAAATATCGTACCTGGGGGGTGTCTAAAGTATGCCTGTGAAGTACCACGTGTTTCCCGTGTTTAGAACTGTCCCTGCACAAAATGACACTTCTAAAGGAAAAAAAAGCCATTTAAAACTGCTTGCGGCTTTAATGTAATGTCTGGTCCCGGTAATATGGATGAAAATCTTTAAGAAAAATGGCATAGCTACCCCATGACCCCCCCCCCCACCCCAGCCCATTACCAGCCCCTTTGGGTCTTGTATGGATATTAAGGGGAACCCCGCACATAAAATAAAAAAGGCCCTATATACTCTGAACAGCCGTATACAGGCGGTGCATACAAGACAGGGACTGTAGGTTTATTCTTATGTAGAATCTGTTTGTAATTTTGAACAGGTACATTGTTTAAGTGTAGCTCCAGCCCAAAAATCTATTTTTAAACTTTTTGGAAAACATAGGTAAGGGTTATCACCCCTGTAACATTTGTTTTGCTGTCTGTGCCCCTGTTCAGAACATTTCACCTCACTTTCCGTCCCAATGACAACTGTTTTTGAAATGTGGTGTTTTTCTTGAAACAAGGATTGCTGATAAAGCATCAGTACAGAGGAGACACCTTTCTCCCATATTAATTCTTACAGGAGAGAATTTTCCTTCCAAGGGGTAGATTTCCTCTCACTTCCTGTTGTCTTCTTGCGTTTGCAAGTAGGAGTCGTTTGTAAGTTGGATGTTTGAAAGTAGGGACCTGCCGTATATACTCTGCAGAAATAGGCCCCTTAGTTGTTGGTGTTGGCACAACACTGTAAGCACTCACAGTTACTCTTGGTTGGTGCTGGAACGCCCTGCTGTCAACTATTATATCAGGAATTGTAATTACATATAATTGTTGAACAGTGGTAGTAAAAATTGGGCCTTTGATGGTGGTGCTGGTGCCACAACACTGTTAGCCCTGACAGTTACTCTTGGTGGGTGCAGCAATGGGCCCTGCTGTGAATTATTAGATCAAGAATTGTAATTGCATGCCCCTGTTGAACAGGGGCTGAAAAATTGGGCCTTTCGTGGTGGTGGTGGTGGTGGCGTTGCCACAACACTGTAAGCCCTCAGAGTTACTCTTGGTGGGTGCAGGAATGGGCCCTGCTGTGAATTATTAGATCAAGAATTGTAATTACATGCCCCTTTTGAACAGGGGCTGAAAAATTGGGCCTTTCGTGGTGGTGGTGGTGGTGGCATTGCCACAACACTGTAAGCCCTCAGAGTTACTCTTGGTGGGTGCAGGAATGGGCCCTGCTGTGAATTATTAGATCAAGAATTGTAATTACATGCCCCTTTTGAACAGGGGCTGAAAAATTGGGCCTTTCGTGGTGGTGGTGGTGGTGGCATTGCCACAACACTAAGCCCTCAGAGTTACTCTTGGTGGGTGCAGCAATGGGCCCTGCTGTGAATTATTAGATCAAGAATTGTAATTACATGCCCCTGTTGAACAGGGGCTGAAAAATTGGGCCTTAGGCACTGGTGGCACAACACTACAACCCCTCACAGATACTGTACTTGGAGCACAGCAATGAGCCCTGTTGCAAAGTATTGCTTCAAAAATTGTAATGACACGCCCCTGTTAAACAGGGGCTGAAAAATTGGGCCTTAGGCACTGGTGCCACAACACTCCAACCCCTCACAGATACTGTACTTGGAGCACAGCAATGAGCCCTATGGCAAATTATTGCTAAAAAAATTGTAATTACACGCCCCTGTAAAACAGGGGCTGAAAAATTGGGCCTTAGCCACTGGTGGCGGCACCCATAAACAAAAATGATCTTCCAAGCTATCATCATCAATCGTATCATTGAGGACTCGGAGGAGGAGGATAGCCAGTCAACATAACAGCACAGGCACTCAGCATCAGCATCAGTCTTGAAGGGATGTGACATGTTAAAATCAATTAGTCTGTTATATCAGCATCAGGTGTGTGGTAGCTGGTGGTGATCCAAGACTGGTTCATCTTGATGAAAGTCAGTCGATCAACCGAGTCGGTGGACAGGCGCACCCTGTGATCCGTGACAAATCCTCCAGCAGCACTGAATGTGCGTTCCGAAAGAACGCTGGATGCAGGACAGGCCAGTAGCTCAATTGCATACTGTGCAAGCTCTGGCCAGTGATCCATCCTCAAGACCCAGTAAGCCAGAGGATTTTCGGTGGGGAAGGTGTCCAAGTCTGACCTTGCCCCTAGATATTCCTGCACCATGTTTATCAGACGCTGGCGATGGTTGCTGGAACCGATCATACTTTGGGGCTGCGGACTAAAGAATTGTCTGAACGCATCGGTCAGACGGCCACCTTCCCCACCGCTCCTTCTTTGACTGGCCGAAGCCTCAGCAACTCGTTGTCCAGGACCAGGAGTTTGTAACCTCCCAGTCTCTGGGAACGCGTTGCACAGACCTTTCTGCAAGGCCTCCCGGAGTTGTCTCATCCTCTGCTCCCTCTGCGACGGTAACATAAGGTCCGCAACCTTACCCTTGTACCGTGGATCAAGGAGAGTGGCCAGCCAGTAATGGTCCCTCTCCTTGATCCGAAGAATACGAGGATCCTTCCGCAGACTTTGCAGGATCAGGGAGGCCATGCAGCGTAGGTTTGCTGAGGCATTCGCTCCGGAGTCCTCTGGGTCACTAAGGACGACATGATCCGCAGCCACCTCCTCCCAGCCACGTACAAGTCCACTGGTTTCTTGGGACTGTAAATCATCCCTAAAAGACTGCTGCTGATGATGCTGAGTGCCAGCCTCCACCTCCATGCTGACACAATCCTCCTCCTCCTCCTCCTCCTCCTCCTCCTCTTCCTGTGCGATGGGTGGGACAGAAGGAACACTGTCTGGGTAAAGGGGGCCTTGAGAGGCAAGGAAGTCCTCCTCTTCCTGCCTCTGTTCTGCCTCAAGTGCCCTGTCCATTATTCCACGCAGCGTGTGCTCCAACAGGTGGACAAGAGGTACAGTGTCACTGATGCATGCACTGTCACTGCTCACCATCCTCGTGGCCTCCTCAAATGGTGCCAGGACAGTGCATGCATCCCTGATCATGCCCCACTGGCGTGGAGAAAAAAAAACAAGCTCCCCTGACCCTGTCCTGGTGCCGTAGTCGCACAGGTACTCATTGATGGCCCTCTGCTGCGTGTGCAGCCGCTGCAGCATGGCCAACGTTGAGTTCCACCTGGTGGGCATGTCACATATAAGGCGGTTCTTGGGCAGGTTCAACTCCTTTTGCAGCTCAGCCAGGCGAGCACTGGCATTATAAGATCTGCGGAAATGCACACAGACTTTCCTGGCCTGCCTCAGGACATCCTGTAAGCCCGGGTACCTGCCCAAGAACCGCTGCACCACCAGGTTAAGGACGTGAGCCACACAGGGCACATGGGTCAGTTGTCCCTGTCGGAGGGCGGAGAGGAGGTTGGTGCCATTGTCGCAAACCACCATTCCTGGCTTAAGCTGGCGTGGCGTCAACCACCTCTCGGCCTGGCCCTGCAGAGCAGACAGGACCTCTGCCCCAGTGTGGCTTCTGTCCCCCAAACACACCAGCGCAAGCACGGCATGGCATCTTTTTGCCTGCGTACTTGCGTAGCCCCTTGAACGCCTACGGAGCACCGCTGGTTCCGAGGACAAACCACAGGAAGAGGCCATGGAGGAAGAAGAGGAGGGGGTGGAGGAGAGAGGTGTGTCACAACCAGTAGTAGCATTTTGGAGGCGTGGCGGTGGAACAACCTCCAACACTACTGCACCTTGTCCTGCATCCTTCCCAGCTGCCAAAAGAGTGACCCAATGGGCCGTGAAAGAAAGGTAACGTCCCTGTCCATGCCTGCTGGACCATGAGTCAGCGGTAATATGCACCTTACCGCTGACCGCCCTGTCCAGCGAGGCCAAGACATTGCCTTCCACATGCCGGTAGAGAGCCGGAATAGCCTTCCGTGAGAAAAAGTGGCGTTTGGGAACCTGCCACTGAGGAACCGCACATTGCACAAACTCACGGAAGGGGGCCGAGTCTACCAACTGAAAAGGCAGCAGTTGAAGCGCTAGCAATTTAGCCAAGCTAGCATTCAACCGCTGGGCATGTGGATGGCTGGGAGTGAACTTCTTTCGACGGTCCAGCAGCTGGGGCAGGGAAATTTGCCTGCTAGAATCGGACGATGGTGTACTGCTAGCAGAGTGGCCGCAAGTACTTGGCTGTGACACACCTAATTCTACACCTTCATTCCTCTCAGTGCATGTTTCAGAGAGGACTGAAGTTATAGTGGGGTTGGAGATCCCAGCTGATGCGGTGCAAGGAGAGGTCCGCTTTGTTCTTTGGTGTGGGTCTTTGAGGTAGGCTTGCCAACGAGCTGCATGGCAGGTCAACATATGTCTGGTCAGGCATGTGGTACCCAAGCGGCTGATGTTTTGGCCACGCGATATACGCTTGAGACATATGTTGCAAACAGCAGCTGTGCGATCTGATGCACTAGCCTCAAAAAAGGCCCACACCAAAGAACTTTTTGAATGATGGGCAGAGGCAGCGCCCTGCACAGGCGGAGCTCTGCGGTGTGATTCCGTCGGTGTACTGCCCTTACGCTGGCCACCAAAGGGCATCCTGCCTCGTTGGAGATGTGCCTCCTCCTCATCCTCCTCCTCTCTCCTATTAGGCACCCACGTGGAGTCAGTGACCTCATCATCCCCTCCCTCCTCATCACTGGAGCCAATCTGGCAGTATGCTGCAGCTGCTGGAACATGACTGCCAGATTGGTGTCCTTCTTGAGCATCCCCTCTGTCTGCTCTCACGCTACTGCCTTCCTGTAGCTGGGTTTCATCATCAGACCCTTCGAAACGCTGGGCATCCTCCTGGAGCATGTACCCAACACTGTTCTCAAACAGTTCGGGGGACTCCTCAGGAGGAGGACATGGTGGGTCTAGGGAAGGAGTGACTGATGATGAGTCTGACATTGATACCAGGGAAGAGGACGCTTTGGCAGCTGCTTTGCCAGTACCCTGAGCCTGGGTGAGAGAGGATGAGGAGGAGGAGGAGGGCTTGGTCATCCACTCTACCAAGTCTTCGGCATGATGTGGCTCAACATGTCCAGCTGCCGAAAAGAAGGACAAGCGTGTCCCATGGCCATGTGCTGATGACAATGCACCGCGTCCACGACCAGCACTGTTGTCCCCAGACACAGAGCCTGCTTGCCCTCTTTTATTGCCTCCTGACTGTCTGCCTCTCCTTGTTTGCCTTCCAGACATTCTAATAGATGGCCTGCAGGGAGATGGGAAAAAAGCAATAAGGGCTACCTTCAGGTGTCCTTCTCTGTCCCTTTACTTAAGGATTTCTAAATATGGTTGAGGATGATTGCTTTTGCACAGAATAGCACAACGACAATTTCCCTGACTGTCCAAAAAACAAGGATTTCAAAGATGGTTGATGAGGAATGCTTTAGCACACTATAGCACAAGGAGAATTTCCCTCACTGTCCTTCCCTGTCCCTAGAAACAAGGATTATCACAGTGAAAGAAACTGACACTCTTCCTACCTATAGTTTTCTGTCCCTAGAAAAAATGTTTTTTTAAAGCACACTATAGCACAAGGAGAATTTCCCTCACTGTCCTTCCCTGTCCCTAGAAACAAGGATTATCACAGTGAAAGAAACTGACACTCTTCCTACCTATAGTTTTCTGTCCCTAGAAAAAATGTTTTTTTAAAGCACACTATAGCACAAGGAGAATTTCCCTCACTGTCCTTCCCTGTCCCTAGAAACAAGGATTCGCACAGTAAAACACACTGACACTCTCCCTACCTATAGTTTTCTGTCCCTAGAAAAAATGTTTTTTTAAAGCACACTATAGCACAAGGAGAATTTCCCTCACTGTCCTTCCCTGTCCCTAGAAACAAGGATTCGCACAGTAAAACACACTGACACTCTCCCTACCTATAGTTTTCTGTCCCTAGAAAAAATGTTTTTTTAAAGCACACTATAGCACAAGGAGAATTTCCCTCACTGTCCTTCCCTGTCCCTAGAAACAAGGATTCACACAGTAAAACACACTGACACTCTCCCTACCTATAGTTTTCTGTCCCTAGAAAAAATGTTTTTTTAAAGCACACTATAGCACAAGGAGAATTTCCCTCACTGTCCTTCCCTGTCCCTAGAAACAAGGATTCGCACAGTAAAACACACTGACACTCTCCCTACCTATAGTTTTCTGTCCCTAGAAAAAATGTTTTTTTAAAGCACACTATAGCACAAGGAGAATTTCCCTCACTGTCCTTCCCTGTCCCTAGAAACAAGGATTCGCACAGTAAAACACACTGACACTCTCCCTACCTATAGTTTTCTGTCCCTAGAAAAAATGTTTTTTTAAAGCACACTATAGCACAAGGAGAATTTCCCTCACTGTCCTTCCCTGTCCCTAGAAACAAGGATTCGCACAGTAAAACACACTGACACTCTCCCTACCTATAGTTTTCTGTCCCTAGAAAAAATGTTTTTTTAAAGCACACTATAGCACAAGGAGAATTTCCCTCACTGTCCTTCCCTGTCCCTAGAAACAAGGATTCGCACAGTAAAACACACTGACACTCTCCCTACCTATCCTTCTCTTTCCCTAAACTAAAGGAATCCAGGTTAAGCAAGAAAAAATAAATGTCACTGTCCCTGCCTATGCTTCTCTTTCCCTGCTCCGGAACACACTACACTAGGCCGCCGTGCTGGCGGCCTTTTATAGTGTGGGGCGTGTACTAAACACCCTCAGCAATAATTGGCCACAGGCATCCTGCCTGTGGCCAATCATTGCTCTCCTCGCTGCCGGCGCTGTGATTGGCCAAGCATGCGGGGTCACAGTGCATGCTTGGCCAATCACAGTGCCTGGATGACACTGCGATGGCGTAGTGCATTGTGGGCCGTTCGCGTCACTCGAATTAGGCGCGAACGGCCCAAATAGTTCGATCTTCGTCGAACGATCGAACAGCCGATGTTCGAGTCGAACGTATGTTCGACTCGAACACCGAGCTCATCCCTAATCATAAATGGCATGTACCGCTGTCATCGCTGGGGACTAAAACTCCTCATACCCATAATAACATCATAAATGACATGTACCACTGTCATCGCTGGGGACTAAAACTCCTCATACCCATAATAACATCATAAATGGCATGTACCGCTGTCATCGCTGGGGACTAAAACTCGGTGAAGACTCAGAACAGACCATCGGTCCTGTTCGCTTTCTGAGCTAGTCAGGACATACACTTTACATAATAACTTGGGATGCTTTTCATCGTTACCCTCGCTAAAATTTACTAAACAACAAAAATATAAATAAACAAAGATACTCCTCATTCTTTGGTGTGGTTGAGCCGCTTCTTGCAGTGGCTGGCGTGGTCTCATCCCTCAAGCTTCTTTACAACGACCCAGTCACCTGGTTGGAAAGAATGTAAACTGATTATTGAGTCGGGTCCAGGAGGGACTCGTGAAAACCTTTTGGTGGACATTTTGAAGTTCATGTCACAACGATCGCACCTCCCCCATCAGCCGAGAATATAAGTGACAGCTAATGAGGAGAGTACGACCCTGGTTTTGACTGACCTCCAAACAACCCTCATATGACAGTAACCCAGACATCGGGACTGTGGTCACTGCATAACCTGTGCGTGGCTTACAATACCTGAAACCATTGACAAAAGGTTCTTAGCCTCTGGGATGGGAACCTACTTCACCAGACTGCTGCTTGCCGATTCAAATTCTATCAAAGGAAGACAGTCTTGGCACAAACTTGGTTAGAATTACAGAGGTTATTATTAGTTTGACAAAAAAAAAACTGTCACTCTTACATTTATCATTCTCCCCCCTTTTCTTCCTCATTACAGACTGAAGGAAGAAATGCGTGGTGCAGGAAAAAAGAAACAATGAAATAGCCTGTGATACTTTTACCTCCCTTAGATTTATCCATATGTACAGCTGTCTACATACACCTGTTCTCTGTGTACAAACTCCTTGGACCTGAAAAATACTTATAAGCAAAATCATTACTCTATTCTTCATATTTAACCTGCAAAGAATGGTAAAATAATAATGACATTCCTGTACATTGGTAAATTGTCAATGACATTCTTTCAAAACCGATTCAAACAAAACCCTCTGTAACCCTTACTTTTCCCGTTCCTACAAAAATACAACAGCCGCGACGCATCGGAGGATCGCCGCGGTAAGTTCGAACATATTCACGTTACTACATACAAACATTCCGATACAAACGTGGGGGAAAAACTTCCCAGTTTCCAAAACCACAAATGAAAAAAAACAAAAACAGCCAGAATTCTCCCTTCACTCTTTCAGCAATAGGAAAAAATACAATGGGAATATGAGAGCAACTCGAGAAGCTTGCATGGACCAGCCATACAAAGTTCAAACAAACGGGCATGAGCCACCGTTCCTCATCATTACAGATTTCTGAAGCCGCAGCTCAACTACATCCATTCCAGAGGGATACCCAAAATAGTATCCTTGGACCACCTATGTTAATCTTTTTGGGGTTCAAAGGCCTTTGCCCCAAAACTAGGCTTCTTGCACTGTGTGACCGTCTGACTATGGGAAGCCTCCATTCCTTCCCTTTGCACAGACCTCCTTGTGTCCATGGCGATTCGAATCGGCTTATCGTCTTAAACCTGCGTCCAGGTTAAACCGTTGCACCCTTTCGGAGATCACCGCCCGGTGTCTTCTTATACGGTGAATTGCAGAACTACAACCACTATATGGTCAAGTCCTCCAACTAGAAACCCTAACCGAGGCGTCAACTCTATGGCTTGTTGTCCCAACACTTTTGGAACTACAGAACAACCACTGATCAACCCCCGAATTAGGCCTCTACCCCTCACAGTGTATGCATACACAAGCGTTTTCCGCTATACACCCATACACTGCGTTGTCAGACTAAACCACACAGAACACTTAAGCCAGTTTACCACCTGCAGAACAATGTGGCTTCTCTCTGTATCTAGATGATAAAATAATGGTGATGCCGACTGTTTGCTCTCTACTCAAAACTGTATTACAGTACAAAACTTCACAAAACTGGAACAAAATATAAAAGACTTTTAAACGCCAAAATGCTTTCCATTTTCCTTCCAGACACAAATCTCATTGCTCACCTTTAAAAACCCCAAGCTCCTCCCACCAACTTTCTGCTGATATATAAATGCTGAAAAGAAACTTCCGGTTATGCTCAGCTACTTAAAAAAAAAAAACTGGTTTATTTACATATCAATTGTTCAGGAAGAGGGAGGGGGAGGGGAGGCCTTAGCCTTGTCTATCAAGACTCCAAAAAAATCCACGGCTACACATTATATATTTCAACCATTTAAAACCTTGTCAAGGAAATGATGAAGTAAAACCCCCCTTTGCAAATGGGAGGGAATCCCCCCTGACCCACATTCCCTGGAAGTCAAACCATAAGTTGGGACTCAAAATACAAACTCCTGCCAAAAGATGGCTATACAGTACAAGATCCAAAAAATGAATTGCCCTCTGGGAAACTCCCAAATATTTAAACATAAAAACACATCATTGTACAAAAACTCTGTTAGTCTTACAATCTATCAAAATTCAATGTAAAGTGAAGTTTTTTCTTAAAACCAAAATCCAAAACCCCAAATCCCTGCTCATATACTGCTAAGTCAGCCGATCCTGCAATAGCCCACACTCACCCAAATGAAAACAGAGAAATCCCCAACCTAACATCATGTGCATGGAGTTTGCATGTCCTCCCTGTGTCTGCGTTGGCCTCCTCCCACACTCCAACTGCTGGTAGGCCAGCCAGACCCCATCCATAAATAGGCCCCAGCATGTGCGTGTGTCCGCAAGCACGTTGTGGCCCCTCGGGGTAAAACCGCGCTATTTTAAGATACCTCTCAACTCACCTCAAAAGGTGATGCTTAGAAAAGCAATTTAAACCAGAGACAAAACTGCGCCAATCAACAAATGCCAATACAGCATATTCAGGAGCCGTGTTTGCTAAACTGGAACTTCCTATCTCAAACTGTAAACGTCTCTCAAAATGGCCGACAAGCCAGGACTACAAAATGGTGGATGACCCACCACAGCACCTCATGGACAACAAAAATTGCGCCATTGACGCATGCAATTATTCCCGCCAAAACCAGCATGGGACGTCACAATGAACACCACATTGGTTCCCCTACACAAAGAAAAACACAAATTGCCTCCACCAGGTTCCACGCAGAAAAGATCGCACTATATTTGCACCAAACATCAAAATCTGCCCCAAAGGCTGAGAAATTCCACCAGCGAAATAGCAGACGAATGCCACATGGTATAGTGCCCAAAAGAAAGGTGGCTGCACCTTCCCTTATAGGATACCCACAGGCTAAAGAAAAACTGTGCCTCAAAATGGCAGACAAACCTGCAAGGCTAACAAAAGCCAAGAATGGCGCCATTACTTTTTCCCGCCAAAACCAGCATCTCTTTAAAAGAAAATCAAAAATGTTTTTCTCCACAAAGACTGACTACACCATTGAAACTTTTCTAAATTATCAACAAAATCCACTGAAAAAGGTGTCAGCTACACTCTACAAGGACCACATGTACACTTACAAACTTAGCCTCCCTTTTGCCAACTAAACAGCACATTCAATAAATGTTAGTTACATGAACAATATTAAAAACATATTCATTTCTCTAAGTTCATATACTCTGAGATATTCACCACTTTTCTCTACCTAAAGTTCACACACACAGTGGCCTCAGCTTCCATAACAAAGCCATTGCAGAGACATACCTCCTCAATGCTAGCATCCAAAACAGCCTGCAACCATTCAAAGGGCGTATTCCTTTCAACAAACAGCTACTATTGTCTGGCTTCCAACAATGCCTGACCACTTGAATATGCGGCAGGAATTTTCAACTTTAAAACCAAACACTTTTGTTAAAATATTTTTACACTTATGGGGACATGTGTCTTTGTCCCCTATAAAGGCAAAAATCACAATTTATCCATTTCTATTTTTCATAGAAATCACAAATACCACACACATACAGTATATTGTTGCTTGTAACATTTGCTTAGAGTGTCTTTCCCTCAGGGCACAGCCCCTGCAACACAAAACAGTGGGCAAGCCCTTCCCCCATTCAAGCACATGGCAGCCAAACAATCTACTTACAAACTTCTCAGTGCACTAAATACCACAGCTATACCTTCATTTCATACACAATATACAGTTTATATTTCTCGCTTACACATGTCCTACATCACACAAACAATCTAATCACACAGGCACATGCAGGCATACCCACACACAATCAAATTCACAGGCATACGATCCATGACAAAATCACACACACACATGCACGATCGGATTTGCAGACATACACACGCACACATACACACGCTGCAAACTTAAAGCATTATTTCAAAAAGACAAAAAAATGTTCTTTTAAAGAGTAGAGCCCCCCACATCGGAACGTAGATCCACTTCCCCCCATCTCGATCCGATGTCCAAAGGGACTCCATCTATTCCCGAAAATCCTGGCTCGCCATTACTGTTGTGGAATTCCAGGCTGCTGTTTACAGAGCACACAGCCTATAATTCCTGTGCTATCTAAGCACACATCAGATTTCATCTTTTTGCAATAATGCTATCTTTAGCCTAAGTTTGCTAAAATCCACTCACCGTTCATTCCATCATTCATCCAAGAAAGGCAGCACCACAAAAGCTTATCTTCTTATCAGGCCATTCCAGCAAAGACTGACTAGCCAACGCCTAATCATAGGCTTTTATTAAACTCAAAAGATCTCACACAGGAGGTGATTGGCTGCAGCAACCAATTCCCTCCCCCATGGGCGGGAACCTCACAGGATGTTCCCTCCTCACAGGAAAATGACAATACCTGGACATTCCTTCCAACAGGAGATGTCATACATGAATACAATAACGTAGGATGGCTAAAGTTACCGTTGATAGGAATTCTTATTCTGCGCTATTCCATAGAATAACGCATATTAAGATTATACTATTATTGAATGGGGGAGGGAGGCTATCTGCAGATGCGCGCTACGAATTCCAACCAATGTTGATCAGACATAGCAGAGACAAGAGCGCCCATCCGCCTATAACCAATCATGTCATTGCAGAGCGAGCATATCCCCTCCTTAACGATCGTCCATGCTAATGCACAGAGGGCCCCCGTTGGCGGACATATCCGCACCCTGCAAACATCACACTCCAACCTCAAAACGTTTTCCCCTATCAGACGGGATTCAACCAGCCTCAGACTACCCCAATCAGCTCTTTTAGAGCGGGTTGCGGAAGTACTAACACTGGGTGACACTATGACAATACATATTAAATACATCTCCATAAAAATCTCCACAACACTACTTTCCAAAATGGGGTCATTTGGGGGGGGGGGGGTTTGAACTGTCCTGGCATTTTATGCACAACATTAGGAAGCTTATGTCACACATCATCCACTCTTCTAACCACTTGAAGACAAAGCCCTTTCTAACACTTTTTGTTTACATGAAAACATATTTTTTTTTGCAAGAAAATTATGTTGAACCCCCAAACATTATATATTTTTTTAAAGCAAAGGCCCTACAGATTAAAATAGTGGGTGTTGCATTTTTTTTCCACACAGTATTTGCGCAGCGATTTTTCAAACGCATTTTTTGGGGAAAAAACACACTTTTTATTTTTAATGCACTAAAACACACTATATTGCCCAAATGTTTGATGAAATAAAAAAGATGATCTTAGGCCGAGTATATGGATACCAAACACGACATGCTTTAAAATTGCGCACAAACGGGCAGCGGCGACAAACTATGTTCATTTTTAAAAGCCTTTAAAAGCCTTTACAGGTTACCACGTTAGATTTACAGAGGAGGTCTACTGCTAAAATTACTGCCCTCGATCTGACCTTCGCGGTGATACCTCACATGCATGGTGCAATTGCTGTTTACATATGACGCTAGACCGACGCTTGCTTTCGCCTTTGCGCAAGAGCAGGGGGGGACAGCAGTGCATTTTTTTTTTTTTTAAACTGTTCCTTCCATTTTTATTTTTTTTTTCCATTTTTATTGTTATCTCAGGGAATGTAAATATCCCCTATGATAGCAATTGGTAGTGACAGGTACTCTTTTTTTAAAAAAAATTGGGGGGTTAGACCCTAGATCTTTCCTCTGCCCTCAAAGCATCTGACCACACCAAGATCGATGTGATAAAATGCTTTCCCAATTTCCCAATGGCGCTGTTTATATCTAGGGGGGGAGGGGGACATTCCCTCCCACTGCTTGTAAAAGCAGTCTAGAGGCTAATTATATGCTAGAATTGCTTTTACATGAAAGCCGGCCACTGGCTGAAAAGAATGATACCAAGATGATACCTAAACCTGCAGGCATCATTCTGGTATAAACATTCAAAGACCAGCAACATACCAGTACGTTGCTGGTCCTTGTTGGACATGTATTGTAATCTTTTTTTTCATGCAGCCTGTTGGCTGAACGAAAAAAAGAGATTGATCGGTGGGTATGCCCACCATTAGAATACCTCCCTTCATCCACCCACTTCTAATGATGAGCATACATGCACCATTTATATATGCCGAAGCATGGGGGCATCCTCCCGCAAAAAAGTTAATGCTGCGTACACACGGTCGGACTTTTCCATGGGCAAGCCTCCGTCGGAATTTCGACCGTATGTACGCGGCATTAGGAGCAAAATCGCTCCTCCGCCCCTGCTGCCCCCATGCTTCGGCATATATGCTCTTTTTTTTAACTGTGGTGGTGAAATCACGTCCTACAGCGTTGGAGTCATGGCTTTATGTATCGTGGGAGCAAACGCTGTTGCTGTCAAGATAAATAGATCCGCGCTGCAACTGAATGGCGTACCTGCTAAGCAAATGATGGTTAACATTAAAACAAAGTAACATTACAGTACAACAGTAAGACCTTACCATACCATACCTGCAAAGGAAATACCAAAACAAAACCTAGTAAAAAATAAAACATTTTTTTAACGCAACCTGTGCCTAAAATATATATATGCTGAAGCATGGGGGTATCCTCCCGCAAAAAAGTTATGCCGCGTACACACGGTCGGACTTTTCAACGGGCAAGCCTCCGTTGGAATTTCGACCGTATGTACGCGGCATTAGGAGCAAAATCGCTCCTCCGCCCCTGCTGCCCCCATGCTTCGGCATATATGCTCTTTTTTTTTAACTGGCGTGGTGAAATCACCTCCTACAGCACTGGAGTCACGGCTTTATGTATCGTGGGAGCAAACGCTGTTGCTGTCAAGATAAATAATTCCACGCTGCAGTTTAATGGCGTACCTGAAAACAAAATATTACCGTATTTATCGGCGTATAACACGCACCGGCGTATAACACGCACCCCAAGTTTAGGAGGGAATTTTAAGGAAAAAAACATTTAGGAGGGAAATTCAAGGAAAAAAAACGTACATTTAAATGCAGCATGCAGCCTTGCCCAGTGTCCATCTGCAGCCTTGCCCAGTGTCCATCTGTCCATCTGCAGCCTTGCCCAGTGTCCATCTGTCCATCTGCAGCCTTGCCCAGTGTCCATCTGTCCATCTGCAGCCTTGCCCAGTGTCCATCTGTCCATCTGCAGCCTTGCCCAGTGTTCATCTGTCCATCTGCAGCCTTGCCCAGTGTCCATCTGTCCATCTGCAGCCTTGCCCAGTGCCTTTGCGATCGTGTCAGTCCCGGCGTTTTTTTAAATTTGGCGCCGATTTCTGTGGAGAGGAGCGAGCGGGGCCGAGTGTACTTCGGCTAGACTCGGCTCCTCTCGCAGTCCCGCCCATCTCCACTGACTGCTCCGCTGACGGAGAAAGCCGAGTGTACTTCGGCTAGACTCGGCTCTGCTCACAGTCACAGGCAGGACTGCGAGAGGAGCCGAGACTAGCCGAAGTACACTCGGCTTTCTCTATGTCAGCGGCGCAGTCAGAGATGGGCGGGACTGCGAGAGGAGCCGAGTAAAGCCGATTGTACTTCGGCTTCGGCTCCTCTCGCTCGTTTTCAGCAGGGGAATTCGACGGAGTATCGGCGTATAACACGCACCCACGATTTTCCCCTGATTTTAAAGGGAAAAAAGTGCGTGATATACGCCGATAAATAAGGTACATACCTGAAAAGGAAGCATGATAAAACATTGCAGAATAGAATACAGTAAAAAAGAGCAGAACAATAGAGAGAAAATAGAGAGAGAGAGAGAGAGAGAGAGAACAATAAAACGACAACTATTTTAGTTTTTTTTCTTTTATATTTTTTTTGTGTTTTGTTTTTTACGTTTTTTTTTTTCTTTTTTACACTTTTTTTTGTAACTTTAACAACTGTAATGGTTCGGGTCTCTCAAAATGTGATGGCATCTTGGGAGACCCTGTGAAAGTGTGTCCTAGTCTGTGAAATGCTGTACCCTACGCTAAAACTTCACTTTTGAGTGGAAGCGTTCAAAACATTTACCAATGCAAAGACCAGGATTGTCAGGACAGAGTGGACAAAAATAACGGGTGTCACGCCTAAATCCGCGCTTGCTACAGACACGACATCTTTTTTGGGGGGTTCGTTGGGTAGGGGTACTCTCGAGGACATACGGATAATGCCTCTCATGCAGCCGGCTTACTGCATTTGGTTGGGGATGGTGAGGTGCAGAACCGCCTGGATACAGGAGTTCTGTGACTATCTCATTCTGGAATTTTAGAAGAGATAACGTCCCGCCTGAAGCTCTGTATAGCACATGAGCGTTCAGCAAAGCCAATTGGAATAAGGATAGAGACACTTTATTGTACCAGCGTCTCGCCTTACGGTCAATTAGATACGGCGCCAACAACTGGTCGTTGAGGTCCACCCCTCCCATATTTTGGTTATATTCGTGGACACAGAGGGGTTTCTCCACAACACCAGTCGCCGTACGAATTTGGACTGTCGTGTCTGCATGAAGGGAGGTAAGAAGGAAAACATTCTTATTGTCCCTCCACTTCATAGCGAGCAAGTTATTACACTTCACACAGGCTCTCTCCCCCAGCCTAAGACGGGCATCTACAAGCCGCTGGGGAAAGCCCCGGCGATTAGGTCGCACGGTGCCACATGCTCCAATCTGATGATCAAACAAGTGACTAAACAGTGGCACGCTTGTGTAATAATTGTACACATACAAGTGGTACCCCTTTTCGAATAAGGGTGACACCAATTTCCACACTATCTTTCCAGCGCTCCCTATGTAATCTGGGCAGTTGACCGGCTCAACCTGTCTATCTTTTCCCTCATAAACCGTAAAGCTCCATACATAGCCTGTTGCCCTGTCACAGAACTTATAGAGCTTGACCCCGTATCTGGCACGCTTGCTGGGAAGGTACTGCTTGAAAGCCCAGCGGCCAGAAAATTTAATCAGGGACTCATCAACGCAGACAACTTGATCGGGAATAAACAAGGCTGCAAAACGTTTGTTGAAGTGGTTTATGAGGGGCCGAATTTTGTAGAGCCGATCGTATTCAGGGTCTCCACGTGGACGACAAAGTTCATTGTCGTTGAAGTGCATGAACCGCAAAATCTGCTCGTATCGTGTCCTGGGCATGGAGGCAGAGAACACAGGCATGTGGTCAATTGGGTGTGTGGACCAATAAACACGCAATGACGGGAATTTATGTGTGCCCATGTTGAGGGAAAGGCCCAGAAAGGTTTTAAATTCGGAAACCGTAATTGGTTTCCAATTTTTGGCAATGGAAGGCAACTGGGGGTTAGCGGCGATGAATTGACCAGCATATAAATTACTCTGGTCCACAATAGATCTATAGAGATCTTCCGTGAAAAACAGCGAATAAAAATCAATTGGCTTAAAATCAGCTGTTTGCACCTGAATACCGGGTTGGGCAGTGAATGGGGGGAGTATGGGTTCTGCAGAAGTGGTGGGGACCCAATCAGGATAGGCGAATTCTGCAGGAAGGGCACTATGGGCACGACGGGCCTGCCTTTGTCTTCTTCTTGGTGGCAGCGGGACACTACTTGTGCTTGCCACCTCGCCAGCTTGAACTGCACTTATGGGACTCGCCACATCATCAAGTGATACTGCAGTGCTGGATGTACGCCCAGGCTGTACTAGGCCACTGGTGCTTGCCAATTCACCAGAAGGAATAGCGGCACTAGTACTAATCTGCTCCATGATACGAGAGCCCTGCGGTTCTTGCTCCTTACCAACAGCAGAAGATCGGGATCGGGTACGCCTGACCTTAGCAGGGACCTCACCTTCGTCGTCAGAGCTATCTGACGTGGAGCCGCTGACTTCACTGTCTTCTACGGGAAGATATTCTGAGCCTGAATCTGACAGATCCGTGACCTCCTCTTCACTATCTGTCATGCTCAGAATCTCGTAGGCCTCTTTACTAGTGTACCCCTCGATTTGCCATTTTGGGCTCTAAATTTAGGGGTACACTAGTAAGATTCACAGGTAAAATAGCACCTGACTGTCAGCAAATGTATCAAACGCTTAAAAAAAAACTGTTAGCGATCGCAGGGATCAGGACTGTCTCTGCGAACGCTGCAGTTATGTGTTTTGTGTTTGGTAAGTGACAGTGATCGATCGATACTGCACTTGGGTGGGCTGGGCTGGGCGGAGGGGCTAAACGCAGGTGCTAGCAGGTATCTGGGCTGATCCGCTAACACTGCGTTTTTGGGAACCCAAAACCGCTGGGGACGCTAGTATAGATCTGATCAGATCAGATATTGATCTGTTCAGATACTATACCACTAAGGGAGGTGTATGCTTTGCGTGTGGGTGTTAGCCTTACTGGCACTAACCTAACGCTGCCTGGGGCGACGCAGACCCTCTCTGGCGCTAAAACCTAATTGATATCACCCGCCGGGCGATCATGGGGTTAAACCTTTATTGGGTTATATACGGCGGGTGCCCTGATGCTATAAAAAGCAAACTAACCAACCAGCGTCACCCGTAACCTTTATATGGTGATCACTGGTGAAAGGGTTAACTAGGGGCAATTAGGGGGTTAAAACCTTTATTAGGTTAAATATGGGGGTACCTGACGCTATATAAAAACCTGACGGGTAACCTAAATAACTAAATAACAAACTGGCTAACCAGTGTCACCAGTGACGCTTATACGGTGATCACCGGTGAAAGGGTTAACTCTAGGGGCAATCAGGGGGTTAAAATAATATATGGGGGTACCTGACGCTATAAAAACCTGTGGCGAACCTAAAAAAAAATAACTGGCTATCTAGGGCACCAGCGACACGAATACAGCGATCGGAAAAACGATCGCTTAGTAACGCTGGAGTTAGGGGGTGAAAGGGTTACCTGGGGGCGATCAAGGGGTTAAACCTTTATTAGGGGGGGTTAGGGGGCTACCCTGGACCTAAAGGGGCCTAAACCTAACTGCCCTGCAACTTTTTACTGTCACAGATGACACTAAATGCAGTGATCAGTAAAATAAATGATCACTGCAATCAGTGACACTGTGCCTGGGGGCTGGGGGGTGACCTGGGGGGTGATCTGGGGGTGACTGGGGGGTGAAATGTGTGCCTACGTGTCAGTGGGCTGTTGGTGCACTAACCTGCGTCTTCTCTCCTCCGCGCTGCGGACGAAAAGACCGCCGCGAGGGGAGATGACATCACTTCCTCTGCCTGTGTTTACATTTACACAGCAGAGGAAGATTCTCATTCGCCGGGAGCGATCCCGAGGGGGTGGCCGGAATCTAACGGCCGTCCCCTCATCACGGATCGCTCCCGAACAACTAACGACCGCTCACTGTATAGAGGGGGGGTCCCACTGGACCCCCCAACTGTACAAAGGCAGTCACGTACCGGTACGTGACTTTGCCTGTCGGTGCCATTCTGCCAACGTATATATACAGTGAGCGGTCTTTAAGTGGTTAATTAAGGTACACCCCAAAAGAGTGAGAAAGATCAAAAATACAACAATGGCTGGGTAAGGCCGGTATACATGTCTATTCTGCACAAGGTACGGACAAGTCCTGTGGGATCCATGCTGTCATGGATATGCATTAATGTCTGTCTGCCATCTTACCTTCCTCCTCATGTGTTCTTCTAGAGACCAGACCTCCTTCACCTGGCTTCCTTTATATCTCCTCCCAGCCTGACTCCACCCCAGGCCCTATCACTGAACACTATATTAACCTGTGCACTGCAAGCCTGCTTTGCTGATCAACGTGTTTGTTAGGCATTGTGTGTTTGGGTTCCTGCCTGCCGTGTGCTACGTCTGTCTCTCTGTTACGTTATTGGCTTGTCCCCGACCATCCCTGTCTGCTCGTGACCCTTGACCTTCGGCTCGTTCTTCGTTATCCTTGTCTGCTTGTGGCCCCTGACCTTCGGCTTGTTATTCGGTTCTCTCTATCGTGTGCTGCTGCTTCCCCTTATCCTACGGGGCGTGAGCTAGGAAACTCCAGGGGCCGCGACCTGGTCCCAGCCTGCAGCGTAACATCCTCACCACTAGAGGCCCTGGAGAAGACCAGCTGGGTCTTAGACTCCGCGCCCTGGGGAATCTTGGCTCTCGCTTCCGTTGGGATCCCGGTTGTGCTCCTCTGGTCCCGCTTTCCACAACCACCCAGTTTCCTATCCACAGAAGCCAGCCATAGGGTTCACTACCTCGCGGTGCACTCCTGTCCCCCTACGGTGTGCATCTGTCACCTGGCCACAGGTGACCCTGACAGTTTGATCAGCCATGAACCCGGCTGACATCCCGCTTCCCGCGGATGATCCATTGCAGGGCATAGTTCGCAGACTTGAGACCCAGGAATCAAATCAGACCCAGGTGATGCGATTCCTCCAGGATCTGGCTTCTCGATTCGAGCAGCTTCAGGTCTCCTTGGGAACCCCGAATCCGCAACCCCAAGTACAACCAGCGGCTGTACCTATCGCACCAGTCGCAGCCTCACACTCACTAAGATTGCCAGCTCCGTTCCGTTTCTCTGGGGACTCCAAGGCCTGCAGGGGGTTTCTCAGCCAATGCACTATTCATTTTGAGCTTCAGCCTCAAAGCTTCCTATCTGACCGGGCTAAGGTAGCCTATATCATTTCCCTCCTCTCCGGTGAAGCTTTGGCCTGGGCTGCCCCCCTGTGGGAGAGGAACGATCCGGTGGTTTCCAGTCTGTCCGAATTCTTGAAGCTCTTTCGTAATATCTTCGAAGAGCCGGCTCGGGCTTCTTCAGCGGCTAGTGCTGTCTTACGTCTTCGCCAAGAATCTAGTTCAGTGGGGCAATATGCTCTTCAGTTCCGTATCCACACAGCTGAATTGAGCTGGAATAATGAGGCCCTGGTCGCTACCTTTTTACATGGCCTCTCTGACCGAGTGAAAGACGAATTAGCGGGAAGAGCCATTCCCGTCGGTCTGGACGATGTAATTTCATTATGCAACCAGATCGACATTCGTTTTCAAGAGAGGTCCTTAGAAAAAAGACGCCAGCACTCTCTGGGTCCTAGCCAGTCTGAGCTCCCCTCCCTTCATTCCGTGGAGCATCCTCTTCCTGCTGAAGAACCTATGCAGCTGGGCCGGACCAGACTAACCCCCGAAGAACGTGCTAGGCGCAGAACTCTGGGCTTGTGCCTCTATTGTGGGGGCAAGGGTCATTTTCGTGACTCCTGCTCGCTTCGTCCGGGAAACGCTCGGGTCTAATACATTTGGAAGGTGGAGTATTGGACCCAGAAACATCACCTTCTCGCCTGCTCTTGCCGGTGTCCCTTCATGTAGGCACTTCTCCTCAGTCAACCCTTGCATACCTGGATTCCGGGGCTGCCGGCAATTTCATGGATTGGAGAACTGCTTCTTCTATGAAGCTTACCCTTTCACCTCTCACTACCCCATTGGTAGTCTCGGCAATTGATGGCACTGTTCTCCCAGGGGGCCCTATTCGCTTCCAGACGCTACCCATTAGGATGTCGGTAGGGATTCTCCACCAGGAGTGGATATCCTTTCTTATTCTACCCAAGGCCTCTACCCCAGTTGTATTGGGCCTCCCTTGGCTACAGCTCCACTCTCCACATGTGGACTGGGTCTCTGGGCAGATCCTGGCCTGGGGTTCCTCATGTTTCTCGTCGTGTCTTCTCAAGGTGACCCCCAAGGAGAGTCTTCCGGTTGCTGCCACTTCTGTTTCTTCTGATCTTCCCGCCGCATACAGCGATTACCGGGATGTGTTCTGTAAAAAATCAGCTGAGGTGCTTCCTCCCCACAGGTCTTTTGACTGTGCTATTGATCTTGTCCCCGGAGCAACTCTACCCAGGGGTCGTACCTACCCTCTGTCCATCCCAGAGACCCAGGCCATGTCGGAGTATGTAGCAGAGAATCTGGAGAGAGGGTTCATCCGGAAATCCTCATCGCCTGCAGGGGCAGGGTTCTTTTTTGTTGCCAAAAAGGATGGTACCTTAAGACCCTGCATCGATTATCGGGGTTTAAATGCGGTTACTATTAAAAATCGATACCCCTTACCCTTAATATCTGAGCTATTCGATAGGTTGAAGGGTGCCTCCATTTTCACCAAGTTGGATCTCAGAGGCGCGTACAATCTCATTCGAATACGGGAGGGTGACGAATGGAAGACTGCATTTAACACTAGAGACGGGCATTACGAATATCTGGTGATGCCTTTTGGTCTGTGTAATGCTCCAGCCGTGTTTCAAAACTTTGTCAATGAAATCTTCAGAGATCTGCTGTACCAGTTTGTTGTCATCTATCTGGATGACATTCTGATCTTTTCTGAAAATCTGCTCGTCCACAGAAACCATGTCCGCACTGTACTTCAACGTCTTAGAGAGAACAATCTCTATGCCAAGCTGGAGAAATGTTCCTTTGAATGTTCTGAGGTCCTGTTTTTGGGGTGCTTTGTCTCATGTTCGGGGCTTCGTATGGACCCTGGGAAGGTCTTGGCTATCACCAACTGGCCTCTTCCTGCTAGCCTCAAGGCCACACAGCGCTTTCTTGGCTTCACTAATTATTATAGGCAGTTCATAAGGAATTACTCTTCCATTGCCGCGCCTATTATCGCTTTGACCAAGAAGGGTGTGAATGCCAGAGACTGGCCTCCCGAAGCTGTCTCTGCATTTCACAACCTGAAACAGGCCTTTGTTTCTGGCCCCCTCTTGAGGAGACCAAATCCTGGGAATGCATTTTTTATTGAAGTGGACGCTTCCTCAATGGGGGTGGGAGCTGTGCTTCTTCAAATCTTTGAGAAGAGACGCCAACCATGTGCGTTCTTCTCCAAAAAAAATTCTCAGGCAGAGAGGAATTATGCCATCGGTGATCGGGAACTTCTCGCAATTAAATTGGCGTTAGAGGAGTGGCGTCATCTCTTGGAGGGTTCCCCTCACTCCATAACGATCTTTACCGATCACAAGAATTTACAGTATCTACAGAATGCTAAACGTCTGAATCCTAGACAGGCCAGGTGGAGTCTCTTCTTTGCCCGTTTTAATTTCACGATTACCTACAAACCTGGTTCCTGCAACGGTCGGGCTGATGCGCTCTCTAGGTCATTTGACACTTTGGACGAGGAGTCCGCCCCTGAACCTGAGCCGATCATTCCCACCTCATGCATTGTTGCCCACTCTACCACCCTGAAGTCTAAAATTCCGCCTGGTAAGACCTTTGTCCCCACTGGGCTAAGAGCTAAGATCCTTCGTTGGGGACATGATTCCAAGGTGGCAGGGCATTCTGGATTCCTCCGATCCTTCCTACTCATCAGTCGTCACTACTGGTGGCCTAATCTCCGCTCAGACGTCAAAGACTACGTTAAAGCTTGTCATGTCTGTGCTCAGTCCAAATCCTCCACACAAGCTCCTGCTGGTCTCCTCATGCCCTTGCCTATTCCTAAGGAACCCTGGGCCCATATTGCCATGGATTTTATCACCGATCTCCCACTGTCTGAGAATAATACAGTCATTTGGGTGGTAATCGATCGATTCTCCAAGATGGCTCATTTTGTTCCTCTTCCTGGTCTTCCTTCTGCCCCTGCCTTGGTTCCCATTTTCATTCGAGAAATTCTCCGCCTACATGGGGTCCCTTCTCATATTGTTTCCGACAGGGGAGTCCAATTCACGTCTCGTTTTTGGAGAGCCTTTTGCAAATCCCTCAATATTGTCTTGGATTTTTCTTCTTCTTACCATCCCCAATCCAATGGACAGACTGAGAGGGTTAATCAGGAGTTAGAGGTCTTTCTTCGCACCTTTGTGTCTTCTCACCATGACGATTGGTCCTCTCTACTCCCGTGGGCAGAATTCTCCCATAACAATCATGTGAATACCAGTTCGCAGAAGACACCCTTTTTCACAGTTTATGGAAAACACCCTCAACTTCCTCTTCCTATGATCTGTTCTCCAGACATTCCAGCTTTGGCTTCGGTTCAGGAGTCTCTCAATTCCGTTTGGGGTCACGTTCATGATTCCCTCCGGGCAGCTGCTGAAAAATTCAAAGGCTTTGCCGACCGCCGCAGGCGTAAACCGCCTTCTCTTCAGCCAGGGGACAAAGTCTGGCTCTCTACCAGGAACATCAAGCTCCGAGTTCCTTCTCTGAAGTTTGCTCCACGATTCATCGGTCCATACACGGTAACTGCTAAACTGAATCCGGTTTGTTTCAAACTCCAGATTCCTAAGAGCCTTAAAATCACTAACTCCTTTCATGTTGCTCTTCTAAAGCCTTTAGTCCTCAATAAATTCTCTCGTCCTCTTCCTACCGTGGCGCCTGTCTCTGAGGATAATCAGGAGTACGAGATCAGTCAAATTCTGGACTCCCGACTCTGTAAAGGCGTTCTTCAGTACCTCGTTCATTGGAAAGGGTTTGGTCCTGAGGAGAGGTCTTGGATCACTGCATCTGAGGTCTTTGCACCTCGTCTGTTAAAGGAGTTTCATCTGAAGTTTCCCTCTAAACCTGGGCCCAGGCGGGGAAGGGGGAGGCCTCGTAAGAGGGAGGGTACTGTCATGGATATGCATTAATGTCTGTCTGCCATCTTACCTTCCTCCTCATGTGTTCTTCTAGAGACCAGACCTCCTTCACCTGGCTTCCTTTATATCTCCTCCCAGCCTGACTCCACCCCAGGCCCTATCACTGAACACTATATTAACCTGTGCACTGCAAGCCTGCTTTGCTGATCAACGTGTTTGTTAGGCATTGTGTGTTTGGGTTCCTGCCTGCCGTGTGCTACGTCTGTCTCTCTGTTACGTTATTGGCTTGTCCCCGACCATCCCTGTCTGCTCGTGACCCTTGACCTTCGGCTCGTTCTTCGTTATCCTTGTCTGCTTGTGGCCCCTGACCTTCGGCTTGTTATTCGGTTCTCTCTATCGTGTGCTGCTGCTTCCCCTTATCCTACGGGGCGTGAGCTAGGAAACTCCAGGGGCCGCGACCTGGTCCCAGCCTGCAGCGTAACATCCTCACCACTAGAGGCCCTGGAGAAGACCAGCTGGGTCTTAGACTCCGCGCCCTGGGGAATCTTGGCTCTCGCTTCCGTTGGGATCCCGGTTGTGCTCCTCTGGTCCCGCTTTCCACAACCACCCAGTTTCCTATCCACAGAAGCCAGCCATAGGGTTCACTACCTCGCGGTGCACTCCTGTCCCCCTACGGTGTGCATCTGTCGCCTGGCCACAGGTGACCCTGACACATGCCTGGTTCATTTTAATGAACGTGAGCTTGTCCACTTTGGCTCTGGACAGGCGGCTGCGCTTGTCTGTGATACACGTTCAGATAATACACTGGCTGCAGGGCAGGCCAGCACCTCCAAGGCGTAAAGGGCAAGCTCAGGCCATGTACCCAATTTAGAGACCCAGAAGTTGAAGGGGGCAGACCCGTCATTCAGTATATGTAGGCGTGTGCACACATACTGCTCCACCATGTTGGTAAAATGCTGCCTCCTGCTAAGACGTTCCATATCAGCTGGTGGTGCTGGTTGTTGTGGCGAGCTGACAAAGCTTTTCCACATTTCGGCCATGCTAACTCTACCTTCTGAGGTGTGAGGCATATCTATCTGGTGAGTTTTTTTCCTTTGGGAGTGGATTCACAGACACAAGTGTTGTGGTGAAGGAGCATAATTACATTTTCAAGATTAAGCATATTTGTAGGAAGCACTTGAGTTTTCATCACCTGGATTTCTTTATCACTTGTACTTTGCTTTATGGACTTTTTATTCATGAATATTGTTTTATGGACTTTTATTTATGATTCACTGCACATATATTTCATTACATTTGTTGCTTGATTATACGTTTTGGATACATAGGACTACTACAGTTATCATTTGTCCACTTTTACTTGGTGGAATATTATTTATATACACATTATAGTATTTTTGATTTGTATATCACTTGTTAGGACTGTTTTTGCATAAACAGAGCGCTACTATTTTTTCACTTAAAACTCACATACCACATTGTTTCAATCTTTAAGTAGCAGCTTCAGGATTATTCGTTCTAATTCCATCTGGGCGCAGTGGTGGTTTGGGGAGTTAATTAGGGGGCGTGTTTAGCCCTCCTTACCAGCTTTTACACAATCGCTCATGTGTGCCAGGCTGCCCGGAGGCAACGAAAAGCTGTCCTCTGTGGGAGGTGTATCGTCTGTGTCCTCTGTATTCCCCCAGCCACGCACCAGTGATGGCCATGAGCTGGTCTGGGTGCCACCCTGTTGTGAACATGGTTCCTCCTCCTCCATCTCCTCCTCCTCATCCTCCACCTCGTCATCCTCCAGAACTGTGCCCTTGCTGGACAATTGTGTACCTGGCGTTTGTTGGTGCAGGAACCCGTCCTCTGAGCCACTTGTGAATGACTGCCCTGAAAGCCTTGGAAATGATCCCTCTTCCTCCTCCTCCTCCTCCTGTGCCACATCCTCTTCCATCATCGCCCAAAGCATTTTTTCAAGGAGGCATAGAACTGGGATAGTAACGCTGAGAACAGCGTCATCGGCACTGACCATGTTGGTGGAGTACTCGAAACAGCGCAACAAGGCACACAGGTCTCGCATGGAGGCCCAGTTATTGGTGGTGAAGTGGTACTGTTCCGCAGAGTGACTCACGCGTGCGTGCTGCAGCTGAAACTTCACTATCGCCTGCTGCTGCTCGCACAGTCTGGCCAGCATGTGCAAGGTGGAGTTCCACCTTG
The DNA here is from genome assembly GCA_029206835.1 of Rana muscosa. NCBI lineage: Eukaryota > Metazoa > Chordata > Amphibia > Anura > Ranidae > Rana > Rana muscosa. The sequence goes on from CM055120.1 coordinate 237,566,523, forward strand.
TGGGCACGTCAAATATGAGGCGGTGAGCGGGAAGGCCAAAGTTACGCTGTAGCGCTGACAGGCGAGCAGCAGCAGGGTGAGAACGCCAAAAGTGTGCACAGACGGCCCGCACTTTCTGCAGCAGCTTTGGCATATCGGGGTAATTTTTAAGGAACCTCTGCACCACCAAATTCAGCACATGCGCCAGGCAAGGGATGTGCGTCAAACCGGCTAGGCCCAGAGCTTCTACGAGATTTTGCCCATTATCGCACACCACCAGGCTGGGCTTGAGGCTCACTGCCACCAACCACTCATCGGTCTGTTGTTCCATGTCCCTCCACAACTCCTGCGCGGTGTGGGGTTTTTCCCCCAAACAGGAACGTTTTAAAACTGCCTGCTGTTGTTTACCCCTGGCTGTGCTAAAGTTGGTGGTGAAGGTGTTACGCTGACCGGATGAGTAGGGCGGTAGAGGATGAGGAAGCGGAGTAGGAGGAGTTAGCAACAGGAGGCAAACTGAAGCGCCCTGCAATCCTCGGTGGTGGAAGGACATGTGCCAAACTGCTATCCGCCTCAGCCCCAGCCGCCACTGCATTTACCCAGTGTGCTGTTAAGGAGATATAACATCCCTGACCGTGCTTACTGGTCCACGTATCCGTAGTTAGGTGGACCTTGCCACAGATGGCGTTGCGCAGTGCACACTAGGCTTGTGCAATTCGTTTCGTAACGAATCGAAATTCGTCCGAATTTAGCAACTTGGACATTCGGAAGCATTTGAATTTCCGAACAAAGCAATTACGAATAAAACCGAATCCAAAATAAATTATATCGCAAATAGCGAATGCCCGAATGTCTTCGGCATAATTCGTTATGAAAAAAGTTACGAATGTACGAATCCATTCGAAGCACAATAACACTCTGCTCTGCTCTCTGCTTCTCCCTCACCGTGCTGAACTCCCTCTCAAAATGGTGTACAGGGGCGGAGGCTATAGCCGCATGTAAAAAATGAAAGTAAAATACGAGATTTCGAAATCGTTACAAATAACCGCTATGTATTTAGAAAAGTAAAAATACATTCGAAGCACATTAGGCATTATAGGCAGCGTCGTTGTGAGAGAGAGACCGAAAATTACGAATCAACAAACCCAAAAAAAGTTACGAAAGTAGGAGTTGTGTCTAGAATCAACGAAAAACAATGTACTCTACCGAAAGTACGAATTATAAATCAAATAAAAATAAGGCTTACATTAATACGAATCATTCTGATTCAACGAAAAATGTCGCTTGCGAAAATAAGAATTAGTCCGAACACGAAAAATCCCGTCTAGCAAAATTACGAACGATTACGAATCAACAGGACCGAAAAGAAACGAACCGAAACTAAACAAATTTTTCCGTTGTGCACAAGAAACTAACCTAAACTAAACAAATTTTTTCCGTTGTGCATAAGTCTAGTGCACACCTGATTTTGTCCCCCACTTGGTTGTGCAGGAAAGGGATGGCTCGCCTGGAAAAGTAGTGGCGACTGGGCACGACGCACTGTGGGACAGCCAATGCCATCAGGCTTTTAAAACTCTGCGTCTCCACCAGACGGAATGACAGCATTTCAAAGGCCAGGAATTTTGAAATGCTGGCATTCAGGGCCAGGGATCGCGGGTGGGTAGAGGGGTACTTCCTCTTCCGCTCCAGTGTTTGGGAGATAGAGATCTGAACACTTCCATGGGACATTGTGGAGATGGTTGGTGACCCAGGTGGTAGTGTTGCTGGCAGATCCTCTGTTTGCGGGATGGCAGGTGCCACTGTCACTACAGAGGTGGATGAAGAGGCCGAGACTGCAGCAGAAGAGAAAGCAGGAGGAGCCAGAGACCTTTCTTGGTTTTTGAGGTGTCTACTCCACTGCAGCCCATGCTTTGCACTTAGATGCCTGGTCATGCAGGTTGTGCTCAGGTTGAGAACGTTTATGCCTCGCTTCAGGCTCTGATTGCACAGCGTGTAAACCACTCGTGTCTTGTCATCAGCACATTGTCTGAAGAACTGCCACGCTAGGGAACTCCTTGGACCTGTCTTTGGTGTGCTTGGTCCCGTGCTGCGTTGGGCAGTAGCAGGCGTACTGTCTAGGGGAGGGACGCTCCGCTTTTGCACCCTGCTCCCTCTTCTGCTGTGCTGGTGGCTCTGTGCGACCACCGCCTCTTCCTCCGAACTACACAGGTCACCTGCATGACGTTGATTCAATGTGGGGTCGAGGACCCCATCGTCCTCCACATCATCTTCCACCCAGTCTTCACCCCTGCCCTCCTTGTCGGTCTGCACAATTGGGAAAGCAGCAGCAGTTGGCACCTGTGTTTCTTCATCATCCGAGACGTGCTGCGATGGTCCTCCCATGTACTCATCTTGAAACATAAGTGGTTGGGCATCGGTGCACTCAATCTCTTCCACTTCTGGGGCAGGGCTAGGTGGATGGCCCTGGGAAACCCTGCTAACAGAGTCATTAAAAAGCAGAAGAGACTGCTGCATGACTTGGGGCTCAGACTGCTTGGCTGATTTGCAAGGGGGTGAGGTGAATGACTGATGGACATCGGCTGCAGGTGCCAACTCTGATCTTTCATCAGGAGACTGGGTGGGAGACAATGTGAAGGAACTGGAGGCACTGTCAGCAACCCAATCTACTATTGCCTGTACTTGTCCTGGCCTCAACATTCGTAGGGCCGCATTAGGCCCGACCAAATACCGCTGCAGGCTCTGTCTCCTACTCGCACCTGAGGAAGGTGTTTCACTTGTGCGTGTAGCTGGCACAGATCGACCACGTCCTCTCCCTGCAACAGGAGCTCCACCAGCAGCACCACGACCGGGGCCACGTCCCTTATTTGACGTTCTCCTCATCTTTCTCAAATTTAGGATCTTGCCCTAAATGGGTGTTTTTTGAATAGCAGAATAGAACAACAGTATCTAAAGGGTGTATCTCACATGTACAGATATGCAGCAAACGCTGCAAAATTATTATTTTTACCCTAAATGGGTGTTTTTAGAATAGCAAAATAGAACAACAGTATCTAAAGGGTGTATCTTACACGTACAGATACAGACTAGGCCGCAATTTAAGATTTTTCACCTTAATGTGTTTTTTTGAATAGCAAAATAGAGCAACAGTATCTAAAGTGTGTATCTCACACATACAGATATGCAGGAAACGCTGCAAAATATTTTTTTTTGCCCTAAATGTGTTTTATTTGAATACCAGAATAGAGAAACAGTATCTAAAGGGTGTACCTCACACGTACAGATACAGACTAGGCCGCAATTTAAGATTTTTCCCCTAAATGTTTTTTTTTTTTGAATAGCAGAATAGAGCAACAGTATCTAAAGGGTGTATCTCACAGGTACAGATATGCAGAAAATGCACCCAAAAATTTTTTTTGGACCTAAACTATAATTTTTTGGAATAGCACAATAGAAGAACAGAATCTAAAGTGTGTATCTCACACGTACAGATATGCAGAAAACGTTGGCAAAAATATTTTTTTGCCCTAAATTTTTTTTTTTGAATAGCAGAATAAAACAACGGTATCTAAAGTGTGTATCTCACACGTACAGATATGCAGGAAACACTGCAAAATATTTTTTTTGCCCTAAATGTGTGTTTTTTTTTGAATACCAGAATAGAGCAACAGTATCTAAAGGGTACTAAATAATAATTTAGGGCAAAAAAAAAAATTTGCTGCGTTTTCTGCATATCTGTACCTGTGAGATACACCCTTTAAATACTGTTGCTCTATTCTGCTATTCAAAAAAAACACATTTAGGGGACAAATCTTAAATTGCGGCTTAGTCTGTATCTGTACGTGTATTTTTTGAATAGCAGAATAAAACAACAGTATCTAAAGTGTGTATCTCACACGTACAGATATGCAGGAAACACTGCAAAATATATATTTTTGCCCTAAATGGGTGTTTTTAGAATAGCAGAATAGAGCAACAGTATCTAAAGGGTGTATCTCACACGTACAGATATGCAGAAAACGCACCAAAAATTATTTTTTTGCCCTAAATTATATATTTTTTTGAATAGCAGAATAGGAGAACAGTATCTAAAGTGTGTATCTCACACGTACAGATATGCAGAAAACGTTGCCAATATTTTTTTTTTTGTCCTACATTTTTTTTTTGAATAGCAGAATACAACAACAGTATCTAAAGTGTGTATCTCACTAAATACAGATATGCAGGAAACGCAGCAAAATATCATTTTTTTGCCCTAAATGGGTGTTTTTAGAATAGCAGAATAGACCAACAGTATCTAAAGGGTGTATCTCACAGTAACATATGCAGTGCTGGTGCACTGAGCTTGCATAAAATGCCCGCCGACGCCAACCTAACTAACAGACGGATAAATGTTATCTTTTCTCTGGCACTGGGCTCAGGGCAGGGTAAAAAGTTTGTGCACTGCACCCACACAACAAAATCAAGGTAGATCGCTGAGTAATTTGATTTCTGAATCAGGACTCCTAATTCTCTCCCTCAAAGCAGCAGCAGCAACCTTTCCCTACACTATCTAAAGCAGAGTGATGTGCTGTGCTATGTGCCTCTAGCTTATATAGAGGCTGGGTCACATGCTGCACTGGCCAATCACAGCCATGCCATTAGTAGGCATGGCTGTGATGGCTTCTAAGGGCACACGAGTTAAACAAATGTTGATTGGCTGCCCTGCAGCTTTTTAAAATGCGCCATTACATTGCCGAACACCAAACTCGAACCCGAACATACAGTAAATTGTTCGGGTCCGGGTACCAAAACCCCAAAAGTCCGGTACGAACCCGAACTTTACAGTTCGGGTTCGCTCAACCCTAATAGCCAGTAGCTCATGGTCCCCAATGGTATAGTTCCTTTCCGCATCAGAAAACTTCTTGGAAAAGAATCCGCAAGGCTAAGACTTGCCCTTCCTAGCTTGGAGTAGGACGGCACTGACTCCTACTGAGGAGGAATCAACTTCCATAGAAAAGGGTTTCGTAATGTCCGGACATAGGAAAATTGGGGCGAAGAGGAAGGCTGCCTTGAGTTTGTGGAAAGCATCAATGGCTTCAGGGGACCAGAGCCTGGCATTGACACCCTTGCGGGTGAGAGATGTAATAGGGGCCACTAAGGTGGAGTAGTTACGAATGAATTGGCAATAGTAATTGGTGAAGCCCAAAAGGCGTTGGGTGGCTTTAAGACCAGAGGGCTATGGCCACTCAGAGATGGCCCGAAGTTTTTATAGTAACAGATAAACAACAAGCACTCCTGCGCACGAGATGACTGTCAAGCATTCAATAGTCTATAACGAAAACACCGGCCTTGCTGCCCTTCATTGATAGGGGTATCCTAGTAGCAAATGAAAAAAGAAAGAACAAGGGTGCACCGGCCTAGTGTAATATCGTTAAGATATTTTATTTAAAATAAAAGCAACAGAAAGGTACTCACAAAGATAGTACAATTGTTCGCAATGTACAAATGGTGCCTTGGAGGGCTGCAGCATGTGGAACCCAAACCACACTCCAACCGATCATGAAGGACGTAATAGGACGCACTACCGGCTGACGCATTTCGAAGCGCACAGCTTCTTCATCAGAGCCAAGCAGTCAAGCGACTTCATCAGAGCCAAGCAGTCGCTTGGCTCTGATGAAGTCGCTTGACTGCTTGGCTCTGATGAAGAAGCTGTGCGCTTCGAAATGCGTCAGCCGGTAGTGCGTCCTATCACGTCCTTCATGATCGGTTGGAGTGTGGTTTGGGTTCCACATGCTGCAGCCCTCCAAGGCACCATTTGTACATTGCGAACAATTGTACTATCTTTGTGAGTACCTTTCTGTTGCTTTTATTTTAAATAAAATATCTTAACGATATTACACTAGGCCGGTGCACCCTTGTTCTTTCTTTTTTCATGGCCCGATGTTTGGCTGGGTCCATGAGGAGGCCTTGTGACGAGATTATGTAGCCCAGAAATGGAACTTGTGTTTGTTCAAATAGGCACTTCTCCAATTTAGCATATAGGCAATTGTCCCATAGACGCTGTAGCACAGCTTTCACATGGAGACGATGGGTCAGTAAGTCTGGTGAGAAAATAAGAATATCATCCAGATATACAATAACAGAGACATACAGCAGGTCGCGGAAGATCTCATTAACCAAATTTTGAAAAACAGCTGGGGCATTGCATAAGCCAAATGGCATCACAAGATATTCATAATGTCCGTCCCTGGTGTTAAAGGCGGTCTTCCACTCGTCTCCTTCCCGGATTCTTATTAAATTGTAGGCCCCTCTGAGATCCAATTTGGTAAAAACATGAGAACCTCGCAGTCTGTCAAAGAGTTCCAAAATTAAAGGAAGAGGCTACCGGTTCTTCACGGTGATGGCGTTAAGGCCCCTGTAGTCGATGCATGGACGGAGTGAACCATTATTTTTTTCTACAAAGAAAAACCCAGCTCCGGCAGGTGAGTTGGATTTCCTGATGAAACCCTTTTGTAGGTTTTCCTGAATGTATTCAGACATGGCTTGTGTCTCTGGAATAGATAGAGGGTAGACTCGGCCTCGGGGAGGAGAGGTCCCTGGTAACAGATCAATGGAGCAGTCATAGTCTCTGTGAGGAGGAAGGCGATCAGCTGACTTTTTGCAGAAAACATCTCGGAAGGTCTGATATTGGGAAGGCAACATGGGAGTTGTGGAGGTTTCAGCCAGAGGAATGGAAGGAGGTGGAAGTACCTTGGAAACACGTCGTTGCTGACACTGAGGACCCCAAGCCAATACTTGTCCAGAGTTCCAATCAAGGTGCGGGGAGTGTTTCTGCAACCATGGAAGACCCAGAATGATGGGACTGGAGGATTTAGGCAGAATTAGGAAAGAGATTTCCTCTCCATGCAAAACCCCAATGCGTAATGCCATAGGAGGGGTTTTAAACCGGATGGGGCTCATTGGCAAGAAGGAGCCATCTACTGCAGTCACAGAGAGGGGTATAGCCAGGGCAACAAAGGAAATGCCCAACTCGGAAGCCAAAGATTGTTCAATGAAATTCCCGGCTGCTCCAGAGTTCACATATGCAGAGAGTTGATAGGCATTTTGAGCCCAGTGGATAGACATGGGTAGGGTAAAGCGAGAGAAGCTGACAGAATTAAAGGATCGGTCTAGATCCCCTCTCTCCGAGTGACCTAGACCCTGGAGTTTCCCGGACATGCTGGACAGGAGTTCAAAAGATGTCCTTTATCGCCACAATAAAGGCACAAGCCCAAATCCATGCGCCGGGCACGTTCCTCTGGAGTGAGGCGAGTACCCCAAGCTGCATAGGTTCTTCCAATGTTTGAAAGGTTGAAGACGGAGAGGGTTCCACAAGTTTTTGGAGTGCCTGTGCTGGACGGCCAGCAGGGGGATGACTGGATATGGATCTCTCCAGGGCCCGCTCCTGGAAACGAATGTCTATTTGAATGCTTAATGCGATTAAATCATCCAATTTGGTAGGAATGGTGCGTCCAGCGAGTTCATCCTTTACACGCTCAGATAGGCCTTGCCAGAAGGTAGCGGTAAGAGCCTCATTATTCCATTCGAGTTCAGCAGACAGCGTACGAAATTGAACTGCTTATTGACCGACTGTCATTCTTTGCTGACGAAGACGAAGGAGGGCCCCAGCAGCAGAAGACACTCTGCCGGGCTCATCAAAAGTTTTCCGGAAAGCCTGGAGGTCGGAGGTGATTGAATCGTGTTGTTCCCAAAGTGGGGAGGCTCAAGCTAGGGCATCACCAGAAAGGAGAGAGATGATATATGCGACTTTGGTGCAATCAGTTGGAAAATGGTGGCTGGAAAGCTCAAAGTGGATGGAACACTGATTAATGAAGCCACGACAAGCCTTAGGGTCACCAGAAAAACGAGGTGGTGGTGGCAGATGCAAGCAGGGATTGTCAGGTGAGGCAGGTAACAAGGGAGCAGATGAGGCAGAAGCAGGAGCCGAAGAAGCTGAAGTTGCAGCGACTTGCAGGCGATCCAGGTGGGTGGCAAGATCATGTAGAAACAGCATTATTTGCTCTTGATTTGCTTGCTGGGAGTTAAGTCTCTGAACTAGATGTTGCATTTGGTCCTCAGTCAGTGGCCGACTCTCTGAGGAGCTCATGGCTTGAGCAAACTGTCACAATGGTACTGATGTGAGCCCACAGGCGAGCAGGTGACACGGGATCCCCAAGGGCGTGGAATCTACGGGCCAGCCAGTATTCTGCCAGGGACACCCTCACGAGTGGTTGGGCTTAGCTGCGTGCTGACCCCAGGTCACGACCCCCAGGTTCACCCTGCTCGCGAGGAGAGTACCAGAAGACACTGTCAGACCCGGATAGATGGATGGATGAAGCAAAGGAAAGCCGTATAGCAAGCCAAGGTCAGGGCGGGCTGCAGACAACGTAATCAGGAGAACTAGCCGATTCGGTACACAAGAGATCAGTTCACGAGAAGTCAGGTAAGCAGGTTACAGGAAGGGTGCTCAGAAACAAGTGTTGCTCAAGCAACCAGAAACTGGTCTGAGTGGAACTTAAATAGCGAGGCACATGGGGGGCTGTACAGGAAGTAGCAGAAAGGAAGAATATATTAAGAAACAGGTGAAGCCGGCGACACCCATAGATGCAGAGGGCAGCCAGAGCTGAACACAAGCTTGTGGAACAACAGGTGCCAGCCGACCTACAGCAGTAAAGGTAAGACACAGATCAGCTCCGCAGCTGATCTGTGACACAAAGTCCAGTTTTGTTGAGCAAACTCCCACCACCTAGTGGCAGAAGAATAATACGACAGAGTCCTTAAACACAAGTACTGGACCAGGTAGAGGAATCTTGACTCCGAAGTTTCCGGTAACCTAGCACTACCTAGCTATATACCCCACAGTCCTTTAAAAGGAAAAAAATAAAGAAAAAATCTTCTTCTTTAGCAAAATGACAACCAGAACAGTCACTGTAGATGATCACCAGTAAAATCGGGGGTCAGGCAGAGTCAGTGGTTTCCCCTGTTTTTCTAAAGTGGTGATAAAATACACATAGTTGTCCTTTCCAGGCCTGCAGATGACCACTTTGTCAGCATGGATGTGTCTACCGTAGCTCCAGTGCAACAAGCACCCGTTAAAGTGGACATCCATGGCAGGAGAATGACCTGCTCTCCGGAACGGTTTAGGCACGGCCAAGTAGTCCCAAACAGCTTCACCGTACCATTTTTCTCTGTTGGCCTCAATCTCTTGCATGATTTCCCTGGGAACGTAGGGAAACTCCGATCCGTATTCAGTGGCTACCCGCTTGTTCAGTAATCGTTGTGACTGGGCAAGCCTAGGCAAAGATCTGGTGCTTCCAAGTCCAGAAGGTATACAAGAAGCCGGGGACTTTTGCACCAGAGTATTAACGGACAGTTTTCCTGACCCAAACAAACTGGTAACCTTGGGCAGGACTTCACTAGTAGCAACCGAGGGTTCCACACTGGGTGTTGTTCTCCCCGAGTCCATGGCTGCCTATTCAGAAAAGGTGTAGGCCGAAGCAACATCATCTCCATTGGCCCATAGCATCTCTTGAGACATGGTCTCGAACAAGTCATCGTCCCCAGAGATGTCCGATAAGGAATCTAATTCAGAGTCCCGTAACTCCTCCGCGGGCATATATCTGCAAACAGTCCCCATATGTGCACTTTCCCTTGATCTCTCACCCGTTCCTGTTGTGGACTTTTCAGGAATCAGACTTTCCTTTGGATCCGGTTCGGGTAGTCTTTGGGGTAGGCCTCGACCACGGCCGCGGGAGGCTTTCACATATCCCACTTTCCTTTGGACAGGTGCAGCGGGACAAATTGCCGCGGAGGTAGCAGAAGTGGAGGTAACAGCAGTGGCAACGTCCACTGGTGACTCCTCAATGGCAGTAACAGCGCCATCTCCCTCTGGAATAACTGTTGTAGCGGATGTGGCAAGTGCAGGTCTAGCTGCAGAAGCAAAGGCCCCAGCCTTTTCGGTAGCGATGCCCGTGGCCCAGTCCATCCGGTAGGCACAGGGTGGCATGGTGAGTTGCTCTATGGCAAACAGGTACTCCCCGCAGAGTAGGCATTGAACAAATGGATGGGGGTTTACAGCCAGTCCTTCGCACCTGTTGCACAACATACCCAGGGCTTCCACATCTCCAATCACATAAAGTACGAACCGCCCATGCGGTTTCAACCGAATGCCAGTGTCCGTCAGCGCAGTCCCTGGCAGCATGGCACTTGTAGCGGTACCCACAGGAGACATCCTGGGCCCCATAGCAGACTGCATCACTGGAACTAGAGACATGGCGGTATTGCGACTATCCGTTGAGTGTTGGACACACACATGGCATCTCACGCAGCAAACAGGCGGTAACTCCTCCCACTTGTCTCTTCAGTCACATAGTTCGTGGGTTTTTTCTTTCTTGGCTCCGCCCACAGCCCACACGGCTAAGAAGTGATCCGCAAATTAACCCCTTTTTTTAGAAAACGACACAGTCCAAACCCTCTGTAGCATAGGCCCCGGTGAACAGCTTACTTGAGTTGCGGTCGGTAACGGCAAATCCCGGACTCAAGCCCCCACATGTAGCAATACCCCCGAAGGGGCCACTGGTTTAAGATTTGGGTCTGCCGTTACCTTACTGTTCACCACGTCTGTCCTAGGGGTCTTCCTTGAAGAGTTTCTCACAAAATGTCTGCACCAAACACTTAGTCTCTTTTTCTCAAGGGTTATATTAAAGAACTTCCAGACAGAGGGATGGAGGGTTAGGGGAGATTCAGGTACCTTGCTTGCGGATCACGGGTATTTTCCTAATCCAGAGGACAAACAGCTTCCACACTGGATATAGCCACCACCGGATAGGCCTCTCTCACTGACCTAGCAGCCGGTGCAAGCTCGTTCAAAAGTCTCTGCCGAGGCATAAAACTGCTAACACATCCCTGAGGCCAGGAGGGCCGTCAGGTCAATATCGGAAGACCCAGAGAAAACGGTGTCTGCTCCTTAAGTACCCTCTTCCAGAATGCACAGCGGGTCACCACTCCCACTGCGCTGCTTCTGGGCAAGAGGTACCCAATACATCCAGCCTGCTGCATTTCCATCCCTGACCTGTGGTGACAGCGACACCCACAGTCAGGTGGAAAATATGCAGCCCAGCTAAACTGGAACAGAGACCAATAATTTGGTACAATCATTCTGAGCTAAACTACAGCTCAGACAACTAAATTTACACTAGCGCCTACCCAATAGGAGCAGGGCGCTACACAAATAAACTTTAAAAGACAATCTCTAGACTGTTCCATGAGCTGGAGTGAGTGAACTGTTGCTGGCTGCCTCTGCACTGTTTCGGGAAGAACCTGTGTAATCTACCTTCGGTGGTTGGACTACATTGCTATTTTTGGTTTTAAATCAGAGTAAGTCCTCCTTCAAAGGGGCTGAAAAACCATCAAAATGCAGTATAGTGTGGCTTCTCCCACGTTGCAAGAGTAGGCCCGTGGTATAATCACTTACAATGCAGCAGGACTGCATAGCTCCCAATTTTTTGAGATGGGAATGAGGGACACCTATTAGCAATAGTATATAGGCATAGACCACACCCCCTGTCACGTTCTCTTAAAGGAGAATTAGACAAAAAAATGGGAGTTTCACCCATTTAAAAGTCAGCAGCTATAAAAAGTGTAGCTGCTGACTTTTAATAATTGGACACTCACCTGTCCCATGGTCCAGCGATGCAGGCGAACGAAGCTCCGCTCCTCTCCCCCTCTTCTCTGTGGCGCCGGCATTGGAACTGTAACGGATTGCGTATGCGTGACCCGTGCTGCGCGCTGTGACCCATGCTGCAACGGGTTGCGCGCTGTGACCCATGCTGCGCGCTGTGATTGGCCGGCCAATCTTCTGGGACCTGTGGCGTGTCCCAGAAGATTGCAGGGAGGGAGGGGGAGAGGTGAACTTCCTTCTGGCGCTGCGGAGCCCCAGGAGAAAGTGGGAGCTGGGTGCCTCTAAAAAGAGGGTATCCACCCCCCCCCCCCAAAAAAAAATGACATGCCAAATGTGGCATGTCAGGGGGTCACCATCACTTAAATTGGAAGTTCCATTTTTGGGTGCAGCTCCGCTTAAATCCCACAAGTGCTTTTTTTTTTTTTTACCACTACTATTCCTTTATACTGACTTTTAAAATGTACATATGCAGCAATTTAAATATTATATAAAAAGTTTAGCACTGTGAAACACTTTTTGAAAGATAAAAAGTGTATTTTTTATAGGATTATAAAGATCAGACCAAAATGAGGGACGAATGAGAAGAAAAGAGGGACAGAGGGACTTTTTCCCAAATCAGGGATAGTCCCTTGAAATCAGGGACATTTGGGAACTATGGGACTGCTGTCCCTTAATTGAGTTTGATGGTGTCAGAATGCAAGCGACTGATGGAGCAGCGAAAATAAGCTGCTTCAGTGGACTGGTTGTGCAGTTGGGAGGAACCCTGCAGGATCAACAGGATCAATCATCAATAAGTTCTGGTTCACACTGAATGCGACTTTGAAATCTTGCAACTTCTCTTGAAGTAGCACAATTTCAAAACCGCCGGTCAGTGAGATTTCAGATGCAACTTGCCTGACATCTGTGTGTCTTCATGCACAGATGTCTATGCAAGTCGCACCTAAAATCACAAAGTTGGAGTTGCACCGATTTGAATGGTTCCATTGCTGACACAAGGGTGCGAATTGTTATGCGATTTGGAACTGTCAAATCGCATTACACGTCGCACCCATGTGAATGGGGGCTTAGTGTATTTATTCTCTATTCTCTCCAAATACTTTTAATCATTATTATTTTGTAGCTAAACATTTCTCGATCAGTTACACTAATGAAATTTTTCAATTTTTCAAGGAACAGTAATCTGAACAAAGCCTGCTCTGCCTTTTTGACTTGTCTCTGTTTTACCTTGTGGGAACTGAAAGTAGGAGGAATAAATGATTCTCAAAACGGTAAGGCTGTATATGAGCAGATAACATGCTGCATGAAAAGCAACATTTCAAATAGAACTTGTTACTGTAATTTTTCTGTTGAGTGCTAGCATGTATATACCCCTTCAATACCAGGCCATTTTCATGACTAGTGTAGTACAGATAACCCCACCTTTTACCTATGACCTTTACCATTACTTATTCCCCTTAAACCTCTATTAATGACGAGACACACAGGTTTTGGAGTATAAATGGCCATAACAGCCTATTTATTAAATAATTCCAATAATTATTTTATTAAATAATAATTTTCCAATACTTTTAACTTAACATTTTAACCAAACAACTTCTTTAAACCAGCCTGTTGGTCTTTGACGGCAACCCTGCTAAATTTTTTACCACCACTGCACTGCGGTACCTTTTAACTGTACCAGGCCTCCAGCCGAAACCAGCTCGGAGACAACCCCTGCTTTCCACAGTGCAACCATAACCGTATTCCAGCAGACACCGTTCCACTGGAATAACCTCAGAGAGCCCCATACCACAGCTGAGCCCCCCACCACTTCCATCACATCTGTTATCTGCCACCATCAAAGACCAAGGACACCGCCACAGCCCGCAAGGATAATACCTTACCCTTAAGGGCCCCTCCACACCCGCAGGGCTCGCTGAATCCCGTCCTGGAGACCCAACGCCCTCAGATCTATACCCACCTCGGATAGGTGAACACCATCTCCTCGGAGGTACATACCCACATTAACCTCCAAATCTGTGTGCCTAATGACCAAACCCCCGTTCCTCACCACAAATCTACCCACCACCTTGTTCACTTTTACCCTAGCCTTATTGAGCCTGTCCACGACCTTGCCATGCGCCAAGTCGTCCGTGCAATGATGTCGGACCATACCAGCAACAGGGCCGGAAAAGCCGAGCGGAGTGTCAAGAAATCCGCCTTAGCGGCCGCAATCAGTTCCCCAATAGGTCTAACACCTAAATCATTCCATCCCACATGAAGCACCAAAATGTCCGGAGGCCTGTCAAGTCGAGCATAACGCTGCACTTCAGGCAGCACCTTGCTCCACCCCATACCTGGTATGCCCATCCACCTAATCCGAGCCTCCCCCGGAGGGATGCCCAGCTGCCTACCATCCGGCCTCATATCCGCTCTTCTGGCCCCCCAAAAAACATAGGAATGTCCCAAAATCCAGACAAGGCGTGATTGACCTCCATCTGAAATGATAAAAACACAGTGTTATCAAGCACCATTTCCCCACATAACATCAGGACAACCCAAGCAGCAACCTGTCCTTTTTCACCCCCCCCCCCCCTACACCTTGCATACCACACCAACATTAATCTCCCAAAAGGTGTGGACGGACATAAGAACGAAATCTCCTTGATTCCCAACGCCCAATCCTATGAACCACTGCCTCATCCAACCCACACCGAGCCGCCTCAGTAGCCGCCCCGATGCGGAAGGAGTGCGAGGCAAAGCGTTTGTCATCGAACCAAGCCGCCCGCAAACATTTCCTGAAAATCGCTATGATTTGGAACCTTGACACAAAAGACCAATCTTCATGTACCAGCAACGCCCCCCCCCCGATGGGCGTACCCCCAAGAAATCTCTCACCACCCCCACCGGGCAGACCCCCGAACCCGGCAAGGAATACAGCACCACACTAACCTCTTTCCCTTGCTGGTCCGTTTTTGACCGGCGCAACCGAAACACTACCTTCTCCCCCTCAATCTTAACATCCCTCAGCATCATACCCTCTGCCCTATTCCTAGCTGGGCTCACCAGTTCCCCCACCCAAAATGCCCCAAAAAACGCATTACAAAAGCTGTCCGAAACAAAAAAACGTTATACCCCGAGGGACACACTAGCTCCAAAGTCCCACAAATATCCTGCAAAACCGAAAAGGAAACCGGCCTACGGGTATCCTTGCTGGAGTGGCACTTGCGGTAACCCTTCACCCAAAAACTCTTCGTGTGATCCACCCCCCCCTGCAGTTTAAACAAAAATGCTAAACCCGCCAACTTTTTATCAATGGCCGATACCGACCCACCCCCTTCCATATGCCTGGCAACGAAATACAGCACCAACCAACCTGTCTAGGCCTCCCCCAGCTCAGCATCCACCAGCCGTACAAACTCAGACCATTCTTCCAAGACCTTGGCGTACGCCGCCCATGTCGGTCCACTCACCAACTTCCTGATCCACCCCGCGGCGACTCCAAAGCAATTTCCCATATCCACCCCGGGCAAGCAACCCCGACACTGTCTGCCTGCGGCGCTAGCTCTCTGAACTTGTCCCACTGAAACCGAGACAAGACATCAGAGAGTCTGTTGTCAACCCCCCGAATGTGTACCGCATACAAAAAGATGTTAAACTGTAAACAGCGTAAAACCAGGTGGCGCAGCAACTGAACCACCGGCATGGAAGACGCGGAGATGCGGTTGATGACTTGAACCACCCCCATGTTATCACAATTCAGCCTGATCTTCAAATTCCGAGGATTCCCCCCACAGCTCCATTGCCAGTACCACCGGAAAAAGTTCCAGCAATACCAGGTTCTTACCAAAACCAGCCTCAATCCAGGAGCTGGGCCATGCTCCGGCGCACCAACTACCTTGAAAGAAAGCCCCAAAACCCATGGACCCAGCTGCATCCGTGACCAAGTCCAAATCAAAGTTACTCACCGGGCCCTCCATCCAAAGCGAACGTCCATTGTATTCTTCCAAAAAAGTGTGCCACACCTGCAAGTCCTCCTTCAGTGCCCTAGATAGTCTAATGAAATGGGTCGGAACACTCACCCCCGACGTAGCCGCCGACAGCCGTCAGCAGAACACCCTGCCCATGGGAATCATTCTACAAGCAAAGTTCAACTTACCCAAGAGAGATTGTAAGGCCCCAAGCTGTACCTTGTTGCGACCCAACATCCCCCTAATTTCCTCCCGAAGATTCACCACCTTGTCCCCGGGCAACCTACATTCCATTGCCATGGAATCAATCACTATTCCCAAGAAACTAAGCTCTGTGGATGGGCCCTCGGTCTTGTCAGCTGCCAAAGGCACTCTGAACCGCCCTGCAATGTGCTGCATTGTACCCAGCAGAATCGCACACACATTAGAGGAAGGAGGGCCCACACCCAGAAAATCATCCAAGTAATGGATGACCGAATCCAAACCTGACACGTCCCGTACCACCCATTCCAAAAAGGAACTGAATGCCTGAAACAAGGCGCATGAAATAGAGCAACCCATGGGCAAACACTTATCGACGTAAACTTCTTCCTGCGCGCCCCCCGACCATAACGCCTGACCCAACGCACCACAACGTCAAATGATGCGTAAGACACTGTACATGCTTCAGGATCTATCGCATCATTCACCGACCCCCCCTTAGGAAAGGAAAGGTGGTGAATAAGGCAGAATTTCCCGGGTTCCTTCTTGGGCACCACCCCCAGAGGAAAGACCACCAACTCCTGCAGTGGCTTGTCCTTAAATGGTCCCCCCATGCGCCCCAGTTCCACTTCCTTGGCCAATTCGTCAGTAACCACCTCCGGGTGTTCCAATGCCGACCATAAATTCCTCGCCAGAGGAGGCACCTCCGTCAAAGAACACGGTATAACAAAACCATCGGAAAACCCGGAGGCCAGCAACCTAGCTGCCACCCTGTCCGGGTACCTATTTAGGAAAGGCTGCATCCTTTCCCCCCTCACCGGGGTCCTCCCTCTTGTTTGAAGGCTCCCCGGCACGCTTCCCTTTCTTAAAGCAATGGGACAAGGGGTGACCACCCCCGCACCCGGAGCACTCATGCTTGAAAGGACAGGCTCCCCCAAATTTGCATGTGCCCTCGTTAAATCGCCAGCACACCCCCCATTTCTTTCCAGCCGGCAGTCCAGAGGTGGATGTCCCCCCGGCCCCCCCCCCCTGAAGAAACTGACTCGGTGCCCGTAGTGACGACATAAGACGCATCCAAAGACTGATGTCCTTGTGGTCCCACCTAAGAGCAGGACGGACCGCCCGCCGTTGACGGAACTGTTCGTCGTACCGTAGCCAACCCGTCCCCCCATACACTCTATAAGCCTCCCCAATAGCATCCATGTAGCAGAACAGCGCAGAACAGTGTTCCGGGCTCTTCTCACCAATGACACTGGCTATTATAGCAAAGGCCTGCAGCCAGTTGCTAAACGTCCGAGGAATAAGTCTGTACCTCCTCTTCTCCTCATCCTCCTTCTTTGAATCGTCGGGCTTAACCCTATCCAAATTGAATTTTTCTAACGGAAGCAAGGAAAACATTTCCACATACTCACCCTTACCGATCTTCTCTCTCACCTCCTGTTTCAAATGCGCCCCTAACGGCCCCTCATAGCACACATAAACCTCACACCTGGCCGCATCAGCAATTCGAACAATATCTACTCTAGTGGGAGCTGATGGCTCCACCCCTTTGTCCCCCGACGTTCCGCTAACACCTGCCCCAGCAGCGAGGGGGTCGACCACCACCACTGAGGGGGTACCTGCCACCCCGGATCCCCCCGTAGACCCCCCCACTAATGGCCCAGCCTGAGGGGGCACACTAGGACCCCCCCGCAAAACATTGTAACAGATCCCTCAACCCCCACAACAAATCCTGAATGCCACCTGTTGCACCAGGGGTGGCAGGCAAACCGGCTGAGACACAGAGACCCCCAGACCCCCACCACCAACAATTTACACAATGCAGCAGACAAATCCTGAGAAGAACTTAGCATAGACTTACCAAGCTGACTGGGCCCGGTCCCCACAGCCGTCGTGGGCACTTTCACCGACAGCGAGTCCTCGTGGCCACCTTCCCCATCCGATACAGACGCTTCACCCTCCGATCGATCTTTATCAGCCGGCGTCAATGGTGACTGCAACCCCCCAGGCGAAGTTGGCCTGGTGGCCGTGGATCCCAGCCCTGTGGCAGATCGACCTCTCGATTGTGACCCGGCCGTCACTGCTGCTACTCCTGGGCCACCTCGAGCTGGACCACTGGCCGGTCCCACAGCCCGTCCGACCTCCTGCCTCATGGATTCAGGCCTCCCCACTGCCACGGAGCCGGCTGCCGCGTTCCTGGATGGCCCACCGGCCACATCCCTGCACCTCCCACGCTGAGTCTCCCCCCTCGCTGTTCCCGGAGAGGAGGAGGGGACCGTGGACACTGCTTGACCCCACCCAGACGTGGGTGACCAGGCGCCATTGGGGCCGGAAAGCCCCGCCCCCGAACTCGGCCGCTGACTAGGCAACCGTCTGGCCCCACCGGTGGTCGATGCAGGGCCCCGCTTGGCTGGGGGGGACAACGGGTCCATGTGGGGGCTCCTAGGGTGACGCTGCGCCCTGCTAGAAGGGCCAGGTGAATAACGATCCGGCGGCCTAGACCGCCGAGCGCGTGGTGACGGTTCCCCTGCCCCCCGTGACCCCCCGCCTGGTCCTGTAGCAGCCCCCCCACCTGTTCCTCCAGC
This sequence comes from Rana muscosa, assembly GCA_029206835.1. Lineage (NCBI taxonomy): Eukaryota > Metazoa > Chordata > Amphibia > Anura > Ranidae > Rana > Rana muscosa. Next base: position 237,584,933 of record CM055120.1, read on the forward strand.
CAGTCCACTCCCCTGGTGGCCACCGCCGCCCGCAAGCGCGCAAAAATCAGATCAATGTCCGCCATGAGGTCAGAGTATGGAGGAGCAGAGTAAAAAACTGCCTCCTCCTGTTCTTTCTTGCTGACTGACTCCCAGGATCCACCCGCCCCCTTAATTTATACTGCTCCTCCCCTCCTCACCATTTTACCTCAGTCCCTCCCCTTCATCATTCCATTTACTTTTTAACCCCTTGTTGGCTTACTATACACACAGTCATGCCCGGCCCTACGTTATTCTGTCACTTTGTTTTGTCACTCCGGGCCTCACTGTTTCAGTGCTGTGATATTTTGACTGAAAATTACATGGTCATGCAATACTGTTGTAAGACGGCTAGAGCTTTCTTTTTGTGGTATTTGGTGTAAATGAAAACAGACCACAAATTGGGTTTGCTTACATTTGACTTTGACTTTTTTTACCTTTAGTATAAACAATGTTGTGATTATTAGTGGTCAGTGGTTCTTTAACCCCTCAAAAAAACAATCCCACAATCATTGGTTTTCCGTGGCTCCACCCCAACCCCCCTCCCCCAACACGAACAAAAACAGCAGAAAGAGGGCGCCTGGTTCAGTGGGATAGTAAAAGCAAGTAAAGCCCTGTACACATGATCGGATTTCCTATGGATTTTAAACCGATGGATTTTTCCATGGGAAATCCGATGAAGCTGACTTCCATCAGTCTTGCCTACACACCATCAGTCAAAAAACCGATCGTCCCAAACGCCGTGACGTAAAACACTCTGACGAGCCAAGAAAAATTAAGTTCTATGCTTCTGAGCATGCGTCGACTTGATTCTGAGCATGCGTGGGTTTTTTATCCGATGGAGTTCCCCACAGATGATAGTAATTTGCTATCGTTTTTTTTTCCATCGGATAAATTTAAAACATGTTCTATTTTTTAACACCGATGGAAAAAAGACAGATGGGGCCCATACACGATCGGTTTGTCCGATTAAAAAAGTCCAACGGACTGTTTTCATCGGTAAAACCGATCGTGTGTACAGGTCTTTACACTTTATTCAGATACACTTACATAAAAGTATCTTGCAAGCTGCACACAGGGTGGATGTGGATCACCATTCAAGCAATCAGCCAGTGGTGGCTGGTGCTCAAACATTTTGGGGGGGGAGGGGCGCAAACAAACTGAAAAATAAAACTGTTATTAATGCAGGGCTGTAAATAGCCATTTATGAGGTGATTATGTATCATTACAGCTAGATAAAATATTGAAAATGTTAAAGTCAACTGTTAAAGAATACAATAAAATGTACCATGAATCGGTGCATTTGTTTAAATCAATAAACATCAAATGCAGCCTCACTGTGCCCATCAATTGCAGCCTCACTGGGTCCATCAATTGCAGCCTCACTGTGCCCATCAAATGCAGCCTCACTGTACCCATCATATGCACCATCACTGTGCCCATCATATGCACCCTCACTGTGCACATCAAATGCAGCCTCACTGTGCCCATCAATTGCAGTCTCACTGTGCCCATCGAATGGAACAGCCTCACTGTGCCCCACATATGCAGCCTCACTGTGCCCCTCATATGCAGCCTCGCTGTGCCCATCAAATGCAGGCTCACTATGCCCATCATATGCAGCCTCACTGTGCCCATCAAATACAGGCTCTCTGTGCCTGTCAATTGCAACCTCACTGTGCCCATTGTGAGGGGTTTCCACCATCCCTGTGCTGAGTTCCCAGGTCTGTAACCCTGCTGGCTGCTGTGCCCATTATGAGGGGTTCCCACCATTCCTGTGCTGAGTTCTGGGGTCTCTACACCTTCTGTGCCCATTATGAGGGGTTCCCACCATTCCTGTGCTGAGTTCCCAAGTCTGTACACCCGCTGTGCCCATTATGAGGGGGTCCCACCATCCCTGTGCTGAGTTCCTGGGTCTGTACATAATATGCAATGCAGTACAATGTTTAGGTATGAGTACTTTGGAAGCGACACGCTGTGCTGTCAGAATTCACACAGATGCAATGCAGTGCGTTGTAAGCGTGCTTGCACTGCTTGGAGTGGCTGAATGCAGAAAAACACTAAACCACCACCACCACACACAGCTGTCACATGACTTGTGAACTCCTATAGAGAACTTGCAATAAAAGGCAGAAGATGAGGAAACTTCATAGAATAATGCATGCAGAGATTTGGGCTATGACTTCACACAGCCCACCATATGATAGGTTAAAGCTCAGGGGAACTGTGGGTATAGGAGACCATGATGGTGACAGCAGAGGACAGCCCAGAGACCCCCTTCGCTCTCCACTCTCCCCCCTCTCCAGCAGGACACATGTCTGTGCTACTCCTGACACCTGGAGAGCATTGGATAACGAAGTGCCCCTCCTTCACTCCAGGGACACACACTGTCCTACTAATAGAAAGTGACACACAGAGCTACACACACTGTGCTGATACAGTATAATGAGATGACCTCTCCCCTACCTCCAGAGCTGTCACTTAAGCCGAGTGTCTGTGTTACTGAGGAAGTGGTCTGTAATCTGAGCCGGTGTTCTGTCGAGAAGTGCCCCCCATCGAATAGTGCCCGGGATGAACTGCGCATGCGCATCACAACTAGGGTGACCACGTGTCCCGGATTGCCCGGGACAGTCCCGCATTTTGCAGGTCTGTCCCGGGCACCTTCATTCCAGGACAATACAGTGTCCCAGAATGACACTGACTCAGCCACCCCCCGGGCCAATCTGATGCCCCCAAAAAAAGGCCGCCACATCACCGCTTTACTCACTGACAGTACTTGTCCTGGCCGGGAATGCTTGGAGGAGCACAATCCCCGCCCCCTGCTTGTGATTGGAGAAATGTATAAATCCCACCTCTTTTGTGCAATCACTGTCCTGTGATTCGTTACAGCACAAGCTGATTTTTGGGAGGGGGGTGTCCCTGAATGGCAGTTTGTAAATGTGGTCACCCTAATCACAACAGCTGAGTTTACAATCAACTTTTGTGATGACGAGACGGCACCTACGCACAATAGCAGACGGAAGAATTTTTCGGTCATATTGTGCTCCGCGCTGCCGAGGCGTGTTAATGTGGGTGAGGGGCGGATTATTAAATGATGGGCAGTGCTGAAAAACACATATTTTTCTGCTATTCTCCCTGGACGCTTGCGGGGCGTGTTTAGTAAACTGAAGGGTGGGTTTTTGCATCAGAAAAATATGTGTTTTGCAGCACTGGGCATACTGTAATTAAAAAATCCGCCCCCATGTTAGCAGCACTGCCCATCATTTAATAATCCGGCCCCATCATGTAAAAATCCACCCCTCACCGACATGAGTGTGCCTCGGCAGCGCGCAGTGTTCTATCGAGAAGTGGTTGCTATTGTGCGCAGGCACCGTCTCGCCGACACAACAGCTGATCGTAAACTCAGCTGTTGTGATGCGCATGCGCAGTTCGAGCTGGGCACTTCTCAATAGCGGACACTTCTCGATAGAACACTGGCTGGAACTTAGTGACCACCGTGATCAGACTGTCCTCACTTCTCACTGCTATGAGACGCTCGAGAAACCAGAAGTGATTGGCGGGTCCGATGAACGCACTGCCCTACGTCCTATGGACCCGCCAATCACTAACCACCACAGGACACATAATGCCAGAGTGGGAGTATTGGAGCGCAGAGCTCTGCGCTCCGTGGGCAGTCTAAAGACCAGCCAATAGATCTTCTTGCCTGCAATCACATGATTGTGATGACGTAATGCTTTCAATAGCACCTGTGTGTCTGGCGCCCCTGCCCCCCACACACTTAACCACTTCAGCCCCGGAAGATTTGCCTGCTTAAAGCGGAGTTTCCAAAAATGGAACTTCCGCTTTAAGTGCAGGTGACCCCCTGACATGCCACATCCCTCTTTGCTGCTCCTGGCCCCTCCCTCCTATCAAGTGCCCCCACAGTCAGAAACTTCTTATGGGGCACTGGAAACAAGTCACAGCTCTGTGTGTCCATTCAGACATGGAGCCAAGACCCGGCCCGCCCCTCTCTCCCCTGATTGGCTGACCGACTTTGATTGACAGCTACAGGAGCCAATGGTGCCGCTGCTGTGTCTCAGCCAATCAGGAGGTGTGTCCCGGATGGCTTAGACATTTGTGGACATCGCTGGAGAGAGATGGGTCTCAGGTAAGTAATTAGGGGGGCTGGGGTGGCTGCTACACACAAAAGGTTTTTTATCTTAAGATAAAAAACCTTCTGCCTTTACAACTCCTTTAACTAGTTCCCCTCTAGAGCAATTTTTTCTTTTTTTTGCACATACTAGTGTAGCACCCTCTATTGTGCTAGAAGTGGTAATGGTTAGTTTTTTTTTAGTGTAGGTAAATTCTAGACTTGTCTAGCAGCCAAGTCTGTCTGTTGTTTTGATCTGGGTTGGGAGTAACTCAGGCAGAGCTGGGTGACTCACACACAGAATCACTAAGACCTCCCACTTCTTTCCAGGACATTCTGGAACCTTCTGGAAAGGAAGGAGGAGAGGGGAGGTGGTGCTGCCTGGAGTGTTCTGTGGAGCCCTGACCAATCCCCAGTCTGGATTGGCAGGGGGCAGGCCTCCTTAAATACTCAGAGTGAGCCCAGCTGGGGAGGAGTTGTTCGGGTGAAAGCTGGAGATGAAGTGCTAGGCTGGCGTGGCCTGTGATGGAGCTCCCCAGTCTGGTCGGGTTGACCATGGGCCTGGGCTCGGGTGAGGACAGGGCCCTCTGAGAACACGTGAAAGTGTCCTGGACAGGAGGCACCAGAGCAAGGAGAGGACAGCAGGAGAGCACTGTCAGGCAAGACTCCAGGATGAACTACAGGTCGCAGACAGGAGGGCTGGTGAGTGACACACAGTCAGGAGGACTGGGGAGGCACGCCTGAGAGGACTGGGAGAGTGCAGTCTGGGATGGGTGCAGAGCCAGTGGAGTGGACTGTGGTGGCATGGGCAGTGGAGAGAGGCAGCTGCAGCCAGGAGGGTTGGCAGGGCCTGAAGATGTGGTAGTGGGCTCAGTAGCCACGTGGACAGCTAGCATTGGGACTATATATATATTTTGCTACACCATAGGGGCCAAAGGGGCCCTGCCTGCAAAGGGCATTTACTTTAGGCCTGACTGAGTCCGTGTCTGGCCTGCAAATCAGTGCTAGCTTGTCCTGGGAGTGATTGTCTGCAAGCAAGTTTGTCCTGGAGGAAGAGAGGAAGTGTATATACTGGCGATGTATATAAGTTTTAAGTTCCTGTATCTGTTTCTACAATCAACTGGGCATCTCATAATTCCCTTTCCCCATCCAAGTTAAATCCTCTCAATAAAAATACAAAAAACAAAGTTCAAGGACTGGTTTTCTGCCTGAGGGTGAATGAGAACTGTGTGCCTGGCTGGGGCAGGGTGACAGACGGACCACAATTACCAGCAGCTCCTACGGGGGTACAGCTACATTAAAATTTGCATTTTGGGCTAAAAAAAATACATAAAACCCCTGAAAGCAGAGGCCTTGTAGAATAAAAATATGATTGTTGCAATATTTTTGTCACTTGATATTTGCACAACTATATATTAAACACATTTTTAGAAAAAAAATACACTAGAATTTAAGTCCAAACAAATACAATATCAGGGCTAAAAATTTCAAGTCCTGAGCTACTAGCCAGGCCTCAAGGTTTACTCGCCACCAGTTGCCCCACCCAACCGGACCCTGCCCGCCCATAATTCTGCCCCTAAACACGCCCTCATAAATTATCTCATGAAATGACACTTAAATGTTTTATGCAGAATTAAATTATAAAAATAAATATTAACAACAACTTTATCCATGTCCACCAATGCAGTCTGCCTGTGCCCACCAATTCAGCCTGTGCCCACCATGCAGCCTGTGTCCACCAATGCAGCCTGTGCCCACCAATTCAACCTGTGCCCACCAATGCAACCTGTGCCCACCAATGCAGTCTGTGCCCTCTAATGTAGCCTGTGCCCACCCTGCAGCCTCTGCCCACCATGCAGCCTCTGCCCACCATGCAGCCTGTGTCCACCATGCAGCATGTGTCCACCATGCAGCCTGTGACCACCGTGCAGCCTCTGCCCACCGTGCAGCCTGTGTCCACCATGCAGCCTGTGTCCACCATGCAGCCTGTGTCCACCATGCAGCCTGTGTCCACCAATGCAGCCTGTGTCTACCATGTAGCCTCTGCCTACCATGCAGCCTGTGTCCACCATGCAGCCTCTGCCCACCATGCAGCCTGTGTCCACTATGCAGCCTCTGCCAACCATGCAGCCTGTGTCCACCATGAAGCCTCTGCCCACCATGCAGCCTGTGTCCACCATGCAGCCTCTGCCCACCGTGCAGCCTGTGTCCACCGTGCAGCCTGTGTCCACCGTGCAGCCTGTGTCCACCGTGCAGCCTGTGTCCACCGTGCAGCCTGTGTCCACCGTGCAGCCTGTGTCCACCATGCAGCCTGTGTCCACCATGCAGCCTCTGCCCACCTTGCAGCCTGTGTTCACCATGCAGCCTGTGTCCACTGTGCAGCCTGTGTCCACTGTGCAGCCTGTGTCCACCATGCAGCCTGTGTCCACCATGCAGCCTCTGCCCACCTTGCAGCCTGTGTCCACCATGCAGCCTCTGCCCACCAATGCAGCCTCTGCCCACCATGCAGCCTGTGTCCACCATGCAGCCTCTGCCCACCATGCAGCCTGTGTCCACCGTGCAGCCTGTGTCCACCGTGCAGTCTCTGCCCACCATGCAGCCTCTGCTCACCATGCAGCCTGTGTCCACCATGCAGCCTGTGTCCACCATGCAGCCTGTGTCCACCATGCAGCCTGTGCCCACCATGCAGCCTGTGTCCACCATTCAGCCTCTGCCCACAATGCAGCCTGTGTCTACCATACAGCCTCTGCCCACCATGCAGCCTACCTGTGCAGGGGAGGAGAGGAACAGGAGAGCCGCCCAGATGATCAGAGCGCAGGGAACACAGCGATTAACAGCTTTCATTTAAATTGCTGTGTTCCCACCGTTCAACGTCATATACAGCCTCGCCCCCTGGCCGGGACACTTTGATTGACAGATCGCCTGTCCCAGGATTGGACGGGTGATTTGTCTATCAAAGTCCCAGGACCAGGAGGAGGAGCTGTATGGGACAGCGAGCAGCGGGGAACACAGCAATGTGAAATGAAAGCTGTTATCGCTGTGTTCCGTGCGCTCTGATCATCCGGGCAGCTCTCCTTTCTCTTCCCCTCCACAATCGCTGGGAGAAGGACTCCCATTCAACCCAGGTTGGCGGCGGTGCTCTCCCCCCCCCCCCGCCCCCAGGCAGCCAGAGTTTGCCAGCCCTCAAAATCCATTCGCAAAATGCGAGCAGGCGAGTGGAATTTTTGAGGGCTGACAATATAATACCAAACATGTCAAGCCTTACCATTGCGTTATCCCAAAAGTCTATGGTCCCCCAAATTCTTCATAGGCGATGCTTTAAAAGCCCTAACAGGTCATCAGTTTACAGAACCATGAAGGATGGGAGGGCCCACTGTTCAGATCACTTTTTCATGGCAGCCAGAAGCCAGCTGAACAAAACAAGTACAAGTTTAGTAGCAACCATGAGCTTGTTTTAAATCCTTCACTCTCTGGATGTATGTAGTACATCCAAAAAGCCGAAGTGGTTAAAAACAAACCTTCCTCTTGTGCTTAGAAATAGGGATGAGCCGAACACCCCCCGGTTTGGTTATCACCAGAACCTGCGAACGGACCGAAGTTTGCGCAAACTTTAGAACCCTATTAAATACAATGGGACTCGAACGTTCGAAATCAAAAGTGCTAATTATCAAGGCTAATATGTAAGTTATTGTCCTAAAAAAGGTTTGGGGACCCGGGTCCTGCCCCAGGGGACATGTATCAATGCAAAAGTTTTAAAAACTAACGTTTTTTCGGGAGCAGTGATTTAAATGATGGTTAAAGTGAAAAAAAAAAGTGAAATATTCCTTTAAATATCGTACCTGGGGGATGTCTATAGTATGCCTGTGAAGTGGCACGTGTTTTCCGTGTTTAGAACTGTCCCTGCACAAAATGACATTTCTAAAGGAAAAAAAGTCATTTAAAACTGCTTGCGGCTTTAATGTAATGTCTGGTCCCGGCAATACGGATGAAAATCATTGAGAAAAATGGCATGGGTACCCCCCACACCCCCCAGCCCATTACCAGCCCCTTTGGGTATTTGTATTTGTATTCAGATAAGCTTTAGGTGCACACTGTGCAAAGGACACTAAAACAAAATACTTGAGGTCCCTGCCTCACTGCCTGTATTTGTATGAGAACACCAGCAATTGTATTTAGATAATCTTTAGGTGCACACTGTGCCAAGGACACTAAAACAAAATACTTGAGGTCCCTGCCTCACTGCCTGTATTTGTATGAGAACACCAGCAATTGTATTTAGATAATCTTTAGGTGCACACTGTGCAAAGGACACAAAAACAAAATACTGGAGGTCCCTGCCTCACTGCCTGTATTTGTATGAGAACACCAGCAATTGTATCCAGGTAAGCTTTAGGTGCACACTGTGCAAAGGACACTAAAACAAAATACTGGAGGTCACTGCCTCACTGCCTGTATTTGTATGAGAACACCAGCAATTGTATTTAGATAAGCTTTAGGTGCACACTGTGCAAAGGACACTAAAACAAAATATTGGAGGTCACTGCCTGTATTTGTATGAGAACACCAGCAATTGTATCCAGGTAAGCTTTAGGTGCACACTGTGCAAAGGACACTAAAACAAAATACTGGAGGTCACTGCCTCACTGCCTGCATTTGTATGAGAACACCAGCAATTGTATTTAGATAAGCTTTAGGTGCACACTGTCCAAAGGACACTAAAACAAAATACTGGAGGTCCCTGCCTCACTGCCTGTATTTGTATGAGAACACCAGCAATTGTATTCAGGAAAGCTTTAGGTGCACACTGTGCAAAGGACACTAAAACAAAATACTGGAGGTCCCTGCCTCACTGCCTGTATTTGTATGAGAACACCAGCAATTGTATTTAGATAAGCTTTAGGTGCACACTGTCCAAAGGACACTAAAACAAAATACTGGAGGTCCCTGCCTCACTGCCTGTATTTGTATGAGAACACCAACAATTGTATTCAGATAAGCTTTAGGTGCACACTGTGCAAAGGACTCTAAAACAAAATACTGCAGCTCCCTGCCTGTATTTGTATCAGAACACCAGCAATTGTATTCAGGAAAGCTTTTGGTGCACACTGTGCAAAGGACACGGTACACTAAGTTAAAATACTGCAGCTAGCACAATCACCTGCCTGCCTGTCAGTATATTATGAAGAGAACGGTTCTAGCTAAACTAAATACAGTGTATAAATATGTATACACAACACCTGGGATGCATATATATCCTCTACACACTAACTGCAGCTAACTGACTCGCCTGCCTGCTCTATCTAGCTCAAAATAAATGACACTGTCTCTCTCTCTCTGTCTGTCTTTAACCATCACAACACGGTACACAAGGCCGCCGCGGCTTTGGCCAATTATGGCTCTCCGTTTTTTGTGCGCTGTGATTGGCCAAAGCATGCGGGTCATAGTGCATGCTTGGCCAATCATCAGCCAGCAATGCACTACGATACCGCAGTGAATTATGGGCCGTGACGCGCCACTCGAATTTGGCGCGAACAGCCCATAATGTACGAAATTCGGTGAACGATCGAACAGCCGATGTTCGAGTCTAACATGGGTTTGACTCGAACTCGAAGCTCATCTTTTCACAATGAAGAAAGGGGAGCTTCCTGAATTGTGAATGTGCTGAATGTTTGTAAACACTACTAGTTTTCTAGTGTTTATACTTGTGATTGCTGTGACTGGTTTACCACAATCAAGGTACAGAGCCACTCTGATTGACCCTATACACTATGACTGTTATCTGAGCTGTCCAATGAGAGCTCAAATCACAGCCATTCATGAGTGCACTGGCTATCCGAGTGGGATTTCTGAAGTGCTCTTCATAAAACTGCACCCCAGAAATACTTGTCCACCTTTTAAGCCCCGTACACACGATCGGTTTGACTGATGAAAACCATCCGATGGATGGTTTTCATCAGACCCACCGATCGTGTATGGTACCCATCGGGCTTTTTTCCATCGGTTGTAAAAAATAGAACTTGTTTTAAAATTTTCCGATGGATAAAAAACGATGGGAATTTCCGATCGTCTATGGGCAAGTCCATCGGTTAAAAAACCCACGCATGCTTAGAATCAAGTCGACGCATGCTCAGAAGCATTAAACTTCATTTTTCTCAGCTCATCGGAGTGTTTTACGTCACTGCGTTTGGAACGGTCAGTTTTTTGACTGATGGTGTGTGGCCAAGACTGATAAAAAACAGTTTCATCGGATTTCCGATGGACAAATCCATCGGATGAAAATCCATAGGTTATCCGATCGTGTGTACGGGGCTTTTGCCATTTTATTACAATACAGTGATACGGAGGTGGTTAAAAATAGAGTGGGGAAGGTTTGATCTGAAGCGCTTCTGGTCCTACCATGATGGTTAAGCTTCAAGTCAAGCTCTGGTTGTCACAACAAGAATTTAGGCAAAGGGTTTAAAAAGTCTTTGTACACAAAAACAAAGAAAATACTTTGTGTAATGTTTCACTTTATAGTGAATGTTCTTATAGTCCACAAAGTACCACTTACTCCATTTTTTTTTAAATATGATTTTTGGCCCATGAGTACACTGATATATACAGTATATATATATATCTATATATATACTGTATATATCTATATAGATATATATATTCAACCTGTTAATAGTCTTTTCCTTCCATAATGTTTAAATAGTTTGATGTCTCCACCTCTTTGGGGCCCAAAGAATTCAAGTGGGGGGGGAGAATGTAACCAGGAGCTGGCTATTATGCCTGCAATTCAGGAACAGTGTACAGCATTATTAATGTGGAGCTGTCTCCCTTTAGTGTTGGCTTGGACTCCATGTGTCATTTTCTTTAAGACAGAACTTATGCCCTGTACACACGATTGTTTTTTCCGATGAAAAAAGTCAGATGGGAAATTCCGATCGTCTGTGTGGAACTCCATCGGAGAAAAATCCACACATGCTCAGACTAAATTAGAAGATGGGAGTGCTCGTTCTGGTAAAACTAGCGTTCGTAATGGAGATAGCACATTTGTCATGCCGCAAATTATTGTACCGTTAAATGTAGTGAATTCTTTTCTTCTTTCTAATGCTCGAAAAAAAATTAGTTTTCGGTGCGGACATTCACACCGAGTTCTGACAAACTTATTTCTTTGTGATCTTATGAATCTTCGTCTTTTATTTTAAAGGTAGGTCTCCAAAATATTTGTTTTTGTTGGTGATTTGAATCAAGATCTCCTTATTTTTTTCTGGCCTTTTAATATTTTCTTGTTATCACAACAACATTTTTTTTCCCTCAAGGAGGTTGGTGTTGGTGTCCCTTGTTAATTACACATTGTATTTATGAAATGTACCTTTCTACTCACAAGAAAAACACATAGGCAAGTATTTAAATGAAATCAAATATCCATTTATTATGGTAACAAAATAAAGAGGAAGGGCAACAATTGAGAAATAAGTTGAATTTTTGCAGCCTTTGGACCCCAAAGGCAGACATGAAGTGTATGGAAAATAAAATAAATAACGTGAGGAGTCCCTCTAATTGGGATCACAATCTGGTCCCCGAATCTCAGAAATCAGGAGCAGCAGCAGATGTCATACATGTCCCCAAGCTGTGGTACTCCAACAAACTGCGTCTTCTGGCAGAGCAGCTTGAAGTCAGGGAATCACTTTCTAGTCTTCCTTGTAGCCTTCTCTCCACGCTTCCCTGCAGCGTTCCCTCCACGCTTCCCTGCAGCGTTCCTTCCACGGCTCCCTCCACGCCCCCTTGCAGGCTGTGGCTCTGGTGGTGGTAATGTGGCAGGAGGAGGAGGAGAAGGAGGAGAAGGATGGGCCAGATCACACAGATGTGTGGCCTCTGTCAGCTGGCCCCTCCCTGCCCTGTGAAGGACCCTAGAAATAAGCTCCTCAGAGAGGGCAAATTGTCCCTCCCAGTGGCGTCACTAGGGTTGGTGTCACCTGGTGCGGTATAACATGGTGTCACCCCCCCCCCCCACCTGTTCTTATTCTGTGCGCCGCGCCGCCGCCAGCTGGAGTCTCAGACAGTCTGTACTCCTGGAGAGTGGAGAGGAGGAGGGCTGGGCACTGTGGGCAGCGACCGTCACACACAGCAGCCGCGCCGCCCGGGCGGAGAAAGTTGTGTGTGTGCTGCAGTGACGTGTCGTCACATCATCACAGTGCAGTGTGATGATGTGACAGGCTGAGTCGGCCGCTGGCTCTGTAGGGTAGGGAGGAGGATTGGAATTTAGGAATAGGAAGAATAAGGAGCTGGAGGACACACACCAGGCGCGGCCGCGGCGCTGGAGGTGTTGTTCCAGGCTTCCAGCCCAGCGGGGTGAAATTAATCAATGAATGGGTCAGCTGTAAAAAAAAAAAAAAAAAAAATAAAAAAAAAAAAAAAAAAAGGGAGGGTGTCACCCCTCTAGCGGGTGTCACCCGGGGGCGGACCGCACCCCCTAGCAACGCCTCTGGTCCCTCCTCCACTTTATGGAGCTTATCGGCCAGATAGCAGCTATAGGCCTCTACAGGGTTGAGGGGGGCCCTCATTATTTCAGCTGCTTCCCTTATGATCCTCAGGGATTCCTCCTCCACCTGGGTGATCTTCCTGGGCCTTTTTGCTCTGATGTGGAGGGGAAGCACCTCTGACTGGGTGCTGCCACTTGGCCTGGGCACCTGCTGACTGCCACTTGGCCCTGCCTCCTCCTGGCTGCCACTCACCCCTGCCTCCTCCTGGCTGCCACACTCCAGAGCCTCGTCGTCCTGGCTGACCTCATCCTGTGTATAAAAAAGGGACATAGTTTTCGTTTTTGGTTAACCACTTAAGCCCCGGACCATTTTGTAGCTAAAGGACCAGAGCTGTTTTCAGAATTTTGCACTGCGCTGCTTTAACTGTAAATTGTGCGGACATGCAATGTTGTACCGAAACGAAATTTGCATCCTTTTCTTCCCACAAATAGAGCTTTCTTTTAATGGTATTTGATTGCCTCTGCGATTTTTATTTTTTGCGATATAAACGGAAAAAGACCAAAAATTTTGAAAAAAATGATATTTTCTACTTTTTGTTATAAGAAAAATCGAATAAACTCAATTTTAGTCATACATTTAGGCCAAAATGTATTCAGCCACATGTCTTTAGTAAAAAAAATGTCAATAAGCGTATATTTATTGGTTTGCACAAAAGTTATAGCGTCTATAAACTAGGGTACATTTTCTGGAATTTACACAGCTTTTAATTTATGACTGCCTATCTCATTTCTTGAGGTGCTAAAATGGCAGGGCAGTACAAAACCCCCCCAAATGACCCCATTTTGGAAAGAAGACACCCCAAGGAAATTGCTGAGAGGCATGTTGAGCCCATTGAATATTTTTTTTTTGTCTCAAGTGATTGAATAATGACAAAAAAAAAAATTACAAAAAGTTGTCACTAAATGATATATTGCTCACACATGCCATGGTTATATATGGAATTACACCCCAAAATACATTTTGCTGCTTCTCCTGAGTACGGGGATACCACATGTGTGGGACTTTTTGGGAGCCTAGCCGCGTACGGGACCCCGAAAACCAAGCACCGCCTTCAGGATTTCTAGGCACAAATTTTTATCACAGTTTCGAAGGCCATAAAATGCCAAAATAGCACAAAACCCCCCCAAATGACCCCATTTTGGAAAGTAGACACCCCAAGCTATTTGCTGAGAGGCATGGTGAGTATTTTACAGCTCTCATTTGTTTTTGAAAATGAAGAAAGAAAATATATATTTTTTTTTTCAATTTTCAAAACTTTGTGACAAAAAATTTACACCCTTAGAAAGCCTGAAGGCGGTGCTTGGTTTTGGGATCCCGTACGTGGCTAGGCTCCCAAAAAGTCTCACACATGTGGTATCCCCGTACTCAGGAGAAGCAACAGAATGTATTTTGGGGTGTAATTCCACATATGCCCATGGCATGTTTGAGCAATATATCATTTAGTAACAACTTTGTGCAAAAAAAATAAAAATAAAAAATAAATTGTTTCTTTTCCGCAACTTGTGTCAACATATAAAATATTCCATGGACTCAACATGCCTCTCAGTATATAGCTTGGGGTGTCTACTTTCCAAAATGGGGTCATTTGGGGGGGGGGTTTGAACTGTTCTGGCATTTTATACACAACATTAGGAAGCTTACATCCACTCTTCTAACCACTTGAAGACAAAGCCCTTTTTGACACTTTTTGTTTACATGAAAACATTTTTTTTTTTGCAAGAAAATTATGTTGAACCCCCAAACATTATATATATTTTTAAAGCAAAGGCCCTACAGATTAAAATGGTGGGTGTTGCATTTTTTTTTCTACACAGTATTTGCGCATTTTTAATGCACTAAAACACACTATATTGCCCAAATGTTTGATGAAATAAAAAAGATGATCTTAGGCTGAGTACATAGATACCAAACACGACAAGCTTTAAAATTTCGCACAAACGCGCATTGGCGACAAACTACATACATTTTTAAAAGCCTTTAAAAGCCTTTACAGGTTACCACGTTAGATTTACAGAGGAGGTCTACTGCTAAAATTACTGCCCTCGATCTGACCTTCGCGGTGATACCTCACATGCATGGTGCAATTGCTGTTTACATATGACGCCAGACCGACGCTTGCGTTCGCCATTGGGCAAGAGCAGGGCAGGACAGGGGTGCTTTTTTTTTATTTTTTTTATTAATTTTGCTTTTTTATTTTATTTTTAAACTGTTGCTTCCATTTTTATTGTTATCTCAGGGAATGTAAATATCCCCTATGATAGCAATAGGTAGTGACAGGTACTCTTTTTTTGAAAAAACTGGGGTCTATTGGACCCTAGATCTTTCCTCTGCCCTCAAAGCATCTGACCACACCAAGATCAGTGTGATAAAATGCTTTCCCAATGGCGCTTTTTATATCTGGGGGGGGGGGGCATTCCCTCCCACTGCTTGTAAAAGCAGTCCAGAGGCTAATTAGCCACTAGGATTGCTTTTACATGAAAGCCGGCCGCTGGCTGAAAAGAATGATACCAAGATGATACCTAAACCCGCAGTTATCATTCTGGTATAAACATTCAAAGTCCAGCAACATACCAGTACGTTGCTGGTCCTTGTTGGACATGTATTGTAATCTTTTTTTTTCATGCAGCCTGTTGGCTGAACGAAAAAAAAAGATTGATCGGTGGGTATGCCCACCATTAGAATACCGCCCTTCATCCACCCACTTCTATTGATGGGCATACATGCACCATTTATATATGCCGAAGCATGGGGGCATCTTCCCGCAAAAGTAATGCCGCGTACACATGGTCAGACTTTTCCACGGGCAAGCCTCCGTCGGAATTTCGACCGTATGTACGCGGCATTAGGAGCAAAATTGCTCCTCCGCCCCTGCTGCCCCAATGCTTCGGCATATATGCTCTTTTTTTAACTGTGGTGGTGAAATCACCTCCTACAGCACTGGAGTCGCAGAGATCAGGCCTGTCTCTGTGAACGCTGCAGTTATGTGTGTTGTGTTTTGCAAGTGACAGTGATCGATCGATACTGCACTTGGGTGGCCTGGGCTGGACGGAGGGGCAAAACGCAGGTGCTAGCCGGTATCTGGGCTGATCCCGCTAACACTGCGTTTTTGGGAACCCTAAACTGCTGGGGACGGTAGTATAGATCTGATCAGATCAGATATTGATCTGTTCAGATACTATACCACTAAGAGAGGTGTATGCTTCACGCGTGGGTGTTAGCGTTACTGGTACTAACCTGACGCTGCCTGGGGTGTGACGCAGACCCTCTCTGATGCTAAAACCTAATTGATATCACCCGCCGGGCGATCAGGGGGTTAAACCTTTATTGAGTTATATACGGCGGGTGCCCTGACACTATAAAAAGCAAACTAACTAACCAGCGTCACCCGTAACACTTATATGGTGATCACTGGTGAAAGGGTTAACTAGGGGCAATCAGGGGGTTAAAACCTTTATTAGGTTATATATGGGGGTACCTGACGCTATATAAAAACCTGACGGCGAACCTAAAAAAAAATTACTGGCTACCTATCGGCATCACCGACACTAAGACAGCGATCAGAAAAACGATCGCTTAGCGACAGTGGTAATAGGGGGTGAAAGGGTTACCTGGGGGGCGATCAAGGGGGTTTAACCTTTATTAGATAATATATGGGGGTACCTGACGCTATAAAAACCTGCGGTGAACCTAAAAAAAATTACTGGCTACCGATTGGCATCACCAACACTAAGACAGCGATCAGAAAAACGATCGCTTAGCGACAGTGGTGATAGGGGGTGAAAGGGTTACCTGGGGGGCGATCAAGGGGGTTAAACCTTTATTAGATAATATATGGGGGTACCTGACGCTATAAAAACCTGTGGCGAACCTAAAAAAAATTACTGGCTACCGATCGGCATCACCGACACTAAGACAGCGATCAGAAAAACTATCGCTTAGCGACAGTGGTGATAGGGGGTGAAAGGGTTACCTGGGGGGCGATCAAGGGGGTTAAACCTTTATTAGGTAATATATGGGGGTACCCGACGCTATAAAAACCTGCGGCGAACCTAAAAAAAATTACTGGCTACCGATCGGCATCACCGACACTAAGACAGCGATCAGAAAAACTATCGCTTAGCGACAGTGGTGATAGGGGGTGAAAGGGTTACCTGGGGGGCGATCAAGGGGGTTAAACCTTTATTAGGTAATATATGGGGGTACCTGACGCTATAAAAACCTGCGGCGAACCTAAAAAAAATTACTGGCTACCGATCTGCATCACCGACGCTAAGACAGCGATCAGAAAAATGATCGCTTAGCGACAGTGGTGATAGGGGGTGAAAGGGTTATCTGGGGGCGATCAAGGGGGTTAAACCTTTATTAGGTAATATATGGGGGTACCCGACGCTATAAAAACCTGCGGCGAACCTAAAAAAAATTACTGGCTACCGATCTACATCACCGACGCTAAGACAGCGATCAGAAAAATGATCGCTTAGCGACGGCGGTGCTAGGGGGTGAAAGGGTTATCTGGGGGGTGATCAGGGGGTTAAACCTTTATTAGGGGGGGTTAGGGGGCTACACTGGACCTAAAACTAACTTTAGTGACACTTTTACAGTCACAAATGTCACTGATTGCAGTGATCAGTAAATAAATGGTCACTGCAATCAGTGACACTGTGACTGGGGGCTGGGGGGTGATCTGGGGGGTGATCTGGGGTGTCTGGGGGGGCGATTTATGTGCCTATGTGTCCTGGTGTCAGTGTAGTGTTTTGTGCACTAACCTGCATTTTCTCCTGTACGGCGCTCGGTATATGTGAGCGCCGCAGGAGAGATGACATCACTTCCTCTGCCTGTGTTTACATTACACAGGCAGGGGAATGATTTGATTCGCTGGGAGCGATCGAGAGGGGGTGGCCGGAATCGAACGGCTGTCCCCTCATCCCTGATCGCTCCCAAAGGAATAACGGCCGCTCACTGTAAAGAAGGGGGGTCCGATCGGACCCCCCAACTATACAAAGGCAGTCACGTACATATACGTGATTCTGCCTGTCGGTGCCATTCTGCCGACGTATATTTACAGTGGGCGGTCGTTAAGTGGTTAATCAATCACACATAATTTTCAGCTCATGACTGTTCCAAATTTAAAGTTAATAAATAGAAAATACTCTCATTCTGACCCCAGTAGTTTTCATTCTTGTCCCAATCAATTCTGGCCACTTACTTTTATTTATTTTTATTATTTACTTTTGGAATAATAATATCTAGTTTCCAACAATAATTATCGGACAACAAATATGTTGTAAAATACTATACCTGACTATAGATGTGCAGATCCGGCTCTTCAAGGTCAGCTAGCTCCTCGGCACCCTCTGCAGGGGTGGAGGGAAGGCTGGAGGGAAGGCTGGAGGGAAGGGTGGAGGGAACGCTGGAGGGAAGGGTGGAGGGAAGCCTGGAAAGATTCCCTGGCTTCAATCTGGTCGTCCAGAAATCGCAGGTGTTGGTAGTACCACAGCTTGGGGACATGTACTTGGTCTGCTGATGCTCCTGATCTCCGGGATTCGCGGACTTCTTTGTACTGTTTTTTGTAGATATTCCTCATGTTATTTATTTTTATTGTTCACCATGGTATAGTCTGCCTCTGGGATCCAGGTCTTCATATATTCAGCTAATTTCACAATTGTTGCCCTCCGTACCACACGATTATGATATAATGAGTTTTTTACCTCCCACAAGTTTGTGAGCTCTCTATATTTATTGAAATATGCTCTTAAGACCACTGGATCCTTAAAACTCTGCATTTTTGCTGCAAGATAAAACACAAGACAAAAACACTAGGTCAGCCTAAACTGTCCTAATATTATCCCAATATAGCCCTTTAAAATCATGAATCAGTATAGGCCACTGATGCCCCAACTTTCATTTTTACCTTGGTCAATGACGTTCGAAACTTCCGGTCCTCCTTACTCCGCGCACACAACGTCGTTACGACACATGCGTGTTATCATTATATACCTGCGCATGCGTGAAACTCCGCCCACATCGGACGCCCCTGACATTCTTCTTCGGATATTCCCCGCCCCTTCTCGTCCGACAAACAGTGGGAGACGACATGGCGGTGACACAGCAGGTGCGGGTTGTTTTAAGTTCTGACGAGGAAAGCCCGGAACCGGAAACTTCCCGATCCATGAGAAGATACAAGGCCAGTAATATGTCCTTTGCTGAGATGGCAGAGATGGTGGACATCTTGCGGAGGAGAGATTATGATGGGAAGAATGGGCCATACAACACCCCTAATCTCAGGAAGGCCAAAATAATGGGAAAAGTGGTGAGGAGTCTGTACAAAAAATTTGGGGTCCGGAGATCCAAAGAGCAGCTGAGAAAAAGGTGGTCTGACCTGAAGTTGAGGGAGCCGGAGCAGTACAGGAAGATAAAAAAAATGCTGGCAAAAAGTAAGTATTTATCCTGTGTTATTACTAATTTGATTATTATACTTGCATGTTTTGCTCCATGTGCTTTGATTGACTGGTTGGATATTTGAAAATGGCAACTTTCAGGGTAGTGGCCAAAGTATAATCCCCCTGTTGAAGAACATTTGTTTCGAAACGCGTAGGGCTTGGTACACTACCTCATTCACTGCCCCTTTTTAAACGTTTTTATTGTTTGTGATCACTTTTATGTTGGTTGAATAAACCCTCATTGACCTGCACCATTGGAGCATTCCTTCCCTTCTTTTCTCCTCACATAGGTGGTTGGTCAAGTAATAGCTTCCTTTGGCCACTGGTTACTAATATTCACAGTGGTAAAGAGTCTCCTTGCTGAGTGGCGGTTCCAGTTCCATCGGAGGACCACCTGGATCGGTGTGAAACCCAGAGTCTGCTGTCAAGTCGGGGAGCCTACCGGACAGTCTACATTGGGGACCCATCTGATCCAGTTTCCAGACTAACTGATGAGGAGTGCCACTGGGATTTCGTATGCCTATTTGACCTGCCTAAACCACAGGTCTAATGTTCCGGTAAGAGTATTCTACCTCTCTTTTTCTACAAGAGTTATGTGATGACCCTTCAGTGCTACATGTTCTTTCTTCACAACACGAACATTTTCTATGGACACTGTATGGACTCATTATATTGATATTATTTATCACTTTGGTTTGATTGGAGGCCCAAATTATTGGGCTTCATTTCTTCACTTAGCGCTACATCTTCATTCCAAAGTATAATCATTCGTAGAAAACATCAATCGTCAACAAAATTTGATGTTTTGCGCAGATACAGGTAAACCACATTTGGTCATGCCTATGTAGCGATACCTTCCTTTAAGAGGGCCGCAGATTTAGTTTGGGCCCTGAAGACAGCTCCGCCAACCCTCGGCAATTTACTCGACCCCCTTCTGGCACAGTTAGTCTAGGGTAATATGTGTATATCTTATGCTCTATGGTTAAATTCAGACACCAATGCAGTGATAGAAGAATAACGAATTTACTTTCTACTGGCAATAAAATCAACAGTCGTAACAGATCACATGAATCTATCTGCAGAGCCCTGCAGCAATAGCCACACTATAACTATTAAGATATGGCACACACGCGCCACGTGTAACAGTACTTCACTATGCGCCCTATGGCGCAGCAACTAAATAAACTATCTAGATGGCCAGGCCTGACCATATAACTCAGTCTCTAGGGGGGTAAAATTCTTCGCATGCAAGTCTTTAAACGGTGGTGCACATTTCAGGAACACATTTGTAATCCAAGGGAGGGGGGGTAAAAATGCCAACACAGTACACTCCACTAGAGATCCGTTTGACTCAGTTCTGCTATGGATCTCCAGTGGGGGAAAATAACTGAAATAGGAACTGGTGGGCCACGGCAGTCTGTAGGCCTAACAATGGTATACAGTATTTGTGGATTGAGCATGTGCTCGCTCACCCCACCGGACGCGATCCCAGTCCGGGAACTTCCACCTGCTGTGTCTCCACACACCGTGTCTGCAGCGGTCTGGTCTCCGGCTCAGCAGCGGTTGAAGAAAACCGAGTCAGATGCCACCCAGGCTCGCGATGGGGTGGAAGGCTCTTTTGGGTAGCAGCGCAAGGCCCCAGGCTTCAGGCCTTGCACCACAGCGGATCCGCACAGGAAGATCTCTCCACTGAAGTCTCGTGTCCCAAAGAGGCCGAGCTCCGCCTCGCCTCTTCCTTATATAACCCCTCCCATGAGTCTCTGGGGTGAAACATTGCCGAAAGGGGTTCTGGGTAAGGTAGTCCTGGGAGTCTTAAAGGGGACCCCGCTACACCTATTTCTATTAAAACAAAGTTTATAAACATTGTTGTCTAGATGATGTGTTTTGAACTAGAATGTGAAATGCAAACTTGATTCAGTGTAAAGGAGAGGACACTCAGCAGCTGTTTCCATAACTGTACTCTGGAGCACCTGTGTGGTACACCAGAACAACCTTTTTAGGGTGTCCCACACAGGTGCTACAGTGGATACTTTTGGGGTGTCTCCATGTGTGTAACTTGGACAAAAAAAGTCATTATTCCAGCTTAGAAAAAAATTAAAAAACATGTCTTCAGCTTGTAACTCTGCCAAAACAGACAATTGTACCCCACTTCCAAGCAATATTTCATAAAGGGATTTTTATAACAGCTTACCTGTAAAATCCTTTTCTTGGAGTACATCACGGGACACAGAGCGACTTAGTCATTACTAATGTGTTATATAGTTTACCTTCAGGTGCTGGCACTGGCAACTTCCAAACCGGAAGTACCCTCCCCTATATAAGCCCCTCCCATCCGGGAGCACCTCAGTTTTGTAGCAAAGCAATAAGTGTCCCAAAAAGAGGGGTGGGAGCTCTGTGTCCCGTGATGTACTCCAAGAAAAGGATTTTACAGGTAAGCTGTTATAAAAATCCCTTTTTCTTTTTCGTACATCACGGGACACAGAGCGACTTAGTCATTACTAATGGGACGTCCCAAAGCAATGCCAAATGAGGGGAGGGATACATAAGCTGGGCGCCATCAGGCATGAGGATCTTTTGCGGCCTGCAACACACTGCGCCCAAAGGCGACATCCTCCTGACTTCTAACGTCTACCTGGTAGAATCTAGTAAACGTGTGTACCGAAGACCATGTTGCGGCCTTACATACTTGAGCCAGGGAGGCCTGGTGATGCACTGCCCATGAAGTTCCAACTGCTCTTGTGGAGTGCGCCCTAACTTTGAACGGAGGCGGTCTCTTTCTCAAGCCATAGGCTTGTATTATGACCTGTCGAATCCACTTGGCTAAAGTAGATTTTGATGCTGCCTGACCCTTTCTAGGGCCTTCCGGCAGAATAAACAAAGTATCCGTTCTGCGAATCTGAGCAGTGGCTTTTAGATAAGCTTTAACTGCTCTTACTACATCCAAAGAATGTAATAAAGGACTTTTTATAACAGCTTACCTGTAAAATCCTTTTCTTGGAGTACATCACGGGACACAGAGCGGCTTAGTCATTACTAATGGGTTATATAGATTACCTTCAGGTGTTGGCACTGGCCAATTCCAAACCGGAAGTACCCTCCCCTATATAAGCCCCTCCCACCCGGGAGCACCTCAGTTTTGTAGCCAAGCAATAAGTGTCCCAAAAAGAGGGGTGGGAGCTCTGTGTCCCGTGATGTACTCCAAGAAAAGGATTTTACAGGTAAGCTGTCATAAAAATCCCTTTTTCTTTTTCGTACATCACGGGACACAGAGCGACTTAGTCATTACTAATGGGACGTCCCAAAGCAATGCCAAATGAGGGGAGGGATACATAAGCTGGGCGCCATCAGGCATGAGGATCTTTTGCGGCCTGCAACACACTGCGCCCAAAGGCGACATCCTCCTGACTTCTAACGTCTACCTGGTAGAATCTAGTAAACGTGTGTACCGAAGACCATGTTGCGGCCTTACATACTTGAGCCAGGGAGGCCTCGTGATGCACTGCCCATGAAGTTCCAACTGCTCTTGTGGAGTGCGCCCTAACTTTGAACGGAGGCGGTCTCTTTCTCAAGCCATAGGCTTGTATTATGACCTGTCAAATCCACTTGGCTAAAGTAGATTTTGATGCTGCCTGACCCTTTCTGGGGCCTTCCGGCAGAACAAACAAAGAATCCGTTCTGCGAATCTGAGCAGTGGCTTTCAGATAAGCTTTAACTGCTCTTACTACATCCAAAGAATGTAATAACTTTTCCTCTACCGAGCTAGGTTTGGGGAAAAAAGAAGGAAGAACCACATCTTGGTTCAAATGAAACCTCGATACCACCTTAGGAAGAAAGGCTGGATGAGGACATAATACTACTCTGTCCTTATGGACAACCAGATATGGCTCCTTACAGGACAAGGCGGCTAGTTCCGATACTCTTTTAGCCGAACAAACGGCTACTAAGAAAATCAATTTCCTGGTGAGAAGAACCAAGGAAATGTGTTGCAATGGTTCAAACGGTTGTTTCTGTAGAACCGACAGAACCAGGTTTAAGTCCCAAGGACATATGGGAATACTAACCGGAGGGCTAATACGCATCACTCCTTGTATAAAGGCTTTGACTAGTGAATGCGAAGCCAAGGGCCTTTGAAAAAATATTGACAAGGCCGAAATCTGACCCTTGATAGTACTCAAGGCCAGCTTCCTATCTACAGCCCACTGTAGGAAGTCCAAAATCCTCCCTATCACGTACTTACGTGGATGCCATTTCTTGGCCTCACACCACGTAATGTACGCTTTCCAGATCCTATAATAGATCTGCCTGGATACCGGCTTCCTGGCATTGATCATGGTAGATACCACAGAATTAGAGAGCCCTCTCTTTTTCAGAATGTGGGCTTCAATAGCCAGACCGTCAAACCTAGGGCTGGTAAGGAAGGGTGGTATATCGGTCCCTGCGACAGCAGGTCCGGACGATGTGGGAGGGTCCAAGGACTCCTCACTGACATTTTTACAATCTCCACGTACCATGCCCTTCGGGGCCACGCTGGAGCCACCAGAATCACTGGTTTCTTTTCTACCCTGATTCTGCGGAGTAATCGCGGTAACAATTGTGGCGGTGGGAATGCATATATCAGCTTGAACTGATCCCAAGGGAACACTAGGGCATCCGAGCCGCAAGCTAGGGGATCCCTTGTGCGAGACACAAATCTGTCCACCTTTGCGTTGAATCTGGATGCTAGCAGATCTACATCCGGTGTTCCCCACCGCTGGCATATTGCCTGGAAAACCTCGGGGTGAAGAGACCATTCCCCGGGCATAATTGTTGGCGACTTAGAAAGTCCGCTCTCCAATTTTCCACTCCTGGGATGAAAACCGCGGATATGGCTGGGACATATCTTTCTGCCCACTCCAGGATGCAATTTGCTTCCCTCTGGGCTGCACGACTCTTGGTGCCACCCTGGTGATTGATATATGCCACTGCCGTGGCATTGTCTGATTGAATTCTGACAGGGGACCCTTGGAGTTTGGATGTCCATGCTACTAGGGCATACCGGGCTGCTCGTATCTCTAAGAGATTGATGGGCAGGGCCTTTTCTGCTTCTGACCACTTGCCCTGGAGAGACCATTGCTCCAGTACTGCCCCCCAGCCTATGAGGCTGGCATCTGTAGTGACCACCTTCCAAGAAACCGGACTGAAGGGTTTCCCTCTTTCCAGATTCTGGGGCACCAACCACCAATGGAGGCTCTTGCGAACGGAAGGGGACAGGGACATTGGTAAGTCTAAAGCCTGAACTTTTTTGTTCCAGGCTGACAGTATGGCCCTTTGCAAATTCCTTGAATGGAATTGACCGCAGGGTACCGCTTCGAATGAAGCCACCATCTTTCCCAGCAGCCTCATGCAGAGGCGTATGGATGGTTTTCTTTTTGTACCCACTAAGTGGGTCAAATCTTTTAAAGACGACACCCTCTCTGGAGGTAAGAAAATCTTTCTCTGATTTGAATCCAGCCTTAGCCCTAAGTATTCCAGACTTTTGACTGGTCTTAGAGCTGACTTGTCCCGGTTGATAATCCAACCGTGATATTCCAGATACTTGATTGTCTTGTGAATAGCTACTTCCAGCTTTTCCACTGAGTGGTCTATTAGTAGCAGGTCGTCTAGATATGCCATTATCGTTACACCCTGTGTTCTTAGATTGGCCAATAATGGGGCCAGAATTTTTGTGAACACTCGTGGTGCTGTGGCCAGACCGAAAGGTAGGCCACCGATCGGATCGACTCCATCCGAAAAGTCCTGATATTTAGGAACTTGTTTAGCCCTTTTAGATTTAATATGGGCCTCACGTCCCCATTTGGTTTGGGGACTGTGAAAAGGTTCGAGTAAAACCCGAATCCGCTTTCTTCCAGGGGAACCTTCATGATTACACCTTGGAGCAATAGTTGTTCTAGTGCCAGAAGGAGGGATCCTCTCTTTTGGGGATCTCTTGGCACGTTTGACCTCATAAATTGGGCAGGAGGAGTGCCTTTTAACTCCAGCTTGTATCCCAGACTTACTGCGGAGAGCACCCATCTGTCTCTGATGGTGTCCCGCCAGGTCTCTGTGAACAACTGAAGTCTTCCCCCCACCCGATTGAGTGGGGGCAACGCTTCATGCCTTGGGGGGAGGTTTTGTACCTCTCTTGATCCAGGGCTTTTTGTTACCCTGTGATTGTCCCTGATTTCTGCCCCCTGAATTTGACCGCGGAGGCCGTCGGAACTGCTTCACAGCCGATGTGCCCGGGACTGGAGAAGTAGGCCTCTTAAAAGAAGGACTTCTACCCTTGTTCTTAACCGGTAAGAGTGAACTTTTACCGGCAGAAATTTTCTGGATATATTTGTCCAGCTCTTCTCCAAATAAGCGTTCTCCATGAAATGGGAAGCTAACCAGCAGTTTTTTACAGGGAGCTTCAGCAGACCAGTTTTTGAGCCACAGAAGCCTACGCATATGTACTATAGACAGCGTAAAGCGGGAGGCCTGTTGGATTGTATTCTTTATGGCGTCCACTGCAAAACACAAGGCTCTAGGCAGGTCAGCTAGGGCAAGAGCCTGCTGATCTGGTAAGTCCCTTAAGACTTGTTTCAACTGATCTTTCACTGCTTGGCAGACTCCAATCGCTGCTACCGCAGGTTGTGTCACCATGCTTGCTGTAGAGAAAGCAGATTTTAGTAAAGACTCCAATTTTTTATCTATTGGGTCTTTGAACATTGGAACATTATCTACTGGACATGTCAGTGATTTGTTCACAGAAGAGATGGCTGCGTCCACTGTAGGGACCCTCCATTTTTTTATGAACTTATCCTCCATGGGATAGATCACCGGAAATCTCTTGGGGGGAGCAAATATTTTATCAGGATGCTCCCAATCCTGGTAAATAAGCCCTTCTAATAAAGGGTGGATTGGGAAGGAACAGACAGCCTGGGGAGCTTTTAGCGACCCCAGAGAGGAAACTGTAGTGGATGGTGGTTCCGCCAGAGGCATTTTAAATGCTGATCGGACCATGTTAGTCAGAGACTGAACCCATAATCTTTCAGCCTGAGATGCTGAGAAAGGTTCTTCCACTGTTGATTCCTCCATAACTGAATCAACCTCATCCTGATCCCCTTCAGGTAGGTCGATCTCTGTGTGGGGCTGTTCCTCCACTAACAGGCACTCTGAAGGAGGCGACGGAGATCGGACGCGCTTTCCCTGTGACAGGGAAGCAGCGATCAATGCTGTTAATCTCTCTTCCAATCCTCCCAGAGTTGAGGATAAAACCTCCTCTGTTATATATACAGGAGCAGGTGGACTGGGGACAGCCGCAGCACCAGGCACTCCTGCGGGGTTTCTACGGCTACTGACCTCTGAATTCTCAGGGGAGATTGGTGCAGTACAAGCATGCCCAATATCCTCAGAGCCCGATGGAGACCCCTTTGGCTTCCTGGAAGACTTATTTCCGGAGCGTCTGGACGACATATCCTTTAAGCACAAAGCTGAGGTATTCCGGTCGTCATACACCAATTTTGCTGGTAATAGTCTAACACAGTTGCTGCTATATACCAGCTGGTGTCCACTAAAGTGCCTTTCTATGGGGATGCCTGCATCAACCGCCTCTGTGTGCCACTGTTTGTTGCTAGCTCTGTTTGCATCCAGCTGACACTTGTACTGTGTCTTTATACAAGCTGGGACGCCTGCACATGCGCAGAAGTGCCGTGGCGCGCATCGAGCGTCATCCACCCGCCCCGCCCCTTTTTTTTCATAGGAGGCGCGTGCACGCGCCCGCGCGCGCGCCCGTGCGCCATTGGCGCCCTTTTCGAAAATCAAACAGGGGACTAGGAGCCAGGGCCCTTTTTGCCGGAGGGCCTGTGCGGTGGATGAGCGCAGCAACAGGGCAGAGGAAGTGGATTCCCACAGAGAAACTTACCAACTGCCTGGATTATTTGACTTGAGAAAACCAAAGATCCACATGACAAGAAAAATGGACTACAGCGGCCTCTAGTGGTTTAACACAGGTACCGCGGTCCTCTTTTTGTTTTTTTTTCTTGACTACTATTAAAATTTTACATTTTCAGTAGTTACAGGCATACACAGATATTAGCGGGAATACCGTTAGGTAACAGACAGAAAGACAAATTAGGCTTGGGGGTCCCCCAATAGAACCAAGTTCCTGGGGGCCCCCACTTACCTGTTCCCCGCCGCAGGACTCTGTTTGGTCCACAGAAGCCCAAACTTCACCTATCACGGCAGGCATTGTAATTAAACCTTCAGGGACTGGGTTCCCAAGGATTCCACTCCCCTGGACCTGTATAGCACCCTGCACAGACAACATCTTGGTCGTGGGTATGACCAGAGCTCTGGATCCCAGGGTCCAGCCCTCCTAAGAGAGGCATTACAGGCAAAACCTTGCTCTTCTGCTGCAAGGCCCGGGTACCGACCGTTTAGCTATGAAGCTTTTTTGGTGGGATCCGGAACAGCTTACTAAGGCCCAAAAGAACCTGTACGCAAGCCCAGTGAAAACACATGTTACTCTTTGGCCAACACCTTAGACACTGGCAAAAAACTGAGGTGCTCCCGGATGGGAGGGGCTTATATAGGGGAGGGTACTTCCGGTTTGGAAGTTGCCAGTGCCAGCACCTGAAGGTAAACTATATAACCCATTAGTAATGACTAAGTCGCTCTGTGTCCCGTGATGTACGAAAAAGAAATTCCTATTTCTGCCCTCAAATATCTGTGTGCTAAAGTATACCTTTTGTTTCATTTTCATAGGAGAGCAAAGACTTGGAGCACACCACTCTGAGGAGCCCAGGAACCCCACACCTCAGAAAGAACAGAGGGAACCCCAACCTCAGGATGTGGAGGAAGGAGATGTGGAGGAAGGATATGTGTAGGAAGGAGATGTGGAGGAAGGAGAGGAGGAGAAAGGAGATGTGGAGGAAGTGTGCGAGATTGTCACCACAACAGGTCAGTGTCATACACCACAGATTCAGGGAATAGATGCATGCATGTATGCATATTTATAAGACATGCGTTTTTTTTTGTTATTTTAGGTGATGTGCTGCTTGTGGAAGATCAATCTCCTCTTTTCTCCAGTGGCAGCGTACAAATCATAATCCAGGATCTCATGGTTATGAGTCGAGAAAACGACGCTATAACGCACAAACTCTATCGTTTTGACCAACAAATTAAAAACATGATTGATGTTTTGGGGAGAGTGTAAAGATGTTTTTAATGCCACCATTTCACGTTTTTGTGGCCTACTTTTTGAAATTTTTGTGTCATTTAACAAGCCAAATTTGGAAGATGCACACCGTGTGTCAACATGTGCTATCTCCCATCAGGGCAAATCAATGTACGTGTTTTGATGGTGCAACCCCTTCCTCGTAACTCAAGTAGGTGAGAGGAAGGGTTTGCACCCCCAAAACACGTCCATTGATCCCCCATGATGGGAGATAGCACATGTTGACACACGGTGTGCATCTTAGGCATGGGATCAGGAAGGAAATCCCCATTTTGACGCACAATTTGTGTGCATCTTCCAAATTTGCAACAGCAAAACATTTTTAAAACACTATATAATGTCTGATATTGCCTTAAATTTTTCAAAGGTTGAACTTTGTAAGTTTCATTGTTTTTAAATGTTTTATTGCTTGAAACATACCTGTTTATGCAAAGCCAAAAAAACTAAATATATTTTTGTTAAAACACTGTTCAGAATGTTCTAAAAAAAATTAAAAAGCACAAGTTGTGCACAGAGTAAAAATATTGTTCTACTCAACAATGTGTGGCTTCTTCTTTCTACAGTGGGTACGGAAAGTATTCAGACCCCCTTAAATTTTTCACTCTTGTTATATTGCAGCCATTTGCTAAAATCCTTTAAGTTCATTTTTTTCCTCATTAATGTACACACAGCACCCCATATTGACAGAAAAACACAGAATTGTTGACATGTTTGCAGATTTATTAAAAAAGAAAAACTGAAATATCACATGGTCCTAAGTATTCAGACCCTTTGCTCAGTATTTAGTAGAAGCACCCTTTTGATTTAATACAGCCATGAGTCTTTTTGGGAAAGATGCAATAAGTTTTTCACACCTGGATTTGGGGATCCTCTGCCATTCCTCCTTGTAGATCCTCTCCAGTTCCTTTAGGTTGGATGGTAAACGTTGGTGGACAGCCATTTTTAGGTCTCTCCAGAGATGCTCAATTGGGTTTAAGTCAGTGCTCTCCCTCCCACCTCCCCTCAACCCACCCCCTTCCCCCAGCACTAACCCCCCCCCCCACCCTTCATCTACCTCTTAAACTTTATAAATAAATCATTTTTTTTTTTTTATAATGTATTTACTTTCATTGCGGGAGGAATCCCTTTGTTTAGAGACTAAACACATCTACATATCTACTTGTCTTTTTAAACTCTTTCCATCTCTCCCATTTCTCTGTTGACTCTACGCTTTCTTCTTCTAGACTCTGCCTCAGTCCTTCCATATTATATGTGTCCTCTACTGTGGTTAACCACTCTCGAATTGATGGGACTTCTACTTCTTGCCACTTTATAGGGATCAGTCTTTTCACGGCATTCAGCATATGTGGTATTACTGAGTCTTTATATTGTTTTACTGATCCTTCAACCCCATGTAGTAGGACTATCCACGGGTCCTCTGGTATTTCTTTTTTAGTGCTTTATTTTATTAGCTGCAAAATCCCTCTCCAGTACTTTTAGATTTTTGGGCAGTCCCACCACAGATGAGCCATCGTTCCCAGCGCCTTACATCCTCGCCAACACTCTGCGGATTTTCCCAGTTGGTACCTGCTGATTTTATCGGGCATACCACCTAGTGAAACATTTATAATTAATTTCGACCAGGTATTTTTAAACTGTATGTTTGTGCTTACATTGTCATAGTTTTTATTACACTGGATTGCGCTTATGTATATGTTTAAGAGCTGACGTTTAGCTGAATCACTTATTTTTTACAGAGGTATATGATATTTTGAATAAGAGTATGATACAGATAGAAGGCAGTATAGGAGAAACACTAACTGTGTTATTGGATTCACCTGATACTCATGCCACTGAAGATTTGAGATGCCACCAACAGGCTTTGATTTTTATTGCTTGTGTTTCCTACCTTATGGAAGATAGGTAAATATGGACTCAAACAGAAAAAAAACATTAAAGAGACACTTCTATATATATATATATATATATATACTGTATATACTGAACTTCTTTTATAGAGATGGCCCTGTGGGTTTTATATAGATTAAAGAGACACTGGTCTCAATTCACTAAAACTAAATTACCACACCAAAAATTGTGGTAAAACAGCACATGCAGCATTTGTTTGAAAATAATTGCCAATTCAATAAAAAACATCCCTAAAATACCACATGCACTATTCCTTTAAATGGTATGGTATGTTAGTTATAAAATGATTTTTCTGTTCTAACTTAGCTGGATGGTAAAGTGGAACTTCACTCTACCAATAAATATTTAATATTTTGAATCCTCATGCTGCTAGCATTAGTAAATAGTAAAGTATATTATATTTATTTGTTTTAAGCATTTTATTTTTACATTTCTTCAGTTACTTCCTTGTTTCTTACCTAGGCAAATTATGTCATATATCCCAGGACTCTTTAGGAGGGGAGAAGGGGCTTTCTCAGCTAAGAATACCCTCCTGCCTGCATGCTTGAGCTAAGGGCAGATGGATTCCAGCAAGAAGCTACATATATTATCTACCCTTACTCAAGATGGCCACGGCACTTTGAATGACAATTACTCAGTCATGCAACACTGTATCCAAATGAATCTCATAGCATTTTTTGAGACACATAGAGCTTTCTTTTGTTGGTATTTAATCACCAAAAAGACCAAAAATTTGGAAAAATTTGTTTTCCTATTTTCTGTTATAAAACTTTGCAAATAAATCAAATGTATTGATAAATTTAAGCCAAAATGTATTCTGCTACATTTCCTTGGTAAAAAAAAACACAAAGGTGTGTGTATTATTTAGTATGTGTGAAAGACTCATTTCTTGATGCCATAAAATGCCAGTATAGTTCAAATATCCCCAAAATGACCAATTTTTGGAAAGTAGGTATCTAGTAAGAGGCATGATGAGGTTTTTTTTGGTCACAATTTTCTGGAAATGTTTCACACACAGCATAGGCATGTGTACAAAGTATAATTACATACCAAAACACATACTACTCCTCCTCCAAAGTATGGGGATGCCACATGTGTGAGACTTTTTCACAGCCTAGACGCAAAATGTAAGGAGTACCTTTTTTTGGAGTCAGGATCTCTTCATGAGACATCAGGGGTACAAGGAAAAAGGGGTAACAAAATGGTTACCCAAAGGTCGGACTTTAGAGGCACAATAAACAATGGAGAATATACAAAAAAATACAATATTTATTGAAAATAGTACATGGTACATATAAAGCATTAAGAATAATTAAAAAACATATATATATATATAAGATACATGATATAGAGTTGGCCCCTGTTCGTCAACACGTTTCGCTGTTAAGCTTCGTCAGGACACATTTAGGGTTCAATGGTAGAAAGAAAGAAACGGGTCTCACTATCTTATGGGAGGATAGCAGCCTTATCCACAAGATTTCAAAAAGTCATATCCAGTGATGTAACAGAGGATGATCATGAGAGTCAGTGGCTCATGTATTCCATATGGGAAATATTCTGTCTGAATTCATTCCACGCAGCTTCTATCCAGGGGATCATGTTGATCATCTGCCATTCTTAATGGTCCTAAGGGGATTAACTTGTTTGGACTCTATTTTGCCATCCTGTTTATATACAGTTGAGCCTTTCTTGTTCAATGGTTACATATGTTTAAACATGATCTGTATTTAAGGGATATAATAACCTTCATATAGGTCGTCTGTCCAAACACATCTCCTTCCCTCTTCGCTTGATTTCTCTCTACAATCTGTTGGAATGAATTCAGCCAGAATATTTCCCATAGGGAATACATGAGCCACTGGCTCTCATGATCATCCTCTGTTACATCACTGGATATGACTTTTTGGAATCTTGTGGATAAGGCTGCTATCCTCCCATAAGATAGTGAGACCCGTTTCTTTCTTTCTACAAATGAACCCTGAATTATTATTATCATACAGAATTTATATAGCGCCAACAGTTTAGACAGCACTTTACAATATAAAAGGGAGACAATACAGTTATAATACAATAAAATACAAGAGGATTAAGAGGGCCCTGTTCAGAGGAGCTTACAATCTAATAGTGTCCTGACGAAGCTTAACAGTGAAACGCGTTGACGCACAGGGGCTCACTCTATATCATGTATCTTATATATATGTTGTTTAATTCTTCTTAATGCTTTATATGTACCATGTACTATTTTAAATAAATATTGTATTTTTTGCATATTCTCCATTGTTTATTGTGCCGACCTTTGGGTAACCATTTTGGTACCCCTTTTTTCTTGTTCCCCTTATATTATTTACACATGTGGCTATGTGAGTGCTTTCTCTTCTACTTTCGAGACATCAGGGGTATAAAAGACTCCTGATGTGTCACCTGCCCTCCAATGTAGCTAATGGAGTGCAGATTAACTTTTTCCCTGGCCATACTGGCTGGAAAAAGTGATACCAGGGCCCTGAAGTAACATTTCAGCCTCCAGGAGTGTGCATAAAACCCCACGCTGCCACTCATGTAAGGTTGACGGCGTTAAAAGTACTAAAAAACAATAAGACCTATTATAGTTATAACCTAAATAATCAATTAACTATAGATGTCAATTAACTATATTTATTAGTTTTCCTACTCATTTACGAAAATTGTAGTCTAGCTGAATCAAATTTTACCTGCCTAGCAGTGAACCTGAAGGGAATTGGAGGTACAAGGGATGCTATTAACGTTGTGCATTTTTTAACACAATAACAGTGACATCTTCTGGCAGAGAGATGTTTTTTGCAAGCTAACATGCCAACACAGTACCAGTGATCATCATGAATGACTTTCATGGTGATCAAGAGATCAGAAAACATGCAGATTGGTTCTCTGAGAACACTAATATGCATATTGTGGTAAACTAGGGGTTAAAATAAAAGCATTCAAACACATTGTATGCCTGTTCTAACTGTACATAACATCAATGAGAACTTGTTAATGAAGTAGTATACATTTTTTCCACAGATTTATACCCGAGACAGATTTATTTTGGGCAGTCCTTGCATTTCTCCATTCTGTGCAGAGCCAACAATATGATGTTTCCTCCTGTGTAACTAGAGCCTCACTTTATCTTTTGGCATGTTGTCAAGACAAATGTAAAGCTATGAATATGGTAAAGTATTTCTGATTTAGTATCTATTTGTTCTTAAAATAGTAGCATATTCTTTAAAAATGCTACAATCAGTTAAATCTAAAAAATAAACGTTGAGATGTATACAGGTAGCTTAGCCAGCTTTCTGAGTAGTTAATTTTATCAAGCAGTCAGAGCTGTGCTGCACCAGTTCACCCTAAAAAGTGATCTAAAACTGTAATGAAATATAAAGAGAGATTGTACATTAAACATAATGTTTTAGATGAGTTATTTCTGATGATCATGTGCTGGTCAAAGCAGAGGGACTATTTCTTCGGTTTCGGGCGTGTGCCCATTACGCTCCCGCTCGCATGTTCTTCTGCCTTGGCTCAAGTCCGGAAAGCCGCTTGCTTGCTTATCTCCTTGCCTTCACCAGCAGAGTGATCTTCCTCCGCTCCCCACCCAGTAGTAGCCGGGGCCCAGAGAGTGAGACTTGAGAGGCTGTGAGGCGGCTCAGGCGGGCGGCAGTGGCGACGGGCAGAGAGAGGCAGCTGAGCTCAGCTGACGGTGTCCAGCAGCAAGAACAGAGGGAAGCAGATCCAATCGTGGGGCTGCCAGTGCCTTCAAGGCTTCAACACAGGTGTGCTTTGGGGGTGTCTGTGATTGTGAATAAACTACATTGCACTTTGTCTCTCTGGCATCATGGATGGAATCATAACTCACAGGCAGCAGGCACTCTATCATGGCTCTGGCTGGCAGTGCACTGTCACATAACATGTCTGCTGATTTTTTTAACTTATTGGTCATAAGTATCAGCACCCAGCACCCATGTTATGTGACACACTGTGACAGAGCCAGCCAGTGTCATGGTAGAGTGTCTGCTGCCTGTGTGTTATTATAATGCTGATGATCTTAACCAGATGCTTATCGACCCATGGCAGATTTACTGCTACAGGGCGGGCGCGCAGCGCAGGATCATGTGTGTGTGTGTGTGTGTATACATATATATATATATAGCAATAGCCCCAGCTAAGAGGGCCGCTGGTTTGATTTGTTTCGGGCCCTGTAACACTCACTGTTAACCCCCGGCAATTGGCTCTACCCTCCCCTGGCACAGTCAGTAGGGGATGATGGGATTGTGTAACCTGTGATTCTTGGCAGCACAATCCCACAATAAAGGCACACAACAGTATGGCGTAGCTATCACTAACCATTTCCCCTGTACAGTAAATGACACCAACAACTGATATACTTAACCCTGGTACTTTACTAAAAATAATGGTTAAGCAGGCAAACAGTATACATAGACATATGCAGAGCCCTGCAATGAAAGAAAAGTTTGATCACACAGACAGATATACATTTCTATAATAAGAAGCTAACGAACCCTGCAGCTCTTCTCCCTCGTGGGCAAGATGGCGCCCAGCAATGTCACTACTACTACTAAGTCAGGCCTGACTGTACTATGTGAAAGTTCTGCAGAGAAAGATCTTCGCTAGCAAACGGTGGTGCACTTCGGGAACGATTTGTAATCCACAAGAATAAAGGAATAAAGGAAAGTGATAACTTGGTGACCC
This sequence comes from Rana muscosa, assembly GCA_029206835.1. Taxonomy (NCBI): domain Eukaryota; kingdom Metazoa; phylum Chordata; class Amphibia; order Anura; family Ranidae; genus Rana; species Rana muscosa. The sequence continues at coordinate 237,619,916 of CM055120.1, forward strand.
AGAACAAGTCTACTAGTGTTATTCAATGCACTGTCCCTCCGGTGTGCAACTGCAAACACCAACATTAGTTCCGAACAACAGTTACTGGGTCTAGAGATCCTATATTTTCCTCACGAGCAAGTGCCCTCTCACCCAAACGGGACAGTCCGTGTCCGTATCTTCCGTTGCTGTGTCTTGGTACACAGATTCCACGACACCCGGGTCTTCGGTCCTCCTGACAGCAACAGAACAGCAGCAGGATGCAAAATCCCTCAGGCTCCTCGGTGGGTACGGAAGGCTCTTTGGAATAATACAGGCCTAGGCTTCAGGCCCTGTATTATCAGCAGACTCAGCACGGAGGTCCACTTGCTGGGCGGGTGGTGTCCAAAGAGAAAGTTCTCAGGCCCGCCCCCTGGTTAAATACCCCGCCCCAGCAGTCCTTGTGCGGGGAAATGCATCTTGGGTATGGTAGTCTCTGGGCCTTAAAGCAAACACCCGCTACACACACTTAAAATCTTTGGTCCCTAAAGATAATAGGAACAATAATTGCAAACAATACAATTTACAGTAGCAAAAGAACTGGGCAGGGGAACCTTCCACCAAACTTGGCAAGGAAGATCATCCTGCCCACAGGTCATACTAGTGGAAGTGACCTGCCTAACTGTGCCAGAGAGTGAGCTGGGGTTGCCCTCCACTAAATGCACAGTGGAGGGGCCAGGTTTCTCTATTGTCCTTCTTGCAGTTACAACTGAATCCTCAGAACATTCTCCCATTTGAGTATAGGTTAGTTTCCAAGGAGGACGAATAGCTCTCTTCACTCTTTGTTCTCTGGGAATTGAGGCATCAGGTACACTGGGCTCTTCCACTCTTCCTTCCTCTTGGTTAGGTGTAATGGTTACTGCTGCTTCAGGGGCCTCCAATTCTGGGGCAGAGAGATACAAATAATCTCTTGGATCTTCAGCTGGGATTGACTCCAGGGCATCTTCCCACTCTTCAGTTAGAGTACACGATGGAATGAACTCAGCAGCTTCAGCATTCAAGGTGCCTTCAATGGTAACTTCACAGGGGGCAGGATCCCTGACCATGGGTTCAGTGGTCGGAGTGGGCCACAGCCAGCTCAGTTCCATTTCCTCATCTTCACTCTGTTTTGAGGTATTCATCTCTCCTGACTGAGTGGTCTGAGATCTGGTGTTGGGTCTTGGAGTATTGGAGGTTGAAGGTGATTCAGGAGAATCCGGAGTAGAAGGTATCCGAACTGCTGCGGAGAGAGGCAACAAGTGGTTCCTGTGCCAGGTTTTCAGAGGTCCCACTTGGCCTTCAGGTTTCAGCTGGTACACTGGCAGGCCAGGCAATTTTCTACAGATCACGTATGGCTGTGATTTCCATCTATCAGCAAGCTTATGCTTCCCTGGAACGCCAAGATTCCGCAACAACACTGTCTCCTGGTTGCAAGTCATGGATCCGAACTCTGCGCTCCCAATTCCGTTTATTCTGGGCCCCTCTCTGGTCAGAGGTGGCTTGTGCCTTCTCATAAGCCATTCGTAAGCTTCTCCGTAGCCGGTCCACATATCCCTTGTCGGAAGCAGCCGATGTGTGGTCTATCGAGGTGCCAAAGGCCAGATCTACAAGTAGTCTTGCTTCTCTGCCAAACATTAATCTGTAAGGGGAGTACCCGGTGACATCACTAGTTATGCTGTTATAGGCATGCACGACGGCAGCTATATGCTTGCTCCAATGCTGCTTTTCCTCACTGTTTAGTGTTCTCTGCATATTCATCAAAGTCCTGTTAAACCTTTCCGGTTGGGCATCTCCTTAGGGATGATAGGGGGTTGTGCGGGTCTTCTTTATCCCTAGGGAATCCAACAATTCCCGGATAAGTCGACTTTCAAAGTCCCTTCTGTCATGGATATGCATTAATGTCTGTCTGCCATCTTACCTTCCTCCTCATGTGTTCATCTAGAGACCAGACCTCCTTCACCTGGCTTCCTTTATAATCTCCTCCCAGCCTGACTCCACCCCAGGCCCTATCACTGAACACTATATTAACCTGTGCACTGCAAGCCTGCTTTGCTGATCAACGTGTTTGTTAGGCATTGTGTGTTTGGGTTCCTGCCTGCCGTGTGCTACGTCTGTCTCTCTGTTACGTTATTGGCTTGTCCCCGACCATCCCTGTCTGCTCGTGACCCTTGACCTTCGGCTCGTTCTTCGTTATCCTTGTCTGCTTGTGGCCCCTGACCTTCGGCTTGTTATTCGGTTCTCTCTATCGTGTGCTGCTGCTTCCCCTTATCCTACGGGGCGTGAGCTAGGAAACTCCAGGGGCCGCGACCTGGTCCCAGCCTGCAGCGTAACATCCTCACCACTAGAGGCCCTGGAGAAGACCAGCTGGGTCTTAGACTCCGCGCCCTGGGGAATCTTGGCTCTCGCTTCCGTTGGGATCCCGGTTGTGCTCCTCTGGTCCCGCTTTCCACAACCACCCAGTTTCCTATCCACAGAAGCCAGCCATAGGGTTCACTACCTCGCGGTGCACTCCTGTCCCCCTACGGTGTGCATCTGTCACCTGGCCACAGGTGACCCTGACAGTTTGATCAGCCATGAACCCGGCTGACATCCCGCTACCCGCGGATGATCCATTGCAGGGCATAGTTTGCAGACTTGAAACCCAGGAATCGAATCAGACTCAGGTGATGCGATTCCTCCAGGATCTGGCTTCTCGCTTCGAGCAGCTTCAGGCCTCCTTGGGAACCCTGAATCCGCAATCTCAAATACAATCAGCGGCTGCACCTATTGCACCAGTCGCAGCCACACACTCGCTACAACTGCCAGCTCCGTCCCGTTTCTCTGGGGACTCCAAGGCTTGCAGGGGGTTCCTTAGCCAATGCACGATTCATTTTGAGCTCCAGCCCCAAAACTTCCTGTCTGATCGGGCTAAGGTAGCCTATATCATTTCCCTCCTCTCTGGTGAAGCTTTAGCCTGGGCAGCCCCTCTGTGGGAACTGAATGATCCAGTGGTTTCTAGCCTGTCTGGTTTCTTGAAACTTTTTCGGAATATCTTCGAAGAACCGGCTCGTGTCTCTTCAGCGGCCAGCACCCTTTTACGTCTCCGCCAAGAGTCTGCTTCTGTGGGACAGTATGCCCTTCATTTCCGCATACTGTCGGCTGAGTTGAGCTGGAACAATGAGGCCTTAGTCGCAACCTTTTTGCATGGCCTGTCTGATAGAGTGAAGGATGAATTAGCTGGAAGAACCATCCCCACTGATCTGGCCGGCGTTATCTCCTTGTGTAACCAGATCGATATTCGCTTTCAGGAGAGGACCTTAGAAAAGCAACGCCAGCCCTCCTTGGTTCTTAGTCAGCCTGAGCTCCCCTCTCTTCGACCCGTAGAGCATCTCCTACCAGCTGAGGAACCCATGCAGCTGGGTCGGACCAGGCTATCCCCCGAGGAACGTGCTAGGCGCAGAACTCTTGGTCTGTGTCTTTACTGTGGGGGCAAAGGTCATTTTCGTGACACTTGCTCTCTTTGTCCAGAAAAACGTTCGGGTCCACTTCATCTGGAAAGTGGAGTATTGGACCCAGAAATATCACCTTCCCCTTCTCGTCTTCTGCTTTCTGTGTTCCTTCATGTTGGTGCTTCTTCTCATTCGGTCTCAGCATATCTGGATTCCGGAGCCGCTGGTAATTTCATGGACTGGGAAATCGCATCGTCCATGAGACTTACTCTTTTGCCCCTCACCACGCCATTGGTGGTCTTGGCGATTGATGGTACTGTTCTCCCAGGGGGACCTATCCGCTTCCAGACCCTCCCTGTTAAGATGTCGGTAGGGACACTCCACCAGGAGTGGATATCCTTCCTTATCTTACCCAAGGCCTCAACGCCTATAATTTTGGGTCTCCCATGGTTACAGCTCCATTCTCCTCATGTGGACTGGACTACTGGACAGATCCTGGCTTGGGGTCCCTCCTGTTCCTCCTCCTGTCTACCCAAGGTTGCCCCCTGTGAATCTGAGCCGGTCGTTCATTCCAGGTTGCATAACCATTTACATTTCTCTGTCCCTAACCACCCTTGGACGCACAGCCAGGCTAGCTTGTCTACAAGTCCTGCAGTCGCTACGTCTTGCGATGCGATTCAGGTAGTCGCTACACCTGACTCAGCTATTCACTCTGCCTCTGTACTAGTTATGCCAGTCCAGCCCATGCCCAGTGAGCCTCTTACTTTTTCTTGTTCGGGACATTCTGCTTGTCCTTCAGCTATTCAGCTTGACTCCGGCGACATGTCACCTTCTAACCAACCTGACTTCAGGGTTCCACTGACATCTGCCCAGTCTGATGGTCCTGTGCAAGATGACCAGTTCCCCTTTAAGGGTCTAGGGGACCCTCCTCAGATTCCTGTTGATCCTCTCATGCCCTTGCTTATTCCTAGAGAGCCTTTGGTCCTCAATAGATCTTCTTGTCATCTCCCTACCTCGTTTTCGGTCTCTGAGGATAATTTTAAGTACGAGGTTAGACAAGTTCTGGATTCTCGGCTCTGCAGAGGCATTCTTCAGTACCTTGTGCATTGGAGAGGTTTTGGTCCTGAGGAGGCGTCTTGGATCGCTGCATCTGATGTCGCTGCACCTCATCTGTTGAGAAGGTTTCATCAGAGATTTCCCTTTAAGCCTGGGTCCAGGCGGGGGAGGGCCCATAAGAGGGAGGGTACTGTCATGGATATGCATTAATGTCTGTCTGCCATCTTACCTTCCTCCTCATGTGTTCATCTAGAGACCAGACCTCCTTCACCTGGCTTCCTTTATAATCTCCTCCCAGCCTGACTCCACCCCAGGCCCTATCACTGAACACTATATTAACCTGTGCACTGCAAGCCTGCTTTGCTGATCAACGTGTTTGTTAGGCATTGTGTGTTTGGGTTCCTGCCTGCCGTGTGCTACGTCTGTCTCTCTGTTACGTTATTGGCTTGTCCCCGACCATCCCTGTCTGCTCGTGACCCTTGACCTTCGGCTCGTTCTTCGTTATCCTTGTCTGCTTGTGGCCCCTGACCTTCGGCTTGTTATTCGGTTCTCTCTATCGTGTGCTGCTGCTTCCCCTTATCCTACGGGGCGTGAGCTAGGAAACTCCAGGGGCCGCGACCTGGTCCCAGCCTGCAGCGTAACATCCTCACCACTAGAGGCCCTGGAGAAGACCAGCTGGGTCTTAGACTCCGCGCCCTGGGGAATCTTGGCTCTCGCTTCCGTTGGGATCCCGGTTGTGCTCCTCTGGTCCCGCTTTCCACAACCACCCAGTTTCCTATCCACAGAAGCCAGCCATAGGGTTCACTACCTCGCGGTGCACTCCTGTCCCCCTACGGTGTGCATCTGTCACCTGGCCACAGGTGACCCTGACACCTTCCTTGATCCGAATGGAGGCGTTGAGGTAATCCGTAGTGCATGAAGTACTTCTCTACAAGTATCTTGGCCACAGTTGAAGCCTTCTGGTCTTTAGTTGGAAAGGCCTGAGCGTAACGGGTAAAATGGTCGGTTATCACCAGAACATTTCCATGTACCCCCAAGTCAGGTTCCAGACAAAGAAAATCAATGCATACCAAGTCCAAAGGTCCTTGGCTTTGCAGGTGGCCTATTGGGGCAGCTTGATGAGGCAATGTTTTCCTCTGTATGCAGCGAGCACATGAGTGACAGTATTCCTCCACTTCAGCCCACATACAGGGCCAATAGAATCTGCTCCTTATGTGCTGAAAGGTTCTTTTGGCTCCAAGGTGGCCATGGTTGTCATGTAGGGCATTCATAACAGTCTTCCGGTGTTTTTCTGGCAGGAATAGTTGCCGCTTGTCTTCCAGGTCATCAGAAGGGCCCCTTCGGTAGACCACCCCTTGATGCACCTGTAATCTGTCCCATTCCTTGCGTATTAGATGGGCCTCCTTTGAGGGATCATGCAAGAGCTTGTCCGGATCCTGATCTTCCAGGGCTTCCAGGGCCAATCTTCCCCAAGGGTCTTCTAACTGGTCCCGTCTTATATCCTTCTTGGACAGTTTCGGCAAGTCGTCTTCGCCAATCTGGGTCACAGCACAATAGTACTTCGGCACTCTTACCACCGAGACTCCAATTTCTTCTGCTCTTGATCTGCCACTAGCTTGGAGCTCTGCTCCCTGACACAAGGCCCGCACCCCATCCGGGGTCACTTGAGTCCAGTCTTCTGTACTGCAGGAGGGAGCATGAGATCTTCTGGACAAAGCATCAGCATCTCGGTTTCCAATTCCAGGTCTATACTTTAAACTGAAGTTGAACCCAGAGAGGGCGGCCAACCAATGGTGGCCAGTGGCATCCAGCTTGGTTGTGGTAAAGAGGTAAGTGAGTGGGTTGTTGTCTGTTCTCACCACAAAGTCAGCTCCATATAATTAGTCCTTCAGTTTTTCTACAACAGCCCATTTTAAGGCCAAAAATTCCAATTTATGGGTGGGGTAATTCTTTTCAGCTGGGGTTAAACTCCTACTCACATAAGTAACTGGTCTTAGCTGTTCTTCATACTCCTGATACAGCACACCTCCCAGACCATCATGACTGGCATCCACATGCAATTCATAGGGCTTCTTGGTGTCTGCATAGGCAGTGGTAGTGGTCAGACTCCTCTTCAACCTAGTGAAGGCCTCTTCACACTTCTCAGTCCACTGGTCTTCCACTGACTCTCCCGGCTTCCTAGGGCCAGAGTCATCTTCCTCTCCTTCTGTCTTCAGCAACTCATTCAGAGGTTTGGCAATTCTTGCAAATCCTTCCACAAACCTGTGGTAGTAGGAGCAGAACCCCAGAAAGGATCTGAGTTCAGTCACTGTAGTTGGCCGGGGCCAGGAGGTAACTGCCTCCAGTTTGTCAGGATCTGTAGACACTCCTTCTTCAGACACTATGTGTCCCAGGTAATGAACTGAGGATTGGTAGAACTGACACTTTTCCCTGGAGAGTTTGAGTCCCTCATCACTGAGTCTTTTCAGGACTTTCTCTAGCCTTTCCTCGTGTTCCTCCAAAGTCTTCCCAAAGACAATGATGTCGTCTAGATACACTAAGACTTCAATGAGGTTCATGTCCCCCACTGTCTTCTCCATCAGTCGCTGGAAAGTGTCAGGAACCCCAGACAGACCTTGAGGCATCCGGTTAAATTCATAGAATCCCACTGGGGTGATGAATGCCGTCTTCTCTCTGTCTTCTGGATGCATTGGGATTTGGTAATACCCACTCTTCAGGTCCATGACGCTGAACCACTTGGCTCCAGACAAACTCTGTAGAGCATCCTCTATCCTAGGAGTAGTGTACTGGTCAGGTATCGTCCTTCTATTGAGAGTCCTGTAGTCTATACAGAGTCTCAGTGACCCATTCTTCTTTCTGACCACTACAATGGAGGATGGCATATGGGCTCCTGGATTCCCGGATAACACCAGTTCTCTTGAGCTCTGCAGGTTGCTCATGCAAATCCTTCAGGTCAGCCAGTGGGACTCGCCGGACTCTTTCTCGGAAGGGCTTATCTTCCTGTAGGCGAATCTTGTGGGATGCACTCCTCGCACACCCCACATCGAACTCATCCTTGGAGAAGATCTTCCGCCACTTCATCAACTGGGCCCTAGCCCTCTTCTTCCATGCCGGTGGTAGGGCGGGTTCTCCAAGGGGGGTTCCTCGTCCTCCTCCTTCAAGTCGGACACAGCCACCGGGGTAGCGGGGTTCACTTGGCCCAACAGCATCCGGCCTGGAATCTTCACAGGTGAGTCAGTGGTGTTCCTGACGCTCACTGGCACCCTGCCATTCGCTTTCTTCAGGACTCTCAGCGGAACCACTTCTGTGATAACTTCCAGTCCTGAGCATGCATTCAGGGGGTCTGGTTCCAGGACTACAAAGGGGCCAGGTTGTTCCCAGGTGAGCTTCACAGTGGCTCTCAAGCAGGCCACTTCACCAGGCTGCAGCACTCTCTCTCCTTTCCAGTCTCCAAACTTTCCCCACCCCCTCTTCCGGGGCCTTCTTCTCCAACATCAATCGCTGATAGGCCAACTGCAACATGGGGTGAATTCTGGCTGTCGAGATGTCCTGCTCCTTCACTAGAGGGGCCAGTAGCCTTCTGACCAGGTCAGTGTTGGTTCCTATTATCAGGGAACTTTTGTTGGCCCCTGGTGGGGGGGGGGCAGACCACTGCCAATGTGTCAAAGACCTCTGCCTCTCCTGCCACCGAGGGGTCCAAAGCCAATCTGATCAGAAGGTAACCGTCATAAGGAAAGCTCTGGGTACCTATTCCTCATATTTCCAAGTCTTCCAACTTTTGTAAGGGCAAATGTCTCAGGTGTTTTTGGTAAAAGTCCCTATACAGGAGAGTTACTTGAGCCTCTGTGTCCAGAATGGCTTTCGTGTAGACTCCCTCCACTTGAATGGGGACTACTGGGGATGGCCCCACTAGCTTGGCTGGAAATTTCTTTGGAGAGGCCTCTTTCCTCTGACTCATGGGTTTGGCCCTTTGTGTTGTTTTCTTTTTCCACCGTTTCCTGGCTCTTACTCCCTGTTGGGCCTGGTATGCAATGATTTCTCGTGACTTTTGGGGTTTTTCCTCCAGAGGAGGGGTATTGTGTGCTTTTGACGGGGAATTATTCCCCTCACCTCTTGGTTTCTCTTGCTTTCTCGTTCTAATAGAGCTTGTTGGAGATGGTGGGCACCCGGTTGACTCCTTCACCGGGGCCCTCTGGAGTTTTTCGCCAGCTGGCGATAGTTTCCTCGGGTCTTCCTTGGACTGGGGCACACTCGCCCAAAATGGCCAGTTCCTCCAAAGTTGAAGCAAACAGCTTCCCCTCTATCCCGCGGGGAAACTGGTGTTGAAACACTCTGGTACAGCTCTTTCCTGACTTCCTCTTTTTCTCCAACTCCTGAGTTTTTGGCCATTAAAGAGGTCAGCATCTCCAGTACTTGGGTCATCTGTGACTTTAAAACCTCCACTCCCGAGTCCCGGGCAGTGGCCATTGCAGATCTGACCCCAACTGAGGGGGGAGTACTGGGCTTCTCGGTCACCTGTTGGTCTTTCAGCAGAGCCTCTTCATCCCTTATTATTCACACAAGGTCCGGGTAATTCAAGGACATGACCCCACTAGTGGTTTTCAGATGGAGCCAGACTTGATCAGAACGCAATGCTCCCCTTAAAATCTGCTTCATCCTGGCTGCATCTATGGCTTGTGGCAGCATCCCCTTCTTAAGGACAATTTGGCACAACATCTTATTTAGTCTGCGCACATATTCAGACAGTCTTTCTCCTGGAAGTTGAAGGGTGTGCTCAAACTGGTAGACCAAATCGACCACTTTCTCCAATTGCCCGAACTCTTCCTGTAACATAGTTAAATAGTCAAAGGCAGCACAAGCAGCATTACTGAACCTGAGGTTCTTCACGGCTTCAGCAGCAGCCCCCTTTAAACTTTCTCTTATGCGCTGCTTTTTTTGGGCCTCCGGTATTTCCCATCCTTCCACAGCTTGCATCGCCTGCTCCATCCAACTGTTGAAATCTTCTTCTCCGAGTGGTACAGGTTGTTTTCCTGAAAAAATCCTGAGCTTCCGGTACCCAGCTTCTACATGTACCGTATTACTCTTCTGACACTTTGTAACTAATTCTCTTAATGCATTTAGAAGTTCAGGACCTATAGTGGTTAGAGGTGTCCCTGGAGCTGTCATGTCTTTGGAACTTCTGGGAATTGTGGGTGACTGCGGAGGTTCCTTCTTTATAGCCTTCGCGTGCGCCAAATGGTATATCTTCCCATCTATGGCTTGCACACTCTGCCCTCTGAAACTCTTAGGTATCTCTTCTCTCTATTCTACCAGTGCATAGGTAAAAGAGGTCTGTCCATCTGGTTTGAGATCAACTAACCATGCCTTCTGGCTCGGGGACAACAACTCCACGAGCCCCTCTACATCGCCTCCGGACCAGTCCTCCCCGGGAAGTTCAACAACCGCGGCCCTCTCCAGAAAGGCGCCGGTTAATGCGCACCACCGGGTCACTGCTAAACAATCCATGCCGGTACTTCTGGCAGGCTTGATTGTGGTGTACAGGTATACCGGACACGGAGCCCCTACGTGTAGCGATACCCCCAGCTAAGAGGGCCGCTGGTTTGATTTGTTTCGGGCCCTGTAACACTCACTGTCAACCCCCGGCAATTGGCTCTACTCTCCCCTGGCACAGTCAGTAGGGGATGATGGGATTGTGTAACCTGTGATTCTTGGCAGCACAATCCCACAATAAAGGCACACAACAGTATGGCGTAGCTATCACTAATTATTTCCCCTGTACAGTAAATGACACCAACAACTGATATACTTAACCCTGGTACTTTACTAAAAATAATGATTAAGCAGGCAAACAGTATACATACACATATGCCGAGCCCTGCAATGAAAGAAATGTTTGATCACACAGACAGATATACATTTCTATAATAAGAAGCTAACGAACCCCACTGCAGCTCTTCTCCCTCGTGGGCAAGATGGCGCGCAGCAATGTCACTACTACTACTAAGTCAGGCCTGACTGTACTATGTGAAAGTTCTGCAGAGAAAGATCTTCGCTAGCAAACGGTGGTGCACTTCGGGAACAATTTGTAATCCACAAGAATAAAGGAAAGTGATAACTTGGTGACCCAGAACAAGTCTACTAGTGTTATTCAATGCACTGTCCCTCCGGTGTGCAACTGCAAACACTACTGTTAGTTCCGAACAACAGTTACTGGGTCTAGAGATCCTATATTATCCTCACGAGCAAGTGCTCTCTCACCCAACCGGAACAGTCCATGTCCGTATCTTCCGTTGCTGTGACTTAGTACACAGATTCTACGACACCCGGGTCTTCGGTCCTCCTGACAGCAACATAATAGCAGCAGGATGCGACGTCCCTCAGGCTCCTCGGTGGGTACGGAAGGCTCTTTGGAATAATACAGGCCTAGGCTTCAGGCCCTGTATTATCAGCAGACTCAGCACGGAGGTCCACTTGCTGGGCGGGCGGTGTCCAAAGAGAAAGTTCTCAGGCCCGCCCCCTGGTTAAATACCCCGCCCCAGCAGTCCTTGCGCGGGGAAATGCATCTTGGGTATGGTAGTCTCTGGGCCTTAAAGCAAACACCCGCTACATATATATACGTGATCTTGTATTTCTGAGTATCTGAGCCGATCAGCTTGTCCAGCGAACCCGATGTCCGTCAGTACCCGTCGATTGGTCTGTATACAGGCAGAACAGAGGTCTGCCGATGTAAACAAGGCAGATCACCATTCTTTCAGCATGGAAGACATTGATCCTGTGTTCCTACAAAGCAGGGACAGGGATCTATGCCTTACCTTAGTAAAAGCACCTCCCACACAGTGAGAAAACACTGGTTAGGAACACAATTAACCCTATGATTGCCCCTGCTGTTAACCCCTTCTTAGCCAGTGTCATTAGTATAGTGACAGTGCATAATTTTAGCACTGATCACTGGACCGCAAAAAGTGTCAAAAATATCACTTAGTGTCTGATTTTCCCACCGCAATATCGCAGTCCCGCTATGAGTCGCTGATTGCCGCCATTAATAGTAAAAAAAAAAATATGTCCCTGGATTTCATTTAAAAAAATCTGGTCACCTTAGCTTAAAGAGGAAGTAAACCCTCCGTTCAAAAATGAAAAAAATAAAGATCCTGCAAGACAAAGGCATAATCAGCTAGTATGCAAAGCATACTAGCTGATTATGTTTTACTTACCTCCGATCGAAGCCCTTGCAGCGGTCCACGTCTCCCCCTCCGGCCGCCGACATGTTGTCCTGGAGTGACTTCTTGTTATCGCTGCTCCAGCGCTGTGATTGGCCAGAGCGGCGATGATCCCATCCAGAAAACCGGCAATGATGCCGGCCCGCTAGTGCGCATGCGTGTGACGTCATCGTTGCTGTGTTTTTCAGCAAATATCTCCTTAACCGTGTAGGTTAGGGAGATATTTCTTGCACCTACAGGTAAGCCTTAATCTAGGCTTACCTGTAGGTGCAAGTTGTCTAAAGCCCTGTACACACGATCAGATATCCTATGGATTCTAATCCGATGGTTTTGTCCATCGGAAATCCGATGAAGCTGACTTCCATCAGTCTTGCCTACACACCATCAGTCAAAAAACCGACCGTCCCAAACGCGGTGACGTAAAACACGCAGATGAGCCGAGAAAAAGGAAGTTCAATGCTTCTGAGCATGCGTGGGTTTTTTATCCGATGGACTTGCCCACAGATGATCAGAATTTGCTATCGGTTTTTTATCCATCGGATAATTTTAAAACATGTTCTATTTTTTAAAACCGATGGAAAAAAGACAGATGTGTCCCATACACGATCGGTTTGTCTGATGAAAACAATCCATCGGACGGTTTTCATCAGTTAAACCGATCGTGTGTACGGGGCTTAAGTGGGTTTACAACCACTTTAAGTTACATATGATGTGTCCCCACCTACATGTGGTACTTCTACAGATACTGATAAATCATTGTGCATTACAATCTCTCTGCTTTCTGAAGTCACTGCCCACTGTTCTGCTTGCCTTGTTGTTGCTGCATCTTTAATGTAATTTTGGGTATAATTCCTTCCCAGCTTTCTTCTTTCCTTCTTCTGTTACTACCTCATAGAACCAGTGTCCTAGTTTTTGCAAAACGTTTACCTTGTGCCATTGCCTGTTACATTTGTCCAGTGGCTTAACAAGTACATTATAATTTCTGGAACTTGGGTAGATACTTGGCTGAATAATTAGGGCTCATGCACATGGCCAAAAGGTGGCATTACGGCGTTCAAAGCCTCCGTAGAAATGTCCCCAGGACCCGCAACTGCTGTACAGCTGTCAGTAGATAGCATTTAGAAGATGTGGCTGTACACAGGTATGTGTGTGTGTGTGAGGGGGTGTGTCTTGCTTAAAGCACGCACATGGACATATGCCCCATAACAGACAGTCTGGGTGGGTGCACTCAGCTGCTGTGGGTTTCAGGAAAGTTTTTTTTACGGAGGCTCTGGACGCTGTGTGCCCCCCTTACGGCCATGTTTATAAGCGTTAATAATAAAATGCTTGTTGATTTTGATCCCCTTCATGCCAGAATTCACAAGCTTTAATTTTTAAGCCTGGTTCACACTTCTGTGGCTCTGAGAGCTGTGCATAGTGTGCGCACAGCAGCCCATTCAGGGGCAAAGCAGTGGGAATCACCCTAGGGTTGCCACCTGTTCGGGATTCACCCAGAAGATTCGGGTTTGGAATCATGCGTCTGGGTTTCAGACTGTCTGAGACCCGGGCACATTATTCAGACCAGACTGTGGCTTCCCAGCAGGGTTGCTGGCTGCAGTCGTCTAAGCTGAGTGTGTCTGTTACACTCTTTTTCACACTGCTCAAAGACAGCACTATCAAATCCCTCCCCCCCAAAACACACACACAGATGGGAAAGGAGAGAGGGCTTGATCTGCACCTCTTTTCCTGCCCCTACCCCTCTTTGTCTTCCCACACTCCAATCCCCAGCACTGTACCCCAGAAAAGGAAAGTGGGGATGGAAAATTTGAAACCCAGCAGCCTCAGATACGGATGAGAGGAGCTGACTGCCAAGGGTGAGTGAGCTCACCATCCATCCCTGCCTGTGACTGAAGTCTCTTCCCTTCTCTAAGTGAGTACGCTAAGGTAAATCAGGGTTCTCAGAGCACTCATTACATCAGAGCTCCTCTTTACACCAGAGGCCACAGTGTTCCCCCTTACATCAGAGTCCTCTCCGTACACAAGAGCATCCCTTATGTTAGAGTCCCCAGAGTTCTACCTTACATCAGAATCTGCAGAGTCCCCCCTTACAGTGAAAGGGAACTCTGCGAGTTATGATGTAAAGGGGGAACTCTGTGGACTCTGATGTAAAGGGGGAACTCTGTGGACTCTGATCTAAAGGGGGAACTCTGTGGACTCTGATGTAAAGGGGGAACTCTGTGGACTCTGATGTAAAGGGGGAACTCTGTGGACTCTGATGTAAAGGGGAAACTCTGTGGACTCTGATGTAAAGGGGAAACTCTGTGGACTCTGATGTAAAGGGGAAACTCTGTGGACTCTGATGTAAAGGGGAAACTCTGTGGACTCTGATGTAAAGGGGAAACTCTGTGGACTCTGATGTAAAGGGGAAACTCTGTGGACTCTGATGTAAAGGGGAAACTCTGTGGACTCTGATGTAAAGGGGGACTCTTGTGATTAACTTCATACGATTAGAAATTTTATTTAATAGCAACATTTATGCATAGTTTATCTATGCATACTATGAAAAAAAAATTGCCGCGCGGCGTTAAAGTGTTCGGGTTTGACTTGAACAAAAGGTGGCAACCCTAAATCACCCGCACAAGTGTGAAACAGGTCTAGCAGATGATAAATTATAGTAACAGGGTCCTGACAATCCTGCTTATTAGGCCAGGTTCACACTTGTCCGACAAACGCTCCGACATTGGGAGCTCATGTCGCATGACGTGTGAAAATCAATGTTTCCCTATGGGAGCCGCCTTAACTGGTCCAACACATGTCGGTCCGACTTTGAAAATGCTCCCTGTGCTACTTTGGTCCGACTTTGATCCTACTTCAGCCCATTGACTATTACTGAAGTTGGATCAAAGTCGGACCGCAGTCTTGCATGATCCGATTTTGGCATGCGACTTGTGCTCTGCTGATCTTGAGGGGGAACTCCACGCCAAATTTTAAATAAAAAAACCGACATGGGTTCCCCTCCAAGAGCATACCAGGCCCTTCGGTCTGGTATGGATTTTAAGGGGAACCCCCTAAGCCGAAAAAACGGCGTAGGGTCCCCCCAAAATCCAAACCAGACCCTTATCCGAGCACGCAACCTTGCAGGCCGCAGGAAAAGAGGGGGGACAAGAGAGCAGCCCCCCCTCCCTCCTGAACCGTATCAGGCCGCATGCCCTCAACATGGGGGGTTTGGTGCTTTGGGGCAGGGGGGCGACCTGCGCCCCCCCCACCCTAAAGCACCCTGCCCCCATGTTGATGAGGACAGGGCCTCTTCCCGACAACCCTGGCCGTTGGTTTCGGGGTCTGCGGGCGGGGGCTTATTGGAATCCGGGAGCCCCCTTTAATAAGGGGGCCCCCAGATCCTGGCCCCCCACCCTATAAGAATGAGTATGGGGTACATCGTACCCCTACCCATTCACCTGGTGGAAAAAAATGTCAATAAAAAAACACTACACAGGTATTTAAAGTAATTTATTACACAGCTCCGGGGGTCTTCTTCAGACTCCGGGGGTCTCTTCCGACTTTGAGGGTCTCCGGTGTCGTCTCCGCACTCTCCGGTTCTTTCTTCCTTCTGCCGGGCCTCCGCTATCTTCTTCCAGCTCTTTTGCTAGCGGGGCCCGGTCTTCTCCGTCGCCTTCTTCCCTCTTCTCCTCTTCGATGTTGACACGTCGCTTCCTTCCGCTGTAATGCTGGGTGTGCGGTGTGCCCCGATTTATATAAGCCTCTCATGACGTCACCGTCACAAGCTCCGGAGTGGGGTGGCCCCGGAGCATGTGACTCTGACGTCATGGGAGCATGTGGCCACCCGGAGCATGTGACTGTGACATCATGAGAGGCCTATATAAATCGGAGTGCACCGCACACCCAGCATTACAGCGGGAGGAAGCGACGTGTCAACATCGAAGAGGAGAAGAGGGAAGAAGGCGCCGCAGAAGACCGGGCCCCGCTAGCAAAAGAGCTGGAAGAAGATAGCAGAGGCCTGGTAGAAGGAAGAAAGAACCGGAGAGCGAGAGAAGAACCGGAGAGCGCGGAGACAACACCGGAGACCCCCGAAGTCGGAAGAAGACCCCCGAAGTCGGAAGAGACCCCCGGAGTCGTAAGAAGACCCCCGGAGCTGTGTAATAAATTACTTTAAAAACCTGTGTAGTGTTTTTTTATTGAATTTTTTTTCCACCAGGTGAATTGGTAGGGGTACGATGTACCCCATACTCATTCACATAGGGTGGGGGGCCGGGATCTGGGGGCCCCCTTATTAAAGGGGGCTCCCGGATTCCAATAAGCCCCCGCCCGCAGACCCCGACAACCAACGGCCAGGGTTGTCGGGAAGAGGCCCTGTACTCATCAACATGGGGGCAGGGTGCTTTGGGGTGGGGGGGCCGCAGGTGGCCCCCCTGCCCCAAAGCACCAAACCCCCCATGTTGAGGGCATGCGGCCTGGTACGGTTCAGGAGGGAGGGGGCCGCTCTCTCGTCCCCCCTCTTCTCCTGCGGCCTGCCAGGTTGCGTGCTCGGATAAAGGTCTGGTTTGGATTTTGGGGGGACCCCCACGCTGTTTTTTCGGCTTAGGGGGCTCCCCTTAAAATCCATACCAGACCGAAGAGCCTGGTATGCTCCTGGAGGGGAACCCATGCCGGTTTTTTATTTAAAATTTGGCGTGGAGTTCCCCCTCAAGATTCATACTAAACACAGTGCCTGGTATTGGCGGGGATCCAAGTCGGATCCCCGTTCATTGAAAGTCGGACATATGTCGGCTTCATGTCACAGGGCAAAGTCGGATCCAAAGTAGGACGGCTGTCGTGTCGCACAAGTGTGAACCCGGCCTAATGCCGCGTACACACGATCATTTTTCCCGTCGGGAAAAATGTTTTTTTTTTTTTTTAACAAGAAAAACGACCGTGTGTGGGCTTTTTGTCATTTTTCCCGACGGGAAAAACGGCATTAATCACGACGAGAAAAATTAGAACATGCTCTAATTTTTCTCGTTGTGATTCCCGTTGTTTTTTTCCGCGGCAATTTTCCCATAGGGAAACACTGCCACGGAGCCCACACACGGTCGTTTTTCTCGACCAAAAAAAAAATGTCGGGAAAAACGGACGTGTGTAGGGAACCAAGCCGTTCCCTCGTTTTTCCCGTCGATTTTCTCAATGGTGTTTTCACCATCGAGAAAATCGATCGCATTAGTCTTTGTGTTGGACTACTGTCCAGGCCTTGGCTGGGTTTATTTCTTTATTCTAACAAACTCAGATAGATATCTCTGCCAGCCTGATGTGCTTATGTATGTATTTTGGCTGTTTTACTGCTCTGCTTTACCATGGCTTTGAGGATATCCTGGTGATGACGTCTGGTGTTGAAAATCACACATTATACTGAATCATACATTATTCATCAAAAGTAAAATACGCAGCATTATCAGAGAATATTATTTTAAGGATGCCATACCTTGCAAAATTAGCTTAAATTTTTGATGACTGTTTTTGCCCTTGTTTGCCCTAGTCCACCTTCTAGAAGTTGAAAAATAGCCCACAGTTATCAGATACTGTACACTTCATCATATCACAATGGGGTTGATTTAAAACTGGAGAGAGTACAAAATCTGGTGCAGTTGTGCATGGTATGTTAACCACTTAAGCCCCGGACCATTTGGTAGCTAAAGGACCAGAGGTGAATTCAGAATTTTGCACTGCGCTGCTTTAACTGTAAATTGTGCGGACATGCAATGTTGTACCCAAACGAAATTTGCGTCCTTTTCTTCCCACAAATAGAGCTTTCTTTTAATGGTATTTGATTGCCTCTGCGATTTTTATTTTTTGCGATATAAACGGAAAAAGACCAAAAATTTTGAAAAAAAATGATATTTTCTACTTTTTGTTATAAGAAAAATCGAATAAACTCAATTTTAGTCATACATTTAGGCCAAAATGTATTCAGCCACATGTCTTTAGTAAAAAAAAAATGTCAATAAGCGTATATTTATCGGTTTGCGCAAAAGTTATAGCGTTTACAAACTAGGGTACATTTTCTGGAATTTACACAGCTTTTAATTAATGACTGCCTATCTCATTTCTTGAGGTGCTAAAATGACAGGGCAGTACAAAACCCCCCCAAATGACCCCATTTTAGAAAGTAGACACCCCAAGGAAATTGCTGAGAGGCATGTTGAGCCCATTGAATATTTTTTTTTTTTTTTTGTCCCAAGTGATTGAATAATGACAAAAAAAAAAAAAATTACAAAAAGTTGTCACTAAATGATATATTGCTCACACATGCCATGGTTATATGTGGAATTGCACCCCAAAATACATTCTGCTGCTTCTCCTAAGTACGGGGATACCACATGTGTGGGACTTTTTTGGAGCCTAGCCACGTACGGGACCCCGGAAACCAAGCACCGCCTTCAGGATTTCTAAGGGCGCAAATTTTTGATTTCACTCCTCACTACCTATCACAGTTTTGAAGGCCATAAAATGCCAAAATAGCACAAACCCCCCCCCCCAAATGACCCCATTTTAGAAAGTAGACACCCCAAGGAAATTGCTGAGAGGCCTGTTGAGCCCATTGAATATTTTTTTTTTTTTGTCCCAAGTGATTGAATAATGACAAAAAAAAAAAAAAATTACAAAAAGTTGTCACTAAATGATATATTGCTCACACATGCCATGGTTATATGTGGAATTGCACCCCAAAATACATTCTGCTGCTTCTCCTGAGTACGGGGATACCACATGTGTGGGACTTTTTAGGAGCCTAGCCACGTACGGGACCCCGGAAACCAAGCACCGCCTCCAGGATTTCTAAGGGCGCAAATTTTTGATTTCACTCCTCACTACCTATCACAGTTTTGAAGGCCATAAAATGCCAAAATAGCACAAACCCCCCCCCAAATGACCCCATTTTGGAAAGTAGACACCCCAAGCTGTTTGCTGAGAGGCATGGTGAGTATTTTACAGCTCTCATTTGTTTTTGAAAATGAAGAAAGAACTTTTTTTTTTTTTTCTTTTTTTTTTCAATTTTCAAAACTTTGTGACAAAAAGCGAGATCTGCAAAATACTCACAATACCTCTCAGCAAATAGCTTGGGGTGTCTACTTTCCAAAATGGGGTCATTTGGGGGGGTTTGTGCCATCTGGGCATTCCATGGCCTCCGAAACTGTGATAGGCAGTGAGAAGTGAAATCAAAAATTGACACCCTTAGAAAGCCTGAAGGCGGTGCTTGGTTTTTGGGGTCCCGTACGCGGCTAGGCTCCCAAAAAGTCTCACACATGTGGTATCCCCGTACTCAGGAGAAGCAACAGAATGTATTTTGGGGTGTAATTCCACATATGCCCATGGCATGTTTGAGCAATATATCATTTAGTGACAACTTTGTGCAAAAAAAAAAAAAAAAATTGTAATTTTTCCGCAACTTGTGTCAACATATAAAATATTCCATGGACTCGACATGCCTCTCAGTATATAGCTTGGGGTGTCTACTTTCCAAAATGGGGTCATTTGGGGGGTTTTGAACTGTTCTGGCATTTTATACACAACATTAGGAAGCTTACATCCACTCTTCTAACCACTTGAAGACAAAGCCCTTTTTGACACTTTTTGTTTACATGAAAACATATTTTTTTTTGCAAGAAAATTATGTTGAACCCCCAAACATTATATATATTTTTAAAGCAAAGGCCCTACAGAATAAAATGGTGGGTGTTGCATTTTTTTTTATACACAGTATTTGCGCAGCGATTTTTCAAATGCATTTTTTTTGGAAAAAATACACTTTTTTTAATTTTAATGCACTAAAACACACTATATTGCCCAAATGTTTGATGAAATAAAAAAGATGATCTTAGGCCGAGTACATAGATACCAAACACGACATGCTTTAAAATTTCGCACAAACGCGCATTGGCGACAAACTACATACATTTTTAAAAGCCTTTAAAAGCATTTACAGGTTACCCCGTTAGATTTACAGAGGAGGTCTACTGCTAAAATTACTGCCCTCGATCTGACCTTCGCGGTGATACCTCACATGCATGGTGCAATTGCTGTTTACATATGACGCCAGACCGACACTTGCGTTCGCCATTGGGCAAAAACAGGGCAGGACATGGGTGCTTTTTTTTTTTTTTTTTTTTTATTATTAATTTTGTTTTTTTATTTTATTTTTAAACTGTTGCTTCCATATTTATTTATTTTTATCACTTTTATTGTTATCTCAGGGAATGTAAATATCCCCTATGATAGCAATAGGTAATGACAGGTACTCTTTTTTGAAAAAACTGGGGTCTATTGGACCCTAGATCTTTCCTCTGCCCTCAAAGCATCTGACCACACCAAGATCGGTGTGATAAAATGCTTTCCCAATTTCCCAATGGCGCTTTTTATATCCGGGGGGGGACATTCCCTCCCACTGCTTGTAAAAGCAGTCCAGAGGCTAATTAGCCACTAGGATTGCTTTTACATGAAAGCAGGCCGCTGGCTGAAAATAATGATACCAAGATGATACCTAAACCCGCAGGCATCATTCTGGTATAAACATTCAAAGTCCAGCAACATACCAGTACGTTGCTGGTCCTTGTTGGACATGTATTGTAATCTTTTTTTTCATGCAGCCTGTTGGCTGAACGAAAAAAAAAGATTGATCGGTGGGTATGCCCACCATTAGAATACCGCCCTTCATCCACCCACTTCTAATGATGGGCATACATGCACCATTTATATATGCCGAAGCATGGGGGCATCTTCTCGCAAAAGTTATGCCGCGTACACATGGTCAGACTTTTCCACGGGCAAGCCTCCATCGGAATTTCGACCGTATATACGCGGCATTAGGAGCAAAATCGCTCCTCCGCTCCTGCTGCCCCAATGCTTCGGCATATATGCTTTTTTTTTTTAACTGTGGTGGTGAAATCACCTCCTACAGCACTGGAGTCGCAGGGATCAGGCCTGTCTCTGCGAACGCTGCAGTTATGTGTGTTGTGTTTTGCAAGTGACAGTGATCGATCGATACTGCACTTCGGTGGGCTGGGCTGGACGGAGGGGCAAAACGCAGGTGCTAGCAGGTATCTGGGCTGATCCCACTAACAGTGCGTTTTTGGGAACCCTAAACTGCTGGGGACGCTAGTATAGATCTGATCAGATCAGATATTGAGCTGATCAGATACTATACCACTAAGGGGGGTGTATGCTTCACGTGTGGGTGTTAGCGCTACTGGCACTAACCTGACGCTGCCTGGGGTGTGACGCAGACCCTCTCTGACGCTAAAACCTAACTGATATCACCCGCCGGGCGATCAGGGGGTTAAACCTTTATTGGGTTATATACGGCGGGTGCCCTGACACTATAAAAAGCAAACTAACTAACCAGCGTCACCCGTAACACTTATATGATGATCACTGGTGAAAGGGTTAACTAGGGGCAATTAGGGGGTTAAAACCTTTATTATTAGGTAATATATGGGGGTACCTGACGCTATATAAAAACCTGACGGCGAACCTAAAAAAAAATTACTGGCTACCTATCGGCATCACCGACACTAAGACAACGATCATAAAAATGATTGCTTAGCGACAGTGGTGATAGGGGGTGAAAGGGTTACCTGGGGGGCGATCAGGGGGTTAAACCTTTATTAGATAATATATGGGGGTACCTGACGCTATAAAAACCTGCGGCGAACCTAAAAAAAATTACTGGCTACCGATCAGCATCACCGACGCTAAGACATCGATTAGAAAAATGATCGCATAGTGACGGCGGTGCTAGGGGGTGAAAGGGTTACCTGGGGGGTGATCAAGGGGGTTACACCTTTATTAGGTAATATATGGGGGTACCCGACGCTATAAAAACCTGCGGCAAACCTAAAAAAAATTACTGGCTACCGATCAGCATCGCCGACGCTAAGACATCGATCAGAAAAATTATCGCTTAGTGACAGTGGTGATAGGGGGTGAAAGGGTTACCTGGGGGGGCGATCAAGGGGGTTAAACCTTTATTAGGTAATATATGGGGGTACCCGACGCTATAAAAACCTGCGGCGAACCTAAAAAAAATTACTGGCTACCGATCAGCATCACCGACGCTAAGACATCGATCAGAAAAATGATCGCATAGCGACGGCGGTGCTAGGGGGTGAAAGGGTTAGCTGGGGGGTGATCAAGGGGGTTAAACCTTTATTAGGTAATATATGGGGGTACCCGACGCTATAAAAACCTGCGGCGAACCTAAAAAAAATTACTGGCTACCGATCAGCATCGCCGACGCTAAGACATCAATCAGAAAAATTATAACTTAGTGACAGTGGTGATAGGGGGTGAAAGGGTTACCTGGGGGGCGATCAAGGGGGTTAAACCTTCATTAGGTAATATATGGGGATACCCGACGCTATAAAAACCTGCGGCGAACCTAAAAAAATTTACTGGCTACCGATCAGCATCACCGACGCTAAGACATCGATCAGAAAAATGATTGCTTAGGGACGGCGGTGCTAGGGGGTGAAAGGGTTATCTGGGGGGTGATCAGGGGGTTAAACCTTTATTAGGGGGGGTTAGGGGGCTACACTGGACCTAAAACTAAATGTAGTGACACTTTTACAGTCACAAATGTCACTGATTGCAGTGATCACTAAATAAATGGTCACTGCAATCAGTGACACTGTGACTGGGGGCTGGGGGGTGATCTGGGGGTGTCTGGGGGGGCCTGGGGGGGCGATTTATGTGCCTATGTGTCCTGGTGTCAGTGTGCTGTTTTGTGTACTAACCTGCATCTTCTCCTGTACGGCGCTCGGTATATGTGAGCGCCCCAGGAGAGATGACATCACTTCCTCCTTCCTGGCAGGCAGGGGAAGCTCTCTCATTCGCCGGGAGCGATCAAGAGGGGGTGGCCGGAATCGAACGGCCGTCCCCTCATGCCGGATCGCTCCCGAAGGTAAAACGACCACCCACTGTAAAGAAGGGGGGTCCGATCGGACCACCCCAACTATACAAAGGCAATCACGTATATGTACGTGATTCTGCCTGTCGGTGCCATTCTGCTGACGTATATTTACAGTGGGCGGTCGTTAAGTGGTTAAAGAGGGGGTGAAATGGCGCTTACTCAAAATGATCTATTAATAAATATTATATGGCAAAGATTCCTGTGCAAATAAATACTGTTCCTGTGCAAATAAATTCCTGTGCAAAAAATCTGATAAATCTTAAATAAATAAATATAAAATTTCATTGGTGCATAAAAGCAAATGCGGATGAGTGCAAAGTAATAAAAGTACTAATAAGTATTTCTTCAGTGCAAAATGCAAAATAAAGTGCAAAATCAGGCACAAAAAGTGCAGCAATAATGTGCAAAGTGAAAGTAAATAAAAATTGAAAATCAGAAAATCAGAAATCTATTATTTCTGTGCAAAAAACCTCCAGTGTCAAAACTCCTCAGTGCTGGAAAATTTCTGAAACAGTCCAATCAATGTGCATAAAGATCACTTTCTTAATCCCCTTTGAGAAAGTGACGTTGAGCAGTCACGCAACGTATCAGAGTCCAGAGCTGTGATGACACCACTTCTGGTTGCTGCCGAGTCCGGAAGCTGGAATACACACTGTGTCATGCTGTTTTTAATCATCTGATTTGTACGTTTTTTAACCTGTATTAATAAATGTATATCTGAAATACTACACTATGGAGTCCCCCCTTCCCTCTTTGTTATCTGAGTACCTAAAATGGGAAACCTGATTGTGGGCGATTGAACAAGAAAAGAGAGCACTCAGCTATTGGAGACTAGCAGAAAGGCTTAATTTTAAGCCAGATGAGGTGAGAGGCTGGGGGAAATGAGGGCACCTGCACAGGATTGAAGCACTTTGCATGTTTTCTTGGCAGTTGGAGAATACTTTCAAAAGTTGATTTGTTGCAATTTTGCACTTGGATCTTTATGCACATTGTTTGGACTGTTTCAGAAATTTTCCAGCACGGAGGAGTTTTTTTTTTGGCACTCTTTTATTGAAAATTGCTTGTTTGCACTTAAAGGGGTTGTAAAGGTTTGTTTTTTATTTTCTAAATAGGTTCCTTTAAGCTAGTGCATTGTTGGTTCACTTACCTTTTCCTTAGATTTCCCTTCTAAATATTTTTTTTCTTTGTTTTCTTTATCTGAATTTCTCACTTCCTGTTCCTCCTCAGTAAGCTGTTCAGTAAGCTGTTCTGGGTGACTCCACACCACTCGGATGATGGTGTGAAGTTTAGTGAGGAGAAACAGGAAGTGTGAAATTCAGACGAAGAAAAAAAACATTTAGAAGGGAAATCTAAGGAAAAGGTAAGTGAACCAACAATGCACTGGCTTAAAGGAACCTATTTAGAAAATAAAAAACAAACCTTTACAACCCCTTTAAGACTGTTTTGACACTGGAGGTTTTTTGCACAGAAATAATCAATTTCTTATTTTCTTATTTTTCAATTTTTATTTACTTTCACTTTGCACATTATTGCTGCACTTTTTGTGCCTGATTTTGCACTTTATTTTGCATTTTGCACTGAAGAAATACTTATTAGTACTTTTTTTTTACTTTGCACTCATCCGCATTTGCTTTTATGCACCAAGGAAATTTTATATTTATTTATTTAAGATTTATCTGATTTTTTGCACAGGAATTTATTTGCACAGGAACAGTATTTATTTTCACAGGAATTTTTGCCATGTATTATTTATTAATAGATCATTTTGAGTAAATGCCATTTCCCCCCCCCCTCTTTAACAAACAGTTTTTAGTGTGTGAACACTTCCTTTGCTATGGCTGCTGCTTGTGTATATATATTTTAGTCGTTGTGTATTTATACCCGGTGTGGTTAGCGCATTACTAACTCCCATTACAAAAGTTGTGCATGGTAGCTAATCAGCTTCTAACTTCAGCTTGTTCAATTAAACTTTGACAATGAGGGCCGGTTCACACTGGTCCGACATGTGCTCCGACTTCCAGAGCACAAGTCACATGACATGTCAAAATTAATGGTTCCCTATGAGAGCCATCTTAACTGGTCCAACTTTGAAAATGTTCCCTGCACTACTTTGGTCCAGCTTGGGAACGATTTTAGCCCAATGATTTCAATGCAAGTCGCATCCAAGTCGGATCATCGTCTTAACTGATGCGAATTGTGGCATGCGACGTGTGCTCTGAGGATCTTGAAGGAGAACCCCTCGCCAAAATGTAAAAGAAAAACTGAGTGGGGGTCCCCCCCCCCAAGACCATAGCGGACCCTTCCGACCTGGTATAGATTTTAACCACTTGCCGACTGCTGCACGCCGATATACGTCGGCACAATAGCAGCGGTGGGCAAATGGGTGTACCTGTACATCCCCTTTAATTTGCCGTCTAGCCGGCGGAGGCCCGCGATCGTGACACAGAGAGGCAGAACAGGGAGATGCCTATGTAAACAAGGCATTTCCCTGTTCTGCCTAGTGACATGACAGGGATCTACTGCTCCCTGTCTTTGGGAGCAGTGATTGCTGTCATGTCAGGGATAGCCCATCCCCCCACAGTTAGAATCACTCCCTAGGACACACTTAACCCCTTGATCGCCCCTAGTGTTTAACCCCTTCCCTGCCTTTTTGCATTTTTATAGCACTGATCGCTGTATAAATGACAATGGTCGCAAAATAGTGTCTAAAGTGTCCAATGTGTCCGCCGCAATGGCGCAGTCACGATCGCAGATCGCCGCCATTTCTAGTAAAAAAAAATAATAATAAAAATGCCATGAATTTATCCTCTATTTTGGAGATGCTATAACTTTTGCGCAAATCAATTAAAATACACTTATTGTGATTTGTTTTTTACGAAAAACATGTAGAAGAATACATATCGGCCTAAACTGAGGAAAAAAATAAAAATGTTATATATTTTTTGGGGATATTTATTATAGCAAAAAGTAAAAAATATTGCTTTTTTTTAAAACTGTCGCTCTTTCTTGTTTATAGCACAAAAAATAAAAACCGCAGAGGTGAGCAATTACCACCAAAAGAAAGCTCTATTTGTGGGGAAAAAAGGACGTCAATTTTGTTTGGGTGCTACGTCGCGCGTCCTCGCAATTGTCAGTTAAATCGACGCAGTGCCGTATCACAAAATGTGCTCTGGTCAGGGAGGGGGTAAATCCTTCCGGGGCTGAAGTGGTTAAGGGTAACCCCCATGCCAACATTTAAAAAAAAATGGCGTGGGCACCCCCCCCCCCCCAGAATCCATACCAGACCCTTATCCGAGCATGCAGCACGGCAGGTCAGGAACGAGGGGGGGGGGAATGAGTGAGCCACATGCCCTCGACATGCGGGAGTGGGTTCTTTGGGGCAGTAGGGCTCTGCGCCCCACCCCCACCCCAAAGCACCTTGTCCCCATGTTGATGGGAACAAGGGCCTCTTCCTGACAACCCTGGGTGGTGGTTGTTGTGGTCTGCGGGTGGGGGGGCTTATCGGAATCTGAAAGCCCCTTTTAACAACGGGTCTCCCAGAGCCCGGCCCCCACCCATGTGGGAATGAGTAGGGTCCACAGGCAGCCATAGGTTCGTGCTGCTGTCAGTCACATTCCTGTGATGAGTGAGACACACACAGCCCAGAGTGGGAGTGTGCCCGCACAGGTGCCTCCTCTGCACTGTGCTTTATGATGGGGCACCGGCATCCCATACATTTAGCATACTTTGCAGAGACAAAGATATACAGCACAATATGGGACAGTAAAAATGTACTTTTTAAGTTCTCTAAGGGTTGATGGTAAGAGATTGAAATAAGACATATCCTGCCTCCTGCAGTGTCTTGAAAAAGCATGGAGAATGTGTCTCTTCCTGTAGAGATTTGCCCAAAATACTTTGCTTTCTAATCACTTCCTAGGTTACACATTAATGCATTTAATAATGATTCTACTGAAACAATACCAAAAAGGGATGCTAGATGGCGCCTACGCTCTGCAAATGATTTCTATAGAAATTACAACCTTAAATGTAATTTTAATCAACACAAATGCAGATAATCAGAATATAGACATCTGATGGACAGAACACTCCCCGCCTGACGTCAAGTGACGTCACGAACAGAGTCCTCCGTAGAAACTAACAGAACAAGTTCAGTCACTGGTCTTAAGAACACTTTGACTTAATTCTGTTGGAAGGTCTTAACCTCGACCTTACGGACAAGATTATCTTTGCTTGGCAGTACTTTGGTGACTAGACCTAAAGGCCACATATTCCTTAGTGTCTGGCAATCTTTCATGAGCACAACATCACCAAGTTTAAGATTAGGTTTTTCAGTGTGCCACTTCCTCCTTAGTTGTAGAGTAGATGTGTATTGCTCCTTCCACCGACTCCAGAAGGTATTGGCAAGGGTTTGAAATTGTCTCCATTGACGTTTGTAAAGGTCTTTCTCACAAAACTCTCCAGCTGGAGCACCTACAAGACCAGTCTTTTGTGTGAGCAACATGGTAGGTGTGAGAACCATTGGATCAAGTTTCTTTAAAACACTGTCTTTAGGAACAGGTTTGTGGTTGAGAATACAATCGATCTCTTTGGCAAAGACTTCTCTCTGTACAACAGATATTAACCAATTTTTAGATTGTTCTAGGTCAGTTGCTGAGTAGACTTTCCTACAGAGGTGCCAACCTCTGCAATTGACATGAGTTGGTGGTTGTTTTTTGTAAGACTGAGCTATGTGGATTAAGCAAGTGATAGCTCTAACTAGTGACCTCCAGGTGGAGAACCTGCTTAAACAGTGAGTTTTAAACTGGTTGACAGAAGTTTTTGTGACTGCAGTAGAAACCTGAGGGCGAATTTCCTGATCCTTGTCTGCATCTATTAGGTCAAACGTGGTGAGGTCATTGGTGTTACAGTCAGGACTGCGTAAAAAGATGGGACCTGTGAACCACAAAGTACTTTCGAGGCGACTGGCCGCTACAGATCTGGTCGCTAGGTCTGCAGGATTATAGTCTGTAGGCACAAAATGCCATTGCTCTAAGCGGCTGGACCTCCTTATTCTCAGCACTCTGTTATTGACATAGACATAGAAACACCTATTTTCATTATGGATGTAACCCAGAACTACTTTACTGTCTGTGTAGAACTCAGCTTCCTGGATTTCTAAGTTTGTCTCTGTTGCTATTAGTTCAGCTAGCTCTGTAGCCAATACTGCAGCACAAAGTTCCAGCCTGGGTATGGTGTGTTCAGGCAGTGGTGCATGTTTCTCTTTTCCCATTACAAACCCTATGTGGCATTGTCCTTTAATGTCTATGGTTTTCAGGTAAGCTACAGCAGCAATTGCTTTAGCAGAAGCATCCGCAAACACACAAAGCCTTTGCATCTGAACGTCTGCAGATGACAGAGGAGCATATGGGCGTGGAATTTTAAGATTGAATAGAGCTGTTAGTGAGTCCTTCCACTCTAGCCATAGGTTCTTCCTGTCGGTGGGGAGAGGGTGGTCCCAATCTAGCGACTCACAGTTTAAGTCTCTGAGTAGTGCCTTACCCTGGATGGTGACAGGTGCTGCAAAGCCTAAAGGATCGTAAAGGCTGTTTATGGTAGACAGGACACCTCTACGGGTAAAGGGTATTTCTTCTGTGCTTACTTGGAAACTAAAGGTGTCAGATCTTAAGTCCCAAAGCAAACCAAGGCTGCGTTGCATGGGAAGTGAGTCTGTGCCTAAATCTAAGTCCTTTAACTCGTTGGACTGATCTTGGACAGGAAAGGCTTCTAAAACTTCTCTACTGTTGGAAGCAATCTTGTGGAGCCTTAAGTTGGAACACGCAAGCATTGCCTGAGTTCTTTTGAGGAGACTGATTGCGGCTTCATTTGTTTGTAGTGATTTCAAGCAATCGTCCACATAGAAATCCTTGTCCACAAATTGTCTGACATCTGACCCATACTCTGACTCTCCCACTCTAGCAGAGTGTCTGGGGCCATATATAGCAAGTGCAGGGGAAGGGCTGTTGCCAAATATGTGCACCCTCATGCGGTATTCTGTGATGTCTCCAGAGGGGTTGTTGTCCCTGAACCAGAGAAACCCCAGAAAGTTTTGGTGTTCTTCTTTAACAAGAAAACAATAGAACATTTGTTGTATGTCTGCCATTAATGCGACCGAATCCTTGCGGAAGCGGAGAAGTACTCCTAATAGTCTGTTGTTGAGGTCAGGGCCAGAAAGAAGGACATCATTTAGAGAGACACCCTCATTACTTAGCGCTGGAATCAAACACCACTCTAATCTGCCCTGGCTTCTTAGGGTGATAGACCCCAAATATGGGTAAGTACCAACATTCTTCTGAGTCTTTGAGGTTTGGGGCTATCTCAGCATGACCATTCTGGAATATTTTGTCCATGAAGGAAAATAAATGTTCTCTCATCTCTGGTTTCCTTTGAAGATTGTGTCTTAGGGAAGTGAGGCGTTTATATGCTAGTTCTCTGTTGTTAGGCAAACGTCGTCTTTGTGGCCTAAAGGGAAGAGGTGCTACCCAGCTATTAGTCACGTCTTTCTCTATACTGCTTTCCATAACCTCTAGGAAGATCCTTGTCAGGGTCACCTGTGGCCAGGTGACAGATGCACACCGTAGGGGGACAGGAGTGCACCGCGAGGTAGTGAACCCTATGGCTGGCTTCTGCGGATAGGAAACTGGGTGGTTGTGGAAAGCGGGACCAGAGGAGCACAACCGGGATCCAAACGGAAGCTAGAGCCAAGATTCCCCAGGGCGCGGAGTCTAAGACCCAGCTGGTCTTCTCCAGGGCCTCTAGTGGTGAGGATGTTAGCTGCAGGCTGGGACCAGGTCGCGGCCCCTGGAGTTTCCTAGCTCACGCCCCGTAGGATAAGGGGAAAAGAGGGGAAGCAGCAGCACACGATAAGAGAGAACCGAATAACAAGCTGAAGGTCAGGGGCCACAAGCAGACAAGAATAACGAAGAACGAGCCGAAGGTCAAGGGTCACGAGCAGACAGGGATAGTCGGGGACAAGCCAATAACGTAACAGAGAGACAGACGTAGCACACGGCAGGCAGGAACCCAAACACACAATGCCTAACAAACATGTTGATCAGCAAAGCAGGCTTGCAGTGCACAGGTTAATATAGTGTTCAGTGATAGGGCCTGGGGTGGAGTCAGGCTGGGAGGAGATTATAAAGGAAGCCAGGTGAAGGAGGTCTGGTCTCTAGATGAACACATGAGGAGGAAGGTAAGATGGCAGACAAACACTACTGCATATCCATGACAGTACCCTCCCTCTTATGGGCCCTCCCCCGCCTGGACCCAGGCTTAAAGGGAAATCTCTGATGAAACCTTCTCAACAGATGAGGTGCAGCGACATCAGATGCAGCGATCCAAGACGCCTCCTCAGGACCAAAACCTCTCCAATGCACAAGGTACTGAAGAATGCCTCTGCAGAGCCGAGCATCCAGAACTTGTCTAACCTCGTACTTAAAATTATCCTCAGAGACCGAAAACGAGGTAGGGAGATGACAAGAAGATCTATTGAGGACCAAAGGCTCTCTAGGAATAAGCAAGGGCATGAGAGGATCAACAGGAATCTGAGGAGGGTCCCCTAGACCCTTAAAGGGGAATTGGTCATCTTGCACAGGACCATCAGACTGGGCAGATGTCAGTGGAACCCTGAAATCAGGTTGGTTAGAAGGTGACATGTCGCCGGAGTCAAGCTGAATAGCTGAAGAACAAGCAGAATGTCCCGAACAAGAAAAAGTGAGAGGCTCACTGGGCATGGGCTGGACTGGCATAACTAGTACAGAGGCAGAGTGAATAGCTGAGTCAGGTGTAGCGACTACCTGAATCGCATCGCAAGACGTAGCGACTGCAGGACTTGTAGACAAGCTAGCCTGGCTGTGCGTCCAAGGGTGGTTAGGGACAGAGAAATGTAAATGGTTATGCAACCTGGAATGAATGACCGGCTCAGATTCACAGGGGGCAACCTTGGGTAGGCAGGACGAGGAACAGGAGGGACCCCAAGCCAGGATCTGTCCAGTAGTCCAGTCCACATGAGGAGAATGGAGCTGTAACCATGGGAGACCCAAAATTATAGGCGTTGAGGCCTTGGGTAAGATAAGGAAGGATATCCACTCCTGGTGGAGTGTCCCTACCGACATCTTAACAGGGAGGGTCTGGAAGCGGATAGGTCCCCCTGGGAGAACAGTACCATCAATCGCCAAGACCACCAATGGCGTGGTGAGGGGCAAAAGAGTAAGTCTCATGGACGATGCGATTTCCCAGTCCATGAAATTACCAGCGGCTCCGGAATCCAGATATGCTGAGACCGAATGAGAAGAAGCACCAACATGAAGGAACACAGAAAGCAGAAGACGAGAAGGGGAAGGTGATATTTCTGGGTCCAATACTCCACTTTCCAGATGAAGTGGACCCGAACGTTTTTCTGGACAAAGAGAGCAAGTGTCACGAAAATGACCTTTGCCCCCACAGTAAAGACACAGACCAAGAGTTCTGCGCCTAGCACGTTCCTCGGGGGATAGCCTGGTCCGACCCAGCTGCATGGGTTCCTCAGCTGGTAGGAGATGCTCTACGGGTTGAAGAGAGGGGAGCTCAGGCTGACTAAGAACCAAGGAGTGCTGGCGTTGCTTTTCTAAGGTCCTCTCCTGAAAGCGAATATCGATCTGGTTACACAAGGAGATAACGCCGGCCAGATCAGTGGGGATGGTTCTTCCAGCTAATTCATCCTTCACTCTATCAGACAGGCCATGCAAAAAGGTTGCGACTAAGGCCTCATTGTTCCAGCTCAACTCAGCCGACAGTATGCGGAAATGAAGGGCATACTGTCCCACAGAAGCAGACTCTTGGCCGAGACGTAAAAGGGCGCTGGCCGCTGAAGAGACACGAGCCAGTTCTTCGAAGATATTCCGAAAAAGTTTCAAGAAGCCAGACAGGCTAGAAACCACTGGATCATTCAGTTCCCACAGAGGGGCTGCCCAGGCTAAAGCTTCACCAGAGAGGAGGGAAATGATATAGGCTACCTTAGCCCGATCAGACAGGAAGTTTTGGGGCTGGAGCTCAAAATGAATCGTGCATTGGCTAAGGAACCCCCTGCAAGCCTTGGAGTCCCCAGAGAAACGGGATGGAGCTGGCAGTTGTAGCGAGTGTGTGGCTGCGACTGGTGCAATAGGTGCAGCCGCTGATTGTATTTGAGGTTGCGGATTCAGGGTTCCCAAGGAGGCCTGAAGCTGCTCGAAGCGAGAAGCCAGATCCTGGAGGAATCGCATCACCTGAGTCTGATTCGATTCCTGGGTTTCAAGTCTGCAAACTATGCCCTGCAATGGATCATCCGCGGGTAGCGGGATGTCAGCCGGGTTCATGGCTGATCAAACTGTCAGGGTCACCTGTGGCCAGGTGACAGATGCACACCGTAGGGGGACAGGAGTGCACCGCGAGGTAGTGAACCCTATGGCTGGCTTCTGCGGATAGGAAACTGGGTGGTTGTGGAAAGCGGGACCAGAGGAGCACAACCGGGATCCAAACGGAAGCTAGAGACAAGATTCCCCAGGGCGCGGAGTCTAAGACCCAGCTGGTCTTCTCCAGGGCCTCTAGTGGTGAGGATGTTAGCTGCAGGCTGGGACCAGGTCGCGGCCCCTGGAGTTTCCTAGCTCACGCCCCGTAGGATAAGGGGAAAAGAGGGGAAGCAGCAGCACACGATAAGAGAGAACCGAATAACAAGCTGAAGGTCAGGGGCCACAAGCAGACAAGAATAACGAAGAACGAGCCGAAGGTCAAGGGTCACGAGCAGACAGGGATAGTCGGGGACAAGCCAATAACGTAACAGAGAGACAGACGTAGCACACGGCAGGCAGGAACCCAAACACACAATGCCTAACAAACACGTTGATCAGCAAAGCAGGCTTGCAGTGCACAGGTTAATATAGTGTTCAGTGATAGGGCCTGGGGTGGAGTCAGGCTGGGAGGAGATTATAAAGGAAGCCAGGTGAAGGAGGTCTGGTCTCTAGATGAACACATGAGGAGGAAGGTAAGATGGCAGACAAACACTACTGCATATTCATGACAATCCTATCCTCAATGGACATTGCCACCTGGTTGTCCTCCTTTGTTCTCCTGAACACTGAGCGTCCTAAGTCACTTTGGTCATCGTCATCGTAATGCTGTCACAGAGGGAACTTAGGAAAGGAAGAGGTACAGGGTTGTTGTGTGGTAGCTCCTTTATGAATATGTGATTTTGACAGGGTTGGAAAAGAGAAGGACGGCCATTCTCGAGGGTACTAGTGAGCAGGTTGTTAACAGATGCAGGTTTGTGTGCTCCTCCCAGGCAAACATCACCTATAATGACCCACCCAAGATCCAGTTTTTGGGCATATGGAGCATTTTTAGGACCGTTGATCAGTTTCCTTACTTTGTGGGCTTGCAAGATATCCCTCCCTAGGAGTAAGATTATCTGAGCCTGATCATCAAGTTCTTGTATGAGGTGTGCTATGTGCTTCAAGTGGGTATGGTGAGCTGCTGCGTCTGGTGTGAGAATCTCTGATCTGTTATCTGGCATCTGGTTGCACTCTATTATGGTCGGTAAGGGTAGACATGTCTTACCATCCATAGATTCAATTTTTAGGCCGTCAGCTCCTCTCCCCGCCGTTTCCACTGTACCTGCACAAGTCCTAGGGGAGTAAGGGCTGCTGGGGCCTTTAAGGTTTAGAATGTCAAAAATCACAGGTCTAGCTAGTGACTTATTACTCTGATCATCCAAGATGACGTAGAGCTTGACTGCTTTGTCTCTGCGTCCCTTTGGGTAAACTTTCACTAGACAGATTTTAGAGCAGGATCTGACACCTGTACTTCCTTTGCAGACTTCAGTGCACTGTGAAGTGATTGCCTTGGCATCTGTACTAGAGTCTTTGGTCTCCCTGCCTTGCTCCTTGTCACCATGGACAGGTGGGAAGGTTCTTGGAGTAGGCCTTGGGTGTAAAGCTGTGTTGTGTTCTGTGCTCACACTCTGTACATTTGACACTGACATTACAGTCCTTGGCGAAGTGTGTGGATGAAGAGCAGCACTTGTAACAGATGTTGTTCTCTTTGAGGAAAGCTTTGCGATCCTGGATGGTCTTTGTCCTGAAGGCTCTGCATTGCAGAAGAGGATGTGGCATCTTCTGTAGAGGGCAGAAGTTAGTAGGGTCATTGTCTTGATCCTCTGACTGAGACTCTGCGAATCTGTGAGAAGAAATGTTAGTTTTGTGCACTGCTACTGGAGCTCTGAGTTGCTTAGGGCCAGAAGAAGTGGTGTAAGACACTGGAAAAATGAAGCTGGGGTCATCTTTCGTTCCTGCTTGTCTGTCTACAAAGTCCACAAACTCACTAAAGGGTGGAAAGGGCACATTGTGTTTCCGTTTGTAGTTACAGCCTTGAGCAATCCATCTTTCGTGTAACTCATAAGGAAGTTTTTGTGCTAAGGAGTTAATACCTCTAGCAGAGTCAAGATAAGAAAGGCCAGGTAAGTCCCCTTCTGTCAGACTTATACGTACCAGACTGGTGAGCCCAATGTAGCAGAGGAAGGTCTCCCTTACGTATCCGACTCACGGCCCCTGATAGTATGAACAGGAGGCACGGGAGTGCGGAGTGGTATGAGAGCCTGGCGGGTAGTTGCAGGGGATGCGGTTCTGGATCCAGGTGCAGAGGAGTAGGTGTCCGGCCGGACAGGCAACAGAAAACAGGAACACAGGCAGAGGATGCTGAGCAGGAGCAGAGCGGGATGGTCGGGTCACAGGCAGGATCGGCAACAGGCAGGCAGCGAAGTACAGAGGAACAGGCAGGTTCAAGGTCAAGACTAGCCGAGGTCAGGTGCAGGCAGGAGACAAGGGTAATCCGATGGGCAGGCCGGGTAATCAAGAGACAAGTGTTCAGACAGGTATCAGGAGCAAAAGGTCACAGGTAACTGCAGATCACCTTCTGCTTTAGCAACTTGTAACTCCATACACAGGTCACTGAATTCTCTGAGTCTTTGGTAACCTCTGCTAGGTATTTTTGGGAAGTCCTCTATCCTTTTAAACAGTGTACTCTCTATAGTCTCTGGTGAGCCATAACATCTATCCAGTCTGTTCCAGATGTTTGTAAGGCCTATCTCAGGGTGATTTATATTAATGTCTCTGATCCTTTTGGCGTGTTCAGCAGAATCATTGCCAAGCCACTTTATGAGGAGTTCTATCTGTTGCCTGCAGGATAGATCTAGACCTTGAATGACACCCTGGAAAGAGGATCTCCACACCCTGTAGTGTTGAGGGCGATCACTAAATTTGGCAAGTCCTTGGGTTACTAACTCACGTTTGGCCAGGAACTTGGCAAAGTCTACAGTAGCCTGATTGGCATTGGGGTAGGCTGCTGGTGTATTGTGGTGCGGTGTATAGGCGTACCTGGTAGAAGTCTTTTCTTTAGGCTCTCTGGGTTCAAACTTGCATAAGGTTGGCAGTTCGTACCGGCTCGTTGCATACACCTTTGGAGTGAAGACAGGTGTTTGATGTTTGTATGAAGGCTGGGTATCTTGTAGAGTAGAAGGTTTGGTTGGGACTGGAACATCTAGAACCCTGTCAGATTTTTCTTGCTTGTAGCACTGGGGTCCAAGGTCGGCTTGTTGCTGCTTTATTTGATGTGACTCACTGATGTCATGTTTAATTTCTTGTTGTAGGATGCTGCTTGGGTGACAGTGTTGGTAGACATAATCTGACGTGCGTTGCAAGGAATCTTGTTGGTCCTCTTCTAGGCCTGGTATGCTGCTACCCGCTCTTGGCTCATCATAGACGGCTGCTTCTAAAGCTTCTGCTTCTGCAATGGCGGCGGCAGCGTCTCGGTCTACTGCCAGCTTCTCCATGTTAGCTTCTAAGATAGCTTGCTGCAATTTCAGAGATGCTTCCTGCTGGGCTAGCTCGTCCTCAAGGCGTACTCTTTGTTTCTCTCTCTCTTGTTCCATGAGTACTCTTTCTTTCTCTCTCTCTTGTTCCATGAGTACTCTTTCCTTCCCTCTCTCTTGTTCCAGGCGTATTCTTTCCTTTTCTCTCTCTTGTTCCAGGCGTATTCTTTCTTTCTCTCTCTCTTGTTCCTGTTGCACCCTTTCTGCTTCAAGGTGGGCCTTTTCTTTTTTCATCTGCAGCTCTTGATCTGCGAATGCGGCCCTGGCTCTTGCTGCTTCAGCTTTTGAACGAGCAATAGCTGCTGCATTTGCGACAGATGACCTAGATGAGCTTGCTCGTGATCATGTTTTGTAAGAAGATGTTCCACTGTGAGACATGGCTGCAGGGAACAAGCTGTCTTGCTGTATAGAGACCGTTAGTGTCGGTGCTGCTTGACAGAGCGCGTCTCTGTGTAGTGTGGCTTCTTGCTTTGCCTCCCACAGGCCTGTTTCTTTAAGGCTTCTGACTGTATGGTAACTGCGTAGCGCCGGGCTGTACAGACTTCCGAAGTCAGCTTATCTTCCCTTCAGAGGTCAGCTTGAAAATTTCACTGTTCTGTCTCAAGGACATTCAGCTAAACCATTTATTGGATATGTTTTTTAATGGAAAGTAGTAAATATTGTTTTTTTTTTCAAAATGTTTGATTTTTTTTTTGTTTAACCACCTGCCTACCGGGCACGAAAACCCCCTCCTGCCCAAGCCATTTTTCAGCTTTCAGCGCTGTCACACTTTGAATGACAATTGCGCGTTCGTGCGATGTGGTTCCCAAATGAAATTTGCGTCCTTTTTTTCACACAAATAGAGCTTTCTTTTGGTGGTATTTGATCACCTCTGCGGTTTTTATTTTTTGCGCTATAAACAAAAGAAGAGCGTCAAGTTTAAAAAAAAACACAATATTTTTTACTTTTTGCTATAATAAATATCCATTTGTTTTAATTTTTTTTTTTTAATTTCCTCAGTTTAGGCCGATACGTATTCTTCTACATATTTTTGGTAAAAAAAAAAAATCGCAATAAGCGTATATTAATTTAGCAAAAGTTATAGCAGATACAAAATAGGGGATAGATTTATAGCATTTTTTTTTTTTTACTAGTAATGGCGGCGATCTGCAATTTTTATTGTGACTGCGATATTGCGGCGGAAACATCGGACACTTTTGACACATTTTTGGGACCATTCACATTTATACAGCGATCCTTACTATAAAAATGCATTGATTACTGTATAAACGTGACTGGCAGGGAAGGGGTTAACACTAGGGGGCGAGGAAGGGGTTAAATGTGTTTCCTAGATGTGTTCTAACTGTGAGGGGAGGGGATTGACTGGGAGAGGTGACCGATGGTTGTCCCTATGTACAAGAGACACACCATCGGTCTCCTCTCCCTGACAGGACGTGGATCTGTGTGTTTACACACACAGATCCACTGTCCTGCTCGGTTACTGGGCAATCGCGGGTGCCCGGTGGCCATCGCGGCCACGCGCATCGGGTCCCCAGCGAAGCGGCGGGCACGCGCGCGTGTGCCCCCTAGCTGCTTTTAAAGCCATATGACGTCCTGTCAGAACAAGAGAGTCTTCCGCCCGCCGTCATTTGACGGTGGGCGGTAGACTAGTGGTTAAATTTCGCAAAAAATAAAAAACCCAGTGGTGATCAAATACCAACAAAAATCAAAAATTTACACCCATAGAAATCCTGAAGGCGGTGCTTGGTTTTCGGGGTCCTGTACGCGGCTAGGCTCCCAAAATGTCTCACACATGTGGTATCCCCGTACTCAGGAGAAGCAACAGAATGTATTTTGGGGTGCAATTCCACATATAACCATGGCATGTTTGAGCAATATATAATTTAGTGACAACTTTTTGTAAATTTTTTTTTTTTGTCATTATTCAATCACTTGGGACAAAAAAAAAAATATTCAATGGGCTCAACATGCCTCTCAGCAAATAGCTTGAGGTGTCTACTTTCCAAAATGGGGTCATTTGGGGGGGTTTTGAACTGTCCTGGCATTATATGCACAACATTAGGAAGCTTATGTCACACATCATCCACTCTTCTAACCACTTGAAGACAAAGCCCTTTCTGACACTTTTTGTTTACATGAAAAAAAAATTTTTTTGCAAGAAAATTATGTTGAACCCCCAAACATTATATATATTTTTAAAGCAAAGGCCCTACAGATTAAAATAGTGGGTGTTGCATTTTTTTTTTCCACACAGTATTTGCGCAGGGATTTTTCAAACGCATTTTTTGGGGGAAAAACACACTTTTTTTATTTTTAATGCACTAAAAAACAGTATATTGCCCAAATGTTTGATGAAATAAAAAAGATGATCTTAGGCCGAGTACATGGATACCAAACACGACATGCTTTAAAATTGCGCACAAACGCGCAGCGGCGAGAAACTACATTCATTTTTAAAAGCATTTAAAAGCCTTTACAGGTTACCACGTTGGATTTACAGAGGAGGTCTACTGCTAAAATTACTGCCCTCGATCTGACCTTCGCATGCATGATGCAATTTACATATGACGCTAGACCGACGCTTGCGTTCGCCTTTGCGCAAGAGCAGGGGGGCACAGCGGTTCTTTTTTTTTTTTTTTTTTTATTATTATTTATTTTGCTTTTTTATTTTATTTTTAAATTGTTCCTTCCATATTTTTTTTTTTTTTTATCATTTTTATTGTTATCTCAGGGAATGTAAATATCCCCTATGATAGCAATAAGTAGTGACAGGTACTCTTTTTTTGAAAAAAAATGGGGGGTTAGACCCTAGATCTTTCCTCTGCCCTCAAAGCATCTGACCACACCAAGATCGGTGTGATAAAATGCTTTCCCAATTTCCCAATGGCGCTGTTTATATCCGGGGGGGGGGCATTCCCTCCCACTGCTTGTAAAAGCAGTCCAGAGGCTAATTAGCCACTAGGATTGCTTTTACATGAAAGCCGGCCGCTGGCTGAAAAGAATGATACCCGCAGGCATCAATCTGGTATAACCATTGAAAAGTCCAGCAACATACCAGTACGTTGCTGGTCCTTGTTGGACATGTATTGTAATCTTTTTTTTCATGCAGCCTGTTGGCTGAACGAAAAAAAGAGATTGATCGGTGGGTATGCCCACCATTAGAATACCTCCCTTCATCCACCCACTTCTAATGATGGGCATATATGCCGAAGCATGGGGGCATCCTCCCGCAAAAAAGTTATGCCGCGTACACACGGTCGGACTTTTCCACGGGCAAGCCTTTGTCGAAATTTCGACCGTATGTACGCGGCATAAAAGGTTATGCCGCGTACACACGGTCAAACTTTTCCACGGGCAAGCCTCCGTCGGAATTTCGACCGTATATACGCGGCATTAGGAGCAAAATCGCTCCTCCGCCCCTGCTGCCCCCATGCTTCGGCATATATGCTCTTTTTTTAACTGTGGTGGTGAAATCACCTCCTACAGCGTTGGAGTCACGGCTTTATGTATCGTGGGAGCAAACGCTGTTGCTGTCAAGATAAATAATTCCGCGCTGCAGTTGAATGGCGCACCTGAAAACAAAAAATTACATACCTGAAAAGCAAGCATGATAAAACATTGCAGAATGGAATACAGTAAAAAAGAGCAGAACAATAGAGAGAAAATAGAGAGAACAATAAAACTACAACTATTTTTGGTTTTTTTATTTTATATTTTTTTTGTGTTTTTGTTTTTTACGTTTTTTTTTTTTCTTTTTTACACTTTTTTTTTTAAACTTTAACAACTGTAATGGTTCGGGTCTCTTAAAATGTAATGGCATCTTGGGAGACCCTGTGTAAGTGTGTCCTAGTCTGTGAAATGCTGTACCCTACGCTAAAACTTCTTTTTTGAGTGGTAGCGTTCAAAACATTCACCAAGGCAAAGACCAGGTTTGTCAGGACAGAGTGGACAATAATAACGGGTGTCACGCCTAAATCCGCGCTTGCTACAGACACGACATCTTTTTTGGGGGGTTCGTTGGGTAGGGGTACTCGGGAGGAGATGCGTATAATGCCTCTCATGCAGCCGGCTTACTGCATTTGGTAGGGGATGGTGAGGTGCAGAACCGCCTGGATACAGGAGGTCTGTGACTATCTCATTCTGGAATTTTAGAAGAGATAAAGTCCCGCCTGAAGCTCTGTATAGCACATGAGCGTTCAGCAAAGCCAATTGAAATAAGGATAGAGACACTTTTTTGTACCAGCGTCTCGCCTTACGGTCAATTAGATACGGCGCCATCAACTGGTCGTTGAGGTCCACCCCTCCCATATTTTTGTTATATTCGTGGACACAGAGGGGTTTCTCCACAACACCAGTCGCCGTACGAATTTGGACTGTCGTGTCTGCATGAAGGGAGGTAAGAAGGAAAACATTCTTATTGTCCCTCCACTTCATAGCGAGCAAGTTATTACACTTCACACAGGCTCTCTCCCCCAGCCTAAGACGGGCATCTACAAGCCGCTGGGGAAAGCCCCGGCGATTAGGTCGCACGGTGCCACATGCTCCAATCTGATGATCAAACAAGTGACTAAACAAACAGTGGCACGCTCGTGTAATAATTGTCCACATACAAGTGGTACCCCTTTCCGAATAAGGGTGACACCAAGTTCCACACTATCTTGCCAGCGCTCCCTATGTAATCCGGGCAGTTGACCGGCTCAACCTGACTATCTTTTCCCTCATAAACCATAAAGCTCCATACATAGCCTGTTGCCCTGTCACAGCACTTATAGAGCTTGACCCCGTATCTGGCACGCTTGCTGGGAAGGTACTGCTTGAAAGCCAAGCGGCCAGAAAATTTAATCAGGGACTCATCAACGCAGACAGCTTGATCGGGAATAAACAAGGCTGCAAAACGTTCGTTGAAGTGGTTTATGAGGGGCCGAATTTTATAGAGCCGGTCGTATTCAGGGTCCCCACGTGGACGACAAAGTTCATTGTCGTTGAAGTGCATGAACCGCAAAATCTGCTCGTATCGTTTCCTGGGCATGGAGGCAGAGAACACGGGCATGTGGTCAATTGGGTGCGTGGACCAATAAGCACGCAATGACGGGAATTTATGTGTGCCCATGTTGAGGGAAAGGCCCAGAAAGGTCTTAAATTCGGAAACCGTAATTGGTTTCCAATCTTTGGCAATGGAAGGCAACTGGGGATTAGCGGCGATGAATTGACCAGCATATAAATTACTCTGGTCCACAATAGATCTATAGAGATCTTCCGTGAAAAACAGCGAATAATAATCGATTGGCATAAAATCAGCTGTTTCCACCTGAATACCGGGTTGGGCAGTGAATGGGGGAAGTACGGGTTCTGCAGAAGTGGTGGGGACCCAATCAGGATAGGCGAATTCTGCAGGAAGCTTACTATGGGCACGACGGGCCTGCCTTTGTCTTCTTATTGGTGGCAGCGGGACACTACTTGTGCTTGCCACCTCGCCAGCTTGAACTGCACTTATGGGACTCGCCACGTCACCACGTGATACTGCAGTGCTGGATGTACGCCCAGGCTGTACTAGGCCGCTGGTGCTTGCCAATTCACCAGAAGGAATAGCGGCGCTAGTACTCCTCTGCTCCATGATACGAGAGCCCTGCGGTTCTTGCTCCTCAACAACCTCAGAAGATCGGGATCGGGTACGCCTGACCTTAGCAGGGACCTCAACTTCGTCGTCAGAGCTATCTGACGTGGGGCCGCTGACGTCACTGTCTTCTACGGGAAGATATTCTGAGCCTGAATCTGACAGATACGTGACCTCCTCTTCACTATCTGTCATGCTCAGAATCTCGTAGGCCTCTTTACTAGTGTACCTTCGACTTGCCATTTTGGGCTCTAAATTTAGGGGTACACTAGTAAGATTCACAGGAAAAAAAAGCACCCGACTGTCGTCAGCAAATATATCAAACGCTACAAAAAAAACTGTTAGCGGTTGCAGGGATCAGGACTGTCTCTGCGAACGCTGCAGTTATGTGTTTTGTGTTTGGTAAGTGACAGTGATCGATCGATACTGCACTTGGGTGGGCTGGGCGGAGGGGCTAAACGCAGGTGCTAGCAGGTATCTGGGCTGATCCCGCTAACACTGCGTTTTTGGGAACCCTAAACCGCTGGGGACGCTAGTATAGATCTGATCAGATACTATACCACTAAGGGAGGTGTATGCTTTGCGCGTGGGTGTTAGCGTTACTGGCACTAACCTAACGCTGCCTGGGGTGACGCAGACCCTCTCTGGCGCTAAAACCTAATTGATCTCACCCGCCGGGCGATCAGGGGGTTAAACCTTTATTGGGTTATATACGGCGGGTGCCCTGATGCTATAAAAAGCAAACTAACCAACCAGCGTCACCCGTAACCTTTATATGGTGATCACTGGTGAAAGGGTTAACTAGGGGCAATCAGGGGGTTAAAACCTTTATTAGGTTGAATATGGGGGTAACCGACGCTATATAAAAACCTGACGGGTTACCTAAATAACTAAATAACTAACTGGGTAACCAGTGTCACCAGTGACGCTTATATGGTGATCACTGGTGAAAGGGTTAACTCTAGGGGCAATCAGGGGGTTAAAATAATATATGGGGGTATCTGACGCTAATAAAAACCTGCGGCGAACCTAAAAATAATTAACTGGCTATCTAGGGCACCACCGGCACTAAATACAGCGATCGAAAATACGATCGATTAGTGACGCTGGCGTTAGGGGGTGAAAGGGTTACCTGGGGGGCGATCAAGGGGTTAAACCTTTATTAGGGGGGGTTAGGGGGCTACCCTGGACCTAAAGGGGCCTAATCCTAACTGCCCTGCAACTTTTTATTATCACAGATGACACTAAATGCAGTGATCAGT
Organism: Rana muscosa; assembly: GCA_029206835.1. NCBI lineage: Eukaryota > Metazoa > Chordata > Amphibia > Anura > Ranidae > Rana > Rana muscosa. The sequence goes on from CM055120.1 coordinate 237,662,336, forward strand.
AAAATAAATGATCACTGCAATCAGTGACACTGTGATTGGGGGCTGGGGGGTGACCTGGGGGGTGATCTGGGGGTGATTGGGGGGTGAAATGTGTGCCTATGTGTACCTAAGTGTCAGTGGACTGTTGGTGCACTAACCTGCTTCTTCTCTCCTCGGCGCCGGAATCGAAAAGACCGCCGCGAGGGAGATGACATCACTTCCTCCTGCCTGTGTTTACATCACATGGCAGAGGAAGCATTTTCATTGGCCGGGAGAGATCGCGAGGGGGTGGCAGAAATCGAATGGTCACCCCCTCATCTCCGAACGCTCCCCCACGATTAACGGCCGCTTACTGTATAGGAGGGGGGTCCGATCGGACCCCCCAACTATACAAAGGCGATCACGTATGCTCTACGTGATTGTGCCTGTCGGTGCCATTCTGCCAACGTATATATACAGTGAGCGGTCGTTAAGTGGTTAAAGCAGTACAGTGCTGAATAGCAAAACATGGCGGTTAAATTGGTGTCCCCGGGAAAAATATCTCCCATTATAAAATTCTAGTTCCACATTTTACACCATTCAGTCATAACATTATGACCGCTGACAGGTACAGTGAATACCATTATTTCATGACAATGGAACCTGAAAGTGGGTGGGATATATTAGGCAGCAAGTGAACATGTTGTCCCTGAGGTTCTGTTAAAAGCAGATAAAATGGGCAAACATAGGGATTTGAGCAACTTTGACAAGGGCCAGATTGTATTGGCTAGATGACTGTGTCAGAGCATCTCCAAAACTGCAGTTCAGCTGTCCCACATGGTTTTAACCAATAGAAGAGCTTCTGTAGCTCAGATTGCTGAAAAGTTAATGCTGGTTCCAAAAGAAAGGTGTCAGAACACACAGTGGGTGAGATTTAGCTCTATAATTAAACCTAATGTGGGTGAAACATGTCATAGTGCCGTGACCGATGGGCTGTGATATTTGCATGTGTAGCGACCTCACCTCTCACTCCCTCCTTCTCTGTCAATGTCAATGGCTCTCGTCTAGGGGACCAGGGAGGAGAGTGTGACGCACCACCAGCTCATATCCTCTAGTGTAGTGTTTCTCAACTCTAGTCCTCAAGGCGCCCCAACAGGTCATGTTTTCAGGATTTCCCTCAGATGATACAGCTGTGGTAACTACTAAGGCAGTGAAACTGATCAAATCACCTGTGCAAAATAATGGAAAGCCTGAAAACATGACCTGTTGGGGTGCCTTGAGGACTGGAGTTGAGAAACCCTGCTCTAGTGTGTAGAGGTGTGAGCTATAACTAATTACCTTCGGGCCTGTGCTCCTGTCCAGAGCCAAAACATCCCTTGAGAATGACCTTTAACTCCCAGAAAGCCAAGTTCCACACCATTGAAAGTCCAACACTTATTTATTCTTTTAGAGCAATAAATAGTCCTTTTAGAGCAGACTGGTTAGACAACGAACAGACAAGGTGAAGAGGAAGGTCCAGGCACAAACATGAACTTTACTCTCCTGTTTCAGTGTGCGCAAACAGGCTTGGCGCACGGTCGCAGCCACCGACCGTGAGGGTGGTCGCTGCCACCGACCGGGTGAATTAGGCTTGAGGTCTCTGCCACCGACCTGGGTTTCAGTTGGGTCGCTGCCACCGACCATGAGAATGTGGACTACCTTCTTGAGATGCGGCCCCTGTCAGGGAGAGTCATCCATCCAGACGGTCACCAGAGGCCTCCACCGTCACCAGCCAATGCTGCACTGGATCTTCGGGAAGGTCACTTCTCTGGTCCCCCTCGCCCTAGATTTGGGTGTCCAACACCGGAGGACACCCTAGGAATCCTCCATCCCATGCGGGACCCAGTCAAAGGTACTGGGCCCCAGGCCTCCAGAGAGTACCTCACCCCAGACTAAAGGTTTCTGGGGTGGAATCCCAGCTCCGTCGTCAGGCCAAGGGCGCCCAGAGACCACCAGCAATCACACCCAGGCTGAAGGTGCCTGGGCGTGGACCCCGAGCGGAAGATGTCCGCCCCTTTTATCCCCTCTCCCAGCATGCACAGCAGGTTCCCCCGCCCCGCTGTACCACTGCCGCGAGAGGAAAAAAAAGGCACAGACCTCCAATGGTGGTTCAACCCCGGCCCATGGCGACAGCGCCACCTATAGGCCGCAGGGAACTGGACACCATTGACATCCTCCACTGGCATAAATTGGTCCATGAACCCTAACAATTGCTGCATCTGAGCCTGTTATCACTCAGATGCCTCCCCTAAATGTAACCACCCGCTACACATGCTATATTACATTTTGGAGTGAGATGTGCTCTATTTCTGCCAGCACCTGACTACAGAGTGTAAACCTGGGAGACTAAAACTGCAGGCTTGGAGCAGTGTCGATCTGTTATGGTGTTAAAATCTGAAGAATTTGGCCTCCAAATTCTTCAAATTTCAATCTAATCGAGCATCTGTGGGATGTGCTGGAAAAACAAATCCGATCCATCAAGGCTCCACCTCACAACTTACAGAACTTAAAAGGAGCTGCTACTGATGGGTTGGTGCCAGATAATACAGCATACCTTCAGAGGTCTAGTGGAGTCCATACCTCTACAGCCCTGTACACATGATCGGTTTTACCGATGAAAACAGTCCAATGGACTTTTTTCATCGGACAAACCGATCGTGTATGGGCTCCATCGGTCTTTTTTCCATCGGTGTTAAAAAATAGAACATGTTTTAAATTTATCCGATGGAAAAAAAAATGATAGCAAATTACTATCGTCTGTGGGGAACTCCATTGGATAAAAAACCCACGCATGCTCAGAATCAAGTCGACGCATGCTCAGAAGCATAGAACTTCATTTTTATTGGCTCGTCTGAGTGTTTTACGTCACAGCGCTTGGGACAATCAGTTTTTTGACTGATGGTGTGTAGGCAAGACTGATGGAAGTCAGCTTCATCGGATTTCCGATGGAAAAATCCATCGGTTTAAAATCCATAGGAAATCCGATCGTGTGTACAGGGCTTAAGAGTTATGGTGGGTGATCATAATGTAATGGCTGATCAGTGTATATAACCAGTGACTTTTGCTGCCTTTAGTCCTCGGTCAGACCTCACACCCACCCTCTAGCATATCCTTCTAGAGTTTTTTTTCTTTATCATGTGAAGTAGACATGTGCATTAGTTTTCGTCCGAATGCATTTTCGTCCGAGTTTCGGGTATTTTCGTTATCGTTTTAACAAACGATAAGGAAAGCGCAGAATCTGAAATCTGAAAGATCCGATATAAACAAATGCTTTATTTTCGTTTTTGTTTGTGACAACAGTTTAATATAGATAGGAGATTCGACATGACGCTGACAATAGCAATCTGTGTCTATCGAACCTGCTGTTGAATGTGCCTAACCCTAAAGCAGAGCTCCGCCCTAAAGTGGAACTTCCGCTCATCGGAACCCTCCCCCCCTCCGGTGTCACATTTGGCACCTTTCAGGGGGGAGGGGGGTGCAGATACCTGTCTAAGACAGGTATTTGCACCCACTTCCGGGAGTCCTCTCTGCGGGTATTCTGCGGGTAGTGCGTCACTTCCCGCCCGTTGTGTTCTGGGAAACACACGGCTCCCAGAACACAGCGGGGACCAGTAAGGATGGCGCTGCACGACTCGCGCATGCGCCGTAGGGAATCGGTCAGTGAAGCCGGAACGCTTTACTTCCTGATTCCCTCAGCAAGGATGGCAGTGGGGGCAGCAGATAGACGAGCGATTGCTCGTCTTCTACTGCAGACGTCGCTGGACTCCAGGACAGGTAAGTGTCCATATATTAAAAGTCGGCAGCTGCAGTATTTGTAGCTGCTGGCTTTTAATATTTTTTTAACGGCGGAGCTCTGCTTTAACTCTATTAGTCCAAGATTATTCTACATAGAGAGGAAAGATTCAACATAGAGAGAAAAGATTCAACATTATAGAGACATGAAGATTCGACAAAGCATCTAAAAACCTACGATCGCAGCGAGCGGACATTTATGGTGAAATGTTCTGCCCATGGGCTATAGAAGAATTCTAATATTGGTTGACTAGTAATAATAATTAATAAATATAATTATTACTAGTCATACAACATTAGAATTCTACTATAGCTTGTAGGCGGAACGTTCGACCGGAAATGTATGATTGCGACGTCGTACAGTTTAGCTGCTCCGTCGAATCTTCTTAGAACATTCGACAGACACCATAAGCCTTCAGTGACAGATTCTACCTTAATTAATTTGGATTTTCGGACGAATGCTTTTTTTTCCGAAAAACAAAATAAATAAAAACGAATTTCGGGAGTAACTAAATACATTTATTTTTCGGACAAAAACTAAATTCCGAAACGAAATATTTCAGTGTGCACATGTCTAATGTGAATTAAGTTATGCTTACCTAAGCCCCCCTCCACGTTCCTTACTGGCAAGCACTGTTTACAGGTGGGCAGTCCTGGGACAGGGTCATCCAGCGCCCACAGCAAGAATGCAGAATTGCGTCCCCTACTATTAATACGTTGTAGAATGGGTATATCACCCTGCATCCATTTTTACCCTTTTGCTTCACTGCGCCCAGGGCAACTTCCCCTTCTGCCCTCCCCTCATCCCAGCCCTGCGGGTGCGAGGGTCCACTAATCCAGCACTGAAGACGGTCCCCCACCAGCCAGTCCCCTAGTGTCCCCTTGTAATGTTATCAGTCCTCCTCCGGATCCTGACAGAATCCTGCCCCTGGACAGCCAATATTCGATGTCCATGTCATGCAGGCAGTGACATGAACACCCAAAGGGCCCCCAACTTCCCACGTAAACCCCAAAAAGACTCATTCCTTAAGAAACACATGACCACAGTTTTCAGTAAATAAAATGGGCATTAAGCGAGGGCTTTTTTTTTTATATTTACTTCCAGTGATCAGTTAGAGGGGTGAGAGGTGATTTTTCAAGAGTGGACACAGATGCTTTCAAAAAAACATGTACTCCAAACATGGCACAGACAAAATTGTCCAAAGTGAAAGACAACATTTTACATATTACACAAATGAAGCATCTCTCAGTTATTATTACAAATAACATCAGAGCGAAGGCTGAACACCCTGAAATCTCTCCTGCACACTGAAGTAGCTTCAGATTCTTCAATGCAAATCTTGCTGTCTCTGCCTGTTTATGTGTCACGGTGCCAAGACTCTATTTGGCAATTTGCTATTACAGAATGCACCTTGCCAGGTTCCTCTACAATTATGATCATTGAAAACAGGTGGTGAAGCTGGTTCACTGAGGCCTGGTTCACACTGGGGCGACAAACGCTCCGACATTGGGAGCTCATGTCGCATGACGTGTGAAAATCAATGTTTCCCTATGGGAGCCGTCTTAACTGGTCCGACACATGTCGGTCCGACTTTGAAAATGCTCCCTGTACTACTTTGGTCCGACTTTGATCCGACTTCAGCCCATTGACTATCATTGAAGTCGGATCAAAGTCGGACCGCAGTCTTGCATGGTCCGACTTTGGCATGCGACTTGTGCTGTGCTGCTCTTGAGGGGGAACTCCAGGCCAAATTTTAAATAAAAAACCGGCGTAGGTTCCCCCTCCGGGAGCATACCAGGCCCTTGGGTCTGGTCTGGATTTGCAGGGGCACCCCTACGCCGAAAAACGGCGTGGGGGGTCCCCCCAAGGTCCAAACCAGACCCTTATCCGAGCACGCAACCTTGCAGGCCGCAGGGGAAGAGGGGGGGACGAGAGAGCCCCCCCTCCCTCCTGAACCGTACCAGGCCGCATGCCCTCAACATGGGGGGTTTGGTGCTCTGGGGCAGGGGGGCGACCTGCGGCCCCCCCACCCCAGAGCACCCTGTCCCCATGTTGATGAGGACAGGGCCTCTTCCCGACAACCCTGGCCTTTGGTTGTCGGGGTCTGCGGGCGGGGGGCTTATCGGAATCCGGGAGCCCCCTTCAATAAGGGGGCCCCCGGATCCCGGCCCCACCCTATGTGAATGAGTATGGGGTACATCGTACCCCTACCCATTCACCTGGTGGAAAAAAATTGCAATAAAAAAACACTACACAGGTTTTTAAAGTAATTTATTACACAGCTCCGGGGGTCTTCTACCGACTTCCGGGGGTCTTTTCCGACTTCGGGGGTCTCCGGTGTCGTCTCCGGTTCTTTCTTCCGCCGGGCCTCCGCTAACTTCTTTTTAGCTCTCTTGCTAACAGAGGCCCGGTCTTCCCGTTGTCTCGTCCGGCTCTCCGTTGTCCTTCTGCCGGCCCCTCCACTAACTTCTTGGTAGCTCTTTCGCTAGTGGAGGGGCCGGGCCTCCCGTCGCTGTCGCCGTCGGCGTCTTCTTCCCTCTTCTCCTCCTCGATGTTGACGCGTCGCTTCCTCCCGCTGTAATACTGGCTCTCCGCTCCGCTCCGCATTAATATAGGCTTCTCATGACGTCACAGTCACATGTTCCGGGGCACATGGCCCCGGAGCATGTGACTGTGACGTCATGGGAACATGTGACTGTGACGTCATGAGAAGCCTATATTAATGCGGAGCGGAGCGGAGAGCCAGTATTACAGCGGGAGGAAGCGACGCGTCAACATCGAGGAGGAGAAGAGGGAAGAAGACGCAGACGGCGACAGCGACGGGAAGCCCGGCCCCTCCACTAGCGAAAGGGCTACGAAGAAGTTAGTGGAGGGGCCGGCAGAAGGACAACGGAGAGCCGGACGAGACAACGGGAAGACCGGGCCTCCGTTAGCAAGAGAGCTAAAAAGAAGTTAGCGGAGGCCCGGCGGAAGAAAGAACCGGAGACTCCCGAAGTCGGAAAAGACCCCCGGAAGTCGGAAGAAGAGCGCCGGAGTCGGAAGAAGACCCCCGGAGCTGTGTAATAAATTACTTTAAAAACCTGTGTAGTGTTTTTTTATTGCAATTTTTTTCCACCAGGTGAATGGGTAGGGGTACGATGTACCCCATACTCATTCACATAGGGTGGGGGGGGCCGGGATCCGGGGGCCCCCTTATTGAAGGGGGCTCCCGGATTCCGATAAGCCCCCCGCCCACAGACCCCGACAACCAACGGCCAGGGTTGTCGGGAAGAGGCCCTGTCCTCATCAACATGGGGGCAGGGTGCTCTGGGTGGGGGGGCCGCAGGTCGCCCCCTGCCCCAGAGCACCAAACCCCCCATGTTGAGGGCATGCGGCCTGGTACGGTTCAGGAGGGAGGGGGGGCCGCTCCCTCGTCCCCCCCTCTTCCCCTGCGGCCGGCCAGGTTGTGTGCTCGGATAAGGGTCTGGTTTGGATCTTGGGGGGACCCCCACGCCGTTTTTTCGGCGTAGGGGCGCCCGTTCAAATCCAGACCAGACCCAAGGGCCTGGTATGCCTCTGGAGGGGAACCCACGCCGTTTTTTTAAATTTAAAATTTGGCCTGGAGTTCCCCTTCAAGATTCATACCAAACACAGTGCCTGATATTGGCGGGGATCCAAGTCGGATCCCAGTTCATTGAAAGTCGGACATATGTCGGCTTCATGTCGCAGGGCAAAGTCGGATCCAAAGTAGGACAGATGTCGTGTCGCACTAGTGTGAACCAGGCCTCAGAGTTCAGAAAGTGCCCTGTCTGGAACAAAGAGCAGTGGAGGAGTGGGTCCTTTCACACTGAGGCGTTTTTCAGGCGTTTTAGTGCTAAAAATAGCGCTGTAAAAACACCTGAAATAATCCTGCCCCAGCATTCTCAATGTGAAAGCCCTTAGGGCTTTCACACTGAGGTGTTGTGCTGGCTGTGTGTTGGAAAAAAATCCTGCAAACAGCTTTTTTGGAGCATCTTTGGGGCGCATAAAATAGCACTGTAAAAACGCCTATCCCCATTGAAATGAATGAGTACCACTGTAAAACCGCGGTAAAAACGCATAGGCGTTGGCGTTAGCTAGCGCTATTTTTAAAAATACGCGTTAGCGTTAAAAATAGCGCTAACGCGGTAAAAATGCATAGGAGTTATTGATGACATTTTAAATGCATAGAGATACCGTGACGAGATCCTGAGGCCCACTGTTGTGCCATTCATCCACGACCATCACCTCATGTTGCAGCATGATAATGCATGGCCCCATGTTGCAAGGATCTGTATACAATTCCTGGAAGTGGAAAACATCCCAGTTCTTGCATGGCCAGCATACTCACCGGACTTGTCACTCATTGAGCATGTTTGGCATGCTTTGGATCGGCGTATATGACAGTGTGTTCCAGTTCCTGCCAATATCCAGCAACTTCGCACAGCCATTGAAGAGGAGGAGTGGAACAACATTCCACAGTCCACAATCAACAACCTGATCAACTCTATGCGAAGGAGATGTGCTGCACTGCGTGAGGCAAATGGTGGCCACACCAGATACTGACTGGTTTTCGGACCCCCTGGACCCCCCCCCCAATACAGTAAAGAGTGGCCTTTTATTGTGGCAAGCCTAAGGAACAGCCGTGCAATAATCATGCTGCCTAATAAGCATCTTGATATGCCACGCATGTGAGGTGGATGGATTATCTTGGCAAAGGAGCTCACTAACACCGATTTAGCCCTGGTTCACACTGGTGCGTTTTGACATGCGATTAGGCATGTCAAATCGCATGTCAAAATGGCGATATTTGCCACAAATTGCGGCGCTGCACCGATTTCAAAAAGTAGTTTCTGTACTACTTTTTGCGATTTCGGCCGCGATTTACATTGACCTGAAACCTGCACAGTTGTCTTTGTAATCACAGCTGAAATCGGGACTGCCAGCGAGAGTGAAATCGTGCGAGTTCAGCTGAACTCGCACGGCTTCACTCCCGCAGCCCAGTGTGAACCTGGGCTTAGACAGATATGTGAAGAATATTTGAGAGAAATAGGCCTTTTGTGTACATAGAAAAAGGCGTAGATCTTTGAGTTCAGCTCATGATAAATAGGGGCAAACACAAAAGTGTTGCGTTTATAATTTTGTTCAAGCCTTGTACACACGGCCGAGAATCTCGTCACAAAAAAAAACTTTGTTTTTCTCGACAGGTTTCTTGTCAAGCTTGACGAGATTCTTGTCAAGCTTTCCTTGCATACACAGTGTCAATCCAAAATCCCGTCATTGTAAAGCACGGTCACGTACAACACGTACAATGGCAGTATAAAGGGGAAGTTCTATTCCAATGGCGCCACCCCTTGGGCTGCTTTTGCTGATCTCGTGTTACCGCGTGTTAGTAAAAGTTTGGGGAGAGACGATTTGCGCTTTTCAGTCTTCGTGCTTTCAGTTAGTTTTAGCGTAACGAATGTGCTATCTCCATTACGAACGCTAGTTTTACCAGAAGGAGCGCTCTCGTCTTATACTTGATTCTGACCCTGCACGGTTTTTGAAGACGCGGAAAAGCATACACACAAATGGTTTTCTCGTCCAAATACAGTCTGACGAGAAAACTGAGACTCCCGATGAGAAAAAAGAAAGCAGGTCTTCTTTTTTTCTCGTCGAGATTCTGGGCAGTTTTCTTGACGAGATACCTGAAAGCCTCGTACACACGCACGGTTTTCTCAGCAAGAAAGCTCTCCCAACAGTTTTCTTGTCGTTTCTTGCCGAGAAAACCGGTCATGTGTACGAGGCTTAAGTGTATATAGAAAGTGAGAATGGAAGTGCTTGTATTGTCTGGCCTTTTCTAATTTAATAAACATTTACTTGCATCTATTTAGCCTAATGCAAATATCAGTAAATTTGGTATATATAAATAAAGTGCTTGCACTGTCTAGTCTATAAATGATTAAATATTCACTTTTTGTGTTTCTCTTGACCATCTTGCAGATGTCCGTAAATATGGTTTGCAGACTGCTTGAGAAAATTTCTGAAATCCAGTTAGTCTATTTTCATCATCCCCTTTTTCTCAAGTTTTTCTTTCGCTACCCTCAATTTCTGGAAAAATATGGAAGCCAAATCTTGGAACTTTGGATTCATCAAGAAGATAGTAGATCAGTCAGCGAGGAAAACCCTAATCTTATACCAACAGTCCGCGACAGTTTAAAGCCAGTTTTAAGTATTTTACACAGCTACCCCAATGCAGTACTTGTTTTTCTGGTAAATTCTCAATCTTAATCATAATTGTCTGCTTGCTGTTAGTTCTCATCTGTGACCCCAATTCTGAGTATGTCTGACCACCCTAATCTTTACCTGAAACATCAATAAAGTTAAACCCTAATAAAGTTCATAACATTTAAAATGGATATAAAGGTACCAAACATAAATTTACACCACTGTGCAAGAAATGTAAATTAAGAATGCATTTAGAAAGAGAAGTGTTTATAGGTTATTTTTTTTATCAATTAACAAAATGGAAAGTAAATGAACAGAAGAGAAATCCAATTCAAATCAACTTTGCCTTCAAAACAGCATCAATTCTTCTAGGTACACTTGCACACAATTTTCGAAGGAACTTGGCAGTTAGGTTGTTCCAAACATCTTGGAGAACTAACCACAGATCTTCTGTGGATGTAGGCTGCCTCAAATCCCTCTGTCTCCTCATGTAATACTAGACAGACTCGATGATGTGGATATCAGGGCTCTGTGAAATTTCCAAGTCTATTTGCAGAAATGCGGCTCCAAACGTGCAAGGAAACTCCTCAATGGTTTACCTTAGTCTGTAGACACTCATTATTGTACCACTCTCCAGCCCTTCGGTAAACAAACTGCCTCCTGCTACAGTCAAATATTTCACATTTTGACATAACAGTCCAGAGCACCTGCTGCCTTTTTTCTGCACCCCAGTTCCTATGTTTTTGTGCATAATTGAGTTGCTTAGCTTTGTTACCATTTTGGAGGTATGGCTTTTTGGCTGCAATTTTTCCATGAAGACCATTTCTGGTGAGACTTCTCCAGAAGTAGATGGGTGTACCTGGGTCCCAATGGTTTCTTCTCTGTGCTAAAGGCACTCCTGGACATCTTCCGCTGCCAAAGGGAAGTAAGCATGATGTGTCTTTCATCTGCTGCATTGTTTCCTTGGCTGACCACTGCATCTATGGTCCTCAACGTTGCCCGTTTATTTGTTGCTTCTTCAAATGAGCTTGAACAGCACATCTTGAAACCCCAGTCTGCTTTGAAATCTTTGCCTGGGAGAGACCTTGCTGATGCAGTATATTTACCTTGTGTCTTGTTGCTGTGCTTAGTCTTGCCATGGTGTATGACCTGTGACCATAGGCGTGCGCCCCAGGGTCAGAATGTGTTTGTGATAACTCCCTTTCAGCACCCCTATTAACTTGCAGTGGTGCCACTGGGACTATCTTTCAGATGGATGCCAAATTCCTGGGAGAACTGCAGACACTGGCTGCGGAGTAAGCAGTCAGGAAGTCGCATTTTCCGATACTGTCTCTGTAGTTCCGGTTACAGAATCACTGACAGCTGAATATCACTCCGCCGCCTGCTATTAGAGATGCAGTATCCGGGACATACAGAGGCAGCATCAAATAACTCCTGCCTTCTTACTCTACAGCTGGGGGCTGCAGTCTTCACAGGAGCGAGTGGTTACCAGAACCCACCATCCTATGCTGTGTCCTGTGTGTTGCTACAAAAAATCTTGAAAACAGAAGATTGTCTCTCTCTCCTCGGTACTGTTTTTTCTGGACAAGTCGGGGCTTTTACAGCTGCAGTACAGGTGGGTGGAGCAGGAAGAGATCATCACAGTGCAGCTCCGTCCACTGCTTCCTGCCCAGCACACATCTCCCTGGGGCAGAGTGAAGAACTCGGAGGAATGATGGCAGCCTGAATCTTCTCCAAATGTGAGTCCCGACCTTCTCCTTCTATACAATGCTGTGCTGTACTGTACACCTGCTCTGCACCTTGCAGGGACCATTTACTGAAAGTGAAAGTAACTTTCTTGAATAGGATAAGAATTACCAGGACTTCTGTCACATAGATGTATTCAACATACACATTATATCTGTAGCGCACAGACCCCTTTCTTTACCTGCATTAACTTTGGCTCCTCGCAGGAAGAGAGAGGCACACCGCACCACAAGCCCGTACCCTCCTGTGTGAAGAGGTTGAGCGGTGTTATTGATGGGTCTTCCAGTCAGACAGCCAGAGAATGTCTCTCACCTCTATATTGAATAAAGACAAGTCTTTGTATCCCCACAGTAACTTGAATGTCCACACCAGCTGCACTCCAACGTAGAGGTTTATTTCCTTATAAAACACAAACTCTGACAGGAAAGGTTGGAAGGAGAACAGGACAGCTTAAGGTGGGGAAGAGGTCCAGGCACAAACGTAACACAATTCACTGCTCCGATTCTCAAGCAGACTCCCAGATATCCCATTCGGATAGTCTCCCTAGCTTAGGACTAGCAGCCGAAATGATGCTCGAACTTTACACTTGGTCTCTGCCACAGACCTGGTGAACTCGGTCTCTGCCACAGACCTGGTGAACTCGGTCTCTGTTCAAGGAGAAGACATCCCTCCAGAGAGTTACCGGGCCCCTTCCTTCACTGTGACTTCCGCACCAGTCCTTCGGAACGGTTCCTCCCCCGGCCTCCTCATCTAGGATACGGGTCCTCTCGCAAGGCGGCACCCTGAGATTCCTCGATCCCTGGTAGGCTCCAGCCGAAGGTGCTGGGCCCAGATCTTTGTTGCAGTCCCAGGGCTGAAGGTGCCTGGGACCGACAGGAACCACACACTCCCTAGGGTAGGACCCCCGACAACGAACTGCAGACCCGCCCCTGGGCCAAAGGTGCCCAGGGCGGACAGGAACAAGAACCACGAACAGGCAGCGTCTGCCCCTTTTATATCCTCTCCCAGCATGCCCAGCAGGTAAACCACACCCGCTGTATGGCTGCCGAGAGGGGACACACTAGGCACAGCACTGTATCAGCGGTTCAACCCTGGCCTACTATGGCAGCGCCACCTGCAGACCACAGGGAACTGTACACCAATACTCTACCTGTAGACAAAAATGGTTGCAAGAACTCTAGCAATTAGGGTGTTTCAGTATAACTACCGCCCAAACACTTCCCCTAAATTTAGCACTCCGCTACATATATTATTAAAATCATTATTTTTTTTAATAAGATATAGTATATATATGGAATACATTTCTATGTAGCACCTCCAGAAGTCCCAGTAATTCCTAACCTATCAAAAAATGTTAGCATGAACCACAAGGAATGTGATTTTATAATACAGCCCAACAATTGCAGCTGGTGTTTTTTTTGGGGGGGGGGCAAACAACACCCCTGCTAGCGGCCTAAGAAGAAGAAAAAAAGCCCCTGTGTTGCAGCGCTTCCGAATCGCTTTTCAGGCGATTTGGAAGCGCTGCACATTCAATTCAATGGGCAGGGCGTTTTGGGAGCGGTATATACAGCGCTCCCAAACCGGCTCTAAGATGCTGCTTGTAGGACTTTTCCTAACGTCCCACAAGAGCACCGCCCCAGTGTGAAAAGTCACACTGAAATGAATGGGAGGCGGTTTTCAGGCACTTTACAGATGCTATTTCTAGCGCTAAAATGCCTCAAAACCGCCTCAGTGTGAAAGGGGCTTTGAAACCTTGTTCAATCAGCAGCTTGCATCAAATCAGCTGTAGCACTAATCAGTGTATACTGACGGTGGAGAGTCTCCGCTGTCAGTCCTTGCATCCACATCGCTTGTGTAGATGCAAGAACCTGTCAGCTAGCAAACTGAACAAAAAAACCTGTGCACATGTACCAACTTAAAGCGGTTGTAAACCACAGCAGTTAAAAAAAATAAAAAAAATTCCCCTGGAAAACAATTGCACAATGTGCTAGTATGCATCGCATTATGAAATGCTTGCCTTAGAATTAACCACTTGACAACTGGGCACTTAAACCCCCTTCCTAACCAGACGAATTTTCAGCTTTCGGTGCTCTCACATTTTGAATGACAATTACTCAGTCATACAACACTGTACCCATATGAAATTTTTGTCCTTTTTTTCACACAAATAGAGCTTTCTTTTGGTGGTATTTAATCACTGTTGGGTTTTTTATTTTTTGCGCTATAAGAGAAAAAAGACTAAAAAATTTTGTAAAAAAATGAATTTTTCTTTGTTTCCGTTATAAAATTTAGCAAATTAGTATTTTTTTCTTCATAAATTTTGGCCAAAATTTATACTGCTACATATCTTTGGTAAAAATAAGTACAAATTGGTGTATATTTTTTGGTCTTTGTGAAAGTTATAGAGTCCACAACTATGGTGCCAATATCTGAAAATTGATCACACCTGAAGTACTGACGGCCTATCTAATTTCTTGAGACCCTAACATGCCAGAAAAGTACAAATACCCCCCAAATGACCACTTTTTGGAAAGAAGACATTCCAAGGTATTTAGAAAGAGTCATTGTGAGTTTTTTGAAGTTGTCATTTTTTCCCACAATTCTTTGCAAAAATCAAGATTTTTTTTTCTTTTTTTTTTTCACAAAATTGTCATATTAGCAGGTTATTTCTCACACACAGCATATGCATACCACAAATTACACCCCAAAACACATTCTGCTATTCCTCCCGAGTATAGCGATACCACATGTGTGAGACTTTTACACAGCGTGGCCACATACAGAGGCCCAACATGCAGGGAGCACCTTCAGGCGTTCTGGAGCACCCAGGCCAATTCTGACATTTCTCTCCTACATGTAAAAATCATCATTTGTTTGCTAGATAATTACATAGAACCCCAAAACATTATATATGTTTTTTTAGCAAAGACCTTAAAGAATATAATGGTGGTCATTGCAACTTTTTATCTTGCACGGTATTTGCGCAGCAATTTTTCTAACGCGTTTTTTACGGAAAAAAACAGTTTTGTGCTTAAAAGAAAAAAAAACAGTAAATTTAGCCCAATGTTTTTGCATAATGTGAAAGATGAAGTTACGCCGAGTAAATAGATACCTAACATGTCACCCTTCAAAATTGCACACGCTCGTGGAATGGCGCCAAACTTCGCTACTTAAAAATCCCCATAGGCAACGCTTTAAATATTTTTACTGGTTACATGTTTGAGTTACAGAGGAGGTCTAGGGCCAAAATTATTGCTCTCGCTCTAACGTTCGCAACGATACCTCACATGTGTGGTTTGAACACCGTTTTCATATGTGGGCGGGGCTTACGTATGCGTTCACTTCTGCATGCGAGCTATATATATATATATATATATATATATATATATATATTTTATTGTTCATTTTACTTTATTTTAGTTTGACATGTTTTTCCGCCCCAAATTTTTTTCTATCACTTTTATTTCTATTACAAGGAATGTAAACATCCCTTGTAATAGGAATATGGCATGACAGGTCCTCTTTACAGTGAGATATGGGGTCAATAAGACCCCACATCCCACCTCTAGGCTGGGAAGCCTGAAAAAAAAACAAAAAAAAAAACAATCTTGGCTTTGATCGTAGCGGTGAGTCGGTAGAAGCACCGGAGGGCAGCGGGAGGGGGGGGCATCCCCTCTCACCTTCCGTAAGAGCGATCAAGCGGTGGAACAGCCGCTATGATCATTCTTATGGTGCAGGGAATCGCCAGCTGAAAAAAGCGAATATCTGAATGATGCCTGTAGCTGCTCCCATCATTCAGATATCCCCGCATAAAGTTAAGGACGTCATATGACGGCCGGCGGGCGGGAAGTGGTTATTGCAGAGTATTGCCGGGTATTGAGGAGTATTGCCGGGTATTGAGGAGTATTGTAGGGTATTGAGGAGTATTGTCGGGTATTGAGGAGTATTGCCGGGTATTGAGGAGTATTGCCGGGTATTGAGGAGTATTGCCGGGTATTGAGGAGTATTGCCGGGTATTGCCGAGTATTGCCGGGTATTGCCGAGTATTGCGGGGTATTGCCGAGTATTGAGGAGTATTGCCGGGTATTGCCGAGTATTGCCGAGTATTGCAGAGTATTGCGGGGTATTGCTGGGTATTGAGGAGTATTGCAGGGTATTGTGGAGTATTGCAGGGTATTGTGGAGTATTGCCGGGTATTGTGGAGTATTGCAGGGTATTGTGGAGTATTGCAGGGTATTGTGGAGTATTGCCGGGTATTGTGGAGTATTGCTGGGTATTGTGGAGTATTGCAGGGTATTGTGGAGTATTGCAGGGTATTGTGGAGTATTGCCGGATATTGTGGGGTATTGCCGGATATTGTGGGGTATTGCAGGGTATTGAGGAGTATTGTGGAGTATTGCAGGGTATTGTGGAGTATTGCCGGGTATTGTGGAGTATTGCCGGGTATTGTGGAGTATTGCAGGGTATTGTGGAGTATTGCAGGGTATTGTGGAGTATTGCAGGGTATTGTGGAGTATTGCAGGGTATTGTGGAGTATTGCCGGGTATTGTGGAGTATTGCCGGATATTGTGGGGTATTGCAGGGTATTGAGGAGTATTGCGGAGTATGGCAGGGTATTGCGGAATATGGCAGGGTATTGCACAGTATGGCAGGGTATTGCAGAGTATGGGCAGGGTATTGCAGAGTATTGCACAGGGTATTGCAGAGTATTGCACAGGGTATTGCACAGAGTATTGCACAGGGTATTGCAGAGTATTGCGCAGGGTATTGCAGAGTATTGCACAGGGTATTGCAGAGTATTGCGCAGGGTATTGCAGAGTATTTCGCAGGGTATTGCAGAGTATTGCGCAGAGTATTGCAGAGTATTGCGCAGAGTATTGCACAGGGTATTGCAGAGTATTGCACAGGGTATTGCAGAGTATTGCACCAGGGTATTGCAGAGTATTGGTTTGCAGAGTATTGGCAGGGTGTATTGCAGAGTATTGCACAGGGATGGCTGAGCAGGGATGGATGGATGGCTGGATCTGTGACTGCAATTGTCACAGATCCAGCCCACAGCTGACATGGGGGAGGGAGCGGACATGATCCGCTCCCTCCCCTCTCCTCTCACACTGTACCGATCGGTACAGAGAGGGGAGGGAGGAACCGGCGTCATCACATCATTTGACGGAGCGATCACGTGGTAAACGGCCGCGATTATCATCTACCGTGATCCGTGATGCGCCGCGGGGCGCGCGGGAGCAAGATTCTGTGAGGACGTCCCTGGGACGTCCACTCAGGATAACTCGACCGCGCTGTGGACGTCTTTTGTACATGGCGCGGTCGGCAAGTGGTTAAGCACTGTAACAGGGCTTTCCTCCTCCCCTGGCATTCCTTCCGGGTTCGCGGGCTCTGGCTGTATGAGTGGCTGGAGCCACAATGACGTCACTCCCACTCATGCAGAGAGCATTTAAGAGGTGGAGAGAAGACATTGTATTGGCTCCACCCAACCTGCTTTAACCCCTTGAACTCTATGCTGCACGCAGTTGTGGGCTGCTTGCAGAGTGCCGTCTTTTACTTGAACGGGTCACTGTCAGTGGGTGCGACACCTGCTTAAAGCAACAGGGGGCATAACTGCAGCCGCGGCATGTAAACATGCCCAGCTGCTTCCTCTAAAGCTAAAAAAAATGGTAGTGGTTAAGGGGCAGTAAAAGCACAGCTCAACTGCAGGGTTTTACTGCACCTCAACCACTAGTGTGAACAATTAAATGTTTTAATACATTTTAAAAAAATATATATATTTTTTTTACTTTGATAAGTGTTTATTTAAAGCGGAGCTCCACCCAAAAATGGAACTTTCGCTTTTTGGATTCCTCCCCCCTCTCCGGTGTCACATTTGGCACCTTTCAGGGGGGAGGGGGGAGCAGATACCTGTATAATACAGGTATTTGCTCCCACTTCCGGCGATAGATTGCCGCAGATTCCACAGCGATCTACGCCATATCTGGCCCCTCCTCTGTCCCCCCCCGCTGTCTTCTGGGAGACACACAGGTCCCAGAAGACAGCAGGGACCAGTGAGGACCCGCAGCGTGACTCACGCATGCCCAATAGGGAACCTTACCGAAGATGCCGGCGCCTCCACCCAGGAGCCAACTTCAGGTGAGGACATCGCGGGCGCCCTGGACAGGTAAGTGTCCTAATACTAAAAGTCAGCAGCTGCAGTTGGAACTCTGCTTTAATTAAAACATGTTTGTTTACATTTATTTCTAAAAGCACGCGTGTGTGTGTGCGTGTATGTATATATATATATATATATATATATATATATATATATATATACACATATATACACACATACATACATACATACATACATACATACATACATACACACACACACACACACACACACACACATACATGTGTGTTTGAGCTTTGGGGTGCACACCCTAATGTAATAGGCTGCACACGCCTATGCCTGTGACAGGAAACTGTCTTCCACAACCTCACCCTAGTAGCACAGTATGGCTGTTCCTCACCCAGTTTTAAGCCTCCTTAATGGCTGTCTTTCAACCTACCGTATTTTTCGCACCATAAGACGCACCTGACCATAAGACGCACCTAGGTTTTAGAGGAGGAAAACAAGAAAAAAAATATTCTGAACCAAATTGTGTACTAAAATATTTTCCAGTGCCCATTAAATGCAGCCTGACCATTGCCATAGTAAACGCAGAGGGACCATTGCCATAGTAAACACAGAGGGACCATGCCATAGTAAACGCAGAGGGACCATGCCACAGTAAACGCAGAGTGACCATGCCACAGTAAACGCAGAGTGACCATGCCATCAGTGGTGTATTTAGGTTTTGTGCTGCCCTAGGCCTGACTAAACTTGCGCACCCCCTAATTTAAATATGACCCACCCCTTCCTGTCAAGGCCCGCCCTGTCATCTTCATGGGAAGAGGACAGAGGGGACGCTGTGGGAAGAGGACAAAGGGACACCCTGGGAAGAGGACAGAGTAACGCCCTGGGAGAAGGACGCTGTGGAAAGAGGACAGAGGGGACGCAGTGGGAAGAGGACAGAGGGGACGCCGTGGGAAGAGGACAGAGAGGGACGTTGTGGTGGTCAATAAGGCCTAGAGGATATCAGGTTAGGCACTTCCTAATGGCTCAGTCCCTGGGAACAGTAATGAATAATGGCCAACAGGCCCTCTTACCAGACCCAGCGAAATCGCAACAGTGATCCCTCTGGCTGGACGTTCGCTCACTCTGGGTTGCCTGGGGTGACTCTAGTCAGTAGTGTAGCATGTCTGTATCCTGGCAGTGGCTCGGTCTTTCTCCCTCTCTGGTGGTGCGGGTACAATGTGGCTCCCTCTCTGGTGGTGCGGGTACAGCGGTTAAAGTGTGGCTCCCTCTCTGGTGGTGCGGGAACAGTGTGGCTCCCTCTCTGGTGGTGTGGGTACAGCGTGGCTCTCTGGCGGTGTGGGTACAGCGTGGCTCTCTGGTGGTGTGGGTACAGCGTGGCTCTCTGGCGGTGTGGGTACAGCGTGCCTCTGGTGGTGCGGGGTACAGCGTGGCTCTCTGGCGGTGTGGGTACAGCGTGGCTCCCTGGTGGTGCAGGGTACAGCGTGGCTCTCTGGTGGTGCGGGGTACAGCGTGGCTCCCTGGTGGTGCAGGGTACAGCGTGGTTCCCTGGTGGTGCAGGGTACAGCGTGGTTCTCTGGTGGTGCGGGGTACAGCGTGGCTCCCTGGTGGTGCGGGGTACAGCGTGGCTCCCTGGTGGTGCAGGGTACAGCGTGGCTCTCTGGTGGTGCGGGGTACAGCGTGGCTCTCTGGTGGTGCGGGGTACAGTGTGGCTCTCTGGTGGTGCCCCCCAGCAGAGTATTCTCTTTTGCTCCTCTTCAAGTTCTAACACCCCCTCCCTCCCCTCCAGCAGAGTGCTTGCATGCTGGGGTAACTGGTGCCATAAACTTTGCAGGGACTTCATTTCCCATGATGCTCCCAGTGTCTTCTGATTGGCCCTCTGCTGTGGCCAATCATGGGGGGGGGAAACAGTGGGCAGGAAGCTGGGTGGCGACCCAGCAAATCCAATTAGAGCCGCTCTCTCTTCTCCTTACAGAAAGGGAAGGCGGGCGGCGGGGGATATACAGACAGCCCGCAGCTCTCCTCTCCCTGTCACAGCGCCGCTGCTCTATTTGCCAGAGAACTCGGCAGCGGCGCTGTGACAGGGAGAGGAGAGCTGCGGGATATCCCCACCGCCCCCTCCCTTTCTGTAAGCAAAGGAGAGCGAGAGAGCGGCTCTAATTCGATTCGCAAAGCCCCTGACACTGCGGCGGGGGGGCGGAGCCAGTGGCGGCGGTCGGGGGATTCCAGAGGCTGTGAGCGGATGGCAGGGGCGGTGCCAGCGACGGCGGGGGGCGGGGCCCCTGTTATGTATTCGGACCATAAGACGCAGGGACATTTTCCCCCATATTTCTGGGGGAAAAAAGTGCATCTTATAGTCCGAAAAATACGGTACATACGAAATTGATGATCATTATTAATGCACCTGCTTGGTACAATTGGTTAATCATACACCTGTGTTACCCTGCCCCAACAGAATAGATGGCAGACTATCCTTGCTTGAACTGTATGTTTCATTGACTAAGAAAACTGTACACTTAAAAATCAATGCCATGGTCCTTACTTTGTATTGTGAAAAACTTGAATAAAAACTATTGAAAAAAAAATTATAATTATACACCTGACTCTAATCCTACAAAATCCTTGACTTTTTGCAAGTATAAGAATTGATGCTGGTTTGAAGCCAAAGGGTAGTCACACCAAATATTGATTTGATTTCGATTTTTCTTTTGTTAACTTACTTTGAATCTTGTAAATTAATACCTGCCTACAACTTTTGCACAGTAATGTATACAGTGGGAAAAAAAGTACACAATTTATTAATCTCCAACATACATCAATTAAGTACCCAAGGGTTCTTGGTGTATAATACATTATGACTGTTCTTTCCTAAATGCTGTTTTTAACGGCAGGTCCCACACTGCTGCTGCCTTTATGTATATTTGCAATTGACTATAAATATCCTAATGATCAAAAAATGTATTTGGACCTGGGATTGCTCAAACTATATCATTTTACCATCATCCGGAGTATAAATTAAACACAGGAGAGAAAGAGTAAGGAACTTTTCAGGAACTGGAAAGAGTCATAAAGTGCGTACAGTATTATAAAAGTTGGTAGTTTGGTAGTTGGTAGTTCACAAAAAATGCCATAATTCTAACCCCTATTTTGTAGTCCCTATATCTTTTGCACAAACCAATCAATATACGCTTATTGCGATTTTTTTTTTACCAAAAAAATGTAGAAGAATACATATCGGCCTAAACTGAGGAAGAAATTTGTTTGTTTTTTTAGGTTTTTTGGGGGATATTTATTATAGCAAAAAGTAAAAAATATTGGGTTTTTAAAAAAAAAAATTTGTTTATATCGCAAAAAATTTAAATCGCAGAGGTGATCAAATACCACAAAAAAAACGATATTTGTGGGGAAAAAAAAGAACATACATTTTGTTTGGGTACAGCGTCGCACGACCGCGCAATTGTCAGTAAAAGCGACGCAGTACCGTATCGCAAAAAATGGCCTGGTCATTAAGGGTGAAAATCCTTCCAGTCCTTAAGTGGTTAAGGAGCATGCGGTGCAGCCATCTTGGCTTGTCTTGGGTACCTTCTTTCTGGATGTCATAGACTGGCACACCTGGAATGGTTTGCTGTAACACAACTCCAGGAACTTCCTCCCATGGAGTTTGTAGCTTTCCCTGCTGAAGTGTACCTTTGCACCGGATCATGACCCTGTCTCCAGGTTTCAGGTCATAGACAACTTTTCTTGACTCTTCTTGTTCCACCCAAGTTCGATCCTTAATGAACTGTTGGACTTCTGACAGCCGTCTCCTCCACTCTCGAATCCAAAATGTTGGAGTATACTCTAGTTCTTCAGTGGGGACAATACCCCATAGGTCTGTGGGGCCCCCAAGAGTACATAGTTAGTCAGGTTGAAAAAAGACACAAGTCCATCAAGTTCAACCAAAAAAAAAAAAAAATCCTATATACACAAACCAAGCAAAAAACCCCAGCAAAGCATGCTCCAATTTGCTCCAGCAGGGGAAAAAATTCCTTCCTGATTACCCGAGAGGCAATCGGATTTTTCCCTGGATCAACTTTACCTATAAATGTTAGTACCCAGTTATATTGTGTACATTTAAGAACGAATCCAGGCCTTTTTTAAAACAATCTACTGAGCTGGCCAGAACCACCTCTGGAGGGAGTCTATTCCAGATTTTCTCAGCTCTTACTGTGAAGAAACCTTTCCTTATTTGGAGATGAAATCTTTTTTCGTCTAGACGTAAAAAGTGCCCCCTTGTCCTCTGTGATGACCTTAAAGTTAATAACTCAACACCAAGTTTACGATATGGACCACTTATGTATTTGTAGTGTACATGTTGATCATATCCCCCTTAATCTCCTCTTCTCAAGAGGGAATAGATTCAGTTCCTCTAATCTTTCCTTCCTCATAGCTAAGCTCCTCCATGCCTCTTATCAGTTTGGTTGCCCTTCTCTGCACTTTCTCCAGTTCCCCGATATCCTTTATGAGAACTGGTGCCCAAAACTGAACTGCAAATTCCAGATGAGGTCTTACTAATGATTTGTACAGGGGCAAAATGATAACTCTCTCTCTGGAGTCCATACCCCTCTTAACCCCTTGCCGACCGCTGCACGACTATATACATTGGCAGAATGGCACGCTGGGCAGATCAACGTATGTATAAGTACTCTTTAAGGCCTGGGGTTGCGGGCGTGTGCGCGCCATTCTTCCTAGTGACAGGACACTGATCACAACTCCCTCCAAATTCTGGAGTCTAAGTCCTGGAGAGCAGCCCTCATCCTTGGAAAATTTGCTCTCTTAAAGTTAAGTGTTTTTATCTTAACCGTATGTGTTTGTTGCTTACAGCTAACATTAAATGAAATCATGTTATGGTCACTGCTACCCAGATGCTCTTTTATATGAATATTGGTAATAAGCTCTGCATGGTTTGAGATTACCAGGTCCAGCAGAGCGTCATTCCTAGTCGGGCCTCAATACAACCAAACATAATGTGGTAAGGGGAACGGCCTGTCGCTGAGTGCACCGTATGCTTATACTTTTAGACCACTTCAGCCAAGTAATGGGTCCATCTGATTCTTTTCTCACGGGCCAGTCCTCTCAACAGTGGTATCAGGGTACGATTAAATCTCTCACATGCTCCGCTACCCTGTGGGTGGTATGGGGTCGTATGTGTCTTCTTGATACCTAAGGAACGACACCACTCCTGGAAGAACTCCCTTTCAAAGCAGGGACCTTGATCCGAATGTATCTTCTGAGGGCAATTTAAAAAAGGAAAACTCCCACGCTGTCTGTGGGCCTACTTAAAAGGGACTAAACTAAGGGGCACTGCTGCAGACACCTGTGAATCTAATCCTAAAAGACAAGTGACAAATGTAAAAAGTAATGGTGACTGCGCTGTGAGAGAGGGGGAGGGGGGGACAGGGCAAGAATCTGAAGTCTTACCCCCACAAAACAAAACAGTGTATATAGTGCGAGAACAATGCTGTGAATCCTGGTAGATCCAGTGATAACATAAAACAATATAAAAACACATATAGTGCATCCCAAAAAGGGGATGAGATATTCCTGTGAATCCAGTGATAGGCAATCCCAGAATGAGTGGTATAAAGAAAATCGAAATCACAAATAAATGTCCAATTGATGTGACACAAAATAATACAGTATAGTCTGGTGTCTAATAAGTCCAGTCACCAAAATGTAACATGAAGTGCTGGGCAGAACCTGCAAAGTGGGACACCTCTGTGCTTGCAAACAGCTCACCTCACTGCTGTCGGATAGACAGCATAAGTAGCCCCAAATATGAATGGAAGAAGTAGTTGCAGCAATGTAGAGGTCTCCTTACAGTGGTTTACAATGTTCTCAATATCAGATGCATATCGTACATGGAAATAGAATATAAAAAGAATGTTCATCGAATAAATCTATGGGAATCCACAGTGGAGCAATGGCTGGTCATACAATATTGCACTCACTCTTATTAAGAGGAACGTGGGCATCAATCCACGAACGCCAAGTTTGTCAGTCCCAGCTGTGTGCCTTTGATCCACTCTGAAATCCCAGGTATGGATCCCCAGTATTACGTTGGGCAGCCGTGTTTAATGAAAAAAATATGGAATGCCACTGACCCCGCTCCACTGGATTGAGTTCCCATTGAGTGCAATGAGTGCCCATTCAAACACTACATCACGGTTTGCTTGTAAATTGGAGACATCCTGTTATGACTAGGGATGAGCTTCGAGTTCGAGTCGAACTCATGTTCGACTCGAACATTGCCTGTTCGCCCGTTCGCCGAACAGCGAATAAATTGGGGTGTTCGCGGCAAATTCGAAAAATCTATGGGAGAAATCTAAAGTGCTAATTATAAAGGCTTATATGCAAGTTATTGTCCTAAAAAGTGTTTGGGGACCTGGGTCCTGCCCCAGGGGACATGTATCAATGCAAAAAGAAGTTTTAAAAACGGCCGTTTTTTCGGGAGCAGTGATTTTAATAATGCTCTAAATGAAAAAATAAAAGTGAAATATTCCTTTAAATTTCGTACCTGGGGGGTGTGTATGATATGCATGTAAAGTGGCGCATGTTTCCCGTGCTTAGAACTGTCCCTGCAAAAAATGTAATTTTTGAAAGAAAAAAATGCATTTAAAACTGACTCGCGGCTATTAATGAATTGTCGGCTCCCGGCAATACATACAAAAGTCATTGATAAAAAAAGAAAAAAAAAGCGTGGGGGTTCCCCAGAATTCAATTACCAGGCCCTTCAGGTCTGGAATGGATATTAAGGGGAACCCCGCCGCAAATTTAAAAAAAAATTGACGTGGGGTTCCCCCAAATATCCATTCCAGGCCCTTCAGATCTGGCATGGATTTTAAGGGGAACTCTACCCCAAATTTAAAAAAAAAATGGCGTGGAGTCCCCCTAAAAATCCATACCAGACCCCTTATCCGAGCACGCAACCTGGCCGGCCGCAGGGGAAAAGGGGGGACGAGAGAGCGGCCCCCCTCCCTCCTGAACCGTACCAAGTCACATGCCCTCAACATGGGGAGGATGTCCCCATGTTGATGGGGACAAGGGCCTCATCCCCACAACCCTTGCCCGGTGGTTTTTGGGGTCTGTGGGCGGGGGGCTTATCGGAATCTGGAAGACCCCTTTAACAAAGGGGACCCCCAGATCCCAGCCCCCCCTATGTGAATTGGTAAGGGGTACATTGTACCCCTACCATTTCACGAAGAAAGCGTAAAAAAATGTTTAAAAAAACACACAAACACCTTGAAAAATTCCTTTATTTAAAAAAAAAAAAAAAACATTCCAGCGGTGAAATCCAGTGTCCCGCGGCGATCCCGATGTCCAGCGCTGTCCTTCATTGGTTGTGCCTGAGCGGACCTGATGGGGAACTCCCTCTCAGTATTTTAAATGTATAGACCCGCCCCTTCTAAAGTTCCCCATCAGGTCCGCTCAGCGGACCAGATGCGGAACATGAGAAGGGGCGGGTCTATACATGTATTACCAAAGTGAGAGCAGTTCCCCATCAGGTCCGCCCCCTCGGTATGTCGGACCCGCCTACGTCATTGGCTTGAGCGGGGAACTTCCTTCACTATGTAAATTTAAATTACACATTGAAGGAAGTTCCCCGCTCAAGCCAATGATGTAGGCGGGTCCGACATACCGAGGGTGCGGACCTGATGGGGAACTGCTCTCACTTTGGTAATACATGTATAGACCCGCCCCTTCTCATGTTCCGCATCTGGTCCGCTGAGCGGACCTGATGGGGAACTTTAGAAGGGGCGGGTCTATACATTTAAAATACTGAGAGGGAGTTCCCCATCAGGTACGCTCAGGCACAACCAATGAAGGACAGCGCTGGACATCGGGATCGCCGCGGGACACTGGATTTCACCGCTGGAATGTTTTTTTTTTTTAATAAAGGACTTTTTCAAGGTGTTTGTGTGTTTTTTTTAAACATTTTTTTACGCTTTCTTCGTGAAATGGTAGAGGTACAATGTACCCCTTACCAATTCACATGGGGGGGGCCGGGATCTGGGGGTCCCCTTTGTTAAAGGGGTCTTCCAGATTCCGATAAGCCCCCCGCCCGCAGACCCCCACAACCACCGGGCAAGGGTTGTGGGGATGAGGCCCTTGTCCCCATCAACATGGGGACATCCTCCCCATGTTGAGGGCATGTGGCTTGGTACGGTTCAGGAGGGAGGGGGGCCGCTCTCTCGTCCCCCCCTTTTCCCCTGCGGCCGGCCAGGTTGCGTGCTCGGATAAGGGGTCTGGTATGGATTTTTAGGGGGACTCCACGCCATTTTTTTTTTAAATTTGGGGTGGAGTTCCCCTTAAAATCCATGCCAGATCTGAAGGGCCTGGAATGGATATTTGGGGGAACCCCACGTCAATTTTTTTTTTAATTTGCGGCGGGGTTCCCCTTAATATCCATTCCAGACCTGAAGGGCCTGGTAATTGAATTCTGGGGAACCCCCACGCTTTTTTTTTCTTTTTTTATCAATGACTTTTGTATGTATTGCCGGGAGCCGACAATTCATTAATAGCCGCGAGTCAGTTTTAAATGCATTTTTTTCTTTCAAAAATGACATTTTTTGCAGGGACAGTTCTAAGCACGGGAAACATGCGCCACTTTACATGCATATCATACACACCCCCCAGGTACGAAATTTAAAGGAATATTTCACTTTTATTTTTTCATTTTAAGCATTATTAAAATCACTGCTCCCGAAAAAACTGCCGTTTTTAAAACTTCTTTTTGCATTGATACATGTCCCCTGGGGCAGGACCCGGGTCCCCAAACACTTTTTAGGACAATAACTTGCATATTAGCCTTTATAATTAACACTTTAGATTTCGAACGTTCGAGTCCATTGTATTTAATAGGGTTCTAAAGTTTACACGAACATTTTGTCTGTTCGCAGGTTCTGGTGCGAACCGAACAGGGGGGTGTTCGGCTCATCCCTGGTAATGACGTTATTTCATTACATAGCTTGGTGCCATCTGCAAACAGAAATGTTACTTTTAATTACAAACTATATAATTTATAATAAAGAATTTAGTAAATTGGGAAAATACCTCATAGTATTTCCTATGATTATTAGCTGGATCTAGGGGCAAATATAATGTGGTACTTTCCTGATTCAATTTAATTTTATAAATGAGCAACATTTAACCTGGAAAGAAAAATAGCCTAATCGTTTTAATTCTTGTCACCATTTGCATAAAACAAATGCACTTGAAATTTTGGGGGTCAAATAGCTCTTTTTTAAATACACCCCTAAGTCTTGCTTTGTTTAACGCTGAATATCTAGAGATCAATGATGAATTTTTTTTTTTTTTCCAGGAACTAATTAATAGTGGCTCAGAAGAACTGGCTGATAAAGGATTTTTAATATTAAAAGCTTTCTTACATGAAAATAATAGCTTCAATGCCTCAAGTTTGCTATTAAATCGACTTCTACAAACCTTACAAGAAATTGTAATTCTTCCAGAAATGGAAGGTAATATAAAAGCTTATAGCTGTTTTTAAAATGTATGCACGTGGTAAAGTTTTCTAGATTTTAGGGACTTCACAGGTAAATTTTAGTACCTCAAAAATGGTAATAAAACATAAAGATATGTTTATCTTGATAGGCATAAAGTGTATTAATATGCATCCCAAAAAAAAAAAGAAGAAGTGCTGCAGCACTTTATTATAAGTGTATCAGCACTTACAGTTTATCTTAGTTCATCTAATGCAACTTCATATGATGGTTTGACAACAATGCTGCACTGTGGCAGAGTTCAGAGCTGAGTCGCCGCTCATGTAGATTTGAGCCATCTTTCAGTGCATTGGGACTAGGGATGAGCTTTATGTTCGGGTCGAACATGAGTTTGACTCGAACATCGGGTGTTCGCCCGTTCGTCGAAAAACGAACATTATGGGGCGTTCGCGGCAAATTCGAGCGCCTTGTAATGCCCCATAATGCACTGCCAGATCGCAGTGAATTGCTGTATGATGATTGGCCAAAGCATGCACCATGACCTGCATGCTTTGGCCAATCCCAGCGCCCTCAGCAAAGAGAGCCATAATTGGCCAAAAGCAGGGTGCCTTTGACCACTCATGGCTCAGGGGGACTAAGTCCACGCCGCACACTATATAAGGCTGCCTGCATGTCAGCCCTGTGTAGTGTGTTGTTGGAATGGACGGAGAGAGAGTGTGATTTAGATTGAGCAGGCAGGCAGGTTATTCAGTTAGCTGCAGTGTATTTAATATATATATATATATATATATATATATATATATATATATTGTGAAGGGGTTAACTCGGTAGCGGGTGTGTGTGACCCCCCTGGTTGGGCTCCCCACACAAAAACAGGGCCAGCAGACGGAGGTTGTGGTTTTCAAAATCAAAAGGTGCGGTTTATTTCTCTATGTACAGTGACAAAAACACAGCAAAGCCAAAAAGAAACATAAACAAAATAAATCCTGGTCAGTTTGACCTCTGACTAAACATGCAGGTTTCCTAAACTAACAACTGGGATCAGCCTGGTGCTGTCCTAGTCCCTAAGTCCCTGGTTTAGTAAAAGTCCAAACAAATAGCCACACAGGCTTTGTCTCACCGCACAGGGGGTTCACTCTCCCTAGACAGTCCACACAGGTCTGGGTCCAGGCATGAGCAAACACCTAATGAATCTGGGAGTTTTTATAGAGGCCTTTAAATGAGCTGACAAGCTTCAGCTGGTCTCATCAACTCCCTGCCTGCACGACGCCCAGCCCTCTCCCTAGAGGTATGAGTCATCCATGAGCCCACTAGCCTCAGCTGGGCTTCATCAACTCCCTAGTTGTATAAGTCGGCATAAAGCCTGAATCTGGGAGAAATATATCTACCCCCCTGGATGCAACCAGGTGACTTTACCTTCCTGCTGTCACAATATATATATATATATATATATATATATATATATATATATATATATATATTGTGAGGGGGTTAGCTCGGCAGCGGGTGTGTGTGACCCCGGGGATGGGCTCCCCACACAAAAACAGGCCCAGCAAACGGAGGTTGTGGTTTTCAAAATCAAAAAAAAGGTGCGGTTTATTTTCTATTTACAGTGACAAAACACAGCAAAGCCAAAAGAAACATATAAACAAAATAAATCCTGGTCAACTTGACCTCTGACTAAACATACAGGTTTCCTAACTAACAACTGGGATCAGCCTAGTGCTGTCCTAGTCCCTAAGTCCCTGGTTTTAAATGTCCAAGCAAATAGCCACACAGGCTTTTTCTCACCGCACAGGGGTTCACTCTCCCTAGACAGTCCACACAGGTCTGGTTCCAGGCATGAGCTAACATCTAATGAAGCTGGGAGTTCTTATAGAGGCCTAAATGAGCTGACAAGCTTCAGCTGGCCTCATCAACTCCCTGCCTGCACGACGCCCAGCCCTCTCCCTAGAGGTATGAGTCATCCATGAGCCCACTAGCCTTAGCTGGGCTTATACAACTCTCCACCTAGTTGTATAAGTCGGCGTAAAGCCTGAATCTGGGCGAAATATATCTACCCCCCTGGATGCAACCAGGTGACTTTACCTTCCTGCTGTCACATACCCCCCCTCTTGTTTTAACCTCGGGGTTGGAACACCAGCAATCAGGCATTCATGTACTCGAGACAAAGCATCCACATTCCCCATTTGAACGCCAGGGCGATGCTTTACTGTGAAGTTGAATTCCTGGAGGGCCAGGAACCACCTATTCACTCTTCTATTTGTTTCCTTGTTTTGAGCCATCCACTTTAACGGAGCGTGATCCGTAACCATGTCAAAGTGCCTACCTAGCAGGTAGTACCGAAGGGAATCTAGAGCCCACTTCACCGCTAAACACTCCTTTTCAACGGTGGCGTAATTTACCTCATGGGACTTCAACTTCCTGCTGAGGTAAATGACTGGGTGCTCTTCCCCGTTCCAGACCTGGGACAATACTGCTCCTAACCCCACATCTGACGCATCACTTTGTACGACAAAGTCTTTAGAGAAGTCGGGTGAGTACAACACTGGCTGGCTACATAAGGCTTGTTTCAAGAATTGGAATGCTGCCTCAGCCTCGGGGGTCCATTTAATCATGACCGACCCTTTCCCCTTCGTTAGGTTGGTTAGGGGCACAGCCTTAGAAGCAAAGTGGGGAATGAATCGCCGATAATACCCAGCGATTCCCAGAAAGGCTCGTACCTGCTTCTTGCTGTTGGGACGTGGCCAACTCTGGATGGCCTCGACTTTGTTGAGTTGGGGTTTTATTACTCCCCTCCCAATGGTGTACCCAAGATATTTGGCCTCCTCCTGCCCAATGGTACACTTCTTGGGGTTAGCCGTAAACCCCGCTTCCCGAACAGAGTCCAGGACTGCTTGCACTTTTGGCAGATGTGAGGCCCAATCTGTGCTATGGACAATTACGTCATCCAGGTAAGCCGCAGCATACTTCCGATGGGGCCTCAGCATCTGGTCCATTTTCCGCTGGAATGTGGCCGGCGCATTCTGTAACCCGAACGGCATTCTTTTATATTGGAACGCCCCGTCTGGGGTTACAAATGCGGTTTTCTCTTTGGCCAATTTGGCCAGGGGGATTTGCCAATACCCTTTTGTGAGGTCAAGAGTCGTCATGTATCGGGCTGTTCCCAGCCGGTCGATCAACTCATCTATACGTGGCATGGGGTAGGTGTCAAATTTTGTAACTTTGTTCAACTGACGAAAATCGTTACAAAATCGCCAGCTCCCATCCGGTTTAGGCACCAACACAATGGGACTAGACCAATCACTTTGGGACTCCTCTATCACCCCTAAGTTCAGCATTTTCTGTACTTCCTCCCGTATTGCCTCCCGTCGGGCCTCTGGGATCCGATAGGGTTTTAACTTCACCCTTTCACCGGGCGGGGTAATGATGTCATGCTCTACCCCAAATGTTTGTCCCGGCAGCTCAGAGAATACCTCCTTGTTGCGAAGCACAAACTCCTTAACCTCCTGTTGTTGGGGTTGTGACAAGGTGGCTGCTATTCCAACCTCAGGAATCACGCAACCAGTTTGAGCTGGTGACCAAGTGTCTGCGACTAGGGACTCTCTATCCCTCCAGGCTTTCAACAGATTAACGTGATAGATCTGTTCGGGCTTTCGCCTTCCTGGTTGTCTGACCTTGTAATTCACTTCACTCACTTTTTCCATTATCTCGTAGGGGCCTTGCCATTTGGCAAGGAATTTACTTTCAACCGTAGGGACAAGTACCAGTATCCTATCCCCCGGGGAAAAGGTACGGGTCTTGGCTCCACGGTTGTACACTCTCTGCTGTGCTAACTGCGCTTGGGCCAAATGTTCCTTCACGATGGGCATTACCTGTGCAATTCGGTCTTGCATCAGGGCGACATGCTCAATCACACTCCTGTGGGGAGAACTCTCACTTTCCCAAGTTTCCTTGGCAATATCCAACAGCCCTCTTGGGTGTCTCCCATACAGTAACTCAAAGGGGGAGAATCCCGTAGAGGATTGGGGCACCTCCCTAATAGCAAACATCAGATAAGGAAGTAGACAGTCCCAATCCTTTCCATCTCTATCCACCACTTTCTTCAACATTTGTTTTAGGGTTTTGTTGAATCTTTCAACCAGCCCATCGGTTTGGGGGTGATACACAAATGTACGTAATTGCGTCACTTTGAACAATTTACACAGCTCCTTCATAACCCGGGACATAAAGGGTGTACCTTGGTCCGTAAGCAGTTCTTTACAAATACCCACCCGGCTAAACACAAGAGATAGCTCTTTGGCTATGGTTTTGGCCGAGGTATTTCGGAGAGGGATCGCTTCTGGATAACGGGTGGCATAGTCCATTATAACTAATATGTACTGGTGCCCCCTAGCGGACTTGATTATAGGACCTACCAAATCCATGGCGATCCTCTCAAACGGGACCTCAATGATGGGTAGAGGGACCAGCGGGCTACGGAAATGTGGCATCGGGGCCGACCTCTGACACACAGGGCAGGAGGAACAATAATTTTCTATGTCCTTCATCACCCCCGGCCAATAGAATCTCTGTAATACCCTCTCTCGGGTTTTCTCTGTCCCCAGATGACCTCCAAGAATGTGCCCATGGGCCAACTCCAACACCAACTTCCTGTAAGGTTTGGGCACCACAAGCTGCTCAACGGTTTCTTCTGCCCTTTTTGCCACCCGATACAGTAGGTCCTTCTCTACGCTGAAGTATGGGTAAGTGCAGGTATTATCTGGGTTCACTAACTCGCCATCTATTTTCACTACGTTTTCGCGTGCCTTTATTAGGGCGGGGTCTTTCAACTGTTCTGTGGCAAAGTTTTCCCTGTGAACCTCAAGATCAGAAAACTCCACAGACGGTAGGTTTTCGTCTGAGGAGGTGGGCTCCTCTCCAGTTTCTTGAGTCTCCCCTGCCAATACTGATAAGGGAAATTCCGGAGAGTCCTCACCACTCTCAGGGGAGTTCTGGCTATCACATTCCTGGTACATAGGGGCACCAGTGGGGGGCTCAGGATCATCCCACAGTTCCCAGAACTTCGGAAAATCCCTTCCCACAATGGCGTCATACGGTAACTGAGATACTAAGCCCACTGGATGAGAGAGGGTACCTTTTGGGGGTCTCGAAACACACTGTAGTCACTGGATACTCTCGGGTGTCCCCATGCACACAAATAACAGCTACCTTGCTATTCCCAGAGACCTCTGTTTTAACTAACTCAGCCTTTATCAGGGTCACAAGGCTACCTGAATCCAGCAATACCACAACATTTCTACCATTAACACACATTTTGCATAAATGTTTCTCAATTCCTCGAATGGCAGTGCATGCGACTGTCGCACACAGCGACTGACGTCTGCCCGTCAGAAAGTCACACTGCATGGGTTCCTCCACAACCGGGCAATTGGCTGCAATATGTCCCGCTTGCCGGCAGCGGTAGCAAACGATCCTTCTTGCCGCCTCTTGAGCCGCTGATTTCCCAGGCTGTTCTCGCCAAACTTGGGGTAGAGCTCCCACCCTCTCACTCTCTCCACCCTTACCCCTTGGAATCCTCTTATCCGCCCCTGGGGATGGTCTGGTCTTAGGGTGGAAAGTCCGAGTGTCTCTGGAAGAGGCCGTCAGGTTCTCTGTAGCCAAGTATTTCTCCACACGATCCACAAGACCATCGGCCGTCTCTGGGTCTCCATGGCTTACCCAGTTTTGGATGGCAGTAGGAAGAGCTCTCAAAAACCGATCCATTACAACACGTTCCACAATCTTTGGTGCGGACAAAGTCTCTGGCTGTAGCCACTTTCTGCTCAGGTGAATGAGATCATACATTTGAGACCTGGGGGGTTTCCCAAGCTGGAAAGTCCAGTTATGCACACGCTGAGCCCGGACAGCCTGGGTGACACCCAGCCTTGCCAATATCTCAGCTTTTAGCATCACATAGTCTTTTGCTTGGTCAGGCTCTAGGTCATAGTAAGCCTTCTGCGATTCACCAGTTAACAGAGGAGCCACCAGTCCAGCCCACTGCTCCTCAGGCCACTTTTCTCTTTCAGCAGTCCTTTCAAATGTGGTCAAAAATACCTCTGGATCATCCTCTCCAGTCATTTTTGTCAATAAACGACTCACCCCAAAGGACGCGGTATTAGTGGGACGGCTTTCCTCACTGGTCTGCGGACGTTGCTGCATTACTGCTTCCATTTGTTGTAGTCTCTGCTCTTGCTTCTGTAACAGGTCTATGAAGCGGGCCTCAGATTGCTGCTGGGCTTGTTGCTGAGCTTCCAGACTCTGTTGGTGAGCTTGCTGCTGGGCTGCAAGGCTCTGTTGATGAGCTTGCTGCTGGGCTGCGAAGTTCTGTTGTTGAGCTGCAAGGCTCTTTTGCAAACCTGCATTTGTCTGCTGTTGATTGGCATTTGCTAGAGCCAGCTGCTTCAGTATCTCCTCCATGCTGGCTTAAAAAAAACTGCCACTGGTTCTCCACCAACTGTGAGGGGGTTAGCTCGGCAGCGGGTGTGTGTGACCCCCGGGATGGGCTCCCCACACAAAAACAGGCCCAGCAAACGGAGGTTGTGGTTTTCAAAATCAAAAAAAAGGTGCGGTTTATTTTCTATTTACAGTGACAAAACACAGCAAAGCCAAAAGAAACATATAAACAAAATAAATCCTGGTCAACTTGACCTCTGACTAAACATACAGGTTTCCTAACTAACAACTGGGATCAGCCTAGTGCTGTCCTAGTCCCTAAGTCCCTGGTTTTAAATGTCCAAGCAAATAGCCACACAGGCTTTTTCTCACCGCACAGGGGTTCACTCTCCCTAGACAGTCCACACAGGTCTGGTTCCAGGCATGAGCTAACATCTAATGAAGCTGGGAGTTCTTATAGAGGCCTAAATGAGCTGACAAGCTTCAGCTGGCCTCATCAACTCCCTGCCTGCACGACGCCCAGCCCTCTCCCTAGAGGTATGAGTCATCCATGAGCCCACTAGCCTTAGCTGGGCTTATACAACTCTCCACCTAGTTGTATAAGTCGGCGTAAAGCCTGAATCTGGGCGAAATATATCTACCCCCCTGGATGCAACCAGGTGACTTTACCTTCCTGCTGTCACAATATATACACACACACACACACAGTCAGTCTCGTGTGTATATATATATACATATACATACATACACACACACACACACACACACACACACACACACACACACACACACTGCATCCAGTGTAGCCAAGCCTATATCTGACTGCAGGCCATTCCTGGTGTACTTTTTCTAATATACTTCAGGCAATGTACACAGTACATAGTACCGTGCACCCATAGTGCAGTTGCTACTACTTTTCTGGTGGTGTACACAGTACACAATACAGTGCACCCATAGTTGTTATTACACTTCTGTTGGTGTAGACAGTACCGTGCACCCATAGTGCAGTTGCTACTACTTTTCTGGTGGTGTACACAGTACACAATATAGTGCACCCATAGTTGTTATTACCAGGGCTTTTTTTCTCAGAGAATAGGTGCAGGAACTCCTCCCTTCCAAGTCACCCTTGACTCCACCCCCTACCCACCTCCGAGCACCGTTACTCAGTACCACCCCTTTTAAAGAATACAGAAACAAGTATCATTTTGTGGTGCTAAGTATTTTGTATGGAATTTGTTAATGATAACAAGAAAGGCAGTAAAATAGATCTAGCAACAATGGACTCCCAACAGCCAGCATCAACAGACCCTCCATCAACAATATATCCTCCACCAGCAACAATAGACCCCCATTCAAAAATAGATCCCCTGCAGCAACAATAGATTACCCAGTAGCCAGCATCAATAGACCCTCCAGCAGCCAGCAATAAAGACCCCTCCCTCAACAGGGCATCCCTCCTAGCAATGACTGACCCCAGCAACAATAGATCCCCCACGAGCAACAGAAGAACTCCCCAGCAACAATAGACTCCCTTTGCAAAATAGATCCCCTCCAGCAACAATAGATTCCCCAGCAACCAGCATCAATAAACTCTCCAGCACACCCCAGAACCTCTTTACATTACATACATTCAGTTCGGGAGGTGCCGGAACTGCGTTCCCCAGCGTTCCTGCTGAAAAAAAGCCCTAGTTATTACACTTCTGTTGGTGTACACAGTACCGTGCACCCATAGTGCAGTTGCTACTACTTTTCTGGTGGTGTACACAGTACATAATACATACAGTGCACCCATACTTGCTATTAGACTTCTGATGGTGTACGCAATACTGTGCACCCCTAGTGCAGTTGCTACTACTTTTCTGGTGGTGTATACAGTACACAATACATTGTAGTGTGGTTTTGCTAAACAAAATTTACAGCATCTCCGGAAGACCGCCAAGGAGAGGCAGACGCTCACAGGCCACTAAAAGAGGGCAAGCAGGCTCTGTGCTGGTCAACAGTGCTGGTCGTGGACACAGTGCATCCCCAGCACGTGGCCGTGGGGCACGCTTGTCCTTTTTTTCTGCAGCTGGCCATGTTATTGAGCCACAACATGCAAAAGAGTTGGTGGAATGGATAACAAAGCCCTCCTCATCCTCCTCATCCTCTGTCACCCAGGCTCAGAGTAGTTTGCCTGCCAATGCAGCTGCCAAAGTGGCCTATTCCATTGGCTCCATGTCAACAGTCACTCCTTCCCTAGCCCCACCATCATGCACGAAGGAGTCCCCCGAATTATTCGACCACAGTGTCGGGTACATGCTGCAGGAGGATGGGCAGCGATTTGAAGGCTCAGATGATGGTACCCAGGTTGAGGAAGGGAGTAACGTGAGCCTAGAGAGAGGGGGTGCCCAAGAAGGACAAGAAACTGGCAGTCATGTTCCCCCAGCTGCAGCATACTGCTAAGTTTGCTTCAGTGACGAGGATGGAGGGGATGATGAGGTCACTGACTCTACTTGGGTGCCTGATAGAAGAGAGGAGGAGGAGGAGGAGGCACATCTCCAACGAGGTAGGATGCCCTCCAGGGGGCAGCTTAAGGGCAGCCATCCTATTGCATCACACCACAGAGATAAGCAGGTGCAGGGCGCTGCTGACTCCCTGCATATTTTGAAAAGTTCTTTGGTGTGGGCCGTTTTTGACACGTGTGCAGCAGATCGCACTGTTGCTGTTTGCAACATATGTCTGAAGCGTATCAAGCGTGGTCAAAACAGCAGCCGCTTGAGCACACATGCTTGACCAGACATATGACGACCTCCCATGCAGTCCGTTGGCAACAGCACTTAAGAGACCCACATCAAAGAACAAGGTGGACCTCTCCTTGCTCCTCATCAGCTGGGATCTCCAACCCCACTATACCTCCAGCCCTCTCACAAACCTGCACTGAGAGGAATGAAGGTATAGAACTCGGTGTCCCAAGTACTTGTGACCAATCTGCTAGCGATACACCAACATCCGATTTTAGCAGGCAAATTTCCCTACACCACTTGCTAAACCGTCTAAAGAAATTCAGTCCAGCCACCCACATGCTCAGCGTCTGAATGCTAGCTTGGCCAAATTGCTAGCACTGCAACTGCTGCCTTTTCAGCTGGTAGACTCTGCCCCCTTTCGTGAATTTGTGGAATGTGCGGTACCTCAGTGGCAGGTTTCCAAACGCCATTTATTTTCACGGAAGGCCATTCCAGGTCTCTACCAGCATGTGGAAGGCAATGTCTTGGCCTTGTTGGACAGGGCGGTCAACAGTAAGGTGCATATTACCGCTGACTCATGGTCCAGCAGGCATGGACAGGGACGTTACCTTTCTTTCACGGTGCACTGGGTAACTGGTGGCAGTTGGGAAGGATGCAGGACATGGTTCAGTATTGTTGGAGCTTGTTCCGCCACCACGCAAAATGCTAGTGGTGATTCTGCCACAGCTCTCTCCTCTACCCCCTCCTCTTCTTCTTCCTCTATGGCCTCTTCCTCTGCAGATTTGTCCTCTGAACCAGCGGTGCTCTGTAGGCGTTTAAAGGGCTACGCAAGCACTCAGGCAAAAACATGCCATGCGATGCTTGAGTTGGTCTGCTTAGGGGACAGGAGCCACACTGGGGCAGAGATTCTGTCAGCTCTGCAGGGGCAGGCTCAGAGGTGGTTGACGCTACGCCAGCTTCAGCCAGGAATGGATGTATGTGACAATGGCACCAACCTCCTGGGCTTACAGGATCTCCTGAGGCAGGCCAGGAATGTCTGTGGACATTTCCGCCGGTCATATAATGTTAGTGCTTGGCTGGCTGACCTTCAAAGTGAATGCAACCTGCCCAAGAACTGCCTCATTTGTGACATGCCCATCAAGTGGAACTCAATATTGGCAATGCTGCAGTGGCTGCACATGCAGCAGAGGGCCATCAATGAGTACCTGTGTGAGTATTGCACGAGGACAGGGTCAGGGGAGCTTGGCTTTTTTTCGCCATTCCAGTGACTACTGATCAAGGATACATGCACTGTCCTGTCACCATTTGAGGAGGCCACGAGGATGGTGAGCATTGACAGTGCATGCATCAGTGATACTGTCCCTCTCGTCTTCCTGTTGGAGCACACTCTTCATAGAATAATGGACAGGGCACTTGAGGCAGAACAGCGGGAGGAAGAGGAGGACTTCTTACCTCTGAAGGCCCCCTTTATCCAGATAGTATTCCTGCGGGCCCACCAATCACACAGGAAGAAGAAGAAGAGGAGGAGGAGGATTGTGTCAGTATGGAGGTGGAGGAATACACTCAGCAGCAGTCTTCAAGGGATCGTTTTCAGTCCCCAGAAACCCATGGAGTTGTACGTGGCTGGAAGGAGGTGGTTGCGGATCATGTGATCCTTAGTGACCCAGAGGACTCATGATCGAATGCCTCTACAAACTTACGCTGCATGGCCTCCCTGATCCTGCAAAGCCTGTGAAAGGACCCTAGGATTTGTGGTATCAAGGAGAGGGATCATTACTGTCTGGCAACCCTTCTTGACCACGTTACAAGGGTAAGGTTGCAGAACTTATCCAGCCTTTGCAGAGGGAGCAGAGGATGAAACGTCTTCGGGAGGCCTTGCAGAAAAGTTTGTGCAATGCGTTTCCAGAGCCTGGGAGGTTACAATTTCCTGGTGCTGGACAGCGTGTTGCTGTGGCTTCATTCAGTCACAGAAAGAGCGGTGGAGAAGGTGGCTGGCTGACCGATGCCTTTAGACAATTCTTCAGTCCTCAGCGCCAAGGTCTGATCTGTTCCAGCAACCATCGCCAGCGTCTGAATTACATGGTGCAGGAATATCTAGGGGCAAGATCAGACTTGGAGACTTTTCCAACAGAACATCCACTGGGTTACTGGGTCTTGAGGATGGACCACTGGCCAGAGCTTGCTCAATATGCAATTGAGCTACTGGCCTGTCCTGCATCCAGCGTTCTTTCTGAACATACATTCAGTGCTGCTGGAGGCTTTGTACCCGATCACAGAGTGCGCCTGTCCACAGACTGTTGATCGACTCACATTCATAAAAATGAATCAGTCTTCGATCACCAGCTACCAAGCACCTGATGCAGATGTAACCGATTGATTTTTCTATGGATGTGGGATCCCTTGAAGACTGCCTATGCTGAGTGACTATCCTATTATGCTGAGTGACTATCCTATTCCTCCTCAATCTTCATGATGATAGCTTCTAAGAATATTTCTGGTTCAGGGCACCACCATCACTGCCCAGGGGCATGTAATTACAATTTTTGATCAAATATTTCACAGTAGGGCACGTTCCTGCGCTCAACAAGAGTATCTGTGAGGGTTTGCAGTGTTGTGGCACCAATACCACTGCCTAATGCCACGTACACACGACCGTTTTTAATGACGAGAAAAATGTCATTTTTTTAAATGGTCATTAAAAACAATCGTGTGTGGGCTTCAGAGCATTTTTCACTACGTGAAAAATGGCCCTGAAAAAATTGGAACATGCTCTAATTTTTCTCGTCGTTTTTCACGTCGTCGTTTTTCTCGTCATGAAAACCGGCCGTGTGTAGGCTTTAACGATGTGAAAAAAGCGCGCATGCTCAGAAGCAAGTGATGAGAAGGGAGCGCTCGTTCTGGTAAAACTAGCGTTCGTAATGGAGATAGCACATTCGTCATGCTGGAAATTATTGCATCGTTTGATGCAGCGCATTTTTTTCTTCGTTATAATGCTGAAATAATCCAATTCTTTTGCTGCTGATATTCTCACAGAGTTATGCAAAAGTTTTTTTCTTTATTATTTATTGTTTTCTCATGATTAATCTATATTTATTGTAAGCCAGATCTCCCTAAATACCACATTTTTTTTAGTTACCATCTTGTATTGAAGATGTTATTTTTGATTATTATTTGGATAATATTTTAGACTGCTTTGCATTATTATTTGATATTTTTGAGTGTGTCAAGTTACCACAACAACATTATTATTTATTATAATTTACCCTCAAGGAGGTTATTGTCCCTTGTTAATTTCCAAATTTTTTTTGCAATGTCCCTGCCTACTCACTAGCAAACTCTCTATTTAGAATAAAAACACATGTTTAATTTTTATCATGAAACAAAAATACCATTTATTCTGGCCTAAAAACAAATTAAAGGTTAAGGCAAAACAAAACCACAGGTAAAGGAAAACTAAAGAAGCCAGGAAGACAGCACTGGAGACCCTGCTTGAATTAGTGCAGACACAGATCACCACAGCAAACAACAAAGGATGTGAACAAGAAAATTGGGACCATCTGAAGGACATATCCTGGGCTTATTTCCTGCTCTTCTTTGTTGCCTTCACTGCAGGCTTCCCTGCAGCCTTCCTTGGAGGCTGTGTCCATGGAGGAGATCTTGTGGCTGGAGGAGGGACTGGAGCAGGAGCAGGGACTGGGGCAGGAGCAGGGACTGGGGCAGGAGCAGGGAGTGGCGCAGGAGCAGGGAGTGGCGCAGGAGCAGGGAGTGGGGCAGGAGCAGGGAGTGGGGCAGGAACTGGAGCAGGAACAGGAGCAGGGACATAACAAACAACAACATCAGTAAAGTCATTGAGCTTTCCCATCATGCCTATGTTTACGACCTTCAAGATCAGGGTCTCCCATTTTAGCCGCTGGGACATTTCCATTTCTGGCAGTTTGTGCCCAATAAGGGCAGCAAATCCCTCTGCAGCGGTGGGGGCTCTCTGAGGGCCGCAGTAGCCTCCCTAATTAGGGCCTGGGTCTCCTCCTCCATCTGCATAAGCCTCCTGGCCCTTTTTAGGGGAATACGCAGAGGAGGTATCTGGGGCCTGGTGTTCCGCTGTGTCCCACTGGGGCCTGCCTCCTTCTGGGTCCCACTGGGGCCTGCCTCCTCCTGGGTCACACTGGCGCCTGCCTCCTCCTGGGTCACACTGGCGCCTGCCTCCTCCTGGGTCACACTGGCGCCTGCCTCCTCCTGGGTCACACTGGTGCCTGCCTCCTCATCCTGTATAAAAAAGGTACATATTTTTATTTTTTGCTTCATCTATCACACACATTTGTCACCTCATGACATTTGCAAATTGAATGCTAATAAATATTAAAGACAATCATTCTGACCCCAGCATTTTTCATTCTTGTCCCCATAATTTTTGGCCACTACTGTCTATTGATATGTCAAACACTTTTTGGTAAATGGTCAAATGTTTCACACAAGATTAACATCTTTGACAATATTATACTTTTAGTACAAAAAATCTTTAGCTAAATACTATACCTGGCTCCAAATGTTCAAATCAGGCTCCTCCTGGAGTTCAGCTTGTTCCTCCAAAGAAACATCAACTTGGCTGCAGGGAAGGCTGGAGGGTTGGCTGCAGGGAAGGCTGGAGGGTTGGCTGCAGGGAAGGCTGGAGCTCCTTCTGGGGGGAAGGCTGGAAAGGGATTCCCTTGATTCCAGGTGGTCATCCAGGAAATTAAGATGATGGTAGTACCATAGA
The DNA here is from genome assembly GCA_029206835.1 of Rana muscosa. NCBI lineage: Eukaryota > Metazoa > Chordata > Amphibia > Anura > Ranidae > Rana > Rana muscosa. The sequence goes on from CM055120.1 coordinate 237,703,611, forward strand.
TTAGGCTTGTATATGTCCTCTGCAGCTGCTCCTGACCGCATTGATGTTCGGACTCTGTTCCGTTCAGTCCGATATGTGCCCCTAATGGTCCCAATTTTCTTATTCACATCCTGTATTGTTGCTGTGGGGATCTGTGTTTGCACAAATTCCAGCATGGTCTCCAGTGCTCTCTTCCTGGCGTCTTTATTTTATTTTTTTTATTCTTGGTCTCCCATAAAATCGGTAGATTTTTCCACCTTTGCAGGAATTCTGCCATGAAATCAGGGTCTTTAAATACCTGCATCTTTTCTGCAAGTCAAAAACCAGACAAAAAATCTAATGTCAGTCAAGACTACTACTAATCTTTCTCACCATATATAGGCAACAAACTCAGCAATTGATCAGTCATCATAGAGTTGAGTGGACACCTGGATGTTTGTGTTCGACGGTTTTGGCCAAACTTCGTAAAAAGCTTGAGTTCGGGACCGAACTTGACCCGAACTTGACCCTGAACCCGAACCCCATTGAAGTCAGTGGGGACCCGAACTTCTGAGGACTAAAATGTCTCAAAAAAAGTAATGGAATACCTAGAACTGTCCCTGCACAAAGTGTCATTTGTGAAGTTAAAAAATTCCTTGAAAAATCACTTGAGGCTATAATGAATTGTTGGCTCCCATCAAATGCAAGACATAGAAAAGTAATTGATTCAAAAAATAAAAAAGCGTGGGGGTTCCCCCCAAATTCAATTACCTGGCCCTTCAGGTCTGGAATGGATATTAAGGGCAACCCTGCCGCAAATTTAAAAAAAAATGCGTGCGGTTCCCCCAAATATCCATACCAGGCCCTTCAGGTCTGGAAAGGATTTTAAGGGGAACTCCACCCCAAATTTAGATAAAAAAATGGCGTGGAGTACCCCCAAAAATCCTGACCAGAACCTTTATCTGAGCACGCAAACTGGCAGGCCGCAGAAAAAGAAGGGGGGACGAGAGAGCGCCCCCCCCCTCCTGAACTGTACCAGGCCACATGCCCTCAACATGGGGAGGATGTCCCCATGTTGATGTGGAAAAGGGCCTCATCCCCACAACCCTTGCCCGGTGATTGTGGGGGTCTGCGGGCGGTGGGCTTATCGGAATCTGGAAGACCCCTTTAACAAAGGGGACCCCCAGATCCCGCCCGGACCCCCCTATGTGAATTGGTAAGGGGTACATTGTACCCCTACCATTTCACAAAGAAAGTGTCAAACATGTAAAAAATGACAATAGCCATTTTTTTTAAATTCCTTTATTAATGTCTTCTCCTTTCTTCCATCTTCTTCTTTTCTCCATTCGGGTTTCTTCCTCCCTCTCCCTCTCCCTCTCCCTCTCCATCTTCCTTCGGTGTTCTCGTCCGCATCTTGCTCCGGCATCTTGCTCCGGCTTGTTCTTTCTCCGGCCGCTCCGTTTGAATTGGAGGTTCCCGCTGTGTGACGCTTCAGTTCTTCAGTTCTCCTCTTGGTCCGCTGCCACCCAGTGACCCCGCCCCCCTCTGACGCACATGGATTTTACTGGGACTTTCCCCGTGGTGTCAGAGGGGGGCGGGGCCACCGGGTGCCAGCGGACCCAGAGGAGAACTGAAGAACTGAAGCGTCACACATCGGGAACCTCCAATTCAAACGGAGCGGCAGAAGAAAGAAGAAGCCGGAGCAAGATGCGGACGAGAACACCGAAGGAAGAAGAAAGATAAAGATGGAGATGAAGATGAAGAGGAAGAGGAAGATGGAGGAAGAAACCCGAATGGAGAAAAGAAGAAGATGGAAGAAAGGAGAAGACATTTGGACACTTTCTTTGTGAAATGGTAGGGGTACAATGTACCCCGTTACCAATTCACATAGGGGGGGCCGGGATCTGGGGGTCCCCTTTGTTAAAGGGGTCTTCAAGATTCCGATAAGCCCCCTGCCCGCAGACCCCCACAACCACCGGGCAAGGGTTGTGGGGATGAGGCCCTTGTCCCCATCAACATGGGGACATCCTCCCCATGTTGAGGGCATGTGGCCTGGTACGGTTCAGGAGGGGGGGCGCTCTCTCCCCCCTCTTTTTCTGCGGCTTGCCAGGTTGCGTGCTCGGATAAGGGTCTGGTCTGGATTTTTGGGGGTACTCCACGCCATTTTTTGTCAAAATTTGGGGTGGAGTTCCCCTTAAAATCCTTTCCAGACCTGAAGGGCCTGGTATGGATATTTGGGGGAACCGCACACATTTTTTTTTTTACATTTGCGTCAGGGTTCCCCTTAATATCCATTCCAGACCTGAAGGGCCTGGTAATTGAATTTGGGGGGACCCCCACGTTTTTTTTTTTTGAATCAATGACTTTTCTATGTATTGCCGGGAGCCGAGAATTCATTATAGCCGCGAGAGAATTTTAAATGACTTTTTTTCCTTCAAAAATGACACTTTGTGCAGGGACAGTTCTAAGCACGGGAAACAAGCGCGACTTTACATGCATATTGCCCAACACCAGACCCGAACATACAGTGAATTGTTAGGGTTCGGGGCCGGGACCCAAAAACACAATAGTTCTGTACGGTACTGAACTTTACAGTTCGGGTCCGCTCAACCCTAGACTTATCAAGTATGAAAAATGTTACGTACCCGCGATCTACGCGTTCGTTGCTTCCGACCTTCTTCCACTCACTGAACGTCGTTTTCAACGATGCCTATTTCCGTTATATACAGTGCGCATGCGTGACGCTCCGCACGCTTTTCCCGCCCCTGTCGTTCGTTATACTATTTTCCCCGCCCCTTCTCGCTCGTCCTTATGATACACAACATGGCGGAGACTCTGCGATATGAGGAGGAAAGTGTGGAAGAAGCCCAGACCAGATCGAGGAGATATAAGCCCACAAACATGGCGTTTGAGGAGATGGTGGAAATGGTGACAATATTGCGGAGGGAGGATTACGATGCTAAACATGGCCCATACAAAAAGCCTAATCATGTGAAGGCTAAAATCATGGACAAAGTGGTGAAAAGTCTTCACAGGAAATTTGGGGTTCGCAGATCCAAAGAACAGCTCCGCAAAAGATGGTCTGACATAAAGTTGAGGGAGCCGGAGCAATACAAGAAAATAAAAAAAGTGATCAGAAAAAGTAAGTAGATTTACATTTACTCTGATTTTTATTAATAGCGTGGTGCTGCATGTGCTTTTTATTTAATGTAGTACATACAGTTCAAGATGTCAAGATTCATGTTCTTGGGCACAAGAATCGATCGTAGAAATCATCGTTCATTATCAATAATACGATGTTTTTTGGAGAATACAGTGAATGATCAAATGTAGTTAACACTGTATCAGACCAAAACATTGTCATTTAGTGAACGATTGAACAATGATTCCTACGACTGATTCTTGTGCCCAAGAACATAAAACGACATCTTGAACTGTTTGTGAGAATTTTTTTGAAACATGGTTGTGTATATGTGTTGGTAACTATATTTAACTAATGTAACTGGATTCAGTGTACGGTTAGGAGAGTATGCTCAGCAGCTGCTTACACATCTGGACTCATTAGCACAAGTGTGGGCCACAAGAACAACCTTTTTATGGTGTCACACACAGGTGATCCAGTGGATACTTGGTGTGTTTCCATGTGTGAAACCTGACCAAAATAGATCAATCTACCAGCTTTGGTAATGGATACAATCATATGTTCAGCTTAGAAATATTGACAAAAAAGACAATTGTACCACACTTCCAAAGAATGATTAATATTCCTCTTTCAGGCCTAAATATATTTATTTACTCAAGTCTACCTTTGGGTTCAATCTCATAGAGCTTCAAAGAGCTTCGAGACAGGAGGCTGGGAACCCCGCACCACCAACCCAAGACCCACAACCGCAGGATGGGGCTGAAGAAGTGGAAAATGGCAACACAACAGGTCAGTGTCATACACCATAGCCTCAGGTAATAGATGTAGGCCTGTATATTTATTAAGACATGTTTTTTTTTCTAAATTTAAGGTTCTTTTATGCCTGTGGCCCAAGCAACATTCAACAGTCACAGTGCCCAGATGTTGATCAAAGAACTTATGGTCTGCTCTCGTGACCTGGAACAAATGAACGAAAACTTGCTCCAGATGAGGCAAAAGAGCAAGCAGCTGGAGCAAAGAATCCAAAAAACAAGAGATGTTCTTGGGAGGGTTTAAATCTTTTATATGGGCTAAAATGTTATTTTGTTTTTTGTTTGTTGATTTGAGATTTGGTTTTGTAAGGTTTTAATTGTTTTAAGTACTATTGTACATGTTGACATTTACTAGTTGCATATGGTTCATGCGTTTTAGCAAGAAAAATATCCCAAAAAACTAAAATTATACAATTTTCTATTTTTATAAAAATAACCCAAAAATTTTGCTCCAATAAAAAATATTTTGGAATCAACAATGTGTGGCTTCTTATATCAATGTTGCCCCCCCCCCCAAAAAAAAAAAATGGGTGTGTTTACACTGAAAATGATGGTAATTTACTTCATAAAAATAAACATGGCACTACAACTGCACTAGTATAACCTAGGACAGTGATGGTGAACCTTGGCACCCCAGATGGTTTTGAACTACATTTCCCATGTTGCTCAGGCACTCTGCAGTGGAGTTGAGCATCATGGGAAATGTAGTTGCAAAACATCTGGAGTGCCAAGGTTCACCATCACTGACCTAGGAGAAAGATCAAATCAACCAAAATAAAACCAAACAAGATGTTTTCATTATAAAGTATATTTTTATTCCAAAGAAATTTTCAAATGTTATCAGGCATTGCAATGGCCCCCCTACCCATAAAATAGTCTACATAGCGTTGGCTCACATCACGCCCGCTTTGGGGGGCCAAGCCTGTAGGGCCAGCTACCTGGGCTGACAATGGTCCATCACAGAACTGTGTGGCCTGAAGGGCAACTGAAGATAGATAATTATTGGAATGTCTTTTTAAAAAATTGTGTAGCATGCAACAGCACATTATTATATGATTCCATTTGTACTCCGCCATGTTGAGAGAGGTCAGAAAAAGGCGGAAACGACTGGCCATGATTCCAAAGGCATTTTCTACCACCCTTCTCGCTCTGGCCAGCCTATAATTAAAGACCCTCCTCTCAGGGGTGAGGGTCCTTTGTGGAAAAGGCCTCATCAAATGGGGACCTAGCGCAAACGCCTCGTCTGCCAGGAAAACGAAGGGTAGTCCATCTTCATTCTCTGCCGCAGGTGGCAATGCAAGGTCCTTTGATTGAAGCCGGTCGGCGAAATCTGTCTGGGCAAAAACTCAATCAGACATCCGCCCATTTTTCCCAACATCAACATAAAGGAACTCATAGTTGGCAGACACCACCGCCATCAGCACAATACTGTGGAACCCTTTATAATTAAAATAAAAAGGATCCCGAATGGGGTGGTGGCACGATGCGGACGTGCTTGCCATCAATGGCTCCTCCACAGTTGGGAAAGTTCCACCGCTGAGAAAACTCAGATGCCACATTCTGCCATTCCTGTGGCGTCGAAGGTAACTGTGGAGTCAAACAAAAAAAAAATAAGACTTTGATACCTAAACATTGCAAGCAGATTATCGCAAAACATCAGTATAACATTAATTTGGAAGGAGAATTTTAAAACAGAGCTCCGCAGAAAAAAAATAAATATTAAAAGCCAGCAGCTACAGCTACAGCAGCTGCTGACTTTTAATATTTGGACACTTACCTGTCCTGGAGTCCAGCGACGTCCGCAGCAGAGGATGAGCGATCGCTCGTCACTCTGCTGCCCCCTCCGCCATCCTCGGTGAGGGAACCAGGAAGTGAAGCCTTGCGGCTTCACTGCCCAGTTCCCTACCGCGCATGCGCGAGTCGCGCTGCGCAGTTCTGACTGGTCCTCCTGTGTTCTGGGAGCCGAGTGTCTCCCAGAACACTACGGGTATTCTGCGGGAAGTGACGTGTCTCCCGCAGATTTGCCACAGAGAGGACTCCCGGATGTGGGTGAAAATACCTGTCTTAAACAGGTATCTTCACCCCCCTCCCCCCTGAAAGGTGTCAATTGTGACACCGGAGGGGGGGAGGGTTCCGATGAGCGGAAAATCCACTTTAGGGTGGAGCTCCGCTTTAATAAGAGCTAAAAATTACCAAAGAAAACATTCATCACCCCCTCTGATGGACCAGTGAAATTCTTTTGGGGGGGGGGGTTGAGATGAGTTGGGGACATCATAAATAAATGCTTTAGTACTATGTAAGAATTTTTTACAATTATACAAAATAAAAACATTGGGGGGGGGGGGTCAAGCTAAGCACTACAATGGAGCTGACAAAAAACATTGGGAAGTGACTAGGCTAGGTGTGTTTGGGCCCAGGATAGAATGCTGGAGAGGTTGGTTTTTGGACATATGCATGTAGGTCCAAAAAATGGAGCATTAAAAGCTTACAACATGCATGGGGACAAAGGGGACATTCACAGCATATTAGAATCATGATAATTAGAGACAGTTAAAAAAATACTATACATTAGCAAGCATAAAATACATAGAATGTGATGTTAAAGGAGAAAACTTACCTTAATATAGTCCTCCTGCAGGACTTGGATTATGGCAGAACAGGTTTCTGGGATAATGACGCCCAGAGCCTGGGGGGAGATGCCTGTCGAGAACTTGAGGTCCTGCCAGCTTCTCCCTGTTGCCAGGTAGCGCAACGTAGCAACTAGCCTCTGCTCAGCAGTAATGGCTTCCCGCATAACGGTGTCCTGCCTGGTGATATAGGGGGACACCAAAGCCAAGAGCTGCTGAAAAACGGGGTCAGACATCCTAAGAAAATTCCTGTAGTCATCAGGGTTATTCTCCTGGATCTCCCGCAGCAGAGGCATGTGACAGAATTGGTCCCGCTGGAGCAATCAATTCTTGGTCCAAGAACTCCTCCTCACCCTGAACGCACTGAAGAACAGCAAGGCCTCTGAAGAACGACCTGAAAAACAGTAACGAGCGGACAAGAACGCACTGCAAAAGCAGATACGAACTGACTACAAGCACTGAAAGACAAATACGAACCCACAAGCACAAACTGTACTCCAGAAAATGATCTTTAAAGCACAAAGACTGAAAAGCGTGAATCGTCTCTTCCCAAACTTTTACTAACATGCGGTAACACGAAATCAGCAAAAGCAGCCAAAAGGGTGGCGCCAACAGAATGAAACTTCCCCTTTATAGTGCTGTCGTACGTGTTGTACGTCACCGTGCTTTGCTCAAGCATTTTTTTCAACGATAGTGTGTAGGCAAGGCAGGCTTGAGAGGAAACACGAAAAATCAGGTCGAGAAAAACGTGTTTTTTTCAATGACATTAAAAACGGTCGTGTGTACGCGGCATCGGGCCCAATTTTTCTGCCCCTGTTTAACAGGGGCACGTAATTACAATTTTCGATCTAATATTTCACAGCAGGGCCCATTCCTGCATTTAACAAGAGTATCTGTGAGGGGTTGCAGTGTCGTGGCACCACCACCACTGCCTAAGGCCCAATTTTTCTGCCCCTGTTTAACAGGGGAGCGTAATTACAATTTTTTATCCAATATTTCACAGCAGGGCCCGTTCCTGCGCTCAACAAGAGTATCTGTGAGGCTTTACAGTGTTGTGCCACTACTAGGGATGAGCCGAACACCCCCCCGGTTCGGTTCGCAGCAGAACATGCGAACAGGCAAAAAATTTGTTCGAACACACGAACACCGTTAAAATCTATGGGACACGAACATGAAAAATCAAAAGTGCTAATTTTAAAGGTAAATATGCAAGTTATTGTCATAAAAAGTGTTTGGGGACCCGGGTCCTGCCCCAGGGGACATGTATCAATGCAAAAAAAGTTTTAAAAACTAATGTTTTTTGGGGGAGCAGTGATTTTAATAATGCTTTAAGTGAAACAATAAAAGTGAAATATTCCTTTAAATTTCGTACCTGGGGGTGTCTATAGTATGCCTGTAAAGTAGCGCATGTTTCCCGTGCTTATAACAGTCTTTGCACAAAATCACATTTCTAAAAGAAGAAAAGTTATTTAACCACTTGACCACTGGGCACTTAAACCCCCTTAACAGACCAATTTTCAGCTTTCGGTGCTCTCACATTTTGAATGACAATTACTCAGTCATACAACACTGTACCCATATGAATTTTTTGTCCTTTTTTTCCACACAAATAGAGCTTTCTTTTGGTGGTATTTAATCACTGTTGGGTTTTTTATGTTTTGCGCTATAAGAGAAAAAAGACTGAAAATTCTGTATAAAAATGTTTTTTTTTTCGTTTCCGTTATAAAATTTTGCAAATTACAATTTTTTCTTCATAAATTTTGGCCAAAATTTATACTGCTACATATCTTTGGTAAAAATAAGTACAAATTGGTGCATATTATTTGGTCTTTGTGAAAGTTATAGAGTCCACAAGCTATGGTGCCAATATCTGAAAATTGATCACACCTGAAGTACTGACGGCCTATCTCATTTCTTGAGACCCCAACATGCCAGAAAAGTACAAATACTCCCCAAATGACCCCTTTTTGGAAAGAAGACATTCCAAGGTATTCAGAAAGAGGCATTGTGAGTTTTTTGAAGTTGTAATTTTTTCCCACAATTCTTTGCAAAATCAAGATTTTTTTTTTCTCTTTTTTTTTTCACAAAATTGTCATATTAGCAGGTTATTTCTCACACACAGCATATGCATACCACAAATTACACCCCAAAACACATTCTGCTATTCCTCCCGAGTATGGCGATACCACATGTGTGAGACTTTTACACAGCGTGGCCACATACAGAGGTCCAACATGCAGGGAGCACCATCAGGCGTTCTGGAGCATCCAGGCCAATTCTGACATTTCTCTCCTACATGTAAATACCATCATTTGTTTGCTAGAAAATTACATAGAACCCCAAAACATTATATATGTTTTTTTAGCAAAGACCTTAGAGAATATAATGGTGGTTGTTGCAACTTTTTATCTCGCACGATATTTGCGCAGCAATTTTTTTAACGCGTTTTTTACGGAAAAAAAATGTTTTGTGCTTAAAAAAAAAAAAAACAGTAAAGTTAGCCCAATGTTTTTGCATAATGTGAAAGATGAAGTTACGCCGAGTAAATAGAAACCTAACATGTCACCCTTAAAAATTGCACACGCTTGTGGAATGGCGCCAAACTTCGCTACTTAAAAATCCCCATAGGCGACGCTTTAAATATTTTTACTGGTTACATGTTTTGAGTTACAGAGGAGGTCTAGGGCCAAAATGATTGCTCTCGCTCTAACGTTCGCAGAGATACCTCACATGTGTGGTTTGAAAACCGTTTTCATATGTGGGCGGGACTTACGTATGCGTTCGCTTCTGTATGCGAGCTCACGGGGACAGGGGCGCTTTAAAAAAATATATATTTTTTTTATTGTTCATTTTACTTTATTTATTTTAGTTTGACATGTTTTTCCGCCCCCAATTTTTTTTGATCACTTTTATACCTATTACAAGGAACGTAAACATCCCTTGTAATAGGAATATGGCATGACAGGTCCTCTTTACAGTGAGATATGGGGTCAATAAGACCCCACATCTCACCTCTAGGCTGGGAAGCCTGAAAAAAAACAAAAAAAAACAAACAATCCTGGCTTTGATCGTAGCGGTGAGTCGGTAGAAGCACCGGAGGGCGGCGGGGGGGGACATCCCCTCTCGCCTCCCGTAAGAATGATCAAGCAGTGGAACAGCCACTATGATTGTTGTTATGGTGTAGGGAATCGCCGGCTGAAAAAGCTAATATCTGAATGATGCCTGTAGCTGCAAGCATCATTCAGATATCCCCGCACAAAGTCAAGGACGTCATATGACGGCCGGCGGGCGGGAAGTGGTTATTGCAGAGTATTGCCGGGCATTGCGGAGTATTGCCGGGCATTGCGGAGTATGGCAGGGCATTGCGGAGTATGACAGGGCATTGCGGAGTATGGCAGAGTATTGCGGAGTATGGCAGAGTATTGCATGGGGTATTGCACAGGGGGTATTGCACAGGGGGTATTGCGCAGGGTATTGCAGAGTATTGCACAGGGTGTATTGCGCAGGGTATTGCAGAGTATTGCAGAGTATTGCAGAGTATTTTGCAGAGTATTTTGCAGAGTATTGCGCAGGGTGATGCAGAGTATTGTGCAGGGTATTGCAGAGTATTGCGCAGGGTATTGCGCAGGGTATTGCAGGGTATTGCAGAGTATTGCGCAGGGTATTGCAGAGTATTTTGCAGGGTATTGCGCAGGGTATTGCAGAGTATTTTGCAGGGTATTGCGCAGGGTATTGCAGAGTATTGCGCAGGGTATTGCAGAGTATAGCGCAGGGTATTGCAGAGTATTGCACCAGGGTATTGCAGAGTATTGCACAGGGTATTGCAGAGTATTGCAGAGTATTGCACCAGGGTATTGCAGAGTATTGCACCAGGGTATTGCAGGGTATTTTGCAGAGTATTGGCAGGGTATTGCACAGGGATGGCTGAGCAGGGATGGATGGATGGCTGGATCTGTGACTGCAATTGTCACAGATCCAGCCCACAGTGCTGCTGCTGCCATCCGCTCTCTCCCCCTCCCCTCTCACACTGTACCGATCGGTACAGAGAGGGGAGAGAGGAACCGGCGTCATCACATGACGGCGGTCTGTTTACAAGTGATTGCTCCGTCATTTGACGCAGCGATCACGTGGTAAACGGCCGCTATCAGCGGCGATTTACCGCGATTTGTGATCCGCCGGGTCCTCTGGACCCGGCGGTCACGGAGTTTCCCATGTGCGCGCCCCAGGGGGCGCACGGGAGTGCGATTCTGGGAGGACGTTATATAACGTCCTCCCAGAGTTAAGCAACCACCTTGTCGACGTTATTTGTCGGCAGGTGGTTGTTAACTGGTTAAAACTACTCGCGGCTATAATGAATTGTCGGGTCCCGGCAATACAGATAAAAGTCATTGAAAGTCATTGAAAAATAAAAATGCATGGGGGTCCCCCAAAATTCCAATACCAGGCCCTTCAGGTCTGGTATGGATATTAAGGGGAACCCTGCGCCAAAAATCAATACCAGACCCTTATCTGAGCACGCAACCTGGCAGGCCGCAGGAAAAGAGGGGGGGACGAGAAAGCGGCCGAATGATGCGCCGCCAGCCTGACAGCTCTTATATAGCTGAGGGTGGGGCCAGAGACGCAAGGGGAATTGCCAGGGTTACCCAGTGACGTTGTAAGGTACCTGTGATTGGTAGTGTCCGAAGTGGAACTTGTGTGCTGAGGATTCAGGCGAAAACGTAGTCAGGCAGATTAGGTTGGCAACAGTTTAGGCAAAACGGTACACAATCGAAATCCAGAGGGTGGTCAGGTAGACAAAGGTCATCCACGAGCTGGCGGTGAAGTGCAAAATCAGCAGGCTAGAGAATAGTCAGGAATTCAGGCAGAAGTTCAACACGATAATCAAGATCAAAAAGCAGTCACAACACCCAGGGAGCTATTCCACACAAACGGGCGCTGAGAGATAGCATCACTTACTATTTATGGGCTGCTTTGATTGAAAATTGTCCACAGATGGCAGCAGGTGGGGCTGGTGAGTCCAAGGTAATGCTTAATACTGAGAGGACATTTCCATAAGTCCAGATCTCCTCTGTAGCACAACAGGTAAGGCTGCAGCTGTGGGACCAGGAAGATCCTGGTTCAAATACACCCAGGTACATGACAGGGCCCCCTCGCCAGTGGACCCCTCCGGGGGGCCTAGCGGGGCTTAGTGGGAAAGGAGGCATGGAAGTCTCAAATAAGAGAAGGGGCATGCAGATCTTTGGCTGGAACCCAGGAACGGTCTGTGACGGGATATCCCTTCCAATGAACTAGATACCGAAGGCCACGACCCTGTCTTCTAGAATCAAGAATCTTGGAGACTTCAAACTCATTTTGTCCATCAACAAGAACAGGAGGAGGCAGCTGTTGTCTTCTGGAGTAGCGATTGAAAATTGCTTTTTTGAGGAGGGAAACGTGGAACATGGGGATGTATCCGGAGAGAGGAGGGTAATTTCAACTGATAGGAGACTGGCCCGACTCGAAAAAATTATTCTGTAAGGACCAATGAATCGAGGGCCCAATTTGGTAGAAGGTTGTTTCAGTCTCACATATTTGGTTGATAGCCAAACTCTGTCCCCCACCACATATGGAGGTATATGGCGTCTTTGTTTGTTGGAAAAAAGCGCATACTTGCCTGCTGACTTCCGTAGTAATAAGCTAATCTTTTTCCAATGTAGCAGAATATGTTTCACCCGCTGATCTGCTGCTGGTACACCAGAAGAAGGCTGAAGTAGGGGAAAAGTCTGAGGGTGATAGCCTAGGGCTGCGTAGAATGGTGTGATATGAAGAGCACTGTGCCAACAGGAATTAAGGGCGAACTCAGCTAAAGGCAAATACTCAGACCAGTTGGAGTGTAAGGCATTGACATAACGTTGAAGATAGGTTTCTAGGGTCTGGTTCATGGGTTCGGTTTGACCATCTGTTTGAGGGTGATGGGAGGTAGAGAGTGAGAGCGTTACTCCCAGTTTCTTGCAGAACGCTCTCCAGAATCGGGAAACAAACTGGGATCCGTGGTCTGAGACGACATTGGTATGTATGCCATGATATCTCACAATATGGGAAAGGAAGAGAGTAGATAGTGCTTCCGCTGTAGGTAATCCCGGGAGGGGCACAAAATGAGACATTTTGGAAAAGCGATCCACTATGACCCATATAGCAGTCATGCCCTCAGGCTTGGGTAAGTCTGTAATGAAGTCCATAGTCAAATGGGTCCAAGGCTGGCGAGGTGCCGGAAGTGGTTGTAACAGTTCAGTAGGCAATGTGCGGGGTACTTTATTAGCAGCACAAGTTGGACAGGCAGCCACATAATCAGTAACATCCCTTTTCATATGAGACCACCAGACATGATGCTGCAAGGCCTTAAGAGTGATGGTGACACCAGGATGACCGGATAACACACCATCATGTGCCCAGAGGAGTACAGGTTTTCTGAGGCTAGGGGCTACGAACAGGCGACCTGGTGTTATCTTCAAGCCTTGGGGAACACGATTCTGGGTTTCTTGTAACTGTTGGGAAAGAGCCGTAGAGATCTGTGCGACAATTTTGTGAGGTGGGATTATATACTGCTCGGTAGGTTGGTCTTCTTCAGAGGTAGCAAACTGTCTGGAAAGAGCATCGGCTTTCTTGTTTTTATGCCCAGGAACATAAGAAAGAACAAAATTAAAATGGGAGAAAAACAGAGCCCATCGAGCCTGATGTGAGTTCAAACGTCTTGCAGTCTAAAGATACAGTAGGTTTTTATGGTCAGTGAGGATAGAAAAAGGCTTCCAGAAGATGTCGCCATTCAGACAATGCCAATTTCATGGCCAGTAGTTCTCGATTCCCAACATCGTAATTCATCTCCGCTGGAGAAAACTTTCTAGAAAAAAATGCTACTGGATGGATTCTACCGGACTTAGGCTGTCTCTGGGAGAGCACGGCACCTGCTCCTACCTCAGAGGCATCAACCTCAACTATGTACTGGAGATCGGGATTTGAATGCTGAAGAATTGGAGCTTTGCTGAACATGTCTTTTAATTGCTGGAAAGCCGATTCTGCTTCTGAGGACCACACCTTCAATTTGTACCTTTCTTAGTCATAGCAGTAAGAGGGGCCGCAATGGAGGCAAAACCTTTGATGAAGCGTCTGTAGTAATTTGCAAACTCTAGAAAGCTTTGGAGTCCTCTTAAAGTGGTCGGTTGGGGCCATTGCAAGACAGCGGAAAGTTTTTGAGGGTCCATTTGGAAACCGACAGCACTTATAATGTATCCAAGGAAAGGAATACGGCTTTGATGGAAACTGCATTTCTCAATCTTCGCGTAAAGATGGTTTTCTCTCAGTCGTTGTAATACCTGCTTTACATGCGGGATGTGCTCTAGATGAGTCTTCGAAAAGATTAAAATGTCGTCCAAGTAGATTATCACAAAACTGTTGCTGAAATCATGAAAAATGTCATTCATGAAACGTTTGAAGACAGCAGGGGCATTACACAACCCAAATGGCATAACCAGATATTCAAAATGTCCATTACGAGTGTTGAATGCTGTCTTCCACTTGTCTCCGTCTTTAATTCGAATCAGATTATAAGCCCCTCGTAGGTCTAGCTTGGAGAAGATAACAGCCCCCTTAAGTACATCAAACAGTTCAAGAATGAGAGGCAAAGGGTAGGAGTCTTTTACGGTGATTTGATTTAACCCTCGATAGTCTATGCATGGTCGAAGACCCCCATCTTTTTTTTCAACAAAGAAAAAACCTGTCACTACTGGAGAAGAAGAGGGTCGGATAAACCTCTTTCCAAGTGGTGAAAAAAACCTTTGTTGTTTGGGGATTTTTAAGGCAAAAAAAAAAAAAAAGGAAAATTATATACGTAAAAAAATATATTTATTCACAAATATTACAAAATCGTTTTTATATAGATACAAAAATATGTTTATGACTATATCCATCTCCATAAAAATCTGCATTTGTGAACAATTATGAATACAATGCCTAGATCGGTGACTCAAGATTTTTGCAGAAATCACTCAGAAACAGGCTTCATCCGACGCGTTTCAAATCATAGTAAAAGACGTTCTTCCTCAGGGATGTTGCATTCATTTATCTAAAGACAGATTTATAGAGTTCTATTAATCACAATATTCTCAATCCCACCTTCAAGAGGTATCAAGAAAAAAGGGAAGAAAAAAAGAACTTACTGAATCATATTCATTTAAAATACATATGTTCCATGTTCCAATTTATGTACCAGGGGTACATCTTCCTCCATCTACCCCTCCCAATGCTGCACCCACCATTGCATGTTCACAAAAGGAGTCAGGATTTAGCAACAAGGTGCAATCCAAATGGATGGCGTATTGTGGGAAAGTAGGGAGAAACCAGAATTGTCTATAATGACGTCATTCCATTTCCCCTGCCACAGGCGGAGAATCTAACATACCAAGCTCCCATACAAAGGAACCTTGCAAGAACTTATGGATCCCGATTTGTCTTTGGGTTGTTAGTGATTACTGGTAAGCATATAGGACTTTCCGTTTATTCTGAATGGATTTGTTTTCCTTTTTTAATGGGAATATACAATTTTTCCCATTTATACTTACCTGATCTCTATTTTATTCTTTATAGACAATTTTGGTTTCTCCCTTCTTTCCTACAATACGCCATCCATTTGGATTTCACCTTGTTGCTAAATCCTGACTCCTTTTGTGAACATGCAATGGTGAGTGCAGCATTGGGAGGGGTAGATGGAGGAAGATGCACCCCTGGTACATAAATTGGAACATGGAACATATGTATTTTAAATTAATATGATTCAGTAAGTTCTTTTTTTTTTTCTCTTTTTTCTTGATACCTCTTGGAGGTGGGATTGAGAATATTGTGATTAATATAACTCTATAAATCTGTCTTTAGATAAATGAATGCAACATCCCTGAGGAAGAACGTCTTTTACTATGATTTGAAACGCGTCGGATGAAGCCTGTTTCTGAGTGATTTCTGCAAAAATCTTGAGTCACCGATCTAGGCATTGTATTCATAATTGTTCACAAATGCAGATTTTTATGGAGATGGATATAGTCATAAACATATTTTTGTATCTATATAAAAACGATTTTGTAATGTTTGTGAATAAATATATTTTTTTACATATATAATTTTACTTTTTTTTTTTTGCCTTAAAAATCCCCAAACAACAGAGTTTTTTTTCACCATATTTACCCGGGATGATGGCAACCATATGTGGGAATGCATGAGTTAACCTAATTTCAAACCTCTTTCCAAGTTGTCATTTACGTATTCCTCCATGGATTTTTGTTCAGGCAAAGGTCCTTCCTTTGGGAAGAGGTGCTCCAGGAATCAATTTAATTGCACAGTCAAAAGAACGATGTGAAGGTAAAACCTCTGCCTTTTGCTTGCAAAATACGTCAGAAAACTGATGGTATTTATTAGGCAAGGTAGGTGGGATAGCCACGGAAGCCAACATACAACCAGAAAGTGTTTTGGGTTGAGACAAACAGTTTGGGTGACAGAACGACCCCCAAGAGGTTAGTTCTCCATTTTTCCAATCAAAAGAAGGGTTATGTTGTTGTAACCATGGGTAACCAAGGATAACGGGCAGAAGTGGAGAATCAATAAGAGACAAGACAACTTCCTCTTTGTGGAGTACGCTTACCTGAAGGGTGATTGTCGTAGTCTCAAATTGTACAATGCCATCTCCCAAGGGTTGTCCATTCGGGGTGGTAATGTTCAGGGGTCT
Organism: Rana muscosa; assembly: GCA_029206835.1. NCBI lineage: Eukaryota > Metazoa > Chordata > Amphibia > Anura > Ranidae > Rana > Rana muscosa. The sequence continues at coordinate 237,719,898 of CM055120.1, forward strand.
AGACTTTGGAACAAATGGGATATTATTTTCTTTAGTAAAAGTGTAGTCCAAGAATATGCCAGCAGCTCCAGAATCCACAAAAGCCTCACAGGAGACAAGTTTAGAGGGTAAATGGATAATTGTAGGAACGGTAATCTTGGTCTTGGAGGACATACCTGTAAGGTCTAAGCCAGCTCCTCCAACACTGGTTAGACCCTGCCTTTTACTGGACGGGAAGGGCAGACAGATAACAAATGTCCTTTAAGTCCACAGTACAGGCATAGGCCCAATGCACGCCTCCTTTGTTTCTCCGACTCAGTTAGGTGGAGACGGCTTACATCCATGGGTTCCACAGGTTCCTAGGGTTCAACTGAGATTTCAGGTTCTGGCTGAGGTGGTGCTTTGAAGTTAGGGGCCAAACGGTAAACTGGCCTAGGAAACTTGCGAGTTCTAAGTCTCTCTTGGCACCTTTCATGATACCGGACATCCAGACGAACACACAGCTCTATGAATTTCTCAAGGTCTTCTGGGGAATCCTTATAGACTAATTCGTCCTTGATGCGATCTGCAAGACCTTTTTGGAAGGCTGCATGTAATGCCCTTGAGTCCCAATTAGTCTCAGCAGCAAGGGTACGGAATTCAATAGCATATTGTGCCACAGACCTGGTGCCTTGTTGCATGTCCAAGAGTGAGTACTCAGCTGCAGAAGCTCTATCTGTCTTGTCAAATACAGTCTGGAGAGAAGCCAGAAATTTGTCAGCGTCTTGCAGCCAGGGCCTTCCCCTTTAACAAGGAAATTACAAAAGTCACTTTGGTAGACGAAGTGCTAAAAGTCCCAGGGTTGTTGCGGAAATGCAAACGGCAAACTTTTAAAAAGCCTCTGCAGTCCTCAGTATCACCACCAAATTTGTCAGGCAAGGGAAGTTTGGGTGGTACAGAAGAAGCGGGTTGGATCGTAGCAGGAGTAAGATTCGGAGTCTGGACCGTTGCAGAGGAACCAGGCAAACAAGATTTAAGCATAGTACAAAGTTCATCTAACTTGGCGTCCAGGGAAAAAAATATGCTGTTCATGAGCTCCAATCAATTGTCCCTGACGTGAAATCGCCTTAACAATTTCAGCAGGGTCCACTGCCATTGTGGCCCGTTTGTAATGTAAGGTACCTGTGATTGGAAGTGTCTGAAGTGGAACTTGTGTGCTGAAAATTCAGGCGAAAACGTAGTCAGGCAGATTAGGTTGGCAACAGATCAGGCAAAATGGTACACGATCGAAATCCAGAGGGTGGTCAGGCAGGCAAAGGTCATACACGAGCTGGCGGTGAAGTACAAAATCAGCAGGCTAGAGAGTAGTCAGGAATTCAGGCAGAAGTTCAACACGATAATCAAAATCAAAAAGCAGTCACAATACCCAGGGAGCTATTCCACACAATTGGGAGCTGAGAGATATCATCACTTCCAATTTATGGGCTGCTTTGATTGAAAATTGTCCACAGCTGGCAGCAAGTGGGGCTAGTGAGTCCAAGGTAATTGTCAGGGACGTACTGGGCTTGAACCTGGGACCTCTTCTGTGTCTGGCGTTGGCTCTTCACACTGAGCTATCTGGGATGCTGGACAGTTCCCTGCCTGATCTGCTGGATAACCTATCTGATCCATTAGACTACTCTTGATTGCTGGTGAACCCTGACCCCTTGCTCCTCCCACAAACTTCCTATAAAAGACGTTCCAGAGATGTTGCCCCATGCGGTTTGATCTGCTTCTGTTCCCTGCGTTCCTGACTCTGTGCCTGTATCGTGTTCCTGTGTTTGACCCGGCTTCCTGACCTCGCTCCTATCTCCAGTCCTGACTCTGGCTTGTTTGACCCTGCTCAGTTACCTGTCTGATCATCTGTTGCCAAGACCCAGCCTGGACTCTGACTACTCTCTGCTGCCGTTTATGCTGTTTACCCTGATGTGAATGACCTGGCTTGTCTGACTCTGCTGCTTTGCATACCTACACCTGCTGACCTGCATCCGCGGTCCCGCACACCTGCACCTGCTGACCTGCATCCGCTGCTCTGCATACCTGCGCCTGCTGACCTGCATCCACTGCTCTGCATACCTGCACCTACTAACCTGCATCCGCTGCTCCCGGCTCCAGCTGTTCCAGCTTTCGCTTGGCTTTACTACATCCAGCCAAGAGGACCAAGCAGGCACCCTTACCTCACCGTGCTCTTACCACCATTGTCCCCACTCCAGTGGTCTCCGAGCCGGGATTGTACGGGAGGTCTCTCTCTGCACGTCAGGCTCACACCGAAGGTATGTGACAGTATCAAACCGCAAGGGGCAACATCTCTGGAACGTCTTTTATAGGAAGTTCATGGGAGGAGCAAGGGGTTCAGGGTTCACCAGCAATCAAGACACCAAGCAGAGTAGTCTAATGGATCAGATAGGTTATCCAGCAGATCAGGCAGGGAACTGTCCAGCATCCCAGATAGCTCAGTGTGAAGAGTCAACGCCAGACACAGAAGAGGTCCCAGGTTCAAGCCCAGTACGTCCCTGACAGTCAAGCACCCAGGGACTTTCCATCTTTTTAGCAGACGGGTCCCGTATTAAGTCAGGAGTAGTGACTCAAGAAACCCCTCCTTTGCGTGTAACCACCTCTACAGATCATAAGGAACTATTAAGCCTGAATGCCATTGCATCCCCTCTGTTTCCAGTCATCTTGGGTCTACCCTGGCTTCAGGCCCATAACCCGCAGATCGATTGGGGTCCGGGAGTATTAGGTTCCAGTCGCCTTATTGCCAACACCACTGCATGCCTCCATGTCTCAGCACTTCTGGTCCTCTGTTATGCCTGGAGCCAGAATCAGAGGTACGCACAGCTGTGCCCAAACAATACCATGGATTCGTGGACGTTTTCAGCAAACGGGGAGCTGAGACCCTTCCGCCTCATCGTCCATACGATTGTCCAATCGAGCTTCTCCCTGGGGCTGAAATTTCCTTTGGACGGATCTTCCCCTTATCTGAACGGGAACTAGAGGTTCTGAAAGAGTATGTTGACGAAAACCTAAAGAGGGGGTTCATCCGTCCTTCCACTTCTCCAGCAGGGGCGGGAATCTTTTTTGTGGAGAAAAAGGACAATTCTCTCCGGCCCTGTGTGGACTACTGGGAATTGAATAAAATTAAGGTCAAGAATCAGTACCCTCTGCCCCTGGTACCCGAACTCTTTCAGAGGCTCAGGACCTCTTCTGTGTTTACCAAGCTAGACCTGCGGGGGGCGTACAACCTGGTCCGCATCCGCGCAGGGGATGAATGGAAGACTGCTTTTCGGACCAGGTTCAGCCATTACGAATACCTAGTAACGCCCTTTGGCCTATGTAACGCCCCTGCTTCTTTTCAGCATCTAGTCAATTACATTTTTAGGGACTGCCTGCACATTTACGTAATTGTCTATCTGGACGATATTTAGATTTTTTCCACTTCAATTGAGCAGCACTGGGAACATGTCAAGAACGTACTCTGTCGACTCCGTCAACATGGACTGTACGCAAAACCACAAAAGTGCGAATTCGAGCGACAGAGTATTCAGTTCCTTGGCCTGGTAATTTCAACAGAGGGATTCAAGATGGATCCACAAAAGGTTTTAGCTATTCTGGATTGGCCTGCACCTTCAGACAAGAAGGGGGTGCAGCGCTTTGTTGGCTTTGCCAACTTCTACCAGAGGTTCATCAAGGGATTCTCCGCTATTATTTCCCCGATTACGCAGCTGACCAAGCAGAATGTCCGGTTTTGTTGGAATCCCGAGGCACAGGCTGCCTTCACAAATTTAAAAGGACTGTTCACATCAGCTCCTATTCTGAGTCACCCTGACCCTGCTCTACCTTATCTACTCGAGGTAGATGCCTCAGAGACAGCGGTAGGAGCCGTTATCTCTCAACGCCAGGGTCTCAAGGACTTGATGCACCCAATAGCCTTCTTCTCTCGTAAGCTTACACCGGCCGAGAAGAACTATGACGTGGGGGACCGGGAGCTCCTGGCCATCAAGTCCGTCCTTGAAGAATGGAGATATCTGTTGGAAGGAGCAGCGCATCCCATACTCATTTATACAGACCACAAAAACCTGGAGTATTTGAGAGCCGCCAAGCGTCTGAGACCACGCCAGGCACAAGGGGCTTTATTCTTCTCTAGGTTTTCATTTCACATTACTTACCGGCCGGGCTCAAAGAACACCAAACCAGACGCCCTTTCTCGCATGTTCGATGATCCAAAAGAAGTGTCAGCTCCAGATACCATCCTATCGGAAGGTAACTTTCTACTCTTGCAAACATATCTAATGGCCGGCTTGAAGCAAGCTTCAGCAAATATGTCAGGGCCTCCTGGGATTACCCTGTTACCCAAGGATGGGTTACTATGGAAAGACAACAAGATCTTTGTACCAGAAGAAGTCAGAGTAAGAGTATTAAATCTGTGCCATGATCATCCCCTGGCAGGCCACTTCGGAATGCATAAAACCCATTAACTAATTCAATGCACGTTTTGGTGGCTGGATCTTGAAAGGAACTGCAGGGAGTATGTAAATTCATGTGCCACCTGTACCCGTAGTAAAACCGCTAGAAGCAAGGCCTGGGGTCTGCTCAGACCCTTACCAGTTCCTGATCGACCTTGGCAAAGGATTGCTATGGACTTCATAGTGGAACTTCTCCCGTCAGAAGGTTGCCCCGCCATTTTGTAGTGGTCGACCGCTTATCTAAAATGGCCCACTTCGTGCCACGGAAGAGCACGCCACCTGCCATGGAAACTGCCCAGGTCTTCATAAAAGAGATAGTAAGGTTACATGGGGTTCCAACAGACATTGTTTCAGACAGAGGGGTGCAGTTCACCTCTCGCTTCTGGAAGGCTTTGTGCAAGGTCCTGAAGATCGAGCTGTCCATGTCCTCTGCCTATCACCCTCAGACCAATTGGCAAACCGAGAGGACGAACCAAACGCTCAAGCAATATCTCGGATGTTTTACCACCTTTGTTCAAGATGACTGGGTAACACTACTACCTCTGGCGGAGTTTGATTTTAACAATGCCAGTCACTCGGCTACAGGTCAGTCTCTGTTTTTCTCCAACTACGCGTTCCACCCGACCTTCCTACCTGATTTCAGATCTGCAGTCCCAGCAGTCCAGAGTACCGTTGATTTTCTGACCCGTAACAACAAACTATTACAGGAAGCCTTGACCAAGGCGCAGGCAACCAATAAAAGGATGTTTGACAGAAAGAGGAGAGGGGAATTATGCCTTCAACAAGGCGATCAAGTATGGCTGTCTACCACCAATCTTAGGATGACCTTTCCCGCAAGGAAACTGGCACCCAAGTTTATCGGGCCCTTCCCAGTAAAACGGAAATTAAATGAAGTCTCCTATGAACTTTCTTTACCAGATTCATTGAAGGTTCACCCAGTGTTTCACCGGTCACTACTGAAACCTACAGTACCGGATCCCTTCCCAAACAGGGGATCAGGACTGCCTGAACCTGTAATGGTTGACGGGGATGAGGAGTTCGAGGTGGAGGCCGCTTTGGACTGTAGAAGAAGGGGGAACCAACTTCAATTCCTGATTAAGTGGAAGGGGTATGGTCTGGAGGAGAACTCCTGGGAACCCCAACGGAACATTCATGCCCGAGAGTTAATCCAGGCCTTTTTTCGCAGTCACCCCCAGAAAAGAGCTCTCTTGGTCACCCGGAGGTTGCCCTTAAGGGGGGGGGGCACTGTCAGGGACTTACTGGGCTTGAACCTGGGACCTCTTCTGTGTCTGGCGTTGGCTCTTCACACTGAGCTATCTGGGATGCTGGACAGTTCCCTGCCTGATCTGCTGGATAACCTATCTGATCCATTAGACTACTCTGCTTGGTGTCTTGATTGCTGGTGAACCCTGAACCCCTTGCTCCTCCTATGAACTTCCTATAAAAGACGTTCCAGAGATGTTGCCCCTTGCGGTTTGATCTGCTTCTGTTCCCTGCGTTCCTGACTCTGTGCCTGTATTGTGTTCCTGTGTTTGACCCGGCTTCCTGACCTCGCTCCTATCTCCAATCCTGACTCTGGCTTGTTTGACCCTGCTCAGTTACCTGTCTGATCATCTGTTGCCAAGACCCAGCCTGGACTCTGACTACTCTCTGCTGCCGTTTATGCTATTTACCCTGATGTGAATGACCTGGCTTGTCTGACTCCGCTGCTCTGTATACCGACACCTGCTGACCTGCATACACGGTCCCGCACACCTGCACCTGCTGACCTGCATCCGCTGCTCTGCATACCTGCACCTACTGACCTGCATCCGCTGCTCCAGGCTCCAGCTTTCACTTGGCTTTACTACATCCAGCCAAGAGGACCAAGCAGGCACCCTTACCTCACCGCGCTCTTACCACCACTGTCCCCACTCCAGTGGTCTCCGAGCTGGGGTTGTACGGGAGGTCTCCTTCTGCACGTCAGGCTCACACCGAAGGTACGTGACAGTAATGCTTAATACTGAGAGGACAGATCTCCTCCGTAGCACAACAGGTAAGGCTGCAGCTGTGGGACCAGGAAGATCCCGGTTCATATACACCCAGGTACATGACACATGTGTACAGGTGACCCCGCCCCCTTCTGATGCAACGGGAAACCTGTGTTGCGTCAGAGGTGGCGAGGTCACCCATACACGTCACTGGGAAACCCCGGCGATTCCCCTTGTGTCTCTGGCCCCGCCCTCAGCTATATAAGAGCTGGCAGCGTGTCGTTCGGCCGGGAGCCTCCGGTGCAGGCAGGATTGCGTGCGTTGTATCCTCGCTGGATACCGAGAATGGATTACATCACTGGAGATCGAGAGTGGATTACATCGCTGGAATCTTTTTTTTATTTTTAATTAAGGACTTGTCCCAAACCGTCTCCTGTCGTTTAACATTTTGACACTTTTTTTTTGTGAAATGGTAGGGGTACATTAATTCACATAGGGGGGGCGGGATCTGGGGTCCCCTTTGTTAAAGGGGGCTTCCAGATTTCGATAAGAATCTTGCGCGCAGACCCCCACAACCACCGGGAAAGGGTTGTGGGGATGAGGCCCTTGTCCCCATCAACATGGGGACATCCTCCCCATGTTGAGGGCATGTGGCCTGGTACGGTTCAGGAGCGGGGCACTCTCTCGCCCCCCTCTTTTCCTGCGGCCTGCCAGGTTGCGTGCTCGGATAAGGGTCTGGTATGGATTTTTGGGGGAAACCCTGCACCATTTTTTTTATTTTGGCGCAGGGTTCCCCTTAATATCCATACCAGACCTGAAGGGCCTGGTAATGGAATTTGGGGGGGACACCCACGTATTTTTTTCATTATAGCCGCGAGTAGTTTTAAATGACTTTTTTTCCTTTAGAAATGTCATTTTGTGCAGAGACTGTTATAAACACGGGAAACGTGCGCTACTTTACAGGCATACTATAGACACCCCCAGGTACGAAATTTAAAGGAATATTTCACGTTTATTGTTTCACTTTAAGCATTATTAAAATCACTGCTCCCGAAAAAACTGTAGTTTTTTAAACTTTTGTTTGCATTGATACATGTCCCCTGGGGCAGGACCCGGGTCCCCAAACACTTTTTATGACAATAACTTGCATATTAACCTTTAAAATTAGCACTTTTGATTTCTACCATAGACTTTTAAAGGGTGTTTCGCGGCTTTCGAATTTGGCGCGAACACCCCAAATTGTTCGCTGTTCAGCGAACGGGCGAAGAGCCAATGTTCGAGTCGAACTCATGTTCGACTCGAACAGATAGCCCATCCCTACTTATTAATGATACGTTTTTCAAGTCTATTCCTAATTTTGTCCTCTTTTAGCCATGAGGGTGCTTCCTGTGATGTATCATGGGGAAAACACTGCAGTTTTGGTTATTGAAGCCCCCCGATTCCCTTGTGAAGACTGAGGAGAAGAATAAATTCAATACCTTTGCCATCTCACCATCCTTTGTACCCAGATTCCCTTCCTCATTCTTTATGGGGCCAATATGGTCTGTCCTCCCTCTTTTTTTTTCACTGTTTATATACTTAACCGCTTGCCAACTGCACGACTATTTACGTCGGCAGAATGGCACGGCTGCGTATATGGACGTACCTGTATGTCCCCTTTAAATTTCGTGATTGCGAGAGCGCGCGCCGCAAGCTCCGTGAGTGTGACCGTGGGTCCCGCGGACTCAATGTCCGCCGGGTGCCCGCGATCGTGTCACGGAGCTGCAGAACAGGGGGATGCCTGTGTAAACAAGGCATTTTCCTGTTCTGCCTTGTGACAGGACAGTGATCTACTTCTCCCTGTGATTGGGAGCAGTGATCACTGCCATGTCACTGGTAGCCCAGCCCCCACACAGTTAGAATCACTCCTTAGGACACACCTAACCCCTTCCTATCCCCTAGTGGTTAACCCCTTCCTTGCCCGTGTCATTTACACAGTAATCAGTGCATTTTTATAGCCCTGATCACTGTATAAATGACTACGGTCCCAAAATAGCATCAAAAGTGTCCGATGTGTCGGCCATAATGTCGCAGTCACGATAAAAATCGCAGATCACCGACATTACTAATAAAAAAAATTATTAAAAAAATGCTATAATTCTATCCCCTATTTTGTAGACGCTATTACTTTTGTGCAAACCAATCAATATACGCTTATTGTGAGTTTTTTTACCAAAAATGCGGTAAACGCGTTTTTGCGGTAAAAATTATTATTTGGTATCCCACAATCCTCCACTCTACTGCGGTCATGTGACCTTCCCACAGCTTCAGGGTGGTTTTTAATGCGTTTTTACCGCGTTTTTACAGCGGTACTCATTCATTTCAATGGGGATAGGCGTTTTTACAGCGCTATTTTATGCGCCCCAAAGATGCTCCAAAAAAGCTGTTTGCAGGATTTTTTCCAAGGCACAGCCAGCAAAACGCCTCAGTGTGAAAGCCCTCAGGGCTTTCACATTGAGAATGCTGGGGCAGGATTATTTCAGGCATTTTTACAGCGCTGTTTTTACCGCGAAAACGCGGTAAAAACGCCTCAGTGTGAAAGGGGCCTTAGTGTCTCAAGAAATTAGATAGGCTGTCAGTACATCAGGTGTTATCAATTTTCAGTGATTGGCAACATAGCTTGTGGACTCTATAACTTTCACAAAGACCAAATAATATACACTAATTTGGGTTATTTTTACCAAAGATATGTAGCAGTATAAATTTTAGCCAAAATTTATAATGAAAAATTACTAATTTGCAAAAATTTTTAACAGAAACTTAGAAAAATTCATTTTTTTACAGAATATTCTGTCTTTTTTCATTTATAGCGCAAAAAATTTAAAAACCCAGTGGTGATTAAATACCACCAAAAGAAAGCTCTATTTGTGTGAAAAAAGGGGCAAAGATTTCATATGGGTACAGTGTTGCATGACTGAGTAATTGTCATTCAAACTGTAAGGACACTGAAAGCTGAAAATTGGTCTGGTTAGGAAGGGGGTTTTAGTGCCCAGTGGGTAAGTGGTTAATTCACAGAAAATAGCCAGAACAATTGTACAGACTTGATTCAGACTGAATGTATGTGGCTTTGGTGGGCTGCAGTTTCAGCGGGAGAAGCCAAGCAGGTTTCTATCTAGAATCAAAATCAGAGTTTATTATATCACAGAAAAAAGGCAGATAGTGTACAGACCCATTGCACACTCCTTTTGAGCAACTTTCATAGGATGCCACCAATACCACTTCTTTTCTGACAAGAACCAAATCTATCTTTCTCTACTCCTCTCCTCCTGCATCACTAATTAACTTACTGACATATAAGTTTGAATGTCACACCACTTCCTCAAACTGAATATTTCCAAAACTCAGCGCATAATATCCCCCCATGCCCACCCACCCACCACCACCACCCCACAAGATCCTTCCATGCTTGCTTCCAGGACTTCTCCAGAGCCTCTCACATTCTCTGGAAATCCATACCCTAATCTGACTGGCTATCTCCTACTCTGTCTTCAGGGAGGCCTATTCTTCCAGTAAAACTCCAACCCAATTTCAATGGGCAAATGTTTGTTAATATAAAAAATATACATTTGTTGCAACTGTGACACATGGAGTAAATATATTTACAGTGACAAAATAGCATTAAAAGGTGTATTCTCTTCCAGTGGAAAAGAAGTTGCCATTGATACTCAGCCTTCTATGCCTGGCACAGCAGAAAAGTCAAAGTGACAGCGAAATGGATGGCACTTACTTTAAACTCCTTTACCATGGTAAATGAAATGTCTGAACACGTTGTTGTATTGATGTGGACCTTTACTGAATAAGAAAATGCTAAAATATATCATTGAGACAGTGAATGCATAATGATTTTAAAAGAGATACACAAAAACTTACTTTTGTTGTAGTTCATCTTGTCTGACCTGCACATTGGATTCCTGCATCATCCACCCAATACTAATTGATGCCGCGTACACATGGCCGTTTTTCCCGTCGAAAAAAACGACATTTTTCCCATTCAACGAGAAAAACGATAGTCTTTGGGCTTTCTGTCGTTTTTTTCGACGAGAAAAACGGCATTAAAAACAACGAGAAAAATTAGAACATGTCCTAATTTTTCTCGTCGTTTTTTTCGACATGTTTTCCGCGGCAGTGTTTCCCATAGGGAAACACTGCCGCAGAGCCCACACATGGTCGTTTTTTTCAACCAAAAAAAAAATGACATTTAAAACGGCCGTGTGTGGGGGGAACAAGCTGTTCCTCGTTTTTAACGTCGATTTTCTCGACTGTGTTTTCACCGTCGAAAAAATTGATTGTGTGTACGCGGCATAAGGCTTACAAAATGGGATCTAAGCACTACTAAGGAATTAAATTATTAGTTCTGATTTATAAAAATTCATTTATACAATGTGTAACCAGAGCGCAAAACAAACCCAGATGCAATGGAACTAGTAAGGTGCAAGTGCTGTGAATAAATATGGTTACAAATGCAAATAACCAAACAAATCTAAAATAATAGAAGATGTTGAACAAGAATGTAGCCAGTAAAAGTTCCCAAAAAGTTGTGCAAAAAACATAAAGTTCCAATCGCAATGAATTTTCACAAGTGCTGCTGTGCTATCAGTTTCCCAAAGTGCTGTAGTGTTTAATTTCCACACAGATAATTCGTGCTACACACACCACCCTGAGTGGTTAGACTCACCAGATCAAATGGACCCCTTAGCAGTACTGCATGTGGGTCAGTCAGGCTTGGTATCAGGCGAGTACTCACCGAGACCGAGATGCCGAGAGTGGTTCACCCTTGCACCCAAGCTCACTCCGCCCCCTGGAGGTGAGACAGGGAGAGGACGGCGCAAGGGAGCACTGGCTACCAGCAGGTAGAGGTGTCTTGCTGGAAGGTCTAGTGGTGATGGGTAGACTGAGAGAAGGCCGAGGGTCAAACACCAGGAGTAGACAAGTTCAGGCAGGAACCAGCAGCAAGTGAACAAAGTCCAGGCAAGAACTAGCAACGGGTAAACAAGTCCAGGCAGAGACTAGAAGCAGGCTGAGCAAAGAAGTCCCAGGTTCAGGCAGGGGGTCAAGGGCTGGAGACAACAGCAGATCCGAGTCACAGGCCGAGGGTCAAACACTGGGAGAGAGGTGGAAGTCAGTAGAGCAAGCCAGGGGGTCTTGTGCAGGAGAGGTAGTAGAGTAGTCAATCCGGTCCGGGTGACAGCAGGAGATCAAACGTATTTTTCAGGTACTAGGAACACAGGAACGCTGACAAACCAGCAACCAGACTGTGTCACTGAGCTTGTTTAAATAGGCCCGCCTGTCATCCTATTGGCACGCCATTGAGAGCGCGCATTGCGCCATTGCGCATGCACCGTTGCGCCGGCGCGCGCACCCGTGAACGCCGGAGCGACGTTCCACCGCGCACGCGCCGAAGCGTCGTTCCGCCGTGCATGCGCGCTGGGCGCAGATTGGTGATACTAGGTGGGGAATTTCCCTGACACTTGGATTGGTGAGCAGGCTGATGAGACGCCAACTCCAAGAAACAAATCTTCCTTTAGTATTTTAAACTCGGACATAAGGAGAGAGAGCCCACATAGTGTAGTACGTCTTGGGTTATTCAATAAAAGTCTAGCTTACAATATTGCACAATAAAAACCGAAGGGTGTAGCATCAAAGAACAATCCGCTCGCTCCAGGAAGCAGCTTGGTTCTCTCGCAACCTCACCTGTGTTCCACCGCTCATCGGACGTGATGTCACTGGGGTGCCGGAATCTGCACAGATTCCGGCACCCCAGTGACATCACATCTGACGAGCCTGTGTGGAAATTGTGTGGAATCACCTGTGTGGAAATTGAGCACTGCAGCACTTGTGAAGATTCATTGTGATTGGAACTTTATTTATGTTTTTTGCACAGAAACTGGAACTTTCACTGGCTACATGCTTGTATAAAAAAACATTTTTTTATTATTTTAGATTTGTTTGGTTATTTTGCATTTGTAACCTTATTTATGCACAGCACTTGCACCTTACTAGTTCCATTGCATCTGTGTTTGTTTTGCTCTGTGGTTACACATGTTTTACACATTTTCTGACCTTTGTCATGAACAGCAGCAACAAGCCAAACACTAATTGGCACAATATCCAGCACTGGTGAATTATTGCTTATACTGTAATTTATACACTTACCAAGCAATTTAATATTATCTAATCAACCAATCATATGGAAATGCAAAAATTATGCAGATACAGGTCAGAAGCTTCAGATTCTCAGTGGCTCCTGCAGGCCCGTGATGGTAAGAACAATACTTATTTGTTGTGCTTACATTTGGTATGTAGTGACTAGTGATGAGCCGAACACCCCCGGGTTCGGTTCGCACCAGAACCCGCGAACGGACCGAAAGTTCGCACGAACATTAGAACCCTATTAAATACAATGGATGCGAACGTTCGGATTCTAAAGTGCTAATTATAACGACTATTATCCATGTTATTGTCCGAAACAGAGTTTGGGAACCCGGGTTCTGCACCAGGGGACATGTATCAATGCAAAAAGAAGTTTTAAAAACGGACGTTTTCCGGGAGCAGTCATTTTAATGATGCATAAAGTGAAAAAAAAAAAGTCAAATATTCCTTTAAATATTGTACCTGGGGGGTGTCTAAAGTATGCCTGTGAAGTGCCACGTGTTTCCCGTGTTTAGAACTGTCCCTGCACAAAATAACATTTCTAAAGGAAAAAAAGCAATTTAAAACTGCTTGCGGCTTTAATGCAATGTCTGGTCCCGGTAATATGGATGAAAATCTTTAGGAAAAATGGCATAGCTACCCCATCAACCCCCCCCCCCCCCTACCCCAGCCCATTACCAGCCCCTTTGGGTCTTGTATGGATATTAAGGGGAACCCCGCACACAAAATAAAAAAGGCCCTATATACTCTGAACAGCCGTATACAGGCGGTGCATACAAGACAGGGACTGTAGGTTTGTTCTTATGTAGAATCTGTTTGTAATTTTGAACAGCTGCATTGTTTAAGTGTAGCTCCATGCCAAATTCCTTTTTTTTAGCTTTTTGGAAAACATAGGGAACGGTTATCACCCCTGTCACATTTTTTTTGCTGTCTGTGCCCCTGTTCAGAACATTTCACCTCACTTTGCGTCCCAATGACAACTGTTTTTGAAATGTGGTGTTTTTATTGAAACAAGGATTGGTGATAAAGCATCAGTAGAGAGGAGACACCTTTCTCCCATATTAATTCTTACAGGAGAGAATTTTCCTTCCAAGGGGTAGATTTCCTCTCACTTCCTGTTGTCTTCTTCCGTTTGCAAGTAGTAGTAGTTTGTAAGTTGGATGTTTGAAAGTATATACTCTGCAGAAATTGGCCCCTTAGGTGTTGGTGTTGGCACACAGTTATTCTTGGTGGGTGCTGGAACGCCCTGCTGTCAACTATTATATCAGGAATTGTAATAACATATAATTGTTGATCAGTGGTAGTAAAAATTGGGCCTTTGATGGTGGTGCTGGTGCCACAACACTGTAAGGCCTGACAGTTACTCTTGGTGGGCGCAGCAATAGGCCCTGCTGTGAATTATTAGATCAATAATTATAATTGCATGCCCCTGTTGAATAGGGGCTGAAAAATTGAGCCTTTGGTGGTGGTGGTGGTGGTGATGGTGGTGCTGGTGCCACAACACTGTAAGGCCTGACAGTTACTCTTGGTGGGCGCAGCAATGGGCCCTGCTGTGAATTATTCGAACAATAATTATAATTGCATGCCCCTGTTGAACAGGGGCTGAAAAATTGGGCCTTTGGTGGTGGTGGTGATGGTGGTGCTGGTGCCACAACACTGTAAGGCCTGACAGTTACTCTTGGTGGGCGCAGCAATGGGTCCTGCTGTGAATTATTCGATCAATAATTATAATTGCATGCCCCTGTTGAACAGGGGCTGAAAAATTGGGCCTTTGGTGGTGGTGGTGGTGGTGCTGGTGCCACAACACTGTAAGGCCTGACAGTTACTCTTGGTGGGCGCAGCAATGGGCCCTGCTGTGAATTATTAGATCAATAATTATAATTGCATGCCCCTGTTGAACAGGGGCTTAAAAATTGGGCCTTAGGCACTGGTGGCACAACACTGCAACCCCTCACAGATACTGTACTTGGAGCACAGCAATGAGGCCTGTTGCAAAGTATTGCATCAAAAATTTTAATTACACGCCCCTGTTAAACAGGGGCTGAAAAATTGGGCCTTAGCCACTGGTGGCGTCACCCATAAACCAAAATGATCTTCCAAGCTATCATCATTAATCGTATCATTGAGGAGGAGGAGAAGGATAGCCAGTCAACATAACAGCACAGGCACTCAGCATCAGCATCAGTCTTGAAGGGATGTGACATTTTAAAATCAATTAGTCTGTTATATCAGCATCTGGTGTGTGGTAGCTGGTGGTGATCCAAGACTGGTTCATCTTGATGAAAGTCAGTCGATCAACCGAGTCGGTGGACAGGCGCACCCTGTGATCCGTGACAAATCCTCCAGCAGCACTGAATGTGCGTTCTGAAAGAACGCTGGATGCAGGACAGGCCAGTAGCTCAATTGCATACTGTGCAAGCTCTGGCCAGTGATCCATCCTCAAGACCCAGTAAGCCAGAGGATTTTCGGTGGGGAAGGTGTCTGTCAGGGTCACCTGTGGCCAGGTGACAGATGCACACCGTAGGGGGACAGGAGTGCACCGCGAGGTAGTGAACCCTATGGCTGGCTTCTGTGGATAGGAAACTGGGTGGTTGTGGAAAGCGGGACCAGAGGAGCACAACCGGGATCCCAACGGAAGCGAGAGCCAAGATTCCCCAGGGCGCGGAGTCTAAGACCCAGCTGGTCTTCTCCAGGGCCTCTAGTGGTGAGGATGTTACGCTGCAGGCTGGGACCAGGTCGCGGCCCCTGGAGTTTCCTAGCTCACGCCCCGTAGGATAAGGGGAAGCAGCAGCACACGATAGAGAGAACCGAATAACAAGCCGAAGGTCAGGGGCCACAAGCAGACAAGGATAACGAAGAACGAGCCGAAGGTCAAGGGTCACGAGCAGACAGGGATGGTCGGGGACAAGCCAATAACGTAACAGAGAGACAGACGTAGCACACGGCAGGCAGGAACCCAAACACACAATGCCTAACAAACACGTTGATCAGCAAAGCAGGCTTGCAGTGCACAGGTTAATATAGTGTTCAGTGATAGGGCCTGGGGTGGAGTCAGGCTGGGAGGAGATTATAAAGGAAGCCAGGTGAAGGAGGTCTGGTCTCTAGATGAACACATGAGGAGGAAGGTAAGATGGCAGACAGACATTAATGCATATCCATGACAGTACCCTCCCTCTTACGAGGCCTTCCCCGCCTGGGCCCAGGTTTAGAGGGAAACTTCAGATGAAACTCCTTTAACAGACGAGGTGCAAAGACCTCAGATGCAGTGATCCAAGACCTCTCCTCAGGACCAAACCCTTTCCAATGAACGAGGTACTGAAGAACGCCTTTACAGAGTCGGGAGTCCAGAATTTGACTGATCTCGTACTCCTGATTATCCTCAGAGACAGGCGCCACGGTAGGAAGAGGACGAGAGAATTTATTGAGGACTAAAGGCTTTAGAAGAGCAACATGAAAGGAGTTAGTGATTTTAAGGCTCTTAGGAATCTGGAGTTTGAAACAAACCGGATTCAGTTTAGCAGTTACCGTGTATGGACCGATGAATCGTGGAGCAAACTTCAGAGAAGGAACTCGGAGCTTGATGTTCCTGGTAGAGAGCCAGACTTTGTCCCCTGGCTGAAGAGAAGGCGGTTTACGCCTGCGGCGGTCGGCAAAGCCTTTGAATTTTTCAGCAGCTGCCCGGAGGGAATCATGAACGTGACCCCAAACGGAATTGAGAGACTCCTGAAGCGAAGCCAAAGCTGGAATGTCTGGAGAACAGATCATAGGAAGAGGAAGTTGAGGGTGTTTTCCATAAACTGTGAAAAAGGGTGTCTTCTGCGAACTGGTATTCACATGATTGTTATGGGAGAATTCTGCCCACGGGAGTAGAGAGGACCAATCGTCATGGTGAGAAGACACAAAGGTGCGAAGAAAGACCTCTAACTCCTGATTAACCCTCTCAGTCTGTCCATTGGATTGGGGATGGTAAGAAGAAGAAAAATCCAAGACAATATTGAGGGATTTGCAAAAGGCTCTCCAAAAACGAGACGTGAATTGGACTCCCCTGTCGGAAACAATATGAGAAGGGACCCCATGTAGGCGGAGAATTTCTCGAATGAAAATGGGAACCAAGGCAGGGGCAGAAGGAAGACCAGGAAGAGGAACAAAATGAGCCATCTTGGAGAATCGATCGATTACCACCCAAATGACTGTATTATTCTCAGACAGTGGGAGATCGGTGATAAAATCCATGGCAATATGGGCCCAGGGTTCCTTAGGAATAGGCAAGGGCATGAGGAGACCAGCAGGAGCTTGTGTGGAGGATTTGGACTGAGCACAGACATGACAAGCTTTAACGTAGTCTTTGACGTCTGAGCGGAGATTAGGCCACCAGTAGTGACGACTGATGAGTAGGAAGGATCGGAGGAATCCAGAATGCCCTGCCACCTTGGAATCATGTCCCCAACGAAGGATCTTAGCTCTTAGCCCAGTGGGGACAAAGGTCTTACCAGGCGGAATTTTAGACTTCAGGGTGGTAGAGTGGGCAACAATGCATGAGGTGGGAATGATCGGCTCAGGTTCAGGGGCGGACTCCTCGTCCAAAGTGTCAAATGACCTAGAGAGCGCATCAGCCCGACCGTTGCAGGAACCAGGTTTGTAGGTAATCGTGAAATTAAAACGGGCAAAGAAGAGACTCCACCTGGCCTGTCTAGGATTCAGACGTTTAGCATTCTGTAGATACTGTAAATTCTTGTGATCGGTAAAGATCGTTATGGAGTGAGGGGAACCCTCCAAGAGATGACGCCACTCCTCTAACGCCAATTTAATTGCGAGAAGTTCCCGATCACCGATGGCATAATTCCTCTCTGCCTGAGAAAATTTTTTGGAGAAGAACGCACATGGTTGGCGTCTCTTCTCAAAGGTTTGAAGAAGCACAGCTCCCACCCCCATTGAGGAAGCGTCCACTTCAATAAAAAATGCATTCCCAGGATTTGGTCTCCTCAAGAGGGGGCCAGAAACAAAGGCCTGTTTCAGGTTGTGAAATGCAGAGACAGCTTCGGGAGGCCAGTCTCTGGCATTCACACCCTTCTTGGTCAAAGCGATAATAGGCGCGGCAATGGAAGAGTAATTCCTTATGAACTGCCTATAATAATTAGTGAAGCCAAGAAAGCGCTGTGTGGCCTTGAGGCTAGCAGGAAGAGGCCAGTTGGTGATAGCCAAGACCTTCCCAGGGTCCATACGAAGCCCCGAACATGAGACAAAGCACCCCAAAAACAGGACCTCAGAACATTCAAAGGAACATTTCTCCAGCTTGGCATAGAGATTGTTCTCTCTAAGACGTTGAAGTACAGTGCGGACATGGTTTCTGTGGACGAGCAGATTTTCAGAAAAGATCAGAATGTCATCCAGATAGATGACAACAAACTGGTACAGCAGATCTCTGAAGATTTCATTGACAAAGTTTTGAAACACGGCTGGAGCATTACACAGACCAAAAGGCATCACCAGATATTCGTAATGCCCGTCTCTAGTGTTAAATGCAGTCTTCCATTCGTCACCCTCCCGTATTCGAATGAGATTGTACGCGCCTCTGAGATCCAACTTGGTGAAAATGGAGGCACCCTTCAACCTATCGAATAGCTCAGATATTAAGGGTAAGGGGTATCGATTTTTAATAGTAACCGCATTTAAACCCCGATAATCGATGCAGGGTCTTAAGGTACCATCCTTTTTGGCAACAAAAAAGAACCCTGCCCCTGCAGGCGATGAGGATTTCCGGATGAACCCTCTCTCCAGATTCTCTGCTACATACTCCGACATGGCCTGGGTCTCTGGGATGGACAGAGGGTAGGTACGACCCCTGGGTAGAGTTGCTCCGGGGACAAGATCAATAGCACAGTCAAAAGACCTGTGGGGAGGAAGCACCTCAGCTGATTTTTTACAGAACACATCCCGGTAATCGCTGTATGCGGCGGGAAGATCAGAAGAAACAGAAGTGGCAGCAACCGGAAGACTCTCCTTGGGGGTCACCTTGAGAAGACACGACGAGAAACATGAGGAACCCCAGGCCAGGATCTGCCCAGAGACCCAGTCCACATGTGGAGAGTGGAGCTGTAGCCAAGGGAGGCCCAATACAACTGGGGTAGAGGCCTTGGGTAGAATAAGAAAGGATATCCACTCCTGGTGGAGAATCCCTACCGACATCCTAATGGGTAGCGTCTGGAAGCGAATAGGGCCCCCTGGGAGAACAGTGCCATCAATTGCCGAGACTACCAATGGGGTAGTGAGAGGTGAAAGGGTAAGCTTCATAGAAGAAGCAGTTCTCCAATCCATGAAATTGCCGGCAGCCCCGGAATCCAGGTATGCAAGGGTTGACTGAGGAGAAGTGCCTACATGAAGGGACACCGGCAAGAGCAGGCGAGAAGGTGATGTTTCTGGGTCCAATACTCCACCTTCCAAATGTATTAGACCCGAGCGTTTCCCGGACGAAGCGAGCAGGAGTCACGAAAATGACCCTTGCCCCCACAATAGAGGCACAAGCCCAGAGTTCTGCGCCTAGCACGTTCTTCGGGGGTTAGTCTGGTCCGGCCCAGCTGCATAGGTTCTTCAGCAGGTAGAGGATGCTCCACGGAATGAAGGGAGGGGAGCTCAGACTGGCTAGGACCCAGAGAGTGCTGGCGTCTTTTTTCTAAGGACCTCTCTTGAAAACGAATGTCGATCTGGTTGCATAATGAAATTACATCGTCCAGACCGACGGGAATGGCTCTTCCCGCTAATTCGTCTTTCACTCGGTCAGAGAGGCCATGTAAAAAGGTAGCGACCAGGGCCTCATTATTCCAGCTCAATTCAGCTGTGTGGATACGGAACTGAAGAGCATATTGCCCCACTGAACTAGATTCTTGGCGAAGACGTAAGACAGCACTAGCCGCTGAAGAAGCCCGAGCCGGCTCTTCGAAGATATTACGAAAGAGCTTCAAGAATTCGGACAGACTGGAAACCACCGGATCGTTCCTCTCCCACAGGGGGGCAGCCCAGGCCAAAGCTTCACCGGAGAGGAGGGAAATGATATAGGCTACCTTAGCCCGGTCAGATAGGAAGCTTTGAGGCTGAAGCTCAAAATGAATAGTGCATTGGCTGAGAAACCCCCTGCAGGCCTTGGAGTCCCCAGAGAAACGGAACGGAGCTGGCAATCTTAGTGAGTGTGAGGCTGCGACTGGTGCGATAGGTACAGCCGCTGGTTGTACTTGGGGTTGCGGATTCGGGGTTCCCAAGGAGACCTGAAGCTGCTCGAATCGAGAAGCCAGATCCTGGAGGAATCGCATCACCTGGGTCTGATTTGATTCCTGGGTCTCAAGTCTGCGAACTATGCCCTGCAATGGATCATCCGCGGGAAGCGGGATGTCAGCCGGGTTCATGGCTGATCAAACTGTCAGGGTCACCTGTGGCCAGGTGACAGATGCACACCGTAGGGGGACAGGAGTGCACCGCGAGGTAGTGAACCCTATGGCTGGCTTCTGTGGATAGGAAACTGGGTGGTTGTGGAAAGCGGGACCAGAGGAGCACAACCGGGATCCCAACGGAAGCGAGAGCCAAGATTCCCCAGGGCGCGGAGTCTAAGACCCAGCTGGTCTTCTCCAGGGCCTCTAGTGGTGAGGATGTTACGCTGCAGGCTGGGACCAGGTCGCGGCCCCTGGAGTTTCCTAGCTCACGCCCCGTAGGATAAGGGGAAGCAGCAGCACACGATAGAGAGAACCGAATAACAAGCCGAAGGTCAGGGGCCACAAGCAGACAAGGATAACGAAGAACGAGCCGAAGGTCAAGGGTCACGAGCAGACAGGGATGGTCGGGGACAAGCCAATAACGTAACAGAGAGACAGACGTAGCACACGGCAGGCAGGAACCCAAACACACAATGCCTAACAAACACGTTGATCAGCAAAGCAGGCTTGCAGTGCACAGGTTAATATAGTGTTCAGTGATAGGGCCTGGGGTGGAGTCAGGCTGGGAGGAGATTATAAAGGAAGCCAGGTGAAGGAGGTCTGGTCTCTAGATGAACACATGAGGAGGAAGGTAAGATGGCAGACAGACATTAATGCATATCCATGACAGTGTCCAAGTCTGACCTTGCCCCTAGGTATTCCTGGACCATGTATATCAGACGCTGGCGATGGTTGCTGGAACCGATCATACTTTGGGGCTGCGGACTAAAGAATTGTCTGAACGCATCGGTCAGACGGCCACCTTCCCCACCGCTCCTTCTTTGACTGCCCGAAGCCTCAGCAACTCGTTGTCCAGGACCAGGAGTTTGTAACCTCCCAGTCTCTGGGAACGCGTTGCACAGACCTTTCTGCAAGGCCTCCCGGAGTTGTCTCATCCTCTGCTCCCTCTGCGACGGTATGATAAGGTCCGCAACCTTACCCTTGTACCGTGGATCAAGGAGAGTGGCCAGCCAGTAATGGTCCCTCTCCTTGATCCGAAGAATACGAGGATCCTTCCGCAGACTTTGCAGGATCAGGGAGGCCATGCAGCGTAGGTTAGCTGAGGCATTCAGTCCGGAGTCCTCTGGGTCACTAAGGACGACATGATCTGCAGCCACCTCCTCCCAGCCACGTACAAGTCCACTGGTTTCTTGGGACTGTAAATCATCCCTAAAAGACTGCTGCTGATGATGCTGAGTGCCAGCCTCCACCTCCATGCGGACATAATCCTCCTCCTCCTCCTCCTCCTCCTCCTCCTCCTCCTCCTCCTCTTCCTGTGCGATGGGTGGGACAGAAGGAACACTGTCTGGGTAAAGGGGGCCTTGAGAGGCAAGGAAGTCCTCCTCTTCCTGCCTCTGTTCTGCCTCAAGTGCCCTGTCCATTATTCCACGCAGCGTGTGCTCCAACAGGTGGACAAGAGGTACAGTGTCACTGATGCATGCACTGTCACTGCTCACCATCCTCGTGGCCTCCTCAAATGGTGCCAGGACAGTGCATGCATCCCTGATCATGCCCCACTGGCGTGGTGAAAAAAACCTGAGCTCCCCTGACCCTGTCCTGGTGCCGTAGTCGCACAGGTACTCATTGATGGCCCTCTGCTGCGTGTGCAGCTGCTGCAGCATGGCCAACGTTGAGTTCCACCTGGTGGGCATGTCACATATAAGGCGGTTCTTGGGCAGGTTCAACTCCTTTTGCAGCTCAGCCAGGCGAGCACTGGCATTATAAGATCTGCGGAAATGCACACAGACTTTCCTGGCCTGCCTCAGGACATCCTGTAAGCCCGGGTACCTGCCCAAGAACCGCTGCACCACCAGGTTAAGGACGTGAGCCATACAGGGCACATGGGTCAGTTGTCCCTGTCGGAGGGCGGAGAGGAGGTTGGTGCCATTGTCGCAAACCACCATTCCTGGCTTAAGCTGGCGTGGCGTCAACCACCTCTCGGCCTGCCCCTGCAGAGCAGACAGGACCTCTGCCCCAGTGTGGCTCCTGTCCCCCAAACACACCAGCGCAAGCACGGCATGGCATCTTTTTGCCTGCGTACTTGCGTAGCCCCTTGAACGCCTACGGAGCACCGCTGGTTCCAAGGACAAACCACAGGAAGAGGCCATGGAGGAAGAAGAAGAGGAGGGGGTGGAGGAGAGAGGTGTGTCTCAACCAGTAGTAGCATTTTGGAGGCGTGGCGGTGGAACAACCTCCAACACTACTGCACCTTGTCCTGCATCCTTCCCAGCTGCCAAAAGAGTGACCCAATGGGCCGTGAAAGAAAGGTAACGTCCCTGTCCATGCCTGCTGGACCATGAGTCAGCGGTAATATGCACCTTACCGCTGACCGCCCTGTCCAGCGAGGCCAAGACATTGCCTTCCACATGCCTGTAGAGAGCCGGAATCGCCTTCCGTGCGAAAAAGTGGCGTTTGGGAACCTGCCACTGAGGAACCGCACATTGCACAAACTCACAGAAGGGGGCCGAGTCTACCAACTGAAAAGGCAGCAGTTGAAGCGCTAGCAATTTAGCCAAGCTAGCATTCAACCGCTGGGCATGTGGATGGCTGGGAGTGAACTTCTTTCGACGGTCCAGCAGCTGGGGCAGGGAAATTTGCCTGCTAGAATCGGACGTTGGTGTACTGCTAGCAGAGTGCCCGCAAGTACTTGCCTGTGACACACCTAATTCTACACCTTCATTCCTCTCAGAGCAGGTTTCAGAGAGGAGTGAAGGTATAGTGGGGTTGGAGATCACAGCTGATGCGGTGCAAGAAGAGGTCAGCTTTGTTCTTTGGTGTGGGTCTTTAAGGTAGGCTTGCCAACGAGCTGCATGGCAGGTCAACATATGTCTGATCAAGCATGTGGTGCCCAAGCGGCTGATGTTTTGGCCACGCGATATACGCTTGAGACATATGTTGCAAACAGCAGCTGTGCGATCTGATGCACTCGCCTCAAAAAAGGCTCACACCAAAGAACTTTTTGAATGACGGGCAGAGGCAGCGCCCTGCACAGGCGGAGCTCTGCGGTGTGATTCCGTCGGTGTGCTGCCCATACGCTGGCCACTCAAGGGCATCCTGCCTCGTTGGAGATGTGCCTCCTCCTCATCCTCCTCCTCCTCCTCCTCTCTCCTATTAGGCACCCACGTGGAGTCAGTGACCTCATCATCCCCTCCCTCCTCATCACTGGAGCCAATCTGGCAGTATGCTGCAGCTGCTGGAGCATGACTGCCAGATTGGTGTCCTTCTTGAGCATCCCCTCTCTCTGCTCTCACGCTGCTGCCTTCCTCTAGCTGGGTATCAGATCCTTCCAAACGCTGGGCATCCTCCTGGAGCATGTACCCAACACTGTGCTCAAACAGTTCGGGGGACTCCTCAGGAGGAGGACATGGTGGGTCTAGGGAAGGATTGACTAATGAAGATAATGATACCAGAGAAGAGGACGCTTTGGCAGCTGCTTTGCCAGTACCCTGAGCCTGGGTGAGAGAGGATGAGGAGGATGAGGTGGGCTTGGTCATCCACTCTACCAAGTCTTCGGCATGATGTGGCTCAACATGTCCAGCTGCCGAAAAGAAGGACAAGCGTGTCCCATGGCCATGTGCTGATGACAATGCACCGCGTCCACGACCAGCACTGTTGCCCCCAGACACAGAGCCTGCTTGCCCTCTTTTTTTGCCTCCTGACTGTCTGCCTCTCCTTGTTTGCCTTCCAGACATTTTAATGGATGGCCTGCAGGGAGATGGGAAAAAGAGCAATAAGGGCTACCTTCAGGTGTATACTGTGCAGGAGGCTTAGCAACAATGACACTGACACTGTCCCCTGCCTATCCTTCTCTGTCCCTAAACACAAGGATTGAAAATATGGAACAGCAAAATTGGTTTAGAACAGAATAGCACACTGACACTTTCCCTCACTGTCCTACTCTGTCCCTCCCTACAAACAAGATTTAGCACAGAATAGCACACTGATAATTTCCACGAGTGTCCTTCTCTGTCCCTAAACTCAAGGATTTGAAATATGGAACAGCAAAATTGGTTTTGAACAGAATAGCACACTGACACTTTCCCTCACTGTCCTACTCTGTCCCTCCCTACAAACAAGATTTAGCACAGAATAGCACACTGATAATTTCCACGAGTGTCCTTCTCTGTCCCTAAACTCAAGGATTGAAAATATGGAACAGCAAAATTGGTTTAGAACAGAATAGCACACTGAAACTTTCCCTCACTGTCCTACTCTGTCCCTCCCTACAAACTAGATTTAGCACAGAATAGCACACTGATAATTTCCACGAGTGTCCTTCTCTGTCCCTAAACTCAAGGATTTGAAATATGGAACAGCAAAATTGGTTTAGAACAGAATAGCACACTGTCAGTTTCACTCACTGTACCTCTCTGTCCCTCCCTACAAACTAGATTTAGCACAGAATAGCACACTGATAATTTCCACGAGTGTCCTTCTCTGTCCCTAAACTCAAGGATTTGAAATATGGAACAGCAAAATTGGTTTAGAACAGAATAGCACACTGTCAGTTTCACTCACTGTACCTCTCTGTCCCTAAACTCAAGGATTGAAAATATGGTTCAGCAAAATTGGTTTAGAACAGAATAGCACACTGACACTTTCCCTCACTGTCCTACTCTGTCCCTCCCTACAAACAAGATTTAGCACAGAATAGCACACTGATAATTTCCACGAGTGTCCTTCTCTGTCCCTAAACTCAAGGATTGAAAATATGGATCAGCAAAATTGGTTTAGAACAGAATAGCACACTGACACTTTCCCTCACTGTCCTACTCTGTCCCTCCCTACAAACAAGATTTAGCACAGAATAGCACACTGATAATTTCCATGAGTGTCCTTCTCTGTCCCTAAACTCAAGGATTGAAAATATGGAACAGCAAAATTGGTTTAGAACAGAATAGCACACTGACACTTTCCCTCACTGTCCTACTCTGTCCCTCCCTACAAACAAGATTTAGCACAGAATAGCACACTGATAATTTCCACGAGTGTCCTTCTCTGTCCCTAAACTCAAGGATTTGAAATATGGAACAGCAAAATTGGTTTAGAACAGAATAGCACACTGAAACTTTCCCTCACTGTCCTACTCTGTCCCTCCCTACAAACAAGATTTAGCACAGAATAGCACACTGATAATTTCCACGAGTGTCCTTTTCTGTCCCTAAACTCAAGGATTGAAAATATGGAACAGCAAAATTGGTTTAGAACAGAATAGCACACTGAAACTTTCCCTCACTGTCCTACTCTGTCCCTCCCTACAAACAAGATTTAGCACAGAATAGCACACTGATAATTTCCACGAGTGTCCTTCTCTGTCCCTAAACTCAAGGATTTGAAATATGGAACAGCAAAATTGGTTTTGAACAGAATAGCACACTGACACTTTCCCTCACTGTCCTACTCTGTCCCTCCCTACAAACAAGATTTAGCACAGAATAGCACACTGATAATTTCCACGAGTGTCCTTCTCTGTCCCTAAACTCAAGGATTTGAAATATGGAACAGCAAAATTGGTTTTGAACAGAATAGCACACTGACACTTTCCCTCACTGTCCTACTCTGTCCCTCCCTACAAACAAGATTTAGCACAGAATAGCACACTGATAATTTCCACGAGTGTCCTTCTCTGTCCCTAAACTCAAGGATTTGAAATATGGAACAGCAAAATTGGTTTTGAACAGAATAGCACACTGACACTTTCCCTCACTGTCCTACTCTGTCCCTCCCTACAAACAAGATTTAGCACAGAATAGCACACTGATAATTTCCACGAGTGTCCTTCTCTGTCCCTAAACTCAAGGATTGAAAATATGGAACAGCAAAATTGGTTTAGAACAGAATAGCACACTGAAACTTTCCCTCACTGTCCTACTCTGTCCCTCCCTACAAACAAGATTTAGCACAGAATAGCACACTGATAATTTCCACGAGTGTCCTTCTCTGTCCCTAAACTCAAGGATTTGAAATATGGAACAGCAAAATTGGTTTTGAACAGAATAGCACACTGACACTTTCCCTCACTGTCCTACTCTGTCCCTCCCTACAAACAAGATTTAGCACAGAATAGCACACTGATAATTTCCACGAGTGTCCTTCTCTGTCCCTAAACTCAAGGATTGAAAATATGGTTCAGCAAAATTGGTTTAGAACAGAATAGCACACTGACACTTTCCCTCACTGTCCTACTCTGTCCCTCCCTACAAACAAGATTTAGCACAGAATAGCACACTGATAATTTCCACGAGTGTCCTTCTCTGTCCCTAAACTCAAGGATTTGAAATATGGAACAGCAAAATTGGTTTAGAACAGAATAGCACACTGTCAGTTTCACTCACTGTACCTCTCTGTCCCTCCCTACAAACTAGATTTAGCACAGAATAGCACACTGATAATTTCCACGAGTGTCCTTCTCTGTCCCTAAACTCAAGGATTTGAAATATGGAACAGCAAAATTGGTTTAGAACAGAATAGCACACTGTCAGTTTCACTCACTGTACCTCTCTGTCCCTAAACTCAAGGATTGAAAATATGGTTCAGCAAAATTGGTTTAGAACAGAATAGCACACTGACACTTTCCCTCACTGTCCTACTCTGTCCCTCCCTACAAACAAGATTTAGCACAGAATAGCACACTGATAATTTCCACGAGTGTCCTTCTCTGTCCCTAAACTCAAGGATTTGAAATATGGAACAGCAAAATTGGTTTAGAACAGAATAGCACACTGACACTTTCCCTCACTGTCCTACTCTGTCCCTCCCTACAAACAAGATTTAGCACAGAATAGCACACTGACACTTTCCCTCACTGTACCTCTCTGTCCCTACAAACAAGGATTAGCACAGAATAGCACACTGACACTTTCCCTCACTGTGCCTCTCTGTCCCTACAAACAAGGTTTAGCACAGAATAACACACTGTCACTGACACTCTCCCTACCTATCCTTATTTGTCCCTAAACACAAGGAATCCAGGATTAGTAAAGGAAAAAAAATGACACTGTCCCTGCCTATGCTTCTCTTTCCCTGCTCCGGAACACACTACACAAGGCCGCCGCGCTGGCGGCCTTTTATAGTGTGGGGCGTGTACTAAACCCCCTCAGCAATAATTGGCCACAGGCATCCTGCCTGTGGCCAATCATTGCTCTCCTCGCTGCCGGCGCTGTGATTGGCCAAGCATGCGGGGTCACAGTGCATGCTTGGCCAATCACAGCGCCTGGATGACACTGCGATGGCGTAGTGCATTGTGGGGCGTTCGCGTCACTCGAATTTGGCGCGAACGGCCCAAATCGTTCGATCTTCGTCGAACGATCGAACAGCCGATGTTCGAGTCGAACGTATGTTCGACTCGAACACGAAGCTCATCCCTAGTAGTGACAGCACTTTAGGTCAATACAGAGGCCAGAACAGAGCTGTTATGGCTCTGTCTAGCCCCCTCTCTGAAGAAGTAGATCAGTACTATACTACTCTATTGCTGGCTGATTGCAGTCAACAATAGCAGCTGGCAAAAGATCACTATTGGAAGTATCCTACTACTATACCGGCTGAATAGCTTCATGGGGTTCTGAATCTATTCTCCACTGAACCAGATTCACCATGAAAAAATGGAAAATATATATATATATATATATATATATATATATATATATATATATGTAGCGCTACCCCCAGTTAAGAGAGCCGCTGATATTGATTTGGGCCCTGTAGTGCACCGCTGTCAACCCCTGGCAATCGGCTCTAACCTCCCGTGGCACAGCTGGTGATAGAGGGATAGGACCGCGTGACCGCAACTCTTGGTGACGCAGTCTTATAGCAAGCATGCACAGCAATATACCTTAAAACTCCTATTAAAGTAAGCAAAACTGACACCAGATGTACTTTACCCAGATATTTTACTGAGGCTAATGGGCAAGTAATAAACAACAGTATAACAAGTTGCAGATCCCTACAATAAACAGTAATAAAGATAAACAGAGTAATCAGAATAATAAAGTATTGCTATGCAACTCTAGCGCTGCCCTTTTACAGCTACTTCCCCTCATGGGTAGACTAACACCCAGTAATGTCTACCTATGCAGTCAGGCCTGACTGATCTAAATGGAAGTTCAGTGAAACAATATTCGCTATCAATCTTTCGGTGGTGCACTTGAAGAACAACTTTGTAATCCGAACGAATAGTAAAGATAAAAGTATCTGTCTTTAAACAGCTCTCACCACCCGGACAAG
This sequence comes from Rana muscosa, assembly GCA_029206835.1. Lineage (NCBI taxonomy): Eukaryota > Metazoa > Chordata > Amphibia > Anura > Ranidae > Rana > Rana muscosa. The sequence continues at coordinate 237,748,200 of CM055120.1, forward strand.
TCCAAGTCCGTTTCCTCCATCGATTCGTCTAGGAACAGGAATCCACCGACATCCAAGTCTTCAATCCTTCTGGTGTACTGCAGCAAGCATAAGAAGATGTCTCTAAGGTTCTGCTAGGCTGGCAGAGGGGCTCTTTGGAAAGGAGCACAAGGCCCAGGCTTCAGGCCTTGTGCACACAGCAGTTCAGCACAGAGATCCTCTTGCTAGGAGAGGGGGTGTCCAAAGAGACCGAACAAACTCCACCTCCCCTTTATAAAGTCTGCCCCAGCAGTCTCTGTTCCGGAGCAATGTACCCTGGGTGCTGCAAGATGTACTGGGAGATGTAGTCTCTCTCTCTCCTCTGCTTTCACTTCCAGTAATGTCTCTTTACTTCCTCCCGACTCACCTCTCACCTGGAACTTCTTGTCTCTCTGCATTAAAGGGGAACACCCCGCTACACACTCCCCCCACTTTGAATCTTTGGTCCCCAAAGACAGCATCAACAATATGTACATAAAAGATAGTTCACAGTTGCAAGGCAACCTGGCAGGGGAATCTCCCACCTAGCATGGTGAGGAAGATTGTCCTGCCCACAGGCCATATTATTGGGAGTGGCCTGCCTAACTGTGCCAGGGAGTGAGTTGGGGTTGCCCTCCACCAAATGTACAGTGGAGGGACCAGATGTGGGCATGGTCCTTCTTGAGGTTAGGACCGTGTCTTCAGAACTTTCTCCCATCTGATCATGAGTTAGTTTCCGGGGAGGATGAATGTCTCTCTTCCTTCTCTTCTCCCTGGGAGTCACAGTCTCAGCTACTCTTGGTTCTTCCTCTGGTACTGAAGCAGGAACCACTTCCGGTAGTGAGGGTATGGGATCACATCTGGGGACAGCAGGGGCTAAAAGCCATTTCACCAGATCGGTATTGGTCCCAATGATGAGAGAGCTTCTTGAGGGCCCTGGCAGCCAGGGACAGACAATGGCCAGTGTCTCAAAGTTCTGGGGCTCCCCAGCCCTCAATGGATCACATGACAACTTGACCCGCAGACATCCATCACAAGAGTACTCTTCTGCTTGGATACCCTGAATCTTGGTGTCTCCCAACTCTTCCAGGGGCAGGTATGACAGGTACTTCTTGTAAAAGTCTCTGGTCATCAGGGTAACCTGAGCACCTGTATCAAGGATGGCTCTGGTGTAGATCCCTTCGATCAGAACAGGCACTACAGGCAGAGGACCTACCAATTGGGTAGAATTCCTTTTGGAAACACCTGTAACAGCAGGCTGGCATACTTGGACTTGTGCTCTCTTCAGCTTCCGGCGCTGGGAATGCCGTTTCTGGCATTGTTTGGAAGGCTGATAGGCGTTGTTCACTGAGACGGCATAGACTGCAGGTGTCCTCCACCGCTCCCTCGCAGATTCAGGGAAAGTTATTTTTGAAGGCCCGGATCTTCTCTCCATTCTTGGGTCACTTCTCTGAGGCCTCCACCAGCCTTCTGTCTCCATTCGTGGACTTGGACATACTCGCTGGTTGTGGCCTACACCTCCACAGTTGAAACAGACAATCTCTCTTCTCTTCTGTGGGGAGGTTGGTGTTGAACTGCTCTGGCGTGGTTCATTCTTAATTTCCTCGGGTTCCTTCATTCCTGAGTTTTCAGACAGGAGTGTGGTCAAAAGATCCAGCACCTGGGTCATTTGGGACTTCAGGATCTCCACTTCTGAGTCCCGTTCAGTAGCCATAGCTGATCTGACTCCCACCGCAGGGAGGGTAGTTGGTTCGGTATGTTGACTCCTCCTTTTCTCTTCCAACACAGCCTCCTCCTCCCTGACTATCCGGATCAAGTCGGGGTATTCCAGGCTCTTCCCATCCTGTCGGGTGCGTAGCGCCAATGCAATAGGATCCAGGGGCTGAGCTCCCCTCAATACCTGTTGAGCAGGGGCTTCGTCTACTTTCCCTGGGTCGATCCCCTTCTTCAAAATGATCCTATGCAGGATCTTGTCTAGACGTCCCATATATTCTGATAGTTTCTCGCCTGTCTTCTGGTAGCAGTGCTCCAGTTGATAGGTAAGCTCAGTGATTTTTTCTGTCCCACCGAACACATTCTGCAGGATGTCTAAGTAATCCTGTGCAGTACAGTCTTTCCTGCTTATCTTCAGGTTACGTATGGCATCCAGAGCAGGCCCCTTTAAACTTTCAACAATCCTCTGCTTCTTTTGTCGCTCCGGGACCTCCCATTCTTCTAGGGCCTGAGTGGCGCCGTCTAGCCACTCTTCAAATCCCTCTTCTTCCGAAGGTACAGGTTTCCTTCCAGAAAATATCCTGAGTTTCCTGTATCCTGACATCGGGTAGTCTGTGGGGTCTCTTTTACACTGGGCCACAATTTCCTGCAAGAAAGCGCACAGTTCTGCACTAAGGGTGGCCGGTGATGATCTGGGACTCTCTGTATCCTTCTGCTTTTCCGCCTTAGGGGATGGCGGGGGAGATATCTGTGGAGATGATGGTTTTGGTGTCTGGAACCATTCTCCCTTCACTGGCAGCGTATGTATCAAGTGATAGATCTGATTATCTATGGCTCGTATACTCTGACTTTTAAAATGCTCTGGGATTTCGTTTTTCCATTCTACCAGTGCGTATGTAAACGAGATCACTGGATCTGGCCTAAAATCCATCACCCATGCTTTGTGGCTCGGAGACAGTAAGAATACGAGCTGTTTTATCTCCTCTTCCTTCCATCTTTCCCCTGGGAGTACAATGACTACCGCCGCGGTTGGATCGGCGCCAATCGCTGCGCACCACTGTGACATTTCTAGCGGGTCCATGCTGGTACTTCTGACCGGCTTGATTGCAGCGTGCAACGTACAAGGATCCCGGCTCGAGCCCCCACGTGTAGCGCTACCCCCAGTTAAGAGAGCCGCTGATATTGATTTGGGCCCTGTAGTGCACCGCTGTCAACCCCTGGCAATCGGCTCTAACCTCCCGTGGCACAGCTGGTGATAGAGGGATAGGACCGCGTGACCGCAACTCTTGGTGACGCAGTCTTATAGCAAGCATGCACAGCAATATACTTTAAAACTCCTATTAAAGTAAGCAAAACTGACACCAGATGTACTTTACCCAGATATTTTACTGAGGCTAATGGGCAAGTAATAAACAACAGTATAACAAGTTGCAGATCCCTACAATAAACAGTAATAAAGATAAACAGAGTAATCAGAATAATAAAGTATTGCTATGCAACTCTAGCGCTGCCCTTTTACAGCTACTTCCCCTCATGGGTAGACTAACACCCAGCAATGTCTACCTATGCAGTCAGGCCTGACTGATCTAAATGGAAGTTCAGTGAAACAATATTCGCTATCAATCTTTTCGGTGGTGCACTTGAAGAACAACTTTGTAATCCGAACGAATAGTAAAGATAAAAGTATCTGTCTTTAAACAGCTCTCACCACCCGGACAAGTCCAAGTCCGTTTCCTCCATCGATTCGTCTAGGAACAGGAATCCACCGACATCCAAGTCTTCAATCCTTCTGGTGTACTGCAGCAAGCATAAGAAGATGTCTCTAAGGTTCTGCTAGGCTGGCAGAGGGGCTCTTTGGAAAGGAGCACAAGGCCCAGGCTTCAGGCCTTGTGCACACAGCAGTTCAGCACAGAGATCCTCTTGCTAGGAGAGGGGGTGTCCAAAGAGACCGAACAAACTCCACCTCCCCTTTATAAAGTCTGCCCCAGCAGTCTCTGTTCTGGAGCAATGTACCCTGGGTGCTGCAAGATGTACTGGGAGATGTAGTCTCTCTCTCTCCTCTGCTTTCACTTCCAGTAATGTCTCTTTACTTCCTCCCGACTCACCTCTCACCTGGAACTTCTTGTCTCTCTGCATTAAAGGGGAACACCCCGCTACATATATATATATATATTGTGAGGGGGTTAGCTCGGCAGCGCGTGTGTGTGACCCCTTAGGCACAGCAGACAGTGGTAGGAGAAAAACAAAAGGGTGGGGTTTTATTTGAACTATATACAGACAAAAAAATATAACAGAAAACAAAAGAAACAGGAAAAGAAATCCTGGTCAACTTGACTGCTCACTACACACGTTGGTGTCCCTAACTAACAACTGGGTACAGCCTTGTGCTGCCCCGATCCCTAGCTTCCTGCTTTTAGAAGGTCTTAGCAATAGCCACACAGGTTTTGGCTCCCAACACAGAAAACACACTCCCCAGTCTCTACACACAGATCTGGTTCCAGGTTGAAGCATCTCCATTAGCATGCTGGGAGTTCTTGTAGAGGCCTTAATGAGCCCACTTACTTCAGCTGGGCTCATTAACTCTGCAAGACTCCCAGCACTCCCTCTAGTGGTATAAATTGGCTTAAAGCCTGAATCTAGGATATATATATCTTCCATCCTGGATGCAACCTGGTGATTTTACCTGCCTGCTGTCACATACCCCCCCCCCCTCTTGTTTTAACCTTGGGGTTGGAGCACAAGCAATCAGGCATGCATGTACTCGAGACAAAGCATCCGCATTCCCCATTTGAACGCCAGGGTGATGCTTTACCGTAAAGTTGAATTTCTGTAGGGCCAGGAACCACCTATTTACTCTTCTATTTGTCTCTTTGTTTTGAGCCATCCACTTTAAAGGAGCGTGATCAGTAATCAGGTCAAAGTGCCTACCTAGCAGATGGTACCGAAGGGAATCTAGAGCCCACTTCACCGCTAAACACTCCTTCTAAATTGTGGCGTAATTTATCTCATGGGACTTCTATTTCCTGCTGAGGTAAATGACTGGGTGCTCTTCCCTTTTCCAGACCTGGGACAATACTGCTCCTAACCCAACGTCTGATGCATCACTTTGTACGACAAAGTCCCTAGAGAAGTCTGGTGAGTACAACACTGGCTGGCTACATAAGGCTTTTTTTAAGAATTGGAATGCTGCCTCAGCCTCTGGGGTCCATTTAACCATGACAGTCTCTTTCCCTTTTGTCAGGTTGGTTAGGGGCACAGCCTGAGAAGCAAAGTGGAGAATGAATCGCCGATAATAACCAGCGATTCCCAGAAAGGCTCGTACCTGCTTCTTGCTGTTGGGACGTGGCCAATTCTGTATGGCCTCGACTTTATTGACTTGGGGTTTTATCACTCCCCTCCTAATGGTGTACCCAAGATATTTGGCCTCCTCCTGTCCAATGGTACACTTCTTTGGGTTGGCCGTAAACCCAGCTTCCCGGATAGAGTATAGGACTGCTTTCACTTTTGGCAGATGTGAGGCCCAATCTGTGCTATAGATAATTACATCATTCAGGTAAGCCGCAGCATGCTTCTGATGGGGCCTCAGCATCTGGTCCATTTTCCGTTGGAATGTTGCCGGTGCATTCTGTAATCCAAACGGCATTCTTTTATATTGGAACGCCCCGTCTGGTGTTACAAACGCGTTTTTCTCCTTGGCCGATTTGGCCAAGGGGATTTGCCAATACCCTTTTGTGAGATCAAGAATTGTCATGTATCGGGCTGTTCCCAGCCGGTCGATCAACTCATCTATACGTGGCATGGGGTAGGTGTCAAATTTTTTAACTTTGTTCAGTTGTCGAAAATCATTACAAAATCGCCAGCTCCCATCCGGTTTAGGCACTAACACTATGGGACTGGACCAATCACTTTGGGATTCCTCTATCACCCCCAACTTAAGCATTTTCTGTACTTCCACACGTATTGCCTCCCGTCGGGCCTCTGGGATCCGATAGGGTTTTAGCTTCACCCTTTCACCGGGAGGGGTAATAACATCATGCTCTACCCCAGAAGTTTGTGCGGCAGCTCAGAGAAAACCTCTTTGTTGCAAAGCACAAACTCCTTAACCTCCTGTTGTTGGGGTTTTGACAAGGTGACTGCTATTCCAACCTCAGGAATCACGCAATCAGACTGAGCTGGTGACAACATTTCTGCAACTAGGGATTCCCTATCCCTCCAGGCTTTCAACAGATTAATGTGATAGATCTGTTCGGGCTTTCGCCTTCCTGGTTGTCTGACCTTGTAATTCACTTCGCTCACTTTTTCCATTATCTCGTAGGGGCCTTGCCATTTGGCGAGGAATTTGCTTTCATCCGTAGGGACAAGTACCAATACCCTATCCCCCGGGGAAAAGGTACGGGTCTTGGCCCCACGGTTGTACACTCTCTGCTGTGCCAACTGCGCTTGGTACAAATGTTCCTTTACGATTGGCATTACCTGTGCAATTCTATCTTGCATCAGGGCGACATGCTCAATCATACTCCTGTGGGGAGAACTCTCACTTTCCCAAGTTTCCTTGGCGATATCCAACAGCCCTCTTGGGTGTCTCCCATATAGTAACTCAAAGGGTGAGAAACCCATAGAGGATTGGGGTACCTCCCTAATGGCAAACATTAAATAGGGAATTAGACAGTCCCAATCCTTTCCATCTCTATCCACCACCTTCTTTAACATTTGTTTTAGGGTTTTGTTGAATCTTTCAACCAACCCATCTGTTTGGGGGTGATACACAGATGTACGCAATTGTGTCACTTTGAACAACTTGCACAGCTCTTTCATAACCCGGGACATAAAGGGTGTACCTTGGTCCGTAAGCAGTTCCTTACAAATACCCACACGGCTAAAAACAAGAGATAGCTTTTTGGCTATGGTTTTGGCCGAGGTATTTTGGAGAGGAATCGCTTCCGGATAACGGGTGGCATAGTCCAATATAACCAAAATGTACTGATGCCCCCTAGCGGACTTCCTTATCGGACCTACCAAATCCATTGCAATCCTCTCAAAGGGGACCTCAATGATGGGAAGAGGTACCAGCGGGTTACGGAAATGTGGCATCGGTGCTGACCTCTGACACACAGGGCAAGAGGAACAATAATTTTCTGTTTCCTTCATGACCCCAGGCCAATAGAATCTCTGCAATACTCTCTCTCGGGTTTTCTCTGTCCCCAGATGACCTCCAAGAATGTGCCTGTAACGACAGGGGCCAACGTCGTTTAAATATATTCCATTCCCGAACACACAGCAGCTACCAGACACTCCACAGTCAGGCGACCGCTTCCCATAGGAATATTTCTTCCAGAAATATGAGACAACGCTCTGTGTTGAAGTTTCCAACTTGTCTGACCCTTTTATTGAGAAAAGCAGGCCCTTATATACACAAAAAGAATACTGTAGTCCAAATGAACAACTCCACCCACAACATCACACAATGGTTACATAACGAGCTCCCAATACACATCTGACATCTCTTAGCAGACAGCAGGTGAGGTCATTAGCTAATCCCTTTTTATCTTAAATGACTATGCATAACCTTTATGTTCCCCAGACTGTCTGTCTGCTACTTTACAATACACACAAGTACAGAGTTAATTATCACAATGAAAGATCCTCAGAAGCCATCCTAGGTTCATTTACATCACAACAGGCAGGTGGCACATCAGCATCTCTCAATTAACTTGTTGAGTTCAGGATCAACAAACAGTAACTAGTTATTTACAGATATCTTGGGGAATATGGTGGATTAATATTACAGACCCATGTTAGGTAGTCCAAGATATATTCTTAATGTCCATTATTTTCTTGCTCACATGTGCCCAAAGTGACCCCGTCACACATCTCCCCTTTCGGCAGGAGACTAACACAGGAGGAGACCCCAGACGGGTTGACTCCGAAGTTAGTCCATAGTTCCATTCCTCTAATGCCTGGACAACCCATCAGCATTGCCATTTTGCTTACCGGGTCGGTAGCTGATGGTGAAGTGGTAAGGTTGCAGGGCGAATAATGGAATTCAGTTCTGGAACAGCCACTTGCTTTGCTCTCTCAATGGCTCCCAAAACTTGTTGCTGATGCTCTTGGGAGAGGTAAGGCAAATCCCATTTAACCTTTTGACAATTTCAGCCTGTTTGTGCATTTCAATGTTCAAGCCGTGGAACATCTCATAATACATGACGTAGTCTCGTTGCATCTCCGATTTCTCCCTGGCCAACTTGTCACATTCCATTTATAGACTGTGATATTTTGCCTGATCTAAGCTACATGTCGGGGGAGATAGTCTTACCCAATTCTTAGCCGCAAGCGGGCCGGTTCCAGCAGCATGGGTCTGGGCACAGGTAGTCACTGGGTTGGCTTCAGCGGGACCCATCGGGGCGTAAGCAGAAACTAGGGGGGCCAAATCATTCCCCAGTAGTACATCCGCTGGCAAATCCTTCATCACCCCCACATTCACGTGTCCCGAACCAACCCCCCAATCCAGGTGAACACGGGCAACGGGTAGCCGGAAGATGGTACCTCCCACTACTCTTACGGCTACAGTGTCTCCGGTGTGTTGGCTCTCTGGGATGAGGTTCTTCTGTAGTAGGGTCATGGTGGCGCCAGTATCACGTAGGCCATTGGCTACCGTTCCATTAACCCGGACAGTCTGCCTGTGTTGTTGCCTGTTGTCCCGGTTAGCTGCTTGTATTGGATCAGCCTCGTGCTGGACGCTCCAATGTTCTTCCTCCTCAACGCAGTGGGCCGCAGGCATGGATGTGTGGCAGTTCCCCCTTGCTGGCTGTCTCCAGGACTGGGACTGCCTGGCTGGATTCAACGGACAGTCTGGCTTTTTGTGCCCTAGCTGTTTACATCCGAAACACCTGATGGGTTGTGAGTAGTCCTGGGAGTTGAACCTGGGCTGCTGAGAATAAGTGGCTGCTGGAGGTGGTGCTGTAGGGTGGTACGACTGTGGTTGGTAGGCGATAGCCGGAGGAGGTGCCGCTGATTGATAATCCACCCAAACTGTTGTCTTGACCACAGGGTTATCCAGTTTACGAGCGTCTGTGTATTCGTCCGCCAGGCGAGCTGCTTCAGGCATGGTGAAAGGTTTTCGGTCCCGGACCCACTCTCTGACTTCCAGGGACAGTTTGTCAAAGAAGTGCTCCAGCAGGAACACCTGCAGCACCTCTTCCCCGGATTCTGCTTGGCATCCAGCGACCCAGTGAGATGCCATGCGGTGTAGGCGGCATGCCCACTCGGTATGAGTCTCCAGTCTGCTTGCTCGTCTCTCGGAACCGCCTCCAGTATGCCTCCGGTGTGACGGCATACCTGGCCAACAGTGCTTCTTTTAGCAGTCCATAATATCCTCATCTGGGATGGCCCTGAACACTTCACTGGCCCGGCCGGACAATTTCCCAGACAAAATGGTAACCCATTCCTCTGTGGGCACCCGGTGTAGGGCACATTGCCGTTCAAAATCAGCAAGGTACCCATCAATCTCTCCTTCAGTTTCAATGACATTTTTAAAAGCAGTAAAATGTATCTTTCTCCTTTCAGTTGGTGCTGCTGTGACTTCTGCTGCTGCAGCACCTCTTTGTGGTAGCAAATTTACGTCCACAGCCGCTATAACTCGGTCTATAATCTCCGCTGTAGGGTTAGTTCCATAATGTGCCAGTCTTATGTTAACAGCCTGATCAAAACTTGCCTCTTCGGGTGTCCTGTCTGTTACGCTGGGCTTTTCGGTTCCATCCATTTCGACTAGTTCTCTGATAATGTCCCTCTTCTTACGATTTTGGCCGGTCTTCCCCGGTTCTCCAGTAAGTCCTTGAGGGTAAAGCGCTTTAGCCGTTCATACTGTGCCTCCATTGGCCTGTGTCCTCTTGTAGCTGTCCTTCCGGCTGTGGGAATCAATCCGCTGCTTGCCACCAATGTAACGACAGGGGCCAACGTCATTTAAATATATTCCATTCCCGAACACACAGCAGCTACCAGACACTCCACAGTCAGGCGACCGCTTCCCATAGGAATAATTCTTCCAGAAATACGAGACAACGCTCTGTGTTGAAGTTTCCAACTTGTCTGACCCTTTTATTGAGAAAAGCAGGCCCTTATATACACAAAAAGAATACTGTAGTCCAAATGAACAACTCCACCCACAACATCACACAATGGTTACATAACAAGCTCCCAATACACATCTGACATCTCTTAGCAGACAGCAGGTGAGATCATTAGCTAATCCCTTTTTATCTTAAATGTCTATGCATAACCTTTATGTTCCCCAGACTGTCTGTCTGCTACTTTACAATACACACAAGTACAGAGTTAATTATCACAATGAAAGATCCTCAGAAGCCATCCTAGGTTCATTTACATCACAACAGGCAGGTGGCACATCAGCATCTCTCAATTAACTTGTTGAGTTCAGGATCAACAAACAGTAACTAGTTATTTACAGATATCCTGGGGAATATGGTGGATTAATATTACAGACCCATTTTAGGTAGTCCAAGATATATTCTTAATGTCCATTATTTTCTTGCTCACCCTGTGCCCAAAGTGACCCCTGTCACAGTGCCCATGGGCCAACTCTAACACCAACTTCCTGTAAGGTTTGGGCACCACAAGCTGCTCAATAGTTTCTTCTGCCCTTTTAGCCACCCGATACAGTAGGTCCTTTTCCATGATGAAGTACGGGTAAGTGCAGGTCTTATCTGGGTTCACTAACTCGCCATCTATTTTCACTACGTTTTCCCGTGCCTTTATTAAGGTGGGATCTTTTAACTGTTCTGTGGCAAAATTTTCCTTGTGAACCTCGAGATCAGAAAACTCCACAGAAGGCATGTTTTCGTCTGGGGATGTTGGCTCCTCCCCAGTTTCTCAAGTCTCCCCTGCCAATACCGACAAGGGGTATTCTGGAAAGTCCTCACCACTCTCAGAGGAATTCTGGTTATCACATTTCTGGTATATAGGGGCACCAGTGGGGGGCTCAGGACAATCCCAGAGTTCCCAGAACTTTGGAAAATCCCTTCCCACAATGGCATCATGTGGTAAGTGAGACACTAACCCCACCTGATGAGAGAGGTTACCTTTGGAGGTCTCAAAACACACTGTAGTCACAGGATACTATCGGGTGTCCCCATGCACACAAATAACAGCTACCTTGTTATTCCCTAGGACCTCTGTAGTAACTAATTCAGCTTTTATCAGTGTCACCAGGCTACCTGAATCCAGCAACACAACAACATTTCTACCATTAATACACATTTTGCATAAATGGCAGTGCATGCAACTATTGCAAACAGCGACTGAAGTCTGTCCCTTAGAAAGTCACATTGCATGGGTTCATCCACAACCGGGCAATTTGCTGCGATATGTCCCTCTTGCTGGCAGCGGTAGCAAACAATCCTTTTTGCTGCCTCTTGAGCCCCTGACTTCCCAGGCTGTTCTCGCCAGACATTAGGTAGAACTCTCACCCTCTCATTCTCTCCACCCTGACCCCTTGGAATCATCTTACCCGCCACTGGGAATGGTCTGGTCTTAGGGTGGAAAGTCCGTGAGTCTCTGGAAGAGGTAGTCAGGTTCTCTGTAGCCAAGTACTTCTCTACACGATCCACAAGCTTATTGGCCGTTTCTGGGTCTCCATGGCTTACCCACTTTTGGATGGCCGTAGGAAGAGCTCTCAGGAAATGATCCATCACAACACGTTCCACAATCTTTGGTGCGGACAAAGTCTCTGGCTGTAGTCACTTCCTGCTCAGGTGAATGAGATCATACATTTGAGACCTGGGGGGTTTTCCAAGCCGGAAAGTCCAGTTATGCACACGCTGAGCCCGGACGGCCAGGGTGACACCCAGCCGTGCCAATATTTCATTTTTTAGCATCACATAGTCTTTTGCTTGGTCAGGCTTTAGGTCATAGTAAGTTTTCTGGGATTCACCAGTTAACAGAGGGGCCACTAGTCCAGCCCACTGCTCTTTAGGCCACTTTTCCCTTTCAGCAGTCCTTTCAAATGTGGTCAAAAACACCTCTGGATCATAGCAAAGGAGAGCTGTGGGACTTTGAGTGAGGCTACTGCCATGTCAGATATAAACAGAAACATAAAATTTACAGTACATAATTTATTGTTACATTGTAAAAAATATTATGTCAAATAAATAGGTAGTCACATGACTTACACTAAATATGCTGCTATATAGCATGCAATACAAATAGAAATTGGAAAGGATTAATAATGATACTCTTGGAATAAGGGAGGACAGAGAGAATGTGTCCCAAAAAAGTAGGGACAATCTGGGATACTCACTGCACAGCCCCAAGGCCAGGCCCGGTGTCCGCCAGGGAAGATGGGGGTGACAGGCATGATGTCTCCCCCGAGTTTGAGACGGGAGAACCCTCCAAAGGACGAAGAACAGCGCCCAGAGCATGACACGGTGGTCACAGCCTGATCCAATCGACTATGTGTGCACAAAAAGTGCATAGTGTTCCTGAAAAAAATGTGTATCAAAAGAGGGAAGATTAATTGAATGTGTAAAGGTGTAAAGTGTGTGAAATCATGGCAGATATCCATGTGTTCCCACAGGGGGACTACATGAGGGGGTGTATGTGAAATGAAACCAATTAAGGGGGAAAAAAGAAAACATACCAAAAAAAGGGATTGCTGAGCTCCCAACGAAGGTAACCTATGTGTGGATTCAGTGTATGCTGTCCTTGTGATTGAGTCAAGCAAATGAACCATTGGCTGCTTCAAGGCTGCTTTATACTCCCATTCCAAGGGAGGGGCTCCGTCAGTGTCATGCCTGATTGGCCATGCTGCACAGAAGAGGTGGGGAGGGGATTCCCAGCTGCATGTGGAGGGGCCATCAGCAGTGAGTTCCCACCCACCTAGTGCTTGGCTAAGGATGGAAAAAAGACGTTTAAACAACGTCAATGACACCGCTGGTGCGGCATCGAAGCATGACGCCGATGAACAGGAGGCCAAGCCCCGCCCCCACCAAAAAGTGGGGTGGGGAACGGACTGCTGCACATCGCAACCCCGGAGACAGAGAAAACACCCAACCCCTATCAAACCCAAGCTGAACCGGACAAGGGATTGGGAGGCGATTTAAAAGGGTTGATGGGTCAAAGATATACATGGGAAGATGTTGACATGGAAATCTAATGGGAATGAGGAATAAATCTGATAACAAATTACTGAACATTGTTGTAGTGTAGGGGCAATAAACAAGAATTCATAAGGTATATTAGGTGTGACAGGTCACTGGGAACGGGTGTCTTCCACCCAAATGTTTGTCAAACAGTGAATTGGATGTGACCTGACACACAACTATAGCACAAACATGGCGACCTCCATCCCTAAATTAGTTTGTAGAAAAGGAGAGCTGTGGGACTTTGAGTGAGGCTACCGCCATGTCAGATATAAACAGAAACATAAAATTTACAGTACATAATTTATTGTTACATTGTAAAAAATATTATGTCAAATAAATAGGTAGTCACATGACTTACACTAAATATGCTGCTATATAGCATGCAATACAAATAGAAATTGAACATAGTAACTGTACATAATAAGGTAGATGGGTTAAAAAACATTGTAGGGACAGATGACTTGGGGCATCTAGGGGCACTCAACGCGTTTCCTGGCATTACAGCCATTCATCAGGAGTGTTGTAACATAATATACTGGAAAGGAAGGGGACAAGGATTAATAATGATTCTCTTGGAATAAGGGAGGACAGAGAGAATGGTCTGGTCTTAGGGTGGAAAGTCCGTGAGTCTCTGGAAGAGGCAGTCAGGTTCTTTGTAGCCAAGTACTTCTCTACACGATCCACAAGCTTATCGGCCGTTTCTGGGTCTCCATGGCTTACCCACTTTTGGATGGCAGTAGGAAGAGCTCTCAGGAAACGATCCATCACAACACGTTCCACAATCTTTGGTGCGGACAAAGTCTCTGGCTGTAGTCACTTCCTGCTCAGGTGAATGAGATCATACATTTGAGACCTGGGGGGTTTTCCAAGCCGGAAAGTCCAGTTATGCACACGCTGAGCCCGGACGGCCAGGGTGACACCCAGCCGTGCCAATATTTCATTTTTTAGCATCACATAGTCTTTTACTTGGTCAGGCTCTAGGTCATAGTAAGCTTTCTGCGATTCACCAGTTAACAGAGGGGCCACCAGTCCAGCCCACTGCTCCTTAGGCCACTTTTCCCTTTCAGCAGTCCTTTCAAATGTGGTCAAAAACACCTCTGGATCATCCTCTCCAGTCATTTTTGTCAGTAAACGACTCACCCCAAAGGACGCAGTATTAGTGGAACTACTTGCCTCACTGGTCTGCGGACGTTGCTGCATTAATGTCTCCATTTGTTGCTGTAGTCTCTGCTCTTGCTTCTGCAACAGGTCTATGAAGCGGGCCTCAGATTGCTGCTGGGCTTATTGCTGAGCTTCCAGACTCTGTTGGTGAGCTTGCTGCTGGGCTGCAAGGCTCTGTTGATGAGCTTGCTGGTGGGCTGCGAGGCTCCTTTGCAAACCTGCATTTGTATGCTGCTTATTGGCATTTGCTAGAGCCAGCTGTTTTAGTATCTCCTCCATGCTGGCCTTAAAAAAAAAACTGCCACTGGTTCTCCACCAACTGTGAGGGGGTTAGCTCGGCAGCGGGTGTGTAATGGAGAAAAACAAAAGGGTGGGGTTTTATTTGAAATATATACAGACAAAAAATATAACAGAAAACAAAAGAAACAGGAAAATAAATCCTGGTCAACTTGACCGCTCACTACACACGTTGGTGTCCCTAACTAACAACTGGGTACAGCCTTGTGCTGCCCCAGTCCCTAGCTCCCTGCTTTTAGAAGGTCTTAGCAATAGCCACACAGGCTTTGGCTCACCACACAGAAAACACACTCCCCAGTCTCTACACACAGATCTGGTTCCAGGTTGGAGCATCTCCCTTAGCATGCTGGGAGTTCTTGTAGAGGCCTTAATGAGCCCACTTACTTCAGCTGGGCTCATTAACTCTTACCCTGCAAGACTCCCAGCACTCCCTCTAGTGGTATAAATTGGCATAAAGCCTGAACCCTTCCTAGAGCTGGCCATCCGGCCAAACTGAGCTATCGAGGGGAAAAGAGCCTTGGTGAGAGAGGTAAAGAAGAACCCAAAGATCACTGTGGCTGAGCTCCAGAGATGCATTCGGGAGATGGGAGAAAGTTGTAGAAAGTCAACCATCACTACAGCCCTCCACCAGTCGGGGCTTTATGGCAGAGTGGCCTGACAGGAGCCTCTCCTCAGTGCAAGACACATGAAAGCCTGCATGGAGTTTGCTAAAAAAACACCGGAAGGACTCCAAGATGGTGAGAAATAAGATTTTCTGGTCTGATGAGACCAAGATAGAAATTTTTGCCCTTAATTCTGAGCGGTATGTGTGGAGAAAACCAGGCACTGCTCATTACCTGTCCAATACAGTCCCACAGTGAAGCATGGTGGTGGCAGCATCATGCTGTGGGGGTGTTTTTCAGCTGCAGGGACAGGATGGCTGGTTGCAATCGAGGGAAAGATGAATGCGGCCAAGTACAGGGATATCCTGGACGAAAACCTTCTCCATAGTGCTCAGGACCTCAGACTGGGCCAAAGCTTTACCTTCCAACAAGACAATGACCCTAAGCACACAGCTAAAATAACGAAGGAGTGGCTTCACAACAACTCCGTGACTGTTCTTGAATGGCCCAGTCAGAGCCCTGACTTAAACCCAATTGAGCATCTCTGGAGAGACCTAAAATTGGCTGTCCACCAACGTTTACTATCCAACCTGACAGAACTGGAGAGGATCTGCAAGCAGGAATGGCAGAGGATCCCCAAATTCAGGTGTGAAAAACTTGTTGCATCTTTCCCAAAAAGACTCATGGCTGTATTAGATCAAAAGGGTGCTTCTACTAAATACTGAGCAAAGGGTCTGAATACTTGTGATATTTCAGTTTTTCTTTTTTAATAAATCTGAAAGAATTTCAACAATTCTGTGTTTTTCTGTCAATATGGGGTGCTGTGTGTACATTAATAAGGAAAAAAATTAACTTAAATTATTTTAGCAAATGGCTGCAATATAACAAAGCGTGAAAAATTTAAGGGGGTCTGAATACTTTCCATACCCACTGTGTGTATGTGTGTGTGTGTGTGTGTGTGTATATATATATATATATATATATATATATATATGTAGCAGGGCTTTGAAATCTAGGGGAATGTTTGAGTGGTAGTAGTTGTGCTTAAACACACTATTTGATAGGGTTCAGTAAAACCCATTTTGAGCTGCAGGTGGGATACTGGTGTGTAGTTCCCCGTGGCCTGTTGGTGGCGCTGCCATCGGAGGCCAGGGTTGAACCACTGGTACAGTGCTGTGCCTTGGATGTCCCCTTTCGGCGGTGGTATGGTGGGCGTGTCGGCCTGCTGTGCATCCCGGGAAGGGATATAAAAGGGGCAGACCCTGTCTGTCAGGGGTGAGTTCCCGGGGGTCCGACCCCGGGAGCGTGTAATTCTGTGTGATTCTGTTCGTGGCCACCCCAGGCACCTTTAGCCCTGGGGTGGAGTTCCTGGTTCGGTACACTGGCGAATTAGTCCCAGGCACCTTTAGCCCTGGGGCTGCGACTGGAGGCTTCGGGTCTAGCGCCTTTGGCTGGAGCCCACGGAGGGAGAAGGAATCCCAGGGTGCTGCCTTGCAAGGAGGCCCACATCTAGATGAGGAGGCCGGGGGAGGACCGTTCCGAAGGACTGGTGAGAGATCAGTGAAGGAAGGGGCCCGGTAACTCTCTGGAGGGATGTCATTTTCCCGTTAGAGGCCTAAAGCCAGAACCAATGTTCACCAGGTCTGTGGCAGAGACTGTGCGTGTACTCTGATTCAAGCATCATTCCGGCTGCTAGGATCCACTCCATTGGGAGACTATCCGGATGAGCTGAGTCTACCTGAAGATATAGGTAGTGAATAAGAATTTGTTTGTGCCTGGACCTATTCCCACACCTCTTGCTGTCCTGATCTTCCTCCAACCTTTTCCTGTCTAATTATCGTGTATAAGAGAGAAATAAACTCTACGTTGGAGTTGCAATTGGTGTGAACCTTGAAGGTATTGGGGAATAGAGACTTGTCTTTGTCGCAGTGAAGACGGGAGCCATTCTATGGGGGTACGGGCATGTGGCATAGGTGTGCCCTTTCTCCCACGAGTGAGCCAAAGGGAGAAGGGGTGCTGAGTGCTATATATATATATATATTGTGAGGGGGTTAACTCGGTAGCGGGTGTGTGTGACCCCCTGGATGGGCTCCCCACACAAAAACAGGCCCAGCAGACGGAGGTTGTGGTTTTCAAGATCAAAAGGTGCGGTTTATTTCTCTATTTACAGTGACAAAAACACAGCAAAGCAAAAAGAAACATAAACAAAATAAATCCTGGTCAGCTTGACCTCTGACTAAACATGCAGGTTTCCCTAACTAACAACTGGGATCAGCCTGGTGCTGTCCTAGTCCCTAAGTCCCTGGTTTAGTAAATGTCCAAACAAATAGCCACACAGGCTTTGTCTCACCGCACAGGGGTTCACTCTCCCTAGACAGTCCACACAGGTCTGGTTCCAGGCATGAGCAAACACCTAATGAAGCTGGGAGTTTTTATAGAGGCCTTAAACGAGCTGACAAGCTTCAGCTGGTCTCATCAACTCCCTGCCTGCACGACGCCCAGCACTCTCCCTAGAGGTATGAATCATCCATGAGCCCACTAGCCTCAGCTGGGCTTCATCAACTCTCTCCCTAGTTGTATAAGTCGGCATAAAGCCTGAATCTGGGAGAAATATACCTACCCCCCTGGATGCAACCAGGTGACTTTACCTTCCTGCTGTCACATACCCCCCCTCTTGTTTTAACCTTGGGGTTGGAACACCAGCAATCAGGCATTCATGTACTCGAGACAAAGCATCCACATTCCCCATTTGAACGCCAGGGCGATGCTTTACTGTGAAGTTGAATTCCTGTAGGGCCAGGAACCACCTATTTACTCTTCTATTTGTCTCCTTGTTTTGAGCCATCCACTTTAACGGAGCGTGATCCGTAACCATGTCAAAGTGCCTACCTAGCAGATAGTACCGAAGGGAATCTAGAGCCCACTTCACCGCTAAACACTCCTTTTCAACCGTGGCGTAATTTACCTCATGGGACTTCAACTTCCTGCTGAGGTAAATGACTGGGTGCTCTTCCCCGTTCCAGACCTGGGACAATACTGCTCCTAACCCCACATCTGACGCATCACTTTGTACGACAAAGTCTTTAGAGAAGTCGGGTGAGTACAACACTGGCTGGCTACATAAGGCTTGTTTCAAGAATTGGAATGCTGCCTCAGCCTCGGGGGTCCATTTAATCATGACCGACCCTTTCCCTTTCGTCAGGTTGGTTAGGGGCACAGCCTTAGAAGCAAAGTGGGGAATGAAGCGCCGATAATAACCCGCGATTCCCAGAAAGGCTCGTACCTGCTTCTTGCTGTTGGGACGTGGCCAACTCTGGATGGCCTCGACTTTGTTGAGTTGGGGTTTTATTACTCCCCTGCCAATGGTGTACCCAAGATATTTGGCCTCCTCCTGCCCAATGGTACACTTCTTGGGGTTAGCCGTAAACCCCGCTTCCCGGATAGAGTCTAGGACTGCTTGCACTTTTGGCAGATGTGAGGCCCAATCTGTGCTATGGACAATTACGTCATCCAGGTAAGCCGCAGCATACTTCCGATGGGGCCTCAGTATCTGGTCCATTTTCCGCTGGAATGTGGCCGGCGCATTCTGTAACCCGAACGGCATTCTCTTATATTGGAACGCCCCGTCTGGGGTTACAAATGCGGTTTTCTCTTTGGCCGACTTGGCCAGGGGAATTTGCCAATACCCTTTTGTGAGGTCAAGAGTCGTCATGTATCGGGCTGTTCCCAGCCGGTCGATCAACTCATCTATACGTGGCATGGGGTAGGTGTCAAATTTTGTAACTTTGTTCAACTGACGAAAATCGTTACAAAATCGCCAGCTCCCATCCGGTTTAGGCACCAACACAATGGGACTAGACCAATCACTTTGGGACTCCTCTATCACCCGTAAGTTCAGCATTTTCTGTACTTCCTCCCGTATTGCCTCCCGTCGGGCCTCTGGGATCCGATAGGGTTTTAACTTCACCCTTTCACCGGGCGGGGTAATAATATCATGCTCTACCCCAGATGTTTGTCCCGGCAGCTCAGAGAACACCTCCTTGTTGCGAAGCCCAAACTCCTTAACCTCCTGTTGTTGGGGTTGTGACAAGGTGGCTGCTATTCCAACCTCCGGAATCACGCAACCAGTTTGAGCTGGTGACCAAGTTTCTGCGACTAGGGACTCTCTATCCCTCCAGGCTTTCAACAGATTAACGTGATAGATCTGTTCGGGCTTTCGCCTTCCTGGTTGTCTGACCTTGTAATTCACTTCGCTCACTTTTTCCATTATCTCGTAGGGGCCTTGCCATTTGGCAAGGAATTTACTTTCAACCGTAGGGACAAGTACCAATATCCTATCCCCCGGGGAAAAGGTACGGGTCTTGGCTCCACGGTTGTACACTCTCTGCTGTGCCAACTGCGCTTGGGCCAAATGTTCCTTCACGATGGGCATTACCTGTGCAATTCGATCTTGCATCAGGGCGACATGCTCAATCACACTCCTGTGGGGAGAACTCTCACTTTCCCAAGTTTCCTTGGCAATATCCAACAGCCCTCTTGGGTGTCTCCCATACAGTAACTCAAAGGGGGAGAATCCCGTAGAGGATTGGGGCACCTCCCTAATAGCAAACATCAAATAAGGAAGTAGACAGTCCCAATCCTTTCCATCTCTATCCACCACTTTCTTCAACATTTGTTTTAGGGTTTTGTTGAATCTTTCAACCAGCCCATCGGTTTGGGGGTGATACACAGACGTACGCAATTGCGTCACTTTGAACAATTTACACAGCTCTTTCATAACCCGGGACATAAAGGGTGTACCTTGGTCCGTAAGCAGTTCTTTACAAATACCCACCCGGCTAAAAACAAGAGATAGCTCTTTGGCTATGGTTTTGGCCGAGGTATTTCGGAGAGGGATCGCTTCTGGATAACGGGTGGCATAGTCCATTATAACTAATATGTACTGGTGCCCCCTAGCGGACTTGATTATAGGACCTACCAAATCCATTGCGATCCTCTCAAACGGGACCTCAATGATGGGTAGAGGGACCAGCGGGCTACGGAAATGTGGCATCGGGGCCGACCTCTGACACACAGGGCAGGAGGAACAATAATTTTCTATGTCCTTCATCACCCCAGGCCAATAGAATCTCTGTAATACCCTCTCTCTGGTTTTCTCTGTCCCCAGATGACCTCCAAGAATGTGCCCATGGGCCAACTCCAACACCAACTTCCTGTAAGGTTTGGGCACCACAAGCTGCTCAACGGTTTCTTCTGCCCTTTTTGCCACCCGATACAGTAGGTCCTTCTCTACGCTGAAGTATGGGTAAGTGCAGGTATTATCTGGGTTCACTAACTCGCCATCTATTTCCACTACGTTTTCCCGTGCCTTTATTAGGGCGGGGTCTTTTAACTGTTCTGTGGCAAAATTTTCCCTGTGAACCTCAAGATCAGAAAACTCCACAGACGGTAGGTTTTCGTCTGAGGAGGTGGGCTCCTCTCCAGTTTCTTGAGTCTCGCCTGCCAATACTGACAAGGGAAATTCTGGAGAGTCCTCACCACTCTCAGAGGAGTTCTGGCTATCACCTTCCTGGTACATAGGGGCACCAGTGGGGGGCTCAGGATCATCCCACAGTTCCCAGAACTTCGGAAAATCCCTTCCCACAATGGCATCATGCGGTAATTGAGATACTAACCCCACTGGATGAGAGAGGTTACCTTTGGGGGTCTTGAAACACACTGTAGTCACTGGATACTCTCGGGTGTCCCCATGCACACAAATAACAGCTACCTTGCTATTCCCAGAGACCTCTGTTTTAACTAATTCAGCCTTTATCAGGGTCACAAGGCTACCTGAATCCAGTAATACCACAACATTTCTACCATTAATACACATTTTGCATAAATGTTTCTCAGTTCCCCGAATGGCAGTGCATGCGACTGTCGCACACAGCGACTCACGTCTGTCCGTCAGAAAGTCACATTGCATGGGTTCCTCCACAACCGGGCAATTTGCTGCAATATGTCCCGCTTGCCGGCAGCGGTAGCAAACAATCCTTTTGGCTGCCTCTTGAGCCCCCGACTTCCCAGGCTGTTCTCGCCAAACCCTGGGCAGAGCTCCCACCCTCTCACTCTCTCCACCCTCACCCCTTGGAATCATATTATCCGCCCCTGGGGATGGTCTGGTCTTAGGGTGGAAAGTCCGAGAGTCTCTGGAAGAGGCCGTCAGGTTCTCTGCAGCCAAGTATCTCTCTACATGATCCACAAGTTTACCGGCCGTTTCTGGGTCTCCATGGCTTAGCCACTTTTGAATGGCGGTAGGAAGAGCTCTCAAGAAACGATCCATCACAACACGTTCCACAATCTCCGGTGCGGACAAAGTCTCTGGCTGTAGCCACTTCCTGCTCAGGTGAATGAGATCATACATTTGAGACCTGGGGGGTTTTCCAAGCTGGAAAGTCCAGTTATGCACACGCTGAGCCCGGACAGCCAGGGTGACACCCAGCCTTGCCAATATTTCAGCTTTTAGCATCCCATAGTCTTTTGCTTGGTCAGGCTCTAGGTCATAGTAAGCTTTCTGCGATTCACCAGTTAACAGAGGAGCCACCAGTCCAGCCCACTGCTCCTCAGGCCACTTTTCTCTTTCAGCAGTCCTTTCAAATGTGGTCAAAAATACCTCTGGATCATCCTCTCCAGTCATTTTTGTCAATAAACGACTCACCCCAAAGGACGTGGTATTAGTGGGACGGCTTTCCTCACTGGTCTGCGGACGTTGCTGCATTACTGCTTCCATCTGTTGTTGTAGTCTCTGCTCTTGCTTCTGCAACAGGTCTATGAAGCGGGCCTCAGATTGCTGCTGGGCTTGTTGCTGGGCTGCGAAGCTCTTTTGCAAACCTGCATTTGTCTGCTGTTGATTGGCATTTGCTAGAGCCAGCTGTTTCAGTATCTCCTCCATGCTGGCTTAAAAAAAAACTGCCCGCATTCTCCACCAACTGTGAGGGGGTTAACTCGTTAGCGGGTGTGTGTGACCCCCTGGATGGGCTCCCCACACAAAAACAGGCCCAGCAGACGGAGGTTGTGGTTTTCAAGATCAAAAGGTGCGGTTTATTTCTCTATTTACAGTGACAAAAACACAGCAAAGCAAAAAGAAACATAAACAAAATAAATCCTGGTCAGCTTGACCTCTGACTAAACATGCAGGTTTCCCTAACTAACAACTGGGATCAGCCTGGTGCTGTCCTAGTCCCTAAGTCCCTGGTTTAGTAAATGTCCAAACAAATAGCCACACAGGCTTTGTCTCACCGCACAGGGGTTCACTCTCCCTAGACAGTCCACACAGGTCTGGTTCCAGGCATGAGCAAACACCTAATGAAGCTGGGAGTTTTTATAGAGGCCTTAAACGAGCTGACAAGCTTCAGCTGGTCTCATCAACTCCCTGCCTGCACGACGCCCAGCACTCTCCCTAGAGGTATGAATCATCCATGAGCCCACTAGCCTCAGCTGGGCTTCATCAACTCTCTCCCTAGTTGTATAAGTCGGCATAAAGCCTGAATCTGGGAGAAATATACCTACCCCCCTGGATGCAACCAGGTGACTTTACCTTCCTGCTGTCACAATATATATATATATATATATATAGGCGGTCCCCTAGTTACAAACATCCGACTTACAAACGACTCCTACTTACAAACAGAGAGAGACAAAAGGAAGTTAGAGGAAATCTACCCCTAGGAAGGGAAATTCACTCCTCTAAAGCCGTGTACACACGATAGGTTTTACCAATGAAAACAGTCCGATTGACTTTTTTTATTGGACAAACCGATCGTGTATGGGCCCCATCGGTCTTTTTTCCATCGGTGTTTAAAAATAGAACATGTTTTAAATTTATCCGATGGTTAAAAAACCAATGGCAAATTACTATCGTCTGTGGGGAACTCCATCGGATAAAAAACCCAAGCATGCTCAGAATCAAGTCGATGCATGCTCAGAAGCATTGAACTTAATATTTCTCGGCTCATCTGAGTGTTTTACGTCACCAAGTTTGGAACGGTCGGTTTTTTGACTAATGGTGTGTAGGCAAGACTGATGGAAGTCAGCTTCATCGGTTTTCCGATGGAAAAATCCATCGGTTTAATAACCATAGGAAATCCGATCGTGTGTACAGGGCTTTAGAGTTATTATGGGGAAAAAGGTACCTCCACTGATGCTTTATCACCAAGGCTTCTTTCCACAACAACCCCAAATTTTCCAAATCCAATTGTCATTGGGACAGAAAGTCTGTTTAAATCTTCTGAACAGTGGCACAGACAGCAAAACAAACATTACAGGAGTGTTAACCCATCCTTATGCTATCCAAAAAGCTTAAAAATAGTTTTTTTTACACTTAAAAAATTTACCTGTTCCGACTTACAAACAGATTCAACTTGGGAACAAACCTATATATATATATACACATACACACACACACACACTGTATATATATATATATATATATATATATATATATATATATAATTTATTTTATTTTTTTGATAGATAGATACAGAACTGTGCAAATGTTTTGGTGTGAAGAAATGCTGTAAAGTAGGAATGCTTTCAAATATATATATATATATATATATATTTAATTGTTTTTTTTACAAATTGCATAGTGAGCCAAAGCACGAACAATTTAAATCAAATCTATATTTGGTGTGACTACCCTTTGGCTTCAAACCAGCATCAATGCTTATACATGCACACTTGCAAAAAGTAAGGGATTTTGTAAAATTAGCATCAGGTGTATGTATATTTAATTATACCATGCAGGTGATAATGATCATCAATTTCATATGTAGGTTGAAACACTGTCATAAACTGAAACAAAAACAGCTGTGTAGGAGGCTTAAAACTGGGCGAGGAACAGTCATAGGTCATACACCAGGATTTGAGGCAGCTTACATCCACAAAAGATCTGTGATTAGTTCTGAAAGATGTTTGGAACAACCTACCTGCCAAGTTCATTCGAAAACTGTGTTCGTTTACTTTCCATTTTTGATAAAAATAAACTATTAACACTTCTAATTCTAAAAGCATTATAAATTTACAACATTTTTTCACACCAGCCTAAAACTTTTGCACAGTAGTTTATGTGAACGCAATGCCATTACATTTTTAATTAGAAAATGAGGGAAGCTGCGCTAAATAGTCCCAAATATTTGCAGAAAAAATTATTTGTTAGAACGGCATGTTATTGATCATCATATAGGATGGAATAAATTTATTCCATCCTATATGTTGATCAATAACATGCCGTTCTAACAAAGAATTTTTCCTGCAAATATTTGGGACTATTTATTGTAGGTACTATCTATTTATTGTAGGTACTTGTATAGCACTGTCAATTTACGCAGCGCTTTACATATATATACATTCACATCAGTCCCTACCCTCAAGGGGCTTACAACCTAAGGTCCCTAACACACACATTCATTCATATACTAGGGCCAATTTAGACAGGATCCGATTAACCTACCAGCATGTCTTTAGAGTGTTGGGAGAAACCGGAGGAAACCCACACAGGCACAGGGAGAACATGCAAATTCCAGGCAGATGGTGTCGTGGTTGGGATGTGAACCAGCAACCCTTTTTGCTGCTGGGTGAAAGTGCTAACCACTACACCACGGTGCTGATACACTAGTGCGGTTTCTTGCCTAATACTATTTAATTTTTAATGATTGCAGACTTCTGAAGGTTATTGCTGTGCCAATTTGTGCCCCCAGCTGCAGTGCCTTGAAAAAGTATTCATACCCCTTGAAAGTTTCCAAATTTTTTCAGATTACAACCAAAACCTAAATGTATTTTTTGGGGATTTTATGTGATAGACCAACACAAAGTGGCACATAATTGTGAAGTGAAAGGAAAATGATAAATGGTTTTCAATTTTTTTTACTAATAAATATCTGAAAAGTGTGGGGTGCATTTGTATTTAGCCCCCTTTACTCTAACACCCCTAACTAGTGTAGCGGCCTCACCCTCTCTCTCTTCTTTAGTGGATACTTTGGCTTCGGTCTAGAGGTACTTTGAAGGGGAGAGCGAGGTGCGCCACGTCCCATGTCCTCTAGATTACTGCGTGTAGAGGTGAAGGCCAGAATCAGATTACACCCGGGCTGTGTATACGTTCAGAGCCAAGACTGTTCTGCTGATAACCCCCTTTTCTCCCAGTAATTGGAGTGCCACGTTTATTCCATAACGGCAAACAAATGGTCCTTTGCGAGCAGACAGTTTGAGACCCATAGAACAGTTCAGTATTAGTGGGGAGTAGGACAAGGCACAATCCTCAAAGAAACTAAACCGTTGAGGTTTCACCAACGGTTGCTAAGCACAGTGGCTATTAAATGGACTTTTTGGCTTCAGAGTCTCTTACAGCGACTCTAGAAAACAGGAACTGGAGTTACTTTCGCTACGTTGCAGCCCCTGTCAGGGGGAAGACATCCCTCCAAGGGAGTTACCAGAGACCCCGCCGTCACTGGATTAATACTGTACCGGACTATCCGGAAGGGTTACACTCCCCGGCCTCCTCGCCTCAGATACGGGTCCCAACACCTTAGGGCCCCTCGGACTCCTCCACCCTCGCGGGACCCAGTCGAAGTTACTGGGCCCCAGGCCTTGGCCATAGTACCTCACCCCAGGCTTAAGGTGCCTGGGATGGACTCCATCCCTCGCTCCGGCCAGGTCAAGGGCACCTGGGCCCGGATCTCCGGAACACCAGCACCCAGGCCGAAGGTGCCTGGGTGCGGCCGCGTCCTCCAACTCTGAACCCCGAGGTCAGGGCGTCCGCCCCTTTTATCTCCTCTCCCTTTGCGACACAGCGGGTTCCCCACCCTGCTGCACCGGTGCCAGGAAAGGACAAAAAGGTACAGTCTTGCGGTGCAGGTTCAACTCCGGCCCAGGGCGACAACGCCACCTGCAGGCCACAGGGAACCTTGCACCACCAGAGTCCTCCAAGAACCACAAAAGGGATCCTCAGATTCCTTAACAATTAGTACATCTGGGTTAACTAACCCAGATGCTCCCCCCCAAATTTAAATACCCGCTACACTAGAATCTAGTGAACCCAATTGCCTTCAGAAATCACCTAATTAGTAAATAGAGTCCACCTGTGTGTAATTTAATCTCAGTATAAATACAGTTGTTCTGTGAAGCCCTCAAGAGGTTTGTTAGGGAACCTTAGTGAACAAACAGCATCATAAATACCAAGGAAAACAGCAGACAGGTCAGGGATAAAGTTGCTGAGAAGTTTAAAGCAGGGTTAGGTTATAAAAAAATCTCAAGATTTGAACATCTCATGGAGCACAGTTCAATCCATGATCAAAAAATGGAGCGAGTATGGCACAACTGCAAACCTACCAAGACATGGCCGTATACCTAAACTGACCTGGGCAAGGAGAGGATTAACCAGAGAAGCAGCCAAGAGGCCCATGGTAACTCTGGAGGAGCTGCAGAGATCCACAGCTCAGGTGGGAGAATCTGTCCACAGGACAACTCTGCACGCCACAAATCTGGCCTTTATGTAAGAGTGGCAAGAAGAAAGCCATTGTTGAAAGAAAGCCATAAGAAGTCCCGTTTGCAGTTTTCGAGAAGCCATGTGGGGGACATAGCAAACATGTGGAAGAAGGTGCTCTGGTCAGATGAGACCAAAATTTTACTTTTTGGCCTAAAAGCAAAATGCTATGTGTGACGGAAAACGAACATTGCACATCACCCTGAACACACCATCTCCACCGTGAAATATGGTGGTGGCAGCATCATGTTGTGGGGATGCTTTTCTTCAGCAGGGACAGGAAAGCTGGTCAGAGTTGATGGGAAGATGGATAGAGCCAAATACAGGGCAATCTTAGAAGAAAACCTGTAATGCCGCGTACACACGACCGTTTTTCATGACGAGAAAAATGCCATTTTTTTATTTGGTCATTAAAAACGATCGTGTGTGGGCTCCAGAGCATTTTTCACAACGTGAAAAATGGGCATTAAAAATTTGGAACATGCTCTAATTTTTCTCGTCGTTTTTCACGTCGTTGTTTTTCTCGTCATGAAAAACGGTCGTGTGTACGCGGCATTAGAGTCTGCAAAAGACTTGAGACTGGGGTGGAGGTTCACCTTCCAGCAGGACAGCGACCCTAAACATACAACCAGAGCTACAATAGAATGGTTTAGATCAAAGCATATTTATGTGTTAGAATGGCCCAGTCAAAGTCCAGACCTAAATCCAACTGAGAATCTGTGGCAAGATTTGAAAATTGCTTGTTCACAGATGCTTTCCATCCAATCTGACAGAGCTTGAGCTATTTTGCAAAGAAGATTGGGCAAAAATGTTCACTATCTAGATGTGCAAAGCTGGTAGAGACATACCTAAAAAGACTTGCAGTTGTAATTGCAGCGAATGGTGGTTCTACAAAGTATTGAATGGGGGGGGGGGGGGGGTTGAATACAAAATTTTCAGATATTTATTTGTAAAACATTTTGAAAACAATTTGTCATTTTCCTTCCACTTCACAATTATGTGCCACTTTTGCCATGTACACGCGATCGGTTTTACGGATGAAAACAGTCCGATGGACTTTTCTCATCGGACAAATCGATCGTGTATGGGCCCCATCGGTCTTTTTTCCATCGGTGAGAAAAAAATAGAACATGTTTTAAATTTATCCTATGGAAAAAAAAACGATAGCAAATTCCGATCGTCTGTGTGGAACTCGGACAAAAAACCCACGCATGCTCAGAATCAAGTCCACGCATGCTCAGAAGCATTGAACTTCATTTTTTTCGGCTTGTCGAAGTGTTTTACGTCACGGCATTTGGAACGGTCGGATTTTTGACTGATGGTGTGTAGGCAAGACTGATGGAAGACAGCTTCATCGGATTTCCGATGGAAAAATCCATCAGGTTAGAATCCATAGGAAATCCGATCGTGTGTACGGGGCTTTTTGTTGGTCTATCACATAAAATCTCAATAAAATACATTTACGTTTTTGGTTGTAAAATTTTAAGGCGTATGAATACTTTTTCAAGGCACTGTATCCTAAGGTTAATAATATAATAAATAAAATATTGTAGCGCTACCCAAACAACTAAATAATGTGCTTAAAAACACTATCACAAAACATATACATGCGACCTATAGAAATCTAAAATAAGTCGGCTTCCCCACACTGCCTTTTTTCAAATGTGCAACATGGTGATTTACTGAAGAAGCTCCATTTGGGGCGTAACACGTATAGGAGTGGTACCTACCGATGATGCCATCATATTGCACATTTGAAGGAGGGGGCAGTGTTTACATGTGTAATGCTGGATTTGACCTTTTTATGTGAGTATTTTTATCCCTTTAATAAATAATATACAGTGAGCACTATGAGTTGCTTTTTGTCATTGTATGCCATTCTTGTTGCTGTGGCTTGCAGAGGTTGTTGGTGGGAGGAGCTATGCTCAAAGGCAGATTGGAATGATGTATCAATTATGGTAAAGCTCTTTTGACCTCTAATGAAGTTCTGAGGTCCAGTATAGAGGTTGAGTGCATGTCATTTCTTTATCAATTTATTTATATCATGTGTTTGGACTTTTATCACATCTCTGAATAGGGGGAAAGCTGACTTATTTAGGATTTCTAGAAGTTATATGTATATGTTTTGGTATAGTAATTTTGTTTTGAGAACATAATTTAGTTGCTTGGATAGCGCTACACTATTTCATTTATTACATTATTAACTAAGTGGTGTGGAATCACTTTTTCTGTGTTGCTTGTGTAGCGCCCTCCTCACTCCCCTCTCTGCATCAGCTCGTTTCTCTTCTTGTCTAGGGGTACCTTAGAGGGGAGGAAGCGGGGACACCACGCCTGGCCTTCACCACAGGTGTCAGTGCGGTATAAGCAAAGTTCTTTCTCTACCTTCGGGTCAGTGTTGTGCACCTAAAACCTCCACGTGAGATTACCTTGAACAATGTCCACCAGAAAAGAGCCCCACACCATTAAAGTCCAACACTCCTTTATTCTTCTCGAGTGAACAGCATAATCAGTTAGACTCCCTTGGAAAACAGGACAGAAAAGAAGATGTGGATGCGAGTAGGCCCAGACACAATGAACTCTCCACTTTCCTTCCTGAAAGTGGGCTGCGGTCTCCGAGCGAGGGGGAATTTCCTTCCAGGCGGTCTCCGGTGGGAGGCTCACCTGTTACTGGCAATCTGCTGCACACGGTCTTCAAGTGAGGAGCTCCCCCCGGTCCATTACGCCTTCCGGATTCGGGTACACAATCCCTGGGTTCCCTAGGACCTCCGTCCCTCGCGGAACTCAGTGTTGGGCACTGAGCTCCAGACCTCCTCTCGAGTACCTCACCCCAGGCTAAAGGTGCCTGAGATGGAACACGACCTCCGGCTGTCCTCTAGGCCTAGGCCGCCTAGAGGACCGACACGAACCACCGCCCACAGGCTGAAGGTGCCTGGGACTCGACCCTGTGACAAAGATGGCCAGTCCCTTTATACCCTCTCCCAGCAAGCACGGCGGGTTCCCCGCCCCACCATAACACTGCCGAGAGAGGACAAAAAGGAGGCCCGGCACACAGCAATGGCTCAACCCCCAGCCCATGGCGACAGCAGCACCTGCTGGGCTGCAGGGAATTACACATCACTGGTGTCTCTGCCAGTTAAATTTACACCCGGGAAAGTACATAACCGCTACACTCTCCCCCTGGTGATTTGACACTGGTCCCCAGTGTCTGGAACAAATCATACCCTCAAGGGCTGGTATGATCCAGTTCCGAGACCAACTAACAACTGTACAAAAATATAAAACTTTTGAAAAACCTGATCAACTAAAGCAATTGTGTCTGAGCCCTATATAAAGGGGAAGGGAAACAACAACAGTTAAGCATAACTTCGAATCACATATTCACATTATACTTTTCCCACCCATCCTGACTAAGATCCACCCCATTCTCAGTGATCTTGATGGGATGCTCTCCTGCAGAGGGAAAAAAATGAAATCACCACACATAAACCCTGACACATATATTCCTGTGAGAGAAAATAAACTTCTCCGTAAAGAAATCCCTTTCCTCCAAGGAGTGAGTGTGTGTAAAGTGTTTAACGTTGCGCAACACTGCCAACTGGTGACAGCATCGCGATAACTGCACTCGTGGAACTTTTCCTCTTCTCTTTGGCCCTATCTACCCCAGAGTCCATGATCTCTTGCTGGAAAAGTGAAGAACAAACCAGAAACCTGGTTCCTCTGGGCAACGAAAACAACAGGCCCCAGAAAGTTCAGCAGTATAACAAGAACGGAGTATTTTCTCTCCTACAGGTAGAAACGAGGATGCGGCAGAACAAGCGGCTTCAAGTGCTGGTCCATGGTCTCCATATGATACTCTACATCTTCTCCTTCCTTGCGCCGGATCAGCACCTTGTCTGCATGGATGTGCCGTCCTAACATCCACTCTGCCTTACAGTCCTTAAAACGTTGAAAGGCTTTGGGAGAGCATGCCAGGTACCTGCGTGCGTGTGGAATCTGAAGGTGAGTCCACACAAAGTCATTGTACCAGCGCTCCCGGCACACTTCCACCTCATAGAGCAGTTCCTTGGACAAGTATGGATACTCCCATCCGTACTCTGCAGCAACCTTCTGGCCAAATAGGCGTTGTAGTCTGGCCAAAGGAGGCATAGTAGCTCTGTCCCCTTCGCCAGGCAACACTATTGAGTCCTGGTGGCGAGGGACCTTGACCACATCTGATCGGGGCATTGGTGCCCGCAGTAACAGTCTCTTTTCCCCGGTCTTTAGTACAGATGGTACCGGGGATGTAGAGGCAGGCCGGAGACGGGACCTCTCTTCAGGCGCTGGTGCCTCCACCCGGGGTGTACTTTCCCCTGTAGACATGGGTGGATCCCTGGTTCTCCGGGATGAAGCGAGAGGTACTTTGGCCCAGCCCTTCTCTGCGAACAGTTCGTCTATAGCAACGTCGTCTCCCATGTCCGAGAGCGACTCCAGGTCAGAGGTGTCACACTCCTCCACGGGTAGGTACCCTGTAGTGGAGACTGAGCTTTCACCTCTTCCCACACACCAAATCTCTCCGCCAGGCTTACCTCGGCCTTTACTTGAATCAGGGCATCCGGAACTCTTGTCGACAGATCCATCCCGGCCGGGCGTAAGCGGGCGCGACGGTCCACCACAACCGCTGGTCGGGGCTACCATACCGGTCTTTCTCTTCGGTGGTGGACACTGCGAGACAGTGGTGACCAAGTCAGCATCCTCGGATTTCTCCCATTGGGTTTTTACGACCTCCTCCGCGGTCGCTGCAGTGTGCGCAGGGATGGCTGTCAAAGCAGTGATTCCTCCTCTTTGAGTGGTGTTGCCTGCAGCACGGCTGGGGTAAATGGTCCTCGGTTTCTCCACCGCTGGATCCACTTCAAAAAGGAACTCCCTACAGGCCTCACATCGCCCGAATGGCTTCAGATGGCACACCAGTCTCGAACAGCCGGGACAAATCACACCCAGGGCCTCAACGTCCATGCACGAATACAGGGCGAATCAACCACTTGGCTTTAGCCGGATCCCCGTATCTGTTACCGGAGCAGCAGCAGTCAATGTCGTGGTGGAAGGGTGAACTGGCATCCACGATGTATGTCCGAACATGGCGACCTGTTGCTGATCCATCGCACACTGCAAAGTTTTTGCGCCAACGTCCCACGTGTAGTCCTTCACACGTATTGGACTCCTCCCCTTTGCTCCAGTTTGCGGGCTTTTCTTCTTTTCTGTTTCTGAGTCATGCCCACGAACTAAGCGATGGGGGTGTGCCTGGTGGCACAGTGCAAATAGAAGCCCCCACGTGTAGTCCCTCACACGGCTGAGCTTCCCCCTCTCCTCGCTCCTCTGCGCGGGCCTTTCCCTTCAATGGGTCATGTCCACGACTTCGAGCACAGGGATGCACTTCGGCCAATGAAGGCCTGCCTAATCGCGTAACTCCTCCAGCAGATACGTTCAATTCCGTGGTGCACGAACACTATACCGGACCCGAGCCCCCACGTGTAGCGCCCTCCTCACTCCCCTCTCTGCATCAACTTGTTTCTCTTCTTGTCTAGGGGTACCTTAGAGGGGAGGAAGCGGGGACACCACGCCTGGCCTTCACCACAGGTGTCAGTGCGGTATAAGCAAAGTTCTTTCTCTACCTTCGGGTCAGTGTTGTGCACCTAAAACCTCCACGTGAGATTACCTTGAACAATGTCCACCAGAAAAGAGCCCCACACCATTAAAGTCCAACACTCCTTTATTCTTCTCGAGTGAACAGCATAATCAGTTAGACTCCCTTGGAAAACAGGACAGAAAAGGAGATGTGGATGCGAGTAGGCCCAGACACAATGAACTCTCCACTTTCCTTCCTGAAAGTGGGCTGCGGTCTCCGAGCGAGGGGGAATTTCCTTCCAGGCGGTCTCCGGTGGGAGGCTCACCTGTTACTGGCAATCTGCTGCACACGGTCTTCAAGTGAGGAGCTCCCCCCGGTCCATTACGCCTTCCGGATTCGGGTACACAATCCCTGGGTTCCCTAGGACCTCCGTCCCTCGCGGAACTCAGTGTTGGGCACTGAGCTCCAGACCTCCTCTCAGGTACCTCACCCCAGGCTAAAGGTGCCTGAGATGGAACACGACCTCCGTCTGTCCTCTAGGCCTAGGCCGCCTAGAAGACCGACACGAACCACCGCCCACAGGCTGAAGGTGCCTGGGACTCGACCCCGTGACAAAGATGGCCGGCCCCTTTATACCCTCTCCCAGCAAGCACGGCGGGTTCCCCGCCCCACCATAACACTGCCGAGAGAGGACAAAAAGGAGGCCCGGCACACAGCAATGGCTCAACCCCCAGCCCATGGCGACAGTGCCACCTGCTGGGCTGCAGGGAATTACACATCACTGGTGTCTCTGCCAGTTAAATTTACACCCGGGAAAGTACATACCCGCTACACTTGCAACCCACATTAGATAGCTGAATGACTGTGCAGGTTGTTTCCTGGATAATTATCCCTAGGTTATGCTAACAAATTATGAAAAACTATTTTTTCCCCCTGCGTGCATCACAGTATAGCATTGAAAGGGGAATAAAACTCTCCTAAAGTAAAGTGCTTACATTCACTTTGAGCTTTACTTAACATAGCTCACTTTGAGCTATGTTACATAAATGTTGCACTATTGGGATATTTTAATCAGCAGACTTTGTTGATTATATTTTGGGGTAAACATATGGAGATGTGCAAATTACGTAAATACTGCATTGGGAAAAATAAAAAAATTTCTTTCTCTCCAATAAAAACCAAGAAAATAAAAATATATGTATCCAAATTTGCTACCAAATTAAAGCAATATCTTCTCAAAAAAGATGTATAATACATTAGGCTAGAATACAAAACCTAAAAGGTATAATGTGCGAAACTAAGACATCACTGAAATTAATAAAAAAATATTTTGGGACTCAAGGGGATTGAAGGAGAAAAAGGCCCTGGGACTCAATTGGTTATAAGGCCCAGAGGCATAAAATACTGTAGTAGTCAGATATTTACCAAATAACTGCTTAAATATATTTTCCCCATCAAATAATAACATACACATTTGGGGCAAACGTATATGTTGATTTACTTTAAATTAGCATACCATATTAAATAAGAATACCATTTTAAATTTCACTTTCTAGTGAGCAATTTATCTGGGAAATGCCGTCCATGCAGTATAAGCATTCTTCAGCCTGCCTTCAGCTTTCTATACTGTAGCCTTCACCAGTCCAGTACAAGCTGCAAGATGAGGGGTATGTTTGCCTGTTACATCTTTCTAATTAAATTTACCTGTTTCCAAAATTTGATATTTGGGGGCTTGTGTGCATGCTTGTGAAAAAGTTAATTCCAAAACATTTTCTCTTGGTGAATTTTTAATATACTGCAACAAACATTTTTTTCTGAAAGTAAATCATAAAAAAAACATTCATACTCCAACTATAGACCACACACAGTGCAGTGTGCAGTTTTAAATTAAATTTAAATTAAATTTTAAATTAAATCTTTCCAAAACTGATATTTTAGTCAGTAAGTCTCCTGGGGTGATCTCTGTTCTAAAGAATTCAACATAAGATGGTGTTATAACAAGTCAATGGGGGCTGGAACACCCGATACTCCTAGGTGGATTGGAACAGAGTTGGGAGCTATAGCAGGGGTTGACACACCAGGGTTGACACATACAGGTGTGCTGTACACCAGGGTTTTGTGTGGACTGACCCTTTTAGAATAAGTAGCAGTCAAATTATATATAAATAATGAGGATAATTGGTGCCTATAGTCTTCTGCTTCTACTTGCTTGTTAGAAAAGAAAGCATCTAATGCTACTAAGGGCATACCGATTTCTTTCATTTCCTTTAAAGCGGAAGTAAACCCATCGATTTAACAGTTTCAAAAAGCAGCTACATTCCCGGCATGCCGGAAATGCCAACTGTCACATTGGTTGTGCTCTCAACCAAACTGTCAAACCATCCAATGGCTGGTGTCATAGCTGATCACATGTGCAGCACCATGGCAGTTGAAGATTAAACAGAGGCCAAGATGGCAGCTTCCTTGCCTGAAAATGATAGGAGGGTTTACTTCCACTTTAAATCTGGAATTAAAATAGATTTTATTTAGATTTTATGTCACTGATATACAACATCTAGCACATGATGCGAAGTGAAAAAAGTAAACAGAAAACTATGCATAATGTGTAGCTAGGTGCTTGGCTAAGAATGGAGAGTGAGAGAAACTCTGGCTGTAGCTGCTGCTGTCACAAGCCGGACTGACGGCTAGTGGGGATACAGGAGGTGGATCCTCTGTACCAGAGAGGGGATGGCACGGGTCGTACTGAGGGACCAGTTCTAAGCAGCTACCGGTTTTCACCAGAGCCCGCCGCAAAGCGGGATGGACTTGCTGCGGCGGTAGCAACCAGGTCGTGTCCTCCAGTAGCGACTCCACCTCTCTGGCGGCTGAGATAGGCGCGGTACAAAAGGACTAGGCAGAGGCAAGGTCAGACGTAGCAGAGGGTCAGGGCAGGCGGCAATGGTTCGTAGTCTGAGACAATGGCAGCAGGTCAGATACACAGGCAAGGCAACTCACAAAACACTTCCACAGGGTACTAAGACAACAAGATCCGGCAAGGACAGGAAGGGGAAGTGGGTTTATATCAGATTTGGGTGTGCACACAGTAATTGGGCCAGGCACCAATCAATGGTGCGCTGGCCCTTTAAATCTCAGAAGGCCGGCGCGCGCGCGCCCTAGAGCGCAGCGGGGCCGCGCGCGCCGGGAAGGAGCAGGAGGGGGATGGTGAGTAGGATGGGATGCGATCCGCGGACGGAGATGTGCCGCCGCGTGGATCGCATCCCCGCCGGTAACAGAGCAGCGCCCACGGCCAGGGGGGCTGACCGGAGCGCTGCAGGGGGACCGACGCCACGAGCGCTCCGGGAAGGATGGGACACCCGGAGCGCTCAGCGTTACAGTACCCCCCCTTAGGTCTCCCCCTTTTCTTGGAACCCAAGAATCTACGGATGAGCTCCTTGTCTAAAATGTTGGTCTCAGGCTCCCAGGATCTCTCTTCAGGACCACAGTTCTCCCAATCAACTAAAAAAAATATTTTACCTCGGATGACCTTGGAGGCGAGGATTTCTTTCACAGAGAAGACATCGGAAGAACCAGAGACAGGAGCAGGAGCAGTGACCTTGGGGGAAAATCGGTTAAGAATGAGGGGTTTGAGAAGAGACACATGAAAAGAATTGGAGATACGAAGAGAAGGAGGAAGATGGAGTTTGTAAGAGACAGAATTGATTTGGTTTTTGATTTTAAAAGGTCCGAGGTAACGAGGGCCCAGCTTGTAGCTAGGTACCCGAAACCGAACATATTTGGAGGAGAGCCACACTTTGTCACCAGGGACATAGACAGGAGGAATTCTTCTTTTTTTATCTGCATGTCTCTTCATGCGGGCAGAGGCCAGTGATAGCGACTTTTGAGTCTCTTTCCAGATAGAGGTGAAGTCTTGAGTTAATTCATCCACGGCAGGAACTCCAGAAGAAGTGGGGATGGGGAGGGGGGGGGGCAATGGGTGACAGCCGTAGACCACAAAGAAAGGTGATTTGGAGGACGATTCAGAGTTCTTGAAATTGTATGAGAATTCTGCCCAGGGCAATAGGTCGACCCAATCGTCTTGACGGGCGGAGACAAAATGTCGTAAGTAGTCACCAAGGACCTGGTTAACTCTCTCCAC
Organism: Rana muscosa; assembly: GCA_029206835.1. NCBI lineage: Eukaryota > Metazoa > Chordata > Amphibia > Anura > Ranidae > Rana > Rana muscosa. Next base: position 237,784,384 of record CM055120.1, read on the forward strand.
CTGTCCATTGGATTGCGGGTGATAAGCCGGAGAAAAATTCAACTTAATCTTTAGTTGAGTACAGAGAGCTCTCCAAAATTTTGAGATGAATTGAACGCCGCTATCAGAGACGATATGTGAGGGTAGCCCATGGAGACGGAAAATTTGAAGAAAAAAATGCTTCGCCAACTGAGGTGCAGTAGGCAGACCAGGAAGCGGGACAAAATTAGCCATTTTCGAAAAGCGGTCAACGACCACCCAGATGACAGTGTTACTATGAGACAAAGGAAGGTCCGTGATGAAATCCATGGCAATGTGGGACCATGGTTGTTCAGGCACAGGTAGAGGAAGGAGAAGACCTGCAGGCTTCTGGCGTGGAGTCTTGTCACGTGCACAGATAGTGCAGGCCCGTACAAAGTCAGTCATATCTTTTTCCTGGGTAGGCCACCAATAGTGTCTGGCCATCAATTGTATGGATTTTTTGATCCCAGCGTGACCGGCTAGATGGGAGGAATGGCCCCACCTAAGTATCTGGAGACGAAGGCATGGAGGAACGAAAGTTTTTCCTGGAGGAACTGGCACCAGAGAAGCAGGAGCAGAGGAAATCAGACACTCAGGGGGTACGATGTGTTGAGGGGGAGTCCCGGTTTCAGAGTCATCGGAGGAACGGGACAAGGCATCAGCCCTGACATTCTTGTCTGCGGGACGAAAATGGATCTGGAAATTGAACCGGGCAAAGAACAATGACCACCTGGCCTGGCGAGGATTTAAGCGCTGAGCGGACTGAAGGTAGGACAAATTTTTATGGTCAGTGTAGATGGAGATAGGGTGAAGGGATCCTTCCAGGAGATGTCTCCACTCTTCTAATGCCAGCTTGATGGCCAACAGTTCACGGTCACCTATGGAATAGTTTTTTTCAGGAGGGGAGAAGGTTTTAGAGAAAAAAACACACGTGACGTTTCCTCCTTTAGCGTTTTTTTGAAGAAGAACAGCTCCGGCTCCTACCGAGGAGGCGTCAACTTCAAGGAAGAACGGCTTTATGGGGTCTGGTCAAGACAGGACAGGTGCCGAGGAGAAGGCGGTCTTAAGGTGAGTAAAGGCTTCTTCCGCTTGAGGCGGCCAGGACCTTGGATTCGCGTTTTTCTTAGTCAGTGCCCCTATAGGAGCAACGATGGTGGAGAAGTGGGGTATGAACTGACGATAGTAGTTGGCGAATCCAAGGAAGCGTTGGATAGCACGGAGTCCAGAGGGACGTGGCCAATCCAAGACTGCGGAGAGCTTGTCAGGGTCCATTTGAAGGCCTTGTCCTGAGACCAGATAACCTAGGAAAGGAAGGCTGCTGCGCTCAAAAAGGCATTTTTCAAATTTAGCGTAAAGATGATTTACGCAGAGGCGCTGGAGCACTTGACGGACATGGAGCCGATGTTCCTCAAGGTTGGTAGAGAAGATTAGGATGTCGTCAAGATAGACAACCACACAGGTATACAGTACGTCTCGAAAGATTTCATTGACAAAATCCTGAAAGACTGCAGGAGCGTTGCAAAGTCCAAATGGCATGACGAGATATTCAAAGTGACCATCTCTGGTGTTAAATGCGGTTTTCCATTCATCTCCTTCACGGATTCTGATGAGGTTATAAGCGCCCCTGAGGTCCAATTTCGAAAAAACTTTTGCTCCGCGCAGACGGTCAAAGAGCTCCGAGATGAGAGGCAGAGGGTAGCGATTTTTAATAGTGATTTTATTGAGACCACGATAGTCTATGCAAGGGCGTAGTGATCCGTCCTTCTTGGCAACGAAGAAGAACCCCGCTCCGGCTGGAGAAGATGATTTCCTAATAAAACCTCTCTTGAGGTTCTCCTGTATGTAATCAGTCATGGCTATGGTTTCAGGAGAGGAGAGAGGGTAAATTCTGCCACGGGGTGGTGTAGTACCTGGGAGCAAGTCAATGGGGCAGTCGTAGGGTCTATGTGGTGGTAAGGCCTCCGCCTGTTTTTTGCAAAAGACATCAGAAAAGTCCTGATAGGCCTTGGGAAGGCCGGGCAAAGGAGTAGCGATGGGAACTTGACTGGTGGGTACAGACTTAAGACAATGCTTGTGGCAGGAGTAGCCCCAGGATTTGATGTCCCCAGTGGTCCAGTCGAGGGTAGGAGAATGGCGCTGGAGCCAGGGTAGGCCAAGAAGGATGTCAGAAGTACAGTTCGGCAAAACAAAGAATTCAATTTTTTCTTGGTGAAGAACACCAACGGACATGAGCAGGGGTTCGGTGCGGTAACGCACGGTACAATCCAGATTCTCTCCTTTATCAGAGGAAATGAAGAAGGGTTTGATGAGACGGATAACAGGAACGTTGAACCTGTTGATGAAAGAGGCTTCAATAAAGTTTCCTGCAGAACCAGAGTCCAGGAAGGCCACCGCAGAGAAGGGGGGGGCAGCAGAAGGGGAAATCCGCACAGGAATAGTCAGACGTGGAGAGGAAGAATTCACACCTAGTAACGCCTCTCCCACGTTCACTAGGTGCGGGCGTTTCCCTGACGTAGAGGACGAATAGGGCAGTCCTTTAGGAAATGTTCAGAGCTCGCACAATAAAGACATAAGTTCTCATTCCTACGGCGAGTCCTCTCTTGTAGGGTCAGGCGAGATCGGTCCACCTGCATGGCCTCCTCGACGGAAGGCATAGTATCAGGATGCGCTGGATTCAGAAAGAGAGGAGCCAGGCGCGGATAACGCCTGGTGCGAACAAGATCTTTCTCCTGGCGAAGCTCTTGGCGTCTTTCAACGTAGCGTATGTCAATGCGGGTAGCTAAGTGGATGAGCTCCGTCAGGGAGGAGGGTATCTCTCGTGCGGCCAGACAATCCTTGATGTGGCTGGATAAACCTTTCTTGAAGGTCGCGCAGAGAGCCTCATTATTCCAGGCTAGCTCTGAGGCCAGTGTGCGGAACTGTATGGCATATTCGCCCACAGAGGAGTTTCCTTGGACAAGGTTAAGCAGGGCGGTTTCAGCGGATGAGGCTCGGGCTGGTTCCTCAAAACGCTACGAACCTCAGCAAGGAAGGACTGAACGGTGGCTGTAGCAGGGTCATTGCGGTCCCAGAGTGGCGTGGCCCAGGCCAAGGCCTTCCCAGACAACAGACAGACCACGAATGCCACCTTAGACCGTTCTGTGGAAAACTGGTCTGACATCATCTCAAGATGCAGGGAACATTGGGACAAGAATCCCCGGCACATCCTAGGATCCCCGTCAAATTTCTCCGTAAGAGACAAGCGGATCCTTGAGGTAGTAGCGGCAGCTCGGAGAGGGGAAGATGCTGGAGCTTGTGGCGGCAGACGCTGCTGGATCATGGCGGTCAACTGCGACAGCTGCTGTCCTTGTTGGGCAATCAATTGCGACTGCTGGGCAACCACGGTAGTGAGATCAGCGAGACTAGGCAGCGGCATGTCAGCGGGATCCATGGCCGGATCTACTGTCACGAGCTGGACTGACGGCTAGTGGGGATACAGGAGGTGCATCCTCTGTACCAGAGAGGGGATGGCACGGGTCGTACTGAGTGACCGGTTCTAAGCAGCTACCGGTTTTCACCAGAGCCCGCCGCAAAGCGGGATGGACTTGCTGCGGCGGTAGCAACCAGGTCGTGTCCTCCAGTAGCGACTCCACCTCTCTGGCGGCTGAGATAGGCGCGGTACAAAAGGACTAGGCAGAGGCAAGGTCAGACGTAGCAGAGGGTCAGGGCAGGCGGCAATGGTTCGTAGTCTGAGACAATGGCAGCAGGTCAGATACACAGGCAAGGCAACTCACAAAACGCTTCCACAGGGTACTAAGACAACAAGATCCGGCAAGGACAGGAAGGGGAAGTGGGTTTATATCAGATTTGGGTGTGCACACAGTAATTGGGCCAGGCACCAATCAATGGTGCGCTGGCCCTTTAAATCTCAGAAGGCCGGCGCGCGCGCGCCCTAGAGCGCAGCGGGGCCGCGCGCACCGGGAAGGAGCAGGAGGGGGATGGTGAGTAGGATGGGATGCGATCCCCGGACGGAGATGTGCCGCCGCGTGGATCGCATCCCCGCCGGTAACAGAGCAGCGCCCACGGCCAGGGGGGCTGACCGGAGCGCTGCAGGGGGACCGACGCCGCGAGCGCTCCGGGAAGGATGGGACACCCGGAGCGCTCGGCGTTACAGCTGCCTTGCGGTGCTGAACTGGTTAACAGCTATATAGGTAAGAGGAGAGAGCTGCTGAGCAGGAATAGTTCAATAGACTGAGTCGGGCAGCACAGTACTGTGAAATGCAGTTCAAAAGCTTTTGATTACATTAGAGTCTCTCTACTCTGGACTACAGCTCCCATAGTGCAATGCTGCCTGATTCTATTAAACTCTTCCTGCTCAGAAGCTCCCTCCTCTTGCTGTTATAGCTGTTAACCAGTTCAGAACCACAGGGCAGCAGCTACAGAGAGCAGACGCAGCCAGTGTTTCTCGCATTCTTCATTCTTAGCCAAACACCTGGCAATAAGTGGTAGCCAGGGTTCACCAGCCAGCTGTATTGGTAAAAGCAAACAATCCTTTGATTTTCAAAAATAGACAAGCAGTAAACAGCTTATCCTCAACATGGGGAAAACAAACAAAATAGTCCATCACCTTCTGGTATACAAAAACAAAGGCATGGCTCACCGCCTGTAAAATGTATCCCTTAACAGGATTTTAAAAGTTCATTCCTGTCTCAGGGGTACCAAAGAGAATGTTTTTTGTTTTTACAGCTCAGCAACCGTGTCCTCCAGGTCTCCTTGCCTGTCATTTATCCTCTGGGTACCCAGGGCTCCTCTGCACTTATCAGGAAAGGGATGACAGACAGTCATAATGTCTGTAAACTTCAGTCTGCAGGCACAATATGACATCAGCCACACTACTAGGAGTGATGTCACCCTAGGGTTGCCACCTCATCCCTTTAAAACCGAACACATAATAATTACACAGGTTCTGTGGCTGATTAAAGTGGTAAATAAACTCACTTGGTTCCTTATCTACATTAAATTAGCCTCAGAACCTGTGTAATTTATAGGTGTTCGGGTTTAAAAGGATGAGGTGGCAACCCTATTTAACCCCCCCCCCCCCGGGGTTCCCCTTACTTGCATCTGCAGGAACTCATCTTCTGACAGAGCCACATTCTTGCATGATGCGGGTGATGAAAAGGATACTTCAGCAGGAGAGAACACATACACACATATCCGGGGGCATCCCAGGCCTAGCGGTTCCCTCACAATCCCAAACATGCATGCAGCTGCAGAGATATAGAGAGTGGGGTGGGGACATGGGTGGGGTTTGTACCATCCTGTATGCTGGTATGTAAGTGAACAGGGAAGAGGGACAGTGTGCAGAGACTGTGCGCTTGGGAAGGGGGGAGTCTTTACCAAGAGCAGCCCATGTTGTAAAGGGGGAAGGGAGAAGTCTGTACACTATGCAATTCCTGTCATCCTCATCCCACTGCAATAAACTGACTCTCCTGGAAGCCTGTACAGAGGGAGCCACAGTCTGATCTGAATGATTCCCGGACAGGTGGTAACCCTACTTACCCCTCACAGCACATTCACAATTATGTTATAGCTTAGCTGTATCCATACTTGCGCCATTCTTGATAATTCAAGGCGCCTGGTGTGAACAAGCACTGTGAAAAGTGTGCCAAAATGGACTTCGGATACACAGCAGGCACATAGAAAAAGCTCCTCTGTTCTAAACTAATCAAAGTGATTTTTTTTGGCCTTAGTGCCTAGTACTAGGTTTAAAGGAAAGCCCACTTTATCATCACCCTTTGAATGCCATCTCCACAGAAAAGGGCAGGGGTGGTAGCATCATGAATACTGCAAACTAAAGTTTAAAATATTGTTACAAAAATATTGTAAAAAAATTATATACTGTACATATACATGTAGCGGATTTAGGGGGTCGCTATGCCCAAATTTAAGGGACGGTCTGGGCCATAGTTTGGCTCAGGCCTTCTAATTTGATACTCGACTCTGCTCTGCTGTGGTGTTGTCTGGTGTACAGTTCCCCTTTGGCCTGTGGGTGGCACTTTTGCCCAGGCCTAGGGTCGAACCTCAGGTGACACAGTGGCGTGATTGGATGTCCTGTCTCGGCTGCTATGCGGTGGGCAGGGCTTCGCCTGCTGTGCATGCCAGGAGAGGGAATATAAGGGGCAGACACCATGTTTAAAGAGGAGTGCCCGGGGAGAGGAGTACCCGGAGGAGTGTGCCCCATGGGGGTGCGTGGACTGGCCGAGGAGTCTCAGGCACCTTTAGCCCGAGGCTACAACGTTCCAGGTAGGCCCAGTACCTTTAACTGGGTCTACAATCAGCACATTGGAGTCCCAAGGTGCCCAGGTGAGGGTACCCGCTCTGACCGAGAGGAAGCCAGGGGATGATCGGTCCCACAGAGGAGACGAGTGATAGTAGGTTGCCGTCTCGGGAAAGGCCTGGTGACCTGTCAGAGGGAAGGATTTCTTACTCAACAAAGCTAACCCTGTAAAGTGCCCATTGGCATCATCTGTTCTCTAAATTCTACAGAGGTTTAAGGAAAGTTCTGGATCCAGTCACCATCACTTTTTGGCTCTGAGGAAGAGGGTGCGCCCTCGCAACGCGTCAGCCGTGGCTGTGAATTTTGTTGTCTGGACTCTCTGGTCGTCCGGTTCCAGTAGGAGGCTATCTCCTTTTGATGGAAAGATTGTGTGTTCAATACTATACTTGCTTTGTGAGTATTTTTAATCCTTCAAACTTTTTAAATAAAACCTAGCCACTGGTAATGCACTAGGTCGGTGCGCCTTCTGTTTTCCTTTACTTTTCTGGATTCAGGAATAACAGGATTCTGCTGCTATTAGAGGATCTCCTGAACCCGTCCCTGGAGGGGACAAAGTGATAGTACTGTTAAAGCTCCACTCCGGCTGCTAGAACTGTGAGAGGGATCTATCCGGGTGAGCTAAACCCACTCGGGATTAGGGATGAGCTTCGTGTTCGAGTCGAACATACGTTCGACTCGAACATCGGCTGTTCGATCGTTCGACGAAGATCGAACGATTTGGGCCGTTCGCGCCAAATTCGAGTGACGCGAACGGCCCACAATGCACTACGCCATCGCAGTGTCATCCAGGCGCTGTGATTGGCCAAGCATGCACTGTGACCCCGCATGCTTGGCCAATCACAGCGCCGGCAGCGAGGAGAGCAATGATTGGCCACAGGCAGGATGCCTGTGGCCAATTATTGCTGAGGGTGTTTAGTACACGCCCCACACTATAAAAGGCCGCCAGCACGGCGGCCTAGTGTAGTGTGTTCCGGAGCAGGGATAGAGCAGCATAGGCAGGGACAGTGACTGTTATTTCTTTCTTGCTTAACCTGGATTCCTTTAGTTTAGGGAAAGAGAAGGATAGGTAGGGAGAGTGTCAGTGTGTTTTGTGCTTGTGCTATAGTGTGCTTAAAAAAAACATTTATTCTAGGGACAGAAAACTGTAGGTAGGGACAATGTCAGTTTCTTTCACTCTGCAAGTCCTTGTTTCCAGGGACCTGGAAGGACAGTGAGTGAATTGTCCTTGTGCTATATTGTGCTTAAAAAAACATTTATTCTAGGGACAGAAAACTGTAGGTAGGGAGAGTGTCAGTTTCTTTCACTCTGCAAGTCCTTGTTTCCAGGGACCTGTAAGGACAGTGAGTGAATTGTCCTTGTGCTATATTGTGATTAAAAAAAACATTTTTTCTAGGGACAGAAAACTGTAGGTAGGGAGAGTGTTTTTTTTCTTTCACTCTGCAAGTCCTTGTTTCCAGGGACCTGGAAGGACAGTGAGTGAATTGTCCTTGTGCTATATTGTGCTTAAAAAAAACATTTTTTCTAGGGACAGAAAACTGTAGGTAGGGAGAGTGTTTTTTTTCTTTCACTCTGCAAGTCCTTGTTTCCAGGGACCTCTAAGGACAGTGAGTGAATTGTCCTTGTGCTATATTGTGCTTAAAAAAACATTTATTCTAGGGACAGAAAACTGTAGGTAGGGAGAGTGTCAGTTTATTTCACTCTGCAAGTCCTTGTTTCCAGGGACCTGGAAGGACAGTGAGTGAATTGTCCTTGTGCTATATTGTGATTAAAAAAAACATTTTTTCTAGGGACAGAAAACTGTAGGTAGGGAGAGTGTTTTTTTTCTTTCACTCTGCAAGTCCTTGTTTCCAGGGACCTGTAAGGACAGTGAGTGAATTGTCCTTGTGCTATATTGTGATTAAAAAAAACATTTTTTCTAGGGACAGAAAACTGTAGGTAGGGAGAGTGTTTTTTTTCTTTCACTCTGCAAGTCCTTGTTTCCAGGGACCTGTAAGGACAGTGAGTGAATTGTCCTTGTGCTATATTGTGCTTAAAAAAAACATTTATTCTAGGGACAGAAAACTGTAGGTAGGGAGAGTGTCAGTTTATTTCACTCTGCAAGTCCTTGTTTCCAGGGACCTGGAAGGACAGTGAGTGAATTGTCCTTGTGCTATATTGTGATTAAAAAAAACATTTTTTCTAGGGACAGAAAACTGTAGGTAGGGAGAGTGTTTTTTTTCTTTCACTCTGCAAGTCCTTGTTTCCAGGGACCTGGAAGGACAGTGACTGAATTCTCCTTGTGCTATATTGTGCTTAAAAAAAACATTTATTCTAGGGACAGAAAACTGTAGGTAGGGAGAGTGTCAGTTTATTTCACTCTGCAAGTCCTTGTTTCCAGGGACATGTAAGGACAGTGAGTGAATTGTCCTTGTGCTATATTGTGATTAAAAAAAACATTTTTTCTAGGGACAGAAAACTGTAGGTAGGGAGAGTGTTTTTTTTCTTTCACTCTGCAAGTCCTTGTTTCCAGGGACCTGTAAGGACAGTGAGTGAATTGTCCTTGTGCTATATTGTGCTTAAAAAAAACATTTATTCTAGGGACAGAAAACTGTAGGTAGGGAGAGTGTCAGTTTATTTCACTCTGCAAGTCCTTGTTTCCAGGGACCTGTAAGGACAGTGAGTGAATTGTCCTTGTGCTATATTGTGATTAAAAAAAACATTTTTTCTAGGGACAGAAAACTGTAGGTAGGGAGAGTGTTTTTTTTTCTTTCACTCTGCAAGTCCTTGTTTCCAGGGACCTGTAAGGACAGTGAGTGAATTGTCCTTGTGCTATATTGTGCTTAAAAAAAACATTTATTCTAGGGACAGAAAACTGTAGGTAGGGAGAGTGTCAGTTTATTTCACTCTGCAAGTCCTTGTTTCCAGGGACCTGGAAGGACAGTGAGTGAATTGTCCTTGTGCTATATTGTGATTAAAAAAAACATTTTTTCTAGGGACAGAAAACTGTAGGTAGGGAGAGTGTTTTTTTTCTTTCACTCTGCAAGTCCTTGTTTCCAGGGACCTGTAAGGACAGTGAGTGAATTGTCCTTGTGCTATATTGTGATTAAAAAAAACATTTTTTCTAGGGACAGAAAACTGTAGGTAGGGAGAGTGTTTTTTTTCTTTCACTCTGCAAGTCCTTGTTTCCAGGGACCTGTAAGGACAGTGAGTGAATTGTCCTTGTGCTATATTGTGCTTAAAAAAAACATTTATTCTAGGGACAGAAAACTGTAGGTAGGGAGAGTGTCAGTTTATTTCACTCTGCAAGTCCTTGTTTCCAGGGACCTGGAAGGACAGTGAGTGAATTGTCCTTGTGCTATATTGTGATTAAAAAAAACATTTTTTCTAGGGACAGAAAACTGTAGGTAGGGAGAGTGTTTTTTTTCTTTCACTCTGCAAGTCCTTGTTTCCAGGGACCTGGAAGGACAGTGAGTGAATTCTCCTTGTGCTATATTGTGCTTAAAAAAAACATTTATTCTAGGGACAGAAAACTGTAGGTAGGGAGAGTGTCAGTTTATTTCACTCTGCAAGTCCTTGTTTCCAGGGACCTGTAAGGACAGTGAGTGAATTGTCCTTGTGCTATATTGTGATTAAAAAAAACATTTTTTCTAGGGACAGAAAACTGTAGGTAGGGAGAGTGTTTTTTTTCTTTCACTCTGCAAGTCCTTGTTTCCAGGGACCTGTAAGGACAGTGAGTGAATTGTCCTTGTGCTATATTGTGCTTAAAAAAAACATTTATTCTAGGGACAGAAAACTGTAGGTAGGGAGAGTGTCAGTTTATTTCACTCTGCAAGTCCTTGTTTCCAGGGACCTGTAAGGACAGTGAGTGAATTGTCCTTGTGCTATATTGTGATTAAAAAAAACATTTTTTCTAGGGACAGAAAACTGTAGGTAGGGAGAGTGTTTTTTTTCTTTCACTCTGCAAGTCCTTGTTTCCAGGGACCTGTAAGGACAGTGAGTGAATTGTCCTTGTGCTATATTGTGCTTAAAAAAAACATTTATTCTAGGGACAGAAAACTGTAGGTAGGGAGAGTGTCAGTTTATTTCACTCTGCAAGTCCTTGTTTCCAGGGACCTGTAAGGACAGTGAGTGAATTGTCCTTGTGCTATATTGTGATTAAAAAAAACATTTTTTCTGGGGACAGAAAACTGTAGGTAGGGAGAGTGTTTTTTTTCTTTCACTCTGCAAGTCCTTGTTTCCAGGGACCTGTAAGGACAGTGAGTGAATTGTCCTTGTGCTATATTGTGCTTAAAAAAACATTTATTCTAGGGACAGAAAACTGTAGGTAGGGAGAGTGTTTTTTTTCTTTCACTCTGCAAGTCCTTGTTTCCAGGGACCTGTAAGGAGAGTGAGTGAATTGTCCTTGTGCTATATTGTGATTAAAAAAAACATTTTTTCTAGGGACAGAAAACTGTAGGTAGGGAGAGTGTTTTTTTTCTTTCACTCTGCAAGTCCTTGTTTCCAGGGACCTGTAAGGACAGTGAGTGAATTGTTCTTGTGCTATATTGTGATTAAAAAAAACATTTTTTCTAGGGACAGAAAACTGTAGGTAGGGAGAGTGTTTTTTTTCTTTCACTCTGCAAGTCCTTGTTTCCAGGGACCTGTAAGGACAGTGAGTGAATTGTCCTTGTGCTATATTGTGCTTAAAAAAAATATTTTTTCTAGGGACAGAAAACTGTAGGTAGGGAGAGTGTCAGTTTCTTTCACTGTGAAAGTCCTTGTTTCAAGGGACAGAGAAGGACACCTGAAGGTAGCCCTTATTGCTTTTTTCCCATCTCCCTGCAGGCCATCTATTAGAATGTCTGGAAGGCAAACAAGGAGAGGCAGACAGTCAGGAGGCAATAAAAGAGGGCAAGCAGGCTCTGTGTCTGGGGGCAACAGTGCTGGTCGTGGACGCGGTGCATTGTCATCAGCACATGGCCATGGGACACGCTTGTCCTTCTTTTCGGCAGCTGGACATGTTGAGCCACATCATGCCGAAGACTTGGTAGAGTGGATGACCAAGCCCTCCTCCTCCTCCTCATCCTCTCTCACCCAGGCTCAGGGTACTGGAAAAGCAGCTGCCAAAGCGTCGTCTTCCCTGGTATCAATGTCAGACAAATCATCAGTCACTCCTTCCCTAGACCCACCATGTCCTCCTCCTGAGGAGTCCCCCGAACTGTTTCAGCACAGTGTTGGGTACATGCTCCAGGAGGATGCCCAGCGTTTCGAAGGGTCTGATGATGAAACCCAGCTAGAGGAAGGCAGTAGCGTGAGAGCAGACAGAGGGGATGCTCAAGAAGGACACCAATCTGGCAGTCATGTTCCAGCAGCTGCAGCATACTGCCAGATTGGCTCCAGTGATGAGGAGGGAGGGGATGATGAGGTCACTGACTCCACGTGGGTGCCTAATAGGAGAGAGGAGGAGGAGGAGGATGAGGAGGAGGCACATCTCCAACGAGGCAGGATGCCCTTTGGTGGCCAGCGTAAGGGCAGTACACCGACGGAATCACACCGCAGAGCTCCGCCTGTGCAGGGCGCTGCCTCTGCCCGTCATTCAAAAAGTTCTTTGGTGTGGGGCTTTTTTGAGGCTAGTGCATCAGATCGCACAGCTGCTGTTTGCAACATATGTCTCAAGCGTATATCGCGTGGCCAAAACATCAGCCGCTTGGGTACCACATGCCTGACCAGACATATGTTGACCTGCCATGCAGCTCGTTGGCAAGCCTACCTCAAAGACCCACACCAAAGAACAAAGCGGACCTCTCCTTGCACCGCATCAGCTGGGATCTCCAACCCCACTATAACTTCAGTCCTCTCTGAAACATGCACTGAGAGGAATGAAGGTGTAGAATTAGGTGTGTCACAGCCAAGTACTTGCGCCCACTCTGCTAGCAGTACACCGACGTCCGATTCTACCAGGCAAATTTCCCTGCCCCAGCTGCTGGACCGTCGAAAGAAGTTCACTCCCAGCCATCCACATGCCCAGCGGTTGAATGCTAGCTTGGCTAAATTGCTAGCGCTTCAACTGCTGCCTTTTCAGTTGGTAGACTCGGCCCCCTTCCGTGAGTTTGTGCAATGTGCGGTTCCTCAGTGGCAGGTTCCCAAACGCCACTTTTTCTCACGGAAGGCTATTCCGGCTCTCTACCGGCATGTGGAAGGCAATGTCTTGGCCTCGCTGGACAGGGCGGTCAGCGGTAAGGTGCATATTACCGCTGACTCATGGTCCAGCAGGCATGGACAGGGACGTTACCTTTCTTTCACGGCCCATTGGGTCACTCTTTTGGCAGCTGGGAAGGATTCAGGACAAGGTGCAGTAGTGTTGGAGGTTGTCCCACCGCCACGCCTCCAAAATGCTACTACTGGTTGTGACACACCTCTCTCCTCCACCCCCTCCTCTTCTTCTTCCTCCATGGCCTCTTCCTGTGGTTTGTCCTATGAACCAGCGGTGCTCCGTAGCCGTTCACGGGGCTACGCAAGTACGCAGGCAAAAAGATGCCATGCCGTGCTTGCGCTGGTGTGTTTGGGGGACAGAAGCCACACTGGGGCAGAGGTCCTGTCTGCTCTGCAGGGCCAGGCCGAGAGGTGGTTGACGCCACGCCAGCTTAAGCCAGGAATGGTGGTTTGCGACAATGGCACCAACCTCCTCTCCGCCCTCCGACAGGGACAACTGACCCATGTGCCCTGTGTGGCTCACGTCCTTAACCTGGTGGTGCAGCGCTTCTTGGGCAGGTACCCGGGCTTACAGGATGTCCTGAGGCAGGCCAGGAAAGTCTGTGTGCATTTCCGCAGATCTTATAATGCCAGTGCTCGCCTGGCTGAGCTGCAAAAGGAGTTGAACCTGCCCAAGAACCGCCTTATATGTGACATGCCCACCAGGTGGAACTCAACGTTGGCCATGCTGCAGCGGCTGCACACGCAGCAGAGGGCCATCAATGAGTACCTGTGCGACTACGGCACCAGGACAGGGTCAGGGGAGCTTGGTTTTTTTTCTCCACGCCAGTGGGGCATGATCAGGGATGCATGCACTGTCCTGGCACCATTTGAGGAGGCCACGAGGATGGTGAGCAGTGACAGTGCATGCATCAGTGACACTGTACCTCTTGTCCACCTGTTGGAGCACACGCTGCGTGGAATAATGGACAGGGCACTTGAGGCAGAACAGAGGCAGGAAGAGGAGGACTTCCTTGCCTCTCAAGGCCCCCTTTACCCAGACAGTGTTCCTTCTGTCCCACCCATCGCACAGGAAGAGGAGGAGGAGGAGGAGGAGGAGGATTGTGTCAGCATGGAGGTGGAGGCTGGCACTCAGCATCATCAGCAGCAGTCTTTTAGGGATGATTTACAGTCCCAAGAAACCAGTGGACTTGTACGTGGCTGGGAGGAGGTGGCTGCGGATCATGTCGTCCTTAGTGACCCAGAGGACTCCGGAGCGAATGCCTCAGCAAACCTACGCTGCATGGCCTCCCTGATCCTGCAAAGTCTGCGGAAGGATCCTCGTATTCTTCGGATCAAGGAGAGGGACCATTACTGGCTGGCCACTCTCCTTGATCCACGGTACAAGGGTAAGGTTGCGGACCTTATGTTACCGTCGCAGAGGGAGCAGAGGATGAGACAACTCCGGGAGGCCTTGCAGAAAGGTCTGTGCAACGCGTTCCCAGAGACTGGGAGGTTGCAAACTCCTGGTCCTGGACAACGAGTTGCTGAGGCTTCGGCCAGTCAAAGAAGGAGCGGTGGGGAAGGTGGCCGTCTGACCGATGCGTTCAGACAATTCTTTAGTCCGCAGCCCCAAAGTATGATCGGTTCCAGCAACCATCGCCAGCGTCTGATAAACATGGTGCAGGAATATCTAGGGGCAAGGTCAGACTTGGACACCTTCCCCACCGAAAATCCTCTGGCTTACTGGGTCTTGAGGATGGATCACTGGCCAGAGCTTGCACAGTATGCAATTGAGCTACTGGCCTGTCCTGCATCCAGCGTTCTTTCGGAACGCACATTCAGTGCTGCTGGAGGATTTGTCACGGATCACAGGGTGCGCCTGTCCACCGACTCGGTTGATCGACTGACTTTCATCAAGATGAACCAGTCTTGGATCACCACCAGCTACCACACACCTGATGCTGATATAACAGACTAATTGATTTTAACATGTCACATCCCTTCAAGACTGATGCTGATGCTGAGTGCCTGTGCTGTTATGTTGACTGGCTATCCTCCTCCTCCGAGTCCTCAATGATACGATTGATGATGATAGCTTGTAAGATAATTTTTGTTTATGGGTGCCGCCACCAGTGCCTAACGCCCAATTTTTCAGCCCCTGTTTAACAGGGGCGTGTAATTACAATTTTTGAAGCAATACTTTGCAACAGGGCTCATTGCTGTGCTCCAAGTACAGTATCTGTGAGGAGTTGCAGTGTTGTGCCACCAGTGCCTAAGGCCCAATTTTTCAGCCCCTGTTTAACAGGGGCGTGTCATTACAATTTTTGAAGCAATACTTTGCAACAGGGCTCATTGCTGTGCTCCAAGTACAGTATCTGTGAGGAGTTGCAGTGTTGTGCCACCAGTGCCTAAGGCCCAATTTTTCAGCCCCTGTTTAACAGGGGCGTGTCATTACAATTTTTGAAGCAATACTTTGCAACAGGGCTCATTGCTGTGCTCCAAGTACAGTATCTGTGAGGAGTTGCAGTGTTGTGCCACCAGTGCCTAAGGCCCAATTTTTCAGCCCCTGTTTAACAGGGGCGTGTCATTACAATTTTTGAAGCAATACTTTGCAACAGGGCTCATTGCTGTGCTCCAAGTACAGTATCTGTGAGGAGTTGCAGTGTTGTGCCACCAGTGCCTAAGGCCCAATTTTTCAGCCCCTGTTTAACAGGGGCGTGTCATTACAATTTTTGAAGCAATACTTTGCAACAGGGCTCATTGCTGTGCTCCAAGTACAGTATCTGTGAGGGGTTGCAGTGTTGTGCCACCAGTGCCTAAGGCCCAATTTTTCAGCCCCTGTTCAACAGGGGCATGTAATTACAATTCTTGATCTAATAATTCACAGCAGGGCCCATTGCTGCACCCACCAAGAGTAACTGTCAGGGCTTACAGTGTTGTGGCACCAGCACCACCATCAAAGGCCCAATTTTTACTACCACTGTTCAACAATTATATGTAATTAAAATTCCTGATATAATAGTTGACAGCAGGGTGTTCCAGCACCAACCAAGAGTAACTGTGAGTGCTTACAGTGTTGTGCCAACACCAACAACTAAGGGGCCTATTTCTGCAGAGTATATACGGCAGGTCCCTACTTTCAAACATCCATTTTACAAACGACTCCTACTTGCAAACGCAAGAAGACAACAGGAAGTGAGAGGAAATCTACCACTAGGAAGGAAAATTCTCTCCTGTAAGAATTAATATGGGAGAAAGGTGTCTCCTCTGTACTGATGCTTTATCAGCAATCCTTGTTTCAAGAAAAACACCACATTTCAAAAACAGTTGTCATTGGGACGGAAAGTGAGGTGAAATGTTCTGAACAGGGGCACAGACAGCAAAACAAATGTTACAGGGGTGATAACCCTTACCTATGTTTTCCAAAAAGTTTAAAAATAGATTTTTGGTCTGGAGCTACACTTCAACAATGTACCTGTTCAAAATTACAAACAGATTCTACATAAGAACAAACCTACAGTCCCTGTCTTGTATGCACCGCCTGTATAGGGCTGTTCAGAGTATATAGGGCCTTTTTTATTTTATGTGCGGGGTTCCCCTTAATATCCATACAAGACCCAAAGGGGCTGGTAATGGGCTGGGGTAGGGGGGGGGTCATGGGGTAGCTATGCCATTTTTCTTAAAGAATTTCATCCATATTACCGGGACCAGACATTACATTAAAGCCGCAAGCAGTTTTAAATGGCTTTTTTTTCCTTTAGAAGTGTCATTTTGTGCAGGGACAGTTCTAAACACGGGAAACACGTGGCACTTCACAGGCATACTTTAGACACCCCCCAGGTACGATATTTAAAGGAATATTTGACTTTTTTTTTTTCACTTTATGCATCATTAAAATGACTGCTCCCGAAAAACGACCGTTTTTAAAACTTCTTTTTGCATTGATACATGTCCCCTGGTGCAGAACCCGGGTTCCCAAACCCTTTTTAGGACAATAACATGCATAATAGTTGTTATAATTAGCACTTTAGAATTCGAACGTTCGCATCCATTGTATTTAATAGGGTTCTAATGTTCGTTCGAACTTTCGGTCCGTTCGCGGGTTCTGGTGCGAACCGAACCCGGGGGTGTTCGGCTCATCACTACTCGGGATCGAGTGGCGATGAGTAAGCCAAGTGTTGTGTGCCTGAATCTACCTCCTATCTTCGCTAGCTTCTTTCTCTCTTCAATTTCCCATTAACTGAAGCAAAGGAAAATAAACTCTTTGTTGGAGTTAAAGTCATGTGGACATTGGCCTTCTTGGGAAAGAATATAGACTTTTCCCTACATTCTAGGGACGAGAACCAGTGGAAGGAGGTAACTCGCTGCAGGACCCAAATCTGTGAACACCGCCTGACCTCTGATAAGGAGGACACGGGCTTGTGGCATGGTGTGTCCTACCCCCGCAGGTGAAGGTAAGTGGGGGCAAAAGGATTGGTGTGCTACATACATGCAAATCACAGAAATAAATATCCCAGTGTAATAAAGCACCCAGAGAAATTTGCATTAAAACCCTATATGCATGAAATATCATAATAACCAACTAAAGTCACTGACCTTAGAGTCCTGAATAGTCGATTAATATCTTCCTATTTTTTGTGGTTATATACAGTATATACCTATGGTCTTTTCTAGAAATTTCTCTAGTCCTCCTTGACCTTTTCTCATTGGGCAGTTAATCCTACTGCAGGAAGGATTTACATATTTCATCCATTCAGATATATGGATTCAAATCTAATAAGCCAAATTAGCTAAAGAACACACATAATTAATGCTAATAAGCTATGTTTTTGGTTTAAAACCTGTTTGCTTACCAAATGTACTTAATTTGTTATAATTTATTTTCCATAGCCACAGCAATGCTTCTCTCTAACAACTCTTTTCTTGAATTGGTGGACAAAGTAATAGAATACGCCTGGGATGAAACTAAAACGTACCCTGATGAATTGCTTGGGTCCCTCTGCAGTTCAGCGTTGTTAATTACATCATCTCTGATTCATTTGCAGCAGCTCTATGCATTACAAGTGAGAGATACAACAGTACTGTATGTTATCAGTAATTGTCAGTTAGTTAGGTAGTTAGTATTAGGGATAGTTAGTATTGAGGACAAATGCTGAGTAAGCTTTAAACCAAATCAACCTATAGTTCTATGCTGTAGCCCAGGGTGTCCATCCTGTAGCCCAAGGGCCACATGCAGGATTTTTTGCAAAATTGTGTTTACACTTAACGAACACATGCAGCCGATAAAAAATTTGACAGGGTCCTTTTACTGGACTTTTATACGTTTTATCTTCCCAAAGAAAAATATCCCACTCATCACAATCACCCCTTATCCATTTCATCCGTTTTTGACAGCACCCATAATTGTGAGCAATTATTTTCAAGAATTAAGCACAGGAAGGGCAAAATTAGAACCAAAATATCTGATGAGCACCTTGAAAATTCATTAAGAAATGCTATTCCATCCATCGAACCAGATATTAAGGCGTTAGTTTATCAAAAACCATGTCAAATATCGCACTAGTTTTATGTTGCCCTCTTTTATAAAGAAAAATATTACAAAAAAAAAAATAGTTTTATTACTCAGATGGATACATTATTTATATCAGTGATTGTTAACTTGTGATCTGCCCAACTTTTTCTTCTCATTAACTATCCTAATTGTTAGTGTATTTTATGTGTGGTGCAACACAATTCCTCTTCTTCCAATGTGGCCCATGAAGGTCAAAAGATTGAACACCCCCGCTGTAGACTATTACATATAATAAATATGTAGAATGTTATATAGTATATACAGTAGAATAGTTAAAATGACTTGTAGAATATAAAAATCCTCACAACACCTACAGTGGATATAAAAAGTCTACGCACCCCAATTGAAAAACAAACTGAAATCTTTTAGGGAGAAGTAAAAATAAAAAAAATAATAATGTGGTTGCATAAGTGTGCACACCCTTACACTAATACTTTGTTGAAGCACCTTTTGATTTTATTACAGCACTTTTTGGGTATGAGTCTATCAGCATGGCGCATCTTGATTTGGCAATATTTGCCAACTCTTCTTTTCAAAATCAACTATTGAAATACAATGAATAAGCTAGACTGTAGATACAGATAAGTAGTTCTCACCAGCGATGCTGCATTTAGGGGATGTAAGTTTTAGACCTTTTTTCAATCTCTAAAATGGAGTCTGAGTTCCCAGGATGCACCTGTTTCTCTTCCTTGGAATGAAGATTCTGCAAAAACAGTAAATTTACTACTAGCTCCATACTGTGGTCAAAACTGATATTGCAGGCAAAACAACTTAATATCCTGTTGGAGGCAGAACAAGTAGTATTTTGCCTTTTGTAGTGAACTGGACATTTAAAGGTTGTATTGTTTGTGTCCTATTACTGTGTTAAACAAGACCGTGACATTTACATTTGAAGTTGTGTCTTTACAGGTAGATAAAACTGTGCGTGTGGATGTACACAAAATAGTGAATATAATTTCATTCAAATATAAATCAACTTCACCCAAGCTAATGAGTAAGTGGATATTTTAAAGCATAGGGATACCATTTAAAGCTGAATCACTGGCAAACACCTAAATACAGTGGCAAAAAAATGTATGCGAACCCCTTGGAATTAACTGTTTTTTTGCAGTAATTTGCCATAAAATGTGAACTGATCCTCATCTAGGTCACAACAATAGACAAACACAATTTTCTTACAATTCAAATTACTCATGTCTTTATTGAACACACCCATTAAACATTCACAGTGCTGGAGGAAAAAGTAAGTGAACCATAGCATCATATGTTTCCGTCACTTCCGGTTCCGCTTATTGCTCCCTTGAGCAATAGGCGAAACCGGAAGTGACGGAAACATACGAGCTCGACGCTCGTGGATTATTACCTGTTTTTTTAATCAAAAAGTGAGTGTATCTACGTTTTTATTCTAATTCATTGGCTTGTTTTAAATGGGATTACGCTATTGGGATTTCTCTTCCATTCCATACCTCCCTATATTGAGCCTGTTAGAGGAGAAGGACACACTACAATCCATCTCTGGAATCATCAAATAGGGACCCTCTGTGGGTTACTGCATTTGATTTATTCATGCTGTAACCTTACAGCAGTAAGGTGAGGGGCTTGTACACATTTAGGTGTCACTACAGTGGACTGGCCTGGCACCGGCCGTTTCTTTCACGTGGAGGGATATACCACTCATCTCAACTGTATTTGATTGTCACAGTACCTCCTGGGACTGGTTTACACGTAATAGATACTCTTACACAGAGTTTGCATTTGAACTTTTTTTTTATGCTCATTATTGTTACTTATTTCAAGATTGCACGGCAGTTTATTTCACTGTTTATTAATATGTGATTGTTTTCAAGTTATCACCAATAGGTATTGTTAATTGTTGTTTCACTTTTGCACTTTAGCACTCAGCAAGATTGTATTGATACACATTGGGTGTTTTAAACTTTGCACCGGCACTTTATTATAGTAATTTTAGTAGGTACACAGCGCAACATCACCATGTATCTATTTTTCCCTCTATCTGTCAAGGATCAGCTAACCAGGTGTATGCTGCAGTGTACCCTTAGTCTTTATTTGACAGCGCGGGAGAAATACATTTATGCTAGTCAGAAAATGCTTTGTGCACTGATGAAACAAAAGTTGATTTGTTGATTTGTTTTGGGCTTGCTTTGCTGCCTCAGGGCCTGGACCACATGCCATCATCAAGGGAAAAATGTATTTCTAAGTTCACCAAAATATCCTACAGATAATGTCAGGGGGGTTGTCTGCCAGCTGATGCTTAGTAGAAGTTGGGTGATGCAGCAGGACAATGACCCCAACCCAACCACGTAAATCCACCACAGACTGTCTTCAGAAAAATAATGTGTGCCTGTTGCAGTGGCCCAGTCAGAGCCCAGACCTTAACTCCATAAGGATGCTGTGGAATGACCTCAAGAGAGCTGTTCACACCAGACATTCTACAAATGTGTCTGAGCTGAAGCAGTTTTGTAAAGAGGAATGGTCTGATTCAGAGCTATTGAAAGTGCTTGCTCTAAGTCTTTGCTGCCAAGGGAGGTTCAACCAGCTATTAACTCCAAGTGTTCACTTATTTTTTCTTCCAGTACTGTGAATGTTAAATGGTTGTGTTCATTAAACACATGAGCATTTAGAATTGTTTGTGTGTTATCAGATTAAAATTATTTTGTGTGTCTATTGTGACTTAGATTAGGATCAGGTCACATTTTATGGGAGTTCACATACTTTTTCTTGTCACTGTGCATAACTAAAATACATATAGTATATGTGTATACTTGGCAAAGGATTTATAATTTTATTAATTATCATATAGCACAACCAGAGGCCCTCTGGAGACTACAATACAGGAAAATTAAGAAGCAGAATTTCTTTTACCTTTTCTAGACATGTATATTAAAGAGTTTGGCTTCTAAAATCTAAAATCCAGATAAAGTAGCAGGGTTTTAGAGCAGAGCTGCCAATGCCAACCGCCTGTAATTTTACAGATTAGCAATCAGCTGAGCTCATCTCGGGATTGGCTCAGGCTCAGCTTGGGCTCTGCTCAGACTGGGCTCTGGCAAGGGGGGCGGGTCCAGTTACGCAGTGACATCATGGTGCTTGCTTGGCGCATTTTCCACAGATTTGATGTAGAGAGCGAGCAGTCTGGAACCGCTCTCAAAACTCTGCAAGGAGTCAGGCTGGCAGAGTTTACTGCTACAGGACAGAGGTCAGTGTGTGAATTTGTACATGGAAGTAAGGGGCACTCTGCGGAATCTTATGTAAGATGGACTATGGGAACTCTGATTTAAGAGGAAATGCTAGGAACTCTGATGTAAGTGGGGGCTCTGATGACCAGAGACCCCCTTACATCAGAGTTCCCCTTTACACCAGAGTCCAGAGTGTTCCCCCTTACATCAGAGTCCCCCCTCTTAAATCAAGGTTCCCAGAGGATTCCTTACATAAGAGTTCCCAGAGTTCCTCTTTACATTAGAGTCCACAGAGTTTCCCCTTACAGTGTACAGGGAAACTCTGTGGACTCAGATGTAAGGAGGTACTCTGCACACTCTAGTGTAAGGCCGTACTCTGCAGACTATGATGTAAGGGGGGGCTCTGGTTACCCTGATTAAAGGGGAATGCTGGGAACTCTGATGTAAGGGGGCTTTGGTTACTAGAGACCCACTTATATCAGAGTGTCACTTTACACCAGAGTCTGTAGCATTCCCTCTTACACCGGAGTCCCCAGAGCACCCCTTACATCACAATCCACAGAGTCCCTCTTTACATCAGAATTCTCAGTGTTCCTACTTAAGTCAGGGTTCCCAGAGAATCCCTTACATAGGACTCTCCAGAGTTCCCCCTTACATCAGAGTTTGCAGAATTTCCCCTTACAGTGTAAGAGAACTCTGCAAACTCAGTTGTAAGGGGAAACTCTGCAAATTCACATGTAATGGGGAACTCTGCAGCCTCTGATGTGATGGGGGACTCTGATGTAAAGGGGAACACTAGGAAATGTGATGTAAGGGGGACTGTGATGTAAGGAGGGAATATGGGCACCCTAACGTATAGTCTAAAATAAGGTACACAAAAAAAGGGGCCCACAGGTGCACTTCTCGGCGCCCAGGAAATGGTTAACTTGTCCTGAGATAAAATAAATTATGGTAGTAAAAAAGATAATCACACAGATAAAAGAAATTGCACCTATATCACGCTAATGATAAAAGGAATTCCTATAAAATAGTAACAGCAGCTATTTAAAATCTATAGATGAGTAAACCCATCCATAGAGCCAAGATATGAAAAATGTATCAAAGAAATTAAAAGAACAAAGTCTATTTGATAAAACAGCGCTCAATGCTGGATAATGTCTAACTCCAAAAAGTGCAATTGGTATGATGAATGGACACACAGTCATAAAAGGAGCAACAAGGTCACAGTTCTTAAAGTGGTAGGTGTTTCTATAGATAGATGGGTTGTGCAGCCTACACCAACTCCCAATCTTCACCACAGATGTGAGACAAAAGGTCCCCCGCTGGGGTTCACACTCACCAGAACACTAAGTAAAATGTGCCTTGAAAGATAAATTCCTCCTTATTCCTCCTTATTCAGACCTCCAACATCACCCCGGAATCAGCATGGATTAAATGGTATTCATGGTACATATAAAACAAAAATTCACTGACATAGTGTAATCCTGTTTTTATTAAAGTTAACCCATGTATCAAACAACCCTGCTTCCGAACACAGGGGCCGCACTCGTGCTGCAAACCGTAGTGTCAGTGAAGCTTCCTGGTTATGAGATAGCCGATGGTGGAACGCACACTTCTCAACAGGGCGTCTGTTGAAGTCGGAAGTGACGACGGCGTATCCAGGAAGTGAGAAGTGTGCGTTCCACCATCGGCCATCTCGTAACCAGGAAGCTTCACTGACACTGCGGTTTGCAGCGCGAGTGCGGCCCCTGTGTTCGGAGGACAGCGGTGATTATGCCACATCTTTTTATGTAATTTGCAAGTTGATTTATTGTACGTGTAATGGAAGCAGGGTTGTTTGATACATGGGTTAACTTTAATAAAAACAGGATTACGCTATGTCAGTGAATTTTTGTTTTATATGTACCATGAATACCATTTAACCCATGCTGATTCCTTGGTGATGTTGGAGGTCTGAATAAGGAGGAATTTATCTTTCAAGGCACATTTTACTTGGTGTTCTGGTGAGTGTGTGTAACGCCGAGCGCTCCGGGTGTCCCATCCATCCCGGAGCGCCCGCGGCGTCTGTCCCCCTGCAGCACTCCGGTCGGCTCCTCTGACCGTGAGCGCTGCTCTGATGCTGGCGGGGATGCGATCCATGCGGCGGCACCTGTCTGCCCGCGGATCGCATCCCATCCTGCTCACCAGCCTCCTCCCCCTGCTCCGTCCCGGCGCGCGCGGTCCCGCTGCTCTCTAGGGCGCGCGCGCGCCGGCCTTCTTAAATTTAAAGGGCCAGTGCACCATTGATTGGTGCCTGGTCCAATTACTGTGTCACACTCAAAAACACTTAAAAACCCACTCCCCCTTCCTGTCCTTGCCGGATCTTGTTGCCTTAGTGCCCTGAGAAAGTGTTTTGTACTTGCCTTTCCAGTGTATCTGACCTTCTGCCGTTGCCCCTGACTACGTACCATTGCCGCCTGCCCCGACCTTCCGCTACGTCTGACCTTGCCTCTGCCTAGTCCCAGTGTACCGTGCCTATCTCAGCTGCCAGAGAAGTCGAGCCGCTACTGGGGGACACGACCTGGTTGCTACCGCCGCAGCAAGTCCATCCCGCCTTGCGGCGGGCTCTGGTGAAAACCGGTAGCTGCTTAGAACCGGTCCTCCAGTGCGACCCGTGCCTTCGCCTCTCTGGCACAGAGGATCCACCTCCTGTGTCCTCACTAGCCGCCAGTCCGGGCCCTGACAGTAGATCCGGCCATGGATCCCGCTGAGGTACCGCTGCCAAATCTCGCTGACCTCACTACCGTGGTTGCCCAGCAGTCGCAACAGATCGCCCAAAAAGGACAGCAGCTGTCGCAGTTGACCGCCATGGTCCAGCAGCTTCTGCCGCCGCAGCCTCCAGCATCTTCCCCTCTCCAAGCTGCCGCTACTACCTCGAGAATTCGCCTGTCTCTTCCGGAGAAATTTGACGGGGATTCTAGGATGTGCCGGGGATTCTTGTCCCAATGTTCCCTGCATCTTGA
Organism: Rana muscosa; assembly: GCA_029206835.1. Lineage (NCBI taxonomy): Eukaryota > Metazoa > Chordata > Amphibia > Anura > Ranidae > Rana > Rana muscosa. The sequence continues at coordinate 237,808,621 of CM055120.1, forward strand.
GATGATGTCTGACCAGTTTTCCACAGAACGGTCTAAAGTGGCATTCGTGGTCTCTCTGTTGTCTGGAAAGGCCTTGGCCTGGGCCACGCCACTCTGGGACCGCAACGACCCTGCTACAGCCACCGTTCAGTCCTTCTTTGCTGAGGTTCGCAGCGTTTTTGAGGAACCAGCCCGAGCCTCATCCGCTGAAACCGCCCTGCTTAACCTTGTCCAAGGAAACTCTTCTGTGGGCGAATATGCCATACAGTTCCGCACACTGGCCTCAGAGTTAGCCTGGAATAATCAGGCTCTCTGCGCGACCTTCAAGAAGGGTTTATCCGGCCACATCAAGGATTGTCTGGCCGCACGAGAGATACCCTCTTCCTTGACGGAACTCATCCATTTAGCTACCCGCATCGATATGCGTTTCGTCGAAAGACGCCAAGAGCTTCGCCAGGAGAAAGATCTCATTCGCACCAGGCGTTATCCGCGCCTGGCTCCTCTCTTCCTGAATCCAATGCATCCTGTTACCGTGCCTCCCGCCGAGGAGGCCATGCAAGTGGACCGGTCTCGCCTGACCCTACAAGAGAGGTCTCGCCGTAGGAACGAGAACTTATGCCTTTATTGTGCGAGCTCTGATCACTTCCTAAAAGACTGCCCTATTCGTCCTCCGCGTCAGGAAGTGGGAGAGGCGTTACTGGGTGTGAATTCTTCCTCTCCACGTCTGACTATTCCTGTGCGGATTTCTCCTTCTGCTGGCTCCCTCTTACCTGCGGTGGCCTTCCTGGACTCTGGTTCTGCAGGAAACTTTATTGAAGCCTCTTTCATCAACAGGTTCAACATTCCTGTTACCCATCTCATCAAACCCTTCTTCATTTCCTCTGTAAATGGAGAGAATTTGGATTGTACCGTGCGTTACCGCACCGAACCCCTGCTCATGTCCGTTGGTGTTCTTCACCAAGAAAAGATTCAATTCTTTGTTTTGCCGAACTGTACTTCTGACATCCTTCTTGGCCTACCCTGGCTCCAGCGTCACACTCCTACCCTCGACTGGACCACTGGGGACATCAAATCCTGGGGTGACTCCTGTCACAAGCATTGCCTTAAGTCTGTACCGACCTGTCAAGTCCCCATCACTACTCCTTTGCCTGGCCTTCCAAAGGCCTATCAGCACTTTTCTGATGTCTTTTGCAAAAAACAGGCGGAGGTCTTACCACCACATAGACCCTACGACTGCCCCATTGACTTGCTCCCAGGTACTACACCACCCCGTGGCAGAATTTACCCTCTCTCCTCTCCTGAAACCAAGGCCATGACTGAATACATTCAGGAGAACCTCAAGAGAGGTTTTATTAGGAAATCATCTTCTCCAGCCGGAGCGGGCTTCTTCTTCGTGGCCAAGAAGGACGGATCTCTACGCCCTTGCATAGACTATCGTGGTCTCAATAAAATCACTATTAAAAACCGCTACCCTCTGCCTCTCATCTCGGAGCTCTTTATTTTTTTAAATTCGCTTTATTAAAGTTTTCTGCGTTATTGAGATACAAAACATGGCCGTTGGGGCATACCCCGGCCTAACCTTGCACATTACCACGTGCACATCAAAGAAAGAAGAAAGAACACAAAAAAAAGGGGGGGACACCCCCAAAAACACAAGGGGACATAAAGAAAAAGAAAACAAAAAACAGAGGACAACTTATCATCACATCTTAATGCTAAATATATCTAACTAACATAACAGGGACAACTCTCGGGATACACATGGTAGGATTACAACAGGAGTTGTTATTCCTTGCGGGACCACTACTCGTTCCTAGATGTCTGTGTTGGGCTTATCAGGAGCATGCAGGGGTAGGTGCTATGAATTTGAGCTATGCCTACACCTCCATTCATTTATTCAGAGTACGGACCTTAGCTCTTATCAGGACTGATGAGTGCGGAGGAGATCTGATGAATTACTCCTCTTGGGGTCGGTCATCTGTTGTGGACTCCGTATCAGTCCACAGATGCCAGACTTTTTCATATTTTCTGGGACATCCACGAGACAGATACGTCGCTTTATAGAGGGGGACCACTGTATTGACTAGATGCTTCCATGAGGTCAGGGTGGGGGGGGTGGCTGACTTCCACTTTAGTACTATGGCTTTCCTTGCGTAAAACAGGAGGATACCTATTAGGGTACGTGGGGCTTTGGCAAGTGCCAGTGGCTCCACCAGGCCAAGGAGGCATACACTAATTGTCAGGGGAATAGAAATGGTAGTTAGGTTATGGATGAATTGTGTTACCTCCCGCCAATATTCCAGAATCTGTAGGCAATCCCAGAATATGTGTGTGAAATCTGCAGGAGTATCAGAGCATCTCCAGCAGTTAGCTGTCAGGGCCGGGTATATGCGGTGGAGGCGTTGGGGTGTGTAATAGATCCTGTGGAGGATCTTGAATTGGATCAGTTTGTCCCTGATAGCCACCAGCGGCTGAAATGGGTAGTCCCACATATCCTCCCAGTCTTCGCTGTCCAGCTCCCGCACCTCCGCCCGCCACAAAACACGCAGACCATCCAGACCCTCCTGGATGGACGGCAGGAGTGCTCGATAGATTCGGGACAGGGGCTTTGAGAGCTCGGCATCATCCAGGAGAATCTCCAAGGTATCAAGCTCCAGCCGGAGCTGAACCGACTTGAACTGCGAGCTGAAGGCGTGGCGGAGCTGCAGGAACCTGAAAAAGAAAGAGTTTGGAAGCAGGAATTTATTCTTTAACCTATCGAATGTAAATAGCCCCAGCTCATCGCAGATATCCCTCAAATACTTAATGCCCTTGCCGGCCCACAGACCCGGATCCTGCAAAGAGTGGAACTCCCTGAGCCTCGGATTGCACCAAAGTGGTGTGTTAGGGGACCACCTGGCCTTCGCCAAATTAGGTTTAATCACTACCGTGAACCATGCCTTAATGATTGCTTTCATAGCTAGGGTCGAGGGTACCGCAGAGCCCCCTGACCCCCTATAGAGTGCATTACGAAGGGCCTCGAAAGATCCTAGGTGTGCCGCCTCCAGGACAACTGACGCATTGGTGTCGTCCGAAACCAGCCAGTTATGTGCATGGGTGAGCATTGCTGCTAAGTAGTAGGTGTGGAAGTCCGGGCAGGCAAGTCCCCCCTGTGTCCATGGTCTACACAAAATCTTTTTACTAAATCTGGCCGGGTGTGATTGCCACAAGAAAGAAGCCACTGAGGAGTCTAGTTGCCGGAGAAGAGACTTGGGGATCCATACCGGAGAGTGCCGTAAGTTATACAGCAAGACCGGGAGTAATTTCATTTTTATTAAGTTAATTCTCCCTATTAGAGATAATGGGAGGTTTGACCAAGCCTTCAGTTTTAGTTTACACCACTGCAGCACCGGGGACAGGTTAAGTTTGAAAAAGTCTTTAGTATTGGACGAGATATTTATCCCTAAGTATCTGATGGTATCTGCCCATTGTAGAGGCGAAGTAGGATCACTCAGCCTCCTTGCCCCGGGGTCTATGGGTAGAATTAGTGATTTGCTCCAGTTGGTTCTGAGGCCAGAGAGAGTCGCTAAACGGTCCAGAAGCCGAAGCGAGGGACCGGGGTCCCCGAGGAAGAGAATCAAATCATCGGCATACAATGCCAGCTTCTCGGTCACCGAGCCGACCCGTACTCCAGACACCTCCCCCGACCTCCGCAGGGCCTCGGCCAGAGGCTCCATTACCAGGGCGAACAATGCAGGTGATAGAGGACACCCCTGTCTTGTTCCCCTCCTAATCGGTAAAGAGGGCGAGAGACTACCATTCAGTTTGATACGAGCGGTGGGTGCCCTATATAGTAGGCCGATCCATTTCCGGAAAGTTGGGCCGAAGCCAAAACCCTCCAGAACCTGTATCATATAGGACCATCTGACTGTATCGAAAGCCTTTTCGATGTCGAGGGATACCAGTACCCGGGAGGCATTCTCTTCGGATTCTCTTCGGCTGGAGATGGGTAAAAACTCGCCTAAGATTAATGTCCGTGGACTTGCCCGGCATAAAGCCTGTCTGATCTATGTTGACTAGGGATGGTAAAACCTTCATGAGTCTATTGGCTAGTACTTTCGTGAGTATCTTAAGGTCATAGTTCAGCAACGAGATGGGTCTGTAGGATGAGCAACAGGTGGGGTCCTTCCCTGGTTTGGGCAGCAGCACTATATGCGCCTGGTACATGCTGTCTGGAAGCCTGTCGGATTCCAGGCAGTCTGTGTATAACTGATTTAGTTTAGGAACCAGTAAAGTAGCGTTAGTTTTATACCAGTCCCCAGGTAGACCATCTGGGCCCGGGGATTTATTGTTGGGCAGGGAGTATATTGCGGCCTCTATTTCCAGACGTGTTAATGGCTTATCTAACGCTATCCTGTCCTCCTCAGAGAGGAGAGGCAAAGTATTTCCCCCCATTTCCTCCAGCCCAGCAGCAGCTGAGCCAGAGAATGGGTCGGCATACAGGTTGCTATAGAAGAGATGGAATTCCCGCAGTATACCTTCGGGGTCCGTAACCTGGCAACCAGTGGAAGTCTGAAGTCTAGGGATTACTGTTTGGAGCATAGGTTCTGCTACGAGGTTGGCCAGTAGTTTGCCGTTCTTGTCCCCTGACTCGAAAAGCTTGGCTACAAGCTTTCGCGCATCTGAGTGTACCAGCGAGGTGTAGTGGAGCTTCAGGTCTCTCCTCGTTTGGGCTAGGGTAGAATAATTTTCAGGCGTTGGATGCCTCGTGAAAAGATCCAAAGCCGCCCCTTCACTTTGTTCCAGTTGAGCGGTCTGTAACGCAAAGCCGGATCTCACTGCCTTGATAGAGGAGATGTATTCTCCTCTGGCATGAGCCTTGCCCGCCTCCCAGACCACGTCAAGGGAAGCCGATCCCTCGTTTGTCTGCCAGTATTCCTCGAGCCTGGGCCCCACCAGCTCCTGGACCTGTGGGTCGGCTATCCAATGGAATGCCAACTTCCAGCATCCCGGCTCGCGGGGGGTACCCAGACCCAAGCCAAGCTCTAGCGGTGAGTGATCCGAAAGACCTGCCGGGAGGTAGGAGACCGTTCTGACTTGAGACAGTGCAGAAGCCGACCCGAACATGAAGTCTATGCGGGACCCAGACCTATGTGCTGCTGAGATATGTGAACATGTCCTTTCCTCCGGATGCTTCCACCGCCAGAGCTCCTGGAGACCAAAGGTGTCTGCCCAGAGATCCAAATCAGGGGGGGCAAGTCTAAGGGGGTTAGTAGTATCTTTGTTGTGGTCTAGGATGGCATTAAAATCCCCTCCAACTAGAATATTATGGACCCGAAGGGGAGCTATTTTTGTAAGGACCGTGTACAGGATGGAGGAGTTAAATGGAGGAGGGACATACACATTAATTATTGCCCAGCGTTGGGCAAACATTTCGAGGATAAGGATGACGTACCTTCCCCCAGGGTCCGTGAAGACCTGTTCCACTGTGCAGGGGAGTGACTTGTTCAACAGAACAGTCACGCCCCTCACGTAGGAGGAATATGTGGCATGAAACCCTTGTTTGACCCATGCCCGCCTGAGTGTTAGGATTTTGCTACCCGTCAGGTGGGTTTCCTGGAGAAACAAGATGTGAGGTTTGTGGGACTGCAGAAATTTAAATACTAATGATCTTTTTACCTTGTCATTCAAACCCCTAACATTCCAAGATATCAGCCTTAAATCTATACCCATTTGAAATAGAGAAGTTCAATAACATAAGGATCATAGAAGACCCATACCCAGTTATGTCCCGGCCATGGGCCCTCTGCAGAGGTAGTCCATAGGGTATAGCAATCCAGTGGAACTGGAGAGAACATAAAGTGAATACACAGGAGATAATATGTGAACCAGAGAAGTAGCAAAATTAAGACAACATAGTCCAGCAAGAAAAATAGTGTGGAACCCGAGCAGGTGTGATAACTTATAAACAGCACAAATAACGCCCTACTGCCTGGCATATCCCCAACTTTCGCCAAGGCAGTTTCTTACCCTTAACTTGATTGTAGATGTCGCCTTCTGGAGGCTCAAAGTCTCTGAGGCAACCTCAGCGTGAGTTCAACCTAGAACAGTAGGCGAGAGTGAGGGAACTTGCATCCCATTACAGTGGGAGGAGACCGGCCCTCCGGAGCAGCAGGGCAGACCCTTCAAGTCGCAAGCTGCCCCAGGTAGAGACAAGTCACCTGGTCCCTCACTTGGGAGTAAACAACGAAACCAAACAAAACAGGGGGGGTCGACGGTGTTTCACTTGTAGAGGTACGCTTGGGGTAACTCCGGTGTTTGCAGGAAGTTAAGTAGGATAGAGCAAACCAGGATGTAAAAGAATCATGCATCTAATAGATCAGTGGGAGGAATCTTTCATTGCAGGGTGGTCAGCCAGCTATCAGCATCCGCAGGGTTGTCGAAGAAGCGGACCTCTCCACCATGTTGGACACGCAGGCGGCTGGGGTAAAGCATGCCGTATTTAATGTTCTTGTCTCTGAGCCGCCTGCGGACATCATTGAAGGTCTTTCTCTTCCTCTGCAGCTCTGCCGAGAAGTCGGGAAAAAGAAGAACTGAGGCGTTGCCGTATTTGAGTGCGGCGTGTCTGCGGGCCTCAGAGAGGATCCTGTACCTGTCCCGGTAATTGAGGAAGCGGACCAGGAAAGGTCTGGGGATATTCCCCGGGATGGCTCTGCCCGTAGGCACTCGGTGGGCCCTTTCAACAACGTAGGTAGGGGGAACATCCGTCAGGTCAAGTAAATTTTTAAAGAACTCCTCCGCAAATACAGCAGGGTGGTCCCCCTCTTCTCCCTCAGGCAGACCGAGGACTCTGACATTGTTGCGTTGCAGCCTATTTTCTGCGTCGTCCGACTTTGCGACCAGGGACTGCACTGTGCGTTGTAGCTCAGCAATGGAGGTGGAGTGATTGGCCGTTAGATCCTCCGTGGCCGACACTCTTGACTCTGTCTCAGACATCCTCCCCCTTATCTTGTCTAGATCATTCCGTATGAAATTGCACTCCGCAGCAAGGTGGTCGATGCGTACCAGGAGCGAAGTCTTACTCCGCTCGATCGCAGCAAGGATTGTGGCCGTGTTATCATGAGAAGGCGGGGCCGCCCCCTCTACCTCCGGGGCCTCACCGGGGTCCATGTCCAGGCCGGCTAGCAAGGCCCGGATTCGCCCGACCAGGACGGGATCCGTGTGCGGGGAAGATGGCGGTGGTACCCGGGGGGGTGTGTGGGCCCTTGTGGCTTTAGAGCTCCCTTTGCCCTTCTTAGAGGAGGAGGGCATCTGGCAGGTTACACAGGGGTAGGATTTGCAGCCGTGCTCAGAGGAGGCTTTGGAAAACAGTGAGAGCCCAGCCAGGCTTGCCGCAGCGATCGAAACACAGGGGGGTCTCCAAGCACCTGTCGCTCAGCAGCCAACACCCGGCTGGCAGGTAGGGAGGATGTGAGGCTGGAGGTACAGGGGTGAGGGTGACTCAGAGCGGTGTATCATAGGCAGGCAGGCAACAGAGGACTCTAGGATCAATCATCCAGGCCACCCCAGCAGCAGGCACAGATCTTGCAGGGCAGCACACTAGGCCAAGGCAGCGGTGGGCAGAGAGGACAGGGCGGAGGGATAGAAGCTAAGGATCCGAGTTCCGGAAGCACTCGCGGGGGCCGCGGCTCAGGAAACAGCGGTGCTTTGCAGGCCGCACTAGGCCGCACTCGGCCGGACGAAACCGCGGCCTCCACTGACGTCCCCGACAGCCAGACAGGTCCCCGGGTCCCGCTAGATGGGCAGGCAGGGGAGAGTGGATGACCCTCCTTACCTTCAGGTAGGCCTGAATTCGTTCGTCCAGGAAGGCCGGAACGGCAAGATGGCGGCGGCCGCGGACGAGAGGATCAGTGCTGGGCAGGCGTCCCCCGGCAGAGCTGCTGCTCGATACTGGCCCAGGATGCTCCAGAGGACCGAGAGGGACCCGCTGGCAGGCAGGTAGATGCTTGTTCAGCTGTAGATTGTAAGGATGGCAGCGGATGGAATGTAGGATTCCCGGAGCTCCCCTCTGGCACGTCCGCCGCTGATCACATCAGGACACGCCCCCCCATAATCATCTCGGAGCTCTTTGACCGTCTGCGCGGAGCAAAAGTTTTTTCTAAATTGGACCTCAGGGGCACTTATAACCTCATCAGAATCCGTAAAGGAGATTAATGGAAAACCGCATTTAACACCAGAGACGGTCAATTTGAATATCTCGTCATGCCGTTCGGACTTTGCAACGCCCCTGCAGTCTTTCAAGATTTTGTCAACGAAATCTTCCGGGACCTACTGTATACCTGTGTGGTTGTCTATCTTGACGACATCCTAATCTTCTCTGCCAACCTTAAGGAACATCGGCTCCATGTCCGTCAAGTGCTCCAGCGCCTCCGCGTAAATCATCTTTACGCTAAATTTGAAAAATGCCTTTTTGAGCGCAGCAGTCTTCCTTTCCTAGGTTATCTGGTCTCTGGACAAGGTCTTCAAATGGACCCTGACAAACTCTCCGCAGTCTTGGGTTGGCCACGCCCCTCGGGACTTCGTGCTATCCAACGCTTCCTTGGTTTCGCCAACTACTATCGTCAGTTCATACCCCACTTCTCCACCATCGTTGCTCCTATAGGGGCACTGACCAAAAAAGATGCGAATCCTAGGTCCTGGCCGCCTCAAGCGGAGGAAGCCTTTACTCGCCTTAAGACCGCCTTCTCCTCTGCACCTGTCCTGTCTCGGCCAGATCCTCTAAAGCCGTTCTTCCTTGAAGTCGACGCCTCCTCGGTAGGAGCCGGAGCTGTGCTTCTTCAAAAAAACGCTAAAGGGAAAAAGGTCACTTGTGATTTTTTCTCTAAAACTTTCTCCCCTCCGGAAAAAAACTATTCCATAGGTGACCGTGAACTGTTGGCCATCAAGTTGGCATTAGAAGAGTGGAGACATCTCCTGGAAGGATCCCTTCACCCTATCTCCATCTACACTGACCATAAAAATTTGTCCTACCTTCAGTCCGCTCAGCGCCTAAATCCTCGCCAGGCCAGGTGGTCATTGTTCTTTGCCCGCTTCAACTTCCAGATCCATTTTCGGCCCGCAGACAAAAATGTCAGGGCTGATGCTTTGTCCCGTTTCTCCGATACCTCTGAAACCGAGACTCCTCCTCAACACATCATACCCCCTGAGTGTCTGATTTCCTCTGCTCCCGCTTCTCTCGTGCCAATTCCTCCAGGAAAGACTTTCGTTCCTCCACGCCTTCGGCTTCAGATACTCAAGTGGGGCCATTCCTCCCATCTAGCCGGTCACGCTGGGATCAAAAAATCCATACAATTGATTGCCAGACACTATTGGTGGCCTACCCAGGAGGAAGATGTGACTGACTTTGTACGGGCCTGCACTATCTGTGCACGTGACAAGACTCCTCGCCAGAAGCCTGCAGGTCTTCTCCTTCCCCTACCTGTGCCTGAACAACCATGGTCCCACATCACCATGGATTTCATCACGGACCTCCCTTTGTCTCGTAGTAACACTGTCATCTGGGTGGTCGTTGACCGCTTTTCTAAAATGGCTCATTTTGTCCCGCTCCCTGGTCTGCCTACTGCACCTCAGTTGGCGAAGCATTTTTTTCTTCAAATTTTCCGCCTCCATGGGCTGCCCTCACATATCGTCTCGGATAGAGGTGTTCAATTCATCTCAAAATTTTGGAGAGCTCTCTGTACTCAACTAAAAATTAAGTTGAATTTTTCTTCCGCTTATCACCCGCAGTCCAATGGACAGGTGGAGAGAGTTAACCAGGTCCTTGGCGACTACCTACGACATTTTGTCTCCGCCCGTCAAGACGATTGGGTCGACCTATTGCCCTGGGCAGAATTCTCATACAATTTCAAGAACTCTGAATCTTCCTCCAAGTCGCCTTTCTTTGTGGTCTACGGCCGTCACCCATTGCCCCCCCTCCCCATTCCCACGTCTTCTGGAGTTCCGGCCGTGGATGAATTAACTCAGGACTTTGCCTCTATCTGGAAAGAGACTCAAAAGTCGCTCTCACTGGCCTCTGCCCGCATGAAGAGACATGCAGATAAAAAAAGAAGAATCCCTCCTGTCTATGCCCCTGGTGACAAAGTGTGGCTCTCCTCCAAATATGTTCGGTTTCGGGTACCTAGCTACAAGCTGGGCCCTCGTTACCTCGGGCCATTTAAAATCAAAAACCAAATAAATTCTGTTTCTTACAAGCTCCACCTTCCTCCTTCTCTTCGTATTCCCAACTCTTTTCATGTGTCTCTTCTTAAACCCCTCATTCTTAACCGATTTTCCCCTAAGGTCACTGCTCCTGCTCCTGTCTCTGGTTCTTCTGATGTCTTCTCGGTGAAAGAGATCCTCGCCTCCAAGGTCATCCGAGGTAAAAAATGTTTTTTAGTGGATTGGGAGAACTGTGGTCCTGAGGAAAGGTCCTGGGAACCTGAGGCCAACATTTTAGATAAAGAGCTCATCCGAAGATTCTTGGGTTCCAAGAAGAGGGGGAGACCTAAGGGGGGGTACTGTAACGCCGAGCGCTCCGGGTGTCCCATCCATCCCGGAGTGCCCGCGGCGTCTGTCCCCCTGCAGCGCTCCGGTCGGCTCCTCTGACCGTGAGCGCTGCTCTGATGCTGGCGGGGATGCGATCCATGCGGCGGCACCTGTCCGCCTGCGGATCGCATCCCATCCTGCTCACCGGCCTCCTCCCCCTGCTCCGGCGCGCGCGGTCCCGCTGCTCTCTAGGGCGCGCGCGCGCCGGCCTTCTTAAATTTAAAGGGCCAGTGCACCATTGATTGGTGCCTGGTCCAATTACTGTGTCACACTCAAAAACACTTAAAAACCCACTCCCCCTTCCTGTCCTTGCCGGATCTTGTTGCCTTAGTGCCCTGAGAAAGCGTTTTGTACTTGCCTTTCCAGTGTATCTGACCTTCTGCCGTTGCCCCTGACTACGTACCATTGCCGCCTGCCCTGACCTTCCGCTACGTCTGACCTTGCCTCTGCCTAGTCCCAGTGCACCGTGCCTATCTCAGCTGCCAGAGAAGTCGAGCCGCTACTGGGGGACACGACCTGGTTGCTACAGCTGCAGCAAGTCCATCCCGCCTTGCGGCGGGCTCTGGTGAAAACCGGTAGCTGCTTAGAACCGGTCCTCCAGTGCGACCCGTGCCTTCGCCTCTCTGGCACAGAGGATCCACCTCCTGTGTCCTCACTAGCCGCCAGTCCGGGCCCTGACAGTGTGAACCCCAGCGGGGGACCTTTGTCTCACATCTGTGGTGAAGATTGGGAGTTGGTGTAGGCTGCACAACCAATCTATCTATAGAAACACCTACCACTTTAAGAACTGTGACCTTGTTGCTCCTTTTATGACTGTGTGTCCATTCATCATACCAATTGCACTTTTTGGAGTAATGTATAGGGTAATGGTGGGGACTTTGATGTAAGGTGGGACTCTACCGTAAGGAGGGATTCTGATGTATGGGGGAATCTGCAGACTCTGATGTCAGGAGGGACTCTGGGAACCCTGATGTATGAAGGAATGCCCTCTGACATAAGGGGAGACTCTGACGTAATATGAGGCCTCGTTCACTACAGTGTACACCCATGCAAAGTCATGTATACCCACTGAGGATGCACAGGTGTTCCATGCATCACCATGCAGCCAGTCCTATTCATGTCAATTGTACAGACACAGCTCCCAATTTGACATCCGTGTGGGTGCAGGTGCATGTCCCTGAACCTACCCACATCCACCCGAATGTTAATTTGGGAGCAGCGACAGTGTCTATGTTGCCACCGCATCCCAATTGACATGAATGGGACTGCCTGCACAGGGATGCATAGAGCATCCCATGCTCATACCTCACATGGGCTTACACTTTAGTACGCCCCGTGTCAACGAGACGTAAGTAAGAATTTAACAGGAATTTTGTAAGTTATGTTGTGTTTATGTGTGTTTAATAATGATTTTAATATACTTTTAGTGAAAACAGTGATTTAATTAACACTGACCTAGGGGGATCGTACTGGGAGACAGACTGACTGTGGGGAAGGGGGATTATACTGGGGGACAGATTGATCTGGGGGGAAGGATTATTCTGTGTGACAGATTAACATGAGGGGGAATTGGAGTCTTCCTTCCACCTAAGTTGTGTGGTTGGAGGAGCCTGCTGGCTGAACAAGAAAAAAACTAACCGTTTATGGACAGTTTAACAGCATGCACTGTATACACTATATTGTACAATGTACATTACATTTTCCTGCACTATATACAGTACACTATATAGTGCATTGCACACTCCTGCACTGTATACACTATAGTATACCCAAAGTGTGCATTGTCTCAACAGTTGCTAGTAGTTAAGATGACTATTTTAATTTAATGAAGTTCTTCTGTAAGGTAGACTCAGACCCAAGTGCCCCATACACACTATCAGTTTTTCTGCAGGTTTTTGTCTTCAGGTTTACCAAAACCATGTAGTGCAAGGGCCTGCCTGATTGCATGTGCAGCAAGGTTTTACTACTAAGTATATCTAAATATGCGTTGTATTATTGTTTAAGGGTTCGGCTCCCTCTGGTGTCCCTTTGATTTAGTGCATTAAAACTTTTGTTTGGTTTCGTTTACCCACTATGCAATGCTTTGTGGGTTATGTAGTGAAGGAGGAAGTGACTCTATTGGCATGAGCGGAGAAAAGACTACAAGTGCCCACAATGCCACGGTGTTACCAGAATGCAATGTGAAAGCGCACAGCCTGCTGGGGGAGGATATAAAAGAGGACGCGGGGCCAGTGCTCGCTCTCTCTGGATGCCATCTTTCAACGTGCAAGAGGCCTGTGTGAGTAGGCCCAGGGCTGAGAGTGCCTGGGCCTAGATTTGAAGAGCAGATGGCCTGACAGAGGGATCTTTGTGGACAGCCTGGCTGATCGAGCAAGCGGATCGGCCCACACTTCACAGCATTGAAGCCATCCATTCACCAGCACTCTGTGAGGGGCCACACTGTGAACCGGCACCATCGCCCAACCCAGAGACATCTGCCCGGGAGTTCCGGAAGGAGCAGACCAGTGGGCTGAGGACTTGTAGCAGTGAGAAGGCACTTGCCTACTAAGTTGTGACTAAGTTTATAGAAGTGTTCCTGTTACCCAGTACTGCGCTGGCTGGGAATTCAGTACACCTGAGTGTGGTATGTCCGGATTGACTGTGTAGTGGTTCTTTTCTGCAACCACACTAAATCTTTATAGTTGTGTAGCGGGGTCTCCTTTAAGACTCTCAGGACTACCTTACCCAGAACCCCTTTTGGCACCCAGGGTGCAATGTTGCCGCGCAGAGACTCATGGGTGGAGCTATATAAGGAAGGGGCGAGGCTAGGCTCGGGCTCTTTGGGACACGAGACTTCGGTGAACAAGTCCTCCTGTGCGGATCTGCTGGTGTGCAAGGCCTGAAGCCTGGGGCCTTGCGCAGCTACCAAAGAGCCTTCCACCCTACTGCGAGCCTGGGTGGCATCTCACTTTGTTATTCTTCAACCTTTGTTGGATCGGAGACCCGACCGATGCAGACGCTGTGTGTGGAGACACAGCAGGTGGAAGTCCCAGACTGGGATTGTGTCCGGAGGGGTGAGCGAGCACATGCTCAATCCATATACTGTTGTTAGGCCTACAGACTGCCGAGGCCCACCCGCTTATAATTGAGACTCCGCTGAAGATCTATAGCAGAACTGAGTCAAAGGGTCTCTAGTGAAGTGTTCCGTGTTGTTACTTTGACCTGTGGATTACAAATGTGTTCCTGAATGTGCACCACCATTAAAGACTTGCATGCGAAGAAATCATCTCCTAGAGACTGAGTTTTAGAGTCTGGGTCAGGCCTGACCAAGCGTTAGAGTTTAGTGGCTGCGTCACAGGGCGCTTAGTTAACAGCCGTTACATGTGGTATGCCATTACTGTATTTCACTAATGTGTAGTATGCTATTCGCTGTGGGTCTCTGCAAGAAGCACGTGTGATTTGTTATAACTGTTGATCTATTATACCAAGAGAGAGTAAACTCGTTATTCTTTAATCGCTTTGCATTGGTGTCAGAATTTTACCATAGAGTATAAGAGATATTACCCTAGACTAACTGTGCCAGAGTGGGTCGAGTAAATTGCCGGGGGTTGGCGGTGCTGTGTGCAGGGCCTGAGACCAAATTCAGCGGCTCTCTTAGTTGGGGGTGCACTACACGTGGGGGTTCTCGTCCGGGATCCTGATACAGCAGGTGAACACGCCAGAGGTACCGGCATGGACCCGCTAACAGTAAAAGCGTGGTGCGAAGCATCTAGAGCAGAGCCAGACAAGTCGGTAGTCATCAGCCTCCCGGGGGAGGAGTGGTCAACAGAGACAGTAGAGCATCTAATGATGTCCGTGTCCCCAGATCATACACCGTGGGTGACGGAGATAAAATCAGACCCAGATATCTCGTATCAGTATGCACTAGTGGAGTACTGGAGTGGGATGCCAGAAACTTTCAAGCGCAACTGTGTGCGGACGCCAGACAACAAAACCTATAGGTTGGCGCACGCAATAACTATAAAGAAAGAACCATCACCAACGGGATCACCGCAGGGGGCAACCGTGTCTCACCTGAAAGAAGAGACAGGGCGATGCCTCCCGCGGCATCTGCACCTGTCACTGCCATATCACCAGAACTGATAAATGCTATAGGGGATCTGCTAACAAAGTGTCAGAAGACAAGCACGGTACATGTAGAGACTAGCTACCGGAGATTAAAGACATTCTCAGGGAAGCTCCCTGTCCCTGCGGGGGAGGAAGATTTTGATACTCGGGTGGAGCAGGCATTGCAGGCAGTAGAGGCATGGGAGGTGCCTGAAGCGCAGAAGAGGCAACGAGTGATAGAGAGCCTGAAAGGCGCAGCTGCAGAAGCAGTGAAATGCTTCCGGTTTGGGAATACAGATTGCACGGCTCAAGACTGCCTAGCCATGCTACAGGAGGAGTTCGGTCAGTTAGAAAAGGTGACAGAGATGATCTACCAATTCGAACATACTTTCCAACAGCCGAATGAGAAGCTTTCGGAGTATGTCAGAAGACTGAACAGGTTGCTGTGCAAAATTGTATTGAAGAAGGGAATGATGCCCAAAGATACAGATGCAGCCAGAATGAAGCAAGTCCTGAAGGGAGAGTTGCGCTCGGATCCAGTCTGGCTTCACCTGAAAACCTCGGGAGGAGGAACGTCACTGACCTACTCTGACTTGATAAAAATCATCAGAGATGAGGAGGCACTGCAGCAGGACCAGCAAATGATTAAGACAAATGCCACCCCTGCACCAGTGATGGTCAACTCAGTGATGACCCCTGAAAGAGACTCAGAAGTAGACACTTTAAAATCACAAATGTCTAAGGTGTTAGAGATGCTGACCTCTCTGATAGCAAAAGATTCAGAGGGTCCCGAGAGAGAAGTACCAAGGAAGGAACTATTCCCAATTGCCTCAGCACCTGCATCTCTACAAGAATGGGGAGATATAGTCTGTTTTAACTGTAGGGGAATTGGCCATATTGCAGCTGTGTGTTCCAGTCCCAAAAAGAAGAAAATAGATAACCGCAAGCCGGCGGGAAACTTCAGAGGGCCCCGGTGAAGGAGTCAACCGGGTGCCCATCATCTTCAGTGAGCTCCAAACTGAATGAGAAGCTAAAGAAGAGAAAAGACAAAACCCCTCAGAGGAAACACAGTATTCCTCAGCAGGGATACACCCCAAAGAGAGAGGGCAAGACCCCTCAGAAGAGGCACAGCATTCCCCAAAGGGGATGCACACCTAAGAAAGACAATAACATCCCTCAGCGGGTTTGTACACCCATTAAGAGGAGGGAAATCAATGCATATCAGGCCCAAGAAAGACTAAAGTCCAAAGGGAGTTGGACGAAAGAAAGTCCGAAGGGAAAGGACCGGAAGAAGGTGACCTCTGCCAGGCCATATCCAGAGAAGCTGATAGGCCCATCCCCTATAGTACCCATTCAAGTGGAGGGAGTCTATACAAGAGCTATCTTGGATACTGGGGCACAAGTGACCCTACTATACAGGGATTTCTATGACAAACACTTAAGTCATCTACCCATTCAGAAGATAGAAGAGCTGGAAATATGGGGAATTGGCACCCAGAGTTTCCCGTACGATGGCTACCTGCCCATCAAGATGACCTTTGACCCATCTGTGGCTGGGAAGGCTGAAATGTTCAACACCCTGGCAGTTGTGTGCCCTCGGCCGCCTGGAGCCAACAAGAGTTCCCTTATAATAGGGACGAATACGGATCTGGTCCGGAGACTCCTGACCCCTCTAGTACAAGGGGGGGCCCTGCAGTCACCAAGATCCATCCCATGCTGAAGACGGCCTACCAACGACTGGTCTTGAAGCAGAAGACCCCTGAAGAGGGGATAGGGAAGGTGTGGAGACTTGGAAGAAAAGGGGTAGTGTTGCAGCCCGGCGAAGTAACCTGTCTAAGAGCCACTGTGAAGCTTTCTTGGGAACAGCCTGGACCCTTTGTCATGCTGGAGCCCGACCCAAGGGAAGAACACTCGGGTTTGGAAGTGATCCCAGAAGTGGTTCCGCTGAAGCCCTTGAAGAAGGCCCATTGTAGAGTTCCGGTGAGTGTCAGGAACACTACCGGTGGCCCCATGGAGATTCCCGCCAGAATGCTGCTGGGCCAGGTGAGCCCTGCTGCCCCGGTTGCCCTGTCTGAAGTCAAAGGGACGGGTGAAGGAGGAGATGTTTGGGAGAAGCTCTCTATGGAGAACCCGAATCTACCCAGGGCTTGGAAGGAGAGAGCCAAGGTCCAGTTGACCAGATGGGAGAAGATCTTCTCCAAAGATGAGTTCGATGTGGGGTGCGCAAGGAGTGCCACCCATCGAATCCGCCTCCAGGAAGACAAGCCCTTCAGAGAGAGGGTCAGGCGGGTCCCACTAGCAGATCTGGAGAATCTGAGGAAACAACTCGCAGAACTCAAGAGGACTGGTGTGATCTGGGAGTCTAGAAGCCCCTATGCCTCCCCGATAGTGGTGGTCAGGAAGAAGAATGGGTCATTGAGGCTATGTATAGACTACAGGACTCTCAACAGGAGAACCATCCCTGACCAGTACACCACTCCTAGGATAGAGGATGCCCTACAGAGTTTGTCTGGAGCAAAGTGGTTCAGCGTTATGGATCTCAAAAGTGGGTACTACCAGATCCCTATGCATCCAGAGGACAAGGAGAAGACAGCTTTCATAACCCCAGTGGGGTTCTTTGAATTTGACCGAATGCCTCAGGGACTGTCTGGAGCTCCCGCCAGCTTCCAACGTCTCATGGAGAAGACTGTAGGACACATGAACCTTATCGAAGTCCTTGTGTACCTGGACGATGTTATTGTCTTTGGGAGAACCTTGGAGGAACACGAGGAGAGGCTGGAGAAGGTATTGAGAAGACTCAGTGAGGAGGGGCTCAAGCTTTCTCCCGAGAAGTGTCAGTTCTACCAGTCTTCCGTTAACTATCTGGGACACATAGTGTCTGAAAAAGGGGTGGCCACAGACCCCGAGAAGTTGGAGGCAGTTACCTCCTGGCCATGGCCCACTACAGTAAGAGAGCTCAGATCCTTCTTGGGGTTCTGCTCCTATTATAGGTTTGTAGAGGGATTTGCCCGAATCGCCAGACCGCTGAATGAACTACTCAAGACCGAAGGGGAAGAGGACGACTCAGGGCCCAGGAAGTCGGGAGAGTCAGTCAAAGATCAGTGGAACCAGAAGTAAGAAGAGGCCTTCCAGGCGTTGAAGAAGAGCCTAACCACTGCCCCAGTCTTGGCCTACGCAGACCCAACAAGACCCTATGAACTACACGTAGATGCCAGTCATGACGGTCTGGGAGGAGTGCTCTACCAAGAGCATGAAGGACAACTGCGACCCGTTGCCTATGTGAGCAGGAGCCTGAGCCCCTCTGAGAAGAACTACCCCACTCACAAGTTGGAGTTGCTGGCCCTTAAGTGGGGGGTAGTTGACAAGCTTAAAGACTACCTGTATGGGGCAGAGTTCACTGTGAAGACAGACAACAACCCCCTTACTTACCTCTTCACCACAGCAAAGCTGGATGCCACAGGACACAGATGGCTGGCCGCCCTGTCTGGATTCAATTTCAGCCTGAAGTACAGGCCAGGGGCTGGAAATCGAGATGCGGACGCCCTGTCTAGAAGATCTCATGCCCCCACCAGGGACACAGAGGACTGGACCCAAGTGGCACCTGACGGGGTGCGGGCCCTTTGCCAAGGGGCTGAACTACAAGCCAGAGGAGGCTCAAGAGCAGAAGAGATAGGAGTTACCTTGGTAGGAGTTCCCAAACAATACTGTGGAGTAACTCAACTGGAAGAAGACAATCTGCCAAAACTGTCAAAGAAGGAGCTGAGAGGTGACCAACTGGAAGACCCTATGGGAAGATTGGTCCTGGGGGCCCTGGAGAATCAGGATCCAAATAGACTCCTGCATCACCCCTCAAGGGAAGCTCGCCTATTGAGGAAGGAGTGGGACAGGTTGCAGGTACATCAGGGAGTGGTCTACCGAAGGGGCCCCTCTGATGACCTGGAAGATAAATGGCAATTGTTTCTTCCCGAGAAACACCGAGAGGCTGTCCTGGTCGCCCTACATGACAACCACGGCCACCTAGGGGCTGAAAGAACCTTTTAACTCGTTAGAAGTAGGTTCTATTGGCCCTGCATGAGGGCTGAAGTAGAGGAGTACTGCCATTCATGTGCACGCTGCATCCAGCGGAAGACTTTACCCCATCAAGCTGCCCCAATGGGCCATCTATAAAGTCAAGGCCCGATGGATCTGGTATGCATTGATTTCCTCTGCCTCGAACCCGACCTGAGTGGACTAGGAAATGTTCTGGTGATAACCGATCATTTCACCCGGTATGCCCAAGCTTTCCCAACCAAAGACCAGAAGGCTTCCACGGTGGCCAAGGTACTTATGGATAAGTATTTCGTCCACTATGGGCTACCGCAGCGTCTCCATTCAGATCAAGGGAGGGACTTTGAGAGTCGGCTGATCCGGAAACTCCTGGATTCTTTAGGGATCAAGAAAACCCGAACCACCCCTTACCATCCACAAGGAGATGCTCAGCCGGAGAGGTTTAACCAAACCCTGCTCAACATGTTGGGGACTCTGAATAGCGAGAAGAAACAACATTGGAGCAGACACATAGCAGCTATGGTACACGCTTACAACTGTACCACTAGTGATGCTACAGGCTACTCCCCCTATCGACTCATGTTTGGGAGAGAAGCAAGGTTACCCGTAGACCTGGCCTTTGGCACTTCCTTAGACCATTCCTCAGCCACATCCCACAAAGGATATGTGGACAGACTCAGACACAGCTTGAAGTTAGCCTATGAACAGGCCCAAGCAGCCTCAGATCAAAGGGGTGGAGCTACAAAAGGAAATTTGACCTGAAGGTCCGGATCCAGGACCTGCAGCCTGGGGAACGAGTACTGCTACGCAATCTGCGGGTCCCTGGAAAACACAAACTTGCAGACAGATGGAGACCTGAACCCTATGTCATTTGTAAGAAGTTGCCTGGCCTACCTGTCTACAAGTTGAAGCCAGAAGGGAAGGTCGGGCCACTGAAGACCTGGCATCGGAACCACCTGCTCCCACTTGCCGAAGCAGTCAGGATACCTCCAGTGAGGGACTCCCCTGAACCAGCCTCCATCCTGGATACTCCCAGGCCAAACACTCGGTCCCAGACCTCTCGAGCTGAAGATATCGAGGCCTCGGAACTAAGTGGAGATGAAGAACAAGAACTTGATTGGTTGTGGCCTTCCCCAACCCCAGGGGCTTCTGCTATAGATCTTCCGGCTACTGAAGACACTATAGACAGTACACTGAATGCAGAAGCCACTGAGTTCATCCCATCTAGTCCTCTATCAGATCACTGGGAGGATGCCTGTGATACTTACTCAGAGGAGGACCCTAGAGACTCTATATATATATTCCAGCTTCTGAATCAGATGTTCCAGAGCCCGCCGTGTCCCCCGAGCCTGCTCCGGAAGAAGAACCTGTGGCGCCAGAGCCAGAAACTCCAAGAGAGCAAAGGGCTCAAAGAGTCATAAGGCCTCCTAAAAAGTTGACCTACCCACAAATGGGGAAGAGCTCAGAAGATTCTGTGGTCACTGCCAGGAGGAGTGCAGAGAATCCGGATCCCTCCACTGTTCATTTGGTGGAGGGCAACCCCAACTCACTCTCTGGCACAGTTAGACAGGCCATTCATGATAGTGTGACCTGTGGGCAAGGGAATTCTGCCCCTCAGTTTTAGTGCGAATTCCCTATGCCAACATCATACGCAACTTTTTCTAGGGTTGTACGTAGTGTATGCTGAAATTATCTTTGGGGACCAAAGAGTTTAAGTGGGGGGAGTGTGTAGCGGGGTCTCCTTTAAGACTCTCAGGACTACCTTACCCAGAACCACATTTGGCACCCAGGGTGCAATGTTGCCGCGCAGAGACTCATGGGTGGAGCTATATAAGGAAGGGGCGAGGCTAGGCTCGGGCTCTTTGGGACACAAGACTTCGGTGAACAAGTCTTCCTGTGCGGATCTGCTGGTGTGCAAGGCCTGAAGCCTGGGGCCTTGCGCAGCTACCAAAGAGCCTTCCACCCTACTGCGAGCCTGGGTGGCATCTGGCTTTGTTATTCTTCAACCTTTGTTGGATCGGAGAACCGACCACTGCGGACGCTGTGTGTGGAGACACAGCAGGTGGAAGTCCCGGACTGGGATCGTGTCCGGAGGGGTGAGCGAGCACATGCTCAATCCATATACTTTATACTGTTGTTAGGCCTACAGACTGCCGAGGCCCACTCGCTTATATTTGAGACCCCGCTGAAGATCTATAGCAGAACTGAGTCAAAGGGTCTCTAGTGAAGTGTTCCGTGTTGTTACTTTGACCTGTGGATTACAAAGGTCTTCCTGAATGTACACCACCATTAAAGACTTGCATGCGAAGAAATCATCTCCTAGAGACTGAGTTTTAGAGTCTGGGTCAGGCCTGACCAAGCGTTAGTTTAGTTGCTGCATCACAGGGCGCTTAGTTAACGGCCGTTACATGTGGTATGCCATTACTGTATTTCACTAATGTGTAGTATGCTATTCGCTGCAGGGCTCTGCAAGAAGCACGTGTGATTTGTTATAACTGTTGATCTATTATACCAAGAGAGAGTAAACTCGTTATTCTTTAATCGCTTTGCATTGGTGTCTGAATTTTACCATAGAGTATAAGAGATATTACCCTAGACTAACTGTGCCAGAGTGGGTCGAGTAAATTGCCGGGGGTTGGCGGTGCTGTGTGCAGGGCCTGAGACCAAATTCAGCGGCTCTCTTAGTTGGGGGTGCGCTACAGTTGTTAATCTATTATACCTGACTTGGATTACAAATAAGTGCACCAACAGAGCTAGCTGAAGACGTACTGAACTTAAACGAACAGTCATCATTTTGCTTTTCCCAAAGCTTGTCATATAGGGATACTACAAGGTGGAACTGTCCTCCAGGGGGAGCCGTTTAGCAGCATAGACTCTTAAGTACTTAGTGTGACTATTGCATTGTTGTTATTATTCAGTTTTTCTGGTGCATGTGTGTGTCACTTAGTGGGGAGGTGTTCCAATACAGTCATATAGTATTGGGAAGTTCCCCCACTGTGCACCTATTTACATCCACCCCTTTTCAGGTTATGGTATTGGGGTTTAATGATGAGAAAATCACTAATTGTGTTTATATGGCCTTTACAGGGATCTGTGCATAGCCATATGTGTTGTACAATAACTGTTTTCATTCTTATCAAGTAAACATTATACAATTCAGTGGCGGAATTATAGGGGTCGCTGAGGTCGCCATGGCGACTGGGCCCCTTGCTGCAGGGGGGCCCTTGAGGCCCCCCTGTATACTTTGATACGAGGAGCAGCATCCCCGATCCTCAGCCGAACTCTACTCGGCACTGTGCAGGGAGCTGGTCGCACTGCTTAAACCTAAAGTGAAAGCAGTGCTCTTTATCTCCCCCTACAGTGCAGTACCCGGCAGGAAGGGGTAAAGTAAATGTCTGCCGTTTTTTGTAAGACTATCTATCTATTGTATGTGTGTTTATGTGTGTGTGTATGTATTTGTATATGTGCATGTATATATGTGTAGCGGGTATGTACTTTCCCGGGTGTAATTCAAACTGGCAGAGACACCAGCGATGTGCAGTTCCTTGCGGTCCAGCCGGTGGTGCTGTCGCCTCGGGCTGGGGTTGAGCCATTGCTGTGTGCTGTGCCTCCTTTTTGTCCTCCCTCGGCAGCGGTATGGTGGGGCGGTGAACCTGCCGTGCTTGCTGGGAGAGGGTATAAAGGGGCCGGCCATCTTTGTCACGGGGTCGAGTCCCAGGCACCTTCAGCCTGAGGGCGGTGGTTCGTGACGGTCCTCTGGGCGGCCTAGGCCTAGAGGATGTCCGGAGGTCGTGTTCCATCCCAGGCACCTTTAGCCTGGGGTGAGGTACTCGGGTGGAGGTCTGGAGCTCAGTGCCCAACACTGAGTTCCGCGAGGGAAGGAGGTCCTAGGGAACCCAGGGATTGGGTACCCGAATCCAGAAGGCGTAATGGACCGGGGGGAGCTCCTCACTTGAAGACCGGGTGCAGCAGATTGCCAGTGACAGGTGAGCCTCCCATCGGTGACCGCCTGGAAGGAAAATCCCCCCTCGCTAGGAGACCTCAGCCCACTTTCAGGAAGGAAAGTGGAGAGTTCATTGTGTCTGGGCCTACTCGCATCCACACCTCCTTGTTTGTTCTGTTCTTTAAGGGAGTCTAACTGATTATGCTGTTCACTCGAGAAGAATAAAGGAGTGTTGGACTTTAATGGTGTGGGGATCTTTTCTGGTGGACATTGTTCAAGGTAACTCCAGGTGCACAACACTGACCCGAAGGTAGAGAAAGAACTTTGCTTACACCGCACGGACACATGTGGTGAACGCTTGGCGTGGTGACCCAGCTCTCTCCCCTCTAAGGTACCCCTAGACAAGAGAAAGACGAGCTGATGCAAAGAGGGGAGTGAGGAGGCCGCTACACGTGGGGGCTCGGGTCCGGTATAGTGTTTGTGTACTACGGATTTGAACGTGTCTGCCCGGAGGAGTTACGAGTAGGCAGGCCTTCATTGGCCGAAGTGCATCCCTGCTTGAAGTCGTGGACATGACCCAATGAAGAGAAAGGCCCGCGCAGAAGAGAGCGAGGAAAGGGGGAAGCTCAGCCGTGTGAAGAACTACACGTGGGGGCTTCTATTTGCACTGCGCCACCAGGCACACCCCCACCGCTTAGTTCGTGGGCGTGACTCAGAAACAGAAAAGAAGAAAAGCCCGCGAACTGGAGCAAAGGGGAGGAGTCCAATACGTGTGAAGGACTACACATGGGACATTGGCGCAAAAACTTGGCAGTGTGCGATGGATCAGCAACAGGTCACCATGTTCGGACATACATCGTGGATTCCGGTTCACCCTTCTACCACGACACTGACTGCTGCTGCTCCGGTAACAGATATGGGGATCCGGCTAAAGCCAAGGGGCCGATTCGCCCTGTACTCATGCATGGACGTTGAGGCCCTGGGTGTGATTTGTCCCAGCTGTTCGGGACTGGTGTGCCAACTGAAGCCATTCGGGCAATGTGAGGCCTGTGGGGAGTTTCTTTTTGAAGTGGATCCAGCGGTTGAGAAGCCGAGAAACATTTACCCTGGCCGTGCTACAGGCAACACCACTCAAGGAGGAGGAATTACTGCTTTGACAGCCATCCCTGCGCACACTGCAGCGACCACGGAGGAGGTCGTGAAAACTCAACGGGAGAAATCCGAGGATGCTGACTCGGTCACCACGATCTCGCAGCGTCCACCACCGAAGAGAAAGACCGGCATGGTAGCCCCGACCAGCGGTTGTGGTGGACCGTCTCGTCCGCTTACACCCGGCCCGGATGGATCTGTCGCTAAGAGTTCCGGACGTCCCGCTTCAAGTAAAGGCCGAGGTAAGCCAGGCGGAGAGATTTGGTGTGTGGGAAGAGGTGAAAACTCAGTCTCCACTACAGGGTACCTACCCGCGGAGGAGTGTGACACCTCTGACCTGGAGTCGCTCTCGGACATGGAAGACGACAGTGCTATAGACGAACTGTTTGCAGAAAAGGGCTGGGACAAAGTACCTCTCGCTTCATCCCGCAGACCCGGGGAAAGTACACCCCGGGTGGAGGCACCAGCGCCTGAAGAGGGGTCCCGTCCCCGGCCTGCCTCTACAGTACATCCCCGGTACCATCTGTACTGAAGACCGGGGAAAAGAGACTGCTGTTGCGGGCACCTATGCCCAGATCAGATGTAATCAAGGTCCCTCGCCACCCGGACTCGATAGTTTTGCCTGGCGAAGGGGACAGAGCTACTATGCCTCCTTTTGGCCAGACTACAACGCCTATTTGGCCAGAAGGTTGCTGCAGAGTACGGATGGGAGTATTCATACTTGTCCAAGGAGCTGCTCTATGAGGTGGAAGTGTGCCGGGAGCGCTGGTACAATGATCTTGTGTGGACTCACCTTCAGATTCCACACGCACGCAGGTACCTGGCATGCTCTCCCAAGGCTTCTCAACGTTTTAAGGACTGCAAGGCAGAGTGGATGTTGGGACGGCACATTCATGCAGACAAAGTGCTGATCCGGCGCAAGGAAGGAGAAGATGTAGAATATCATCTGGAGACCATGGACCAGCACTTGAAGCCACTTATTCTGCCGCATCCCCGCTTCTACCTGTAGGAGAGAAAAGACTCCGTTCTTGTTGTATGCTGCTGAACTTTCTGGGGCCCGTTGTCCTTGTTACCCCGAGGAATGAAGGACTGTTCCTGTTTTGTTCTTCACTTTCCAGCAAGAGATCACAGACTCTGTGGTAGATAGGGCTAAAGAGAAGAAGAGGAAAAGAAGTTCCACGAGTGCAGTTACCGCGATGCTTTCACCAGGTGGCAGTGTTGAGGAACGTTAAACACTTTTCACACACTCACTCCTTGGAGAAAAGGGATTTCTTTACGAAGAGGTTTCTTTTCTCTCACACGAATATATGTGTCAGGGTTTATGTGTGGTAATTTTCTTTCTTTTCCCTCTGCAGGAGAGCATCTCATCAAGACCACCGAGTATGGGGTGGGTCTTAGTCAGGATGGGTGGGAAAAGCATAATGTGAATATGTGATTCTACAGTTATGGTTAAATGTTGTTGTTCCCCTTCCTTTTTTTTATAGGACTCAGACACAATTGCTTTAGTTGATCAAGTTTTTCAAAAGTTTATATTTTTGTACAATTGTTAGTTGGTCTCTGGATTGGATTATGCCAGCCCTTGAGGGTATGATTTGTTCCAGACACTGGGGACCAGTGTCAAATTACCAGGGGGAGAGTGTAGCGGGTATGTACTTTCCCGGGTGTAATTCAAACTGGCAGAGACACCAGCGATGTGCAGTTTCTTGCGGTCCAGCGGGTGGCGCTGTCGCCTCGGGCTGGGGTTGAACCATTGCTGTGTGCTGTGCCTCCTTTTTGTCCTCCCTCCGCAGCGGTATGGTGGGGTGGGGAACCCGCTGTGCTTGTTGGGAGAGGGTATAAAGGGGCGGCCATCTTTGTCACGGGGTCGAGTCCCAGGCACCTTCAGCCTGAGGGTGGTGGTTCGTGTCGGTCCTCTGGGCAGCCTAGGCCTAGAGGACGTCCGGAGGTCGTGTTCCATCCCAGGCACCTTTAGCCTGGGGTGAGGTACTCGGATGGAGGTCTGGAGCTCAGTGCCCAACACTGAGTTCCGCGAGGGAAGGAGGTCCTAGGGAACCCAGGGATTGGGTACCCGAATCCAGAAGGCGTAATGGACCGGGGGGAGCTCCTCACTTGAAGACCGGGTGCAGCAGATTGCCAGTGACAGGTGAGCCTCCCATCGGAGACCGCCTGGAAGGAAAATCCCCCCTCACTAGGAGACCTCAGCCCACTTTCAGGAAGGAAAGTGGAGAGTTCATTGTGTCTGGGCCTACTTGCATCCACACCATCCTTGTTTGTTCTGTTCTTTAAGGGAGTCTAACTGATTATGTTGTTCACTCGAGAAGAATAACGGAGTGTTGGACTTTAAGGCTCCATGTACACAGAAGCTCAAAAACGGTCGTTTTTAAAGCAGCAGAAAAACTAGCTTTTATCAGCGTTATTTTACTAGCTTTTATTAGCGTTTTTCAGTGTAGCGTTTTCTAGTTTTCAATGGACCAAAAAAAACGCTAAAAAACGCTTGCGGCCAGCGTTTATTAGCGTTTATTAGCGTTTATAAGCATTTTTCGGCGTTTTGCGTTTTTTTCTGCCAAAAAACGGCACTTTGAACGCGAATTTCTTGCGTTCAGAAAAAAGCCCATTAACTCCACTGCTCATTAAAGCTAAAAAACGTTATGTGTACATGAACACATAGGCTAACATAGAGTGCAGTTAATGGGCTTTTTAAAAAAACGCCAAAACGCCAATAAACTGCAGTTTATCTGCTTCTGTGTACATGGAGCCTAATGGTGTGGGGCTCTTTTCTGGTGGACATTGTTCAAGGTAACTCCAGGTGCACAACACTGACCCGAAGGTAGAGAAAGAACTTTGCTTACACCGCACGGACACATGTGGTGAAGGCTTGGCGTGGTGACCCCGCTCTCTCCCCTCTATGGTACCCCTAGACAAGAGAAAGACAAGCTGATGCAAAGAGGGGAGTGAAGAGGCCGCTACATATGCATGTGTGTGTGTATGTGCATATGAATGTATGTGAGTGTGCATTGTATGTGTATATGTTTGATGGGCGCAGTGGCTGCGTTTGATGGGCGCAGTGGCTGCGTTTCCACTGTGCCTGATGGGTGAAATGGCTGCGTTTGATGGGCGCAGTGGCTGCGTTTGATGGGCGCAGTGGCTGCGTTTCCACTGCGCCTGATGGGCGCAGTGGCTGCGTTTGATGGGCGCAGTGGCTGCGTTTGATGGGCACAGTGGCTGCGTTTGATGGGCACAGTGAGGCTGCATTTTTTTTTCAGAATTTTTCAGTTTGTTTGCGCCCCCCTAAACATTTTGGACAGCAGCCACCACTGGTTTATATGTGTGTGCATATGTGCATTTATATATATATGTGTGTGTGTGTGTGTATATACAGTATATGTGTGTGTATTATGCGTGTGTGTGTGTTTATAGATGTGTATGTGTGTGTTTACATCTATGTATGCACCTTTTATGTATGCGCTTTTAATCCTGACCCCCTATATGTGTACAATCAGAACCGATTTTTTATTTTTTTTTGCTTGTTCATAGTACCAGCAAAAAAATGCTGTTCCTCTGAAAAGCGATCCATGCTCAGATTGCTTTTCAGAGGCATTTGACATCCGGTAAAGAGGCAATGTGTTGCCTCCTGACTGCCTGTTTTAACCCCTTATATGCATCATCACTATGCTGCAACTGCATACAGTTGCAGGGTGGTTGCAGTGCATCCACATTCCCCTAGGGGTATATTTCAAGGGTGCCCTGACTGGAAAAAGATTAAGAAACACCGACATAGAGGAACCGATCCCTCTATTTTCCTCCTGCAGCCGCTGAATGCCTGGGGGAGGGAGAGGAGGAGAAGCGGGGGGAAATGGAGAAATCGGTTTCTTTATATGCAGCCACCCACTTGCGACCGGGTCCTGTTGTTCCGCCACCGGGCTCGGAGGAAAGTGCCCTGTCCGGCGCTCAGGGGGGCCCTTCATGGTTTCTTGCATCGGGGCCCTGAAGGTTCTAGTTATGCCACTGATACAACTGATCAAGTTACACTGGTGTGAGACTCTATATCTTGCTACAGCGGGTGACAAGTGCCAAGGTAACGGTAATTATACAGTACTGTGTGATCTTACTGTGTTTCCATCTCCTATTTGTGTTTTACACTGATAGTGCTGTACAGTTGTGCCAAGGGGGTTGAGCCAATTTTCTGGGGTTGAACGGCAGAGTGCAGGCCCAAAATTCTCAGCAGCTCCTTCGGGTGTAGTGCTACACGTGTGGGCTCGTCCGGGATTTCCTGCGATTCTGCAATCAACCCCCCCCCCCCCCAGTGGTGTGAGGAAGAAGGCGCCCGCACAGATTCAAGCGTGGTGATCGGACTTCAAGGAGAGGACTGGACTGAGGAACAAATCAGCCAGGCGGTGAAGACACTATCCCCCGACAGGAAGGCGTGGATTATTGCTGTCAAAACAGACCATGGGACTTCCCACACCTATGCATTACTGGAGCGGAGACAAGGAATTCCTGACAACTTCCAAGGTGCCAGTGTACAATGTCCAACAAGACGGAACTTTGTGTAATCCATCTGAAGGTCCCAGAAGAGGGCCCTACCTCATCCAGTACAGCTGAACCAAGTAAAAAATAAGTTCCCGTCCCATCACCTCTGACCACGATTGAACCAGAACTCTTTGCTGCCCTTGGGGACTTTGTTTCAAAATGTCAGAGAGACTCTCCAACATACTCAATATGTAAAATTGAGATGAGTACCCAAAAAAATAAAGCAAACAAATAAGTCCACATAAACGTCTTTGGCAAATATCCTTAAAGTGAAATGTATAATCGCGAAGATCATCCGCTTAAGGGTGGGATATTGAAACCGGACGTGTGACTGGGAAGGTCATCAGCATATAATTTCTGGGACAATAATAAGGTGAAATACTCTTACCAGAGATGGTGGATCTGCTGATTAGGCAGATCATAAAGGCATATAGAATCCTGATGGTTGATCGTGTCTACTTCTCTGAACACTCCAAATGGACCAAACGGATCTCCGGAAGCCACTCCAAAAGCCACAACCTCGGGGGAGACTCTGGGTTCACCGGGTATTCCCGAATGATGCGAAACCCCTCTTCCGTTGGAAAGATCCCTATCCGAATTGGGAAATGGTAGACAGATGGAAGAAACTCCAAGGGACAACTTAATCAACCCCACATGTAAAAAAGAAGGTGAAGGAGGTGCTCCAAGTGCAGGTCAAATGAGGGTTTTATTATTTTTGAAGTCCTCAATAGGCTATCGTTAAATACACTTCCTGCTGACCCCGGAAGAGTTTTTTCAGCGACATTGCGATTGAAAATAGGAGACCCCCGCCTGTATCAGATCAGGTGTTGTTTTCCGTCCAATCCCGTGTGAGTATTGCAAACCCCTGTGATTGGTTAGAATTCAGTCTAGGTTTGAAATGTTGGGTATAAATGTTTGGCAATTTGTGGGAGCAGATTGATGCCCCTGTTGAAGTACCATTGTACGAAACGCATCAGGATTTGGCTTACCTGCCCACTTATTGCCGTTTTTTAGCTATTTTTGTATGTACTGTGATCACTTTTATATGTTGGTTTTAATAAAACCCTCATTTGACCTGCACTTGGAGCACCTCCTTCACCTTCTTTTTTACATGTGGGGTTGAATGAGTTGTCCCTTGGAGTTTCTTCCATCTGTCTACCATTTCCCAATTCGGATTGGGATCTTTCCAATTGAAGAGGGGTTTCGCATCATTCGGGAATACCCGGTGAACCCAGAGTCTCCCCCGGGGTTGTGGCTTTTGGAGTGGCTTCCGGAGATCCGTTTGGTCCATTTGGAGTGTTCAGAGAAGTAGACACGATCGACCATCAGGATTCTATATGCCTTTATGATCTGCCTAATCAGCAGATCCACCATCTCTGGTAAGAGTTTTTCACCTTATTATTGTCCCAGAAGTTATATGCTGATGACCTTCACAGTCACACGTCCGGTTTCAATATCCCACCCTTAAGCGGATGATCTTCACGATTATACATTTCAATTTAAGGATATTTGCCAAAGACGTTTATGTGGACTTATTTGTTTGCTTTATTTTTTTGGGTACTTTGAGTCTCATCTCAATTTTACATATTGGGTTTTTCATTTTAGCGCTGCATTTCCATTCACATTTCTAAGATATATTTGTCACATTTTATGCAGCTGCTTTATTACATATATAGGTTTTCACGTAGTTTTTATGACTTATTTAGACTAGCGCAATATTTTCTTTTTACTCTCCAACATACTCAGCAACTGGATATAGGAAGCTCAGGGCGTTCTCTGGAAGACAGCCAGTACCTACAGCAGAGGACAGATTTGAAGAGTGTCTGGACCAGGCCACACAAGCCTTGGATGAATGGGACATCCCAGTGGCTCACAAGAAACAGAGGATCACGGAAAGCTTGAAAGGACCCGCCTTGGAAGCCATCCGCAATCTGAAACTCAGCAAGCGAGACTGTGTTGCCCAGGACTATCTGAGCATCCTGCATGACGTGTTTGGGCGCACCGAAAAAGTCTCTGAACTTATTTACCAGTTGGAGCACTCTTACCAAAATGAGGGAGAGAAGTTGTCAGAGTACATGAGACGCTTGGACAGGATTATACACCAGATCTTGCTGAAGAAGGACCTAGACCCTCGGAAGGTGGATGAGATCAGAGCCCAGGAAGTCTTAGGGGTACTCGGCCTTTGGACCCTATCACCCTCTTGTTGAGAACCCGGCAAGATGATGGCATTCTGAAGTATCCAGACCTGATCCAGATTGTGAGGGAGGAGGAATCCATGCTGGACAACAAAAAGAAAAGCCAGAAGCCAGAATCGGTTGTCGGGGTCCGGATGGTGAACGCAGCTGATGGTGACCCTCAAGTCGAGCTTCTGAAGACTCAAGTGTCACAGCTGATAGAGATGATGGCTCTGTTGACCGCCAAACCAATGGTCCTACCCAGCGATGAAATACCAGAGGGGCCCAAGAAATCTTTAAGTTCTATGGTTGCTCAGGTGCAGAAGCCATCAAACCAAGTGATTTGTTTTCACTGCAGAGGGGTCGGACATTATCGACAAGAATGCCCAAGCCCAAGGAAAGCTGAAACACCATACCGAAAGCCGGCGGGAAACTCCAGAGGGCCCCGGTGAAGGAGTCAACCGGGTGCCCACCCACTTTAGCCAGCTCCAGGAAAACCAACAATGCAAGGAGACCGCAGTGGGAGTCCAGACCCTTAACGAGGGCTCCCGTTGTTGCCTCTGAGCGAGCCAGTGTCCCGCTCCCTTTGACCCGGGCTACCCGGCATCGGGAGGTAAATGCACACCAGACTCACAGAGCTCAACAGAGACTCAAGCCAGATCAGAACTTCCGCAAGAAAGGAGTGCGGATACTAGCTACTGAACAGACCAAGCCTGCCGCTTCCCACAAATTCCCTGCTAAGCTAGTGGGGCCCTCCCCAGTGGTCTCCATCCAAGTGGAAGGAATTTATGCCAAGGCCCTCTTGGACACTGGAGCTCAAGTGACTCTCCTCTACAGAGACTTCTACGACAAGCACCTAAAACACTTGCCAATACAGAAGTTGGAGGAGTTAGAAATATGGGGCATTGGGACTCTGAGCTTCCCCTACGATGGCTACCTACCAGTCAAGTTGACCTTCGACCCTTCAGTGGCTGGGAAGGCTAAGACCTTTGACACTTTGGCGGTGGTCTGTCCTCGCCCACCAGGGTCCAGTAAAAATTCCCTCATTATCAGGACTAATACTTGTCACGCCGTGTCTGGGATTTGATCCCAGGGCCTGGTGTTCATAGACTGTTTTCCTATGTCCTGAGCCACCAGTGAACTGGTTTTATGTTAGCATCGTAGTTATGTTCTTTTTCACTAGTGGGGATGTTTGCCTCACCCTGGGACCAGCTGTCAGCAGTCTTCTCATTAGTGTCCCTATATATTCCCACTTCCCCTTCCTGTCAGTGCCTTAGGATAGGTTCCTGTTTATTGATGCTCTTGCTTTTTGGTTATCTACTTGGCTCGTCTTGACTACGATTCCTGGATTATCCCTTGAACCTGGTTAACCTTGCTGCCGACCCTCCCTGGCTTGTTCTGACTACGTTACCTGGATTGTCCTTTTCCCTCCTGGGATCCTGTCTTCTGCCTACTAACCGTGAGTTAAAAGTAAAGGGGTATACTGCGCTGGGCTTGTGTATATACCAAAGGAAGCTGCCAACACTGCTAATAGAAAAAAAGCTGGAATAGTGTGAAAAATAAAAAATGTAGCGCTACCTAGGTAAAATGATATATGTGAGCAAATTAATACACAACATAAACATATGGTAATCATATATAGTGAACACGTGTAACACCCAAAAAATCGTGCGTGCTGAGTGTCTCTATTGCTAGAGTGGTCAAACAATAATATGATAACCCATAATAATAAACAGAATGAGAATTATAATCGAATAAAATCCATCAGATAGAATAAAGTCCATCAGACAAAAATCAATACAATGTCCAAATAGTGAAGATCAATCCAAAAAGAAAAGAAAACGTGTTCAATCAAGATGTGAACTTGCGATACAGAATATTCGGTGTATAGGACTAATGTGAAAACCACCACCAAGGATAAGTTGAAGGAGGCTTACCAAAGATCTCGGATTTGGAGAGGCATACGCCACCCAAATCGGAGAAAGCTTGAGGGTTAATGGAACCCAGTATGGATGGTCTTGATTTGGAGGGTGGTCAGGAGTCAAAGCGGTTGATCAGGTTCAATCATACAGGGTATCCAACACACAGATCACCAATGCATATAAGAACTCGGTATCCAAGAAGCATATGTGTAGAGATGGAGAAAAATCCACATAGCATGATACCGTTTGTAAAAGGGTTTTAATGGCAAAACATAACAGTGGAACACTCACATTTAAGATGGTTTATAAAAGCATGGATGCAGGTACAGGAGCGATGTGTACGGACAAGTCCACCCGACTAGTTTCGACTAAATAGTCATCATCTGGGGTAAGGACTTTGTCCCACACACATCGCAATTAAATGGACCACTTGACCTCCCTGATCCCGGAAGTGAACCGCCAATACCTCACTTCCGGTTTGGATTTTGTATCCTGGATGGCCAAATGGCACACAAAATAATATGTATTATGACTATACACATTACATCTAAAACGCTATATTTATAAATTAAAAATAGACATGGAAATGGAAGAGGGCTATAGGTCACCTGTATAACAGTGTTGACCGAGCCTCTATATCATACATAAGGGTGTTTACATTGACTGAGCTGCGCTGCACGGGATCCAAGCCTCGCTATGAAAACGAGGCCTGGATCTAGCGCCTGCGCGTCACTTCCGTCATGGAAAAAACCGGAAGTGGCAGCCAAGCCTCGCTTCAGAAAGCGAGACGTAGGCCTGCCGCACAGCGCGGCCAGTAAGCACAATGATATGCCCCTAATGGAACCAGACCCCGCCCTGAAAACGAGGCCTGGATGTCAACTCCCACACGTGACATAAGCCAATAGAGATGCGCTGGAAGAAAACGGAAGTGGCAGCCACGCATCGTTCAGAAGAACGAGACCTAAGACTGCCTCATACCATAGCCACACCCCTCCATCGAGTTACACACCCAGCGCTCTAAGAGCCCATAATAATAGGGCCGCCCCTCTAAAGGACGCAATTTGATCCCAGGGCCTGGTGTTCATAGACTGTTTTCCTATGTCCTGAGCCACCAGTGAACTGGTTTTATGTTAGCATCGTAGTTATGTTCTTTTTCACTAGTGGGGATGTTTGCCTCACCCTGGGACCAGCTGTCAGCAGTCTTCTCATTAGTGTCCCTATATATTCCCACTTCCCCTTCCTGTCAGTGCCTTAGGATAGGTTCCTGTTTATTGATGCTCTTGCTTTTTGGTTATCTACTTGGCTCGTCTTGACTACGATTCCTGGATTATCCCTTGAACCTGGTTAACCTTGCTGCCGACCCTCCCTGGCTTATTCTGACTACGTTACCTGGATTGTCCTTTTCCCTCCTGGGATCCTGTCTTCTGCCTACTAACCGTGAGTTGTTGCTGGGGGTTGTGGTTAGGCTATCTGCACCTTCCTTTGTGGTTCCTGTCTGTGGGAGATCTCAGCCGTCCCTCCACCTGACACTGGGATAACAAGACTACCGGTCAGGAAAGCGGAGGGACGGTTGTAGTTTCCTGGCAGACCTGACAATACTGACCTTGTCAGGAGACTGCTAACACCTCTGGCCCAGGGGCAGAACACGTCAACTGCTGGTGTACACCCCATGTTGAAACAAGCTTATCAGCGCCTGGTGCAAGAACAGAAGGCCCCAGCTGAGGGAGTGGGAACAATCTGGCGCCTGGACCGGAGTGAGAGTGCTGCAGCCAGGTGAAGTGGTTTGTCTGAAAGCGTCAGTCAAGCTTAACTGGAAGCAACCAGGCCCTTTCATCGTTCTTGAAGCTGACAGGCAGGGAGGAGACAAGGGAGTGAAGATAATTCCTGAAGTTGTTCCAACTAAGGCGTTGCAGAGAAGTCATAGGAAGGTCTCAGTGAGTGTTCGCAACACAACCACCTCACCTGTGAAGATGCCAGCTCGGATGTTTTTGGGCCAAGTGAACATGGCCACCCCAGTCTCACCGTCTGACTTGGTGGGGAGAGAAAAGGATGGGAGACCTCTGTAGGAGTTCTACCCGAAGAACACGTCTCTCTCTCCGGAATGGAAAGAGAGCCAAAACTCAGCTGTTGAGATGGCAGGCCGCATTCTCTAAGAGTGAATTCGATGTGGGGTGTGCAAAGAGAGCTAAACACCGGATCCGTCTACAAGAGGACAAGCCGTTTAGAGAGAGGGTCCGACGGATTCCTTTAGGGGACTTGGAAGACCTGCGTGACCAATTGGCAGAACTGAACAGAACAGGCATCATCCAAGAGTCCCGGAGTACATATGCTTCCCCGATAGTGGTGGTACGAAAAAAAAATGCGTCGCTGAGGCTTTGTATCGACTACAGAACGTTGAACAGGAGAACCATTCCTGACCAGTACACCATACCACGGATAGAGGGCGCTTTGCAGAGCTTGTCAGGGGCCAAGTGGTTCAGTGTACTGGACCTGAAGAGCGGGTACTATCAAATCCCCATGCATCCTGAGGATAGAGAGAAGACTGCTTTTATTACCCGGTGGGTTTTTTGAGTTTGACCGCATGCCTCAGGGGTTGTCCGGCGCACCAGCCACTTTCCAGAGGCTCATGGAGAAGAATGTGGGTGAAATGAACTTGATTGAAGTGTTGGTGTACCTGGATGACATCATAGTGTTTGGCAGGAACTTAGAAGAACATGAAGAGCGTCTGGAGAAGGTCCTGAAGAGATTCCATGATGAAGGTTTGAAGCTCTCCATAGAGAAGTGCCAGTTTTATCAATCTTCGGTCAACTATCCTGGCCACATCGTGTCTGCAGATGGAGTGGCCACAGACCCTCAGAAGTTGGAAGCTGTCACCTCCTGGCCGAGGCCCACTAACGTGACCGAGCTTAGGTCGTTCCTGGGGTTTTGCTCCTATTACTGGAGGTTTGCGGAGGGGTTCGCGAAAATGGCTTGCCCGCTCAATGAACTACTTAAAAGCAAAGAGGAAGACGATGACCCAAATTCAGTTAAACCAGTGAGATCATCTGGAGGGCCCAGGAAACGCAGAGAGTCCATTCGGGACCAGTGAAATGCCCAATGCGAAGAGGCCTTTGGGCAGCTGAAATGGAGCCTAACCACTGCACCAGTACTGGCCTATGCAGACACAACCAAGCCATATGAACTGCACGTTGATGCCAGTCAAGATGGTTTAGGAGGAGTGCTATACCAGGAACACGACAGTCACCTACGGCCTGTTGCCTATGTGAGACGGAGCTTTGCACCTTCTGAGAAGAACTACCCCACACACAAACAGTTTCTGGCCCTGAAGTGGGCAGTGGTGGATAAACTGAGGGATTATCTATACGGGGCGGAGATTGTGATTAAGACTGACAATAATCCCCTCAACTACATCCTCACCACTGCCAAGTTGGATGCCACAGGCCACAGATGGTTGGCTGCCCTATCGGGGTTTACTTTCAGTCTGAAGTATTGACCGGGGGTTGAGAACAGAGATGCAGACGCTCTCTCAAGAAGGCCCCATTGCTCCAGTGACTCTATAGAAGAGTGGACCCGGCTGACACCTGAAGGAGTACGAGCTTTGTATCAAGGAGTAAAACACCACGCTGGAGGAGGGTCCAGGGCCGAAGACATTGGGGTTTCCGCTGCTGGTATTCCCAAGTATTACTGCAATGTCACCCAAGTCGGGGATGAAGGTCTGCCAAAACTGTCTAAAAAGGATCTGCGAAGGGACCAGTTAGAAGATCCCCTCGGTAACTTAGCCCTGAAGGCTTTGGAGGATCAACGCCCTGACATGCTCCTCACTGACTCCCGAATGAGGCCCGTCTCCTGCACCGAGAGTGGGATCGGTTGCAGCTGCATCAAGGGGTGGTCTACCGAAGGGGCCCCTCTGATGGTCTTGAAGAAAAATGGCAGATGTTTTTACCAAGAAAGCACAGGGAAGCAGTATTAACTTCTCTTCACGACAACCATGGCCACCTAGGGCCCGAGAGGACTTTCCACCTGGTGAGGGACCGATTCTACTGGCCCTGCATGCAGAGGCGTATCTAGTGAAAATGGCACCTATGGCAAGCACTAAAACTGCGCCCCTGTCAAAACATTTGAAACCCATCGTTCAGATAACCTTAACAAAAAACAAACAAACGACAAGTCAAAATTTCAAAATATAAAATTGTAGTATATTAGTGATGGTGACACCCCCTATTGTAAGTGGAGTTATTTTATTTCTTGAGGGGGTGTTACCATCACTTATATATTGCAACTTGTTATCAAAAATCTTTTGAGGGGTGTCAATATCACGAATATGCTGCAATGTTATATTTTGATATTGTTATTTGTTTGAAAGATATAGGGGGTGATTTACTAAAGACCTGCACCTGTAGTGCAGTGGAGAAATTGGAGCAATTGCACAAAAAACGGGACTCAAAACATTTATCAAAAATTATGGTGCACTTATATGCACCAAACCATATTTACATAGGAAGCGCTGTTGCGCACTTGCGCAATCTTTCGCTCCTACCATTAGCAAGCGCAGCCAATGTAATCTTCAACATTTTTGTCTGAATACTGTAGATAACTTTACTAGTTTACCATCTCCTGTTACCAGGCTAAAAAGTATGTATATAATATCGTTTAAATGCACAAATTCTGTCCAGAACATGTAGATCTGTCTTACAACTAATCAATCCTTTTTACACCCTTCTTTCAGCTTACTCAACTGCACATGTGCATTGATAAACCACACCATTTTATGCTCACCTGACAGGGCGCACACGCTTTAGCTTGTTAAATATGTGTGTTGCACACTGGCGCATCTGCGTTCTCCAGAGTGCACAACTGCTTATACATTGAGCTTGTGCTCATTGTAATGCTGATCATGTTAATGAGCTTTTCCTTATCACATGGAGAATATTGCTTCCACTTTTATTCCTTTCATTCACTTCTTTTTGAAACAACTCAATAATCATTCTAAAGATCTTCCTCCTATTAACAACTGTGCAGATGTTTACTGGACTTGTATTTGTGCATTTTATGGTGATAGTCTATAATCATTGGTGGAGCCAAAACTTCCATGAAAACATCTTCTCAATACATGTCTGTACATTGTGCATTCTGAACAATTCTTTCCCCATACACTGTGCAATCTGATTGGACAGTGTATGGGGAAATGAATTGCTCAGAGAAATGAATGGATGTAAATGTCATCCAATCTGATTGGACAGTGTATGGGGAAAGAATTGTCCAGAATGCACAATACACAGACATGTGTTGAGAAGATGTTTTCATGGAAGGTTTGGCTCCACCAATGATTATAGACTATCACCATAAAATGCAAAATTACAAGTCCAGTAAACATCTGCACAGTTGTTGATAGGAGGAAGATCTCTAGAATGAATATTGAGTTGTTTCAAAAAGAAATGAATGAAAGGAATAAAAGTGGAAGCAATATTCTCCATGTGATAAGGAAAAGCTCATTAACATGATCAGCATTACAATGAGCAAGTGCCCGATGTCTGTTTCATATCTATGTAGCAGGGTCTTTAAATCTAGGGGAGTGTTTGAGTGGTAGTTGTACTCAATCACATTATTTGATAGGGCTTTGCTAAACCATTTTATACTACAGGTGGGATACTGGTGTGTTGTTCCCTGTGGCCTGTGGATGGCGCTGCCTTGGATGCCCCCTCTCGGCGGTGGTCTGGTGGGCGTGTCGGCCAGCTGTGCATGCTGGGAGAGGATATAAAAGGGGTATACCCTGCCTGTGGGGGGAATTCCCAGGGGTCCTACCCCGGGAAGTGTGTTGCTCTGTTCGTTGGCCACCCCGGGCACCTTTAGCCTTGGGGTGGGGTTCCTGACCGGTACACTGGTGGATCAGTCCCAGGCACCTTTCGCCCTGGGGCTGCAACTGAAGGCCTTGGATCCAGCACCTTTGGCTGGGGCCCATCGAGGGAGGAGGAATCCCAGGATGCTGCCTTGCGAGGAGACCCGTATCCGGAAGAGGAGGCTGGGGGAGGACCGTTCCAAAGACTGGTGAGAGATCACAGTGAAAGAAGGAGCCCGGTAACTTTCTGGAGGGATGTCATCTCCCTGACAGAGGCCTAATACCACAAGCAAAGTTCACCAGGTCTGTGGCAGAGACCCAAAGTTCACCAGGTCTGTGGCAGAGACCCAAAGTTCACCCGTAACAGTTTATGCAGAGACTGTGTGTGTAACCTCATTCGAGCATCACTCCGGCTGCTAGGATCCACTCTAAAGGGAGACTATCCGGGTGAGCTGAGCCTACGTGAAGAAACAGGTAGTGAATAGTAAATTTGTTTGTGCCTGGACTTACTCCAACACCCTTTTGCTGTTCTGTTCTCCATCCACCCTTTTCTATCTAGTGACTATGCATAGGAGAAAATAAACTCTACGTTGGAGTTGCAACTGGTGTGGAGTTATTGGGGAAAATAGAGACTTGTCTTTATTGCAGTAAAGACGGGAACCATTCTCTGGAGAACCTAACTATAGAGACCCAGTTACATTTACACCGCTCAACCTCTTCACAAAGGAGGGTACGGGCATGTGGCATGGTGTGCTCCTTTTCCCACAGGTGAGACAAAGATAGGGAAAAGGGGTCTAGTTGCTACACGTGGGGGCTCGAGTCCGGGATTTCTATGGTCAAAACCCCCAGAGTTTGGACTTTATTCCCCTTGTGAGGCTCCGTGGAGGTCGGCCATCTTTGGAAGAATTTTGACTGCGCCACAAGGAGAGCCCAAGCTGCGTAGTTCATGGGCGTGTCAAGAGTAGAGAAAGCCTGCGAACATTGCAGGAAAATGGGAGGAGCCTCGCCATGCGGTGAGGTGTGTGGTGACTTTGGCGCCAAGTGAACAGTGCGTGATGGATCAGCGAGTGAGCAACATGGCGACTGCCCCATGGATTTCGGTTCCTACAACCATGAACATTGCCTCACTGGCTACTCCTTTGATGGATTCAGGGATTTGGCTGAAGCCTTGGGGTCGCTTCACTCTCTATGTCTGCAGAGACGCGGAGGCCCTTGGAGTGGTTTGTCCCAGATGCCAGGGGCTGGTGGTGCACCTTCGGCCCTTTGGAAGATGTGATAAGTGCAAGGAATTTATCTTCGAGGTGGAGCAACCTACAGAGAAGCCTCGGGCCTACCGTTTGAATTGCCTGACGGGCGCCACCACTCTTGAGGAGGAAACCAGTGCTTCTACAGTCACCCCCACGTGCACTGTCGTGACTTCGAGGAAGTCGTTGTTGATGTTCCGGTCGTTGAGGAACCGGAGACGGAGAAGCTGGCGGATGCTGCCTCCGTCGTTACGGAGTCTTCTCTCCCACCGCCTAAGCGGAAAGTGTGAAAGCCTCTTGCGGCCGTGGTCGAGGAAAACACCCCAGCGCTTGCCTGGATCGGATTGTTTAGTCGGAGGGACCTCCAGACGATCCACGACAGTTACAGGCCAAGGTAAGCCGGGGAAGGGGACAAAGATTAGTGTCCGTAGTATCGGGGATGCTTGGGTTCCCGACCCGAAAGAACTTGTGAGAGACAGTGATTCCTCCACTACCAAGAATTACATGCCGGCAGAGGAGTGTGATACCTCTGACTTGGAATCGTCCTCTGAGGTGGGAGACGATGTGGAGATTGACGAACTATTTGCCAAAAAGGGCTGGGATAAAATACCCCTACTCTCATCAAAAAGTAGAAGGGATTCACCCATGAACTCTGGGGACACTACGCCCCGGGTGGAGGCCCATGTGCTTGAGGAAGTACCTGACCCCATGCCTGTATCATCTTTACCTACATTGCCTGTACCTACCGCTGTGGCTGAGTATGCGCCATTGTGGGCTGCTATGTTGCATCTAAAGGCAGTGAAAGTGCCTAGGCATCCGGATGCCATTGTCCTACCGGGTGCGGGAGATCGTGCTACGCTTCCTGCACTTTCCAGGATGCAGCGGCTGTTCAACCAGAGGGTGACTGCTGATTACGGATGGGAGTACACTTATGTCCCAAGAGACTTACTGTTTGAGGTAGAGGCCTACAGAGAGTGATGGTACGCTGACTTTCTGTGGAACTATTTGAAGGTGCCCAATGCCCGCAGGTATCTCTCTTGTTCTCCGACTGTTGCTGAGAGGTACAGGGGGTGTAAGCAGGAATGGGTACTTGGTCGGCATATACATGCAAATCGGGTGGTTGTGTGTCGGAAGGAACGTGAAGATGCAATATATTCTATAGAGACTTTCGATAAGAACTGGAAGCTCCTTGTTCAACCAGAGGATGACTGCTGATTACGGATGGGAGTACACGTATGTCCCAAGAGACTTACTGTTTGAGGTAGAGGCCTACAGAGAGATGGTATGCTGACTTTCTGTGGAACTATTTGAAGGTGCCCAATGCCCGCAGGTATCTCTCTTGTTCTGCGACTGTTGCTGAGAGGTACAGGGGGTGTAAGCAGGAATGGGTACTTGGTCGGCATATACACGCAGATCGGGTGGTTGTGTGTCGGAAGGAGCATGAAGATGCAATATATTCTATAGAGACTTTCGATAAGAACTGGAAGCTCCTTGTTTTACCCGATCCAAAATTTTACCTTTTAAAAAGACTGGATTCCATTGTGGTTTTTTTTTCCAGAGTGTACTCTCTTGGAGTCCAGGGACTTTACCCTTGTAAGTCGGGGTAGTCTACTCAGCTGGGGATTCGGGAGAGCTGTTGCCCTTTCTCTCCACTCACAGCGCCACAAAGACAGAGACTTTGGGGGTAGATACAGTTAGGGCCAAAGAAGAAGAAAAGAAGATTTATTTCCAAATGTTTGGGACAGTGTTATGACGGTAGCGCTTCCACTAGGTGGCGGTGTTCGTAAAGGGTTTCTGTGCGCTCAGAAAGAGAAAAAAAAAATATATATATATATATATATATATATATATATATATATATATATATATATATTAATGTTTATTTTACACTAGAACTAATGTAATAGGTACTTATTTTAGAAGGAAAGTGTCCTTCCCTCGGGGAGGATAGTTCCCTTCCTATGTAGATAATAGTATAGGATGTTATTATGCTGGTTTTATGTGTGTTTTCTCCCTTTGCAGGTGAATGACTGGCAACCACTGAGCATGGGTGGGTCATCTAGTATAGGAGGGGAGGGAAATGTAAATGTGAATATTATAATGTGTTTTATATTGATATGTGACATTGAGAATGGGATGTACACATTTTTTTTTTCTTGTTGATCTTACTTCATTTCTTTATTCAATCCCTTTCCTCATATTCAGGTTCCGGCACAAACAAAACATTTTTTTTTGTACATAGTTCAGGAATAAACCTGCGTAGACTCAGGCTTGAGGTACGTGAGTTTGCTCCAGACACTGTGGACAGTGTCTATCTGTCCTGGGGGAGTGTGTAGCGGGGTCTTTAAATCTAGGGGAGTGTTTGAGTGGTAGTTGTACTCAGACACATTATTTGATAGGGCTTTGCTAAACCATTTTATACTACAGGTGGGATACTGGTGTGTAGTACCCTGTGGCCTGTGGTTGGCGCTGCCATCGGAGGCTAGGGTTGAACCGCTGGTATAGTGCTGTGCCTTGGATGTCCCCTCTCGGCGGTGGTATGGTGGGCGTGTCAGCCTGCTGTGCATGCCGGGAGAGGATATAAAAGGGGCAGACCCTGCCTGTGGGGGGGATTCCCGTGGGGTCCTACCCCAGGAAGTGTGTTGCTCTGTTCATTGGCCACCCCGGGCACCTTTAGCCTTGGGGTGGGGTTCCTGACCGATACACTGGCGGATCAGTCCCAGGCACCTTTAGCCCTGGGGCTGCAACTGAAGGCCTTGGGTCCAGCACCTTTGGCTGGGGCCCATTGAGGGAGGAGGAATGCCAGGGTGCTGCCTTGTGAGGAGACCCGTATCCAGAAGAGGAGGCTGGGGGAGGACCGTTCCGAGGGACTGGTGAGAGATCACAGTGAAGGAAGGGGCCCGGTAACTCTCTGGAGGGATGTCATCTCCCTGACAGAGGCCTAATACCACAAGCAAAGTTCACCAGGTCTGTGGCAGAGACCCAAAGTTCACCAGGTCTGTGGCAGAGACCCAAAGTTCACCCGTAACAGTTTATGCAGAGACTGTGTGTGTAACCTAATTCGAGCATCACTCCGGCTGCTAGGATCCACTCTAAGGGGAGACTATCTGGGTGAGCTGAGCCTAC
Organism: Rana muscosa; assembly: GCA_029206835.1. Classification (NCBI taxonomy): domain Eukaryota; kingdom Metazoa; phylum Chordata; class Amphibia; order Anura; family Ranidae; genus Rana; species Rana muscosa. The sequence goes on from CM055120.1 coordinate 237,851,220, forward strand.
TTGAAGAAACAGGTAGTGAATAGTAAATTTGTTTGTGCCTGGACTTACTCCCACACCCTTTTGCTGTCCTGTTCTCCATCCACCCTTTTCTATCTAGTGACTGTGCATATGAGAAAATAAACTCTACGTTGGAGTTGCAACTGGTGTGGACCTTGGAGTTATTGGGGAAAATAGAGACTTGTCCTTATTGCAGTAAAGACGGGAACCATTCTCTGGAGAACCTAACCCTAGAGACCCAGTTACATTTACACCGCTCAACCTCTTCACACAGGAGGGTACGGGCATGTGGCATGGTGTGCCCCTTTTCCCACAGGTGAGCCAAAGATAGGGAAAAGGGGTCTGGTTGCTACATTTAAGAATGTGTCTGCGAATCCGGCGCAAGTCGACAGCATGCGCCATGTGGCAATAATTATTCCTGCCCGCGCAAAAGCGCCAACATTTTCTTAAATCAGCCCCATAAAGTTGTATATTTGGTTTACAGGACACCAAATATACAGTATATGGTATTCAGAGGGAGGGTTCCACCATCACTTAAAGTGGAAGTAAACTTCCTTTACTGCCTTTTACATATAGGTAAGTCTGTAATAAAGCTTACCTATAGGTACAGAAAATATCTCCTAAACATGTACAGTTTAGGAGATATTTACATTACATGGAGCCAGTGACATCACTGGCGCATGCGCTCTGAAGGAACGGCTACGGGTGCTGTTCCTTTAAAACCCTGTGCCATAAACGGTGGCTCCCGCGTGCATGCACAGGAGTGACTTCATCATGGCTCCGGCCAGTCACAGAGCCCGCAAACCCAGAAGCAAGATGAGTAAAAATGAGAGCGCCTGCTGCTTTTGGGCGTGGGAGGGCTTTGTTTTAAGGTAAGTTTAACATAATGTGCTAGAATGCAATCCATACTAGCACATTATACCTTTACCTTGCATGGTAAAAAAAAAAAAAAAGTCCAGCAGTATACAAGCACTTTAAGTTATGCAATTACATTTAAATTGAAACACTAAGGTGAAGAAGGAAGCACAGCATTGTATATTTTATTGTAATATTTACAGTGTTTTATACTGGTTATGGCACAAGGGGAAAAAAGGGAGGGGGGGAGAAGATGAAAGGGGGAAGAGAGAGAGAGAACTGGGGGGGGGGAGAGAGGGGGGGCAGAGGGGAGAGGGAGAGAGGAGGAATACAGAATACAGGAAGTACAGAGAGAATAAAGAGAGGAGCTCTTGCAGTAAATGTCTCTTCCTGTGCACATTCTCCAGGTTACCTGAATGCCTTCTTCTGCTTCTCTTACTCATTTCTCCTCCTTCTCTGCCCCCTCCCCTGTCCCCACGGCAGCTTAGTTCTTTCTCCAGGCTCCAGCATGGCTTCAGTACTCTTCTTCTCAATCAAAAGGGGCGGCTTGAGAAGGGGGCAGGTTACAGCAGCGCCATTGGCTCAGTAAGCAGCAGGAGGTGGATCAGTTCCTGCTGTTAACTCTTTCTAGTCCTGTGGCAGCCATTCCTATAGTATGAGGCTGCTGGTTCCTTTCTGCTGCTTCTAAAGTCAATGTCAGGACAGGAGGGGGAAGCTGCAGGGCGCTCCTATACACACAGAGCCACTGGGAGAGAAGAGCTGCAGTGTCAGGACTATGAAGCTGGAGAGGAGGGAGAGCACAGCACACCTCCTTGCTCCTTTCCCCTCTCCTGCACGGAAGTCTATTTTGCAAATAACCTAGGGGGACACCAGGACACCACTGCCTAAACTCCTCTCTCCCTTTGTGCACTGCAGTCAGTGTCTATGCCTCACATGTTTCTTGTGCGAAGAAGATGCAGGGAGGAGGTGCGCGGAGCTAAGCAGTGGGCGCGAGGAGGAGAAAGTTAAATCCTTCTCTCTGTGAATGCTGGTCTCTGCCTCTCTCCTCCTCGTGACGTCACTGGTTGCTAGACACGAGGCGGGCCGTGGCTAGCAACCAGTTTGGGCAGTGAGCCAGGAGCCAGTGATGAACGACCTAAAGCAGTCTCTGCCGGCCAGGATCCCACCCCAGGCTGACAGTGAGTAACAATGGCAATATCAGGGCCATTTTAAGAAGAGATCTCTATAAGTGCCTTGCTGCCCAGCCACTCCGGAGTGCCCCCTTCATATGGTACCCATGGCACTTGCCATATCTGCCATACCCTGGATACGCCACTGCCTACATGCGGGCTGAAGTTGAGGGCTACTGCCAGTCCTGTATCAGATGTATTCAAAGGAAAACTTTGCCTCACCAAGCCACCCCCATGGGCCATCTTTAGAGTCAGGGACCCATGGAGCTGGTGTGAATTGACTTTCTGTGCTTGGAGCCTGATCTGAGTGGACAGGGAAATATCCTAGTAGTGACTGATCACTTCACCAGGTATGCCCAGGCATTTCCCACAAGGAATCAACAAGCATCCACAGTGGCCAAGATCTTAGTGTAAAAGTTATTTGTGCACTATGGCCTACCCCATCGTATCCACTCGGATCAAGGGAGAGATTCAGGACCACCCCATACCATCCTCAAGGGGACCCTCAGCCAGAGAGGTTCAACCCTCCTGGATAAGCTTGGGACTTTGAATTCAGAGAAAAAGCAGCACTGGAGCAAGCATGTAGCCGCCATTGTGCACGCTTATAACAACACTGCAAATGATGCCACAGGATACTCCCATTATCGTCTAATGTTCGGGCGGGAGGCCCGGTTGCCAGTAGACTTGGCCTTCGGCACATCCTTAGACCATCCTTAGACCATCCTTAGACCATCCTTAGACCATCCTTAGACCATACCTCAGCAACCTCCCATAGAGGGTATGTAGATCGCCTGCGGAAAAGTCTGAAGACCGCGTATGACAAGGCCCAAGCTACCTCAGACGCAAGGGGACTAAGAAATAAAAAGAACTTTGATCTCAGAGTCCGAGTGCAGGATTTGCAACCAGGAGACCGGGTGCTACTAAGGAATCTGGGTGTCCCTGGAAAGTACAAGTTAGCTGACCGCTGGAAGTCACAGCCTTATGTCATTTGCAAGCAGCAGCCAGGACTCCCAGTGTACCAGATCAGACCAGAGGGGAGCATAGGCCTGTTGAAGACTTGGCATCGCAACCATCTACTACCCCTATCAGAAGCAGTTCGTTTGTCACCACAGCTGAATTCACAGTCCACTTCCACGGCCTCTCAGAGATCCCGACCGGTCACTAGGTCTCAAGCTGTACCCCTCGCTGGAGACGATGAAGACAGCGAAGATGAAGAGATGGAGATGGACTGGTTGTGGCCACCTCAACTGCCAGAGTTTGCAACCCCCCCTTCGTCTCCACCTAAAGTGACAGACGCTGGGACCCTCAGACCAGAGGCTCCTAAGTTTGTGCCCCAAAGCCTGCTTTCTGAGGAGTTGGAAGACACTCAAGTTTCCCCGCCAATAGCAGACCCCGAAGATGCCCAATCATTTACAGAAGGGGAAATTGAAGCGGATATGCAGGAAGAAGAAACTGTAGACGAAGCAGAGTCCAATGTGCCTGCAGCACCAGAGCCAAAAGAACAGAGAAAGAAGGGCTATTCACCCACCCAAGAGACTGACCTATGACACGTTGGGTGAGAGCTCTGAGGAAGCTGTGTTCACCTCAAAAAAGACTCTTGAGATGCCTGGTCCTTCCACTTCACATTTAGTGGAGGGCAACCCCAACTCACCCCCTGGCACATCTGGCTGGGCCATTCCAGTTAAGGTGGCCTGTAGGCAGAACAGCCTCCCCTCCCAAGCTTATTGGTGCGAAGTTCCTCTGCCAGGGTTTTATGCAAGGGCAAATTGTTTGATTGTTTGTGCACACTAAAGCCGTGTACACACGGTCGGTTTTACAGATGAAAACAGTCCGATGGACTGTTTTCATCGGACGAACCGATCGTGTATGGGCCCCATCGGTCTTTTTTCCATCGGTGTGAAAAAATAGAACATGTTTTAAATTTATCCGATGGGAAAAAAAACGATAGCAAAATTCGATCGTCTGTGTGGAAATCCATCGGATAAAAAACCCAAGCATGCTCAGAATCAAGTCGACGCATGCTCAGAAGCATTGAACTTAATTTTTCTCGGCTCATCGGAGTGTTTTACGTCACCGCGTTTGAAACGGTCCATTTTTTGACTGATGGTGTGTGGGCAAGACTGATGGAAGACAGTTTCATCGGATTTCCGATGGAAAAAACCATCGGATTAGAATCCATAGGATATCCGATCGTGTGTACAGGGCTTAACTGTTGCTCTCTGGTCTGTGTATAAAAGTATGCAGCAGGTCATAAGCTTCTCCTGTCTTTGGGGACTAAAGATTTCAAGTGGGGGAAGTGTGTAGCAAGGTTCTACTACTAAGTATATCTAAATATGCGTTGTATTATTGTTTAAGGGTTTGGCTCCCTCTGGTGTCCCTTTTTGATTTAGTGCATTAAAACTTTTGTTTTGTTTCGTTAAACCACAAAGCATTGCATGGTGGGTAATGTAGTGAAGGAGGAAGTGACTCTATTGGCATGAGCGGAGAAAAGACTACAAGTGCCCACAATGCCACGGTGTTACCAGAATGCGATGTGAAAGCGCACAGCCTGCTGGGGGAGGATATAAAAGAGGATACGGGGCCGGTGCTCGCTCTCTCTGGACGCCATCTTTCAACGTGCAAGAGGCCTGTGTGAGAAGGCCCAGGGCTGAGAGAGCCTGGGCCTAGATTTGAAGAGCAGTTTGCCTGACAGAGGGATCTTTGTGGACAGCCTGGCTGATCGAGCAGGCGGATCGGCCTGCGCTTCACAGCATTGAAGCCATCCATTCACCAGCACTCTGTGAGGGGCCGCACTGTGAACCGGCGCCATCACCCACCCCAGAGACATCTGCCAGGGAGTTCCGGAAGGAGCAGACCAGCGGGCTGAGGACTCGTAGCGGTGAGAAGGCACTTGCCTACTAAGTTGTGACTGAGTTTATAGAAGTGTTCCTGTTACCCAGTACTGCGCTGGATGACACCTGTAGTGCCACAGCTAGGAATTCAGTACACCTGAGTGTGGTACATCCGGATTGACTGTGTAGTGGTTCTTTTCTGCAACCACACTACATCTTTATAGTTGTTAATCTATTTTACCTGACTTGGATTACAAATAAGTGCACCAACAGAGCTAGCTGAAGACAGACTGAACTTAAACAAACAGTCATCGTTTTGCTTTTCCCAAAGCTTGTCACATAGGGATACTACAAGGTGGAACTGTCCTCCAGAGGGAGCCGTTTAGCAGCATAGACTCTTAAGTACTTAGTGTGACTATTGCATTGTTGTTGTTGTTGTTCTGTTTTTCTGGTGCATGTGTGTATGACTTAGTGGGGAGGTGTTCCAATACAGTCATATAGTATTGGGAAGTTCCCCCACTGTGCACCTATTCACATCCACCCCTCTTCGGGTTATGGTATTGGGGTTTAGCCATATGTGTTGTACAATAACTATTTTCATTCTTAACAAGTAAACATTATACAACTGATCAAGTTACACTGGTGTGCGACTCTATCTCTTGCTACATCCACCCCTCTTCAGGTTATGGTATTGGGGTTTAATGATGAGAAAATCAGTAATTAATTGTGTTTATATGGCCTTTACAGGGATCTGTGCATAGCCATATGTGTTGTACAATAACTATTTTCATTCTTATCAAGTTACACTGGTGTGAGACTCTATCTCTTGCTACAGCGTAAGGTGACAAGTGCCAAGGTAACGGTAATTATACAGTACTGTGTGATCTTACTGTGTTTCCATCTCCTATTTGTGTTTTACACTGATATTGCTGTACAGTTGTGCCAAGGGGGCCGAGCCAATTTTCTGGGGTTGAAAGGCAGAGTGCAGGCCCAAAATTCTCAGCAGCTCCTTCGGGGGTAGTGCTACACATATTTGAAACTCTTAAGGTTTGACCTCATATTAGATGGTTTTGGTAAACCTGAAGACAAAAACCTGCAGAAAAACTGATAGTGTGTATGGGGCTTTAGCTCTCTGTCAATTTTCAGTGTATACAAAATCATATGTAGTGGAAGAGTTTTGTTTACAAAAAAATATATTGTGGTGACGTTTATATGTCTGTGAGACTCTTATTTGTGGCACAGCAATCTAAGCATATTTTATGAGTACAAGAAAGCTTTTGTTTTATTTAACCATGCCCATTAAGCCTGCATTACTCTTCTTCCTGGTGTGCCCAAAGGTGCCCCAGGTCTTTTACAATTCTAGCAATGCCCCTGGCACAATAAAAATCATCAATGATATATAACAAATATTTACCGAAACAATAGGTTAGCTGCAAGTTCCCCAACTATTTATTTTATAGGGTGGGGAGCTCGGCTTTTTTGTTTTTTTCCACAATAAAAATCATGTCTAGTCTTCTTTGAGGTGCACTAAACACACCCCATTTTTTTTTAAATCCAGCAATGGGGCCCAACTTATGATCTTGCGCACAGACCCACTGATTTTATAAACCGCCCCTGCATGAAGGACCGATATTTATGTAGAATCTTCTATCAATGTATTTAGTGTTTTAGGATACTGAGCAAATGCTTAAAACATAAGGTACTTGACATAAAAAAAAAAAAAAAGATACAAAATTACGATCATATTATGCAACGAAACACACAAACGTTCTTGGAAAAGTGACCAGTGCTATATAATAGAGTGCAGACATGCAGCAAATTGTATAAAAGACACTGAGGGGGTTATTTACTAAAGGGAAATCCAATTTGCACTACAAGTGCACTGTAAGTGCACTGAAAGTGCACTTGTAGTGCAGTTTCTGTAGATCTGAGGGGGACATGCAAGGAAAATAAAAAACAGCATTTTAGCTTGCACATGATTGGATGATAAAATCAGCAGAGCTTCCCCTCATTTCAGATCTTCCCCTCAGATCTACAGCGATTGCACTTCCAAGTGCTCTTTCAAGTGCACTTGTAGTGCAGAGTGGATTTGCCTTTAGTAAATAACCCCCTGAATGTATTGTAAGAAGTAAATTTATTAACCACATTATTGCATTGCAGTTAGCATTCTTCACCTATTTAAAGCACTACTGAGACATCAGTTCTCCTCTCCCCTTCTTGACATCATACTTACAAAAGAATCAGAACAGAAAAAGCCAGAAAAGGAAGGTTCTATCAAGCCATTGACAACGCAGAACACCCTCTATCTTGCTGCAGCACTCCAGAACCTCTTAATACAGGTAACTTTTCTTTAAGATGCTGTTGTGCATCTGGATCAGCACCTTTTAACGAAACCTGTTTACTTAAAATGAAGAGTGCCTATTTATGGCAGTTTCTTTGGATATACTATATTACTAAATACTAGTAGTTAAAGCGGTTGTAAAGGTTTGTTTTTTATTTTCTAAATAGGTTCCTTTAAGCTAGTGCATTGTTGGTTCACTTACCTTTTTCCTTTTGATTTACCTTCTAAATGTTTTTTTTCTTTGTTTTCTTTGTCTGAATTTCTCACTTCCTGTTTCTCCTCAGTAAGCTGTTCAGTAAGCTGTTCTGGCTGACTCCACACCACTTGGATGATGGTGTGAAGTTTAGTGAGGAGAAACAGGAAGTGAGAAATTCAGACAAAGAAATAAATAATTTAGAAGGTAAATCAAAGGAAAAGGTAAGTGAACCAACAATGCACTAGCTTAAAGGAACCTATTTAGAAAATAAAAAACGAACCTTTACAACCCCTTTAAACCCGAGCTCCTAAAAATCATTCCTTGCAGTAGGGCTGCACCTAAACCGCAAGGGTCAACTGCTTGTTTCTGTCTAGCGGATATGGAAAAGCAGACTTATTTAACTGATTCTCTGCTCCTGTAGGCTCCTGCATGCTGCTAAGCCAGTCTCCTGCAGGTGGGTTCAGGTGTGTGTGGGTGAGTGTCCCAAAACCCATACTTTCTGCATTTGGGGACTCGCACTTGCACCTTGCACTCGCACTTGCATTGGGAGCAACAGCTGTGTCTGTGTAGCTGCTTCATCCCAACTGACATGAATGGCAGTGCCTGTACGTGGTTGCATGGAACACCTGGGTAAACATGGCCCTCACATAGTGTACTCTTAAGTATGCCCATGTGAACAAGGCCTAAATAGCCGAAATTTTTTAAATTGGACAATTTATACGATGACTTCCATTTTCTTACAGCAAGTACCTGTGATGTCACTGAACGTGACCGTGGGATCCTGGGAAAACTAAGAATTCCAATTCTCATTGGAAGAAACTAAGGCACTGTGCAGAGAGTATTCTTGCAGGACGTGGGATCCATAGCTTTCCCAGGATCCTGCAAGAAGGCCCAGTAATTTTTATCCTCACTGAGGTAACCATGCTGGAAGTCAAGGTATGAGGGAAGTATTTTTTACAGTTTTCTTCCATAGTTTTTTCACTTAAAGCAGAACTAAGGATAGTATTTTTTCATTTTGGCTAAAGTAAGAAAGGGTTATAACCCCTCTCAGTTTTTCCTGCCATTTTTGTCCCATTGGAGTATAGCACCTCACACCCTCTCTCCCTTGTCTTTGGCTCCTTGCAGGAAGAGAGGGCACACCCTGCTATATGCCCGTACCCTCCTGTGTAAAGAGGTTGAGCGGTGTTATGAAACAGGTCTCCACAGCCAGGTTCTCCAGAGAATGGCTCTTATCTCTATGCTCAATAAAGACAAGTCTCTATTTCCCCCAATAACTCCAAGGTCCACACCAGCCGTAACTCCAACGTAGAGTTTATTTCTCTTAAAGCACAGTCTCTGATAGGAAAGGTTGGAGAGAGAACAGGACAGCATAAGGTGTGGGAGAGGTCCAGGCACAAACGTAATACACTTCACTGCTTGGATTCTAAAGCAGACTTAGCCCATTTGGATAGTCTCCCTAGATAGGGACTAGCAGCCAGAATGGTACTCTAACTAAACAAACAGTCACTACACAAACTGGTGATCTCGGTCTCTGCCACAGACCTGGTGAACTAGGTCTCTGCCACAGACCTGGTGAACTTGGTCTCTGCCACAGACCTGGTGAACTTGGTCTCTGCCACAGACCTGGTGAACTTGGTCTCTGCCACAGACCTGGTGAACTTGGTCTCTGCCACAGACCTGGTGAACTTGGTCTCTGCCACAGACCTGGTGAACTTGGTCTCTGCCACAGACCTGGTGAACTTGGTCTCTGCCACAGACCTGGTGAACTTGGTTTTCAAAGCTTGGCCTCTTTGTAAGGAGAAGACATCCCTCCAGAGAGTTACCGGGCCCCTTCCTTCACTGTGACTTCTCACCAGTCCCTCGGAACGGTCTTACCCCGGCTTCCTCGTCTAAGATGCGAGTCCCCTCGCAAGGCGGCACCCTGAGATTCCTCGATCCTTGATGGGCCCCAGCCAAAGGTGCTGGGCCCAAGGCCTTTAGTTGCAGCTCCAGGGCTAAAGGTGCCTGGGACTGATTCACCGACCACCGCCCCTGGGCCAAAGGTGCCCAGGGCGGACAGGAACACACACTCCCTGGGAGTAGGACGCCCGACAACGAACGAACCAAACAGGCAGCGTCTGCCCCTTTTTATATCCCTTCTCAGCATACACAGCAGGCCGACCACTCCCACTGTATGGTTGCCGAGAGGGGACACACAAGGCACAGAACTGTATCAACGGTTCAACCCTGGCCCACTATGGCAGCGCCACCTGCAGGCCACAGGGAACGGTACACTGATACTCTTCCTGCAGACAAAATGGTTGATAATGTCCTAACAATTTAGGTGTTTTAGCATAACTACCACTCAAACACTACCCCTAAATTGAGGACCCTGCTACAGGAGGATTTCCCATAGTCAGAACAGGAAGTAAGAGGAAATACCTCCAAAGTGTGGTAATCCCTGGTTGTCACTGGGGTCACTAGAACAAGTATCCTCATTGGAAGATTTCTCCATTATTTTTATTCTGGTGACAACCTAAAATATTGTGATTTTAATGGTAAACTGGACAAACAGGGAAGGTGAATCCCAGTGGTGACAGTTTGCTGCTGGAAGGGCTTTTGTTCTAAGGTAAGTTTCACATAATGTGCTAGTATGCAATGCATACTAGCACATTATAACTTTGCCTTGCAGGTTAAAAAAAATCGCTGGCGGTTTATTACCGCTTTAAGAAAAAAAGAGTAATAAATAAGTCCAATACTTATTTACTCCATATTAGTACAGACAGTGAATTTTGTATTCAAAGACACATTATTGTACACCTATGTAGAATCAGGGCCGCCATCAAGGGGTACAGCCGTCACAAGTGTAAGGGGCCCCTGGGCCGGAGGGGCCCGCCCGGGCCAGAAGAAGGCAGGACGAGTGGAGGGAAGCTGTGCTGTGCATTACACAAACCTCCCAGCTTCTGCTGTTCTTGTGTCACTGAGCTCCGACATCGAGCTCTTTACTGTCACCTCTGGCTACTATGTGCATGTGCACCCTTCGTGTGATCTGTACTGTGCTTCTCAGCAACATGTCATCTTGGGCTTAGGGGCTGTGAGGGAAAGGGAGGGGGGCTGTTTGTGTACAGAGAGGGGCCAGAGCCTTTTGTGTGTGTACAGATTTGTGTATGCAGAGGTGTATTTTGGTGTTGTGCTGCCCTAGGCAATACTAAAATCAGTCACCCCCCTCCATCTAAAAATGTCCCACCCCTTCCTTCTCAAGTGGCTATTCGGGGTCCCTGGTCTCTGTGCGGGGTCCCTGGTCTCTGTGCAGGGTCCCGGGTCCCTGGTGGTTGTGCGGGGTCCCGGGTGGCTGTGCGAGGTCCCTGGTGGTTGTGTGGGGTCCCGGTCCCTGGTGGCTGTGCAGGGTCCCTGGTGGCTGTGCAGGGTCCCTGGTGGTTGTGCGAGGTCCCTGGTGGCTTGTGGGGTCCCTGGTGGCTTGTGGGGTCCCTGGTGGCTTGTGGGGTCCCTGGTGGTTGTGCGGGGTCCCTGGTGGCTGTGTGGGGTCTCTGGTGGTTGTGCGGGTTCCCTGGTCTCTGTGCGGGGTCCCTGATCTCTGTGCGGGGTCCCGGGTCCCTGGTGGCTGTGCGGGGTCCCTGGTGGTTGTGCGGGTCCCTGATGGTTGTGCGGGGTCCCAGGTCCCTGGTGGCTGTGCGAGGTCCCTGGTGGTTGTGTGGGGTCCCCGTGCAGGGTCCCTGGTGGCTGTGTGGGGTCCCTGGTGGCTGTACGAGGTCCCTGGTGGTTGTGCGGGGTCCCGGGTCCCTGGTGGCTGTTTGGGGTCCCTGGTGGCTCTGCGGGGTCCCTGGTCTCTGTGCAGGGTCTCTGATCTCTGTGCGGGGTCTCTGGTGGTTGTGCGGGGTCCCGTGTCCCTGGTGGTTGTGCTGGGTCAGGGGTCCCTGGTGGCTGTGCGGGGTCCCTGGTGGTTGTGCGAGGTCCCTGGTGGTTGTGCGGGGTCCCTGGTGGTTGTGCGGGGTCCCTGGTGGTTGTGCGGGGTCCCTGGTGGCTGTGTGGGGTCCCGGGTGGCTGTGTGGGGTCCCGGGTGGCTATGCGGGGTCCCTGGTGGCTGTGCGGTGAGGGGGCCAGTGTGCAGATTTGGTATGATGGCCCATGGTCAAGCCCTGGGGAATGTTGGTGGTCAGGCTCGGGGGGGGGGGGGGGGGGGGGACCAGGCCTAAAGCTGTGTAAGGGGCCCAAAAATTTCTGATGGCTGCCCTGTGTAAAATAATACCCATATGTCTATTAGGTGAAACTGTATCAGTGTAATGTATTTAGATACTGTAGGTGGAAATTAATTTGGGGAAACAGTCTGCATTAAAAAGTTGACAGAGATACTAATGCCGTGCACACATGACCGTTTTTAATGACGAGAAAAATTACATTTTTTAAACGTCGTTTTTTATATCGTCATTTTTCTTGTCATGAAAAACGGCCGTGTGTGGGCTTTAACGACGTGAAATAAAAATGCGCATGCTCAGAATCAAGTATGAGATGGAAGCGCTCGTTCTGGTAAAACTAGCGTTCGTAATGGAGATAGCACATTCGTCACGCTGTAGCGGACTGAAAAGCACGAGGCTGAAAAGCGTGAATCGTCGCTCAAAAAACTTTACTAACATGAAGGGTGGCGCCATCCGAATGGAACTTCCCCTTTATAGTGCCGTCGTACGTGTTGTACGTCACCGCGCTTTACTCAAGCATTTTTTTCCACGATAGTGGTGTAGGCAAGGCAGGCTTCAGAAGAATCACGTCGAGAAAAATGCAGTTTTTTTCAATGACATTAAAAATGGTCGTGTGTACACGGCATAACACTTGTCGACTCTTTCCACAAATGAAAGAAAGTTTTTGCTTGAGCTGAGCTTTAAACCACAAAACCACTCACATTTTGTCTAAACTATGTTGGTACATTTGTGTATAACATATGACCTAGTTTAAAAAATGTATTGTGACTCAGCGGCTGTGGAATTGGCAACATAATTAGTATTAGCGGATGTAATACATTTTAACAGCTTTCTTACACTATTTTTGTGTGTGTGTGTGTGTTTTTTTTATTTTATCTTAAATACAGAAGGACTCCTTTCTTGTGCAGACAGCCATAGACTGCTTGGAAACTCTCATAGAATTTTTGTATGATAAAGCAGTTGATCTTGGTAAGGTTAAAGGATAAATGTATTTCCAACATCCATGAGAATGATTAAAGTGATATTAAACAGTTTTTTTAAGCAGTTTCAGCAGCTGATTAAATTATTTACTGAGTATGCAGCTTCAATACTTTTGAATTCTTGCTTAAGTTGGTGCCATGACTGCTGCCCCAGGTTTTCTGTTTCAGGATGACTCCTTTCAGTATTTGGAGTCACCCTTGCATCAGAGCCAGATTATGAGCATCATGGGCCTGATGCTGAGGATTTTGGTGGGCCTTTTTATGTAAATAAATAAAATGAAAACGCAAAAATTTTTTGTTAAAACAAATGAAATATTTTAATTACCATTAAAGCTGGTAGAGAAAGAAAAGGGGTGGATGTGATGTAAATCATAAGGGCAGGTAAAGCAAGGAAAGGAGGATGTGCGTCATGTAAAGGGTCAGGAGGATGTATGTCATGTAATGGGTACGGAGGATGCATGTTGTGTAATGGGTCAAGAGGGTGCATAGTATTTAAAGGGTAAGAGCTGGTAGCAGGGCCGGTGCTTCCACTAGGCGAACTAGGCAGCTGCATAGGGCCCACTATCCTGGCCAGGGAACACGAGGGGCCCTACACAGGGCTGGGGCGCTGACTGACTCTCCAGAGAAAGCAGCAGCCATGGAGGACATCCCTCATGGCTTATGCAAAGGAGATCAGCAGCCGCTCAGCCTGTGAGGGAGACGACAGCGGAGGAGGCGAAAGAGTCAGGCACGAGGACAGCTGGGGAGCCGGAGGAGGCGGGCACCATGTCTCCGGACGTAGAAGAAATTCTGCCGCGCCGGTGAGTCCGCTCTGACCCTGTTGTAGTCACCCACACGGCCCTAGGCAAGACTAATGGGGGGGGTGGGGTTGGGTTGGTGTTAGCCCTGGCTGGTAGAGAATGGAAAACAGGGTACAACTCATGTAATGGGAAAGGGCTGGTGTAGCACGTAAAGGGAAAGTAAGATGCACGTCATGTAATGGGTCAGGAGGATGCATGATATTAAAGGGTAAATGCTGGTAGAGAAGGGAAAGGGGGTGGGGGTTTGCATGTCATGTAAGGAGGAAGGTAAAAGCATTGTAAACAAAAAAATGTAAAAAATAAAAACATTCAACGAACAATAAAAAAAAATTTTTTTAAATAAAAAAAATTGAAAATAATAAATTAAAAGTTATGCTAAAGTCTATTTTTTTCTTTAAAAATAACAAACATATCATATTTATCTGCCCTGTGCAGTGGTCTTGTACAGAGCAGCCTGGATCCTCCTCTTCTTGGGTCCCTCGCCAGCGCTCCTGGCTCCTCCCTCCTGTCAAGTGCCCCCATAGCAAGCTGCTTGCTGTGGGGGACACCCGAGCCGAGGCCACAGCTCTTTGTGTCCATTCAGACAAGGAGCCGCTATTCAGCCCCACCCATCGAGCTTGACGTGAATTAAAACATTTAGCAGTCTGAAGATACAGCAGGTTTTTATGGTCAGTGAGGATAGAAAAAGGCTTTGGAGCCCCTTCCAGAACATGTCGCCATTCAGACAATGCCAATTTGATGGCCAGTAGTTCTCGATTCCCGACATCATAATTCATCTCCGCTGGAGAAAACTTTCTAGAGAAAAACGCCACTGGATGGATTCTACCGGACTTAGGCTGTCTCTGGGCCTTGCTCAACATGTCTTTTAATTGCTGGAAAGCTGATTCAGCTTCTGAGGGCCACACCTTGTAATTTGTACTTTTCTTAGTCATGGCAGTAAGGGGAGCAGCAATGGAGGCAAAACCTTTGATGAAGCGCCTGTAGCAATTTGCGAACCCTAAAAAGCTTTGGAGCCCTCTTAAAGTGGTGGATTGGAGCCATTGCAAGACAGCAGAAAGTTTTTGAGGGTCCATTAGAAAACCGGCAGCACTTATGTATCCAAGGAAAGGTATATGGCTTTGATGAAAACTGTATTTCTCAATCTTCACTTAAAGGTGATTTTCTCTCAGACGTTGTAATACCTGCTTTACATGTGAGATGTGCTCTAGATGAGTCTTGGAAAAGATTAAAATGTCGTCCAAGTAGATGATCACAAAACTGTTGCTAAAATCATGAAAAAAAATGGCATTCATGAAACATTGGAAGACAGCAGGGGCGTTACAAAGCCCAAATGACATAACCAGATACTCAAAATGCCCATTGTGGGTGTGGAATGCTGTCTTCTACTCGTCTCCCTCTCTAATTCGAATCAGGTTATAAGCCCCCCGAAAGTCCAGCTTAGAGAAGATAACGGCTCCCTTAAGTACGTCAAACAGTTCTATAATGAGAGGCAAAGGGTAGGAGTCTTTTATGGTGATTTGATTTAACCCTCGACAGTCTATGCATGGTCAAAGACCACCATCTTTTTTTTCAACACAGAAAAAACCTGCCCATAATGGAGAAGAAGAGGGTCGGATAAAACCTCTTTCCAAGTTGTCTTTTACGTATTCCTCCATAGATTTTTGTTCAGGCAATGACAGGGGATAGGTCCTTCCTTTTGGGAAGAGGTGCTCCAGGAATTAAATTAATCGCACAGTCAAAAGAACGATGTGGAGGTAAGACCTCTGTTTTTTGCTTGCAAAATACATCTGCAAACCCATGGTATTCGTGAGGCAAGGTAGATGGAATGGCCATGGAAGCCAACAGACAACCAGACAGTATTTTGGGTTGAGACAAACAGTTTAGATAACAGGACGGCCCTCAAGAGGTTAGTTCTCCATTTTCCGCATCAAGAGAATGGGGTGTTATTTTCTTTAGCAAAAAGTGTAGTCCAGGGATATGCCAGTGGCTCCGGAATCCACAAAAGCCTCACAGGAGACAGGTTTAGAGGCTAAATGGGAAATTGCGGGATCAGTAATCTTGGTCTTGGAGGATATACATGTAAGGTCTAACCCAGCTCCTCCAACACTGGTTAGACCCTGCCTTTTACTGGACGGGAAGGGAAGACAGATAACAAATAGTTCTTTAAGTCCACAGTACAAGCATAGGCCCAATGCACGACTCCTTTGTTTCTCTGACTCTGTTAGGTGGAGACGGCTGACTTCCATGGGTCCCACAGGTGCCTGGGATTCAACTGAGATTTCAGGTTCTGGCTGAGGTGGTGCTTGGAAGTTAGGGCCAAATGAAAAACTGGCTTAGGAAAACTGGCTTAGGAAGCTTGCGAGTTGTAAGTCTCTCTTGGCACCTTTCATAAAACCAGACATCCAGACGAACACAAAGCTCTATGAATTTTTCAAGGTCTTCTGGGGAAACCTTATAGACTAATTCGTCCTTGATGGGATTTGTAAGACCTTTTTGAAAGGTTGCACGTAATGCCCTTGAGTCCCAATTAGTCTCAGCAGCCAGGGTAAGGAACTCAATAGCATACTGTGCCACAGAGGGAGCTCTGTCAGGCTGGGTTCACACTTGTGCGTTGCGTTTTTGAGCTCCGGAGTCTTTTCCAAGTTCGCAATTAGTCGTTCAGCTGCAGAAGTTCTATCTGGCTTGCCAAATACAATCTGGAGAGAAGCCAGAAATTTGTCAGCGTCTTGCAGCACAGGATTATTGCATTCCAGGTAAGAAAAGACCCAGGCCAAGGCCTTCCCCTTTAACAAAGAAAATAACAAAAGTCACTTTGGCAGATGAAGTGCTAAAAGTCCCAGGATTGTTGCAGAAATGTAAATGGCAAACATTTAAAAAACCTCTGCAGTCCTCAGTATCACCACCAAATTTTTCAGGCAAGGGAAGTTTGGGTGGCACAGAAGAGGCAGGTTGGATTGGAGCAGGAGTAGGAGCTGGAGTCTGGTCTGGTGCAGAGGGACCAGGCAACCAAGATTTAAGCATAGCACAAAGTTCATCTAACTTGGCGTCCACAGAAGAAAGATGCTGTTCATGAGCTCAAATCAATTGTCCCTGACAGGAAATCGCCTTAACAATCTCAGCAGGGTCCACTGCCATTGTGGCCCATTTGTAATGTAAGGTACTTGTGGTAGGTAGTGTCCGAAGTGGAGCTTGTATGCTGAGGATTTCGACGAAAACGTAGTCAGGCAGGTCAAGTCGTCAACAGATCAGGCAAAACAGTACAAAATCGAAATCCAAAGAATGGTCAGGCAGGCGGAGGTCATACATGAACTGGTGGTGAAGTGCCAAATCAGCAGGCTGAAGAGTGGTCAAGAATTCAGGCAGAGGTTAAATACACAGTAGTCAAAATCACAGCGCTATCAATAAACCCAGGGAGCAAGTCCAAACAAACGGGCACTGAGTAACAGGAAGTGCTGCTATTTATGGGCTGCTTAATTGTACATTGTCTGCAGCTGGCAGCAGGTGGGGCTAGTGAGTGCAAGGCAATACATCAAGCTGGGAGAACATTGCAATAACTTCAGAGCTCCTCCGTGGCACAACAGGTAAGACTGCAGCTGTGGGAGCAGGAACATCCCAGTTCGAAGACACCCAGGTACATGACAGCTACTTGCTGTTGCTCTTTCAACACCCCTTCTCAAAAGCATGCTTTGTCAATTTATATTCAGCTTCTTCTGGATATAACTACGATGTTCCTTCAACAAAGACTTGGTGAGTGCATCGGTAGTCATCTCCTCTGAAAGGCAGTAGTGAATGTCAATAACACCTTGCTTTTGATTGTCCCTCAATAGGTGGTACTTGATGTTGAGGTGTTTGGTCCTAGGATTGACCCTTTCTGATTGTGTAAGCTTTATATATCCCTGGTTATCTTCAAAAATGGGAATTGGTTTTAACACGTCTATCCCAATTTCCACAAAAAGTTGCCAAATCCATATCGCTTTTTGAAATGCGTGTGCTGCTGCAATGCACTCAGCTTCAGTTGAAGATACAGCGACAGCTGCTTCCTTTAGACTAGACAAACTTATGGTTCCTTCTCCATACTGGAAGATGAATCCACTTGTGTATTTGCAGTCTGTGCAGTCCCCAGCTCAACAGCATCCACATATTTGACCAGTTTTGTATTGGATGTTGCTGGTAACCGTAACTTCATCTGAATTGTTCCTTTGAGGTATTGTATCACTCTCTTTTTTTTTTTTATCAAAAGTTTTTTTTATTGAACATAAGATGAATCACAGCAGTTTCCATTGTACACACAAAGTTGCAAAGGTTTCCCTCTGCTGGCAAACTTCAGAAGAACATGTCAGTGCACCACTACAATCTTGCATTAATAAGTACATCAGACATTAGTATCACAATATTATGGGCATTGTAACAGTCGGGACAACACTAACTCCCTGGGGCTGAGGCCTGGGGTATCCAGCCAGTGGGACCAAATTTTTTCAAACCTTCCCGGGCTACCTCTGTGTTGGTATATGTATTTTTCCATAATCAGAGTATGTCCCATGTGCGCTACCCATGAGGCAGTGGTAGGCGGTGAAACCGATTTCCATCCCATTAGGATGAGTTTTCTAGCCTGAAATAGAGCTCTCGAGACTGCGATCCTAGCCGACTCCTCCGGGATCACATCCTCCAGGACCCCCAATAAGCAACACACAGGATCCACAGGGATCACCGTTCGAAATACGCCATTCAGCGTGCCCACCACCTCACTCCAATACCTGTGGAGCTTCGGGCATCTTGTGTAGTTTCGTCGGGGTGTAATGGACCCTCAACAGTATATACAGCTGTGATACTTTTTGCGTGACATTCAAGGAGCAGTTGGTGACTGACTGCCATGCCTCCTCCTATTGATCCCCCGTCAGTGGACCCAGGTCCCTCTCCCACAGAGATTCCGCCCTACTTGGGAATGCTCGCAGATGTTTTGCCAGCAGCATCTGGTAACATTGGGAAACGAATCCCTTTGTTTCAGTGCTAGTATGTAACACATGGAACACGGGGGCTGGTGACTGAACCCATTCCACCGCGTCGCCCTGTGCGGCGACTGCATGCTGGAGCTGAAGATAGTAGTAGTGCATGTTAGCTGGGAGGCCAAATTTGGCCCTCAGTTCGGGGAAGGTGAGCAATTTACCATTCTCAAATATGTGGGATAACAGATCTACATCATGGGCACGCCACCTTGGCCCCTGCTGCAGCTTGACCAGCTCCACATATGACCTATTGCCCCATATCAGACTATATTCTGTAAATCCCTGCACTCCCTGAAGTTGTCTGCCCTTATTCCATACCTTTTGGATAAGTGATAGTGTTGGGGTTTGCTTATTAGATTTTAGGAACATTTGCGCCTCCAGCCCCAGCGGAACAGTCTCGGCACCAGTGGCCAACAGCATCAGCCGTGCCGCCGAGCTCCCCGGGTCTTGGGACATAGAGCCGATCAAATGCTGCAACTGTGCCGTGATATAATACAGCCAAGGGTTGGGGACCGCCAACCCTCCACTGTCCTTGGATCGCTGCAAATGCTTCAGCCTGATCCGGGGGGGCTTAGTATGCCGTACCAGGCCGCATGCCCTCAACATGGGGGGTTTGGTGCTTTGGGGCAAGGGGGCGACCTGCGCCCCCCCACCCCAAAGCACCCTGCCCCCAAGTTGATGGGGACAAGGGCCTCTTCCCGACAACCCTGGCCGTTGGTTGTCGGGGTCTGCGGGCGGGGGGCTTTTCGGAATCCGGGAGCCCCCTTCAATAAGGGGGCCCCCAGATGCCGGCCCCCCACCCTATGTGAATGTGTATGGGGTACATCGTACCCCTACCCATTCACCTGGTGGCAAAAAAAGTCAATAAAAAACACAACACAGGTTTTTAAAGTAATTTATTAGGCAGCTCCGGGGGTCTTTTTGTGACTTCGGGGGTCTTTCCGCCGGGCGCCCCGCTATCTTCTTCCAGCTCTTTTGCTAGCGGGGTCCCGGTCTTCCTCGTCGTCTTCTTCCGACTTCGGGGGTCTTTCTGTCGGGCGCCCCGCTATCTTCTTCCAGCTCTTTTGCTAGCGGGGTCCGGGTCTTCCTCATCGTCTTCTTCCGACTTCGGGGGGTCTCTTGTTCTGTTCTCCGGTGTCGTCTCCGCGCTCTCCGGTTCTTCTCCCGCTCTCCAGTGCCTTCTCCACGATCTCCGGTTCTTTCTGCCTTCTGCCGGGCGCCCCGCTATCTTCTTCCAGCTCTTTTGCTAGCGGGGTCCCGGTCTTCATCGTCGTCTTCTTCCCTCTTCTCTCTGCCCGATGTTGCCTCGTCGCTGTCCGCCGCTCGGGTCTGTCCGCAGAGTGCACCCACTTATATTGGCATGGGGCGTGGTCACCGGGTGATGCCACCCGCTGACCCCGCCCCCGTATGACATCACAGTCCCGGGGAATGATGGGACTGTGACGTGATACGGGGGCGGGGTCAGCAAGTGGCATCACCCGGTGACCACGCCCCATGCCAATATAAGTGGGTGCGCTCTGCCCACACAGCATTGTAGCGGCGGACAGCGACGAGGCAACATCGGGCGGAGAGAAGAGGGAAGAAGACTACGATGAAGACCGGGACCCCGCTAGCAAAAGAGCTGCAAGAAGATAGCGGGGCGCCCGGCAGAAGGCAGAAAGAACCGGAGATCGTGGAGAAGGGAGCGGGAGAAGAACCGGAGAGCGCGGAGACGACACTGCAGAACAGAACAAGAGATGCCCCGAAGTCAGAAGAAGACGACGATGAAGACCGGGACCCCGCTAGCTTAAGAGCTGGAAGAAGATAAAGGGGCACCCGGCAGAAAGACCCCCGAAGTCGGAATAAGACGACGAGGAAGACCGGACCCCGCTAGCAAAAGAGCTGGAAAAAGATAGCGGGCGCCCGGCAGAAAGACCCCCGAAGTCGGAAGAAGACCCCCGGAGCTGCCTAATAAATTACTTTAAAAAAACGTGTTGTGTTTTTTATAGACTTCTTTTGCCACCAGGTGAATGGGTAGGGGTACGATGTACCCCATACTTATTCTCATAGGGTGGGGGGCCGGTATCTGGGGTCCCCCCTTATTAAAGGGGGCTCCCAGATTCCGATAAGCCCCCCGCCCGCAGACGTCGACAACCAATGGCCAGGGTTGTCGGGAAGAGGCCCTTGTCCCCATCAACATGGGGACATCCTCCCCATGTTGAGGGCATGTGGCCTGGTATGGTTCAGGAGGGAGGCGGGCGGCTCTCTCGTCCCCCCCCCCTCTTTTCCTGTGGCCTGCCAGGTTGCGTGCTCGGATAAAGGGCCTGGTATGGATTTTTAGGGGGACCCCCACGCTATTTTTTTTTCATTTTGGTGAGGGCGGTCCCCTTTGAATTTATACTAGACCCAAGGGTCTGGTATGGACCTGGGGGGACCCCACGCTGTTTTTTTTCAAGATTTTTTTTTTTTTAGAGCCGGCAATTTTTTTTTTTTACATTTCCTTTAACAACCAGCTATAAACAGGTTAAAAAATAACAATAAATGCTGCAAAATCGCGGTACTTGCGTTTTGGATGCAGGTCCATTGAATTCTATTCCATCCCAAACACTGTTTTTGGCCTGGAAACAAAAATCTGCAGTTGCGTTTAACCTCGTTTTTCACAAAGCCTAAAAATGCCTTCAGACACCAAAGATTTCCACGTTTCAGACGCGCTACCGGCGTTTAGCCGCGTTTTAGTTTAGAAGCGTTTTTAAAGGTGACCTATTTTTTTACATTGATAAACTCAAAAATTATGGCAAATGAGGAAAAACCATAAATATATATATATAGGAAGGCTGGTATGCTAGCCTGAAATGATGGGAGGAGTTCGAGGGGTACTTATACAGACCATCCACGAGGGTCAGCGTCGGCTGTAGTGCGCGGTATTCGTCGTCATCAGCCGACGCCTTACGACTCGCAACGTCCGTGTAGTTGCTTTCGTACCTTCCAGCTTCGCTCGCAGTTGATCGTATCCCCGCTCGCGGTCGCAGGTAGGACCGGCCGTTACCGTTCGTACGAATCGTAGCGCCGGTACACGTTTCTTCTTTTACAAAAATCACACGGTTCATAACCCCGTGTTTTCCGTCTGCATCGTATGTTTATCGACTAGTCCAGTTGTCTTTCGTACCCTGTCACACCCACGTTGCTACCGGTAACGGTCCGTCCAGACACTACGGCTCTCAGAGCTGTTGTACGAATTACTCACAGCTCGCAAGGCTCTCGCCTCAGTCGCACATCCGATACCCAGTCGTCGGACTGGTATCCCACACTGCACTTCCTTATCCCTAGTCACTGATGCCCTACACCTCCTACGATACTCTCCCTTCACCTTACTGATGCCCCACACCTCCTACTTACACCATACACCAAACAGTCTGGGCCGGCTCTTGTCGCTAACAATCGGCACTACAGGCCGGACCCTCGACAATCACAAGCCCCTTCAACTTCGAAACAACGAACACCCGTCCGAATCCAGCCGTATCTCCGGCGCTACGATTCGGACCCGGGAAATTTAAATCCCCGCCTTGCACCCGTTATCAGCCCGTATACAGGCACAGCATCGGCTTAGAGATTCGGATCTCTGGCATCCACGTTGGTTCCGAGCACAGTCGCACCACCGACTCATCGGCTCGGACCTACAAACATCGAACCGCTAAACCATCCGAATTCAGTCGTAGCATAGGCTCAAACTTTCGAACCAATGGCATTCCCAAGCGATCCGAGTCCAGTCGCTTCACCGGCTCAATCGACTCGGATCTCTAGCAACTGACCCTCCTATCCGATCCGAACCCAGTCGTAGCATCGTCTCAAAGGTTCGGATCCTCCGCTAACATGGCCGTTCTGGGCTCAGTCGCACCACCGGCTCGTCGGCTCGGGTCCACAAACATCGAACTTTCGAGCTGATCCGAATTCAGTCGTAGCAGCAGCTCAAATTTTCGGCTCTATGGCATTTTCAATCGGTCGAGTCACAGTCGCACCACCGGCGCATACCGCTCCGATCTTCAGCAGTAAACTTCTTTAACCGACCCGAATCCAGTCGTAGCATCGGCTCCAAGTTTCGGATCCTCGGCTGAAACAACCAATTCGTTCGCAGTCGCATACCCGGCTCTAAGCAGCTCCGACCCATACCTCCGATACAACGTCGAACGTCTCAGAACGTTACGAATCCAGCCGTAGCATCGGCCACAATGATTCGAACCCCAAGCCGCTATACACACGCATTACTTACCACTCCCGTTTCATCACGAAACGGCCATCCCCACACACTCGAAAGTCACAAACTCTTCTTCTTTCGTCTCCTTAAGGCATTTGTTCCTCGCAAGCGCTGCGAGCGTTCGACGAGTGGTTGCACACCAGCCACTCACCTCCTCCAGTAGTCAAACGGCTACTCACCGATTTCTCTATCCCTTTCCACCACACACGTCAGTTTAGATTGAGTTTCCATCCCGTCCACCCTGCAATCCAGGTCGGACGATATCTCCCGATAAAAAAAAAAAAAAAGAATATACTAAAAAATAAAAAATAAATAAATAAAAAAAAGGGGCAGGGGGTCTTACACACTTCTTCACCCGGAGCTACCTACCGCTCCCACAACTCTTCACGCCTAC
The DNA here is from genome assembly GCA_029206835.1 of Rana muscosa. Classification (NCBI taxonomy): domain Eukaryota; kingdom Metazoa; phylum Chordata; class Amphibia; order Anura; family Ranidae; genus Rana; species Rana muscosa. Next base: position 237,874,210 of record CM055120.1, read on the forward strand.
AAAAAAATATATATATATATATAATAATAATAATAAAAAAAAAAAAAATATATATATATATATATATATATATATATATATATATATATATATATATATAAAATATAAAAAAAGAAAAAAAAAAATATATATATATATATATATATATATATATATATAAAATATTAAAAAAAAAAAAAAAAAAAACACAAAAAAAAAAAAAAATAATAATATATATATATATATATATATATATATATATATATATATATATATATATATATATCTCTACGTCACCCTCCTCACAGGTCCCGGTCGACCCATGTCTCGACCTCAACCAAGACAGGGCTCAAGTCAGGTGCGTAAACGCAAGGCCCCTCCTTGCTTTCTCTCCGCACTCTTTCACGACATATTTGTCTTCACATACACAATTCGACCGCTCACCAGGCGCTAGCAACTGCCACATACTTCTACGCATGACACTCTGTTTTCGAAGCCGATCCGAGATCCTTCACTACGCAGACAAGGTCGCCAACATCACCTTGCTGGCAGTGCAGGAGTTGGCAGACCGACCACACGTCATTGAACTACAGATCGAAACATTCCTACTTAGTATACCAGACTCCAGCTACCCGCCCCAGTACGCCCTGGGGGCTCTGGTTCATCAGTCTGTGCCAAGCACAGACGGCACCCGAGCTATCGGTTACCTAGCCAGTCACCTCCTGGCTCACCTCGGTTGCCACGCACTCTTTTGAGTTTTCTAAATTACACTCAACAAGCGCTCGTACGCAAAACTTGGCTATCCTCTGCGCCTGTCATTCCTTATTCTGTCCATCCTCCCTTCCTTCTCCCTACCCACTTTCGTACCTCCTCTATCCCCTCCATACCTGGCATCTCACTCTATAAACATACATTCCCCCCCCTTTTTCTTTCTCATTTTTCTTCAGCCCCCAACATGTCGCAGACCGACTGCGATGACTTTACCTTCGTCCCACCGTCACCACGTTCGGGTTCAGCGAGCGACTCCACACAGTCCCTCAGGGCTGGACCATCCCCAGGCTTACAGCCGAACTACGCCGTAGGGGCATCCCCTACCCGGCCACGGCCAGGAAAACCAAACTGTTAGGCTGCTGTTCCATAACCAGCGGCAACTCTACCAGACAAATTCCGCTGCAGTCGATATCCTCGGCATTACTCAGCTACACGCCTTGGTGACCACACTGGCAACCGCAGTCACCGACGTCCAGGCTAGAGTAGGGGCCCTGGAAACACGGTCAGCCGCGCCCCTATCAGCCCCAGTCTCCACCGTCGTTACCGAACCCCCCACTGTAGGTACGCCCGACGCTTGCACCCCTTTTTCTTCGCACCTGGTCCCAGCGGGCATCAGGAAGGACATCCTAAGCGATAGGACGCGAACCTAGCGTCCCCACGCATCTTCGGCACAGGTCATAACAGGGAACAAGCCGCGTGCCTAGGGGGACGTCTCAGTCATCCTAATGGCCAAGGACCCCAGGCTCGCTCGCAAACTCGAAAGCGACAAGTTCGTGGTAGCCTCTGGAAGCCTTAGAGATGTAACCAGTCAGACTAGGATGTCCAATTTGAGCACCGGGGGGCGCAGCCATCTCCAGCAACTTAATTTCAAGGGTTGCTTTTACCCCACCGCAAACTTCTGCACATCCGCCTCCTGTGCCAGAAGGCTCTCCCTAGAAATACCTGTGGCGCCAAGCAGCAGAGTCCAGCTGGACCAGGCCACATGCACTTTGGGCGGCTCGACTTTCTCTCCTCACATCAAACTTCCTCTCTAGCAGCCTTTCTAGTACAGGGGACACTACAGGGTTCCACACCGGACTCGTTACACTGCCTGACTCATTCCAAAACTACCCAGTCAAACTCCAGCATACCCTCACAGGAGTTCTCCCGATGGTTTAGGATTCTTGTGAGATCTAAGGAGTCCAAGAGAGGTCTTTAAAACCTTGATGTGCCCACAACCGTGAAGAAAGTAGAAAGACCGGCACAGTTCATCTCCTTCCTGGTAATCATTCTAGACAAACGCGCCATGCGGGCCAGCCCACCTCTCGGTAGATTGACCCGCATCAGGACAGTCATCCATACGTCCACCGACACGCAAGGGTGCACTAACGCACAGCTACAATCCCTACTGGGCATGCTCAAACCACGATGAGGATCGTCTCTCAAGGGCGATCCTTTATCGCACGCTTCTTAGTGTTCCTCTCCCAGGCACAAGACCCTGACCAAGTCATTAAGCTAGACGCAGCCTCCGTAGCAGGATCTGGCCATGGGGGACCAATTCCTTGAGACCGGATAGGTAGACCCTTGTTTATCCCATCAGCATTTTCCTCGTCACCTCAGATAATCACGGACGTAGCAGCTTCCACAAGCTTCGCTGCAACTTTTGGCCATCATTGGTTTCAGGAGATCCGATCCATCAGAGATGCTCACAATTCCGCTTTTAGTCAGTCCTCCTCTCTATTTGAGATCTACCCCATAGTCGCAGCAACTCAAGTACGGGGCAGCCCCGAGCAGGACAGACCGCCACGTTCGCCACAGACAACCAGGCTACAGTCACAGTCGTTAACAAAGGCAGGTCAATAAATCGTTGTCCGTCATGTCCTTCCCACGCAGGCTGTTGCTATTTTCCCTACATCATCAGCTCAGTAGCCTCAGTGTCCACATCCCCGGTCAATGCAACACCTCGGCCGACGCGCTATCCCGCTTGACCATGCCACATCCTTTCACAGAAGCCGGAGCCGACTCGACCATGTCCGGCGTCCCACATTAGTCGCAACCAACTCTGGAATCGGATAGCACCTCCATGGTGCTACCTCCCTCGTCAATGCATCCTGATCCGCCAACACACTACAGGTGGCGGCAACCACACTCTAGTACCAAACGCTTACCAGTGACCAGCGCCATACTCCGGGACATGTCTGCTATCCTTTCACGTTCTCCCTTCGGTCTATGGCCCAGCCTGGTAGTTCAAGCAGCCACTTACCTAGCCTTTTACGATTTTACGGCCGGCAAATTACTATCACCAACCCTAAATGCCGAGTACTACTCGGGCACCACCCGACTTGCCACCGAAGTCATTTCATCCTACACCCGACGGTGTCGGAAATGATACAACCCGGTCCCGGAGTAGACATTAAACCTTTCCAGACACACAACGCCATGGCCGTTCTACGGTAATTGGTAAACTCTGCTGTCCGAGCCATCTGAGGACAGCCCTCTACTACCTTTCCCAACTGAACCCCTAAGCGGGAACCAGTTCGTCAGCCACGTCAGAACACTCCTGAGCATCTCGGGCCTTGACCCAGGATGTTATTCAGGACTCGCTTTCGCATTAGAGCAGCCCCAGCAACATCACGAAACAGAGTTCCTGACCACGCAATAAGGAAGATAGGCAGGTGGAAATCCTTGTGTTTCGCCCGACACGTCCCCGATCCTCAGTCAGAAATATCACGAGCCTTTAACAGTCTCGCTCTATAGTGGTTTACCTGACATAATAGATCAATTCCTTTCTAACCTTGTGTGACTTTTTGGCCCCTTTCTTTGGCATACCGTACAAAAGGCCAGGCCACACTTCAGGTCTTATTTGTGTTGTTAGTCTTGTGACGTGTTTATGTGATCCATATCTCTTCGGACAGAGGGCTCCGACCATAAATAGGAAGGCTGGTATGCTAGCCTGAAATTATGGGAGGAGTTCGAGGGGTACTTATACAGACCATCCACGAGGGTCAGCGTCGGCCGTAGTGTGCGGTACCCACCCACCCATATCTCCCTTTTCTAGGGCACTCCTCTACAACAATTCTCAGCAGAATTATCTATCACTTCTATTCAGGTATGGCCCCTTTCTTTGGCATACCGTACAAAAGGCCAGGCCACACTTCAGGTCTTATTTGTGTTGTTAGTCTTGTGACGTGTTTATGTGATCCATATCTCTTCGGACAGAGGGCTCCGACCATAAATATATATATATATAAAATGAAATTGCTTCCATTGCATTGTGGACAATCCACAACTTGGGGCAGGTGACGTGGCAAGTGGACAATCCACAACTTGGGGCAGGTGACGTGGCAAGTGGACAATCCACAACTTGGGGCATCTGACGTGGCAAGTGGACAATCCACAACTTGGGGCAGCTGACGTGGCAAGTGGACAATCCACAACTTGGGGCAGGTGACGTGGCAAGTGACACGCTAAATACAAGTACACTGCTGCTCTCTCAGCTGCTGATACTCACTCTGGTCTCACAAAATAGCTGAAATGGTTAATAATACTGTTTTTGGAGCTTAGGGCGGCTCCTTATGATGTTTCCTAACTAAACGCATATAGACACAAATGTGGTAAAACGCGGCATGCAAACGCCACAAAGCGCGCCTTTCTAAACGCTGCTTTCAAGCTTAGTTCTGAAGACTTTGCACCAGCGTCCCGTGTACATGGGGCCTAAAACTGCCTATGCCATTTACAGCTCAAAAACGCCATGGTGGCCATGTGGCCATAGGCTAACACGGAGAGACATTTTTAAGCTGCAAAAAACGCTCAAACAAGCGGCTGGAAAAACGTCCGTGTGCATGTAGCCTTATATTAACCACTTGCGCACTGGCCACTTAAACCCCCTTCCTGCCCAGACCAATTTTCTAATTTCAGCGCTGATGCACTTTGAATGACAATTGTGCTCTCATACAACACTGTAACCCAATGAAAATGTATTATTTTTTGGCACACAAATAGTGCTTTCTTTTGGTGCTATTTGATCACCTCTGCGTTTTATTTTTTTTCGATAAATACAAAAAAACGGCAAAAAAAAAAAAATAGGATATTTTAACCATTTTCGCATTACAAAGGAGGTCTAGTGCTAGAATTGTTGCACTCGTTCTAATGCACGCAGCAATACCTCACATGTGTGGTTTGAACAGCGTTTACATATGTGGGCGGGACTTGCGTGTGTGTTCGCTTCTGAGCGCGAGCTACCGGGGACATGGGCGTTTTTTTCTTTTTTTTTATTATTATTTTTTTCGTTTTTTACTTTTTTGTATTTCTTACTCTTTTTTTTACTTTTTTTTGTTTTTTGATCACTTTTATTCCTATTACAAGGAATGTAAACATCCCTTGTAATAGGAATCTATTGTGACAGGTCCTCTTTATGGAGAGATGCAGGGTCAATAAGACCCCACATCTCTCCTCCAGGCTGGAAAGCATGAGATCTGTCAAAAAAATTCACTGATCTCATGCTGACAGCCGAGATCACGGCTTTGTTTACATACGGGAACCCGGCGTGATGTCATAACGTCGCGCCCGGGCCTCCGATGGTCATAGAGATGACTGGTGACCATCTGGTCACCAGTCATCTCTATGCTTCCCATCCGGCGCCGGACAATTTGTTCTTCGAGCCCCAGATGGCAGGGGAGAGCCCAGAGAAGCACCGGATGGCGGCGGGAGGGGGGGAAGGAACGTCCCCTCCCGCCGCCTATAAGAACGATCAAGCGGCGGAACTGCCGCTATGATCATTTTTATCGTGCACAGAATCGCCGGCTGAAAAGAATGACATCTGAATGATGCCTGCAACTGCAGGCATCATTCAGATGTCACCGCACAAAGCCAAGGACGTCATTTAACGGTGGGCGGTAGGAAAGTGGTTAATATTTCGAAATTTTCGAAAAAAGGTAATTTTTCTCCTTCATTGATGTACACTGATGAGATTGTACTGATGGGCACCGATAAGGTGGCAAGGGTGGGCACTGAGAGGTGGCATTGCTAGTTGGTACTGGTGGGCATTGAGAAGTGGCACTGCTAGGTGGCAATGATAGTTGGTAGTGATGGGCACTGATAGGCAGCACTGCTAGGTGGCACTGATTGGCACCAGTGGTGGGCATTGATAGGTGGCACTGGCAGGGGCTACTGATTGTCACAGATGACGCAGAATTGCCTCTTCCTCTTCAGGCCTGATGTCCCTTTCACATAAGCCAGTGATTGCCTTTTTTTATGCTCACGCTGTCAGCACAAGGAGAAAACAAAAACCATTACCCAGCTTTTGTTTACATCACATGATCATCAGCTGTCATTGGCTGACAGCTGATCACATGGTAAAGGGCAGGGATCGGCCCCTTACTCGGATCTGTCATCACCCGAGTCTCAGTGACTCGGTGACCACAGCGCGCAAGCGAAAGGGGGGACGTCTATCGACGCACTCCCGGCAATTGAGGACCGTGCTGTGGCCGTCGATCAGTTATAGCGCTGATCTCAAGTGATTAAAGAGGGTCTACATGCAGTGGCGTCACTAGGGTTGGTGTCACCTGGTGCGGTATAACATGGTGTCACCCCCCCCCCCCCCCAATAATTTTTTTCACCCTAATAACACTGCATATATTGGCAACAGTAGTGCCGTTAATAACTATCAATCAACTAGCAAATTTGAATAACAAAATCATATGAAAATAATAGAAATCAAAGCTTAAACTGTTAAAGAACTGTATTTATTTTAACTTTAAACTTTACTGAATTAATAAATAAATAACACAAAAACAGGAACAAATATGAAAGCATTTAGTTAACATCTAAATCAAAACTTTGCTTTTCTAGCCTTGACAGCTGCAAAATTGTGAACAACATCATCAAAATCAATACATTTCGCTAGTTCACTTTCAACTGATAATATTGCAAGATCAGAAAGCCTTGCCTGTCCCATCGTTGAACGCAAATAGTTTTTTATCAGCTTCAACTTTGAAAAGCTCCTCTCACATGAAGCCACAGACACACAGATTGTCAGAAATATTTTTAGACATAGTGAAAGGGTTGGAAGAGATTCAATGAAGTCCCATTCTGCTATGAAGACACACCAGGCGCGGCCGCGGCGCTGGAGGTGTTGTTCCAGGCTTCCAGCCCAGCGGGGTGAAATTAATCAATGAATGGGTCAGCTGTAAAAAAAAAAAAGGGAGGGTGTCACCCCTCTAGCGGGTGTCACCCGGGGGCGGACCGCACCCCCCGCACCCCCCTAGCAACGCCTCTGTCTACATGGGCCATTGACATGCATCACAATTCAACTTAGGAATGTGTCTTTGCAAAGTTAAACTAAATGAAATCCTTTCTTATTTTTGCTTGGGTATAGAGTGCAGAGGGATTACAAGTCTAGACAGTTTTTGGGGATGTCTGCACCCCTGATAGGGTGAGGACAACTCCCAAATTTGGCCACTTTATCCTTCAAAATAATTCACTTCCTGTCACATAGCCACACAGGAAGTGAGGGTAAATTCCTACCAATGTCTTTCCTTGGGGACACACAGGTCAGTCTAAATACTTTCCCCATTATGTACATTGCACTCCAGCATTTTGCGGGGTACACCCCAAATTATTAGGTATTTTGGACTTTGGGGTTTATTTACTAAAGGCAAATCTACTTTGCACTACAAGTGCACTTGCTGGATATCCGAGGGGGACATGCAAGCAAACAAAAAAAAACACCATCTTTGCTTTTACATGATTGGATGTTACAATCAGCAGTGCTTCCCCTCAGATTTTCAGCAGCTACACTTTTACTGCAGAGTGGATTTGTCTTTACTAAACCCCAAACTACCCAATGATTTGGGGTGTACACAACAAAGTGCTAGAGTGCAATTTGCTTAATGGGGACACTAGTTAGATTGATCTGTGTGTCCCCAAGAAAAGACATTGGTAGGGTTTTACCTTCACTTCCTGTTTAGCTGTGTGACAGGAAGTGAAGCCAATTTTACTAAAAGGGGACACAAAGCCCAACCTAAAAAAAAAACAAGCAGGGGTTCTAACACTTACTTGGTTTCCCTTAAAATGCCCACAATTAGAATCGTATTGCCTTGAGCTATTTTTAAGTGCAGTGCTCTAAATCAGTGCTTCTCAAGTACCCCCAACAGGCCATGTTTGCAGGTTTTCCTTCATCTTGCACATGTGCTTTAAATCACAGTCAATGGTTTTGTATTTTGGACAGCAATTCTCGATAAGATAAATTCACAAAAAAATTTTTTTATTGGTCAACAAAACAAAGGGAAGCCAAAATAAAAAACAGGGTCAATTTGAAACAGTCACAGACTCACAACATCTTGAGAAAGATTTGGCAAAATAATGCAGCACAGACAATTAAATCAAAGTGAACAAACGACACACATTAGCAACCTCAAAATTATTTCAGGGGAACATTTCCCCCACACAAAAAAAGTAAAACAAACACCTGTTTTGCAAAGACATAACAAATAAAATACATGTGTTACAAACTCGATAAGGACACCAAAATGTACTTTTTGACGGACGGACGGGGACACACACACACACACACACACACACACACACACACACACACACACACACACACACACACACACCTTTTCAGGGCAAGGGAGAGGATGCTGTCTGCAAGCTTTATATAACATAGGTTTGTGAGCTAATGAGGCAATTGAAAACACATGCACAGTCCATGAAACACCCATAATGCAAGTTCATCCAATGTAGAGACTGAACTTCAAAGTGGCTACACCTGTTAAGGATGTCCTTCAATTACTAACCCATAAAAACACTCTCTAAGCATGCCCAGAAATATCCAGGTGCTGTTCACACACAAAAAGCACCAAAAAAAATCTAACTGCCTGGGCATGCTCAGAACAACACAAATGCAGCTAGCAGAAAATAACCCCCCCCCCCCCCCCCTGTCCAAAATTAAGCACATCATCCAGCATGCTACAAAGTTAGAGATGGGACAATCACCCCCCCCCCCCCCCTACCAACAAATACCATTGCAGTCTATGGGAACTGACTTGTTAATTTTGCTAGTCCCCACTTGGCTGGCTTACCTTCTAGTTATTGGCCTTAAAATGGGGGCCCAGGTCGCACCCTAAGGGACATATATCAATGTCACCAATTTGGACAACACCAAAAACAAAACAAGGAAAAGTGCCTTTAAATATGCCAAATTGCTTAAGGGACATTTCACACCACATGCAGTCCATTGCGTTTTTTATGCATCAAAAATGCATGGAAAGTTGGTTATATAGTTCTAAATGGCAGTGTTTGTTCCAGTTCCACCCAAAGAGTAGAACATGCTGCATTTTACCTGCACTGGACTGTACTGGAACGCAGCAAAACGCATCAAAAACGCAATGGAACGCACAGGAACACACCTAAATGCACCAAAAATGCACTGGAACACACTTGTCCTTATCTATGGTTAATAAAAAAGAGGGGTGAAAAAAAGCACTGGACTGCATCAAAAACGTACCAAAACGTGCATGCAAAAAAGCACCTGGAACGCATCCGGATTGCATTTCTATGGTGTGAACTGGCCCTAGTTCACACCATAGAAACGCAGTCTGGATGCGTTCCAGGTGCTTTTCTGCATGCACGTTTTTGACACGTTCCAGTGCATTTTTGATGCATTTTTGATGCAGTCCAGTGTTTTTTCCCCCTCTTTTGACTTAGGACAAGTGTGTTGCAGTGCGTCTTTGGTGCATTTAGGTGCGTTCCGGTGCATTCCAGTGCGTTTTTAGTACGTTCCGTTGCGTTTTTGATGTGTTTTACTGTGGTCCAGTACAGTTCTGTACCTAAAAAATGCAGAATGGCCAATTTTTTTTTTCCTTTCTGAAACGCACTGGAACGGACTGCAGTGGTGTGAACTATGCCATTGGCATTAATGTGATCAACTTTCTTTGCGTTTTTCATGCATCAAAAAAACGCACTGCACTGCATCCGGTGTGTAGAGGCCCTAAATATCATACCTGGGGGGTGTCTATAGTATGCCTGTAAAGTAGCGCATGATTTCCATGTTTATAACAGTTCGAGAGCAAAATGACATTTCTAAAGTAAAATAATAGTCATTTAAAAGTACTCGCGGCTGTAATGAATTGCTAGTTCCCGTCAATACAGATAAAAGTCATTGAAAGTCTTTGAAAAAAAAAATGCGTGGGGGTCCCCCAAATTCCATTACCAGGCCCTTCAGGTCTGGTATGGATATTAAGGGGACCCCCGCGCCAAACTTTAAAAAAAATAGCGTGGGGGTCCCCCTAAAAATCCACACCAGACCCTTATGCGAGCACGCAACCTGGCAGGCCACAGGAAAAGAGGGGGGGACGAGGGAGCGCCCCCCCTCCCTCCTGAACCATACCAGGCCACATGCCCTCAACATGGGGAGGATGTCCCCATGTTGATGGGGACAAGGGCCTCATCCCCACAACCCTTGCCCGGTGGTTGTGGGGGTCTGCGGGCGGGGGGCTTATCGGAATCTGGAAGACCCCTTTAACAAAGGGGACCCCCAGATCCCGCCCCCCCCCTGTGTGAAATGGTAACGGGGTACAAATGTACCCCTACCATTTCACAAAGAAAGTGTAAAAAATTTAAAAAATGACAATAGCCGGTTTTTGACAATTCCTTTATTAATGTCTTCTCTTTTCTTCCATCTTCTTCTTCTTCCAGCTTCTTCTTCCACCTTCTTCTTCCATCTTCTTCTTCCACCTTCTTCTTTTCTCCATTCGGGTTTCTTCCTCCATCTTGTTCTTCATCTTCATCTTCATCTTCATCTTCCTTCTTCTTTCGGTGTTCTCGTCCGCATCTTGCTCCGGCTTCTTGTTCCCCTTCTTCTTTCTCCGGCCGCTCCGTTTAAATTCGAGGTTCCCACTGTGTGACGCTTCAGTTCTTCAGTTCACCTCTGGGTCCGCTGCCACCCGGTGACCCCGCCCCCCTCTGACGCACATGGATTTCACGGGGACGTTCCCCGTGGTGTCAGAGGGGGGCGGAGCCACCGGGTGGCAGCGGACCCAGAGGAGAACTGAAGAACTGAAGCGTCACACAGCGGGAATTCCAATTCAAACGGAGCGGCCGGAGAAAGAAGAAGGGGAACAAGAAGCCGGAGCAAGATGCGGACAAGAACACTGAAGCAAGAAGGAAGAAGGAAGATGAAGAGGAAGAGGAAGAGGGAGAGGAAGATGAAGAACAAGATGGAGGAAGAAACCCGAATGGAGAGAAGAAGAAGCTGGAAGAAGAAGATGGAAGAAAGGAGAAGACATTAATAAAGTAATTGTCAAAAACCGGCTATTGTCATTTTTTACAATTTTGAAACTTTCTTTGTGAAATGGTAGGGGTACATTTGTACCCCATTACCATTTCACACAGGGGGGGCAGGATCTGGGGGTCCCCTTTGTTAAAGAGGTCTTCCAGATTCCGATAAGCCCCCCGCCCGCAGACCCCCACAACCACCGGGCAAGGGTTGTGGGGATGAGGCCCTTGTCCCCATCAACATGGGGACATCTTCCCCATGTTGAGGGCATGTGGCCTGGTACGGTTCAGGAGGGAGGGGGGGCCGATCCCTCATCCCCCCTCTTTTCCTGCGGCCTGCCAGGTTGCGTGCTCGGATAAGGGTCTGGTGTGGATTTTTTGGGGTACTCCACGCCATTTTTTTTTTTATTTGGGGTGGGGTTCCCCTTAAAATCCATACCAGATCTGAAGGGCCTGGTATGGATATTTGGGGAAACCGCACACATTTTTTTTTATTTGCGGCGGGGTTCCCCTTAATATCCATTCCAGACCTGAAGGGCCTGGTAATGGAATTTGGGGGGACCCCCACGCTTTTTTTTTTTTATCAATGACTTTCAATGACTTTTCTCTATATTGCCGGGAGCCGACAATTCATTATAGCCGCGGATGCTTTTCAATGCCTTTTTTTTTCCTTTAGAAATGTAATTTTGCTGGCACACTGGCAATTTCAGAGCTGCGCCTGTTCAACTTATGCAAATTGACTTACGTGACTTGACATTTACTAAGATTTTGCCGGCGCAGTGTCTTGGCGCGTTTGAATGAGTGAAATTCCCGCGCTGAGCACTCATGGCCGATACTCATGGCGCAAACGTTTCGTAAATCAGCCCCTATGTCTCTGGAAGGCTGCAGAGGAGCAGGGCAACAATATGGTTATCTTTGATGTTCTCTCCAATGGCACACAGCTGCTCTATGATTTCTAGTATAGCTTTTACGTGTCCACACATTCGCTTTGCCTTCTTCTAGTCTCATCTTAGCAGAAATAGCTTGCCGTTTAGACTTGAACGCTCACGCAGTTTTTGTAATGAAGTCCACATTCCTTTGCCCATTTTCTCTGTTCTTATGTGAATAAGCTGGTCATCTTCCACTAGCAAGCTTACTACCAACACCAGTAGATGACATGGCTCCTCAAATCATCACGGACTGTAGAAAATTTGGCATTTCATTTGTAAATCAAGGTCCCAGAGCCTGGAGAAAGAGTGGGGAGGCACAAAATCCAAGATGCATGAGGTCCATCCAGTGTGAAGTTTCCAAAGTCAGTGACAATTTGGGGAGCCAAGTCATCTGCTGGTGTTGGTCCACTGTGTTTTATCAAGTCCAAAGTCAGCGCAGCCCTCTACCAGGAAATTTTAGCACACTTTATGCTTTCCTCTGCTGACCAGCTTTATGGAGATGCTGATTTCATTTTCCAGCAGGACTTGGCACCTGCCCACACTGCCAAAAGTACCAATACCTGGTTTAATGATCATAGGGGTTTATTTACGAAAGGCAAACCCACTTTGCACTACAAGTGCACTGAAAGTGCACTGAAAGTGCACTTGGAAGTGCAGTCGCTGTAAATCTGAGGGGTAGATCTGAAAACGGGGGAAGCTCTGCTGATTTTATCATCCAATCATGTGCAGGCTAAAATGTTGTTTTTTATTTTCCTTGCAGGCCCCCCTCTGATCTACAGTGACTGCACATCCAAGTGCACTTTCAAGTTCACTTGCAGTGCACTTGTAGTGCAAAGTGGATTTGCCTTTAGTAAATAACCCCCTAAGTATCACTGTACTTGATTGGCCAGTAAACTTGCCTGACCTAAACCCCATAGAGAATCTGTGGGGTATTGTCAAGAGGAAGATGAGACACCAGACCCAACAATGCAGATGAGCTGAAGGCCACTAATAAAGAAACATGGGCTTTCATAACACCTCAGCAATGCCACAGGCTGATCGCCTCCATGCTACGCTGCATTGATGCAGTAATTCATGCAAAAGGAGCCCTGACCAAGTATTGAGTGCATACTATACTGTACATGGACATACTTTTCAGTAAGCCAACGTGTCTGTATTAAAAATACTTTTTTTTTTGTATGGTCTTTTGTAATATTCTAGCTTTCTGAGATACTGAATTTGGGGTTTTCACTAGCTGTAAACCATAAACATCAAAATTAAAAGAAAGAAATGCTTGAAATATATTACTCTGTGTGTAATGAATTTATATATTATATGAGTTTCACTTTTTGAATTGAATTACTGAAATAAATTAACTTTTTGATGATATTCTAATTTTTATGAGATGCACCTGTATAGTTTACAGCTCGGGTCAGTAAACACACTGGGGTATGAAGACATCAGTACAAAGAGTTATTACACTGTTAAGACACAAGTCCAAAATTAAAGCCTCTCCACAAGCCCGGAGAGGATAAACTATCATTATACAAGGACAGCACCCTTCTTTATTTAAGGGATAACACGTCCTCTCTTCGAAATGTAATGTCTCTTATAGAACATTTTTGGTACTCTGTCAGGTTTCTCTATTAATTAAAATAAGTCAGTTCTCTTTCCTTTAGGTGAGATTACATGTCCACTGCTAGACTGTGCTCGTTCCCTCCAGCTAGTTACATCATTTAAATATTTGGCAGTTCAGATTACCCCTGATCCATCTAAGTACCGTACTTGAAATTAAATCTACTCCCTTTACCTAAGCGATTTCAAGCCAAATGCACTACCTGGTGCAAACTCCCATTATCAGTAATTGGCAGAGTGAACCTAATCAAAATGGTTTGGTCTCCGCAATTGTTATACATCCTTCACAATTCCCCGCAATGGATACCCCACAGGTGGTTTGTGCGCATTGACACCCTATTTAGAGACCTTATATGGAAGAAAAAGGCAGCTAGAATATGACCATCTAGGTTTCAGATAGCAGTCCCCAATCCCAGATTTTATTTCCCAGATTTAATTTTTCTGGCCAGCTACAGCATCTGTGGGGGGGGGGACTTTTAGATAATTCTGACCCAATTCGTAGACTGTTGCTCTCTGGGGCTTCGAATTATGCGGCTATGTCTCAGTTGGAGGCAGGGGTTTACATCTATCTCTGCTACAGGTCCCACTGTATTTCTTCTGAAAAGGCTCTGGTCTGTAGTCCGTCAGCTTGGGACTGTCAGGTTTCCTGCAAGATGCCGAAATACGTAAATTAGAGGAGTTTCAGTTCTGGGAGGATGCAGGTATCCGTTACATGTCTCAATTATATAGCCAAAGGAATTTGCTTTGCCTAGACAACAGCTTTACCGGTATCTTCAATGGTGAGATGCCTTGCAGGCATGCCTTGACATCCATTGCTGTGAGACATAATCCGTGAAAAAAAATCCGAAAGGCATGATTTCACAGATTTATTTTACCTTAGTTTTGACCATACAGGATGTGGCTTTATTGTCTTTGTAGACTTGGATGGAAAAAAGATCTGGGAGATTTTGGAGGTGAGACATGGGAGATATATTTGCAGTCCATTGCACCTCAGTGCAACTCTACCAATAGAGCAGAAAAGAGTCTCCTATATGCCCTAAATGTTGTAGAGATGAAGGCAACCTGTTGTGGCGATGCCTGAAATTATTCCGATACTGCAAGGCTGTGACCGTTGGAGGACGTTATCACCACCCCAGCACCCTACCTCCCTTTCAACACACTGGAGGGTACCACATGTCACCAGACATAAATAGTCACTTAGGGGTAGATTTACTAAAGCTGGTGCACTCAGAATCTGATGCAGCCGTGCATTGGTAGCCAATCAGCTTCCAACTGCAGCTTGTTCAGTTAAGCGTTGGCAAAAAAAACTGAGGCTGATTGGTTTCTATGCAGAGTTGCACCAGATTTTGCGCTCTTCAGTTTTAGTAAATAACCCCCTTAGTGACGCATCAAAAAAGTTAAAGTAAACAATGTAGTGTGCTGAAAGGAGTGCAGCCCACATGCTAAAATCAAGCATTTTAGCATGCAGTGAAGTTAGAACAAGCCCATAGGGTGAATTCACATGAGTGAATAGCACACACTATGAGAATTCCTATGGCTGGAATGACAGGTACTGTATGTGCAAAGAGCTGTGGTTGCTCAGCCTATAGACAGCAACTATCTGTCACTGTTTCTAGCTGTTCATACAGATTACCTACAGTTAGAAACGGATGATTGTAGCTGGACTAAATCTGCCTGCCTTTAGTAAATTAACACCTAAGCATGCAGTAGTAAGGCTTGGGTAACAGCAGGTAGAGGCAGATCCCATTAAACAAGCAAGGGTCAGTACAGGGGCCAATCAGTAACGTATCCGTTATCCAGGCAGATACCAGGGCATGCAGAATTCAGTAGAGTAATCAATTATACAGACAAGTATCAGGGCAGGTGGTGTTGAATAAAATAATCCCAATACAAGCAGTAGAATACAGACATGGGTCAGACAATAGGTCAAGCAACAATAGCATTACAAAACAAAACATGTCGAAGTGAAGTGGAGAGATTGGATAAAATATAAGTATTCAACAAGATTAGCTGAACTTCTAGGAATATAAATCAGAGGGAGAAGAATAGGAGATACAGATGTTAGGCCGACAAAAGTTGTTCGGCTTTTTGTGTAATCTTATAGTTTATAGTTTTAAAGAAAATTAATAAAGAAATTGAAAAAAAAAAACAAGAACAAAACATGGGTACAGGAGCCAGGAGGCGCTGGGCTTGTGGCATTTTAATAAAGTGGCACAGTGTCGTATGTTCACAAACTGGTTGCAGGCGTTTGCAATTTTGGCGAGCGTCATCGGAGAAAAAGCCCCTAAGAATTGCTTTACCCTATTTTGCTATTTGGACTCTATTGGCAAGTTTACGGGGGGACTGCTTGGCTACGATATGACAAGCAGTTGCGTCAACGTAAAGCGGTCCGCCCTTCTTTGCGGTGGGACCACAAGGACATCAGTATTTGGATGAAACTGATGTCGTCTCTGCAGAGTTCAGTTCCCCCCTTTCAGGGTGGGGCTGGGGGTGCAGCATCCTCGGCACAACTGGCCGGGGTTCGCAAGGGTTTCTGCTGGCAATACAACGCCGGAACTTGCAAGTTCGGAACTGTCACGAGTGTTCAGGTTGCAGAGGGTCTCATCCTTTGTCCATGTGCTTTAAGCAAGGAAGAAGTAGAGCGAGCGATACTGGAAAAAGGGAGGACATCAGTGAAGGTAAGAAGGATTGCGCCTTTCCTAAGGTGTTATCCTAATCGGGAGGCAGCTCTTTTATTGGAACTGAGTTTTTCAGAGGGTTTTAGGATACACAGTCATTTGCGGGTCATTCCTCCAATAGCCAGCAACTTGCGGTCATCTAATTTGCATCCGGAGGTTGTTACGGAAAAATTATTTAAGGAAGTTTCTTTGGGTCGCATGGCTGGCCCCTTTGGTTTGCCGCCATTGGCCAATCTTGTTGTTTCTTCATTGGGCGTAGTGCCCAAAAAGGTGCTGAATAAGTTCCGGCTCAGTTATCACCTCTCTTACTCAAGGGGTGGGTCAGTTAACAACTCAATTGACCGGATCTTTGTACGGTGTCTTATACTTCTTTCAATATGGCTGTATCGTGGGTGCGCCGATATGGTCAGGGTTCATTGTTGGCAAAGACTGATATTGAGGCAGCCTTTCGTTTGTTACCTGTGCATCCTGGTTGTTGCCACTTGCTAGGCTGTCATTAGCAAGGGCAGTTTTTTGTTGATAGGTGTTTACCCATGGGTTGTGCCATTTCGTGTTCGCCGTTCAAAAAGTTCAGTTCTGTTTTGGAATGGGCGGTTCGTGATGTTTCCGGCCTAGCCTTAGTCATCTATTATTTGGATGATTTCTAGTGTATAGGTCCTGCGGACAGTACTATATATGCTTCCCTGTTGGCTACGGTCCAGTATGTTTTTGAGCTTTTTGGTGTCCCTTTGGTCGCGGACAAGACTGAGGGCCCAGTCACTGAATTGTGCTTTTTGTGTATTGTCATCGATACCGTGGCAACGGAATGCCATTTGCCTTTGGATAAGCTTGCTGATCTTGAGGGGACAGTTTCGGCACCCATGCGGAGCAAAAAAATCCAGCTAAAGGATCTACAATCTCTCTCGGGCAAGTTGAATTTTGCTTGCCACATTATGCCAACGGGGCGTGTTTTTTGTAGACGGCTGGGGTCAGGGCGCCACATCATTATATTCATTTTGTGTAAGAGCATCGGGCAGGCTTGCAGGTTTGGGATTCCTTTTTGCCATCCTATAATGGTCGTTCTCTTTGGTTAGAGCAAGCATGTTTGAATTTTGATATGGAGTTGTTTACTGATGCAGCAGGCTCGGCAGGTTATGGGGCCTACTTCCAGGGTCAGTTGAGTGCTGGGTGTTGGCCATTGGAATGGAAGGAGGTTGGTTTAGTGCATAATGTGGCGGCCCTTGAATTGTTTCCCATTGTGTTGTCTGTGGAGTTGTGGGGTCCAGAATTTAGGAACAAACGTGTTGTGACAATTTGGGGGTGGTACAGGCCATTAACCACTTAACCACCGCCCACCGCCGAATAACGGCGGCAGGTTGGTTCCTTTTCTTTGGGAGGGAGATATATAATGTCCTCCCAGAATCGCGCTCCCCTGGGGTGCGCACACGGGAGTCTCCGTGACCGCCGGGTCCAGAGGACCCGGCGCATCACGGATCACGGTAAATCGCCACTGATAGCGGCCGTTTACCACGTGATCGCTCCGTCAAATCACGGAGCGATCACTTGTAAACAGACCGGCGTCATGTCAGCAGCACTGTGGGCTGGATCTGTGACAATTGCAGTCACAGATCCAGCCATCCATCCACCCATGCTCAGCCATCCTTGCCCATACTCTGCAATACCCTGCCAATACCCTGCCAATACTCTGCCCATACTGTGCAATACTCTGCAATACCCTGCCCATACTGTGCAATACTCTTCAATACTCTGCCCATACTGTGCAATACTCTGCCCATACTGTGCAATACTCTGCAATACCCTGCCCATACTCTGCAATACCCTGCCATACTGTGCAATACCCTGCCCATACTCTGCAATACCCTGCCATACTGTGCAATACCCTGCAATACTCCACAATACCCTGCAATACTCCACAATACCCTGCAATAGCCCTCAATACCCCGCAATACTCCGCAATACCCCGCAATACCCTGCAATGCCCTGCAATACTCCGCAATACTTCGCAATACCCTGCAATACTCCGCAATACCCTGAAATATCCTGCAATACTCTGCAATACCCTGCAATACTCTGCAATAACCACTTTCTGCCCGCCAGCCGTCATATGACGTCCTTGACTTTGTGCGGGGATATCTGAATGATGCCTGCAGCTACAGGCATCATTCAGATATCAGCTTTTTCAGCCGACGATTCCCTACACCATAAGAACAATCATAACAGCTGTTCCGCCGCTTTATCATTCTTACGACATCCCCCCCCTCCTGCCGCCCTCTGGTGCTTCTACCGACTCATCGTTACGATCGAAGCCAGGATTGTTTTTTTTTTATTTTTTTATTTCAGGCTTCCCAGCCTAGAGGTGAGATGTGGGGTCTCATTGACCCCATATCTCACTGTAAAGAGGACCTGTCATGCCATATTCCTATTAGGGGTGTTTACGTTCCTTGTAATAGGAATAAAAGTGATCAAAAAAAATATTTTTGCAGAAAAATGTGTCAAACTAAAATAAATAAAGTAAAATGAACAATAAAATATATTTTTTTTTTAAAGCGCCCCTGTCCCCGTGAGCTCGCATACAGAAGCAAGCACATACGTAAGTCCCGCCCACATATGAAAACGGTGTTCAAACCACACATGTGAGGTATTGCTGCGAACGTTAGAGCGAGAGAAATAATTTTGGCCCTAGACCTCTTTTGTAACTCAAAACATGTAACCAGTAAAAATATTTAAAGCGTCGCCTATGGGGATTTTTAAGTAGCAAAGTTTGGCACCATTCCACGAGAGTGTGCAATTTTGAAGGGTGACATGTTAGGTATTTATTTACTCGGCATAACTTCATCTTTCACATTATGCAAAAACATTGGGCTAACTTTACTGTTTGTTTTTTTTTTAAGCACAAAACTGTTCTTTTCCATAAAAAACGCGTTCGAAAAATTGCTGCGCAAATACAGTGCTAGAGAAAAAGTTGCAACGACCACCATTGTATTCTCTAAGGTCTTTGCTAAAAAAACATATATAATGTTTTGGGGTTCTATGTAATTTTCTAGCAAACAAATTATGATTTTTACATGTAGGAGAGAAATGCCAGAATTGGCCTGGGTGCTCTAGAACGCCTGAAGGTGCTCCCTGCATGTTGGGCCTCTGTATGTGGCCACGCTGTGTAAAAGTCTCAAGCCCCGTACACACGATCGGATAACCTATGGATTTTCGTCCGATGGATTTGTCCATCGGATATCCGATGAAACTGTTTTCCATCAGTCTTGCCCACACACCATCAGTCAAAAAACCGACCGTTCCAAATGCGGTGACGTAAAACACTCCGATGAGCCGAGAAAAATGTAGGTTAATGCTTCTGAGCATGCGTCGACTTGATTCTGAGCATGCGTGGGTTTTTGATCCGATGGACTTGCCCATAGACGATCGGAAATTCTCATCGGTTTTTTATCCATCGGAAAATTTTAAAACAAGTTCTATTTTTTACAACCGATGGAAAAAAGACCGATGGGTACCATACACGATCGGTTGGTCTTATGAAAACCATCCATCGGACGGTTTTCATCAGTCAAACCGATCGTGTGTACGGGGCTTCACACATGTGGTATCTCCATACTTGGGAGTAATAGCAGAATGTGTTTTGGGGTGTAATTTGTAGTATGCATATGCTGTGTGTGAGAAATAACCTGCTAATATGAGAATTTTGTGAAAAAAAAAAAAAAAAGAAAAAAAAAATCTTGATTTTGAAAAGAATTGTGGGAATAAATGACAACTTCAAAAAACTCACAATGCCTTTTTCTAAATACCTTGGAATGTCTTCTTTCCAAAAAGGGGTAATTTGGTGGGGTATTTGTACTTTTCTGGCATGTTAGGGTCTCAAGAAATGAGATAGGCCGTCAGTACTTCAGGTGTGATCAATTTTCAGATATTGGCACCATAGATTGTGGACTCTATAACTTTCACAAAGACCAGATAATATGCACCAATTTGTACTTATGTTTACCAAAGATATGTAGCAGTATAAATTTTGGCCAAAATTTTTGAAGAAAAATTACTACATTTTATAACAGAAACTAAGAAAAATTCATTTTTTTTACAGAATTTTCTGTCTTTTTTCTCTTATAGCGCAAAAAATAAAAAACCCAACGGTGATTAAATACCACCAAAAGAAAGCTCTATGTGTGTGAAAAAAAGGACAAAAATTTCATATGGGTACAGTGTTGTATGAATGAGTAATTGTCATTGAAAATGTGAGAGTACCGAAAGCTGAAAATTGGTCTGGTTATTAAGGGGGTTTAAGTGCCCAGTAGTCAAGTGGTTAATAGTATTACGGCTTCTTCTCCTGCTGTTGTCCGCTTGCTTTGCCACCTGGTTCTTGCTTGTTTACATCTGAATTGTTTTGTGTCTGCTGTGCAGGTCCCGGGAATTGATAACTCAGTGGCCGATGCCTTGTCTTGTTTCCAGTGGGACAGTGTTGCATGGGTAATGACCTCAGCTTGCGATGCTCACATGAGCTGTGTACATGTACATCGCTCTAAGGCAGTTTCTCTTACCCTGCTGCTCCAAAAAGCCTCTATCCCACATGGAGGGTGCAAGCCCTGTATGCAAACAGATACTTAGAAGAAAAGAAGGCTGGACGGCCGCACTTCCGTGAATTTTTTTATTCAAGTGCCGGATACAAAGGTGAACTACAGATATCAGCTTACATGTTTCACACCAAGGTCGGGTGCTTACTCATAGCTCACACGAGCTGGCCAGGGACATTAAATTTGATTTTTTTTAGTCCTTTTTTTCAGATACCATCTTTGTATGGTCTGACATTGTGGCTCGGTCCGCTTGGCGTTTGGCTTGTTCTGTTGAAAAAATCAACAGAGCTAGAATAAAGGTCAACAAGGGGATGGCAACATTTTTTGTGCGCAATGGGGGCCTGGCGATTCATCATCGGGATCTTGAGGAGGAGACCTGGCATTTCCTGAGAAGGGATGGTGTTCATTTGAATGCCGTAGGCATTGACTAGTGGCAGCTGGGTTTGTAGGATGGGATCCAGCTGGCTTTTCGGGTTTGGAGGGCTACACGACCATAAGGTGTCACGCTCGTGTGCTGTGGCGGGTTGTCTATTGGGTCTTTGAAGGTGGTGCTGGAGAAAATACTGGAGAATTAGGGGGGTTGGGCCCATAGGCCTTCAAAGCTCTTTAGACTGGGTAGGATTAGGCTGAGGTTTTTTGTTAATGGGTTATGTATTGTATGTATTTATGCATTTCGACTGTTTATGGAATTTCTGTATTTCAATTGTTTGAAAGAATAAACCAAAAGGCTGCTATGGCCATTCAACTCCAAAAATTACTGTGTCGTCTGGGAAATTTGGGAGGGGAAGGAAGCAGTCAATTGTTTAATGTTATAGGTAGCAGCAATCTACACATCCATCCGTCATGTGATTCTACAGAAGTCTAGTAACAGAAATGTAACAGAAGTAAGGCCCCTTTCACACTGACACATTTTTCAGGCGGTTTAGCGCTAAAAATAGCGCTGCTATACCGCCTGAAAAAATCATGCCCTGCAGTCTTCAGTGTGAAAGCCCGAATGCTTTCACACTGAAGCGGTGCGCTAGCAGGACCGCTCCAAAAGGCGCATTGCCGGCGGTATTAACCCTTTTCTTTTTCGTACATCACGGGACACAGAGCGACTTAGTCATTACTAATGGGTTATATAGTTTACCTTCAGGTGCTGGCACTGGCAACTTCCAAACCGGAAGTACCCTCCCCTATATAAGCCCCTCCCATCCGGGAGCACCTCAGTTTTTTGCCAGTGTCTAAGGTGTTGGCCAAAGAGTAACATGTGTTTTCACTGGGCTTGCGTACAGGTTCTTTTACGGGCCTTAGTAAGCTGTTCCGGATCCCACCAAAAAAGCTTCATAGCTAAACGGTCGGTACCCGGGCCTTGCAGCAGAAGAGCAAGGTTTTGCCTGTAATGCCTCTCTTAGGAGGGCTGGACCCTGGGATCCAGAGCTCTGGTCATACCCACGACCAAGATGTTTTCTGTGCAGGGTGCTATACAGGTCCAGGGGAGTGGAATCCTTGGGAACCCGGTCCCTGAAGGTTTAATTTCAATGCCTGCCGTGATAGGTGAAGTTTGGGCTTCTGTGGACCAAACAGAGTCCTGCGGCGGGGAACAGGTAAGTGGGGGCCCCCAGGAACTTGGTTCTATTGGGGGACCCCCAAGCCTAATTTGTCTTTCTGTCTGTTACCTAACGGTATTCCCGCTAATATCTGTGTATGCCTGTAACTACTGAAAAATGTAAAATTTTAATAGTAGTCAAGAAAAAAAAAAAAAAGAGGACCGCGGTACCTGTGTTAAACCACTAGAGGCCACTGTGGTCCATTTTTTCTTGTCATGTGGATCTTTGGTTTTCTCAAGTCAAAAGATCCAGGCAGTTGGTAAGTTCTCTGTGGGAATCCACTTCCTCTGCCCTGTTGCTGCGCTCATCCACCGCACAGGCCCTCCGGCAAAAAGGGCCCTGGCTCCTAGTCCCTGCTTGGTTTTCGAAAAGGGCGGCAATGGCGCACGGGCGCGCGCGCGGGTGCGTGCACGCGCCTCCTATGAAAAAAAAGGGGCGGGGCGGGTGGATGACGCTCGATGCGCGCCGCGGCGCTTCTGCGCATGTGCAGGCGTCCCAGCATGTATAAAAGACACAGTACAAGTGTCAGCTGGATGCAAACAGAGCTAGCAACAAACAGTGGCACACAGAGGCGGTTGATGCAGGCATCCCCATAGAAAGGCACTTTAGTGGACACCAACTGGTATATAGCAGCAACTGTGTTAGACTATTACCAGCAAAAATTGGTGTATGACGACGGGAATACCTCAGCTTTGTGCTTAAAGGATATGTCGTCCAGACGCTCCGGAAATAAGTCTTCCAGGAAGCCAAAGGGGTCTCCATCGGGCTCTGAGGATATTGGGCATGCTTGTACTGCACCAATCTCCCCTGAGAATTCAGAGGTCAGTAGCCGTAGGAACCCCGCAGGAGTGCCTGGTGCTGCGGCTGTCCCCAGTCCACCTGCTCCTGTATATATAACAGAGGAGGTTTTATCCTCAACTCTGGGAGGATTGGAAGAGAGATTAACAGCATTGATCGCTGCTTCCCTGTCACAGGAAAAGCGCGTCCGATCTCCGTCTCCTCCTTCAGAGTGCCTGTTAGTGGAGGAACAGCCCCACACAGAGATCGACCTACCTGAAGGGGATCAGGATGAGGTTGATTCAGTTATGGAGGAATCAACAGTGGAAGAACCTTTCTCAGCATCTCAGGCTGAAAGATTATGGGTTCAGTCTCTGACTAACATGGTCCGATCAGCATTTAAAATGCCTCTGGCGGAACCATCAACCACTACGGTTTCCTCGCTGGGGTCGCTGAAAGCTCCCCAGGCTGTCTGTTCCTTCCCAATCCACCCTTTATTGGAAGGGCTTATTTACCAGGATTGGGAGCATCCTGATAAAATATTTACTCCCCCCAAGAGATTTCCGGTGATCTATCCCATGGAGGATAAGTTCATAAAAAAATGGAGGGTCCCTACAGTGGACGCAGCCATCTCTTCTGTGAACAAATCACTGACATGTCCAGTAGATAATGTTCCAATGTTCAAAGACCCAATAGATAAAAAATTGGAGTCTTTACTAAAATCTGCTTTCTCTACAGCAAGCATGGTGACACAACCTGCGGTAGCAGCGATTGGAGTCTGCCAAGCGGTGAAAGATCAGTTGAAACAAGTCTTAAGGGACTTACCAGATCAGCAGGCTCTTGCCCTAGCTGACCTACCTAGAGCCTTGTGTTTTGCGGTGGACGCCATAAAGGATACAATCCAACAGGCCTCCCGCTTTACGCTGTCTGTAGTACATATGCGTAGGCTTCTATGGCTCAAAAACTGGTCTGCTGAAGCTCCCTGTAAGAAATTGCTGGTTAGCTTCCCATTTCATGGAGAACGCTTATTTGGAGAAGATCTGGACAAATATATCCAGAAAATTTCTGCCGGTAAAAGTTCACTCTTACCGGTTAAGAACAAGAGTAGAAGTCCTTCTTTTAAGAGGCCTACTTCTCCAGTCCCTGGCACATCGGCTGTGAAACAGTTCCGACGGCCTCCGCGGTCAAATTCAGGGGGCAGAAATCAGGGACAATCACAGGGTAACAAGAAACCCTGGGTCAAGAGAGGTACAAAACCTCCCCCCAAGTCATGAAGGGTTGCCCCCACTCAATCGGGTGGGGGGGAAGACTTCAGTTGTTCACACAGACCTGGCGGGACACCATCAGAGACAGATGGGTGCTCTCCGCAGTAAGTCTGGGATACAAGCTGGAGTTAAAAGACACTCCTCCTGCCCAATTTATGAGGTCAAACGTGCCAAGCGATCCCCAGAAGAGAGGATCCCTCCTTTTGGCACTAGAACAACTATTGCTCCAAGGTGTAATCATGAAGGTTCCCCTGGAAGAAAGTGGGTTCGGGTTTTACTCGAACCTTTTCACAGTCCCCAAACCAAATGGGGACGTGAGGCCCATATTAAATCTAAAAGGGCTAAACAAGTTCCTAAATATCAGGACTTTTCGGATGGAGTCGATCCGATCGGTGGCCACCGCCCTACAAGGGCAGGAATGGTTAGCCTCGATCGACATAAGGGATGCTTATCTGCATATTCCCATCTTTCCGGCCCACCAGAAATTTCTACGCTTTGCAGTAGAAGGGCGCCATTTTCAGTTCAGAGCCTTACCTTTCGGTCTGGCCACAGCACCACGAGTGTTCACAAAAATTCTGGCCCCACTATTGGCCAATCTAAGAACACAAGGTGTAACGATAATGGCATATCTAGACGACCTGCTACTAATAGACCACTCAGTGGAAAAGCTGGAAGTAGCTATTCACAAGACAATCAAGTATCTGGAATATCACGGTTGGATTATCAACCGGGACAAGTCAGCTCTAAGACCAGTCAGAAGTCTGGAATACTTAGGGCTAAGGCTGGATTCAAATCAGAGAAAGATTTTCTTACCTCCAGAAAAGGTGTCGTCTTTAAAAGATTTGACCCACTTAGTGGGTACAAAAAGAAAACCATCCATACGCCTGTGCATGAGGCTGCTGGGAAAAATGGTGGCTTCATTCGAAGCAGTACCCTACGGTCAATTCCATTCAAGGAACTTGCAGAGGGCCATACTGTCAGCCTGGAACAAAAAAGTTCAGGCTTTAGACTTACCAATGTCCCTGTCCCCTTCCGTTCGCAAGAGCCTCCATTGGTGGTTGGTGCCCCAGAATCTGGAAAAAGGGAAACCCTTCAGTCCGGTTTCTTGGAAGGTGGTCACTACAGATGCCAGCCTCATAGGCTGGGGGGCAGTACTGGAGCAATGGTCTCTCCAGGGCAAGTGGTCAGAAGCAGAGAAGGCCCTGCCCATCAATCTCTTAGAGATACGAGCAGCCCGGTATGCCCTAGTAGCATGGACATCCAAACTCCAAGGGTCCCCTGTCAGAATTCAATCAGACAATGACACAGCAGTGGCATATATCAATCACCAGGGTGGCACCAGGAGTCGTGCAGCCCAGAGGGAAGCGAATTGCATCCTGGAATGGGCAGAAAGATATGTCCCAGCCATATCCGCGGTTTTCATCCCAGTAGTGGAAAATTGGAAAGCGGACTTTTTAAGTCGCCAGCAATTATGCCCGGGGGAATGGTCTCTTCACCCCGAGGTTTTCCAGGCAATATGCCAGCGGTGGGGAACACCGGATGTAGATCTGCTAGCATCCAAATTCAACGCAAAGGTGGACAGGTTTGTCTCTCGGACAAGGGATCCCCTAGCTTGCGGCTCGAATGCCCTAGTGTTCCCTTGGGATCAGTTCAAGCTGATATATGCATTCCCACCGCCACAATTGTTACCGCGATTAATCCGCAGAATCAGGGTAGAAAAGAAACCAGTGATTCTGGTGGCTCCAGCGTGGCCCCGAAGGGCATGGTACGCGGAGATTGTAAAAATGTCAGTGAGGAGTCCTTGGACCCTCCCACATCGTCCGGACCTGCTGTCGCAAGGACCGATATACCACCCTTCCTTACCAGCCCTAGGTTTGACGGCCTGGCTATTGAAGCCCACATTCTGAAAAAGAGAGGGCTCTCTAATCCTGTGGTATCTACCATGATCAATGCCAGGAAGCCGGTATCCAGGCAGATCTATTATAGGATCTGGAAGGCGTACATTACATGGTGTGAGGCCAAGAAATGGCATCCACGTAAGTACGTAATAGGTAGGATTTTGGACTTCCTACAGTGGGCTGTAGATAGGAAGCTGGCCTTGAGTCCTATCAAGGGTCAGATTTCGGCCTTGTCAATATTTTTTCAAAGGCCCTTGGCTTCGCATTCACTAGTCAAAGCTTTCATACAAGGAGTGATGCGTATTAGCCCTCCGGTTAGTATTCCCATATGTCCATGGGACTTAAACCTGGTTCTGTCGGTTCTACAGAAACAACCGTTTGAACCATTGCAACACATTTCCTTGGTTCTTCTCACCAGGAAATTGATTTTCTTAGTAGCCATTTGTTCGGCTAAAAGAGTATCGGAATTAGCCGCCTTGTCCTGTAAGGAGCCATATCTGGTTGTCCATAAGGACAGAGTAGTATTACGTCCTCATCCAGCCTTTCTTCCTAAGGTGGTATTGAGGTTTCATTTGAACCAAGATGTGGTTCTTCCTTCTTTTTTCCCCAAACCTAGCTCGGTAGAGGAAAAGTTATTGCATTCTTTGGATGTAGTAAGAGCAGTTAAGGCTTATCTAAAAGCCACTGCTCAGATTCGCAGAACGGATACTTTGTTTATTCTGCCGGAAGGCCCCAGAAAGGGTCAGGCAGCATCAAAATCTACTTTAGCCAAGTGGATTCGACAGGTCATAATACAAGCCTATGGCTTGAGAAAGAGACCGCCTCCATTCAAAGTTAGGGCGCACTCCACAAGAGCAGTTGGAACTTCATGGGCAGTGCATCACCAGGCCTCCCTGGCTCAAGTCTGTAAGGCCGCAACATGGTCTTCAGTACACACGTTTACTAGATTCTACCAGGTAGACGTTAGAAGTCAGGAGGATGTCGCCTTTGGGCGCAGTGTGTTGCAGGCCACAAAAGATCCTCATGCCTGATGGCGCCCAGCTTATGTATAGTTTATCCCTCCCCTCATTTGGCATTGCTTTGGGACGTCCCATTAGTAATGACTAAGTCGCTCTGTGTCCTGTGATGTACGAAAAAGAAAAAGGGATTTTTATAACAGCTTACCTGTAAAATCCTTTTCTTGGAGTACATCACGGGACACAGAGCTCCCACCCCTCTTTTTGGGACACTTATTGCTTTGCTACAAAACTGAGGTGCTCCCGGATGGGAGGGGCTTATATAGGGGAGGGTACTTCCGGTTTGGAAGTTGCCAGTGCCAGCACCTGAAGGTAAACTATATAACCCATTAGTAATGACTAAGTCGCTCTGTGTCCCGTGATGTACTCCAAGAAAAGGATTTTACAGGTAAGCTGTTATAAAAATCCCTTTTTTCGGCCGCTAGCGGGGGTTAAAATCACCCCGCTAGTGGCTGAATAGCGCAGTGAAAACGACGGTATAGCGGCGCTAAAAATAGCACCGCTATACTGCCAGCGCACCTCCCCGCCCCAGTGTGAAAGGGGCCTAAGGGAGTTATATCCACTATAGAACCTGAGCTCTAAGGTGAAGCTCTAGCCCTAATTCAAGAGTCGATAATTATTTTCCTGTCTTGGCAATTTCTTAGTTGAAGTTAGTGATTACAGGCTTTCATTTTATCGGCTTATTGTAATAATTGTGGTTGTTAGTATTGTGATGTCATGAAAAGCTGGTTCATATTTTACTTTGAAACCCAGAAAAGTTTTGCTTCTAAACAATGGTCAAGCAAAATGAATTAACTCAACAGATGCCTTATATTTATCCCATTTGCCATCGGTACTAATTGAAACCGTTTACACCAGTGCAACTTGTCATGCGATTTGACAGTTTAAAATCGCATGACCAGTTGTACCCTATTTGTGCCTATGGAAACGTTCAAATCTGTGCGACTATTTTTGGACATTGCATTTTTGCATGAAGTCACACAGATGTCGGCAAGCCGCAGTTGAAATGGCACTGTCTGGCAGCTTTGAAATCATGCTTGATTTTAAGGCCGCATTCAGTGTGAACGGGGTGTAAATATGTTTTAGTGCATAACATTTTTCAGGGAATAAAAGTTGAAAAAATATATTTGTACATTTATGTGCCCATATGTTTAAACATGCACTTAGCAATATTGAAAAATACCCTGCATGATGTATCAGAGCAACTGAATTATACAAAATCAAAATATATTGTTTACATACAAAAATCGTATATTTTGTTTAGCTCTTCATATAGCAATGCATCCATGGAATAGATCGGTGCTTCTTCTATCGCTCAGCTGTAAGGAGAATTTCTTTTTGCAGCCAGGTATTCTTCGATTCATGGCTTTGGTGAGTGGATAAATTAAAGCACAGTTTGTAAATAACCTTTGAATATATGTCAAATAAATGTCTGATTAATGAGTAGTATAGTAAGCTAACTTCTGTGGCTTCTCCCATTATCTTCTTTCTACACCTGTTTTTCTATTGATGTTTCAAGGTGGTCATTACCTTACCTGGACTAACCAGTTTCCATCCGTGGATTATATATATTTCCCATAGAATTGTGGACTGTATTCATTTTATTTAATTAAGTTGTCTGCACGTGTGTCATTCATAGTGTATAACGTTATTTTTTTCTGTACCATTTACGGTCTCACTCATTATGGCCGTTCTTACTTAGCGCTGCACATTTATTCATTAGTAAGCTAACTTAGTTAGATCTATTGTGCTTTTTGTCTGTATTGGGTCATGCATACCTTCCAACATTTTGATATGGGAATGAGGGACACCTACTAGAAAACATATGTAGGCATAAGACACGCCCCCTGCCACACCCACTTAAAGAGGAATTAACCTAGAAAAATGTTAATTAAATCTACAAGGGCTTTTTTTACCACTACTATTCCTTTATATTGGTTTTTAAAATTTACAAATGCAGCAATTTAGAATTGGGATGAAAGGTTTAGCACTGGGAAACTCTTTTTGAAAGATTAAAAGTGCATTTTATATACTTTATGGATCAGACCAAAATGAGGGGACAAATGAGAAGGCAAGAGGGACAGAGCAGAGGAACATTGCTCCAAATCAGGGACAGTTGGGAGCTATGCAAAGACTACTTCTGTCTCTACTTTCCTCCCTACATTTTCACATCTCTCCAATATTACCTGGCCACACACATTGCAAACTGATTGCAAAAACTTTATCAGAATTGCCAACAACTATAAAATGGGAAGATGAGTATTAGATCTTCTGTGAAAATCTGGCTGCATAGGATAATACAAAGCTCATAATAAAATACATTTAGTGAACTTCTGATGCTAGCACAGCTGCAGTGTTTACTTGGCAGCACTAGTAATTACTTGCTTCTGTTGCCTAAAATTGTTCATAAAGACTCCAGAATATTGTACCCAGGAAGCTCTGTCTAGTAAACTTTGCACCCTTTCCCAGTGTGCTGCACTTCCACTTTGAACATCAGGAAAGATTTATACATTGTTCTTACGTCTTCCTTTGGGAAGCAATGCCAATGTATACATGACCCAGATGTCACTAGAGGGGGATAGTGCAGGCTGTATTACAGTGTGAAGTGGAGGGAGCCGGGCTGTGGATGGGAGAAGTATCTGGGGAATGGAGGAGCTCAGGAGTAGGGATGAGCCGAACACCCCCCAGTTCGGTTCGCACCAGAACCTGCGAACGGACCGAAAGTTTGTGCAAACTTTAGAACCCTATTAAATACAATGGACGTGAACGTTCGAAATGTAAAGTGCTAATTATAACGGCTAATATGCATGTTATTGTCCTAAAAAGGGGTTGGGGACCCGGGTCCTGCCCCAGGGGACATGTATCAGTACAAAAATACGTTTTAAAAACTGCCGTTTTTTCGGGAGCAGTGATTTTAATGATGCATAAAGTGGAAAAAAAAGTGAAATATTTGTTTAAATATCATACCTGGGGGGTGTCTAAAGTATGCCTGTGAAGTGGCACGTGTTTCCCGTGTTTAGAACTGTCCCTGCACAAAATGACATTTCTAAAGGAAAAAATGCCATTTAAAACTGCTTGCGGCTTTAATGTAATGTCTGGTCCCGGCAATATGGATGAAAATCATTGAGAAAAATGGCATGGCTACCCCATCACCCGCCCCGTCCCCACCCTACCCCAGCCCATTACCAGACCCTTTGGGTCTTGTATGGATATTAAGGGGAACCCCGCACCCAAAATAAAAAAAGGCCCTATATACTCTGAACAGCAGTATACAGGTGGTGAAAACAAGACACGGACTGTAGGTTTGTTCCTAAGTACAATCTGTTTGTAATTTAGAACAGGTAAAAAAAATTAAGTGTAGCTCTAGGCAAAAAATCTATTTTTAAGCTTTTTGGAGTACATAGGGAAGGGTTAACACCCCTGTAACATTTGTTTTGCTGTCTGTGCACCTGTTCAGAACATTTCACCTCACTTTCCGTCCCAATGACAAATGTTTTTGGATAATTTGGTGTTTTTATTGAAACAAGTGTAGCGCTACCCCCAGTTAAGAGACGCTGAGTTTTGTTTCGGGCCCTGTATACAGCACCGCCAACCCCCGGCAATCTACTCAGCCCACACTGGCACAGTTAGTCTAGGGATTGTTACCTCTTAACGGTCTATACCTGATTATACACAATCTGGCAGCATTGATAGATAACCACTATCTGCAAAGTAGACACCAATACCCATGTGATAAAATATAACTGGATTTACTTTGATGTAAAGATTCAAAGTTAAACACATCACATAATATACATGCAGAGCCCTGCAGCAATAAACATATGCCTCAGTGATAGTGCAGAGTGATCACTAGCCACGTGCAACTATCTTTTTTTCTATGCGCAATATGGCGCAACAACAAAGTTTTAACCCCCACCCTGGTCAGGCCTGACCCAGATTAAAACTCAGTCCCTTATGAGAATAATTCTTCGCATGCAACTTGAACGGTGGTGCACTTTCAGGAAACAATATTTGTAATCCAACGGTAGTAAATTAACAAGATGGACCAAGGCAGTCACTAGGCCTAACAAAGTAAAAGGGTAACGAAGTGAGCAAGTGCTCGCTCACCACTCCGGACGCGATCCCAGTCCGGGCTTCCACCACTGTGTATTCGCACACAGTGTCTCCAACGGCCGGGTCTCCGGTCCAGCTGATGCCTGCAAACTCGAACAGAAACAGGTGCCACCCAGGCTCCGCAGTGGGGTGGAAGGCTCTTTGGTCGGTATGCAAGGCCCAGGCTTCAGGCCTTACACAGCAGCAGATCCGCACATGGAGTCCTATTGCTTGCAGCGTGGTGTCCAAAGAGGCCGAGCCTAGCCTCACCCTCTTCTTATATAGCCCCGCCCATGAGTCTCTGCGGTAGCCCAATGCACCCTGGGTGCCGAACGGGGTTATGGGTAACGTAGTCTAGGGGCCTTAAAGGAGACCCCGCTACACAAGGATTGGTGATAAAGCATCAGTGGAGAGGAGACACCTTTTTCACATATTAACTCTTACAGGAGAGAATTTCCCTTCCTAGGGGTAGATTTCCTCTCACTTCCTGTTGTCTCCTTCCGTTTGCAAGTAGGAGTCGTTTGTAAGTTGGATGTTTGAAAGTAGGGGCCTGCCGTATATACTCTGCAGAAATTTGCCCCTTAGGTGTTGGTGTTGCCACAACACTGTAAGCCCTCACAGTTACTCTTGGTGGGCGCTGGAACGCCCTGCTGTCAACTATTATATCAGGAATTGTAATTACATGCCATTGTTGAACAGTGGTAGGAAAAATTGGGCCTTTGGTGGTGGTGCTGGTGCCACAACACTGTAAGCCCTCACAGTTACTCTTGGTGGGCGCATGAATGGGCCCTGCTGTGAATTATTAGATCAAGAATTGTAATTGCATGCCCCTGTTAAACAGGGGCTGAAAAATTGGGCCTTTGGTTGTGGCGGTGGTGCTGGTGCCACAAGACTATAAGTCCTCACAGTTACTCTTGGTAAGCGCAGGAATGGGCCCAGCTGTGAAATATTAGATCAAGAATTGTTATTACATGCCCCTGTTGAACAGGGACAGAAAAATTGGGCCTTAGGCACTGGTGCTGGTGCCACAACACTGCAACCCCTCACAGATACTGTACTTAGAGCGCAGCAATGAGCCCTGTTGCAAAGTATTAGATCAAGAATTGTAATTACATGCCCCTGTTGAACAGGGGCAGAAAAATTGGGCCTTAGGCACTGGTGCCTGTGCCACGACACTGCAACCTCTCCCAGATACTCTAACTGGAGTGCAGGAATGAGCCCTGCTGCAAAGCATTGCATCAAAAATTTTAATTACATGCCCCTGTTAAACAGAGGCTGAAAAATTGGGCCTTAGCCACTGGTGGCAGCACCCAGAACCAAAAATGTTCTTCCAAGCTATCAGCAGGATCATTGAGGAGGAAGAGGATAGTCAGTCAACATAACAGGACAGTCACTCAGCATCAGCATAGGCAGTCTTGAAGGGATGTGACATTTAAAAAAAAATTATTCGGTTACATCAGCTTCAGGTGCTTGGTAGCTGGTGGTGATCCAAGACTGATTTATCTTTATGAAGGTTAGTCGATCAACCGAGTCGGTGGACAGACGCACCCTGTGATCGGTTACAAAGCCTCCAGCAGCACTGAATGTGCGTTCTGAAAGAACGCTGGATGCAGGACAGGCCAGTAGCTCAATTGCATACTGTACAAGCTCTGGCCAGTGATCCATCCTCAAGACCCAGTAAGCCAGAGGATTTTCGGTGGGAAAGGTGTCCAAGTCTGACCTTGACCCTAGGTATTCCTGGACCATGTAAATCAGACGCTGGCGATGGTTGCTGGAACTGATCATACCTTGGAGCTGCGGACTAAAAAATTGTCTGAACGCATCGGTCAGACGGCCACTGTCACAATGGTACTCACCGAGGCCGAGATCCTGAGAGCGGTTCTCCCTTGCGACTAAGCGCACTCCACCCCTGGTGGTGGAACAGAGGGTGAAGGGCACAAAGAGGCACGAGGTACCGGCAGGCTGGTAGGTCTGAGTGCGGATGACGTGGAGCTGGAAGCTGTGCAGTACTAGTAGACACTGAAGATACACAGCAAGTCCGTAATCTGGCCAGGGGTTTGAGCACAGGAGATAATAGCAAAGTCCGTAGGCAGGCTGGAGGTCAAGCACAGGAGACTGGTAGAGTAATCCGTAAGCAGGCCGAGGGTCAAACACTGGAGAAAGGTAGCAGAGGTACAAAAGACAAGCCAAGGGTCAGGTGCTGGAAGAGATCGGAGCAGGTCAGGGTCAATCCGGGTCACAACGGTAGTATCAAGGCAGGAAACACAAGCAGGAACTAGGGAAGCTGAAAGATAAACCAGCAACTTAAACATGGATCCAGGCTGTCTTTTATAGGCAGCCAGGAAGTCATGTGATGTGTGCAGCTGACAGCTTCCACTGTCGACGTTGCTGCCATCTAGTGTTCAAAAGGAAGTATGCTGTGCTTCTTTATAATGTTTCACTGACAGCCACCTTCTCCACCGCTCCTTCTGTGACTGACCGAAGGCTCAGCAACTCGTTGTCCAGGACCAGGAGTGTGTAACCTCCCAGTCTCTGGGAACGCGTTGCACAGACCTTTCTGCAAGGCGTCCTGGAGATGTCTCATCCTCTGCTCCCTCTGCGACGGCAAGATAAGGTCCGCAACCTTACCCTTGTACTGTGGATCAAGGAGAGTGGCCAGCCAGTAATGGTCCCGTTCCTTCATCCGAAGAATACGAGGATCCTTCCGCAGGCTTTGCAGGATCAGGGAGGCCATGCAGCGTAGGTTAGCTGAGGCATTCGGTCCGGAGTCCTCTGGGTCACTAAGGACAACATGATCCGCAGACACCTCCTCCCAGCCACGTACAAGTCCACGGGTTTCTTGGGACTGTAAATCAGCCCTAAAAGACTGCTGCTGCTGATGATGAGTGCCAGGCTCCACCTCCATGCTGACACAATCCTCCTCCTCCTCCTCGTCCTCTTCCTGTGTGATGGGTGGGACAGAAGGAACACTGTCTGGATAAAGGGGGCCTTGAGAGGCAAGGAAGTCCTCCTCTTCCTGCCTCTGTTCTGCCTCAAGTGCCCTGTCCATTATTCCACCAGCGTATGCTCCAACAGGTGGACAAGAGATACAGTGTCACTGATGCATGCACTGTCACTGCTCACTATCCTCGTGGCCTCCTCCAAATGGTGCCAGGACAGTGCATGCATCCCTGATCATGCCCCACTGGCGTGGTGAAAAAAAAACGAGCTCCCCTGACCCTGTCCTGGTGCCATAGTCGCATAGGTACTCATTGATGGCCCTCTGCTGCGTGTGCAGCCGCTGCAGCATGGCCAACGTTGAGTTCCACCTGGTGGGCATGTCACATATAAGGCAGTTCTTGGGCAGGTTCAACTCCTTTTGCAGCTCAGCCAGCCGAGCACTGGCATTATATGATCGGCGGAAATGCAGACAGACTTTCCTGGCCTGCCTCAGGACATCCTGTAAGCCCGGGTACCTGCCCAAGAACCACTGCACCACCAGGTTAAGGATGT
This sequence comes from Rana muscosa, assembly GCA_029206835.1. Taxonomy (NCBI): domain Eukaryota; kingdom Metazoa; phylum Chordata; class Amphibia; order Anura; family Ranidae; genus Rana; species Rana muscosa. Next base: position 237,909,144 of record CM055120.1, read on the forward strand.
GAGCCACACAGGGCACATGGGTCAGTTGTCTCTGTCGGAGGGTGGAGAGGAGGTTGGTGCCATTGTCACAAACCACCATTCCTGGCTTAAGCTGGCGTGGCGTCAACCACCTCTCGGCCTGTCCCTGCAGAGCTGACAGAACCTCTGCCCCAGTGTGGCTCCTGTCCCCCAAACACAACAGCGCAAGCACGGCATGGCATCTTTTTGCCTGCGTACTTGCGTAGCCCCTTAAACGCCTATGGAGCACCGCTGGTTCAGAGGACAAAGCACAGGAAGAGGCCATGGAGGAAGAAGAAGAGGAGGGGGTGGAGGAGAGAGGTGTGTCACAACCAGTAGTAGCATTTTGGAGGCGTGGTGGCGGAACAACCTCCAACACTACTGCACCTTTTCCTGCATTCTTCCCAGCTGCCAAAAGAGTGACCCAATGGGCCATGAAAGATAGGCAACGTCCCTGTCCATGCCTGCTGGACCATGAGTGAGCGGTAATATGCACCTTACCACTGACCGCCCTGTCCAGCGAGGCATGGACATTGCCTTCCACATGCCGGTAGAGAGCCGAAATCGCCTTCCGTGAGAAAAAGTGGAGTTTAGGAACCTGCCACTGAGGAACCGCACATTGCACAAACTCACGGAAGGGGGCCGAGTCTACCAACTGAAAAGGCAGAAGTTGAAGTGCTAGCAATTTAGCCAAGCTAGCATTCAACCGCTGGGCATGTGGATGGCTGGGAGTGAACTTCTTTTGATGGTCCAGCAGCTGGGGCAGGGAAATTTGCCTGCTACAATCGGACGTTGGTGTACTGCTAGCAGAGTGCCCGCAACAACTTGGCTGTGACACACCTAATTCTACACCTTCATTCCTCTCAGTGCAGGTTTCAGAGAGGACTGAAGGTATAGTGTGGTTGGAGATCCCAGCTGATGAGGAGCAAGGAGAGGTCCGCTTTGTTCTTTGGTGTGGGTCTTTAAGGTACGCTTGCCAACGAGCTGCATGGCAGGTCAACATATGTCTGGTCAAGCATGTGGTGCCCAAGCGGCTGATGTTTTGGCCACGCGAGATACGCTTGAGACATATGTTGCAAATAGCAGCGGTGCGATCTGATGCACTGGACTCAAAAAAGGCCCACACCAAAGAACTTTTGGAATAACGTGCAGAGGCAGCGCCCTGCACAGGCGGAGCTCTGCGGTGTGATTCAGTCGGTGTGCTTCCCTTAAGCTGGCCCCCAGAGGGCATCCTGCCTCGTTGAAGATGTGCCTCCTCCTCTTTCCTATCAGGCACCCATGTGGACTCAGTGACCTCATCATCCCCTCCCTCTTGATCACTGGAGCAAACCTGGCAGTATCATGCAGCTGGTGGAACATGACTGCCAGATTGCTGTCCTTCTTGAGCATCCCCTCTCTCTGTGCTCACGCTACTGCCTTCCTCTAGCTGGGTATCATCATCAGAGCCTTCAAAACGCTGGGCATCCTCCTGGAGCATGTACCCAACACTGTGCTCAAACAGTTCGGGGGACTCCTCAGGAGGACATGGTGGGTCTAAGGAAGGAGTGACTGATGACATTGATACGAGGGAAGAGGACGCGTTGGCAGCTGCTTTGCCAGTACCCTGAGCCTGGGTGAGAGAGGATGAGGAGGGCTTGGTCATCCACTCTACCAAGTCTTCGGCATGATGTGGCTCAACACGTCCAGCTGCTGAAAATAAGGACAAGCGTGTCCCATGGCCATGTGCTGATGACGATGCACCGCGTCCACGACAGCACTGTTGCCCCTAGACACAGAGCCTGCTTGCCCTCTTTTATTGGCTCGTGACTGTCTGCCTCTCCTTGTTGGCCTTCCAGACATACTAATGGACTGCAGGGAGATGGGAAAACCAGCAATAAGGGGTAGCTTCAGGTGTATACTGTGCAGGAGGCACACTATACCCACTGTAACTGCTGCAGATACCTGTCTGTGTTACACAACAGAACAACACCAGCAATAAGGGGTAGCTTCAGGTGTATACTGTGCAGGAGGCACACTACACCGTAACTGCTTGCAGATGCCTGTTACACAACAGAACAACACCAGCAATAAGGGGTAGCTTCAGGTGTATACTGTGAAGGAGGCATCTACACCCACTGTAACGGCTTGCAGATGCCTGTCTGTGTTACACAACAGAACAACACCAGCAATAAGGGGTAGCTTCAGGTGTATACCGTGCAGAAGGCACACTATACCCACTCTAACTGCTGCAGATGCCTGTCTGTGTTACACAACAGAACAACACCAGCAATAAGGGGTAGCTTCAGTTGTATACTGTGCAGGAGGCACACTACACCCACTGTAACTGCTTGCAGATGCTTGTGTTACACAACAGAACAACACCAGCAATAAGGGGTAGCTTCAGTTGTATACTGTGCAGGAGGCACACTACACCCACTGTAACTGCTTGCAGATGCTTGTGTTACACAACAGAACAACACCAGCAATAAGGGGTAGCTTCAGGTGTATACTGTGCAGGAGGCACACTACACCGTAACTGCTTGCAGATGCCTCTTACACAACAGAACAACACCAGCAATAAGGGGTAGCTTCAGGTGTATACTGTGCAGAAGTCACCTACACCCACTGTAACTGCTGCAGATGCCTGTCTGTGTTACACAACAGAACAACACCAGCAATAAGGGGTAGCTTCAGGAGTATACAGTGCAGGAGGCACACTACACCGTAACTGCTTGCAGATGCCTGTTACACAACAGAACAACACCAGCAATGAGGGGTAGCTTCAGGTGTATACTGTGCAGGAGGCACACTACACCAACTGTAACTGCTTGCAGGTTACCAAGCAAAGATGACACTGACACTGTCCCTGCCTATCCTGCTCTCTCCCTGCACGCCAACACACTGTAACTGCGCTAGGTTTAGCAAAGATGACACTGACACTCACAAAGTTCTGGTTTCGCCGAACAGGCGAACAGCCAATGTTCGAGTCGAACATGCGTTCGACTCGAACCGCGAGCTCATCCCTACTCAGGAGTCTATCAGGAACTTCTGGCAGGGAAAGGGTGCAAGTGCAACAGTGCAGGCATTTAGTGAAGAGGGAACGGAGGTCTGCTGTGTCGGGTCAGGAGGGACTGATAACAGGGAAGAGGCGATGTACAGTATATTAGGATCAGAGATGCCATCGGGGGAGGTGAGCAGTAATCAGAGCTGGGGAACTTAACTACTTCCCACCCGGCCACTGTACATATACGGCCGGGTGGGTGCTCTCTCCTTCTGAGTGGACGTTCCTGAACGTCCTTCAGAAGGAGGGGGATCGTGCGCGCCGCCGGTGGCACGTGCGCACGCCCGCCGCGTTACCAAGGACCCGGTGCCCGTCGGCCGCGATTGCCGCCGGGCACCCGCGATTGCCCGGGAACCAAGCAGGAAAGTGGATCTGTGTGTGTAAACACACAGATCAACGTCCTGTGAGGGAGAGGAGGCTGATGGTGTGTCCCTTGTACATAGGGACAACCATCGGTCACCTCCCCCAGTCAGTCCCCTCCCCCCACAGTTAGAACACATTGAGGGAACATATTTAACCCCTTCCCGCCCCCTAGTGGTTAACCCCTTCCCTTGCCAGTCACATTTATACAGTAATCAATGCATTTTTATAGCAGGGATCGCTGTATAAATGTGAATGGTACCAAAAATGTGTCAAAAGTGTCCGATGTGTCCGCCACAATATCGCAGTCACAATAAAAATCGCAGATCGCCGCCATTACTAATAAAAAAATAAAAAATGCTATAAAACTATCCCCTATTTTGTAGACGCTATAACTTTTGCGCAAACCAATCAATACGCGCTTATTGCGATTTTTTTTTTATACCAAAAATATGTAGAAGAATACGTATTGGCCTAAACTGAGGAAAATTTTAATTGAAAAAAAAAAATGGGTATTTATTATAGCAAAAAGTAAAAAATATTGTGTTTTTTTTCCAAACTGGACGCTCTTCTTTTGTTTATAGAGCAAAAAATAAAAAACGCAGAGGTTATTAAATACCACCAAAAGAAAGCTCTATTTGTGGGAAAAAAAGGACGCAAATATTGTTTGGGAGTAACGTCGCACGACCGCGCAATTGTCATTCAAAATGTGACTGCGCTGAAAGCTGAAAAAGGGCTTGGGCAGGAAGGGGGTTTTTGTGCCCAGTAGGGAGGTGGGTAAATCACTGATTACAGGGAGAGGAGTAGTGGAGCTGTCAGTGGCGGGGAAGGAGTGGAGAAAAGCAGATGAGCCGGACTGAGAGGAGAGTTTGCAGGCATGGGAAAGTGTGTAGGTGCAGCAGTGCAGGGGGAGCAGAAAGATCACCTACCTGTCAGATGTCAGAGACGCCCTCCATGTACCTTTCTGGTGGATGGCTACTATGGTCCCTCACAGTCAACGCCGGCTGCAGCCCCACCTTTTGTCCTCCTCAACACCTACTGTGGGAGTGAGGCAGACAGGCATCCCTTCCATATCAATGCGCCAGAGACAGACAGGCTGGGGGCCGGAAATTTAAACGAACTGTCGGCAAATGCGGCTTAGCTGCCTCCGCCCCTACAAAAGAGTCCCGCTCTGCTACTGCCTCCTGGGGCCCCACTGATGGAAGGATGGGGCCCTGACAAATGGTATTTAATGATTGGCCAATCTATAAGCTGCTCACAAGCTGCTTTGAAAACTGCCTGCACTCTACAAGAGTGAGTGGCAGTGGAGGCAATGCGGGAAACAGCTCAGCTGAGCGGGACATGAGTCCGAATGCGGGGCTGTCCCGCAGAATCCGGGACTGTTGGGAGGTATGGGTCATGCATGGTCAAGAGTGTCTTTTTGCAGCCATTATTTCTGCTCTTAAAGCATATCAACAAACAACCAGCACTGAACCCATGCATCAGACCCACCATGGCCTAAAACATAACTTTTATTACGTATATAAAACAGATAGTATAAGAAGTATAGAGAAGTCAAAAATAACTGCTACGTGTATGGCCCTACTTATTATAAGGAAGTATGGGCATTAGTATTGATTAGTATTTCCCACAAAAGGTCCGTCTAAATAGCATATCTATATATCAGGCCACCTTCTATATCGTTAAATTGTTGCTCTGCTGCAGTGATATTAACCACTTGTCGACCAGCTGCCGTCATTATACTGCGACAGGTTGGCACGGCTGCGTGAATGGACCGCAGGTGTACATCAGCCGCTTTAAGAGCGATAGGGGGCGCGCACGCCTGTGGCGCGACATCAGAGCCGATGTGCGTGGCCGCTGGCCGTGATGTCCGTCGGCCACTTACGATCGCTCAACAGAGAGCCAGGATGGGGATCTGTGTATGTAAAAACAGATCCCCGTTCTGACAGGGAAGTAGAGAGAGATCTTCTGTTCCTAGTGATCAGGAACAGCGATCTCTCTCCTCCGCCAGTACACTCCCCCCAAAGTTAGAAACACCTCCCTAGGGAACACTGAACCCCTTGATTGCCCCCTAGTGTTAAGCCCTTCCCTACCAGTGACATTTATACAGTAATCAGTGGCTATTTTTAGCTCTGATCGCTATATAAATGTCACTGGTCCCAAAAAAGTGTCAAAGGTGTCTGATCTGTCTGCCGCAATGTCATAGTCCTGCTAAAAATCGCAGATCACCGCCATTACTAGTAAATAATAAAAATGCCGTACCACAAACAAATTGCCTGGTCATTAAGGGGGCAAATCCTTCTGGTCCTTAAGTGGTTAAAGGTTAGTATTTTTTTTAAAATAACAAACGTCATATTTACCTGCTCTGTGCAAAGATTTTGCACAGAGCACCCCCAACCTTTTCTTTTCGAGTCCCCTGTTGGCGCTCCTGGCTCCTCCTCCTTGACCAGTGCCCCTATAGCAAGCCACTTGCTATGGGGGCACTGGTGCATGCTTTCTCCTGAGCTCTGCTCTAAGCGTCCATGAGACACATAGAGCCGCGGTTTGGTCCTGCCCCCCCACTATTGCCAATGGCTCCCACTACTGACAAGAGAGAGACCCGGAACAATCACATCACTGGATCAAGAGGGGTCTCAGGTATTGGGGGGCCTGTGGAGGGAGCAGCACACGGAAGGTTTTCTACCTTAATGCATCGCTTTACAACCACTTTAAAGAGGAAGTAAACCCAGGCCGATTTTTTCTGTTTTTCAATTGTTAAGTTACACGAGCTCATCACAATGCATAATATATATAAATCTTTCAAAAACGAGGCCTGCAAATACCTTTTTTTTATGTTTTTTTCTTCTCTGTATTTCCGGATATTGACAGCGCCATGTTTACTGCTGTTTTGTGATTCAGTTTCTGACGTCACTTCTGCCCTTACTGTTTCCCTGTAGGAAATCTTGCGCATGCGCAGTAACCAAGCTCCCCTGTGTGACGTCTTTATACCGCTGTTATCGTCGAGATTGACACCTGACGGGAGACAGCTCCGAGCTGGCTCGCTCATCATGAAAGGAAAAATTTGACTTGACTTGAAGCCGACATATGTCTGACTTTCAATGAATGGCGATCCGACTTGGATCCCTGCCAATACCAAGCACTGTGTTTGGTATAAATCTTGAGGGGGAACTCCACGCCAAATTTTAAATAAAAGAACAGCCCTTAGGTCTGGTATGTATTTTAAGGGGAACCCCCTACGTCGAAAAAACAGCATGGGGGTTCCCCCAAAATCCATACCAGACCCTTATCTGAGCCCGCAGCCTGGCCGGTCAGGAAAGGGGGTTGGGACGAGCTCCCCTCCTGAACCGTACCAGGCCGCATGCCCTTAACATGGGGGGGATGGGTGCTTTGGGGCAGGGGGGCGCCCTGCGCCCCCCCCACCCCAAAGCACCTTGTACCATGTTGATGAGGACAAGGGCCTCTTCCCGACATCCCTGGCCGTTGGTTGTCGGGGTCTATGGGCGGGGGGCTTAACAGAATCTGGGAGCCCCCTTTAATAAGGGGGCTCCCATATCCCAGCCCCCCACCCTTTGTGAATGAGTATGGAGTACATCGTACCCCTACCAATTCACCTGGAAAAAAAAGGTGTCACTAAATAAACACACTACAAAGGTTTTTAAAGTACTTTATTAGGCAGCTCCGGGGGTCTTCTTTCAACTCCCTCCGCTCACCGGCCTCTTCTCCCGCTCTCCGGTGTCCTTCTGCCGGGCTCCTCTGCTATCTTCTTCCAGCTTATTTACTAGCGGTGGCCCGGTCTTCTCCGTGTCTTCTTCCCTCTTCTCTTCTTGCGATGTTGACACGACGCTCCCTCCCGCTGTAATGCCGTGTGCGCAATGATTTTTATAGGCATGGGGCGTGGTCACCGGGTGATGTCACTGGGTGACCCCGCCCTGTATGACGTCACAGTCCCATCATGCCCCAGGACTGTGATGTCATACGGGCGGGGGGCGTCATAAGAGGCCCTTGTCCTCATCAACATGGGGACAAGGTGCTTTGGGGTTGGGGGGCCACAAGACGCACCCCTATCCCAAAGCACCCACCCCCCATGTTGAGGGCATACGGCCTGGTACGGTTCAGGAGGGGGGGGCGCTCGCTCGTCCCCACCCCCTTTCCTGACCGGCCGGGATGTGTGCTCGGATAAGGGTCTGGTATGGATTTCTCATGGACGGGTACTGTATCAGGAAGAGGATAATGAATCAATCATCGCGAGACTTCTCCTCTGTGCCGTACAAATTTTCCAAGGATGAGGGCTGCTCTCCAGGACTTTGACTGGGAGGGAATATTGGCATCAATAAACACAGAACAGAAATGGGAATTCTTCAAAAAGACTGTTTGGGACCTCGCTGCAAAGTATATTCCCATAGGCAATAAGTTTAAAAGGCTAAAAATAAAACCTATGTGGCTCACGGTCAAAGTTAAAAAAGCTATAAACAATAAGAAAAGAGCTTTTAAAAAATATAAAAATGAAGGAAAACTAGTGTCCTTTAAATGTTACAAAGAATATAACAGGATATGTAAAAAGGAAATCAAGGATGCAAAAATTCAAAACGAACGACAGATTGCAAAAGATAGTAGCACAAACCCCAAAAAATTCTTCAAATATATTAATAGTAAAAAGGTCAGGTCTGAGCATGTAGGCCCTTTGACAAAATAATCTAGAGTGGGTGACTAGGGACAAAGAGTAGGATAATTTATTAAATACTTTCTTAAGCTCTGTGTATACAATGGAGCATGGGGGAGCTCATGTCCATAATGGGGGTGGTAGTGACAGCCCCAAATCCACAATGGCTCAAAAGTGATATGGTCCAGAAATATTTAGACAGAATAAAGATGGATAAAGCACCTGAACCAGATGGCATACACCCACAGATCCTAAAAGAATTGATCTCTGTAATTTCAAAGCCACTGTATCTAATTTTTAGGGACTCATTAATGACGGGAATAGTACCACTGGATTGGCGCAGGGCTAATGTGGTGCCTATATTTAAAAAGGGAACAAAGTCTTTACCAAGTAACTATAGACCTGTTAGTTTAACTTCTATAGTTGGGAAGATACTGGAGCGTTTAATAAAAGACCACATAGATGAGTTATTGCTGGAAAAAAAATATTTAAGCAACAGACAGCATGGATTCATGAAAGACAGAAGTTGTCAGACAAACCTGATTTCTTTTTATGAAGAGGTAAGTAAAACCTTGGACAGAGGCGTGGCTGTGGACGTGGTATACTTGGATTTTGCAAAAGCGTTCGATACAGTTCCGCACACACGGCTAATATGTAAGGTAAAGTCTACAGGAATGGAAATATCAGTTTGTAAATGAATAGAAAACTGGCTAAAAGACAGAATTCAGAGACTAGTGGGTAATGACTCTTACTCTGAATGGTCTAAGGTTATCAGTGGTGTACCCCAAGGTTCAGTGCTGGGACCCTTACTTTTTAATATCTTTACAAATGATATTGGGTCTGGGATCAAAAGCAAGATTTCTGTCTTTGCAGATGACACTAAGCCACGCAGTAGAATAACGTCCTTACAGGATGTCTTCAATTTAGCTGACCTCAATGCACTGTCTAGTTGGACAACTAAGTGGAAAATTAGGTTTAATGTTGATAAATGTAAAGTTATGCACTTGGGGGCTAAGAATATGCATGCATCATACATACTAGGGGGAGTACAACTAGGGAGATCCATAGTGGAGAAGGATCTGGGGGTTTTGGTAGATCATAAGCTCAATAATGGCATGCAATGCCAAGCTGCGGTTTCCAAAGCGAGCAAAGTCCTTTCTTGTATTAAGAGAGGTATGACTCCAGAGAGAGAGATATAATTTTTCCCCTGTTCAAATCATTAGTAAGACCTCATCTGGAATATGCAGTTCAGTTTTGGGCACCAGTTCTCAAAAAAGGATATCGGGGAACTGGAGAAAGGGCAACCAAACTGATAAAAGGCATGGAGGAGCTCAGCTATGAGGAAAGATTAGAGGAACTGAATTTATGGGGGATATAATCAACATGTACAAATATATAAGGGGTCCAAATAGTGAACTTGGTGTTGAGTTATTCACTTTACGGTCAACACAAAAGACAAGAAGGCACTCTTTACGTCTAGAGGAAAAAAAAGATTTCATCTCCAAATACGGAAAGGTTTCTTCACAGTAAAGCCTCGTACACACGACCGAGTTTCTCGTCCAAAAACAACAAGAAAACTGCCGAGAGAGCTTTCTTGTCGAGAAAACCATTCGTGTGTATGGTTTTTCGTCGAGAAAACTGCCGTGAATCTCGACGAGAAAAATATAGAACCTGCTCTCTTTTTTCTCGTCCGGATTCTCGATTTTCTCGTCGTGTTTCTCGTCGGCCTGTTTTGCGACGAGTAAAACGTTTGTGTGTATGCTTTTACGAGTCTTCCAAAAGCGCGTATGCTCAGAATCAAGTATGAGACGGGAGCGCTTCTTCTGATAAAACAAGCCTTCGTAATGGAGATAGCACATTCGTCCCGCTGTAAATTATTGCATCGTTTAAATGTTGCGCATTGAAATCTTCTTTAGAATGTTCCAATAATGAAAACTAAAGAACTTTTTTTGCTGCTGATATTCACACAGAGTTCTGACTAATAGGGATGAGCTTCGTGTTCGAGTCGAACATACGTTCGACTCGAACATCGGCTGTTCGAGCGTTCGACGAAGATCGGACGATTTGGGCCGTTCGCGCCAAATTCGAGTGACGCGAACGGCCCACAATGCCAGCGCGGCGGCCTTGTGTAGTGTGTTCCGGAGCAGGGAAAGAGAAGCATAGGCAGGGACAGTGTCATTATTTTTCCTTTACTAATCCTGGATTCCTTGTGTTTAGGGACAAATAAGGATAGGTAGGGAGAGTGTCAGTGACAGTGTGCTATTCTGTGCTAATCCTTGTTTGTAGGGACAGAGAGGTACAGTGAGGGAAAGTGTCAGTGTGCTATTCTGTTCTAAACCAATCTTGCTGAACCATATTTTCAATCCTTGAGTTTAGGGACAGAGAGGTACAGTGAGGGAAAGTGTCAGTGTGCTATTTTGTGCTAAATCTTGTTTGTAGGGAGGGACAGAGTAGGACAGCGAGGGAAAGTGTCAGTGTGCTATTCTGTTCTAAACCAATTTTGCTGTTCCATATTTTCAATCCTTGAGTTTAGGGACAGAGAAGGACACTCGTGGCAATTATCAGTGTGCTATTCTGTGCTAAATCTTGTTTGTAGGGAGGGACAGAGTAGGACAGTGAGGGAAAGTGTCAGTGTGCTATTCTGTTCTAAACCAATTTTGCTGTTCCATATTTTCAATCCTTGAATTTAGGGACAGAGAAGGACACTCGTGGCAATTTTCAGTGTGCTATTCTGTGCTAAATCTTGTTTGTAGGGAGGGACAGAGTAGGACAGTGAGGGAAAGTGTCAGTGTGCTATTCTGTTCTAAACCAATTTTGCTGTTCCATATTTTCAATCCTTGAGTTTAGGGACAGAGAAGGACACTCGTGGCAATTATCAGTGTGCTATTCTGTGCTAAATCTTGTTTGTAGGGAGGGACAGATTAGGACAGTGAGGAAAAGTGTCAGTGTGCTATTCTGTTCTAAACCAATTTTGCTGTTCCATATTTTCAATCCTTGAGTTTAGGGACAGAGAAGGACACTCGTGGAAATTATCAGTGTGCTATTCTGTGCTAAATCTTGTTTGTAGGGAGGGACAGAGTAGGACAGTGAGGGAAAGTGTCCTATTCTGTTCTAAACCAATTTTGCTGAACCATATTTTCAATCCTTGAGTTTAGGGACAGAGAGGTACAGTGAGTGAAACTGACAGTGTGCTATTCTGTTCTAAACCAATTTTGCTGTTCCATATTTCAAATCCTTGAGTTTAGGGACAGAGAAGGATAGGCAGGGGACAGTGTCAGTGTCATTGTTGCTAAGCCTCCTGCACGGTATACACCTGAAGGTAGCCCCTATTGCTCTTTCCCATCTCCCTGCAGGCCATCCATTAAAATGTCTGGAAGGCAAACAAGGAGAGGCAGACAGTCAGGAGGCAAAAAAAGAGGGCAAGCAGGCTCTGTGTCTGGGGGCAACAGTGCTGGTCGTGGACGCGGTGCATTGTCATCAGCACATGGCCATGGGACACGCTTGTCCTTCTTTTCGGCAGCTGGACATGTTGAGCCACATCATGCCGAAGACTTGGTAGAGTGGATGACCAAGCCCACCTCATCCTCCTCATCCTCTCTCACCCAGGCTCAGGGTACTGGCAAAGCAGCTGCCAAAGCGTCCTCTTCTCTGGTATCATTATCTTCATTAGTCAATCCTTCCCTAGACCCACCATGTCCTCCTCCTGAGGAGTCCCCCGAACTGTTTGAGCACAGTGTTGGGTACATGCTCCAGGAGGATGCCCAGCGTTTCGAAGGATCTGATGATGATACCCAGCTACAGGAAGGCAGCAGCGTGAGAGCAGAGAGAGGGGATGCTCAAGAAGGACACCAATCTGGCAGTCATGCTCCAGCAGCTGCAGCATACTGCCAGATTGGCTCCAGTGATGAGGAGGGAGGGGATGATGAGGTCACTGACTCCACGTGGGTGCCTAATAGGAGAGAGGAGGAGGAGGAGGAGGAGGATGAGGAGGAGGCACATCTCCAACGAGGCAGGATGCCCTTGAGTGGCCAGCGTATGGGCAGCACACCGACGGAATCACACCGCAGAGCTCCGCCTGTGCAGGGCGCTGCCTCTGCCCGTCATTCAAAAAGTTCTTTGGTGTGGGCCTTTTTTGAGGCGAGTGCATCAGATCGCACAGCTGCTGTTTGCAACATATGTCTCAAGCGTATATCGCGTGGCCAAAACATCAGCCGCTTGGGCACCACATGCTTGATCAGACATATGTTGACCTGCCATGCAGCTCGTTGGCAAGCCTACCTTAAAGACCCACACCAAAGAACAAAGCTGACCTCTTCTTGCACCGCATCAGCTGGGATCTCCAACTCCACTATACCTTCACTCCTCTCTGAAACCTGCTCTGAGAGGAATGAAGGTGTAGAATTAGGTGTGTCACAGGCAAGTACTTGCGGGCACTCTGCTAGCAGTACACCAACGTCCGATTCTACCAGGCAAATTTCCCTGCCCCAGCTGCTGGACCGTCGAAAGAAGTTCACTCCCAGCCATCCACATGCCCAGCGGTTGAATGCTAGCTTGGCTAAATTGCTAGCGCTTCAACTGCTGCCTTTTCAGTTGGTAGACTCGGCCCCCTTCCGTGAGTTTGTGCAATGTGCGGTTCCTCAGTGGCAGGTTCCCAAACGCCACTTTTTTGCACGGAAGGCGATTCCGGCTCTCTACAGGCATGTGGAAGGCAATGTCTTGGCCTCCCTGGACAGGGCGGTCAGCGGTAAGGTGCATATTACCGCTGACTCATGGTCCAGCAGGCATGGACAGGGACGTTACCTTTCTTTCACGGCCCATTGGGTCACTCTTTTGGCAGCTGGGAAGGATGCAGGACAAGGTGCAGTAGTGTTGGAGGTTGTTCCACCACCACGCCTCCAAAATGCTACTACTGGTTGTGACACACCTCTCTCCTCCACCCCCTCTTCTTCTTCCTCCATGGCCTCTTCCTGTGGTTTGTCCTCGGAACCAGCGGTGCTCCATAGGCGTTCAAGGGGCTACGCAAGTACGCAGGCAAAAAGATGCCATGCCGTGCTTGCGCTGGTGTGTTTGGGGGACAGGAGCCACACTGGGGCAGAGGTCCTGTCTGCTCTGCAGGGGCAGGCCGAGAGGTGGTTGATGCCACGCCAGCTTAAGCCAGGAATGGTGGTTTGCGACAATGGCACCAACCTCCTCTCCGCCCTCCGACAGGGACAACTGACCCATGTGCCCTGTATGGCTCACGTCCTTAACCTGGTGGTGCAGCGGTTCTTGGGCAGGTACCCGGGCTTACAGGATGTCCTGAGGCAGGCCAGGAAAGTCTGTGTGCATTTCCGCAGATCTTATAATGCCAGTGCTCGCCTGGCTGAGCTGCAAAAGGAGTTGAACCTGCCCAAGAACCGCCTTATATGTGACATGCCCACCAGGTGGAACTCAACGTTGGCCATGCTGCAGCAGCTGCACACGCAGCAGAGGGCCATCAATGAGTACCTGTGCGACTACGGCACCAGGACAGGGTCAGGGGAGCTCGGGTTTTTTTCACCACGCCAGTGGGGCATGATCAGGGATGCATGCACTGTCCTGGCACCATTTGAGGAGGCCACGAGGATGGTGAGCAGTGACAGTGCATGCATCAGTGACACTGTACCTCTTGTCCACCTGTTGGAGCACACGCTGCGTGGAATAATGGACAGGGCACTTGAGGCAGAACAGAGGCAGGAAGAGGAGGACTTCCTTGCCTCTCAAGGCCCCCTTTACCCAGACAGTGTTCCTTCTGTCCCACCCATCGCACAGAAAGAGGAGGAGGAGGAGGAGGAGGAGGATTGTGTCAGCATGGAGGTGGAGGCTGGCACTCAGCATCATCAGCAGCAGTCTTTTAGGGATGATTTACAGTCCCAAGAAACCAGTGGACTTGTACGTGGCTGGGAGGAGGTGGCTGCGGATCATGTCGTCCTTAGTGACCCAGAGGACTCCGGACTGAATGCCTCAGCTAACCTACGCTGCATGGCCTCCCTGATCCTGCAAAGTCTGCGGAAGGATCCTCGTATTCTTCAGGATCAAGGAGAGGGACCATTACTGGCTGGCCACTCTCCTTGATCCACGATACAAGGGTAAGGTTGCGGACCTTATCGTACCGTCGCAGAGGGAGCAGAGGATGAGACAACTCCGGGAGGCCTTGCAGAAAGGTCTGTGCAACGCGTTCCCAGAGACTGGGAGGTTACAAACTCCTGGTCCTGGACAACGAGTTGCTGAGGCTTCGGGCAGTCAAAGAAGGAGCGGTGGGGAAGGTGGCCGTCTGACCGATGCGTTCAGACAATTCTTTAGTCCGCAGCCCCAAAGTATGATCGGTTCCAGCAACCATCGCCAGTGTCTGATATACATGGTCCAGGAATACCTAGGGGCAAGGTCAGACTTGGACACCTTCCCCACCGAAAATCCTCTGGCTTACTGGGTCTTGAGGATGGATCACTGGCCAGAGCTTGCACAGTATGCAATTGAGCTACTGGCCTGTCCTGCATCCAGCGTTCTTTCAGAACGCACATTCAGTGCTGCTGGAGGATTTGTCACGGATCACAGGGTGCGCCTGTCCACCGACTCAGTTGATCGACTGACTTTCATCAAGATGAACCAGTCTTGGATCACCACCAGCTACCACACACCAGATGCTGATATAACAGACTAATTGATTTTAAAATGTCACATCCCTTCAAGACTGATGCTGATGCTGAGTGCCTGTGCTGTTATGTTGACTGGCTATCCTCCTCCTCCTCCTCAATGATACGATTAATGATGATAGCTTGGAAGATCATTTTGGTTTATGGGTGACGCCACCAGTGGCTAAGGCCCAATTTTTCAGCCCCTGTTTAACAGGAGCGTGTAATTAAAATTTTTGATGCAATACTTTGCAACAGGCCTCATTGCTGTGCTCCAAGTACAGTATCTGTGAGGGGTTGCAGTGTTGTGCCACCAGTGCCTAAGGCCCAATTTTTCAGCCCCTGTTCAACAGGGGCATGCAATTATAATTATTGATCTAATAATTCATAGCAGGGCCCATTGCTGCGCCCACCAAGAGTAACTGTCAGGCCTTACAGTGTTGTGGCACCAGCACCAGCACCACCATCACCACCACCACCACCAAAGGCCCAATTTTTCAGCCCCTATTCAACAGGGGCATGCAATTATAATTATTGATCTAATTGATGGGGTAGCTATGCCATTTTTCATAAAGATTTTCATCCATATTACCGGGACCAGACATTGCATTAAAGCCGCAAGCAGTTTTAAATGGCTTTTTTTCCTTTAGAAATGTTATTTTGTGCAGGGACAGTTCTAAACACGGGAAACACGTGGCACTTCACAGGCATACTTTAGACACCCCCCAGGTACAATATTTAAAGGAATATTTGACTTTTTTTTTTTCACTTTATGCATCATTAAAATGACTGCTCCCGGAAAACGTCCGTTTTTAAAACTTCTTTTTGCATTGATACATGTCCCCTGGTGCAGAACCCGGGTTCCCAAACTCTGTTTCGGACAATAACATGGATAATAGTCATTATAATTAGCACTTTAGAATCCGAACGTTCGCATCCATTGTATTTAATAGGGTTCTAATGTTCGTGCGAACTTTCGGTCCGTTCGCGGGTTCTGGTGCGAACCGAACCCGGGGGTGTTCGGCTCATCACTACTGACTAACTATTTTAAACCTTTTTCATGCTGATCTCATGAATATTTAGCTATATTATATCGAGCAAGATCTCCTTAATAATTATCTTATTTTAATTTTTAATTCAGCTCTTCATTTTAAATGCTTCTTAATTTTATAGTGATCTCCATGTTTTTTTGTTTGATTTTTGTTGTGTCAAGTTTATCCCTTATTTTTTTTGAATTTTTTGACCTTCAAGGACATTTTTTTGTGTTATCTGTCCCATTTATTTTATTTGTTAAAATGTATCTGCCTACTCCAAAATGACATTTATAATTATTATAAAAACACATATTCAAGTATTAACTGTCAAAATAAAAAACATTTATTCTGGTCTATAACAAAATAAATAGAAGGCAGCGCTGGAGAACCTGCTGCCAATATGTGCATCCATGGGACCCCAGAGCACACCTCAACCCTGTGTGGCCCATAAAATTGGGAGCTTGAGAAGCACAACAGTTGTGAGCACAATCTGATGCTGGACTCCCAGAGGTCAGGAACAGCAGCAGGTGATATACATGTCCCAAGTCTGTGGTACTACAACAACAGGCTGCCTTCTGTCAGACCACAATGAAGCAAGGCCATCACTTCCTGGTCTTCTTGGCAGCCTTCCCTGCAGCCTTCCTTCTGCGTGTGGCTGGAGGCTGTGCCACTGGAGGTGTACTCGTGTCAGGAGGAGGAGAGGGAGGTGGAGGAGAAGAAGAAGGTGGAGGAGGAGGAGGAGGAGGTTGAGGTTGGGATAGCTGGGCGACCTCACATATGGCCGTATTGGGGGTAATTCTCTGCATCACCCCCTTGTTCAGCAAGGTGATGAGCAGGGGCTCGCATAGGAGGCATTGCTCCATGCTCATCACCTTAAACTTGGCCTCAACTAGGCCGGCAATGGCCTCTTCAGGGGATGTGGGCTCCTGGAGGGTGGCATGTGCCTCTCTAATAAGGGCCATTGCTGCCTCGCTTGTGGTCCTGTCCCTCCTGGATCTTTTAGGAAGGCGGATGGGAGGCACCTGCGATCTGGTCCTGCTACTTGGCCCAGCCACTTCCTGTGTGCCACTGGGCCCAGCCACCTCCTGTGTGCCACTGGGCCCTGCCACCTCCTGGCTCACAGTGGGCCCTGCCTCCTCTTGGCTCACAGTGGGCCCTGCCTCCTCCTGCCTGACACTTTCCAGACCCTCCTCCTGGCTGATGTCATCCTGTGAAGGAAAAAGGGACATAGTTTTAGTTTCCGGTTCATCACTTTCACACAAATTATAGCTCATGACTTTTGCAAATTGAATGTAAATCAATAGAAAAGACTATTATTATGACCCCAAACATATTTCATTCTTCTGGCCCAAATTTGGGCCCACTACTGTCTATTGATATTGAGATCACTTTTTGTTCCCAATTTTGGGGGGGATTCACATATTATCTTATTTATCATGCATTCATTTTCTCACAATACATTTTATGGGATTCTGAAAATACTATACCTGGCTCCAGATGTCCAAATCAGGTTCTTCCAGGGTGGCTGCCTTCTCTTGCTCCAAAGAAGGCTCGGGTTGGCTGCAGGGAAGTCTGGGGGGGAAGACTGGACAGTGATGGCCTTGCCTCAAGCTGGTCGTTCAAAAAGGACATCCTGCTGTAGTACCACAAATTCGGGACATATACATCATCTGCTGCTGCTCCTGACCTCTGAGAAGCCAGGACCTTAAAGCGCTCAGTCCTGTATGTGCCTCTCAAGCTCCCAATTTTATTGTCCACCTGTTTTGTGGTTGCTGTGGGTACCTTGGTCTGCACAAATGGGAGCAGGGTCTCCAGCGCTGCTTTTCTTACACCTTTCTTCCTGTGAATAGGGTTTTTTGTCTCCCACAGAGCGGGCAGCTCCCTTACCCGGTCTATAAATTCAGCCAGGAATTCCCGGTCGCTGATAAAAGCATTCATTTTGTTTCTGCAAGCCAAAAAATAAAACAAAAAAAACCAATGTCAGTCACACCGTCTAATCTCCTGTAAATCTGATTCACCATATATATCCTACAACAAGCTCTAGCCATTATAGGCCACCGATTTCACAAAGTTTAAAAATCACATACCTTCGTTATCACGTCCGTCACTTTTCCTCCTCTCTCCGCACACCGAACGTATTATCGTCACATGTGTGCTTGCTTTATATACACCATGCATGCGTGAAACTCCACACACGTCGCTCCGCACACGTCGCCCGCCCATGACGTTCAAAGTATTAACTTTTTCCCGCCCCTTCTCTTTCGGCGCGCAGACAGATATGGCGGAGTCACAGCAGGTGTCTGCTAATTCCTCAAATAACGAGGAGGAGACCATCAGCCCAGACCGTGAAACGTCACGATCAGGGAGGAGATTCAAGGGCAAGGCATCTAATATGTCTTACGTGGAGATGGCGGAGATGGTGGACATATTGCTAAAGTCGGATTATGACGCAAAGCATGGCCCGTATACCCACCCTAATCAAAGGAAGTCCAAAATAATGAAGAAAGTAGTGAAAAGTCTGAAGAAGAATTTCAGGGTGAAACGATCAAATGAGCGGGTCAGAAAGGGGTGGTCTGACCTCAAACTGAGGGAGCCGGAGCAGTTAAGGAGCATTAAGAGAATGCTAGAAAAAAGTAAGTACTTGTCATGTGTTCCTATTATTGTATTTCAGAACTTGCATGTTGCTCCATGTTGTTGCATTTGACAATTGTAACTTACAAAATGTCAGCGTTAGGACTTGTTTTTGCCCAGTAATCGTTTGTTACAGACACATAGTTCGCCCACTATATACGATGTTTTGTGATTTTACAGGGTTCCAAAAATTTACAGAGATGCCTGTTTTTATTGCATAAATGTTAGTACATTGTTGGCTAGATGATGTGTTTTGAAAGAGAATGAAATGCAAACTTTAATCAGTGTAAAGGAGAGGACACTCAGCAGCTGTTTCCACATCTGGACTCTGTAGCACTATAGTGTGGGCCACCAGAACCACCTTTTTAGGGTGCCCCACACAGGTGCATCAGTGCATTTTTGGGGTGCCTCCATGTGTAAAAATTGTCTGCCAAAGGTGAATAGTCAAGAATCTTTATTTTTAAAAGAATGTCTTCATCTTGAAATTCCTCCCAAACAGACACTTGTACCCCACTTCCAAGCAATGTATCATGTTCATTTATTTATTCACAAATATCTGTGTGCTAAGTATACCTTTTCTTTGATTCTCATAGGGGAGAGAAGACTGGGAGGAGAACACTCCAGGGAGCACAGGAACCCCACACCTTCTAAACAACCCCAACCTCACCAAGATCCACAACCTGAGGATGTTGAGGAAGTTGAAGAGGTGGAGGAAGGAGAAGTGCAGGAAGGAGAAGTGGATGACGTGGTGAAACTGGTCACCACAACAGGTCAGTATCTGTCACCACAGCTTCAGGTAAGAGATGTAGGCCTGCAGAGTTATACCTTTTGTATTTTTTTCTAGGGGATGAAAATGTTGGGGTGAAAGAAAGTACGTGTTTCTCTGCTGACAGTGCCCTACGAATCATACAGCAAGTGATGGAATGTAGTACAGAACTGGACAGAATTAAGCAAAGAATTAATGTGATGGATCAAACCTTTAAAAACATCCTAGATGTTTTGGGGTGAATTCAATAAGGCACAAAACACCCCATTTTTTGTTTAATATCGTTTTTTTCCACTTTTTTCAGCTTTTGGACAATCAACCAAGCCAAAATTTGAAGATGCACACAGTGTGTCAACATGTGCCATCTGCCATCAGTGGATATCTATTAACGGGTTTTGGGGGTGCAACCCCTTCCTCGCATCTCAAGTAGGTGAACTGAAGAAGGGGTTGCACCCCCAAAACACGTCCATTGATCACCCCTGATGGCAGATAGCACATGTTGACTATAGGGATCAGGAGTCAAAAATCCCTTCTTAAAAAGACTCTTAATTGTGTGCACCTTCAAATTTTGGCTTGGTCAGGGGTGCCAATACCCCATATTCTGACGGTCAGATAGAGACATTTTTCAAATAATTGAATGTCTCATATTGCCGATAGGTATACAATGTTGTAGTTTGTTGGATGCTACTGATGTTTTTGTATTTTCTTACAAAAAAAAAGGCCTGTTTCTGGGCAGGCAAAAATAATTAAAAGAGTGTTCTATTTACCATGTGTGTGAATGTGCACAGAGTAAAATGTTTGAACAACCACAAAGTGTAGCTTCTTTTTCTAATACGCTATAACCTTATTTGTGATTTTTTTTGGTGTTACTAGTGAAATGGTTGGTATTTACTAAAGGAAAATACACTTGGCACTACAAATGCACTTAGACAAACTAGGAGACTGCAAAAAAATGATACAACATACAGATTAAACCAGAGATTTATTTGTTACTTTATCAAGAAATATTCAGACATGGCCTGGCATAGGAATTGCCCCCCTACCCGTGAAATATTCAAGATATTTCTGGCGAACCTCACGGGTATATTGGGGGGGCAAGCCAGGATGGCCAGATTCAAGGCCCGGCAGGGTATTGCCAGTTGGAAGTCCTGCCTCAGGAACAATTGAGGCAATATAATTTGGGGATTTCCTTAGAAGAAAATTATGTAGCACACAGCAACAGAAAACAACGTAGTTAATTTTGTACTCCGCCAAGTGAATTGGAGTCATGAAAAGACGGAACCGGCTGGCCATTATCCCAAAGGCATTCTCAACGACTCTTCGGGCCCTGGCCAGCCGGTAGTTGAACACCCTCTTCTCCGGGGTGAGGGTCCTTAGGGGAAATGGCTTCATGAGGTGCGGTCCCAGTCCGAAGGCTTCATCAGCCAAAAACACAAAGGGGAGTCCTTCAACATTCCCTGCATCCGGTGGCAATGCAAGGTCATCACTCTGGAGACGGAGGGCAAACTCTGTCTGGCTGAAGGATCCCCCATCGGACATCCGGCCATTCTTCCCCACATCCACATAGAGGAATTCATACCGTGCTGACACCACCGCCATCAGCACAATGCTATGAAACCCCTTGTAGTTGAAAAAGTAGGACCCAGAACGGGGTGGAGGCACGATGCGGACGTGCTTCCCGTCAATGGCTCCACCGCAGTTGGGGAAGTCCCACCGCGTGCCAAACTCCGATGCCACAGTCTGCCATTCCTGTGGCGTGGAAGGAAGCTGTGTAGTCAAACAAGAAAAAATAAGAAAAAATTAATACTTTTGCACATAACATTGCAAGCAGATTATACAAAAATACATTCTAGACCAACATCATTCTAAAAATCAGTTTAATGTGTTTTTCAAAAATCAAAATGAAGGCTCAAGTATCATAATCATCACCCCCTCTGATGGTCCATTCCAAAAATATTTGGGGGGGCTAGATGAGTTTGGGAATGCTCAAAAATAAGGAGACCGAGCATTTCTCTCCAAATTTTAGGGGGTGATTGGGGGGGGGGTAAAGCACTACAATGGAGCTGAAGAAATACATTGGGAAGTGACTCGGCTAGGTGTGTTTGGGCACAGGATAGCATGGCAGTGGCGGTACGTCCATTGTGGGTGCTGGAGCGCTGCCCCCTCTCTCTTCTGCGCCCGTCACACAGAACAACACATAGGTTCATGCCTTGCATTAACCTATGTATTGTCGATGCCGCCCACTATTCAGGTGGATGGCCCCCTGTTGTGCGGCGGACAAATGAATAACAGCGTCTTTTTTTTTTTTAGGGAAGTGCCTATCAGAGCCAACGACTCTGATAGGCTTGCCGATTACAGCCTGAGGGCTGTAATTGGCTTCCTAAAAGATAAGCAGGAGACGCAGGGGGGTTGCGTTCCTTGGTTAAACACTGACAGGCTCCTCTGCCAATCATGTTCACCTAGTCTGTTTACCGGTAACCTGATTGGCTGATGCAACATCGAGAGCGGGAGAAGACATCGAGGAGAGAAGAAGGACGGTGCAGACCAGAGGAAGGTAAGTGCAGGGCTGGGGGGGGGGGGGGGGGGGAACTGGCTGCATTTGAAGGGACAAACTGGTGGTGTTAAATAGGCACAGTCACGGAAATGTTTTTTTTTTATTTGTAAAATTTGGGGGTGGAACCCCAAAAATTTGGAACACCAGCCGCCAATGATGGAGAGGTTAGTGAAGGGAAATATGCATGGAGGAGAAAAAAGGGGCATTTAAAAGCTTCCAGCATGCATGAGGACAAAGGGGACATTCTCAGCATATTACAATCGTGGTAATTAGTAAAGGATGAAAGAAATGCAATACATTATCATACATGAAATACATAAAATGTGATGTAAAAGGAGAAAATTACCCTCATATAGTCCTCCTGCAGGACTTGGATAATGGCAGAACAGGTGTCCTGCAGACTTCTCCCTGTCGCCAGGTAACGTAACGTGGCAATGAGCCTCTGCTCAGCACTGATGGCTTCCCGCATAACGGTGTCCTGCCTGGTAATATAGGGGGACACCAAAGCCAACAGATGCTGAAAAACGGGGTCAGACATCCACAGAAAATTCCTGTAGTCCTCAGGATTATTCTCGACGATCTCCCGCAGCAGAGGCATGTGGCAGAATTGGTCCCGCTGGAGCAACCAATTCTTGGTCCATGAACTCCTCCTCACCCCTTTCATGGACTCGACTTGGTCCAAAACAAGCAGACCAACACCAAGCGCACGCACAGCACAAACTCGACGACGAGAACGTACCCGCGACATGGCTAGGAAACAGTGGTCTGATCAGAACGTACTAAACAGAACGCACTTTAGAACAGCAAGGCCTATGAAGAACGAACTGAAATTCAGAAACGAACGGGCAAGAACGCACTGTAAAACAGATACGACCTGCCTACACGCCCTGAAAGACAATATACGAACCCACAAGCACAAACTGAACCGCAGAAAACTAACTGAAAGCACGAAGACTGAAAAGAGCGAATCGTCTCTTCCCAAACTTTTACTTCACACGCGTAAACACGAGATCAGCAAAAGCAGCCCAAGGGGTGGCGCCATTGAAATCGATCTTCCCCTTTATACCGCCGTCGTACGTGCTGAACGTGACCGCGCAGAACAACGACGAGATTTGGAATTGACTGTGTGTATGCAAGGAAAACTTGACAAGAATCTCATCAAGCTTGACAAGAATCTCGTCGAGAAAAAACGACGTGTTTTTAACGACGAGAAACTCGGTTCTGTGTACGAGGCTAAAGAGCTGTGAAAATGTGGAACAGACTCCCTCCAGAGGTGGTTCTGGCCAGCTCAGTAGATTGCTTTAAGAAAGGCCTGGATACTTTCCTAAATGTACATAATATAACTAACATTTATAGGTAAAGTTGATCCAGGGTAAATCCGATTGCCTCTCGGGGGATCAGGAAGGAATTTTTTTCCCTGCTGTAGCAAATTGGATCATGCTCTGCTGGGGTTTTTTGCCTTCCTCTGGATCAACTGTGGGTATAGAATTGGGTATGTGGGATTGTACGATATTTTTTTTTTTATGGTTGAACTGGATGGACTTCTATGTCTGGGAATATATTTTTCAGCCACTTCTCAATAAAATCCCCTGGTTAACCCCTTCCACTTTCTCCGGTAATCCTACTATTCTTAAGTTGTTGCGGCGCATGCGATTTTCGAAATCGTCAGTTCTCTGCTGCCATGTAACTATTTGCTTTTCTGCTGTTGATATCCTTTTGGGCATATGGGCTACTGTATCCTCCACTAGGGATATCCTGTTTTCCACTTCTGCCATCCTGTCCCTTATGCTTTGCATGTCTAGCCTGATCAATCCTATATCTGTTTTTATCTCATCCATTTTACCTGCCAGGCCCACGCTGCTTGCATGGATGGCGGCCATTAGTTGCGCGTTCATCAGCTCCAGCGTCAGTTTAGCTGGCTCCTCCATTTGTTCAGGGTCCAGTTGTAGCTGAGGCATGCTGGGCTTCTGCGTTAGCATGGCCGATGGTCCGCCACTCCTCGTCTGCGGGGGACTTCACACTGGCTCTGTTTTGTCCGTTCTTGCGTACTCTCTAAGGCGGTTTGCGGCTGTATGCTTAGTGCTCATCATACCGACAGGCTTCTTCGTTTTCCGGGTTGAGGGACTTGGTTATAGGTATTACTCAGGATGCTTGACGGAGACTCAGGCTGCACACGGAACTCCCGCTGCTCACATCCGGCGGAAGTCACGCCCTTTCCCTGGACTCGGAGTAGCTGACACTCACCTGTATGCAGAGCCTGAGATAACAAAGGTGGCCTCTTGCACAGTTCTTATCTGAGCACACCTGGATGTTGAGACAGGGACAAAGGAAAGGCACAAGTGCCAAGGCGTAGACACGGTGAGCAGGAACTTGGGAGTGCTGGTATCTGTCCAGCACAGGTACAGCTGGTGATGATGAGTCAAATTCCACACCTAGTTAGGTGACAGCTGAGTGGAAGGACACCAGGATGTAAGCAGAATCAGAGTCAGGCAGACAGCAAACATGAGCAATCAAGGGTAAACCAGAATGCTAGGTCAGAGAGAGGAAGCTGGGTCAGTAAGGGGTTCAAGGATACACATCAAGACTGGATAACAGGAACAAGGCTAATGACCATGCAGCAAAAAAAATTGTGCAGAGTTCAGGCTTAAATAGGCCGCTTGGTGGCAGTGGACATGCAAGCATATCTGTGCATGCTTTGTACGTGTGGGCAATGATGATGGTGCAGTCTGTCTTCTATGTTCATAGAAATGTACATGCCTATGCCACGCATGCGCATTAGCAAGACAGCGTGTCTTGGCCTGACAGCTGGCACCATGTTCCTGACAATAGCTTTTAATCTCCAAGCCTTCTCTGAAAATCTTCCTTGTGTAGCGCCCTGCTCCTATTGGGTAGGTGCTAGTGTAAATTTAGTGTAAATTGAGTTATAGTTCAACTCAGAATAATTGTACCAAATTATGGGTCTCTGTTCCAGTTCAGCTGAGTTGCACATGTTCCACCTTCCTCTGGGTGTCTTTGTCACCACAGGTCAAGGTTGGAACTGCAGCTGGCTGGATGTATTGGGTACCTCTTGCTCAGAAGCAGATCAGTGGGATTGGTCACCCCGCTGTGCATTCTGGGAGAGGGTACTTAAGGGGCAGACAGCGTTTTGGCGGGGTCTTCTGATCCTGACCTGATGGCCCTCCTGGCCTCAGTGATGTGTTATCAGTTTTCTGCCTCAAGGCCTGCGGACCCCCCAAGGCTCCATTACTGAGAGTAGGCCCAGAAGTTGCTGGGGCCTACTGATCCAGAGATGGTCTTGTGTCGCCTTGCCTACGGGAAGGGACCGAGCAATTGAGGACTCAATTGGAGGACGCATCCGGATCAAAAATCTACCTCACAGTGCTGCCGGCCTGGCTGAAAGATCCTGGCACTGTGTGTTGTGTTTCGGAACTTTACCAAGTGCGTGGTTACACAAGTCTGTGGCAGAGACTTTTTGAACGAGCTCGCACCGGCTGCTAGCTCAGTGAGAGAGGCCTATCCGGTGGATGCTACATCCAGTGTGGAAGTTATTGGTCCTCTGGATAAAGGAAAGTACCCGTGATCCGCAAAACCTAAGGTACCTAAATCTCCCCAACCCTACATCCCTGAAGTTCTTGAAATAAACCCTTGAGAAAAAGAGACTGATGCCGCATACACACGATCATTATTTAACCGCCGTGAATAATGTCATTTAAAACGGGGGAACAGCTTGTTCCCCACACACGGTCGTTTTTCATGTCATTTTTTCTCTTGACGAGAAAAACGACCGTCTGTGGGCTCCGCGGCAGTGTTTCCCTATGGGAAACACTGCAGCGGAAAACATGACGAAAAAAAACGACGAGAAAAATTAGAACATGTTCTAATTTTTCTCGTCGTTTTTAATGCCGTTTTTCTCGTCGAAAAAAACGACAGAAAGCCCACAGACTATCGTTTTTCTCGTCGAATGGGAAAAATGTCGTTTTTTTCGACGAGAAAAACGGCCGTGTGTACGCGGCATAAGTGTTTGGTGCAGACATTTATTAACAACTCTTCAAGGAAGACCCCTAGGATGGATGTGGTGAACAGTAAGGTAACGGCAGGCCCAAATCTTAAACCAGCGGCCCCTTCGGGGGTATTGCTACACTTACATATGGAGAGGGAAAACTAGGAGGAGAACTAGATGATGTTGACTGAGGTGAGATATGGCAAAAAGTTGCCAATTTCAAAAACTCTGAATACAAGTTTAAAATCTCCTCAGGCCTCTCTTCAATTTCAACCTAAAAAGGAACCCATGGGAAGCTCTCATAAATAAGAAATTGTCCTCCCGCACCAAATTTGAGGCTAAACTTGCTACTTTAATTTTCTCTCAAACAATAGCTTTGATCCCGGAGACAACCTACACTCTAAACATTATTTAAACAAGGCTTTGAAAAATATGGTCACCTTGGATTGACTATCTGCATGCTGGAGACTTCAACCATAACAGTGTGGAACAGTAGTGGAACTGAAGAGGAGTTCCTAGTCATGTGCAAGTTCTGACTTGCAATATACACAGAGCTGTTTTCACTCTTGGCATATGACCAGAGCTGCTGGGAAGCAAAGGAAAGGGCTAGTTTTGCCTGCTGATTGGGCCACCTACAATGGCAAAACACAGGTTAAAGTAGATGTAAACCTGCTCTTATCAATTCCAAACTACTGCCATAGTAATGAACTATAAGGATATACATGCCTTCTGCATGTATCCTTACCTTTCAAATGTCTCCCCTTCTCTGTTTCGAGCCCCAAAAAGTCCGGATTCTGTGGGCGGGTCTGTTATTCAGCGCTCGGTGGGCGGAGTCATGATGTCAGCAGACCCCCGCCCAGCTCTATACTCCCCTTGGCCAGAGCGTGCACAGGAGAGGCAGAGTGTGTTCTGGGTAAAAGCAGAGCGTGCTCACGGCCCCCTGTCATTTCTGCACACTGCCAAATTGTTTTGTGAATGTCCAGTGACAGTCGGGGATGAGCGACCGGACAGTTGTGAGCACCGATCCCCCCAGCATTGCTTTTCATCAGCCGCTTCTCCTTCTCTCCCTCCCGCGGCTTTCACCTAAAAAGCCATGCATGGGTGTTCGGTGTTCACAGCTGTCCCGTCGCACCGATCATCCCCGACTGTCCGTGTCTGCCTTCCTCCAGCGCCCTGTTCTCTTCCACCACCCTCTTCTTCTCTGGCCCCCTCCGTATCCTCCACATCCGCCCACTGTGTTGTCTTCCTCCTCCGCCCCTTCTCGTCCCCCGCAGCCGCCGGCTTCCCTCTCCTTTCCTGCAGGCTGCAGAGGGGGGGGGGGTGTGGGGGATCTGTGAACTGACAGTTTGGACATGAATCGGATTGCATAGGTGTGAACACCCATGCGATCCGATTCTGGTGCGGACCAAAAAAAGGGTCCTGTGCGAGTTTGGTCCGAGTGCGGTGTAATATCAGCCATACTATCTGTATGGCTGAAATCACACTGCATGGACATTGCATGTGATTTGCACTGCAGTGCGGTGCGAAACACATGCGATCTCGCACAGCGCACTAGTGTGAACCGGCCCTAAGCTCATTCAGCCTTACTGGGTGGAATTATAAAAAGTGAGAAATCTACCCCTCCCCCACATAACACATCCTGGTGATGTAATGGAATGTTGCAACTGTGATCAGGTGACCTCAGACACACACACACTACACTATAACAATAATCAGATCACTCAAGCTTCTCCTCTGCCCAGCTCACTAGATACATGTACCCTAAATCAAATCACTTGTCTGTGTACATTCTGCTGGCTGTGTTTTCACTGCACCATACATTTCCTTGTCACACTGAACTGTGGATCACACCCCATGATGAAAAACATCCAGTCAAAACACAGTAAAGGCAGCCAAAAAAAAAAAAAAATTCGGGTTTACATCCACTTTAACTTTAGATTGCCAAAAATACAAGGGTTTTAGATCTATACTATGGTACAGAAATGCACTGCAAGAAGTGAAATATTAACAATATTGTATCATTTATAACTTTACCCAGTAGCCATCCTCTGTATATACAACTAACAAAAATATTTTATTTTTTCTGTTGTTATATATTGCTTTAGTTAGTGAAATATGAAAGCATGAACATTCTCAAATTGGATGAAATAAAGGAAATTATTGATGAAGCTGCCAAACTAAAATTGTTGGAACTTCCATCCTACACTGTATTGGATTTACAGCTTTTTTTGCAGCAGGTAGAAGGTTTGCTGTCTCTCTTTTCCTATATTATGCATACAGATGTCTTTAAAAAAAATACCCTAAAATTCATATTCTGCTACATCTTTTTAAAATTAGATTTATTTGATTTCTTATAGTTGCTGAATAAAAACCTTGCAATTGAACCATCAAAGAGATGCATAGTCCAGGATCTTCTACAAAAAACTGTGGACATTCAGAAGAAGTAGGACTCCAGAAGTACGCTGTATCCTCGTGCTTATTTTTGAAAGCCTTATATTTGGATGGAATTATGACTAACCTTTAATGCATTAGTCAAAGCTTCAGAATCTTGAATTAAAAATTATTGGATTTAAAGAATTCTAAACATAAATATCTTGAAATTCAGTATGGTCTCCACTTTCTCTTATTCAGGTTTCTATGGTGTAGCTAGGAAACGTAGTTCAACACGCTGTGCTAGGGTTTTAAAATACCCTAGTATTTTAGCCTAGTGTATTACCCTAGGGTTTTATAATGCCTGCCAGCATTTGGAGTACTTGCCGTTTGCCGAATTTCGAACATTATGGGTCGTTCGAGTGGCGCCAAATTCAAGTGGTGCGTCACAGCCCATAATTCACTGCGGCATCGCAGTGCATTGCTGGCTGATGATTGGCCAAGCATGCACTATGACCCACATGCTTTGGCCAATCACAGCGCCGTCAGCACAGAGAGCCATAATTGGCCAAAGGAAGGGTGCCTTTGGCCAATCATGGCTCAGGGGAGTAGGTACACGCCCCACACTATATAAGGCCACCTGCGTGTCGGCCTTGTGTAGTGTGTTGCGGCGGCAGAGAGAGATAGATAGAGAGTCAGAGTGTCATTTCATTTCAGTTAGATAGAGCAGGCAGGCGATTAATTTAGCTTTAGTCAGTGTATGCAGTATATATATGCATCCTAGGAGTTGTGTGTGTGTGTGTATATATATATATATATATATATATATATATATATATATATATATATATATATATATATATGTGTGTGTGTGTGTGTGTGTGTGTGTGTGTGTGTGTGTGTGTGTGTGTGGTGGGGTCTCCTTTAAGGCCCCGGGACTACGTTACCCAGAACCCCGTTCGGCACCCAGAGTGCAGTTAGCCATCGCAGAGACTCATGGGAGGGGTTATTTAACCACTTCCCGCCCCGTCAATAGCAGATTGACGTCCGGGAAGTGGTTGTGTTATCCACACTGGACGTCATATGACGTCCTGCGGGATAACAGCCGCTGCACGCCCGGGGGGGCGCGCATCGCGGCGATCGGTGGAGCGGTGGGTCAGTCTGACCCACCGCTACACTGATCTCGGTAAAAAGCCTCTGGCGGAGGCTTTTTACCACGTGATCAGCCGTGTCCAATCACGGCTGATCACGATGTAAACAGGAAGAGCCGTTGATCGGCTCTTCCTCACTCGCGTCTGACAGACGCGAGTAGAGGAGAGCCGATCGGCGGCTCTCCTGACAGGGGGGTTCGCGCTGATCATTTATCAGTGCAGCCCCCCCTCGGATACCCACACTAGACCACCAGGGAAGCCCCCCAGGACGCCCCAGGAAGCCCCAAGCATGTGGATGGCCCCCATGGCCATCCACATGTAATAAAATAAAAAAATAAAATAAATATGCCAATCAGTGCCCACAAATGGGCACTGACTGGCACTATGATGGCACCACCACAATGTGTGGTGGCTGGCATTGCTGGGCATCAGTGTCCATCAGTGCCACCTACTAGTGTCCATCAGCGCCACCTATCAGTGCCCATCCGTGCCCATAAGTGCCCACCTATCAGTGCCCGTCCGTGCCACCTATCAGTGCCGCCTATAAGTGCCCATCAGTGCCGCCTATGAGTGCCAATCAGTGCCGCCTATGAGTGCCAATCAGTGCCGCCTATGAGTGCCAATCAGTGCCGCATACCAGTGCCCATCAGTGCCGCCTATCAGTGCCCATCATCAGTGCCCATCAGTGCCACCTCATCAGTGCCACCTCATTGGTGCCACCTCATCAGTGCCCATCAGTGTCGCCTTATCAGTGCCCGTCAGTGCCGCCTTATCAGTGCCCATCATTGAAGTAGAAAAGGTACTTATTTACAAAAAAAATTAACAGAAACAAAGAAAAACTTCGTTTTTTTTTCAAAATTTTCGCTCTTTTTTTATTTGTTGTGCAAAAAATAAAAATCGCAGAGGCGATCAAATACCACCGAAAGAAAGCTCTATTTGTGGAAACAAAATGATAAAAAAATTGTTTGGGTACAGTGTAGCATGACCGCGCAATTGTCATTCAAATTGCGACAGCGCTGAAAGCTCAAAATTGGCTTGGGCAGGAAGCTGTATAAGTGCATGGTATTGAAGTGGTTAAGGAGGAGGCGAGGCGGAGCTCGGCCTCTTTGGGACACCGCGCTGCAAGCAAGAGTTTCTTCCTGTGCGGATCTGCTGCAGTGCAAGGCCTGAAGCCTGGGCCTTGCGCAACTTCCAAAGAGCCTTCCACTCCACTGCGGAGCCTGGGTGGCACCTGACTTGTCAAGTGAGGACATCAGTTGGATCGGGGACCCGATCGTTGCAGACGCTGTGTGCGGATACACAGCAGGGTGGACGTTCCGGACTGGGATCGCGTCCGGAGTGGTGAGCGGGCACCTGCCCAGACCAATAGACTGTGCCGTGTTCAGGCCTGTAGACTGCATAGGCCCACAGTTTCATTTATCTGCTGTTCCCCAGGGGGACCGGTAGCAGGACAGAGTTGAAGTGTCCCCCCATTATAGTATTCCAAGTTATTGCCTGGTTGTGGATTACAAAGTACTATTCATCAAGTGCACCACCGAAAGCTGGCATGCAAAGAAATCCCTATAGAAGGTGACTGAGATTTACTCCCTGTCAGGCCTGACCGGGGTGGGAAGTTAAGATATTGTTTAGTGCGCCATAGGGCGCGCATACCATAATAGCTACGCGTGGTGAAGTACCGCGCAGCGCCATTATTGTGTGCTGTATTGATTTCTGCAGGGCTCTGCAGGCCAATTGCATGTGTTGTGTTCTGCCTATGCTACTTTTAATATAAGAGTAAACGGTTATATTTAATCTCTCGCCTCAGTGTGTTGACTTACTGCTAAGAGATTATTCCTTGCAATATTATTGAATGTATACTGAGATAACCCCTAGACTAGCTGTGCCAGAGTGGGTCGAGTAAGATTGCCGGGGGTTGGTGGTGCTGTATACAGGGCCCGAAATCAAACCAAGCGGCTCTCTTAACTGGGGGTAGCGCTACACGTGGGGGCTCTCGAGTCCGGGATCCTGTTGCAGCAAGTAACGTGCCAAAGTACCAGCATGGACCCACTAGAAGTAGGGCAGTGGTGTAAAACGGTCGGCACAGATCCAGCCGGGATAGTAGTCATAGAACTCCCAGGGATCTGGCAAGAAGAAGCGGTGAAGCAGCTAGTGATGTCACTGTCACTGTATCAGAAAGCATGGGTGGTGGATGTCAGGACAAATTCCTCACTGACACACGCATTAGTGGAATGGAAGGACGAAGTCCCAGAACAGTTCAAGAATCCAAGTATAGAAGCTATAGATGATCAGACTTATAGCCTAATACACGCGCTGCCGCTCAAGCCAGTAGGACGGTCTCAGACACCGAAACTATCTCCATCACCCACCCCAAAAGTAGAAAGACAGGTGAAAAGGGAAAGTCCCGGGTCGCCATCTGCCACACTCGGCGCAGAGTTGTGCGCAGTCCTGGGGGAACTTGTGGCACAGTGTAAGAAAGATCCTACAGATTACCAGATGTCAGGATACAGAAAGCTTAGAATATTCTCAGGAAGGAAACCTGTACCCTCGGGTGAAGAGGGGTTCGAGGAGTGGTTAGACGGTGCCACTCAGGCCCTAGAAGAATGGGAAGTCCCAGACCACAGAAAGAAGCAGAGAATTGCCGAGAGCTTGAAGGGTCCTGCTCTAGAGGCCATACGCAACCTCAAGATGAGTAAGACAGACTGTAATGCACAGGACTATCTGGACATCCTGCAGAATGTGTTCGGTGGAACAGAGAAAATCACTGAGCTTTACTTATCAGCTGGAGCACTGCTACCAGAAGACAGGAGAGAAGCTGTCAGAGTTCATGAGACGCCTGGATAAGATCCTACATAAGATGATTTTTAAGAAGGGGATTGACCCGCGGAAGGTGGATGAGGCCCGTGTTCAACAGGTGATGAGAGGATCTCAGCCCCTGGACCCCATCGCATTGGCGCTACGCACAAGACAGGACGGGAAGAGCCTGGAGTACCCTGACTTGATCCGAGTGGTCAGAGAGGAAGAAGCTATGCTGGAGGAGAAGAGGAGCCTACCAGTTGAGTTGGTAAATCCTCCTCCAGTCATGGTCAGGACGGCCATGACCCTGGAAAGAGACTCAGAAGTGGATACTTTGAAGTCACAGATGTCCCAATTGTTGGGGATGCTGACCTCCCTGATGGAGAAGAAGTCAAGGGAACCAGAGAGGGAAAGTCTGAGGAAGGAGCTGTTTCCCAACACCTCAGCGCCCGCATCCCTGGAAGATTGGGGGGGGATGTGATTTGTTTTAATTGTGGAGGAGCTGGCCATTTCGCCAAAGTGTGTGCCAGCCCAAAGAAAAAAAAGATGAATAACCGCAAGCCGCCGGAAAACTTCAGCGGGCCCCGGTGAAGGAGTCAACCGGGTGCCCATCATCTCCAGTGAGCTCCAAACTGAATGAGAAGCACATGAAAAGAGTGGAGAAGACCCCTCAGAAGAAACGCAAAGTTCCTCAGAAAGAACGCACTCCAAAGAAAGAGAGTAGTGTCCCTCAGCGGGTAGTTACACCCACCAAAAGGAGAGAGATCAATGCATACCAGGCCCAAGAGAGACTTAAGTCCAAAGAGAAATGGAAGAAAGAAAGTAAAAAGGGAAGATGCAAAGATCAAAGGAAAGAGACACCCTTGAAGCGATATCCAGAGAAGCTGGTGGGTCCCTCCCCGATAGTACCAGTTCAAGTGGAGGGAGTCTACACAAGAGCCATATTGGATACTGGGGCGCAAGTGACCCTGTTGTACCGGGACTTTTATGACAAGCATTTAAGTCACCTACCCATCCAGAAGATTGAAGAGTTGGAGATATGGGGAATTGGGACAAAGAGTTTCCCTTATGATGGCTATCTGCCTATAAAACTGACTTTTGACCCGCCCATAGCCGGGAAGGCTAAAGTGTTCGACACCTTAGCTGTGGTGTGCCCCCGACCGCCTGGAGCTAACAAGAGTTCCCTGATAATAGGGACGAACACGGATCTGGTCCGAAGACTTCTGGCCCCTCTGACAAGAAGGAAAGACCCCACAGTCACTGAGATCCACCCAATGTTGAAGACAGCCTACTGTCAGGAAGGGCACACCAGAAATGTCAATGGCGATATCGGCGCATCTTCGCGCATGCGCGGTAGTGGCGCATCGGCGCACGCTGATGTGCGCATGCGCGATAGCGGTGCGAGCGTGGGCACGCGCGGGAGTGCGCAGCGGTGGCTCATGGCGCCAGATGGGGCTATTTAAAGGGGCTGATGGCTGGGCTCTGTGCTGTTCGGTCTACAGCGTTACCTGAGACCTCTGACCCCTGCTTACCTGAATCCTGCTCCAGCTGACCCTTCCTGGCTTGTTTGACCATTCTTGCTGATCTGCCTGTACCTGACCCCCGGCCTGTGTTGACTACGTTCCTGCCTGCTCCTTCTGCTACCTTGTTGCCAGCCCGTTGCCGAACCTGCCTGTACCTGAGACCTGCCAGCTGCCTAACCTGCTCATACCCGATCCTGCTCCAGTACTTACCTGTACCTGAGACCTGCCAGCTGCCTAACCTGCTCATACCTGATCCCGCTCCAGTACTTACCCGCTTGGGACTGGTGTACCCACGCTTCCAGCCCATCTGACCGCACCTGCCTGAGCTCCAGTTGTCAGTCTGTCAGCTGTTTCCGGATCCCTTCCAGTCTCCGTCCCAGCTCCGGTCCAGCGCACCACCAGCAACTTTACCAGGCTCTCGTGCGACTCTGCACTCCTGCGCCTCCTGTTTTCACTACCAGGGGCTTCGAGTGAGAGGTGTAAGGGAGGCCTCCCTCTGCATAATCAGACTCTTCCACCAGGTACATGACAGTACCGAACAGCCACGTCAGAGTCTGTGCAGGGAGCCTCTTCCATGGAGGGTTTCCGCTTACACCTCAAAGACCTCACCCAGACTGTTGAAATCGCACAAAATGCATATATCCGACTGGAAGAAAGCATCCAGGCTCTTTCCTCACCTATCACGGCCCCGCAAAGAGCTACTTCAGCAATAGCCACGTTACCTCCAGAAACCGGGGTTCCTGCGCCTGAAAGATTCACCGGTGATCACCGACTACGAGGGCAGAAGTCAGAGAGACCTATGAGGTCGTCCTGTCCAGCCTGGAAATTAGCCCGAGCCTCTAACATCAGCAGCCTGACATCTTCTACCACTGCTGCACCCACATCTGATGTCCCTGAACACAGGCAACTCGGAGTGCCCCATCCCTCACTTTCCCCTGAGGAACGTCAACGCCGACAACACGAAAACCTCTGCCTGTATTGTGGGAAACCAGGGCATTACGTGAGGTCATGTCCAGCCAAGGTCCGCAAGGGTCGAATTATCTTCTCTGCCAGCACGCCCATCCTGCCAACCCACCTGGCTCTCCCCATTGTATTACAGCTTCCGGGAAGAAGTATTCCTGTCTCCGCTATAATAGACTCTGGTGCCTGTAGCTGCTTTATGGACTTGTCTTTTATCACAAAACATCAAATCCCTTTGCAACCTAGGGCCCAGGGACTTTCAGTACATCTGGCCGACGGGTCTGCTATCAAATCCGGACTAGTGACTCAGCAGACTATACCCTTGCCTGTCATTATTGCCGATAGTCACAAGGAATTGTTACGCCTGGATGCCATCGCATCCCCGCTGTTCCCCGTAATCCTTGGCATGCCATGGCTCCAAGCACATAACCCTCTTATCAACTGGGTCGGAGGGGAGGTTAAGTTTCACTCTTCCTACTGCTTGCCGAAATTCTCTTCTGATCCGCCATCCTTGTTATGCTTGGACTCTGATGTTGAAACACGCTTATCTGTACCAGTTGCATACCATGACTTTTTAGATGTCTTTAGCAAGAAAGGAGCTGAAACTCTCCCTCCACATCGGCCATATGACTGCCCGATTGATCTCATCCCGGGTGTTGAGGTCCCTTTTGGAAGGATTTTTCCTCTGTCAGAATTGGAGCTTGTCGCCCTAAAAGATTATATAGACGATAATCTAAAGAAGGGCTTCATCCGCCCCTCCACTTCTCCAGCAGGAGCGGGTATCTTCTTTGTGGAGAAGAAGGATCGTTCCCTTCGCCCATGTATAGATTATCGTGAACTCAACAAAGTTACGGTCGAGAACCGTTATCCCCTGCCCTTGGTACCCGAATTGTTCCAGAGGTTGGGAGCAGCAACCATATTTACAAAACTGGATCTCCGAGGGGCATATAATCTGGTACGGATACGGGAGGGAGACGAGTGGAAGACGGCTTTTCGCTCCCGATTTGGACATTTTGAATATCTGGTGATGCCGTTCGGCCTATGCAATGCCCCAGCAACATTCCAGCACTTTATCAACGATATCTTCCGCGATTATCTAGACCTGTTCGTTGTAGCATATCTGGACGACATCTTAATTTTCTCTGCTTCCCTTGATGACCACCGCAGACATGTTAAAAATGTATTGAGCAGACTACGACAGCACGGGCTATACGCCAAGCCAGAGAAGTGCGAGTTCGAGCGACAAAGCATTACTTTTTTGGGACTAATCCTCTCCACCGAAGGTGTCAAAATGGACCCACAAAAGGTCACTGCCATCTTAGACTGGCCAGCCCCAGTGGACAAAAAGGGCATCCAACGCTTTGTCGGGTTCTCGAACTTCTACCGAAAATTCATCAGGGGATTTTCAGCCATCATATCACCAATCACACAACTGACCAAACAGGGCATCCGTTTCCAGTGGTCTCCTGAAGCTCAAAATGCTTTTGAGTCTCTTAAGAAACTATTTACTTCCGCACCGGTCCTGAAGCACCCTGACCCAACATTGCCCTATGTATTGGAAGTAGACGCGTCAGAAACGGCAGTCGGAGCAGTACTATCCCAAAGGCGGGGACCCAAGGCTTTGTTACACCCAGTCGCCTTTTTCTCCCGCAAACTGTCTAACTCTGAAAGGAATTATGATGTCGGAGACAGAGAACTTCTGGCCATTAAAAATGCATTGGAAGAGTGGAGGTACCTTTTAGAAGGAGCAGCGCACCCGATCCTAATCTATACGGATCATAAGAACCTGGAATATCTGAGGACTGCCAAGAGACTCAAACCACGCCAGGCTAGATGGGCACTCTTCTTTTCCAGGTTCTCTTTTCATCTCACGTACAAGCCAGGATCTAAAAACACCAAACCTGATGCACTCTCTCGGATGTTCTGTGTTACCAGGGAATCCGCACCGCCCGACACTATCCTGTCCTCTGAGAACTTCCTGCTACTTCAGGGAGACCTGCTCTCTCAAATTAAACAGGCTTCTGTAAATGCCCCTTCATCTCTGGGAATAACGTTGCAGGCCAGAGATGATCTACTTTGGCACAAGGACAAAATATTCATACCAGAAAACCTACGTGTCTCTGTTTTGGGATTATGTCATGACCACAAATTAGCCGGACACTTCGGTATCCGTAAAACTGCTGACCTTGTGCAACGCACATTCTGGTGGCCTCAAGTGGAAAAAGACTGCAAGGGCTATGTAGAGTCCTGTACCACTTGCACACGAAATAAGAACAGCAAAACCAAAGCATGGGGCTTGTTGAAGCCGCTATCAGTCCCGAAGAGACCCTGGAGGAATATCTCGATCGATTTTATCGTGGAACTTCCTCCATCTGACGGGTTCTCCACCATCTTTGTGGTGGTAGACCGATTATCCAAAATGGCCCACTTCCTACCCATGAAAGGCACACCATCGGCCCCGGAAACAGCCCAAATTTTTGTGAAAGAAGTTGTTAGGCTTCACGGAGTTCCAGCAAACATCGTGTCAGACCGGGGGGTACAATTCACCTCAAGGTTTTGGAGGTCTTTATGTGAAACCTTGGGAATCGAGTTATCATTTTCTTCCGCATACCACCCCCAAACGAATGGGCAAACGGAAAGAACCAATCAAACTCTGGAACAATACTTACGGTGCTTCTCCTCATACTCACAAGATGACTGGGCCGCACTACTTTCGTTAGCGGAATTCGCTTATAACAACTCCATCCACTCTGCCACAAAACAGTCTCCATTCTTTGCCAATTACGGATTCAACCCATCATTTCTGACCAGTACCTTCCCGGAGAGTTCTGTACCTGCCGTTCTTGAAACCATAAATTTCTTTGATACCAACAACAAACTACTACAGACAACTATGACTAAAGCTCAAGAATATAACAAACAGGTCTTTGATAAGAAGAGGCGGGGAGAGTTAATACTGGAACCTGGTGATCGGGTTTGGCTATCCACTACAAATCTAAAACTAACGTGCCCCTCTAAGAAGTTGGGCCCTAAATTTATGGGACCCTTCCCGATAAGAAGAAGGATCAACGACGTGTCTTACGAGCTGGAACTGCCAGACTCCTTCAAAATACATCCTGTCTTTCACGTGGCTTTACTAAAACCTGTAACCCCTGATCCATTCCCTGACCGGGATACAGGTCCACCCGAACCAATATTAGTTAACGGGACAGAGGAATTCGAAGTCGAAGCAATCCTGGACTGTAGGAAAAAGAGAAATCAGATCCAGTATCTCGTCAAATGGAAAGGTTATGGCCCAGAGGAGAATTCGTGGGAACCCGAGGATGATGTCCATGCTGAAAGACTTATTCAGGCATTCAAGAGATCTCATCCTTTGAAGCTCGCCCGGTTGGGCATCCGGAGGCTGCCCATTGGGAGGGGGCAATGTCAGGAAGGGCACACCAGAAATGTCAATGGCGATATCGGCGCATCTTCGCGCATGCGCGGTAGTGGCGCATCGGCGCACGCTGATGTGTGCATGCGCGATAGCGGGGCACGCGCGGGAGCGCGCAGCGGCGGCTCATGGCGCCAGATGGGGCTATTTAAAGGGGCTGATGGCTGGGCTCTGTGCTGTTCGGTCTACAGCGTTACCTGAGACCTCTGACCCCTGCTTACCTGAATCCTGCTCCAGCTGACCCTTCCTGGCTTGTTTGACCATTCTTGCTGATCTGCCTGTACCTGACCCCCGGCCTGTGTTGACTACGTTCCTGCCTGCTCCTTCTGCTACCTTGTTGCCAGCCCGTTGCCGAACCTGCCTGTACCTGAGACCTGCCAGCTGCCTAACCTGCTCATACCCGATCCTGCTCCAGTACTTACCTGTACCTGAGACCTGCCAGCTGCCTAACCTGCTCATACCTGATCCCGCTCCAGTACTTACCTGCTTGGGACTGGTGTACCCACGCTTCCAGCCCATCTGACCGCACCTGCCTGAGCTCCAGTTGTCAGTCTGTCAGCTGTTTCCGGATCCCTTCCAGTCTCCGTCCCAGCTCCGGTCCAGCGCACCACCAGCGACTTTACCAGGCTCTCGTGCGACTCTGCACTCCTGCGCCTCCTGTTTTCACTACCAGGGGCCTCGAGTGAGAGGTGTAAGGGAGGCCTCCCTCTGCATAATCAGACTCTTCCACCAGGTACGTGACACCTACCAACGGCTGATCTTGGAACAGAAGGCCCCGGAAGAGGGGGTAGGGAAGGTCTGGAGGCTGGGCAGAAGGGGAATCGTGCTGCAGCCCGGTGAAGTAACCTGCTTGAAAGCCACGGTGAAACTCACTTGGGAGCAGCCTGGCCCTTTTGTCATGTTGGAACCTGACCCAAGGGAAGAACATTCGGGCTTAGAAGTAGTCCCAGAAGTGGTCCCGGTGAGGGCCCTGAAGAAGGCTCATTGTAAAGTGCCTGTGAGCGTCAGAAATACCACAGATGGTCCCATGGAAATCCAAGCTAGGCTGTTACTGGGCCGGGTGAGCCCAGCTACCCCAGTTGCTTCGCCAGATGTGGAGAAGACAGATGGAGAAAGTACTGTGTGGGAGAAACTTTCCATGGAGGATCCAAACCTGCCCAGGGCTTGGAAAGAGAGAGCCAAGGCCCAGTTGACCAGATGGGAAAGGATCTTTTCTCAAGATGAATTTGATGTGGGGTGTGCTAGGAGTGCCACCCATCGAATCCGCCTCCAGGAAGACAAACCCTTCAGGGAAAGGGTTAGGCGGGTTCCGTTAGCAGACCTCGAAGACTTGAGGGAGCAGCTCGCCGAGCTCAAGCGAACAGGGGTGATTCGAGAATATAGAAGTCCCTATGCCTCCCCTATAGTGGTGGTCCGGAAAAAGAATGGGTCACTGAGGCTGTGCATAGACTATAGGACCCTCAACAGGAGAACTATACCGGATCAATATACCACTCCAAGGATAGAGGATGCTCTACAGAGCTTGTCTGGAGCCAAGTGTTTCAGTGTTATGGACCTCAAGAGCGGGTACTATCAGATCCCGATTTATCCAGAAGATAAAGAGCAGACGGCTTTCATAACCCCGGTAGGGTTCTTTGAATTCAACCGAATGCCTCAAGGTCTGTCTGGAGCTCCAGCCACCTTCCAACGTCTCATGGAGAAGACTGTGGGAGATATGAACCTCATCGAAGTCCTCGTATACTTGGATGACATCATTGTCTTCGGAAGAACCTTGGAAGAGCATGAAGAGAGGCTGGGGAAAGTTCTGAAGAGACTGAGTGAGGAAGGACTCAAGCTCTCACCTGAAAAATGCCAATTCTATCAGTCATCAGTCAACTATCTGGGGCACATAGTGTCTGAAGA
The DNA here is from genome assembly GCA_029206835.1 of Rana muscosa. NCBI lineage: Eukaryota > Metazoa > Chordata > Amphibia > Anura > Ranidae > Rana > Rana muscosa. Next base: position 237,948,968 of record CM055120.1, read on the forward strand.
TGGGGTAGCCACAGACCCCGCAAAATTGGAGGCAGTCACCTCCTGGCCCAGGCCCACCACTGTGACAGAGCTCAGATCCTTCCTGGGGTTCTGTTCCTATTACAGGAGGTTTGTGGAGGGGTTTGCTCGGATAGCCAGGCCTCTGAATGAGCTGCATAAGACGGAGGGGGAAGAGGATGACACAGGCCCCAGAAAGCCAGGGGAGTCAGTCAAGGACCAGTGGAAAGAGAAGTGTGAGAATGCCTTTCAGATGTTGAAGAAGACATTAACCACTGCCCCTGTCCTGGCCTATGCAGACCCTAAGAAGCCTTATGAACTTCATGTAGATGCCAGTCATGATGGTTTGGGAGGAGTGCTGTACCAGGAGCATGAAGAGCAACTGAGGGCTGTTGCGTATGTGAGCAGAAGTCTGACTCCCTCCGAAAAGAACTACCCCACCCATAAGTTGGAGTTCCTGGCCCTTAAGTGGGCGTTAGTTGACAAACTTAAAGACTATTTATATGGGGCGGAATTCACAGTGAAAACAGACAACAACCCCCTCACCTATCTCTTCACCACAGCAAAGTTGGATGCCACAGGACATAGGTGGCTGGCGGCGCTGTCTGCCTTCGACTTCGGCCTGAAGTACAGACCTGGGGCTGGAAACCGAGATGCAGATGCTTTGTCTAGAAGATCTCACGTCCCCACTTGTAGTACAGAAGACTGGGCCCAAGTGGCACCCGATGGGGTGCGGGCCCTCTGTCAAGGGGCTGAACTCCAAGCCAGTGGCGGCTCAAGAGCAGAAGAGATAGGGGTTACCATAGTAGGAGTCCCCAAGCAATACTGTGGAGTAACCCAACTGGGGGAAGATAACTTGCCAAAACTGTCTAAGAAGGAGCTGAGATCCGACCAATTGGAAGACCCTATGGGGAGATTGGTCCTAGAGGCCCTGGAGAATCAGGACCCGAATAGACTCTTACGCCACCCTTCAAAGGAAGCTTGCCTGTTGAGGAAAGAGTGGGACAGGTTACAGGTGCATCAGGGAGTGGTCTACCGAAGGGGCCCCTCTGATGACCTAGAAAACAAATGGCAGTTGTTCTTGCCTGAGAAGCACCGAGAGACAGTCCTGGTTGCTCTGCACGACAACCATGGTCACCTAGGGGCGGAAAGGACTTTCCAACTCGTTAGGGACCGTTTCTATTGGCCCTGCATGAGAGCTGAAGTTGAAGAATACTGCCACTCATGTGCACGATGCATCCAGAGAAAGACTTTACCTCATCAAGCTGCCCCAATGGGCCATCTGCAAAGTCAAAGCCCACTTGATCTGGTATACATTGATTTTCTCTGCCTCGAACCCGACCTGAGTGGACTAGGAAATGTTCTGGTAGTAAATGACCATTTCACCCGGTATGCCCAGGCCTTTCCAATCAAGGACCAGAAGGCTTCCACTGTGGCCAAAGTGCTGATGGAGAAATACTTTGTACATTATGGGCTACCACAACGGCTCCATTCAGATCAGGGAAGGGATTTTGAAAGTAGGTTGATCCGGAAACTCCTAGATTCTTTGGGGATCAAGAAGACAAGAACTACCCCCTATCATCCACAAGGTGATGCTCAGCCGGAGAGGTTCAACTGAACCCTGCTCAACATGCTGGGGACCCTAAGTAGTGAGAAGAAGCAGCATTGGAGCAACCACATAGCGGCAGTTGTGCATGCATACAACAGCACCACCAGTGATGCTACAGGATACTCACCCTATCGACTTATGTTCGGGAGAGAAGCAAGACTTCCCGTAGATCTGGCCTTTGGCACTTCCATAGACCATTGTTCTGCTGCTTCCCACAAGGGATATGTCGATAGGCTCAGACGCAATGAACAGGCCTAGGCGGCCTCAGAGCAAAGGGGGGCCCAGCAACAAGAAAAATTATGACTTAAAAGTTAGGATCCAAGATCTACAACCTGGAGACAGAGTGTTGTTGCGGAATTTGGGGATCCCTGGAAAACACAAGCTTGCAGACAGATGGAGACCTGAACCTTATGTTGTTTGCAAAAGACTGCCGGGCCTACCCGTTTACAGACTTAAACCAGAAGGGAAGGTGGGGCCATTGAAGACCTGGCACCGGAACCACCTACTGGCTGAGGCAGTTCAGATCCCCCCCTGTGATGGATTCCCCTGAGCCAACTTCCATTCTGGATACTCCCCGACCAAACACTCGGTCCCAAACCCCCCGGATCGGGGATACAGAGACCTCGGAAACAAGTGAAGATGAGGGAGAAGAACTTTGTTGGCTTGGCCTTCCCAGGCTCCAGAAACTTCTGCTTTTGATTTTCCACCTGAAGAAGATGCTGAGGACCAGACACTGAATGCAGAAGCCACGGAGTTCATCCCGTCCAGTCCTTGGTCAGATGCTTGGGAGAGTGTCTGTGACTTACCCTCAGAGGAAGATCCGAGGGATTCCATGTATTTCCCTGCTCCGGAGTCCAGTGTTCCCGAAACAGAGGAGATTCCTAAGTCGATTCCGGAGGAGGAGCCCGTTTCAACAGAAAGTCCAAGAGGACAGAGGAAGCGAAGAGCCATAAAGCCTCCCAGAAGATTAACTTACCCACAGATGGGGAGAAGTGTGGAAGACACTGTGGTTACTGCCAGAAGGAGTATGGAAGACCCTGATCCTCCCATTGTTCATTTGGTGGGAGGCAACCCCAGCTCACTCTCTGCTATAGTTAGGCAGGACACTGATGATAGTGTGACCTGTGGGCAGGGGAGTTCACTGCCTCGGTTTTGGTGGGAATTTCCTCTGCCAACATCATACGAAAGTTTGATTGATGTTGTACGCTCTGTGATTTAAGTTTATGTTATCTTTGGGGACCAAAGAGTTTAAGTGGGGGGAGTGTGTAGCGGGGTCTCCTTTAAGGCCCCGGGACTACGTTACCCAGAACCCCGTTCGGCACCCAGAGTGCAGTTAGCCATCGCAGAGACTCATGGGAGGGGTTATTTAAGGAGGAGGCGAGGCGGAGCTCGGCCTCTTTGGGACACCGCGCTGCAAGCAAGAGTTTCTTCCTGTGCGGATCTGCTGCAGTGCAAGGCCTGAAGCCTGGGCCTTGCGCAACTTCCAAAGAGCCTTCCACTCCACTGCGGAGCCTGGGTGGCACCTGACTTGTCGAGTGAGGACATCAGTTGGATCGGGGACCCGATCGTTGCAGACGCTGTGTGCGGATACACAGCAGGGTGGACGTTCCGGACTGGGATCGCGTCCGGAGTGGTGAGCGGGCACCTGCCCAGACCAATAGACTGTGCCGTGTTCAGGCCTGTAGACTGCATAGGCCCACAGTTTCGTTTATCTGCTGTTCCCCGGGGGGACCGGTAGCAGGACAGAGTTGAAGTGTCCCCCCATTATAGTATTCCAAGTTATTGCCTGGTTGTGGATTACAAAGTACTATTCGTCAAGTGCACCACTGAAAGCTGGCATGCGAAGAAATCCCTATAGAAGGTGACTGAGATTTACTCCATGTCAGGCCTGACCGGGGTGGGAAGTTAAGATATTGTTTAGTGCGATATAGGGCGCGCGTACCATAATAGCTACGCGTGGTGAAGTACCGGGCAGCGCCATTATTGTGTGCTGTATTGATTTCTGCAGGGCTCTGCAGGCCAATTGCATGTGTTGTGTTCTGCCTATGCTACTTTTAATATAAGAGTAAACGGTTATATTTAATCTCTCGCCTCAGTGTGTTGACTTACTGCTAAGAGATTATTCCTTGCAATATTATTGAATGTATACTGAGATAACCCCTAGACTAGCTGTGCCAGAGTGGGTCGAGTAAGATTGCCGGGGGTTGGTGGTGCTGTATACAGGGCCCGAAATCAAACCAAGCGGCTCTCTTAACTGGGGGTAGCGCTACATATATATATATATATATATATACATATATATATATATATATATATATATATATATATATATATATACACACACACTGTATTCAGTTTAGCTAGATCCGTTCCTGTTATTCTCTTCCTAATATACTGACAGGCAGGCAGTTGATTGTGGTAGCTGCAGTATTTTCAGTCAGTGTACTGTATCCTGTGTACAGTGTGCAACTAAAGCTAACTGCAGACAATTGCTGGTGTTCTCTTCCTAATATACTGACAGGCAGGCAGCTGCAGTATTTTCATTCAGTGTACTGTAACCTGTGCACAATGTGCAACTAAAGCTAACTGCAGACAATTGCTGGTGTTCTCTTCCTAATAATACCACAGGCAGGCAGGCAGGCAGCTGCAGTATTTTCAGTCAGTGTACTGTATCCAGTGCACAGTGTGCAACTAAAGCTAACTGCAGACCATTGCTGGTGTTCTCTTCCTAATAATACCACAGGCAGCTGCAGTATTTTCAGTCAGTGTACTGTATCCTGTGCACAGTGTGCAACTAAAGCTAACTGCAGACAATTGCTGGTGTTCTCTTCCTAATAATACCACAGGCAGGCAGCTGCAGTATTTTCAGTCAGTGTACTTTATCCTGTGCACAGTGTGCAACTAAAGCTAGCTGCAGACAATTGCTGGTGTTCTCTTCCTAATAATACCACAGGAAGGCAGGCAGCTGCAGTATTTTCAGTCAGTGTACTTTATCCTGTGCACAGTGTGCAACTAAAGCTAACTGCAGACAATTGCTGGTGTTCTCTTCCTAATAATACCACAGGCAGGCAGCTGCAGTATTTTCAGTCAGTGTACTGTATACTGGCCACAGTGTGCAGCTAAAGCTGACTGCAGACAATTCCTTGTGTACCTACTTATTCCAATACATCAATTAAAGTATGTCTGGAAGGCCAACAAGGAGAGGCAGACACACACAGGCCAATAAAAGAGCGCAAGCAGGCTCTGTGTCTAGAGGCAACAGTGCTGGTCGTGGACACGGTACATCCTCATCAGCACGTGGCCGTGGGGCACGCTTGTCCTTTTTTTCGGCAGCTGGTCGTGTTGAGTCGCTATGCTGAAGAGTTGGTAGAGTGGATGACCAAGCCGTCCTCATCCTCCTCATCCTCTCTCACCCAGCCTCAGGGTACTTTGTCAGCCAAAGCGGGCTCTTCCCTCAGCTCAATGGCATCAGTCACTCCTTCCCTAGCCCCACCATGTCCTCCTGAGGAGTCCCCCGAACTGTTTGACCACAGTGTTGGGTACATGCTGCAGGAGAATGTGCAGCGTTTTGAAGGCACCAATGATGGTACGCAGCTTGAGGAAGGCAGTAACATGAGCCCAGAGAGAGGGGGTGCCCAAGAAGGACAGCAAACTGGTAGTCATGTTCCCCCAGCTGCAGCATACTGCCAGGTTTGCTCCAGTGATGAGGAGGGAGGGGATGATGAGGTCACTGACTCTACGTGGGTGCCTGATAGGATAGAGGAGGAGGAGGTACATCTCCAACGAGGCAGGATGCCCTCCAGGGGCCAGCTTAAGAGCAGCACACCGACTGCATCACACCGCAGAGCTCTGCATGTGCAGGGCGCTGCTGTCTCTGAGCATTATTCCAAAAGTTCTTTGGTGTGGGCCTTTTTTGAGACGTGTGCAGCAGATCGCACCTGTCACGTACCTGGTGGTAGACGAGCCCAATGTGCAGGGAGCGGCTTCTCGTAGCCTCTGATCCACAAGGCCCTGGTAGAGTGAACAGGAGCTCGAGAGGCAGAGGGCACAAGTGCCTGACTGGTAAGCTGAGTAGGGGCCTTGAGCAGAGGCTGTAGTCCACGGCAAGGTGCAGCAAGAGAACACACGTGGATGAGCAGCAGAGCAGGTGCAGGCAGACCGGGTCAACACTAGCAGGCTGGTTCAGGTACAGGAGCGAGGTCCAAAACGGGAATCAAGTCCAGGCCGGGTCAGTTCGTTGGGTGGGCAGCAATCAGGTTCAGAGGAATAAGCAAGAGAGTCGTCAAGGCAAGCCGGGATCAAAAGGGCAGGCAGCAAACAGGATACACAGAGGGAAGCCGGATCAGGTGGGAAGTCCAATAGCAGGGTTTCAAGCAGCAGAGGTCTCAGGGAACGCTGTAGACCAGACAGCACCGGGCAGCATGACAGAGCAGTTTAAATACCCGATTCTGGCGCCAAGCGCCGTCACCGTGTGCACGCACGTCTGTTGCGCTATCGCGCACGCGCATACGCCGGACAGTTCTTCCAAAGGCAGGCATTCTTCTAAGGCTGCTGTTGCCGGGCAGATTATGTAAGTGCCTTTCCTGACATTGCCCCCCTCCAACGGGCAGCCTCCGGATGCCCAACTGGGTCATCCTACCTGGGTGGGATCTTTTGAAGGCCAGAATTAGTCTCTCCGCGTGAATGTTAGTCTCTGGTTCCCAGGAATTTTCTTCCGGGCCATAGCCCTTCCATTTCACCAAGTACTGGGTTTGGTTGCGCCTTCTCCTGCAGTCTAGGATGGGCTCAACCTCGAACTCTTCCTCCCCATTGATGAGTACTGGTTCTGGGGGGCCTATGCCTCGATTGGAGAATGGATCCCGAACTGCAGGTTTGAGTAGGGCCACATGGAACACCGGGTGTATCCGAAGGATTCTGGCAGTTTTAACTCTTAAGCCACATCGTTGATCCTTCTTAGAACAGGGAAGGGACCCACAAATTTAGGGCCCAATTTCTTGGAAGGGCACGCCAACTTCAAGTTCACAGTAGACAGCCAGACTTGGTCTCCGGGTACCAGGTTAAGCTCCCCCCTCCTCCTCCTGTCGAATATCTCCTTATTATATTCCTGGGTCCTTGCCATTGTTTCTTGTAAAAGTTTGTTGTTGTTGTTAAAAAAGTTCAGGGTCTCTTGGGCGGCTGGAACCGCACACTCCGGTATATTATTGGATAGGAACAAGGGGTGAAAACCGTAGTTTGCAAAGAACGGGGACTGTTTGGTAGCCGAGTGGACAGAGTTGTTATACGCAAATTCTGCAAGAGGTAGTAAGGGTACCCAATCGTCCTGAGAAAAGCCTGAAAAACAGCGTAAATATTGTTCAAGCCTCTGATTGGTTCGTTCAGTCTGCCCATTGGTCTGAGGGTGGTAAGCCGAGGAAAAACACAGGTCAATCTTTAAGGATCCGCAAAGTGCTCTCCAAAATCTGGACGTAAACTGTACCCCCCGATCGGATACGATGTTAGAAGGGATACCGTGCAGCCTTACTATTTCCCTGATGAACAGTTTTGCGGTTTCGGGAGCGGAAGGTGTGCCTCTCATGGGTAGGAAATGGGCCATTTTAGACAGTCTGTCTACTACCACAAAAATGGTAGTGCAATTTTCGGATGGTGGTAACTCAACAATAAAATCCATGGAAATCATTCTCCAGAGTCTTTCTGGAATGGGTAAGGGTTTTAATAGTCCCCATGCTTTGGCCTTGCTGCCCTTGTTTTGAGTAAAAGTGGTGCATGAATCTACATAGTCTCTACAGTCCTTCAACAGGTGAGGCCACCAAAACATGCGCTGAAGGAGTTCAGATGTCTTGCGGATACCGAAATGGCCGGCCAGTTCATGGTCATGGCAAGATTTAAGGACCTTGACCCGTACTTGCTGGGGTACGAAAATTCTGTCCTGGAACCATAGCAGGTCATCTCTCCGCTGTAAGGTAACGTCCGGTAGGTGTAATTCACTTGTATAAGCCCGTTTGATCTGAGACAGTAAGTCTTCTTGTAATAAAAGAAAGTTTCCAGGAGTCAGGATGGTGTCCGGGAGTGAAGAGGTTTGTGGTTCACTGAACATCCGGGAAAGTGCGTCAGGTTTTGTGTTTTTTGACCCGGGCCTGTAGGTAATGTGGAATGAGAACCTGGTAAAAAAGAGTGCCCACCTAGCCTGACGTGGTCTCAGTCTCTTGGCGACTTTCAAGTACTCCAGGTTCTTGTGGTCTGTGTAGACCAAAATGGGGTGTGCTGCCCCCTCCAACAAGTAGCGCCATTCTTCCAGTGCTGCCTTAATTGCGAGTAATTCTCTGTCCCTGACATCGTAGTTCCTTTCTGCTTCAGACAACTTACGAGAAAAGAAAGCTACAGGGTGTAACAGGGCCTTGGGACCCTGCCTCTGAGAGAGTACTGCTCCCACGGCAATCTCTGAGGCGTCTACTTCCAGGGTATAGGGCAGAGGTTGTTGTTCCGCCGGCGTTGACGCTCCTCGGGGGTAAGCGAGGGACGAAGCAAGCCAAGCTGCATTGGCTCTGGGACGTCGGTGGACGGATGAGCGAATGCTGGAGGAGCAGAGTGAGGAGAGTTTGGGTTAAACACACAGGGAAGCATCCATACCGGGCGAGAAGGGCCCGTGGTGCGTTCCGCCCTTCGTTCCCTTAGTCGTCTGTCGATTTGGGTAGCCTGCAGAATCAGAGCGTCAAGCGTTGTGGAGATGCCCACCCGAGCCAGTTCATCCTAAAGAGGTTCTGAGAGGCCAAGGCGGAACTGGTGACGCAAGGCTGCGTCGTTCCAGTTAGTATCCGCACTCCAACGCCGAAATTCGGACACGTAGTCTTCCACGGCCCTGCGGCCTTGTTGTAGGGAGCATAGTGCGGCTTCTGCAGTGGCCGCCTGAAGGGGGTCCTCATAGAGGAGATCCATCGCTTGGAGGAAGGAGCTCAGCAGGTTCAGGCAGGCGTCCTTGTGTTCCAAGAGGCGATGGGCCCATGTCTGGGGTTCTCCTGAAAGTAGGGAAATGACAAAACCCACCTTGGTGGACTCAAGTGAAAATGTCCGGGGCTGTAACGCAAAGAACAGTTCGCAGGCGTGACGGAAGGCCCTGTACTTGCTGTGGTCCACCGAGAATCTTTCCGGAGTGGGGACCCTAGGTTCTGGTGGCAGCATTACCACAGATGGTGCAGGGGAGGTTCCAGAGGCTACGGAGGCCGGGGTAGATAGAGCCCGGACTTGTTCCTCCAGACGGGTATACCCCTCCTGCAAACTCCTGATGGCCGAGGTAAGTCCATCCAGGTGGCGGCACAAGTCCTCCATTGGAGAGGCTCCCTGCGTGGGCTCGGACATGGCTGTCTGGTACTGTCACGTACCTGGTGGTAGACGAGCCCAATGTGCAGGGATCGGCTTCTCGTAGCCTCTGATCCACGAGGCCCTGGTAGAGTGAACAGGAGCTCGAGAGGCAGAGGGCACAAGTGCCTGACTGGTAAGCTGAGTAGGGGCCTTGAGCAGTGGCTGTAGTCCACGGCAAGGTGCAGCAAGAGAACACACGTGGATGAGCAGCAGAGCAGGTGCAGGCAGACCGGGTCAACACTAGCAGGCTGGTTCAGGTACAGGAGCGAGGTCCAAAACGGGAATCAAGTCCAGGCCGGGTCAGTTCGTTGGGCGGGCAGCAATCAGGTTCAGAGGAATAAGCAAGAGAGTCGTCAAGGCAAGCCGGGATCAAAAGGGCAGGCAGCAAACAGGATACACAGAGGGAAGCCGGATCAGGTGGGAAGTCCAATAGCAGGGTTTCAAGCAGCAGAGGTCTCAGGGAACGCTGTACACCAGACAGCACCGGGCAGCATGACAGAGCAGTTTAAATACCCGATTCTGGCGCCAAGCGCCGTCACCGTGTGCGCGCACGCGCTCCCGCGTGCGCGCGCACGTCGGTTGCGCTATCGCGCACGCGCATGCGCCGGACAGTTCTTCCAAAGTCAGGCATTCTTCTAAGGCTGCTGTTGCCGGGCAGATTATGTAAGTGCCTTTCCTGACAGCACCTTTGCTATTTGCAATATATTTCTGAAGCGTATCTCGCGTGGCCAAAACAGCAGCCGCTTGGGCACCACATGCTTGACCAGACATATGTCGGCCTGCCATGCAGTCTGTTGGCAAGCGTACAGAAAAGACCCACACCAAAGAATAAAGCGGACCTCTCCTTGCGCCTCATCAGCTGGGATCTCCAACCCCACTATACCTTCAGTCCTCTCAGAAACCTGCACTGAGAGGAATGAAGGTGTAGAATTAGGTGTGTCACTGCCAAGTACTTGCGGGCAATCTGCTATCTATACACCAACGTCAGATTGTACCAGGCAAATTTCCCTGCCCCAGCTGCTGCACCGCCGAAAGAAGTTCGCTCCCAGCCATCCACATGCCCAGCGGTTGAATGCTAGCTTGGCTAAATTGCTAGCACTTCAACTGCTGCCTTTTCAGTTGGTAGACTCTGCCCCCTTCCGTGAGTTTGTGTAATGTGCGGTTCATCAGTGGCAGGTTCCCAAACGCCACTTTTTTTTCACGGAAGGCGATTCCGGCTCTCTACCGGCATGTGGAAGGCAATGTCTTGGCCTCCCTGGACAGGGCGGTCAGCGGTAAGGTGCATATTACCGCTGACTCATGGTCCAGCAGGCATGGACAGCGACGTTACCTATCTTTCACTGCGCATTGTGTGACTCTGTTGGCAGCTGGGAAGGATGCAGGACAGGGTGCAGTAGTGTTGGAGGTTGTCCCGCCACCACGCCTCCAAAATGCTACTAGTGGTGATTCTGACACACCTCTCTCCTCCACCCCTCTTCTTCTTCCTCCATGGCCTCTTCCTGTGCTTTGTCTCCGGAACCAGCGGTGCTCCGTAGGCGTTCAAGGGGCTACGCAAGTACGCAGGCAAAAAGATGCCATGCAGTGCTTGAGCTGGTGTGCTTGGGGGACAGGAGCCACACTGGGGCAGAGATTCTGTCAGCTCTGCAGGGGCAGGCTCAGAGGTGGTTGACGCCACGCCAGCTTAAGCCAGGAATGGTGGTTTGCGACAATGGCACCAACCTCCTCTCCGCCCCCCGACAACTGACCCACGTGCCCTGTTTGGCTCACGTCCTTAACTTGGTGGTGCAGCGGTTCTTGGACAGGTACCCGGGAATATGGCATGAGGACAGGGTCAGGGGAGCTTGTTTTTTTTTTGCCACGCCAGTGGGTCATGATCAGGAAGGCATGCACTGTCCTGTCACCATTTGAGGAGGCCACGAGGAAGGTGAGCAGTGACAGTGCATGAATCAGTGACACTTTCCCTCTTGTCCACCTGTTGAAGCACACGCTGCTTGGAATAATGTACAGGGCACTTGAGGCAGAACAGAGGGAGGAAGAGGAGGACTTCCTTACCTCTCAAGGCCCCCTTTATCCAGACAGTGTTCCTGCTGGCCCGCCTATCACACAGGACTAGGAGGAGGAGGAGGATTGTGTCAGCATGAAGGTGGAGCCTAGCACTCAGCATCAGCAGCAGTCTTCAAGGGATCAATTACAGTCCCAAGAAACCCATGCACTTGTACGTGGCTGGGAGGAGATGGCTGCAGATCATGTAGTCCTTAGTGACCCAGAGGACTCCAGACCGAATGCCTCAGCAAACCTACACTGCATGGCCTCCCTGATTCTGCAAAGCCTGCGGAAGGATCCTAGTATCCGTGGTATCAAGGAGAGGGATCATTACTGGCTGGCAACCCTCCTTGATCCACGTTACAAGGGTAAGGTTGCGGACCTTATCTTGCCGTCGCAGAGGGAGCAGAGGATGAAACATCTTCGGGAGGCCTTGCAGAAAGGTTTGTGCAACGTGTTCCCAGTAGTGATGAGCCGAACACCCCCGGGTTCGGTTCGCACCAGAACCCGCGAACGGACCGAAAGTTCGCACGAACATTAGAACCCTATTAAATACAATGGATGCGAACGTTCGGATTCTAAAGTGCTAATTATAACGACTATTATCCATGTTATTGTCCTAAACAGAGTTTGGGAACCCGGGTTCTGCACCAGGGGACATGTATCAATGCAAAAAGAAGTTTTAAAAACGGACGTTTTCCGGGAGCAGTCATTTTAATGATGCATAAAGTGAAAAAAAAAAAGTCAAATATTCCTTTAAATATTGTACCTGGAGGGTGTCTAAAGTATGCCTGTGAAGTGCCACGTGTTTCCCGTGTTTAGAACTGTCCCTGCACAAAATAAAATTTCTAAAGGAAAAAAAAGCCATTTAAAACTGCTTGCGGCTTTAATGTAATGTCTGGTCCCGGTAATATGGATGAAAATCTTTAAGAAAAATGGCATAGCTACCCCATCAACCCCCCCCCCTACCCCAGCCCATTACCAGCCCCTTTGGGTCTTGTGTGGATATTAAGGGGAACCCCGCACACAAAATAAAAAAGGCCCTATATACTCTGAACAGCCGTATACAGGCGGTGCATACAAGACAGGGACTGTAGGTTTGTTCTTATGTAGAATCTGTTTGTAATTTTGAACAACTACATTGTTTAAGTGTAGCTCCAGCCCAAATACCTATTTTTAAGCTTTTTGGAAAACATAGGGAAGGGTTATCACCCCTGTAACATTTGTTTTGCTGTCTGTGCCCCTGTTCAGAACATTTAACCTCACTTTGCGTCCCAATGACAACTGTTTTTGAAATGTGGTGTTTTTATTGAAACAAGGATTGGTGATAAAGCATCAGTAGAGAGGAGACACCTTTCTCCCATATTAATTCTTACAGGAGAGAATTTTCCTTCCAAGGGGTAGATTTCCTCTCACTTCCTGTTGTCTTCTTCCGTTTGCAAGTAGTAGTCGTTTGTAAGTTGGATGTTTGAAAGTAGGGACCTGCCGTATATACTCTGCAGAAATTGGCCCCTTAGGTGTTGGTGTTGGCACAACACTGTAAGCACTCACAGTTACTCTTGGTGGGTGCTGGAACGCCCTGCTGTCAACTATTATATCAGGAATTGTAATAACATATAATTGTTGAACAGTGGTAGTAAAAATTGGGCCTTTGATGGTGGTGCTGGTGCCACAACACTGTAAGGCCTGACAGTTACTCTTGGTGGGCGCAGCAATGGGCCCTGCTGTGAATTATTAGATCAATAATTATAATTGCATGCCCCTGTTGAACAGGGGCTGAAAAATTGGGCCTTTGGTGGTGGTGGTGTTGACACAACACTGTAAGGCCTGACAGTTACTCTTGGTGGGCGCAGCAATGGGCCCTGCTGTGAATTATTAGATCAATAATTATAATTGCATGCCCCTGTTGAACAGGGGCTGAAAAATTGGGCCTTTGGTGGTGGTGGTGTTGACACAACACTGTAAGGCCTGACAGTTACTCTTGGTGGGCGCAGCAATGGGCCCTGCTGTGAATTATTAGATCAATAATTATAATTGCATGCCCCTGTTGAACAGGGGCTGAAAAATTGGGCCTTAGGCACTGGTGGCACAACACTGCAACCCCTCACAGATACTGTACTTGGAGCACAGCAATGAGGCCTGTTGCAAAGTATTGCATCAAAAATTGTAATTACACGCCCCTGTTAAACAGGGGCTGAAAAATTGGGCCTTAGCCACTGGTGGCGGCACCCATAAACCAAAATGATCTTCCAAGCTATCATCATTAATCGGATCATTGAGGAGGAGGAGGAGGATAGCCAGTCAACATAACAGCACAGGCACTCAGCATCAGCATCAGTCTTGAAGGGATGTGACATTTTAAAATCAATTAGTCTGTTATATCAGCATCAGGTGTGTGGTAGCTGGTGGTGATCCAAGACTGGTTCATCTTGATGAAAGTCAGTCGATCAACCGAGTCGGTGGACAGGCGCACCCTGTGATCCGTGACAAATCCTCCAGCAGCACTGAATGTGCGTTCTGAAAGAACGCTGGATGCAGGACAGGCCAGTAGCTCAATTGCATACTGTGCAAGCTCTGGCCAGTGATCCATCCTCAAGACCCAGTAAGCCAGAGGATTTTCGGTGGGGAAGGTGTCCAAGTCTGACCTTGCCCATAGGTATTCCTGCACCATGTATATCAGACGCTGGCGATGGTTGCTGGAACCGATCATACTTTGGGGCTGCGGACTAAAGAATTGTCTGAACGCATCGGTCAGACGGCCACCTTCCCCACCGCTCCTTCTTTGACTGCCCGAAGCCTCAGCAACTCGTTGTCCAGGACCAGGAGTTTGTAACCTCCCAGTCTCTGGGAACGCGTTGCACAGACCTTTCTGCAAGGCCTCCCGGAGTTGTCTCATCCTCTGCTCCCTCTGCGACGGTAAGATAAGGTCCGCAACCTTCCCCTTGTACCGTGGATCAAGGAGAGTGGCCAGCCAGTAATGGTCCCTCTCCTTGATCCGAAGAATACGAGGATCCTTCCGCAGACTTTGCAGGATCAGGGAGGCCATGCAGCGTAGGTTAGCTGAGGCATTCAGTCCGGAGTCCTCTGGGTCACTAAGGACGACATGATCCGCAGCCACCTCCTCCCAGCCACGTACAAGTCCACTGGTTTCTTGGGACTGTAAATCATCCCTAAAAGACTGCTGCTGATGATGCTGAGTGCCAGCCTCCACCTCCATGCTGACACAATCCTCCTCCTCCTCCTCCTCCTCTTCCTGTGCGATGGGTGGGACAGAAGGAACACTGTCTGGGTAAAGGGGGCCTTGAGAGGCAAGGAAGTCCTCCTCTTCCTGCCTCTGTTCTGCCTCAAGTGCCCTGTCCATTATTCCACGCAGCGTGTGCTCCAACAGGTGGACAAGAGGTACAGTGTCACTGATGCATGCACTGTCACTGCTCACCATCCTCGTGGCCTCCTCAAATGGTGCCAGGACAGTGCATGCATCCCTGATCATGCCCCACTGGCGTGGTGAAAAAAACCCAAGCTCCCCTGACCCTGTCCTGGTGCCGTAGTCGCACAGGTACTCATTGATGGCCCTCTGCTGCGTGTGCAGCCGCTGCAGCATGGCCAACGTTGAGTTCCACCTGGTGGGCATGTCACATATAAGGCGGTTCTTGGGCAGGTTCAACTCCTTTTGCAGCTCAGTCAATCGAGCACTGGCATTATAAGATCTGCGGAAATGCACACAGACTTTCCTGGCCTGCCTCAGGACATCCTGTAAGCACGGGTAACTGCCCAAGAACCGCTGCACCACCAGGTTAAGGACGTGAGCCACACAGGGCACATGGGTCAGTTGTCCCTGTCGGAGGGCGGAGAGGAGGTTGGTGCCATTGTCGCAAACCACCATTCCTGGCTTAAGCTGGCGTGGCGTCAACCACCTCTCGGCCTGCACCTGCAGAGCAGACAGGACCTCTGCCCCAGTGTGGCTCCTGTCCCCCAAACACACCAGCGCAAGCACGGCATGGCATCTTTTTGCCTGCGTACTTGCGTAGCCCCTTGAACGCCTACGGAGCACCGCTGGTTCCGAGGACAAAGCACAGGAAGAGGCCATGGAGGAAGAAGAAGAGGAGGGGGTGGAGGAGAGAGGTGTGTCACAACCAGTAGTAGCATTTTGGAGGCGTGGAGGTGGAACAACCTCCAACACTACTGCACCTTGTCCTGCATCCTTCCCAGCTGCCAAAAGAGTGACCCAATGAAAGAAAGGTAACGTCCCTGTCCATGCCTGCTGGACCATGAGTCAGCGGTAATATGCACCTTACCGCTGACCGCCCTGTCCAGCGAGGCCAAGACATTGCCTTCCACATGCCTGTAGAGAGCCGGAATCGCCTTCCGTGAGAAAAAGTGGCGTTTGGGAACCTGCCACTGAGGAACCGCACATTGCACAAACTCACGGAAGGGGGCCGAGTCTACCAACTGAAAAGGCAGCAGTTGAAGCGCTAGCAATTTAGCCAAGCTAGCATTCAACCGCTGGGCATGTGGATGGCTGGGAGTGAACTTCTTTCGACGGTCCAGCAGCTGGGGCAGGGAAATTTGCCTGGTAGAATCGGACGTCGGTGTACTGCTAGCAGAGTGGCCGCAAGTACTTGGCTGTGACACACCTAATTCTACACCTTCATTCCTCTCAGTGCAGGTTTCAGAGAGGACTGAAGGTATAGTGGGGTTGGAGATCCCAGCTGATGCGGTGCAAGGAGAGGTCCGCTTTGTTCTTTGGTGTGGGTCTTTAAGGTAGGCTTGCCAACGAGCTGCATGGCAGGTCAACATATGTCTGATCAAGCATGTGGTGCCCAAGCGGCTGATGTTTTGGCCACGCGATATACGCTTGAGACATATGTTGCAAACAGCAGCTGTGCGATCTGATGCACTCGCCTCAAAAAAGGCCCACACCAAAGAACTTTTTGAATGACGGGCAGAGGCAGCGCCCTGCACAGGCGGAGCTCTGCGGTGTGATTCCGTCGGTGTGCTGCCCATACGCTGGCCACCCAAGGGCATCCTGCCTCGTTGGAGATGTGCCTCCTCCTCATCCTCCTCCTCCTCCTCTCTCCTATTAGGCACCCACGTGGAGTCAGTGACCTCATCATCCCCTCCCTCCTCATCACTGGAGCCAATCTGGCAGTATGCTGCAGCTGCTGGAGCATGACTGCCAGATTGGTGTCCTTCTTGAGCATCCCCTCTCTCTGCTCTCACGCTACTGCCTTCCTCTATCTGGGTATCATCATCAGATCCTTCGAAACGCTGGGCATCCTCCTGGAGCATGTACCCAACACTGTGCTCAAACAGTTCGGGGGACTCCTCAGGAGGAGGACATGGTGGGTCTAGGGAAGGATTGACTAATGAAGATAATGATACCAGAGAAGAGGACGCTTTGGCAGCTGCTTTGCCAGTACCCTGAGCCTGGGTGAGAGAGGATGAGGAGGATGAGGTGGGCTTGGTCATCCACTCTACCAAGTCCTCGGCATGATGTGGCTCAACATGTCCAGCTGCCGAAAAGAAGGACAAGCGTGTCCCATGGCCATGTGCTGATGACAATGCACCGCGTCCACGACCAGCACTGTTGGCCCCAGACACAGAGCTTGCTTGCCCTCTTTTTTTGCCTCCTGACTGTCTGCCTCTCCTTGTTTGCCTTCCAGACATTTTAATGGATGGCCTGCAGGGAGATGGGAAAAACAGCAATAAGGGCTACCTTCAGGTGTATACTGTGCAGGAGGCTTAGCAACAATGACACTGACACTGTCCCCTGCCTATCCTTCTCTGTCCCTAAACACAAGGATTTCAAATATGGTTCAGCAAGATTGGTTTAGAACAGAATAGCACACTGACACTTTCCCTCACTGTACCTATCTGTCCCTAAACTCAAGGATTTCAAATATGGTTCAGCAAGATTGGTTTAGAACAGAATAGCACACTGACACTTTCCCTCACTGTACCTATCTGTCCCTAAACTCAAGGATTTCAAATATGGTTCAGCAAGATTGGTTTAGAACAGAATAGCACACTGATAGTTTCCCTCACTGTCCTTCTCTGTCCCTACAAACAAGATTTAGCACAGAATAGCACACTGATAGTTTCCACGAGTGTCCCTCTCTGTTCCTAAACTCAAGGATTTCAAATATGGTTCAGCAAGATTGGTTTAGAACAGAATAGCACACTGACACTTTCCCTCACTGTACCTCTCTGTCCCTAAACTCAAGGATTTCAAATATGGTTCAGCAAGATTGGTTTAGAACAGAATAGCACACTGACACTTTCCCTCACTATCCTTCTCTGTCCCTACAAACAAGGTTTAGCACAGAATAACACACTGACACTCAACACAAGGAATCCAGGATTAGTAAAGGAAAAAAATGACACTGTCCCTGCCTATGCTTCTCTTTCCCTGCTCCGGAACACACTACACAAGGCCCCCGCGCTGGCGGCCTTTTATAGTGTGGGGCGTGTACTAAACCCCCTCAGCAATAATTGGCCACAGGCATCCTGCCTGTGGCCAATCATTGCTCGCCTCGCTGCCGGCGCTGTGATTGGTCAAGCATGCGGGGTCACAGTGCATGCTTGGCCAATCACAGCGCCTGGATGACACTGCGATGGCGTAGTGCATTGTGGGCCGTTCGCGTCACTCGAATTTGGCGCGAACGGCCCAAATCGTTCGTTCTTCGTTGAACGATCGAACAGCCGATGTTCGAGTCGAACGTATGTTCGACTCGAACACAAAGCTCATCCCTAGTTCCCAGAGCCTGGGAGGTTACAAATTCCTGGTCCTGGACAACGTGTTGCAGAGACTTCGGTCAGTCTCAGAAGGAGTGGTGGAGAAGGTGGCCGTCTGACCGATGCGTTCAGACAATTTTTTAGTCTGCAGCCCCAAGGTATGATCGGTTCCAGCAACCTTTGCCAGCGTCTGTTTTACATTGTGCAGGAATACCTAGGGGCAAGATCAGACTTGGACACCTTTCCCACTGAAAATCCTCTGGGTTACTGGGTCTTGAGGATGGATCACTGGCCAGAGCTTGCACAGTATGCAATTGAGCTACTGGCCTGTCCTGCATCCAGCGTTCTTTCAGAACGCACATTCAGTGCTGCTGGAGGCTTTGTAACCGATCACAGGGTGCGCCTGTCCACCGACTCGGTCGATCGGCTGACCTTCAGAAAAATGAATCAGTCTTGGATCACCACCAGCTACCAAGCACCTGATGCTGATGTAACCAAATATTATTTTTTTTTGAATGTCAGATCCCTTCAAGACTATGCTGATGCTGAGTGACTATCCTGTTATGCTGAGTGACTATCCTCTTCCTCCTCAATGATCATGCTGATAGCTTGTAAGAACATTTTTGGTTCTGGGCACCGTCACCAGTGGCTAAGGCCCAATTTTTCTGCCCCTGTTTAACAGGGGCGTGTAATTACAATTTTTGCTGTAATACTTTGCAGCAGGGCTCATTCCTGCGCTCCAACTAGAGTGTCTGTGAGGGGTTGCAGTGTTGTGGCACCAGTGCCTATGGTCCAATTTTTCTACCCCTGTTCAACAGGGGCATGTAATTAAAATTCTTGATCTAATATTTCACAGCAGGGCCCATCCCTGCGCCCACCAAGAGTAACTGTGAGAGCTTACAGTGTTGTGGCAACACCACCACCACCAAAGGCCCAATTTTTCTGCCCCTGTTCAACAGGTGCATGTAATTACAATTCTTGATATAATATTTCACAGCAGGGCCCATTCCAGCGCCCACCAAGAGTAACTGTGAGGACTTACAGTGTTGTGGCCCCAGCACCACCACCACCAAAGGCCCAATTTTTCTGCCACTGTTCAACAATGGCATGTAATTACAATTCTTGATATAATAGTTCACAGCAGGGCATTCCAGCGCCCACCAAGAGTAACTGTGAGGGCTTACAGTGTTGTGGCAACACCAACACAGGCCCAAATTTCTGCAGAGTACATAGGGCAGGCCCCTACTTTCAAACATCTGAGTTTCAAACGACTCCTACTTACAAACGGAGGGAGACAACCAGAGGCGTAGCGTGGGGGGGGCAGGGGGGGCCGTCGCACCGGGCACAATATTTGGGGGGGCGAATTCCTGCACCCTTTGTGTCACTTTTCTCAAGGCCCGTTAAATTCTATTTACTGTGTCACGGCCGGGCCCGGCCGTCATCTTGCGGCAGCTGGCGCCCTGTGATTGGGCGAATGTGGTCATGTGCTCCGGCAGGGCTGGCCAGTCCTTGAACGCGGGCGGCGCATGCGCGAAGGCCCGCCCGCGCTACTGTAAGCCGCCGTCTTCTCCTCCACCCTTCCTCCCTGACCGGATCTGGAAGTGGTGTAGTGCCTTCATCTGGGTCCCAGGAAGTGGAAGTAACGCGGCAGTGTCTCGATTGATGGACAACAAAAAATGGAGGTGAGTGAGGCAGGGAGCCATCTCAGATGGATGGAGCAGACGCCGGGCCCGGTCAGCAGCAGTTAGGGAGAGGAGAGTTGAGTCACGCCACCACCATGTGTTAATGCATGCATGCCTGCGGGCCTAAGTACAGACAGACAGACATTCATTCAAGTACAGACAGACAGACAGACATTCCTCAGGTCATTCAACATGCCAAATACCTAGCAGGATTGATCATTCAACCCCTTACATGATGCTGAAAGCTCTGAGAGATACTGTCATGAAAATCGCGCTGCTATACCGCCACTGCACTGTAGGTGGGTCAGTGTAGGTGTCAGTAGGTGGGTCAGTGTAGGTGTCAGTAGGTGGGTCAGTGTAGGTGTCAGTAGGTGGGTCAGTGTAATGGTCACGTAGGTCAGGTGTGCAAGGTAGTGGTGTGCGGGTTAGTGGTCGTGTGTAGTGTAGTGGAAAGTCCGCAGGCTGGGGGGGGGGGGGGCACAAATTTCTTGCCTTGCCCCGGGCGCTGACAACCCACGCTACGCCACTGGGAGACAACAGGAAGTGAGAGGAAATCTACCCCTAGGAAGAGAAATTCTCTCCTGTAAGAATTAATATGGGAAAAAGGTCTCCTATCCACTGATGCTTTATCACCAATCCTTGTTTCCCTAAAAAAAAAACATTTTATAAATCAAATTGTCATTGGGACAGAAAGTAACGTGAAATCTTCTGAACAGGTGCACAGACAGCAAAACAAATGTTACAGGGGTGATAACCCTTCCCTATGTTTTCCAAAAAGATTAAAAATAGATTTTTTTGCTGGAGCTACACTTTAAAAATGTACCAGTTCAAAATTACAAACAAATTCTACTTAAGAACAAACCTACAGTCCCTGTCTTGTTTGCACCGCCTGTATACTGCTGTTGCCTGTATTTGCTTTTTTTATTTTGGGTATGGGGTTCCCCTTAATATCCATACAAGACCCAAAGGGGCTGGTAATGGGCTGGGGGAATACACATTATTCATTTATTTTTTACCAAGCGCAAATTTTTCTTTTTTTAACCATATATTACAGCAGACTAATATATTATGTGAACGTTAATGTATATAGCAGGATGTACAAAGTATTTCAGTGACAAGACAATTATCACTTTTGTAGCACATGGACCCTTTTTCCTTGCTTTGGCTCAATTGCAGGAAAAAGGCACACCGTACTATATGCCCGTACCCTCATGGATGAGGAGGTTAAGCAGTGTTATGTATTTGGGTCCCACAGCTAGGTTCTTCCGTCTGTTGGTTCTCGTCTCCTAGGATATAGGGACAAGTCTCTGTATTCCCCCCAGGAATTCCAATGTCCACACCACTTTAAACTCCAACGTTGAGTTTATTTTCTCAGTGTTCAGCAGACAGGTAAAGGGTGTAAGAGAGACAGGACAGCAAGGTTTTGGAGGTTGGTCCAGGCACAATGGATAGCACAATCACTACTCTATCCCTGAGTAGGTTTAGCTCACCCGGATAGTCTCCTACAAGTGGATCCTAGCAGCCGAAGTAATGCTCGGATGTTTGATCAAGTTCTTTCCTAGATGCGATCGGGAGACTCTCTGCCACAGAATCTATCAGACCCCGAACATCTTACCTTCTAGTACTTGAGGACAGATGCCAGCAGCAGCACATTACTAGGCCCTTGGTGGATAGAAGAATCCCTCCAGAGAGTTACCGGGCCCCTTCCTTCACCGTGAACTCTCCCCGGTCTGTTAGAAAGGTCCTCCCCCGGCCTCCTCCTCTTGGAAGCGGGCTCCCTCGCGAGAGACACCCTGGGACTTCTCCTCCCCGAAGCGGACTCCAGCTAAAGGTGCTGAACCCAGTGTTGAAGATGCAGCCCCAGGACTAAAGGTGCCTGGGACTGATGCACACGTGGCCCCATGGCCCGGAGGGCCATGCGCCTGGACTCCGACTCTGGAACGAAGACCCCTCCCAGGCGGCGTCTGCCCCTTATGTATCCTCTCCCAGCATGCACAGCAGGTCGACCACACCCACCGTACCGCTGCCGAGAGAGGACCCCCTAAGGCACAGCACTAATACCAGTGGTTCAACCCTGACCTATTATGGCAGTGCCACCTATAGGCCACAGGGAACTGCACACCATTATACCATCCTGGAAATAAACAGCACAACCTATAAATTGAGAATGGTCTGAGCCTAACTACTATCTCAGACCAGCCCCTAAATTTGGGTATATAGCACCCCTAAATGGGGTATGCGCTACACTTTGGTATAAAAAAATTTTAGATTTTCCCTATTCATCTGCAGTACAGAGAAGTAGCAAGAACCATATTTGAAATGCATGACATAAAATAAAGTACAGTGGAACCTCGATTTACGAGTAACGCGGTTAAAGAGCATTTTAAAAGACGAGCAACTTATTTTTTTAAATTCTGACTTGGTTTGCGAGTGTTGTCTTGCAAAACAAGCAGAATTCAAGCTAATGGGGCCTGTAGTACTGCATTTGGCCTGAGGTGGGGGGCGCCGGAGACGAGCAGAGCCGAGCGGAGCTGATCAGAGCTGTTTGGAAATACTCCGTTCCTGGGTGTTTCCAAGCCTTTCCGAGGGTTTCTGAGGTCAGCCAAGCTGTCCTCGGGCCTTTCTGACCGCTTCCGAGGCTCTCCGGCGCCCCCACACCTCTGGCCACATGCGGTATTGCATGCCATTGAAGTCAATACGGAACTAATTATTTTCATTTCCATTGACTACTATGGGGAAACTCGCTTTGATATGCGAGTACTTTGGATTATGAACATTCTCCTGGAAGGGATTATGCTAGTAATCTGAGGTTCCACTGTACATGCAGGCGGTCCCCAAGTTACAAAGAAGATAGGGACTGTAGGTTTGTTCTTAAGTTGAATCTGTTTGTAAGTATGAACAGGTACATTTTTTAAGTGTAGCTCCAGCCAAAAAATCAATTTTTAAGCTTTTTGGATAGCATAGGGAAGGGTTATCACCCCTGTAACATTTGTTTTGCTGTCTGTGCCCCTGTTCAGAAGATTTCACCTCACTTTCTGTCCCAATGACAATTGGATTTTGAAAATTTTGGGTTATTTGGGAAACAAGGATTGGTGATAAAGCATCAGTGGAGACACCTTTTTCCCATATTAACTCTTACAGGAGAGAATTTCCCTTCCTAGGGGTAGATTTCCTCTCACTTCCTGTTGTCTCCCTCCGTTTGTAAGTAGGAGTCGTTTGTAAGTCGTTTGTAAGTAGGGGACTGCCTGTATAAGTACTATAAACTTCCAATTTATCATAATGCTTATTTATAGCTGTAGCACCCTTCTAATGTAGGATGCTAGGTAAATTTCATTTTTGAATCAAAAAGGTTTTTATTGAACACCAGATAGATCACAACAGTTTCCATTGTACAAAAAATAGCAAAGGTTTCCCTCTGCTGGCGAACTGTAAAACAACATATAAGATCACATCAAAAACAGCACCACAATCTTGCATGTATAAGCATATTAATCCTCGGCCGCTTGGTTTCAAATTTACTGCAAAAGTCGGGACATCACCAGCTCCCTGGGGCTCAGGCCAGGGGTATCAAGCCATTGGGACCAAATTCTCTCAAACCTGCTCGGGCTTCCCCTGTGCTGGTATATGTACTTTTCCATTATAAGAGTATTCCCCATGTGTGCTACCCAAGAGGTGGTGGTAGGCGGTGAGACTGACTTCCAACCCATCAAAATAAGCTTCCTAGCCTGAAACAGGGCCCTAGAGACCGCGACCCTGGTCAACTCCCCAGGGATCGCTTCCTCCAAGATCCCCAGCAGGCAGCACTTAGGGTCCAAAGGGATCATAGTTTGAAACACTCTGTTTATTGTACCCACCACCTCAGTCCAATACCTGTGAAGCTTAGGGCATCTCCACAGGAGATGAATGAGATCTCCATTGTGCCTCTGACATCTACCACACACAGGGTCCCCGAGCTTACCCATCTTATATAATTTCAGCGGGGTGTAATGTACCCTCAATAATATATATAGCTGTGACACTTTCTGCGCAACGTTTAAAGAACAAGTAGTGACTGACCGCCACGCCTCCTCCCATTGGTCCCCTGACAGTGTACCTATGTCCTTCTCCCACATGG
Source organism: Rana muscosa (assembly GCA_029206835.1). NCBI lineage: Eukaryota > Metazoa > Chordata > Amphibia > Anura > Ranidae > Rana > Rana muscosa. The sequence goes on from CM055120.1 coordinate 237,972,504, forward strand.
ATTCCGCCCTGCTCGGGAATGCCTGTAGGTGACTTGCCAGTAACATCTGGTAGCATTGTGAGATAAATCCTTTTGTTTCAGTGCTAGTGTGCAGCACACGGAACACCGGGGCGGGCGACTGAACCCATTCCACCGCATTCCCGTGTGCCGCAACCGCATGTTGAAGCTGCATGTAGTAATAATGCATATGAGCTGGGAGGTCAAATCTGGCCTGCAGTTCGGGGAAAGTGAGAAGCCTGCCGTTAACGAAAATGTGGGACAGCAGAGCCACACCATGGGCACGCCATCTGGGCCCCTGCTGCAGCTTCACCAACTCCACATAAGACCTATTGCCCCATATTGGGCTGTCCTCTGTGAATCCCTGCACTCCCTGGAGTTGTCGGCCCTTATTCCAGACTTTCTGGATAAGTGCGAGCGTCGGGGTCCGCTTGTTGGATTTGAGGAACATTTGCGCCTCCAGCCCCATCGGGATAGTCTCAGCGCCAGTGGCCGACAGCATCAGTCGTGCCGCCGAGCTCCCCGGGTCCTGGGACATAGAGCCGATCAAATGCTGTAACTGGGCCGCTATGTAGTACAGCCAAGGATTGGGAACCGCCAGCCCCCCACTGTCCTTGGCCCGCTGCAAGTGTTCCAGTCTAATCCGAGGGGGCCTAGTATGCCATAGCAACCGTCGGAAGAGAGTGTTCACTATTCGGAAGATTTTCAGGTGTATCACTACAGGCGAGTTATGAAGAAAGTAAAGTAGTTGTGGCATTAAAATCATTTTGATCAGATTGGCTTTACCTGCAAGTGACATTTTTAGGGTGTTCCAAGTATTAATTTTGTCCCTAAACCGGGACAGCAATGGGTGCACATTAAGGGAGCAGTAGTCCCCCAGCCTGGGCGACACCTGTACCCCCAAATATTTAAAGCTAGATACAACTGGGATGGGACAAGAGTCCGGCAGGGCTACCCCACCATCCTCATCCAACAGCATCAGGGCGGATTTTGACCAATTAATGGTCAATCCCGAGTAGTGGCCGAATTGCTCTATTATTGACATAGCCCCGGGGATGGAGTGCGTGGGGTCCTCCAGGAACAGCAGCATGTCGTCCGCGTACAGCATGATTTTTTCTTGCAGCGTGCCGTATTGGAATCCCCGGACGCGGGCACTAGCCCGTATCAGGGCAGCTAATGGCTCTATAGCGATCGCGAAGAGCAGGGGGGACAGGGGACATCCCTGCCTCGTCCCCCTACCCAGAGCAAAGGCCGGTGACATCCTACCCGCGACCCTAATGGTCGCCTGGGGGGACGCGTACAGCAGCCTGACCCACTCTATAAACTTGTCCCCAAAGCCAAACTTGGCCAACGTTGCCCAGAGGAACCTCCAACTGACACTATCAAATGCCTTGTTGGCATCAAGGGACAAGAGCGCCCTACGGCCCCCATTGTCTGCCTGCACCTGCATGTTCAAGAACATGCGCCTCAAGTTGGTGGCGGTGGACTTCTGCGGCATGAAGCCAGCCTGGTCTGGGTGGATAATAGACGTGATTATCCCGTTGACCCTGCGCGCCAGGACCTTTGCCAGGATTTTTACATCGCTCTGCAGCAACGATATAGGCCTATAGGAGCCAGGGTCAACCGGATCCTTTCCCGGCTTCAACAGTAAAATAATATTAGCCCTAGCCATGGAACCAGGCAGCTGACCACCCTCTAGTGCGGCGTTAAAGACCTTCAATAGTTCAGGTAACAAGTGCTCCCCAAATTGAGTGTACACTTCTATGGGCAGGCCATCCTCTCCGGGGGCTTTACATGTAGGAAAAGAGCTTGCCGCTAATTGCAGCTCGCCCAGAGTAATTGGTGCATCTAACTGTTCTCTGGCAGATGTGGAGAGAGCAGGCAGATCAATACTAGCCATGTATGTTCCAAGGTCCGCATCCGAGTAGGCATCCCTCGATCCATAAAGGCCTTCATAGAAGGACGCCAGCTCGGATATAATGGTTTCAGGGGTATTAACCACCTTACCCGTAGAGGCGCGTATAGCACCGATGGCCGGGGATTGTGTTTGAGACCTCGCTATCTTGGCCAGCAATCGTCCAGTTTGTTCCCCTTCCTCATAAAATGCAAGTTTGGTAAAGAACCTCTTCCGCTCTGCCTGTGAGGATCGCAGACGGTCCAGAGAGTCCTGGGCCGACATCCAAGCCTCCCTGGCCAAGTCAGTGGGGCTAGTCACATAAGCGAGTTCCAGCTGCCTCACCTGGTCTCCCACCCGCTCCACCAAGGCAGAGGAGTTGTTCCTGACAATTTGTATTTCCTCGATAAATACCCCTCTAAGATAGGCTTTCAAAGTTTCCCATTTTAGCAGTGGGTCTAGGTAGTGCTCATGGGCCCGGAGAAAGACTTCAATCTTGGTTTCAATACGTTCTGGGGATGTAAACAGTTTGAGCCAATAAGCATTCAGTTTCCATGGGGCTCTAGGTAGGGAGCTAGACGGTTGAGTTACCAACCAAAGTACTAGCGGGGAGTGGTCTGATACCCCCCGTGGGAAATACTCCACCTTAGAGGTGCAACTAACCATGTTGGGAGTGCCCAGACACAGGTCTATACGGGAGAGGGAACCATGTGACTTGGAGAAACAGGAGAATTGTTTACACTTGGGGTTCCTAACCCGCCAGATGTCAACCCACCCCACCTCCTCCATCAGGCGTCCAAGAGCCGTACCCCGGTTGCCCTTAGGGGGCATCACCGGGGGGTGTCTGTCCAATTTAGGGTCTAGGTAGCAATTAAAGTCCCCTAGCAACAGTAGTGGGACGTCAGGCTTGTTTGCCAGGTAAGACAGCAGCAACTGCAGCACCTCTCTAGAAAAAGGTGGAGGCACATATACAAACGCCAGAATCATAGTAACGGTAAACAGTTTGCAATAAAGAAATACAAATCTCCCAGATATATCAATAAGCGAATCTAACTCCTGGTATACCAGAGCCTTGTGGATCAATACACTCACTCCGCGTGAATAGGCGGAGTGAGTGGAGTGATAGGCCTGCCCCACCCACGCATATCCCAAGAAACTAGTCGTATCTTTCAATAGATGGGTCTCCTGTAAGCCAATTATGGCCGGGTGAAATTTACGCAATACAGTGGATATCATGGTCCTTTTCAGAGGATCATTTACCCCTCTGACATTCCACGACACTATGGGTGTAGAAGACATGGCGATTGTATACTAAGAGTTCTGTCTGAGTGGCAGGAGTACCCAGAAGAGAGCAACAGTCCTGTTTCCCCCCATCCAGCTATCAAAAAACAGCCCTGTGGTTCAAACAGCTTTGACTGTGGTGCATCAGTAAGAACAGTACAGTCCCTTGGGAAAGAAAAAAAAAATCCTGCAGAAACTGTGGCAGAGATAAATTTCATTTTTGGCTTCTTCTGTAATCAAGGGTGCGGTTATTGTTTTGCCTGGTCTGTTCAGGGTTTTACAGGCTGGGAGTTTGATTGCTTTTCTTTGCTTCTGGAATAAGCTTCCAGAGCTTAGGGTGGGAGATTCAAAACAACCAGCCTCAATATTTATCAGGTTTCAGCCAATCCCTGGAGAGTAGTGTCCTGGCCTTGATGTCACCCCTGTGGCGGGTGTCACCCGGGTGCGTCCCCGCACCCCCCCCCCCATAGCAACGCCACTGGTGGGGATGGTGTGTTCAGGGTGATGTGCAGTGTTTGTTTTCCACCACACATAGCGTTTTGCCTTTAGGTCAAAAAATTAAATTTTGGTCTCATCTGACCAGAGCACCTTCTTCCACATGTTTGCTGTGTCCCCCACATCACTTCTCGCAAACTGCAAATGGGGCTTCTTATGGCTTTCTTTCAACAATGGCTTTTTTCTTGCCACTCTTCCATAAAGGCCAGATTTGTGGAGTGCCAAAATTAATAGTTGTCCTGTGGACAGATTCTCCCACCTGAATTGTGGATCTCTGCAGCTCCTCCGGAGTTACCATGGGCCTCTTGGCTGCTTTTCGAAATAATGCTCTCCTTACCCAGCCTGTCAGTTTAGGTGGACTGCCATGTCTTGGTAGGTTTGCAGTTGTGCCATAGTCTTTCCATTTTCAGAATGCTCCGTGAGATGTTCAAAGTTTGGAATATTTTTTTATAACCTAACCCTGCTTTAAACTTCTTCACAACTTATCCCTGACCTGTCTGTGTGTTCCTTGGCCTTCATGATGCTGTTTGTTCACTAAGGTTCTCTAACAAACCTCTGAGGGCTTCACAGAACAGCTGTATTTATACTGAGATTAAATTACACACAGGTGGACTCTATTTACTAATTAGGTGACTTCTCAAGGCAATTTGTTCCACTAGATTTTAGTTAGGGGTATCAGAGTAAAGGGAGCTGAATACAAATGCACGCCACACTTTTCACATATTTATTTGTAAAAAATTTGGAAAACCATTTATTATTTTCCTTCCACTTCACAATTCACATAAAGTCCCAATAAAATACATTTATATCTTTGGTTGTAACATGAGAAAATGGGGAAAATGTCAAGGGGTATGAATACTTTTTCAAGGCACTATACTAGGGAATGTTTGCCTGGTTAAAGAGTGTTCACCGTGGTGTCGGAGAGAGACTGGGCTGCCATATCTGTAAGAAGGGCACAGCTGTCAGAGAGACCCAGCAAGTTGGATGAATAAGACGTCACTGGTTCTGTGAGAGATCACCATTACTGGGTCTTGAGTTGCTGCCAACGCTGGTTCCAGACACCAGTGAGCAGGAGGAGACTATATTAAAGCGGTTGTAAACCACTGCGCCTTTTTTTTTCTTACCTGTAAGGTAAAGGCAATATGCTGTCACTCACTGTCCTGGTGGACTCCTGGCCAGCCGAGACCCGCTTTAAGTTGTTTACCTGGCTCACTGCCTGAACTGGTTGCTAGCCGCGGCCGCCCTGGCGTCTAGCAACCAGTGATGTTATGACAAGGAGGAGAGCGAGGTTGAGGCCCCAGCATTCAGAGCGGAGGAGGATTTAACTTCCTCTTCCTCAGAGCCTAGTGCTTAGCTCCACCCACCTCCTCCCTTTAGTTTCTCTGGCGGCATGCAAATGAAAGATTGTGAGGAACTGACTGCAGTGCAGACTGCAGAGAGGACGGTCGGCAGATGAGTATGCTGGCAGAAGAGGAGGGGACAGATGAGACAACACCCTCTGAGGAATGGGAGGAGGACACATCCTTAGATATCAGGGCAGGGTTCATGCCAGAACTTGTAGTCCTTCACTTTTGGGGGATGTGACCCCCTCAAAAGTGAAGGACTACAGGTCCCAGCATGAACCCTCCAGAGCTGAAGATGTGAAACCCCCGCCCCCCCAACTGGAGAAGAACTACAGGTCCCAACATAAACCCATGAAATATATGGGGTCACACCCTTAGATCTGTGGTAATAAGGTACAGCGCTAATAGTTAGAGTGAAGTCCTAATTAAAGGAATAAGTGATAAACCTAAATAGGTATACCGTATATACTCGAGTATAAGCCGAGTTTTTCAGCACATTTTTTTGTGCTGAAAATGCCCCCCTCGGCTTATACTCGAGTCACCTTTTCGCGCCTGATCTCCCGAACTTTGAGGACCCAGTACCGGCCGGCCATAGGTCCCCTGGATCCCAAACTTGGCACACATGTAGCCCCACTCTTCCTCTATAAGTGTGCAAAGTTTGGTCCGGAGGACCTACGGCCGGGGAGCACAGATTTTTCAAAGCCGGGCACCCCTTCCATAGACTCCCATGTTAAACAGTAATTTCTCTGGTGACTTTGAGGACCCGGTACTGGCCGGCCATATGTTCCCTGGATCCCAAACTTGGCACACATGTAGCCCCATTTCTCCTCTACAAGTGCAAAGTTTTATGTCTGGAGGACCTAAGGTCGGAGAGCACCGAATTTTCAAAGCCGGGCACCACTTCCATAGACTCCCATGTTAAACGCCAGTCTAGTCATGGACACAGTGAGGCATGGGCACAGTGAGGCATGCAGATGGACACAGTGAGGCAAAGTGAGGCATGCAGATGGACACAGTGAGGCAAAGTGAGGCACAGTGAGCATGCAGATAGACACAGTGAGGCAAAGTGAGGCACAGTGAGGCATGCAGATGGACACCCTAGGCTTATACTCGAGTCAATATGTTTTCCCAGTTTTTTGTGGTAAAATTAGGTGCCTCCGCTTATATTCAGGTCGGCTTATATTCGAGTATATACGGTACATACAATGTGTGAACAAAACTTGTGAAAATACTATTGAGTTAAACCCAATAAACAACTCAGTGACTGTAAAATGTGAATGTAAATGCCACCATCACATATAACTTAAAATACGCCTGGTATATGACAACACAATGACAGTCTTAAGTAGTAATTATCAACTGTGACAAGGAAAATAAAGGTGAAAAAAATAGTCCCAATACAGCAAATAAATGAATGATAATGAGCTGACGGATGAATCCTGGAAGTGAGTGGTCAATCCTTATAAGATCATTCCATAATGGTGCAAGAAAGGAAAGCTTGTGACAAGAGAATCTTCATCCACCACTGAGGCACCCAAGAAAAAGTATTGTAGTCTCCTTACCCTATCTATATGACCGCTATCACGGTGGTCAATCCAGGCACAGGGGTTTAAGGTCTCCCTATAGACTCACTGCTGGTGACTGGGTAACGGAGGTATGGACGATATCTGATGTCTCAGGAAGATAAACAAAAAAGGCTCCATAGCGTAATACTGTATACAAATTATTTAATTTGCCAAAAAAGTATTGCATTTATAGAAAGATGATTTAAAATGCGCGGTTAGTGATCATGTGGGAGCGCGGCGTCTCCTCGAGGCTTCTGCTGCTTGTTTTGCTCTGTGTCTGTGTATCTCCATATGGAGAGATGTGATGACGTCAAATCTGCAATACACACCTACGCGTTTCGTCATCAACGGATGTCGTCTGGGATTGTCTGCTCACAGGTAAGATCACAAGGGTTCATGCTGGGACTTGTAGTCCTTCAATTTTGGGGGAAATCACATCCTTAGATATCAGGGTTCATGCTGGGTCCCAGCATGAACCCCTCAGAGCTGAAGATGTGACAACCCCCGCCCCCCACGTGGGAGGAGTTACATCGGCAGCCAGGGGTGGGAGGGGCCTGGTGGCAGGCTGCGTCACTGCATCTGGTGGCAGGCTATGGCTGGCAAGTGACATGGCTGTGGGTAGCAAATGGCACACTGCATCTGGTGGCAGGCTATGGGTGGCAAGTGGCACACTGTATTTAATGGGAGGCTATGGGTTGCAAGTGGCACACTGCATCTGCTGGCAGGCTATGGGTGGCAAGTGGCTCACTGCATCTAGTGACAGGTTATGGGTGGCAAGTGGCACACTGCTTCTGGTGGCAGGCTATGGGTGGCAACAAGTGGCACTGCATCTGCTGGCAGGCTATGGGTGGCAAGTGGCACTACATCTGATGGCAGGCTATGGGTGGCAAGTTGCACACTGCATCTGGTGGCAGGCTATCCGTGGCAAGTGACATGGCTGCGGGTAGCAAGTGGCACACTGCATCTGGTGGCAGGCTATGGGTGGCAAGTGGCACTGCATATGATGGCAGGCTATGGGTGGCAAGTTTCACGCTGCATCTGGTGGCAGGCTATCGGTGGCAAGTGACATGGCTGTGGGTAGCAAGTGGTACACTGCATCTAGTGGCAGGCGGCACTGTATCTAGTGGCAAGCTATGGGTGGCAAGTGGCACTGCATCTGTAGGCAGGCTATGGGTGGAAAGGGGCACACTGCATCTGGTGGCAGGCTACAGGTGGAAAGTGGCACACTGCATCTGGTGGCAGGCTCTGGGTGAAAAGTGGCACACTGCATCTGGTGGCAGGCTATAGGTGGCAAGTGGCACACTACATCTGGCAGCAGGCAATGGTGGCAGGCAATCAGGGCAAGAAACAAGCTGAATCTGGTGGTAGGCGACGGTGGCACGCTGTATCTGGTGGCAGGAGACGATGGCAAGTGACAAGCTGAGGGTTCCCACTGATTCTGCAATATGGTGAGTTGAACTATTTCATTATATACTACAATGAAGTAATGGAAATAATGTTAAAAATACGAAAAAAGTGAGAACTGAGTAAGATAAATAAGGCTGCTGGCACTAAACAGGTGAATATACAACCCTCAAAGAACAATATAAAAGTAAAATAAGTGCAGTGATATGAATTAATAGAGATAATTATACAAAGTGAAAAAAGTCTAATGCCGCGTACACACGACCATTTTTCTCGTCAAGAAAAATGAAATTTTTTCTCTTTGACGAGAAAAACGCCCGTGTGTGGGCTTTCCAGCATTTTTCCCGACGAGAAAAACTGCAAGAATCACGACGAGAAAAATTAGAACATGCTCTAATTTTTTTCGTCGGGATTCACAGCATTTTTTTCCGCGGCAGTTTTCCCATAGGCAAACACTGCCAGGGAGCCTACACACGGTCGGTTTTCTCGACCAAGAGAAAAAATGTAATGAAAACCGGCCGTGTGTAGGGGACCAAGCCGGTCCTCATTTTTCACCGTCGAGAAAATCGATCGTGTGTACACGGTATCACATTTACGGTGTAATACCCTATGTTTATTATGCAATTGTTTGGCTGATGCCTGGTGAGTGTTCTGACACTCCACATTCACCACAGAAGGTGAACTCCGGGTGACCCAACAGTTATCCGACAGACGATCTGCTGCAGTGGGCAAAGGAGCGACAGGCTGAGCAGCGGGCACTGGAGCAAAAGGCTGGGTAGCGGCAGCAGTGAGCTGGGCATGAGGAACCAATTCAGCAGGCACCGTATCAGAAAACGGCCACCGACTCAACAGGTTGGGCGACGGCCACCGGCTCAACAGGCTGGGCGAAGGCCACCGGCTCAACAGGCTGGGCGAAGGCCACCGGCTCAACAGGCTGGGCGAAGGCCACCGGAACTTCAGGCTGGACCGTGGGCACCAGAACTTCAGGCTGGACCGTGGGCACCAGAACTTCAGGCTGGACCGTGGGCACCAGAACTTCAGGCTGGACCGTGGGCACCAGAACTTCAGGTTGGACCGTGGGCACCAGAACTTCAGGCTGGACCGTGGGCACCAGAACTTCAGGCTGGACCGTGGGCACCAGAACTTCAGGCTGGACTGTGGGCACCAGAACATCAAGCTGAAACATGAGCACCAGAACATCAGGCTGGACTATGGGCAACGGAACATCAGGCTGAACAGCAAATACTGGAGCATTAGTCCTGACAGCAGGCAGAAGGTTGGCAGGGTTAGGTGGGTCATCAGGTTCAGGACCATCAGAGGCTAGCCTAACCCCATTGGCAATCAAGGAGGCAGACTGGAGCAGATCGCTTGGCATGGACGCAGACTGGGGCAGATCGGCTGGCATGGGGGCAGATCGGCTGGCATGGAGGCAGACTGGGGCAGATCGGCTGGCATGGAGGCCGACTGGAGCAGATCGGCTGGCATGGAGGCAGGCTGGAGCAGATCGGCTGGTGCGGAAGCAGGCTGGGATATTGGTAGGATCGCATGGGTTGGGAAAAACTTCAGTTTCTTCTTTGGATAAGCCACTGAAGTTCTGTAAGTGACTGTGGAGCTGTAAGTAAGGGGTGCAGCTGATTGAAGAGAAGGGCTGGAATACGGTAAGGAAGAGGGAAAAGTGGCTAGGGGAAATTCTTGTGGGATTGTAGCAGGCAGCAGAGAAGAGGAAGATGGGTTAAAGGCAGGATAGGTGCAGAAAATGGAAACAGGGTACTGATATTTAGTTGGTAGCAGGGTAAATTGGGCTGAGACTGGGGTTGCCGTGAGTGATTGAGAGAGAGACATTTGAGTGCAATATATCTACCATACTTGGCTGAACAAAATGGCTGAACAAAATTCAGTTTACATGCTGCCTGTCTGATAAGAGATTGCACCGAGTTAACACACTCCACCAGCACCTGTGGGGAACATGCTGAATAGTGCTCAAAGAAATATACAGAGTCATCCTCCAAAAGCCACACTAATGATTCTACCTGAGCCATGCTGAAAGGGGAAGAAAAGTTATCATTGCCCTTGGACAAAGCTAGCTCTGCACACACCTGAATCAAAGGCTGAACGTTTTCAAACAGCATACTGCCCTGATCAACCAGAGAATGGGCCAGACGGATACACTCTAAAAGTTGATCGCTGGCCCACTCCTTCAATACCTGACAGCAATAATTATTATCCTCCATCACCAGTGAAGAAAGATAAACCACTACTTCTGAATGAATTTTAGCAAAGATAACAGAACCACAATGGCTCCTCTGTGCAGCCACTTCTGGTCAAGGATGGCCTTGGTATTCTGTCATGAACTGGTGCGACCAGAACTGCGTGGACTGCCAGAGAATGCCAGACACAAGTAGTGTAAAGTAATATAATTTATTTAAAAGATAAGGGAACAAGATATAAACGCACCTCCAACGTACCTAACTGTGTAAACAAATCAAACAACCAAATAGTGGCCCACAAAGAACAACTGTCTAAACGAAATATATACAGCAGATAGGGAATACCAAAATCGTAATCATAGCCGAGCCAGGGTCATACACGGGGAATCCAGCAGATGGGGGCGAGGAACCATTTTAAAATGTAGATCTTTGGGTGGTGCATGGTGACATAGGGAGGACTGAGATATATATATATATATATATATATATGTAGCGGGGTCCTCAATTTAGTGGGATACACTTGGGGGTAGTGTGACCCAAGTGTGTAATTGTGTTAGGGTTCAGACCCCTTTTTGTTATTCGTTGAGGATTGGGTGGTGTAATATTCTCCTTGACCAGTGGGTGTCAGTGTACCTACTGGCTCAGGGTAGAATCACTACCGGAGTGCTACCCTTCTTTGTCCCTTCCTGGAGATGGTACGGCCGGGGCGGGGAACCCGCCGTGGTGTCGACGGGAGGAGATAAAAGGGGGAGACGCCCTCGCCACGAGGTTCTTTTCGGGGGATCATCTCTTCCCGCACCCAGGCACCTTAGGCCTGGGTGCGGGCGGTTCAAGGTTCCGGCCTAGGCGCCCTAGGCCTGGCCTGAATGAAGATGGAGTCCATCCCAGGCACCTTCAGCCTGGGGTGAGGTACTATTGAGGAGGCCTAGGACCCGGTGACTCCGACTGGGTCCCGCGAGGGTGGAGTTGCTCCAGGGCGCCCCTTGCGAGGGGGCCCGCATCTGAGGTGAGGAGGCTGGGGAGGTCACCCGTTCGAAGACCTGGTGTAGTGTCAACCCGGTGACGGATGGGCCTTCGGTAACTCCCTTGGAGGACATCTTCCCCTGATAGAGGCCGCAACGCAACGGAGGTATTCATGTCAAGACTCCTACAACCCTTGGTCATAGCACAGGGGGTGTAGGGACCCAGATCAGTATAGTGCCTCGACCTGCTCATCTCACCGTATCATGCCATCGCATTGCCTGTATGTGGAGATACGAAATAAACCAACAGTGGGACTGTGATCGGTGTATGGACTCTGTTAATGGGAGCAAAGGGTGGTTCGGTGGTTTCTGCACGATAGACTCTGTACATGCTCAGGACACACCGGCCCGAGGAAACATCAGGTATTGGCCTTCACCTCGCCCGCCGTTGTGGGGAGGACATGGGCCGTAGCGCACCTCACCCTGTCGCGTGACATACCCCTAGCTAAAGAGGACGGGGTGAGGGGGTGGCTACATATATATATATATATTCTATGTAGCGGTCCTCCCCCAGCTTCTCCCCTCTCTTCACGGCTGGTTCTACTTGTCTAGGGGTATCTGGGAGAAGGGGGAAAGATGCACACCACCAGCTCGGCTCTCTGATGTAGGATGCAGAGATATGAGCTAACCGTTTACCATCGGGTCTGCGCTTTAGGCCGGAACCTCAGCTTCTCCTATGGAGGATGATTGTCACTGTCACTGACAGGGACACTTAGCTTCCAGTAACACGAGTTCCACACCAAGAAAAGTCCAACACTGTTTTATTGACTTGAACTGGTTGACTTTTAAAAGAACAGACAAGGTGTAAGGAAGAGTAGGTCCAGGCACAACTAATGAATAAAGTTCCTCCTGTTCCGTTCAGTGCAAACAGGCTTGGCGCACAGTCGCTGCCACCGACCATCAGTTTGGTCACTGCCACTGACCTGGGTGAACGTTGAGGCCCCTGCCACAGGCCTTGGATGAGGCCTGCCACTGACCTGAGGAATAGCAAAACAAAAAACATCAGCGCTAAAACCCAATCGCGACTGTAGCAAAATGGAAAGGAGGGAGGGGGGAAAAGAAAAATAGATCAAAGTGCCCAGTGCTGCATGCAAACAGGAACGAACAAGACTTCTGGACTGCAGCACTCCAAAAAATAAAAGCCTTTATTTTAAAATAAGGAATCCAAAATACATGCTATACATCACGGCACACAGGTCAAAAAAATCCGGCTAACATGTTTCGCACTATGCATATGAATAAGCACTAGCATAGTGTGAAACATGTTAGCCGGATTTTTTTGACCTGTGTGCCGTGATGTATAGCATGTATTTTGGATTCCTTATTTTAAAATAAAGGCTTTTATTTTTTGGAGTGCTGCAGTCCAGAAGACTTGTTCGTTCCTGTTTGCTGTCAATAGCATTGCTTGCACCCTCGGCTGCTGGGAGGAGGTGATTTGAAGGATTTCCACACCTGAGCGGCTCCCTTTCTCCTGCCCAGTGCTGCATGGATCCTATGGCTGGGGCACAGACATGAATACAATAAAACTAAAACACCAGCGCTCAATGGACAAGAGATCAAATAGAACAAAAGGAGGGGGATCAAATAATAAAAACTGCCTTTTAATAAAAATTCATAAGGCAAAAAATAATAATGAATTCAGTAGTTCATGCACGATCACAGATAAAATCAGGAGAAAATCAGTATTAAAAATCATAAGACCTGATATCCATGGAGGTAGGAGCTAAATCTAGGTTGCAGCGTGAAGTGAGGAGAGGGCTCAAGCCGTCCGGCTCGCTGGCGCTCAAGTGAGCCGATGGGCCGTGATACGGCAGAAGGAGAAAGCTTCCCAGGGGTAGATGATGCGGCAGGGAAGGCGGATGGCCTCCGGTGGATGGGAGGCACTGGAGGGATCCGTTCCGACGGTCCGCGCTGAGTGCTGGGGATACCGACTAGCTTCGGCAACAGAATCCTCCTGTGATGGAAAACAGCGCGGAATGAACCCGCCGCTGTGATGGGTTCAGTAATCTTTCATGGACTTTCATTAATACTCACCACATATGGACTATTCTTTTATTCTTATTCACAATTATTAAGATATAATTTCCTCATTTCATCACATATTTCTTAATCTATGCCACTGGTTGATATATTATGTGTTAATATGTGATATCCCTTAGGGGGTCGAATAATTGATCATCACTCATGGTTGATCATTAACGTATAAGATCATTTCACTTTTGTTTTTAAGGGGAGCGCAGCTTTATTTATTTTTTCTATTTTGCATTGTTGGTGTATCTCACTTTTTAGTTGCTGCTTTTTAGGTTTATAACATATAGCGCGGTGTCCTATTTTTTCTATTCCAATGGGGGGACACCTGACTAAGAGGGGCTCCAATGGGGGGGGGACACCTGATTAAGGGGGGCTCCAATGGGGGGACACCTGGTTAAGGGGGGCTCCAATGGGGGGACACCTGGTTAAGGGGGGCTCCAATGGGGGGACACCTGGTGTAAGGAGGGACTCCGCTGGGTATGCCTGATGTAAGGAGGGACTCCGCTGGGTACGTCTGATGTAAGGAGGGACTCTGCTGTGGACGCCTGATGTAAGGAGGGACTCTACTGGGATTGCCTCATGTATGGAGGGACTCTACTGGGATTGCCTCATGTATGGAGGGACTCCACTGGGAATGCCTGATGTAAGGAGGGACTCCGATGGGTATGCTTGATGTAAGGAGGGAATCCGCTGGCTATGCCTGATGTAAGGGGGGACTCCGCTGGGAATGCCTGATGTAAGGAGGGACTCCGCTGGGAATGCCTGATGTAAGGGGGGACTCCGCTGGGTATGCCTGATGTAAGGAGGGACTCTGCTGGGTATGCCTAATGTAAGGAGGGACTCCGCTGGGTACGCCTCATGCAAGGAGGGACTCTGCTGGGTACGCCTCATGCAAGGAGGGACTCTGCTGGTATTGCCTGATGTAGGGAGGGACTTCGCTGGAAATGCCTGATGTAAGGGGGGACTCCATTGGGAATGCCTGATGTAAGGGGGGACTCCGCTGGGGGGACCTGATGTAAGGGCGGACTCTGCTGGGGGGACCTGATGTAAGGACGGACTCCGCTGGGGGCACCTGAGGGCATCTGGTGGCAGGCGACGTGGCAGGTGACACACTCGGGGCTAACACTGATTCGGCATTATGGTGAGTTGAATAATTTCATTCTATATTACAATGTAATAATAGAAATAATGTGCTTCAATCATGCTAACAACCATGGTGCCGGGATGATTGAAGCGCTAACACCAAGTGTTTGGAGTATCTTTATCTGCTGATTGTTAAACTCTGGAATAGTGATGAGCCGAACACCGCCGGGTTCGGTTCGCACCAGAACCCGCGAACGGACCGAAAGTTCGCACGAACATTAGAACCCTATTAAATACAATGGATGCGAACGTTCGGATTCTAAAGTGCTAATTATAACGACTATTATCCATGTTATTGTCCGAAACAGAGTTTGGGAACCCGGGTTCTGCACCAGGGGACATGTATCAATGCAAAAAGAAGTTTTAAAAACGGACGTTTTCCGGGAGCAGTCATTTTAATGATGCATAAAGTGAAAAAAAAAAAGTCAAATATTCCTTTAAATATTGTACCTGGGGGGTGTTTAAAGTCTGCCTGTGAAGTGCCACGTGTTTCCCGTGTTTAGAACTGTCCCTGCACAAAATAACATTTCTAAAGGAAAAAAAGCCATTTAAAACTGCTTGCGGCTTTAATGCAATGTCTGGTCCCGGTAATATGGATGAAAATCTTTATGAAAAATGGCATAGCTACCCCATCAACCCCCCCCCCCTACCCCAGCCCATTACCAGCCCCTTTGGGTCTTGTATGGATATTAAGGGGAACCCCGCACACAAAATAAAAAAGCCCCTATATACTCTGAACAGCCGTATACAGGCGGTGCATACAAGACAGGGACTGTAGGTTTGTTCTTATGTAGAATCTGTTTGTAATTTTGAACAGCTGCATTGTTTAAGTGTAGCTCCATGCCAAATTCCTTTTTTTTAGCTTTTTGGAAAACATAGGGAACGGTTATCACCCCTGTCACATTTTTTTTGCTGTCTGTGCCCCTGTTCAGAACATTTCACCTCACTTTGCGTCCCAATGACAACTGTTTTTGAAATGTGGTGTTTTTATTGAAACAAGGATTGTTGATAAAGCATCAGTAGAGAGGAGACACCTTTCTCCCATATTAATTCTTACAGGAGAGAATTTTCCTTCCAAGGGGTCGATTTCCTCTCACTTCCTGATGTCTCCTTCCGTTTGCAAGTAGTAGTAGTTTGTAAGTTGGATGTTTGAAAGTAGGGACCTGCCGTATATACTCTGCAGAAATTGGCCCCTTAGGTGTTGGTGTTGGCACAACACTGAAAACACTCACAGTTATTCTTGGTGGGTGCTGGAACGCCCTGGTGTCAACTATTATATCAGGAATTGTAATAACATATAATTGTTGATCAGTGGTAGTAAAAATTGGGCCTTTGATGGTGGTGCTGGTGCCACAACACTGTAAGGCCTGACAGTTACTCTTGGTGGGCGCAGCAATGGGCCCTGCTGTGAATTATTAGATCAATAATTATAATTGCATGCCCCTGTTGAATAGGGGCTGAAAAATTGGGCCTTTGGTGGTAGTGGTGGTGGTGATGGTGGTGCTGGTGCCACAACACTGTAAGGCCTGACAGTTACTCTTGGTGGGCGCAGCAATGGGTCCTGCTGTGAATTATTCGATCAATAATTATAATTGCATGCCCCTGTTGAACAGGGGCTGAAAAATTGGGCCTTTGGTGGTGGTGGTGGTGGTGCTGGTGCCACAACACTGTAAGGCCTGACAGTTACTCTTGGTGGGCGCAGCAATGGGCCCTGCTGTGAATTATTAGATCAATAATTATAATTGCATGCCCCTGTTGAACAGGGGCTGAAAAATTGGGCCTTAGGCACTGGTGGCACAACACTGCAACCCCTCACAGATACTGTACTTGGAGCACAGCAATGAGGCCTGTTGCAAAGTATTGCATCAAAAATTTTAATTACACGCCCCTGTTAAACAGGGGCTGAAAAATTGGGCCTTAGCCACTGGTGGCGTCACCCATAAACCAAAATGATCTTCCAAGCTATCATCATTAATCGTATCATTGAGGAGGAGGAGGAGGATAGCCAGTCAACATAACAGCACAGGCACTCAGCATCAGCATCAGTCTTGAAGGGATGTGACATTTTAAAATCAATTAGTCTGTTATATCAGCATCTGGTGTGTGGTAGCTGGTGGTGATCCAAGACTGGTTCATCTTGATGAAAGTCAGTCGATCAACTGAGTCGGTGGACAGGCGCACCCTGTGATCCGTGACAAATCCTCCAGCAGCACTGAATGTGCGTTCTGAAAGAACGCTGGATGCAGGACAGGCCAGTAGCTCAATTGCATACTGTGCAAGCTCTGGCCAGTGATCCATCCTCAAGACCCAGTAAGCCAGAGGATTTTCGGTGGGGAAGGTGTCCAAGTCTGACCTTGCCCCTAGGTATTCCTGGACCATGTATATCAGACGCTGGCGATGGTTGCTGGAACCGATCATACTTTGGGGCTGCGGACTAAAGAATTGTCTGAACGCATCGGTCAGACGGCCACCTTCCCCACCGCTCCTTCTTTGACTGCCCGAAGCCTCAGCAACTCGTTGTCCAGGACCAGGAGTTTGTAACCTCCCAGTCTCTGGGAACGCGTTGCACAGACCTTTCTGCAAGGCCTCCCGGAGTTGTCTCATCCTCTGCTCCCTCTGCGACGGTACGATAAGGTCCGCAACCTTACCCTTGTACCGTGGATCAAGGAGAGTGGCCAGCCAGTAATGGTCCCTCTCCTTGATCCGAAGAATACGAGGATCCTTCCGCAGACTTTGCAGGATCAGGGAGGCCATGCAGCGTAGGTTAGCTGAGGCATTCAGTCCGGAGTCCTCTGGGTCACTAAGGACGACATGATCCGCAGCCACCTCCTCCCAGCCACGTACAAGTCCACTGGTTTCTTGGGACTGTAAATCATCCCTAAAAGACTGCTGTTGATGATGCTGAGTGCCAGCCTCCACCTCCATGCTGACACAATCCTCCTCCTCCTCCTCCTCCTCCTCCTCCTCTTCCTGTGCGATGGGTGGGACAGAAGGAACACTGTCTGGGTAAAGGGGGCCTTGAGAGGCAAGGAAGTCCTCCTCTTCCTGCCTCTGTTCTGCCTCAAGTGCCCTGTCCATTATTCCACGCAGCGTGTGCTCCAACAGGTGGAGAAGAGGTACAGTGTCACTGATGCATGCACTGTCACTGCTCACCATCCTCGTGGCCTCCTCAAATGGTGCCAGGACAGTGCATGCATCCCTGATCATGCCCCACTGGCGTGGTGAAAAAAACCCGAGCTCCCCTGACCCTGTCCTTGTGCCGTAGTCGCACAGGTACTCATTGATGGCCCTCTGCTGCGTGTGCAGCCGCTGCAGCATGGCCAACGTTGAGTTCCACCTGGTGGGCATGTCACATATAAGGCGGTTCTTGGGCAGGTTCAACTCCTTTTGCAGCTCAGCCAGGCGAGCACTGGCATTATAAGATCTGCGGAAATGCACACAGACTTTCCTGGCCTGCCTCAGGACATCCTGTAAGCCCGGGTACCTGCCCAAGAACCGCTGCACCACCAGGTTAAGGACGTGAGCCGTACAGGGCACATGGGTCAGTTGTCCCTGTCGGAGGGCGGAGACGAGGTTGGTGCCATTGTCGCAAACCACCATTCCTGGCTTAAGCTGGCGTGGCGTCAACCACCTCTCGGCCTGCACCTGCAGAGCAGACAGGACCTCTGCCCCAGTGTGGCTCCTGTCCCCCAAACACACCAGCGCAAGCACGGCATGGCATCTTTTTGCCTGCGTACTTGCGTAGCCCCTTGAACGCCTACGGAGCACCGCTGGTTCCGAGGACAAACCACAGGAAGAGGCCATGGAGGAAGAAGAAGAGGAGGGGGTTGAGGAGAGAGGTGTGTCACAACCAGTAGTAGCATTTTGGAGGCGTGGCGGTGGAACAACCTCCAACACTACTGCACCTTGTCCTGCATCCTTCCCAGCTGCCAAAAGAGTGACCCAATGGGCCGTGAAAGAAAGGTAACGTCCCTGTCCATGCCTGCTGGACCATGAGTCAGCGGTAATATGCACCTTACCGCTGACCGCCCTGTCCAGGGAGGCCAAGACATTGCCTTCCACATGCCTGTAGAGAGCCGGAATCGCCTTCCGTGCAAAAAAGTGGCGTTTGGGAACCTGCCACTGAGGAACCGCACATTGCACAAACTCACGGAAGGGGGCCGAGTCTACCAACTGAAAAGGCAGCAGTTGAAGCGCTAGGAATTTAGCCAAGCTAGCATTCAACCGCTGGGCATGTGGATGGCTGGGAGTGAACTTCTTTCGACGGTCCAGCAGCTGGGGCAGGGAAATTTGCCTGGTAGAATCGGACGTTGGTGTACTGCTAGCAGAGTGCCCGCAAGTACTTGCCTGTGACACACCTAATTCTACACCTTCATTCCTCTCAGAGCAGGTTTCAGAGAGGAGTGAAGGTATAGTGGGGTTGGAGATCCCAGCTGATGCGGTGCAAGAAGAGGTCAGCTTTGTTCTTTGGTGTGGGTCTTTAAGGTAGGCTTGCCAACGAGCTGCATGGCAGGTCAACATATGTCTGATCAAGCATGTGGTGCCCAAGCGGCTGATGTTTTGGCCACGCGATATACGCTTGAGACATATGTTGCAAACAGCAGCTGTGCGATCTGATGCACTCGCCTCAAAAAAGGCCCACACCAAAGAACTTTTTGAATGACGGGCAGAGGCAGCGCCCTGCACAGGCGGAGCTCTGCGGTGTGATTCCGTCGGTGTGCTGCCCATACGCTGGCCACTCAAGGGCATCCTGCCTCGTTGGAGATGTGCCTCCTCCTTATCCTCCTCCTCCTCCTCCTCTCTCCTATTAGGCACCCACGTGGAGTCAGTGACCTCATCATCCCCTCCCTCCTCATCACTGGAGCCAATCTGGCAGTATGCTGCAGCTGCTGGAGCATGACTGCCAGATTGGTGTCCTTCTTGAGCATCCCCTCTCTCTGCTCTCACGCTGCTGCCTTCCTGTAGCTGGGTATCATCATCAGATCCTTCGAAACGCTGGGCATCCTCCTGGAGCATGTACCCAACACTGTGCTCAAACAGTTTGGGGGACTCCTCAGGAGGAGGACATGGTGGGTCTAAGGAAGGATTGACTAATGAAGATAATGATACCAGAGAAGAGGACGCTTTGGCAGCTGCTTTGCCAGTACCCTGAGCCTGGGTGAGAGAGGATGAGGAGGATGAGGTGGGCTTGGTCATCCACTCTACCAAGTCTTCGGCATGATGTGGCTCAACATGTCCAGCTGCTGAAAAGAAGGACAAGCGTGTCCCATGGCCATGTGCTGATGACAATGCACCGCGTCCACGACCAGCACTGTTGCCCCCAGACACAGAGCCTGCTTGCCCTCTTTTTTTGCCTCCTGACTGTCTGCCTCTCCTTGTTTGCCTTCCAGACATTTTAATGGATGGCCTGCAGGGAGATGGGAAAAAGAGCAATAAGGGCTACCTTCAGGTGTATACTGTGCAGGAGGCTTAGCAACAATGACACTGACACTGTCCCCTGCCTATCCTTCTCTGTCCCTAAACTCAAGGATTTGAAATATGGAACAGCAAAATTGGTTTAGAACAGAATAGCACACTGTCAGTTTCACTCACTGTACCTCTCTGTCCCTAAACTCAAGGATTGAAAATATGGTTCAGCAAAATTGGTTTAGAACAGAATAGGACACTTTCCCTCACTGTCCTACTCTGTCCCTCCCTACAAACAAGATTTAGCACAGAATAGCACACTGATAATTGCCACGAGTGTCCTTCTCTGTCCCTAAACTCAAGGATTGAAAATATGGAACAGCAAAATTGGTTTAGAACAGAATAGCACACTGACACTTTCCCTCACTGTCCTACTCTGTCCCTCCCTACAAACAAGATTTAGCACAGAATAGCACACTGATAATTGCCACGAGTGTCCTTCTCTGTCCCTAAACTCAAGGATTGAAAATATGGAACAGCAAAATTGGTTTAGAACAGAATAGCACACTGACACTTTCCCTCACTGTCCTACTCTGACCCTCCCTACAAACAAGATTTAGCACAGAATAGCACACTGATAATTGCCACGAGTGTCCTTCTCTGTCCCTAAACTCAAGGATTGAAAATATGGTTCAGCAAGATTGGTTTAGAACAGAATAGCACACTGACACTTTCCCTCACTGTACCTCTCTGTCCCTACAAACAAGGATTAGCACAGAATAGCACACTGTCACTGACACTCTCCCTACCTATCCTTATTTGTCCCTAAACACAAGGAATCCAGGATTAGTAAAGGAAAAATAATGACACTGTCCCTGCCTATGCTTCTCTTTCCCTGCTCCGGAACACACTACACAAGGCCGCCGCGCTGGCGGCCTTTTATAGTGTGGGGCGTGTACTAAACCCCCTCAGCAATAATTGGCCACAGGCATCCTGCCTGTGGCCAATCATTGCTCTCCTCGCTGCCGGCGCTGTGATTGGCCAAGCATGCGGGGTCACAGTGCATGCTTGGCCAATCACAGCACCTGGATGACACTGCGATGGCGTAGTGCATTGTGGGCCGTTCGCGTCACTCGAATTTGGCGCGAACGGCCCAAATCGTTCGATCTTCGTCGAACGATCGAACAGCCGATGTTCGAGTCGAACGTATGTTCGACTCGAACACGAAGCTCATCCCTACTCTGGAATACACATATTTCTATTGTGGTGTAGGATCTGGGCCTGCTGTCCCTCCATCCTTCCTTCTCTCTCCTTCCCCCTCTTTCTTTCTCTCTTTCTTTCTGCCTTTATTTCTCCCTCCATCCCTCATTCATCTCAGACTCTAACCACACACCCTTTGAGCCATGCCCATTTAAGCCACTCCCACTACCTGCGTAAACCACGCCCATTTTTCACGTGCATCATTTTTCTACTAGGGTGTGACACGCCTACAAATTAATGCCCCACCCCCTAATTATAGCAAGGCTCTGCCTACATGCAAAAAAGTGTCCCTGATTTTTTTTTGCAATGTTGGCAACTATGCCATGTCTTTATGGACCTTGCTTTGTGCACTGGTGCGCAGTCATGTTGGAACAGGAAGGGGCCATCCCCAAACTGTTCCCACAAAGTTGGGAGCATGAAATTGTCCAAAATGGTCTTCATTGTAACAACAAACATACAAAAAAAAAGACCTGATCATGAAATCAATGAAAAATAATGTTAAAAAAATCAAAAAAATCTAATAAAAAATTATTTTATTATTATTTTTATTATGTCCCTGATCAAGGCCACATCAGTCATATGATGACGCTGTGTCAGTAGATCCCGTCGTCAGAGTAGTTCAGTGAAAAAAAAAAAATTATCCAATTTATTAATTTTCAAAAAAATTGTGACAAAAAATTACAACTTCTAAAAGCTTACCATGCCTCTTACTAAATGCCTCAGATTGTCTTGTGCTGTCCTAGCATTTTAGGACCTCAAGAAATGAGATAGGTTGTCAGTACATCAGAATTCATCAGTTTTCAAATATACAGTATATACCATAGTTTGTAGACTGTATAACTTTCACACAAACAATTAACCACTTCCCATCCCAGCCATAGTAATATGACTGCCGCAAGGTGGCTCTGCCATCCTGGGCGGCCATCATATGACGTCCTCGGCTTCCCGGGCATTAGAGGGTGATGTCTGCCAGGCACCTGTGATTGCCGGTCACAGAGCAGGGACATGGATCTGTGTGTGTAAACACACAAATCCACGTCCTGTCAGGGGAGAGGAGACTGATCGTGTGTTCCTTGTATATAGGAACACCGATTGGTCACCTCCCCCAGTCAGTCCCCTCCTCCCACAGTTAGAATCACTCCCAAGGACACACATTTAACCCCTTGATCGCCCCCTAGTGTTAACCCCTTCCCTGCCAGTGACATTTATACAGTAATCAGTGCATTTTTATAGCACTGATTTCTGTATAATTGTCAATGGTCCCAAAATAGTGTCAAAAGTGTCTGATCTGTCCGCCACAATGTCACAGTTCTGAAAAAAAAAAACGCAGATCGCCGCCATTACTAGTAAAAAAAAAATATATATATAAAAATGCCATAATTCTATCTACTATTTTGTAGGTGCTATAACTTTTGCGCAAACCAAGCAATATACGCTTATTGAGATTTTTTTTAACCAAAAATATGTAGAATACATATTGGGCTAAACTGAGGAAGATTTTTTTTTTTTTTATTGGGATATTTATTATAGCAAAAAGTAAAAAAAAAAACAAAAAAAAACGCAGAGGTGATCAAATACCACCAAAAGAAAGCTCTATTTGTGGGGAAAAAATAATCTAAATTTCATATGGGTACAGTGTTGCATGACCGCGCAATTTCCATTCAAATTGTAACAGTGCTGAAAGCTGAAAATTGGCCTGGGCAGGAAGTGGGTGAAAATTCTCTGTATTGAAGTGGTTAATAAACACTTTTTGGATTTTTTTCCTATCAAATACATGTAGCAGAAAACATTTTGGCCTAAATTTATGACGAAATTTGATTTTATTGGATATGTTTTATGATAGTGTATAAAGAAAGTGCAGCGCTAATAAAACAACAATATTCAAATTGTGTCAAAAGTAAAATATAGTGACATATATTCAGTGTATTGTTTTCAAAACAAGTCCATATGTGAAACAAATATAAAAAGAACTTTGTGTCTAAAAGTCCAAAGATTGGTGAAATACAAAAATGTGCATCGAAGTGAGATGATACACTTTGATCAGGGCCGGCCCTACCATGGGACCCGATGGTACCACGGTCCCAGGCGGCACTTTCAGGGGAGCGGCAAATCAGTGTTCAAACTGCTGCCTAAAAATCTCTCTGCGTTTTGAGCCAAGCTCAGCAAGGGGCAGCGGCGGGTGTCCTGTGATTGGCCGAGCAGGTTATGTGGGAGGGACGGACAGCAGACATGAGGCTTGTGATTCGCCTGGAGGAGCGGAGGAGCTGGACTGTGGGTAATCGCGCCAGCCCTGCATGCTCCCGGAGTCCTAACTAGCGCTGTGTGTCACAGGAGACCTGAGGTCTGTCTCTCTCATCTCCCTGTCAGCTGCCCGCGGCCCCCCCTCTCTCTATCAGCCCTCCCCCTCCTTAGGTCTGTCTCTCTCATCTCCCTGTCAGCTGCCCGCGGCCCCCCCTCTCTCTATCAGCCGCCCCCCCCTCCTTAGGTCTGTCTCTCTCATCTCCCTGTCAGCTGCCCGCGGCCCCCCCTCTCTCTATCAGCCGCCCCCCCCTTAGGTCTGTCTCTCTCATCTCCCTGTCAGCTGCCCGCGGCCCCCCTCTCTATCAGCCGCCCCCCCCTCCTTAGGTCTGTCTCTCTCATCTCCCTGTCAGCTGCCCGCCGCCCCCCCCTCCTTAGGTCTGTCTCTCTCATCTCCCTGTCAGCTGCCCGCGGCCCCCCCTCTCTCTATCAGCCGCCCCCCCCTCCTTAGGTCTGTCTCTCATCTCCCTGTCAGCTGCCCGCGGCCCCCCCTCTCTATCAGCTGCCCCCCCCTCCTTAGGTCTGTTTCTCTCATCTCCCTGTCAGCTGCCCGCGGCCCCCCCTCTCTCTATCAGCCGCCCCCCCCTCCTTAGGTCTGTCTCTCTCATCTCCCTGTCAGCTGCCCGCGGCCCCCCCTCTCTCTATCAGCCGCCCCCCCCCCTCCTGAGGTCTGTCTCTCTCATCTCCCTGTCAGCTGCCCGCAGCCACCCCTCTCTCTATCAGCCGCCCCCCCTCCTGAGGTCTGTCTCTCTCATCTCCCTGTCAGCTGCCCGCGGCCCCCCCTCTCTCTATCAGCCGCCCCCCCCTCCTTAGGTCTGTCTCTCATCTCCCTGTCAGCTGCCCGCGGCCCCCCCTCTCTCTATCAGCCGCCCCCCCTCCTTAGGTCTGTCTCTCATCTCCCTGTCAGCTGCCCGCGGCCCCCCCTCTCTATCAGCCGCCCCCCCCTCCTTAGGTCTGTTTCTCTCATCTCCCTGTCAGCTGCCCACGGCCCCCCCTCTCTCTAGCAGCCGCCCCCCCCTCCTGAGGTCTGTCTCTCATCTCCCTGTCAGCTGCCCGCGGCCCCCCTCTCTCTATCAGCCGCCCCCCCTCCTTAGGTCTGTCTCTCTCATCTCCCTGTCAGCTGCCCATGGCCCCCCCTCCTCTCTATCAGCCACCCCCTCTTCTGAGGTCCGTCTCTCTCATCTGCTCTGTCAGCCGCCCCCCTTCCTCTCTATCAGCCCCCCTTCCTCTCTATCAGCCACCCCCCTCCTCTCTATCAGCCGCCCCCTCCTGAGGTCCGTCTCTCTCATCTGCCCTGTCAGCCACCCGCGCCCCCCTCCTCTCTATCAGCCACCCCCCTCCTCGCCCCCCCTCCTGAGGTCCGTCTCTCTCATCTGCTCTGTCAGCCGCCCCCCCTCCTCTCTATCAGCCCCCTTTCCTCTCTATCAGCCGCCCCCCTCTTCCTCTCTATCAGCCGCCCCCCTCTTCCTCTCTGTCAGACCCCCCTCCTCCTCTCTGTCAGACCCCCCTCCTCCTCTCTGTCAGACCCCCCTCCTCCTCTCTGTCAGACGTGTGGCAGGTGACGTCATGGCAAGGGACAATCCGCTACGTGTGGCAGGTGATGTTGTGGCAAGTGACATTCTGCAATGTGTGGCATCGTGGCAAGTGACCAGCCGCAATTTGTGGCAGATGGCATTGTGGCAAGTGACAATTCGCAACAAGTGACAATCTGCATCTGGTGGCAGGTGACGCGGCAAGTGACACACTCGGGGCTCCTACTTATTCGGCATTATGGTGAGTTGAACTATTTTATTTTATATAACAATAGAAATAATGCACTTCAATCATTTTTTGCGATTCGGCACGGCATCGATTTAACTGACAATTGCGCGGTCGTGTGACGTTGTACCTAAACAAATAGAGCTTTCTTTTGGTGGTATTTGATAACTTCTGCGGTTTTTATTTTTTGTGCTATAAACAAAAATAGCGACAACTTTGAAAATTGTTTTTTATTTTAACTTTTGCTATAATAAACATCCAAAAAAAAAAAATTTCTTCATCAGTTTAGGTCGATATGTATTCTTCTACATATGTTTGGTAAAAAAAAAAACGCAATAAGTGTATATTGATTAGTTTGCGCAAAAGTTATTGCGTCTACCAAATAGAGGATAGATTTATGGCATTTTTATTATTATTATATTTTTTTTTTACTAGTAATGGCGGTGATCTGCGATTTTTAGCGAAACTGTGACATTGCGGTGGACAGATTGGACACTTGACACTTTTTTGGGACCAGTGACATTTATACAGCGATCTGTGCTATAAAAATGCACTGATTACTGTGTAAATGTCACTGTCAGGAAAGGGGTTAAATGTGTTCCCTGGGAGGTGTTTCTAACTGGGGGGGATGGGGACTGACTGGAGGAGGAGAGAGATCTCTGTTCCTAATCACTAGGAACAGCAGATCTGTCTCTCCTCCCCTGTCAGAATGGGGATCTGTCTGTTTACATTGACAGATCCCCGTTCTGGCTCTATGGAGCGATCGCGGGTGGCCAGCTGACATCTCGGCCAACGGCCACGCACAGGTCCTTTTATACTCCTATATACATGTATAGAGCCATGACAGGTCCATTTTGGTTATCATGATATAAAATAATGAATATGGGGGCATTTTGGTGGGCGTGATTTTTCTTTTGGGGGGGGGGCAGCATTTCATTCTTGGTACCAGGCAGCACAATGTCTTGGGCCGGCACTGACTTTGATCCACCACCAATAACACCAGTCTCTTACCAGAGGGGTTGAACTCAAGTGGGTGTACACCCAGTGAGTCAATCTAGCTTTGTAATGTGATGTACCCGAGATGGATCAGGTCCAGTATACGAACACAGCTTCCGGGGGTAATATTGAGATGATGGATATCCAATGGTAGTCACTAGGGATGAGCTCGATGTTCGACTCGAACGCATGTTCGACTCGAACATCGTCTGTTCGGCGAATTGCGAACATTATGGGCCGTTCGAGCCAAATTCGTGTGACGCGAACGGCCCACAATGCACTGCGCCATCGCACTGCATTTCCGGCGCTGTGATTGGCCAAGCATGCACTGTGACCACGCATGCTTGGCCAATCACAGCACCGGCAGCGAGGAGAGCCATAATTGGCCACAGGCAGGATGCCTGTGGCCAATCATAGCTCAGGGGGGTTTAGTACACGCCCCACACTATAAAAGGCCGCCAGCGCGGCGGCCTCGTGCAGTGTGTTCCGGCGTGCAGGGAAAGAGATACATAGGCAGGGACAGTGTGTTCCATGTTCTATTCGTTTCTCAGGCATCTGCAGGAGTTAGTGGGTGTTGTGTGCCTCCAGCACAGTATACACCTGTATATATCCGTCATTGCTGTTCTCTAAGCTAGATAGGCAGGCAGGGAAAGAGATACATAGGCAGGGACAGTGTGTTCTATGTTCTATTCTTTTCTCAGGCATCTGCAGGAGTTAGTGGGTGTTGTGTGCCCCCAGCACAGTATACACCTGTATATAGCCGTCATTGCTGGTCTCTAATTCAGGCATCTGCAGGAGTTAGTGGCACAGTATACACCTGTATATAGCCGTCATTGCTGTTCTCTAATACAGGCATCTGCAGGAGTTAGTGGCACAGTATAAACCTGTATATACCCATCATTGCTGTTCTCTAATACAGGCATCTGCAGGAGTTAGTGGCACAGTATAAACCTGTATATACCCGTCATTGCTGTTCTCTAATACAGGCATCTGCAGGAGTTAGTGGCACAGTGTACACCTGTATATACCCGTCATTGCTGTTCTCTAATACAGGCATCTGCAGGAGTTAGTGGCACAGTATACACCTGTATATACCCGCCATTGCTGTTCTCTAATAAAGGCATCTGCTGGAGTTAGTGGGTGTTGTGTGCCTCCAGCACAATATACACTACCCAATTGCTGGTTTTCCCATCTCCCTGCAGGCCATTACTATGTCTGGAAGGCCAACAAAGAGAGGCAGACAGTCACGAGCCAATAAAAGAGGGCAAGCAGGCTCTGTGTCTGGGGGCAACAGTGCTGGTCGTGGACGCGGTGCATTGTCATCAGCACGTGGCCATGGGACACGCTTGTCCTTATTTTCAGCAGCTGGACGTGTTGAGCCGCATCATGCCGAAGACTTGGTAGAGTGGATGACCAAGCACTCCTCATCCTCTCTCACCCAGGCTCAGGGTACTGGCAAAGCAGCTGCCAAAGCGTCCTCTTCCCTCGTATCAATGTCATCATCAGTCACTCCTTCCCTAGACCCACCATGTCCTCCTGAGGAGTCCCCCGAACTGTTTGAGCACAGTGTTGGGTACATGCTCCAGGAGGATGCCCAGCGTTTCGAAGGGTCTGATGATGATACCCAGCTAGAGGAAGGCAGTAGCGTGAGCGCAGAGAGAGGGGATGCTCAAGAAGGACAGCAATCTGGCAGTCATGTTCCAGCAGCTGCAGCATACTGCCAGATTGGCTCCAGTGATGAGGAGGGAGGGGATGATGAGGTCACTAACTCCACGTGGGTGCCTGATAGGAGAGAGGAGGAGGGGGATGAGGAGGAGGCACATCTCCAATGAGGCAGGATGCCCTCCGGGGGCCAGCGTAAGGGCAGCACACCGACTGAATCACACCGCAGAGCTACGCCTGTGCAGGGCGCTGCCTCTGCCCGTTATTCCAAAAGTTCTTTGGTGTGGGCCTTTTTTGAGTCGAGTGCATCAGATCGCACCGCTGCTATTTGCAACATATGTCTCAAGCGTATCTCGCGTGGCCAAAACATCAGCCGCTTGGGCACCACTTGCTTGACCAGACATATGTTGACCTGCCATGCAGCTCGTTGGCAAGCGTACCTTAAAGACCCACACCAAAGAACAAAGCGGACCTCTCCTTGCTCCTCGTCAGCTGGGATCTCCAACCCCACTATACCTTCAGTCCTCTCTGAAACCTGCACTGAGAGGAATGAAGGTGTAGAATTAGGTGTGTCACAGCCAAGTACTTGCGGGCACTCTGCTAGCAGTACACCGACGTCCGATTGTAGCAGGCAAATTTCCCTGCCCCAGCTGCTGGACCGTCGAAAGAAGTTCACTCCCAACCATCCACATGCCCAGCGGTTGAATGCTAGCTTGGCTAAATTGCTAGCAATTCAACTGCTGCCTTTTCAGTTGGTAGACTCGGCCCCCTTCCGTGAGTTTATGCAATGTGCGGTTCCTCAGTGGCAGGTTCCCAAACGCCACTTTTTCTCACGGAAGGCGATTCCGGCTCTCTACCGGCATGTGGAAGGCAATGTCCATGCCTCGCTGGACAGGGCGGTCAGCGGTAAGGTGCATATTTTTTTTTTTATCCAAAGAAAGAAACTTTATTTTGAAGGAAAAACACATACAGTTCAAGTGACCACATTCAAATGCATCATTTACAATGGAAAGCCCCTACTCCTCCATCTCACCCTCTCAGCATATAGTTATACAAACATTGTTACAATCTCCTGTCCCCGACCCGCCTCTTCCCTCCTAACCAACTGCCTTCTCCCCCCTCAATACCATGAGCGCATTTCTGTAGTCTTATTCAGAATTTCCGTCAACTACGGAGTACATTTTCATCACACCGAATGTAACACTTCTTTAGCAATATTCCCATAATCAGATTATACCGAATAGCCTGTCCATGACCATATCGTCCGGTGCCAAGCCCGGAGTATCTAACCACGGTCCCCAGAGCTTCTCAAATTTCTGCGAACAGCCTCTATGTTGATATATAATTTTTTCCATTCGGAGCGTAGCTCCTTATTTGGTAACCCATTCAGTGTGAGTAGGTGGCAACTCAGACTTCCAATGCAACATTATCAGTTTACGTGCCATAAACAGGGCCCTGGAGAGGGCCTCCCCTACGTGAGGTTCCCATTCCATTACATCCAACAGGTTCAGAATGCAGTATCTGGGGTCACACGGGACTGACACCCGGAACACCGCGTTCAGGGTGTCAATCACCCCCCCTCCAATACACGTGGAGTTTGGGACACCGCCAGAGCATGTGTATCAAGTCTCCATGGTCTCTTTTGCATCTAGTGCAGCTAGGGTCAGACAGTATACCCATTTTATGTAGCCTATGAGGTGTATAGTAAACTCTCAGAATGGTATATAATTGTGTAAGTCTTTGTGTCACATTCAGTGAGCAAATGGCCACTGACTGCAGCACCTCCTCCCATTGCTCACCGTCCAGAGGCCCTACATCTAGTTCCCACTTACTTCGAGCAGTCAGCGGATGCCCCGCTACGAATTTGTTCAGTAGTGTTGTGTAGCTCTGCGAGATGAAGCCCTTAGAGACTTCTGCTGCTTTGAGCTGGGAGAGGAGGGGCATGTCATCCATCCGCCACTCCGAGACCCTTGATTGGGTCCCGAATGCATGCTTAAGTTGCAAGTAGTAGAAGTACATGTGCGCTGGCAGCCGATATCTCTCTCTCAGGGTATCAAAGGGCAAAAGTTTACCATTGCTGATTATCTGCGTCAGGTAGAACACGCCACTCCTCTGCCACCTCCTCCCATGCTGTAACTTAGGTAAGGTGCATATTACCGCTGACTCATGGTCCAGCAGGCATGGACAGGGACGTTACCTTTCTTTCACGGCCCATTGGGTCACTCTTTTGGCAGCTGGGAAGGATGCAGGACATGGTGCAGTAGTGTTGGAGGTTGTTCCGCCACCACGCCTCCAAAATGCTACTACTGGTTGTGACACACCTCTCTCCTCCACCCCCTCCTCTTCTTCTTCCTCCATGGCCTCTTCCTGTGCTTTGTCTCTGGAACCAGCGGTGCTCCGTAGGCGTTCAAGGGGCTACGCAAGTACGCAGGCAAAAAGATGCCATGCCGTGCTTGC
Source organism: Rana muscosa (assembly GCA_029206835.1). Classification (NCBI taxonomy): domain Eukaryota; kingdom Metazoa; phylum Chordata; class Amphibia; order Anura; family Ranidae; genus Rana; species Rana muscosa. The sequence continues at coordinate 238,002,723 of CM055120.1, forward strand.
GCTGGTGTGTTTGGGGGACAGGAGCCACACTGGGGCAGAGGTTCTGTCAGCTCTGCAGGGGCAGGCCGAGAGGTGGTTGACACCACGCCAGCTTAAGCCAGGAATAGTGGTTTGCGACAATGGCACCAACCTCCTCGGTTCTTGGGCAGGTACCCGGGCTTACAGGATGTCCTGAGGCAGGCCAGGAAAGTCTGTGTGCATTTCCGCAGATCATATAATCCCAGTGCTCGGCTGGCTGAGCTGCAAAAGGAGTTGAACCTGCCCAAGAACCGCCTTATATGTGACATGCCCACCAGGTGGAACTCAACGTTGGCCATGCTGCAGCGGCTGCACACGCAGCAGAGGGCCATCAATGAGTACCTGTGCGACTACGGCACCAGGACAGGGTCAGGGGAGCTCAGGTTTTTTTCACCACGCCAGTGGGGCATGATCAAGGATGCATGCACTGTCCTGGCACCATTTGAGGAGGCCACGAGGATGGTGAGCAGTGACAGTGCATGCATCAGTGACACTGTACCTCTTGTCCACCTGTTGGAGCATACGCTGCGTGGAATAATGGACAGGGCACTTGAGGCAGAACAGAGGCAGGAAGAGGAGGACTTCCTTGCCTCTCAAGGCCCCCTTTACCCAGACAGTGTTCCTTGTGTCCCACCCATCACACAGGACGAGGAGGAGGAGGAGGAGGAGGAGGATCAGCATGGAGGTGGAGCATGGCACTAAGCATCAACAGCAGCAGTCTTTTAGGGATGATTTACAGTCCCAACAAACCCGTGGACTTGTACGTGGCTGGGAGGAGGTGGCTGCGGATCATGTCGTCCTTAGTGACCCAGAGGACTCTGGACCGAATGCCTCAGCTAACCTACGCTGCATGGCCTCCCTGATCCTGCAAAGTCTGCGGAAGGATCCTCATATTCTTCGGATCAAGGAGAGGGACCATTACTGGCTGGCCACTCTCCTTGATCCACGGTACAAGGGTAAGGTTGCGGACCTTATCTTGCCGTCGCAGAGGGAGCAGAGGATGAGACAACTCCGGGAGGCCTTGCAGAAAGGTCTGTGCAACGCGTTCCCAGAGACTGGGAGGTTACAAACTCCTGGTCCTGGACAACGAGTTGCTGAGGCTTCGGTCAGTAGCAGAAGGAGCAGTGGAGAAAGTGGCCGTCTGACCGATGCGTTCAGACAATTTTTTAGTCCACAGCCCCAAGGTATGATCAGTTCCAGCAACCATCGCCAGCGTCTGATATACATGGTGCAGGAATACCTAGGGGCAAGGTCAGACTTGGACACCTTTCCCACCGAAAATCCTCTGGCTTACTGGGTCTTGAGGATGGATCACTGGCCAGAGCTTGCACAGTATGCAATTGAGCTACTGGCCTGTCCTGCATCCAGCGTTCTTTCAGAACGCACATTCAGTGCTGCTGGAGGCTGTCACGGATCACAGGGTGCGCCTGTCCACCGACTCAGTTGATCGACTGACCTTCATAAAGATGAACCAGTCTTGGATCACCACCAGCTACCAAGCACCTGAAGCTGATATAACAGAATAATTTATTTTCAAATGTCACATCCCTTGAAGACTGATGCTGAGTGACTGTCCTGTTATGTTGACTGACTATCCTCCTCCTCCTCAATGATCCGATTCATGATGATAGCTTGGAAGAACTTTTTTGTTTCTGGGTGCCGCTACCAGCGGCTAAGGCCCAATTTTTCAGCCCTTGTTTAACAGGGGCATGTAATTACAATTTTTGATGCAATGCTTTGCAGCAGGGCTCATTCCTGCACTCCAACTAGAGTATCTGGGAGAGGTTGCAGTGTCGTGGCACCAGCACCAGTGCCTAAGGCCCAATTTTTCAGCCCCTGTTTAACAGGGGCGTGTAATTACAATTTTTGATGCAATACTTTGCAACAGGGCTCATTGCTGTGCTCCAAGTACAGTATCTGTGAAGGGTTGCAGTGTTGTGGCACCAGTGCCTAAGGCCCAATTTTTCTGCCCCTGTTCAACAGGGGCATGTAATTACAATTCTTGATCTAATAATTCACAGTAGGGCCCATTCCTGCGCCCACCAAGAGTAACTATGAGGGCTTACAGTGTTGTGGCAACACCACCACCACCACCACCACCAAAGGCCCAATTTTTCTGCCCCTTTTCAACAGGGGCATGCAATTACAATTCTTGATCTAATAATTTACAGTAGGGCCCATTCATGCGCCCACCAAGAGTAACTGTGAGGGCTGACAGTGTTGTAGCACCAGCACCACCACCAAAGGCCCAATTTTTCCTACCACTGTTCAAAAATGGCATGTAATTACAATCCCTGATATAATAGTTCACAGCAGGGTGTTCCAGTGCCCACCAAGAGTAACTGTGAGGGCTTACAGTGTTGTGACAACACCGACACCTAAGGGGCAAATTTCTGCAGAGTATATACGGCAGGCCCCTACTTTCAAACATCCAACTTACAAACGACTCCTACTTGCAAACGGAAGGAGACAACAGGAAGTGAGAGGAAATCTACCCCTAGGAAGGGAAATTCTCTCCTGTAAGAGTTAATATGTGAAAAAGGTGTCTCCTCTCTACTGATGCTTTATCACCAATAATGGGGTAGCCATGCCATTTTTCTCAAAGATTTTCATCCATATTGCCAGGACAAGACATGACATTAAAGCTGCAAGCAGTTTTAAATGGCTTTTTTTCCTTTAGAAATGTCATTTCGTGCAGGGACAGTTCTAAACACGGGAAACACGTGGCACTTCACAGGCATACTTTAGACACCCCCCCCCCCCCCCCCCCCCCCAGGTACGATATTTAAAGGAATATTTCACTTTTTTTTTTCACTTTATGCATCATTAAAATGACTGCTCCCCAAAAAACTGCAGTTTTAAAACTTTTTTTGCATTGATATGTGTCCCCTGGGGCAGAACCCGGGTCCCCAAACCCTTTTTAGGACAATGACTTGCATATTAGCCGTTATAATTAGCACTTTTGATTTCAAACGTTCGCATCCATTGTATTTAATAGGGTTCTAAAGTTCGCGCAAACTTTGGGTCCGTTCGCAAGTTCTGGTGCGAACCGGGGGGGGGGGGGAGGTGTTCGGCTCATCCCTAGTAGTCACAACCAGCTCACAGTCAGACCATTCAAAAAAGCAAAAGAAGAAGGCATATAGTGTAATTCCGTAAAGAAGACTAAACATTTATTGGATAAACAGGGGTGATACACTCACATTTTCCATGGCGCTTTTAAAAAAGACAGTGGAATCAGCATAGCATCCCAACGTCGTTTCACCTCATAAGGCATCATCCCAGATGATGCCTTATGAGGCGAAACAGCGTCGGGTTGCTATGCTGATTCCACTGTCTTTTTTATAAGCGCCATGGAAAATGTGAGTGTATCACCACTGTTTATCCAATAAATGTTTAGACTTCTTTACGGATTTACACTATATGCCTTCTTCTCTTGCTTTATTGAATGGTCTGACTGTGAGTTGGTTGTGACTACCATTGGATATCCATCATCTCAATATTACCTCCGGAAGCTGTGTTCGTATACTGGACCTGATCCATCTCGAGTACATCACATTACAAAGCTAGATTGACTCACTGGATGTACACCCACTTGAGTTCGATCCCTCTGGTAAGAGACTGGTGTTATTGGTGGTGGATCTCCTATCAAAGTGTATCATCTCACTTCGATGCACATTTTTGTATTTCACCAATCTTTGGACTTTTAGATACAAAGTTCTTTTTATATTTGTTTCACATATGGACTTGTTTTGAAAATACACTGAATATATGTCACTATATTTTACTTTTTACACAATTTGAATATTGTTGTTTTATTAGTGCTGCACTTTCTTTATACACTTCTATATTTTTGCAATTTAAACCACTGCTGTGCTGGCAGCTTTTTTGTTTTATAAACAGCACGGTATTTGTGCTTCTATAATTTACATATGTTTTATGACAGAAAGTAGAAAATATATATATTTTTTTTCAAAATGTTCAGTCTTTTTTTGTTTAACCACTTCCCTACCCGCCCATAGTCAAATGACGTCCACAGATGGGATCTCCCATCCTGGGTGGACGTCATATGACGTCCTGGGCTTTGTGGTGGGGATATCTGAATGATGCCTGCAGCTAGAGGCATCATTCAGATATCCTTCTGTTCTGACGGCGATTCTGTGCATCATAAGAACGATCATAGCGGCGATTCCGTCGCTTGATCGTTCTTATAGGTGGCGGGAGGGGACATCCCCCCCTCCTGCCGCCATCCGGTGCTTCTCCGGGCTCTCCCGTGCCATCGGGGGCCCTGAGAATGAATCGTCCGGCGCCCGGATAGGAAGCATAGAGAAGACTGGTGACCAGATGGTCACCAGTCATCTCTATGACCGGAGGCCCGGGCGCGATGTGATGATGTCACGCCCGGTTTCTCAGATGTAAACAAAGCCGCCATTGCGGCTAGTAAACATGAGATCGGTGACATTTTTTTCACGATCTCATGCTTTCCAGCCTGGAGGAGAGATGTGGGGTCTTATTGACCCCACATCTCTCCATAAAGAGGACCTGACACACGCCATTCCTATTTCAAGGGATGTTTACATTCCTTGTAATAGGAATAAAAGTGATCAAAAATGTAAAAAAAAGTGTAAAAATAAAAAAAATTAAGTAAAAAAATAAATAAAAAAAAAAAAAAAAAAATTCTAACGCCCCTGTCCCCGGTAGCTCGCGATCAGAAGCGAACGCACATGTAAGTCCCGCCCACATATGTAAACGCCGTTCAAATCACATATGCGAGGTATCGCCGCGTGCGTTAGAGCGCGTGCAACAATTCTTTTTTTTTTCTCAAACAAAAGTCTTTATTGAGCAGAAGTAATAAAAAAAAAAAAAAGCACATACATAGAGTTCCAGATAACCAACAATATAATCACTCAGTGTGACGCAGCACACCCATATACACTCTATTTGTCATAACACATGTTCCCTTCAACAACTTATCATTACCCCTATTATCAAAGCATGCACCCACCCCCTAACTACCCCCCTCAACAATGTATTCCATTAAGCATTCCACATAGCCAATTATAACAAGCCATACTCCCCGCCCTGAACAGGTTCAAAATATACGATCATATATCAAATCCATAGGGGCCAGACCCCGGACACTCAGCCACGGGTCCCATAGTTTATCATATTTAGTACTAGTCCCTCTACGTTGATACACAAGTTTTTCCAAACGAAGTGTAACCCCCATCTGTGTGATCCACTCCTACACCGTAGGTGGCCCAGTATCTTTCCAGTGTCTTAAGATCATCAAACAGGCCTGAAACCAGGGCCCTGCCAATAGCCTGCTTGGGGATATCCTCCAACTGGAGGCCATCTAGTATCCCCAGCAGGCAGGTTTTAGGATCCAGTGGTATCTGAACCTGGAAAGCGCCATTCAGTGTGTCGATGACCCGTGCCCAATACAAGTGGAGCTTCGGGCATCTCCACAACAAGTGGATAAGATCACCGTGATCCCTGCAGCACCAGGTACAGGACGGATCAGTAATCACCCCCATCCGTGCTAATCTAGCCGGTGTGTAGTGGACCCTCAGAAGGATATAAAGCTGAGATAATCTGTGTGCCACGTTCAGGGAGCACGAGGGGACCGCTTGCAAAGCCTCCTCCCACTGCTCTTCCTGAAACGCGCCCACATCTTGTTACCACAGGGACACTGCCTTCAGAGGAGCGCCCTGAAGAAAGAGATTAAGCAACCTGGCATAACAACAAGAAATAAATCCCTTATATGTAGTCACTTCAAACATGCAGTTGAAAACCGACGCCGAGTCCAAGGACCAAACATCCGTTTCCCTCTGCGCGTCAACTGCATGTTTAAGCTGGAGATAGTAAAATTGCATAGAAGCCGGTAGCCGAAATTCCACACTGAGCACTTTTAAAGACCTTAATCTGCCCTCTCTAAATATATGAGTCATATGCGACACCGCATACTGCGTCCACCTCAGACCATACGGTAATTTGGCTATTTCCCTGTAGTATTGGTTGTCCCATATAGGGCTGTAAATAGTAAATCCAGTCACTCCCTGAAGCATTCTGACTTTATTCCAAATCTTTTGCATGAGTACATACGTGGGGAAAAGCTTATTAGATTTTGTGTACCTCAGAGCCTCCAGCCCGTCCGCCACCCCCCCCCCAGTCGTAAAAACCGAGCAGCTGGACCGAGGAGTCCAGCAAATTCAGTGCCAGGTCCTGTCGAGGGGATATAACACGTGCTATATGCTGCATCTGGGATGCTAAGTAGTACAGCCAGGGATTGGTCAATGCCAATCCCCCGGTGTCCTTAGAGCGCTGCAGTTGTTCAAGTTTAACCCTAGGGGGCTTGGAGAGCCATATAAGTGATCGAAAGATCGAGTTAATAATTCTAAATTTTTTCAGGGGAATAACCATGGGAGAATTGTGGAGCACATACAGCAGCTGCGGCATAAGGATCATTTTTATCAAGTTCACCCTCCCCACCAGGGACAACCTCAGCTTGCTCCACTCCTTGACCCGATCGCGACAGCGGTTGATCAGCGGGGTGAGATTGAGGTTGACGTATTCCAGCAAGCAGGCAGTAGCCTGGATGCCTAAATATTTAAAGGACGTGGCTACAGGGATGTCCTGCATGGTCGGAGAGGATGCCGAAGGCTCACGGTCTAACAGGAGAGAGGACTTGGTCCAATTAATAACCAACCCCGAGTACACACCAAATCGCTGCACTATAGTCATGGCCTCAGTCAGTGAAGTGGAAATATCCCCAAGGAGCAGCATAGTGTCATCTGCATATAGCATGATCTTCTACTGAAGATCTCCATACCGAAATCCCTGCACCGAGGGACAATCCCTGATCATGGCAGCCAAAGGCTCAATAGCCAGGGCAAAAAGGAGGGTGGAGAGGGGGCAGCCCTGCCGTGTGCCTCTATGTAAGCTAAACGTATGTGAAATCCTCCCCCCCTCCCGTATAGCCGCTACTGGTGCAGAGTACAGCAACTGCACCCACTGGATGAACTCAGTCCCAAACCCAAACTTCCTCATTACCGCCCACAGATAGTCCCACTCGACGCTGTCAAACGCCTTATGGGCATCTAGGGATAGCAATGCTCGGTCACCAACATTGTCCGCCCGCGATTGGATATTCAGGAAAAGTCTCCGCAGATTTATTGCAGTCGACTTTTGGGGCATAAACCCGGACTGGTCCGAGTGAATAATAGTGGATATGGCGCTATTCAGTCTTACTGCCAGGACTTTGGCAAGGATCTTAACGTCATTTTGTAGAAGTGAGATGGGCCTGTACGATCCCGGGTCTAAAGGCTCCTTATCTGGCTTTAAAATCAATACAATGTTAGCTCTAGTCATAGACTGGGGGAGGGTACCGGTCTCCTTTGCAGCATTAAAGACTCTCAGCAGGTGTGGTAACACCTGCTCTCCATATTGTTTGTACACCTCAGCAGGGAGCCCGTCATCTCCCGGGGCTTTCGAGTTGGGAAACAAGTTAGTCGCCATCTGCAGCTCGCCTAGGGTCAGAGGGGCATCAAGTGCTTCCCAAGCGGAGTCCGACAGGGTAGGTAGGAGGACATGGTCCAAGTATTCATCTAAAGACTCTAACGAGTATGTTCGCTTAGATTCATACAGGGAAGAGTAGAAACCAACAAGTTCTGTCAAAATTCGGTCTGGGGAGTTATTCACCTCACCGGAAGGAACGCGTAGTGCTCCAATTGAAGGGGACAGCTGCTGGGAGTGGGCAATAGTCGCTAACAAGCGGCCCGTGTGCTCTCCCTCCTCATAGAAAGCCGCCTTCTGAAAAAAATGCTTCCTCTCCGCACCCGAGGTCGTGATCCGGTACAGAGCATCCTGCGCCGAAAGCCAGGCCTCCCTGTTCAGTTCAGAAGGGTCCGTAACAAAAGTATCCTCTAGTTTCTTAGCCAACAGTTCCATTCCCTCCCTCTGAGCATGTGTCTTTCTCTTAATGGCCTGGATTTCTGCAATAAATAGACCCCTCAGGACCGCCTTAAAGGCCTCCCAATCAATGGCTACACTGAGGCCACGTGGATGCGCCAAAAGTCTGAAATGCGGGCCTCTATGTGTTCATGGGAAGAAAAGAGATTTAACCAAAAGGCGTTCATCTTCCATGGAGCCTTAGCCACCGCGGAAGGGGGACGCACCCCTAGAGACACAATCAGTGGAGAGTGATCCGATACACTTCTGGGAGCATACACCATCCCTGAAATGTAGCGTTCAGCAGCATGAGAGCATATACATAGATCAATCCTGGACAGAGACGAATAGCTCTTTGAAAAGCATGAGAATTGCTTCACACCCGGGTTCCTCACCCTCCAGGGGTCCCTCCACCCCACCTGCTCTATAAATTTCCTTAGGGCAGTGCGATTCGTCCCTCCCTCCCCCCCCCGGGGGATGCTTGTCTAGCAAGGGGTCCGTGAAGCAGTTGATATCCCCGAAGGCGTACAAAGGCACCTCCGGGAACCGCACCTGAAACTCCGCCAAAGCTCTCAGTACCTGGTTATTGTACGGGGGGGTATATATACAAAAGCAAGAATACATTTCAGGGTGAACAACCTGCACAAAAGAAAAACATATCTACCATCAGCATCAACCGCAGAGCTGAGCTCCTCAAAATCTATGGAGCTATGTATCAAAACACTCACACCCCTAGAGTAGGAAGTGTGAGTGGAGTGATACGCCCTGCCCACCCACCGGTAGTTCAAGCATGATTTAGAATCAGCAGTAAGATGCGTTTTTTGTAAGGCACAAATAGCAAGTAGGCGTTTCCTCATCAGGGAGGACACCATAGTGCGTTTCAGAGGGTCTTGTAGCCCCCTAACGTTCCATGACAGCACTGTAACCGTCTCCATCAGGGGGAGTCAAACACGTAACCAGCAAGGGAAGGCCTTCTCTGCCCCACCCACCCCCCGCCCGCCATCTAGTAGGGGATGCAATGTCAGGTTGGGATGACATTTTGAAGGGCATAGACCGCTGGGTATCAAAAAGAACTGAAACTGTATAAGTCTGGAAGTAGAAACTGTCTGCTCTGGAACAAGTTTTCTTATCGTAACAACCAAAATCGCACAACAGTGCGGCAAGCAAACTTACGGGCCCCATCCGTTGCAGGCCAACTGTCCTTTCGGGCAAGGGGACCATCTGCACGTGGGCCTCTAGGAAGTTCAGGCTCTGGGGTGCCAACGGGCATTCCCGATTTGCATGGGACAACCGGTCCCGTGAGATGTCTAAAGACGCAGCCAACATGGCCGCCGATTTACAGGCAATCCGTGGTATAAGTGTTGCCAGTAATAAACACATTTCCGAACTTGCATTAGGTGAAATTAATCAATGTACATTTCCGGCACCATCCTCAGCCGAGGGAAAGGCAAGGCGGTATCAGCAAGACTTGTCAGGCCCATCAATCTTCACCATCAGGGGGTCTTTGGTGAAATGCTCCCGCGTTGGCATCCAGCCAGTCCGAGGCATCAGCAGGGTTTTCAAAAAAGTGTTCTTGGCCCCTCAAGATGACTCTGAGTCTTGCTGGGTAGAGCATGGCATAGGGTGCTTGCAGCTTCTGCAAGCGTTTTTTGATTTCAGTAAAGCGCGCACGGCTCTTCTGGACTGCGGCAGAAAAGTCAGGGTAGAAGGAGACCCGTGTGCCATTAAATTGAATGTTCCTCTTTTCCCTGGCCAGTCTCAATATGGTTTCTCTGTCTCTGTAGTTTAGCAGTCTGGCCAGCATCGGGCGAGGGTGGTTGCCCGGTGGGAGAGGTCTGGTAGGCACTCTGTGGGCCCTCTCAACCGCATATAAATGAGTAAAATCCTCCTTGCCGAACACATCAGCCATCCACTGTTCCACGAATTGTGTGGGGTCCCGTCCCTCCACCTTCTCCGGCAGCCCCACTATGCGCACATTGTTGCGCCTGAGGCGGTTCTCGAAATCTTCCGCTCTCATATCAGTAGCCCTGGCTAGGCGTGCAGTGGATTGGGTATCTCTGACCAGTGTGGGGAGTTTGTCCTCAATATCACTTATCCTGCTCTCTGCTGCAGTGGTTCTTTCTCTGATTTTCTGAATGTCCTGTCTGATCAAGCATACACCCTCCTCCAGGTTCCCAAAGCGGACTTGCAGGCTATTCACGGAGGCTGTGCATTTATTAACAGCTCTTAGTAAGGCAGCCATTGTAGGCTGCTCGCCCCCCTCATCATCAGGTTCTTCAGTTTCTTCCAGCAAGTGAGGGCCTCCCTCAGCCTGAGCCATCATGGTGCCTGCTCCCAGAACTCGCCCCCCCCTCCTCCATGTCAGTGTCACTGAATGCAGCTCCCTCATCCAGGGGCTGCGCTTCCATACAGTTCAATTTCCCTGACAGTTTTTGTGCATAGTACCTCATATCCTTAGGGGGGTCTCTGGTGAGGTCCTTAGGTGGTTTCAGTTGCTTACTCCCCCCCTCTTTAGCCTTCTCAGCGGCGCGCCCCTTCTGTGCTGATGGCAGCGCGGCGCCATTTTGGAAGTCCTGCTTGGAGCTGTCTCCCCTCTGTCCTCGGGTCATCATGCCCTTAGAAAGTACCTGAGTGGCAGCCGGGTGATGAGGGGACGTTCCCAAACACGGATGGCGAAAATCCGGGCGTTTTACGGTGCCGGAAACCGGATCAATGCAGGATCAAAGTGGGAGCTCTGTGATGAAACGACTGCTCACATGCCGCGCTGGCCACGCCCCCGCGTGCAACAATTCTAGCACTAGACCTCTTCTGTAACTCTAACCTGGTAACCTGTAAAAAAAATTAAAGCGTCGCCTATGGAGATTTTGAAGTACCGAAGTTTGGCACCATTCCATGAGTGTGCGCAATTTTAAAGCGTGACATGTTAGGTATCTATTTACTCGGCGTAACATCATCTTTCATATTTTACAAAAAAATTGGGCTAACTTTACTGTTTTGTTATTTTTTAATTCATTAAACCATTTTTTCCCCCAAAAAACGCGTTTGAAAAATTATTGTGCAAATACCGTGCAAGAAAAAAAGTTGCAATGACTGTCATTTTATTCCCTCCTAGGGTTGAAAAAAAGGGGGGAAAATTAGGGACTGTTAGGAGCCAAAGCCTGGTAAGGCAATGTATGTCCATCCCTAGGGACTTTTTGTGGAATCGTGTTCCGGTAGGATCACGCATTTCCATCCCAATTATATGCTAGAAGGGGAGAAGAACAGGGAAGATGGGACTTTAAATGAAGCACCAGTTAGCAAAAAAGTAAAATTGGATGAACCAATGGAATTTAATAAAAATCATATTGCACATATAAACAGTAGTTATAAACGAGTACATGGTAAACATATAACAGCAGTGGGCGTAATAACATAATAAGGCCACCGCTGAGACAGTAAACAGTATAATTGGTTATAACAGTAATACATGATTTCATGACATAATTGTCAAGGGAATAAAACATGGATAATTCCAGAGGGTCACCACAATTAAGAAGGGTAAAAATGTATAATAAGGGATAATGCCTGCAGGACCTATGGCCTGGTTAAACCTGTAATAGAGGGTAACTCGATAATAAATCTTGAAATTATATGATTGAAAGTCACGGCATCAGGTAGCTCTACGCGTTTCGTGACTGCCATGTCACTCGTCAGGAGCATGCTCGTGTTGTCACTATAGTAAAGTAAAAAAGTTGGGTAAATACGTGGTAAAAGTATCAGTGGGGGTGAGATGTAAAACCCCCCAGCACAAAGGTGCATACTTACAGTATTGGTAACAGGTGACTGCAGACCAGGTGGGGCATGGCAGGTGTCCGGGAATAGCCTGCAGCGGGAGCCGAGGTGGATGGACCGGGGAGGGGGGGCCCACATGGGGTACCAATGGGCAGGCATGGCAAACGGAAGAGATGATTAAATTGAAGTGTGTGTCCCGAGGGACAATAGGAATAGGGAGTGAAAGGAAAGGTAGGTCCCAGTGTGGTGGGGTGGAGTGAGTGCAGTGGGGGGAAAAGAGCAACCTGCAAGTGGTAAGTGCGGGGCAAATAAAGTGATGCTGTGGTGAGTGAAGTAAACCCCAAGTGGGTTTAGATAAAAAGTGAGGGGAAGGAAGGGGGAGGTGAAAAAAGGAAAGGTGAAAGGGGAGAGATGGGAAGACTGGGGTGCAGGGTGATCGCACAATGGCGGGGTACCTACCAGATGAACAAGGTGCTGAAAGTGCAGTGGAGATGGTGGCCAGGACGCCAGAGTGCCACTTCCACCAGATTGGAGCCCATATAGGCGCCGGCCCGGTACCGCCCACCTACGTCACGTCGTGTGATGATGGGGAGAAGGGGGAGCGCCGTCAGTCGGAAGGTGTCCTCCGGCCGACCGGTGCCTCGATTCTCCCCTGGGAACTCACTGAGTGACAGGGCCAACGTGTGGACATGACAGCGTCTATGAGGATGCCGCAAGTCCCACGTGGATGGCGTGACGTTGACGCACGATGCTGGGATACCCGCCCTGGACTTGAACCACGCATGCGCAAAGTCATCGCGTCGGGGCAGCGTCACGCACACCACATCCACCGACACAATAAGCCTCAACTGCAGACTGAGCATGTCCGCCAGGAGTGGCAAAATGGAGAGTGTGGGCGGAGATGGAAGGTCAACCCACAAAATCTCGAACGCGCCCAGGTTCAAAGAACCGGCGGCTTTGTGTGCCGGGCAATCCCTTCGATCGACCACCGCAAACAATCTCGGAAAACCTGCATAAAGAAAAGGCAAAATGGACTAAAAGTAAAGAAATAGTAATACCCAAATATTACATAAAAGTTTAACCAATAATAGGAGTGTTCAATATAAAGTTGACTGGCATACCCCATAGATGTTAAATATAACCCAACTAGAAGATAACAAAATTACATAAGCAGGTACATTAATCATAAATTGTAAATTATATAAGATTTAATGGCAAACCAGCAGATATTGATATTGCTCTAAAATTACGTTAGTGGCTCATTTTTCTATGCCACCTGAGGAGAAGCCCTCCAGAAAAGGTTTAAAGCAAATAGCCTTATTTAAGCCTGGAGGCAATGTGGCATTTAACTGGAAGTTCCATCTGGAGGAGGGTCTTATTCCAGTCACCCCCCCTGGGATTGGGGTGTATCCTATCCAGGATCAAAGATTTGACACTGGGGAATACTCCACCATGTACCAAGGTGACATGGCGTCCCAGGGGGAGGTCCGGATCACACAACCGCATGCTGTGGATGTGTCTATAGACCCTCCTCCAGAATTCCAGCTTGGTCTTCCCAATATAGAAGCAACCACAGCTACATTGCAACAGGTAAATGACTCTCAAGGTTCTACAATTTGCAAAGTGTTTTGGATAGAATGTTTTTCCATTTGGAAGGACAGGGTTCTTTTCTACAAGCATAAATCTACAGTAATTGCACTTTCCACACATAAAAGTGCCCTTGTATTTACAGTGTATAGGTAAATTTTTGAACTCACTGCTAACGACTCTATCACTAATGGATGGAGCTCTTCTGAAAGTGAAGAGTGGCTTTTCTGGAACCAAGGGACCCAAGGCTGGATCTAGTGTCAACATATATGCCAATATTCTTCAATGATTTGTTTCACTTGATATTGTTGTTGATTATATCTTGTGATAATTCTCAAAATGTTGTTATCTTTTGGTGGCTTTTTGTTGTAGAGTAGATCATTTCTTGATCTCATTGTTACTTATTTAAATGATCTTTTTAAAGAAGCATGTGAATGGCCCCTGAGAAGGAGCCTATCACGAAGTTTCCCAGCCTCTATTACAAAGGTTTTGTCATCAGTACAATTACGTTTTATCCTTAAATACTGACTATAATACCGCGTACACACGATCGTTTTTCACGTCGTTAAAAATGCCATTTTTTTAATTGGGCATTAAAAACGATCGTGTGTAGGCTCCAGAGCATTTTTAACGACGTGAAAAGTGGGCTAAAAAATTTAGAAACTGCTCTATTTTTTCACGCCGTTTTTCACGCCGTTTTTTTTAACGACGTGAAAAACGGTAGTGTGTATGCTTTTACGAGGGGGAAAAAAACGTGCATGCTCAGAATCAAGTATGAGACGGGAGCGCTCGTTCTGGTAAAACTAGCGTTCGTAATGGAGATAGCACATTCGTCACGCTGTAACGGACTGAAAAGCACGAGGCTGAAAAGCGCGAATCGTCGCTCAACAAACTTTACTAACATGAAGGGTGGCGCCATTCGAACAGAACTTCCCCTTTATAGTGCCGTCGTACGTGTTGTACGTCACTGCGCTTTGCTCGAGCGTTTTTTTTAATGAACGTGTGTGTCTGCAAGACAGGCCTGAGAGGAAACAAGAAAAATCACGTCGAGAAAAACATTGTTTTTGAAAATGACATTAAAAACGATTGTGTGTACGCGGCATAAGGAATAGAGGCAATTAACGGCTGTGGGTGGAAGCACGTAGCATGGAGTATTGTGTTACCTGCTGTAGGTTTTCTATATAGTTTAGTACACAATTTACCTCTAATACCTTTGTAAATTTCCACATCCAGAAAGGTAACCGAGTCCTTATTAAAGGACATGGTGAAATTTAGATTAAAGGGGTTGTAAAGGTTCGTTTTTTATTTTCTAAATAGGTTCCTTTAAGCTAGTGCATTGTTGGTTCACTTACCTTTTCCTTTGATTTACCTTCTAAATGTTTTTTTTCTTTGTCTGAATTTCTCACTTCCTGTTTCTCCTCACTAAACTTCACACCATCATCCGAGTGGTGTGGAGTCAGCCAGAACAGCTTACTGAACAGCTTACTGAGGAGGAACAGGAAGTGAGAAATTCAGACAAAGAAAACAAATATTTAGAAGGGAAATCTAAAGGAAAAGGTAAGTGAACCAACAATGCACTAGCTTAAAGGAACCTATTTAGAAAATAAAAAACGAACCTTTACAACCCCTTTAAAGTTATTTTTATTCATCCTTAAAAAGCACTGCTGGAGCAAATCCTGGGGTCCGTCCCAGACGACTAGGATATCGTCCAGATAACGGTACCATCCAAGAATATGATCAGTATATATGGCCAGAGTTTCATCTGCCAGAAACATAGATTCCCACTCCCCCAGGTACAGGCTGGCATACGATGGGGCACAACATGTCCCCATCGCAACCCCCTGCACCTGGAGGTAGTGGGAGCCATTAAAAGTAAAAACATTGTGTCCAAAGATATGCTCCAGGAGTGAAAGGATGAATTCGTTATAAACTGGATCCACAACTGTAGCTTGTTGCAAAATGTGATTGATTACTGCTAATCCTTTGTCATGAGGGATTGTATTATATAAAGTTTCCACGTCTATAGTGACTAAGGTTGCTGATTCCAGGATATATATTGTATCCAAAATCTGTAAGAGATGAGCGGTGTCCCTTACATAAGCTGGTAGAGAGACTACATATGGTCTTAAGAATTCATCGACCAATTTACTTGCATTGTCACTAATTGACCCAATACCCGAGATAATAGGTCTACCTGGGGTTTTTTGGGGATTTTAGTGAATTTTCGGTAGTATATAGAACGTGGGTACTTTTGGGAAGTTATTTCTAATATAACTCCATGTTTTTTTGTTTATGACATTATTCAGATGAGCAGCATCAATCAGTGCATAAAATTCTTTATTCTATTTTTCAACGATAGAGGCTGGAATCCGGCGATACCGATTTTTTTACAGATGTCAATGTAGTCCTCATTGTTTAGGAGGACCACATTGCCACCCTTATCCGAGGGTTTTATTGTGATTTGGTTATTGTCAGCAAGTAACTTTAATGCCTCAATTTCCTTATTATTTAAGTTTTTAGGGCCCTTGGTGTTTATTCTCAATTTTTCCAAATCTTTGTTTACCAACTTTAAAAAAGCAGCAGCATTGGGATTCATACTTGGAGGGGGGCAAAAATCTGTTTTTTTCTTCAGTAATGATTTTGAAGGGTTACTTTTAGAGTAACTTGTCTCTTGCTCCACAGATTGCAGAATTTGAGACAGATCAATGGAGTCAATAAGATCTGCTGTGTCACTTTCTTCCAGCAGTGAAATCAATTGATCCATAGCTTGATTTTCCCTAGGGGTATGGGTTGTATTTTCTTGTTTCTGAAAAAGTTTCTTCAGAATTAGTTTACGAATAAATAGTTGTAGATCTTTATAGAGCTCAAATTTGTCCAGATTTTGACTAGGACAAAAGTTTAGGCCCTTTTGTAAGATCGAAATATCTTCTCATGATAAGATATAGGATGATAAATGAATTATACTTAAAGTGGAAGTAAACCCTCCTATCATTTTCAGCCAAGGAAGCTGCCATCTTGGCCTCTGTTTAATCTTCAACTGCCATGATGCTGCACATGTGATCAGTTATGACACCAGCCATTGGATGGTGTGACAGTTTGGTTGAGAGCACAACCAATGTGACAGTTAGAATTTCCGGCAATGTAACTGTTTTTTGAAACTATTAAATCGTTGGGTTTACTTCCGCTTTAAGTCAGGGTTGGCCTTTAGTTGGAGTTTTTCTGTGGGGTTGATAATGCTACTTGTGTGTAAGTGTTCAAATTCGGTTGTGTTGGCTTGATGCCAGCTAGAATCCGTTCTAAAAAAGACGGATCCGTGAGGCCTAATTCTAGTGACTTAGACAGTGCATTAATAGTGGGAAGAGCTCTGTCTTGTGACAATAGGTTAGGTGTGGGTTGTGTAGTTGGTGTTTCTGATATTGAAGTGGCCAAGTGAAGGAAACTGGAAGTATTTTCCAGAACTTGTTTTTTTGCTTTACGATCTACTGCAGAATCGCCATAATACTGGCGTTTAGTGCTCAGCTATGATTAAGCACTGAATCGCAGTGCGAAACGTCAGCTCATACTTGCTGTTTTTTTGCTGTGGCATGTTGTTTGTGCTTTTGTTTTAAATAAAAGAACCTTTTTTGGAGTGCGGCTGTCCAAGCCTTTTCCTCAGATTTTTTGCATTGTCATATGCATTGCCTGCACCCACGGCTCTGGATCTTGTGAATGAGTCACCAGTCACATCTGAGCGGTAACTCTCTCCTAGTGCTCTTGTGGGTTTTGGTTTTTGTGATGTTTGGGAGGAATTGTGAGGGCCTAGTTGAGTTGAAGAATGATAATTTGTCTGGTTAAAGTTACCTCTAGTGTTATATTTATTTTGGGTCCATTTGTAGGCTTTTCCAGCTTCAAATGCATTTTTATCACGTAGATATTTTTGACCCTTTTTAATAAGGATGTCTTTATTAAACGTTTCTAGATGTATTTTTTATTTGTTTTCTTTAGGAACTACCGACTTATGCGTATTAAATTCCTGTAATTTACTGCAGAGGTTAATAATCTCTGTATCAAGGGCCTGAGATCTTTTTGTATATTCTTGTATTAAAGTTTCCATCAAGCTATGTGAACATGTCTGAAGTATCTGCTCCCATGTTTGTTTGAAATCCGCGTCCAAATCATCCAGAGTAGGGAAGATCTGGACTCGGAGTCCTAGGGGGTTGATGTTGTCCCTAATATAGTCTTTAAATGACTTGACATGCCAAAACATAAGTGACTTTTTTCAAGGGTTTTTGATAATCTAAAAAATAAAGATGAGATCACCGAATCTATCTGCTCATTATCCCCAAACTTTTTGAGATACCCCTCCATGAGGGACTCCCAATCACTGCCAGTAAAATTGTTACCTTCAATATCCATGCTGTATATTTCGAAATCTAATACTTAAACCAATATTATATATTCCTAAATGAATTAAATATTCTTAAATTAAAAGGAAAGAGGGATTATATAAGGGATTTACAATAATCCCAATAGTATTTAGTAAAGAGCATATTTTGCCAGACAATTCGGGGAGCGGTATCTACTACCAATTAATTCAAAGAAAATGAGGGGTGAATGGCAAATGTATGCTTGTGCCACATCCAGTATATATGAGAAAAGAAAAAGGAGGTTCCCCTGGGTGGACTTTTAAGGCACTGATAGTTTTTATTCACAATTATACATATTTATCAAAAAATTAAATATTAAATTAAAATATACAGTTCCAAAGATTGTCACCATATAGGTAAATACATGAAAACCTTCTTTACACCTGACGCGTTTCGGGGTAACCTTCTTTAGGGGTGTGTAGAGAAGGACAATTAGTTCATCTAAGCATAAAAATACATAAAGTTAATTACATGCATTTAGAACATTATTATCAAATATATACAAAAAGTTTTCTTTATATATGATGTATATACATGTAATCATTCACTTACGTATTATAAATGTAGTAGAAGAATGATGAATATTTCATTGGATGCGATTTTTTAACCTCCTTAGCGGTATTCCCGAGTCTGGCTCGGGGTGAGTTTTCAATGCTAAGAGCGGTAACCCCGAGCCAGACTCGGGCTGCATCGCAGTATCCAGGGGAAGTAACTTACCTTGTTCCCTGGATCCTGCGATGTCCTCCCGCAGTGTCTGCGAGCTGTGTCTCGCTCGATCCTCACTGCCGAGTGCCGAGCTCCGTTCCCTGCGACGTTGCGGCGCACGGGGACGGAGTTCGGCGCCAAATACAAAAAAGTAAACACATAGTATACATACAGTATACTGTAATCTTACAGATTACAGTACTGTATGTAATAATTACACATCCCCTTTGTCCCTAGTGGTCTGTCCAGTGTCCTGCATGCACTTTTATATAATAAAAACTTTTCTTTCTGCCTGGAAACTGAAGATTGTCCATAGCAACCAAAAAGTGTCCCTTTATGTCAAAAGTGGTTTTAGACCAGCTAAAAAACAGCGATAATAAATTACAATCACTCGCAGAATTGAGCGATAGCGATTTGTGGGGAAATTCATCATCAAACAAAAAATCTAATGACAGCGACAATTCTGCAACTGAGCAAATTTCAGTGTTTTTGATTTGATTACATTATTGAATAATTTTTATTATAATTACATTACTATTTGTTATAATTATTTATAGTTATTTATTATATTATAATTTATTATTTTGTGTTTCAAACTTTATCATACCCGGGATGTCTACTAGACTCTTGTTTGGTAAGGTTTAAGTGAGTAATTACTAAGAATCGCAGGCCTACAATACATAACACCAAATTTCCATGCAAAATAATTGTACCGCTTTTGGTACATAATTCCAGACAGAATCATACCGCCAGGGAGGTTAAAAGCTGAGAGAGACTCCCATGAGTCTGAGATAATCCAAGCCATGTGTTAATTCCAGGAATCATTTCTGGAGGTTCAAATCCAACTGAACCTTGTTAAAATCTGAACTGTCTGTATTACGTTAATAGTCAGAGCTTAAGCTGACTGTTCCCACAGTAAAATATTGTCTAGTTTTCCCACAATAAAGGTACTCTGAGAGCATAGTAAGGCTAGCACATGGGCTAGAAACTTGGTGAACATGTGTGGTTTGGATGATAGGCCAAATGGTAGGGCTATAGACTGCAAGTGTTGAGAGTGCCCACAACAAAGTGAAGGTAGCGTTGGTCCACTGGAAAAATAAAGACATGCAAGTATGCTTTCTTGCCTCTTGATAGACAGACTTGATGGATTCCTTGCAGAACTTTAGAGTTTGAATGAAGACATTTAGAGCTTTCAGTTCAAAATGGTGCAAATGCCCCCTTTTTGGTTTTGAAAATGTCAAAGATTGGAGTAAAGCTCCTAAACTTTTCTGCCAAGGGAACTATGGCATGGACTTGATTTAAAAGATCTGCAAGAACAAGATGAAGGTCTGCTAGCCTGGGAGGAAATTACATGAATCAGGGCGGGAGGTTGGATGGCATGAATCAGGGCGGGAGGTTGGATGGCATGAATCAGGGCGGGAGGTTGGATGGCATGAATCAGGGCGGGAGGTTGGATGACATGAATCAGGGCGGGAGGTTGGATGACATGAATCAGGGCGGGAGGTTGGATGACATGAATCGGGGCGGGAGGTTGGATGACATGAATCGGGGCGGGAGGTTGGATGACATGAATCGGGGCGGGAGGTTGGATGACATGAATCGGGGCGGGAGGTTGGATGACATGAATCAGGGCGGGAGGTTGGATGGCATGAATCAGGGCGGGAGGTTGGATGGCATGAATCAGGGCGGGAGGTTGGATGGCATGAATCAGGGCGGGAGGTTGGATGACATGAATCGGGGCGGGAGGTTGGATGACATGAATCGGGGCGGGAGGTTGGATGACATGAATCGGGGCGGGAGGTTGGATGACATGAATCGGGGCGGGAGGTTGGATGACATGAATCGGGGCGGGAGGTTGGATGACATGAATCGGGGCGGGAGGTTGGATGGCATGAATCGGGGCGGGAGGTTGGATGGCATGAATCGGGGCGGGAGGTTGGATGGCATGAATCGGGGCGGGAGGTTGGATGGCATGAATCAGGGCGGGAGGTTGGATGACATGAATCAGGGCGGGAGGTTGGATGACATGAATCAGGGCGGGAGGTTGGATGGCATGAATCAGGGCGGGAGGTTGGATGGCATGAATCAGGGCGGGAGGTTGGATGGCATGAATCAGGGCGGGAGGTTGGATGGCATGAATCAGGGCGGGAGGTTGGATGACATGAATCAGGGCGGGAGGTTGGATGACATGAATCAGGGCGGGAGGTTGGATGACATGAATCAGGGCGGGAGGTTGGATGACATGAATCAGGGCGGGAGGTTGGAGGACATGAATCAGGGCGGAGGCAGAATGCTAAACTCTAGCTTGCAGCCCCTGGACATTAGGGATGAGCTCCGGCGTGTTCTCACAGCCCACGAGCATAGCCCGCCAGGAAGTTAGCAGTGCGCTGCGCTAATCACAGGCAGTGAGACATTTCCTGATCTCTGCAGCCGCACATTGGGACAATGTCTCCTGCTTGTGATTAGCACAGCGCAGTGCTGACTTCCTGGCGGGCTCTGCACGTGGGCTGTGAGAACACGCCGGAGCTCATCCTTACTGGACATCACTTCTCTTACCCAGACATCCTATCTACTTTATGACCAGGGGTTTGCTAACAGACATCCCCCCAGTATGATAAGGTAGGAGATCCATTCATGATGAAGAGGACCCCAAAGATGCTGCTTGCAGGACTTTTTTTTCGGTCCAGCAAGCGCACTGCCCCAGTGTGAAAGCACTGGGGCGGCACTATTTAAAGCGCTAAAATGCCTAAAAAGCACTTTCAGTGTGCAAGGGGTCTTATTGTTCTCCCAGACCAAAATGAGCAATTGACCCTTGCAGATCGGCCGCACTGTCTGTGCGCACCACCGCAGAGCTGGCTTTTAACCTATGAACGCAACCCTTTTACTACAATTTTAATATGATGTTCTGTTATAAATAACTTGATTTGGAAACCACATGCAAATCTATGGAGGACTGCTGTCGTTAGTGTTCCGATGACGTTACCTTTACAAGCCGTGAAAACAGAGCTCAAGCATGAAATGACAGCGCCTGTTCTACAGCTATTCACGGTACGACCAGCAGAGGGAACCAAATTAGCCACGATGATTTGTTCTTCGTCAGGACGATTTAAAACGTAATTGTTTTTTTCACGCACATAGAAAGGTAACATGTCTCTGCAACTTGGCTCTTTCACTACGTCTGCTGCCCCGAATCTACTTTATTACACCCATTATTGCAGAATAACGCGCTGCAATCACACACACAGCAAGGCAACGCCAGCACAACTACATAGAGCAGAGACGTGTGGGAAGCGGCACAGGAGGTGACGTCAGCGAGGGAGAAGCGTCTGATTGGTGGCTGAAGGTGCTCGAAAAATATACCTGGAAATAAGCAGCATGAGAGCCCAGAGGGAGTGAAGGGTCCAGCACGTCT
The DNA here is from genome assembly GCA_029206835.1 of Rana muscosa. Lineage (NCBI taxonomy): Eukaryota > Metazoa > Chordata > Amphibia > Anura > Ranidae > Rana > Rana muscosa. The sequence goes on from CM055120.1 coordinate 238,024,569, forward strand.
GTTCTGCCGGCTGCTGCTCAGGTCAGTGTCCAGTGCTGGGTGGGGATGATTGTGTCTGCTAATGGATCGGAGCGATGGGCTGACATAGTGATCGCTTTACATTGCATGAATGAGCTGTATACCGATTGGTCTGTGTATTCTATGGGTTATACATTTTATATTGTGCTTCCCTGACGTCACATGACCTGTTCTAAAGATCGGGCTGCTTGGAGGGCTCAGCTCTCGATGGCCTATGTAGATGACATGAGAGCAGGTTTATTATTGTGTTTAACGAGATGGACCATCTAGGCTCTGAGGAAAGGGGTGCGCCCCAGAAACGCGTCAGCTATCCAGAGGTTTGAGGTATTGTCCGACCCTCTCTGTCATCGAGTCCAGTCGGCAGGTGCCAAGAAATTCCAGCTGATTTGTCCGATAAGCTTTCATTTAAGCTTTGTTTGTGAGTAGGATTACTGCTTTTTTATAATTTAAATAAAACGTTTAAGTGGTAATGCACTAGGTTGGTGCGCCCTCCTTTCTCCTTTGTATGTTCTGAGTGGAACCTGTCCTGTTAAACCGCTGCATGGTCTTGGCCACCGTGCTGCAGCTCAGTTTCAAGGTCTTAGCACTCTTCTTATAGCCTAGGCCAGCCGTCACTAAATGGCGGCCCGCGGTCCGAGTCCGGACCGAGTGACGCTTCTGCCCGGACCGCCAGTATAATTAGAATAGTCAGCTCAGCAAGCGTTGGTTTGCTGGGACCGCGGGTTTCCCCAGCAACCAGTGACGCTGCGTGCGTCTGCCCCCTGCTCCTCACCACAGGTCTCGGAGTTGACAGAAGACCAGCTCGCACTCATGGGTCGCGAGTAGGGGTGTGACGTCAAATGCGTGCCCGCCCCCTGCTGCTCGTGGTTCCCGGGTCCACTCCTTGCTCTCCTTGCGAGTAGGGGTGTGGCGTCACGTGCGTGCCCCGCCCCCCTGCTGCTCGCGGTTCCCGGGTCCACTTCTGCCTCTCCTTGCGAGTAGGGGTGTGACGTCACGTGTGCGCCCCGCCCCCCTGCTACTTGTGGTTCCCGGGTCCTGGCTCTCCTTATTTCACAGCTTCCGCCCCTTTGGCATTTCAGTTGTGCCCTCCTGCATTCAAGATATGTGGGCCACATGGTAATTGGTGATCACTAATGGGCATATTTTTATTTGTGCACACTGCTGGGCATATGTTGTTAAAGGTCACGCTGATGGGTACCCTGTTTTATGTTAAGGGGCACTCTGATGGACACATTTTATTTTAAGGGGCATGCTGATGGGTATATTTTTAATGTGCACACTGATAGGCATATTTTGTTATTGGGCACACTGATGGACACATTTATTTTGTTGTGCCCATCAGAGTGCCCCTTAACATAAAATGTGCCCATCAGCGTGCACATTAAAAATATACCCATCAGCAAGCCCCATAAAAAAAAATGTGTCCATCAGAGTGCCCCTTAACATAAAAGGTGCCCATCAGCGTGACCCTTATTTTATGTTAAGGGGCACTCTGATGGGCATATTTTATTTTAAGAGCAACACTGATGGGCACATTTTGTATTAGTGGCACTCTGATGGGCAGATTTTATGCTAAGGGGCACGTTTTGTTGTGCCCATCAGAGTGCCCCTTAATATATAATGTGCCCATCAGGGTGCCCCTTAACATAAAGTTTGCCCATCAGAGTGTCCCTTAATATAAAATGTGCCCATGGGCACATTTTATGTTAAGGGGCACGCTGTTGGACATATTTTCTGTTAAGGGGCACTCTGATGGGCAAATTTTATGTTAAGGGTCACTCTGATGGGTAGAGTTTTATGTTAAGGGACACACTGTTGGACATATTTTATGTTAAGGGGCACTCTGATGGGCAAATTTTATGTTAAGGGGCACTCTGATGGGCAAATTTTATGTTAAGGGGCACGTTGTTGGACATATTTTATGTTAAGGGGTACTCTGATAGGCAAATTTTATGTTAAGGGAGACTCTGATGGGCAAATTTTATGTTAAGGGGCACTCTGATGGGCAAATTTTATGTTAAGGGGCACGTTTTGTTGTGCCCATCAGGCTGCCCCTTAACATAAAATTTGCCCATTAGAGTGTCCCTTAATATAAAATTTTATGTTAAGGGGCACGCTGATGGGCACATTTTATGTTAAGGGGGACTCTGATGGAGACATCTGATGTAAGGAGGCACTTTGACGGGATGCCCGATGTAAATGAGCGCTGTGATGGGGACCCCTGATGTAAAGGGGCACTGTGATGGGGACACCTGATGTAAATGAGCGCTGTGATGGGGACCCCTGATGTAAAGGGGCACTGTGATGGGGACACCTGATGTAAATTAGCGCGGTGATGGGGACACCTGATGTAAAAAAAAGCTGTGATGGGGACCCCTGATGTAAAGGGGCACTGTGATGGGGACACCTGATGTAAATTAGCGTGGTGATGGGGACCCCTAATTTAAAGGGGCGCGGTGATGGGGACCCCTAATTTAAAGGGGTGCTGTGATGGGGACACCTGATGTAAAGGGGCGCTGTGATGGGGACACCTGATGTAAAGGGGCGCTGTGATGGGGACACCTGATGTAAAGGGGCACTGTGATGGGGACACCTGATGTAAAGGGGCACTGTGATGGGGACACCTGATGTAAAGGGGCACTGTGATGGGGACACCTGATGTAAAGGGGCACTGTGATGGGGACACCTGATGTAAAGGGGCACTGTGATGGGGACACCTGTTGTAAAGGGGCACTGTGATGGGGACACCTGTTGTAAAGGGGCACTGTGATGGGGACACCTGTTGTAAAGGGGCACTGTGATGGGGACACCTGTTGTAAAGGGGCACTGTGATGGGGACACCTGATGTAAATTAGCACGGTTATAGGGACCCCTGATTTAAAGGGGCACTGTGATGGGGACACCTGATTTAAAGGGGCGCTGTGATGGGGACACCTGATTTAAAGGGGCGCTGTGATGGGGACACCTGATGTAAAGGGGCGCTGTGATGGGGACACCTGATGTAAAGGGGCGCTGTGATGGGGACACCTGATGTAAAGGGGCACTGTGATGGGGACACCTGATGTAAAGGGGCACTGTGATGGGGACACCTGATGTAAATTAGCACGGTTATAGGGACCCCTGATTTAAAGGGGCACTGTGATGGGGACACCTGATTTAAAGGGGCGCTGTGATGGGGACACCTGATGGGGCACTGTGATGGGGACACCTGATGTGATGGGGCACTGTGATGGGGACACCTGATGTAAAGGGGCACTGTGATGGGGACACCTGATGTAAATTAGCACGGTTATAGGGACCCCTGATTTAAAGGGGCACTGTGATGGGGACACCTGATTTAAAGGGGCGCTGTGATGGGGACACCTGATGTGATGGGGCACTGTGATGGGGACACCTGATGTGATGGGGCACTGTGATGGGGACACCTGATGTAAAGGGGCACTGTGATGGGGACACCTGATGTAAAGGGGCACTGTGATGGGGACACCTGATGTAAAGGGGCACTGTGATGGGGACACCTGATGTAAAGGGGCACTGTGATGGGGACACCTGATGGGGCACTGTGATGGGGACACCTGATGTAAAGGGGCACTGTGATGGGGACACCTGATGTAAAGGGGCACTGTGATGGGGACACCTGATGTAAAGGGGCACTGTGATGGGGACACCTGATGTAAAGGGGCACTGTGATGGGGACACCTGATGTAAAGGGGCACTGTGATGGGGACACCTGATGTAAAGGGGCACTGTGATGGGGACACCTGATGTAAAGGGGCACTGTGATGGGGACACCTGATGTAAAGGGGCACTGTGATGGGGACACCTGATGTAAAGGGGCACTGTGATGGGGACACCTGATGTAAAGGGGCACTGTGATGGGGACACCTGATGTAAAGGGGCACTGTGATGGGGACACCTGATGTAAAGGGGCACTGTGATGGGGACACCTGATGTAAAGGGGCACTGTGATGGGGACACCTGATGTAAAGGGGCACTGTGATGGGGACACCTGATTTAAAAGAGAGCTGTGATGGGGACACCTGTGACTACAATCTTTCTGAGTCATATCACAGACTTGAGATTCGGACCTCGGCCCAAAGAAAATTTTGGCGACCGGACCTCCTTGAATTTTAATTCAGTACCCCTGGCCTAGGCCATCTTTATCTAGATCAACAATTCTTTTTTTCTGATCCTCAGAGTTCTCTGCCATGAGGTGCCCTGTTGAACTTCCGGTGACCAATATGAGAGAGTGAGAGCGATAACACCAAATTTCACACCTGCTCCCTATTCACACCTGTGACCTTGTAACACTAACAAGTCACATGACACCGGGGAGGGAAGAGGGCAAATGGCTAATTGGGCCCAATTTGGACATTTTCACCTATGGGTGTCATCACTTTTGTTGCCAGCAGTACACTCACTACATTGTAGCATAGTGTCATTTCTTCAGTGTTGTAACAATAAAGATATAATAAAATATTTACAAAAATGTAAGGGGTGATACTGTATATTATATTAGGCATAATGAGTCCTTTTGAATTTTTTGGGGGGAAAATGTGTAAAAAAAATAAATAAAAAAAGTTTTAATTTTCTTTCCACAAAGTCAAAATATAGGACATTTCTAACACATAGCAAGTACATGCCAAGAGTGACACCCTAAAATACATTCTGCTACGCCTCCTCCTGAGTATGTCGATCTCACATGTGTGAGACTTTTCCACAGCCTGGCCACATACATAGGCCAACATCCAAGTAGCACCTTCAGGCTTCTAACACATAGCATGTACACACGAAGAATTGCACCCCAAAATACATTCTGCTGAGCAAAAGTTAATAAAATGGATTACCTATGGTTTTAGCAGGCAGGAATATTGTTCCAGCACAGGGAAAGCATTGGTCCAGACAGTCAAAGGAACTGTCTAGGCAGCAGGCAGAGATATGCCAAAGTATTGGTCATGGCAATAAGCAAGGACATGGTCCATAAGCAGGCAGTTCAGGTGGCAGGCAGAGGCATGGCCAGTTCTGGTGGCAGCAGGCAGAACTATCAAGCCTCGTACACACGGCCGAGATTCTCGTCGAAAAAAACATGTCGTTTTTTTCGACGAGATTCTTGGACAAGAAACTTGTCCCGGCCGAGTGTACACACGCTCGATTCAAAGAACCCGCGGTTCTTTGAATGGAGCGAACGCGGTGACGTCATCGAATACGACGAGCATGCGCTCGTCACATTCGATGCAGTCGCCGCCATCTTGGTTCACACTACCTATGCCTAGGAAGCTACCGCGCATGCGTCAAAGTCATTTCGAACATGCGCGGGCTTCCCGGCGAAAAGGTAAGTGTACACACACACAATTTTCTCGTCGAGAAACAGGCTGACGAGAATCTCGACGAGAAAATAGAGAGCAGGTTCTCTATTTTCTCGTCGAGATTCTTGACGCTTTTCTTGACGAGAAACCATACACACAAACAAATTTCTCGTCAAAAAATCTCTGCCAGCAAGTTTCTTGCTGGTTTTTGCCGAGAAACTCGTTCGTGTGTACAAGGCTTAGGGCCTCAGTCAGGTAAGACCTGAGGACGGGTAGAGGCTTCTTCCCACCCAAATCTCTTCGAAGTCTCTAGACCCTAATCCGAGAAAACCTGAAACAAAAAAGTTTTCTCCACTCGGAAAATCTATTCTGGAGCCCCTCACATATGTAAGACCCCTGTGTTGTCTTGAATCCCACTAATACAGTGGCAGGGCAAAAGATCAGTTCAGGAGGCAGACATAAAAGCTGGTAATTTAACAGGCAGAGGTCCATTCACGTGGAGGGCAGAAACGTGGTTGGCAAAGGCCTAGTCAATAAACAGTCTGGGTCATACACAGAAATAGTAGATCGTGGAAACTGGAAAAATATCTTCACTTCACATATACTTCACTAATAGTGTAGTAATGTGTGATAGATCCGATAGCTGTCTCCAACACAAAGACTCGGCTGGGAGGGACATTGGGGACAGTAGTATCGGGTGTCATGGCAAAGTCCTTTACTTAATTGTGCACAACTTTTTTTTGGGGGGGGCGTTTGTAGCCTGTTTGGGTAAGAGGGAGGATATCGGGGGTGCCTTTTCATGAAGTCTGGCCAATGTATATGCAGATAGAGAAGGCCCTTTTTAAATTTTAGGTAGGTTAAGGATCTTTGTGTGCACTTGGAAAAGATAACATATGAATTGTACAGGGCTAGTTGATACAAGGACTTTCTTATACCAAGACAGTGATCTCCTGGTGGCCAAGTAGGGCTGCATCAGCTGGTCATTCATATCCACCCCTTGGCCCATTTACTAGGGAGATATTGTTTGATGCCAAGTCTTTTGGTGAAGAGGACTAGGGATTCATCCACACACATTTATATCGGGAGTAAACATTTTCTTAACCACTTCAGCCCCAGAAGAATTTACCCCCTTCCTTACCAGAGCACTTTTTTTGCGATTCGGCACTGCGTCGCTTTAACAGACAATTGCACGGTCGTGCGACGTGGCTCCTAAACAAAATTGACTCCCTTTTTTTTTTTTTTTTTCCACAAATAGAGCTTTCTTTTGGTGGTATTTGATCACCTCCTGCGGTTTTTATTTTTTGCCCTATAAACAAAAATACAGGGACAATTTTGAAAAAAATTCAATATTTTTTACTTTTTGCTATGATAAATATCCCCCAAAAATCTCTAAAAAAAAAAAAAAAAAAAAAAACTTTTTTTCCACCGTTCAGACCGATATGTATTCTTCTACATATTTTTGGTAAAAGAAATCGCAATAAGCGTATATTGATTGGTTTGCGCAAAAGTTATAGCGTCTACAAAATAGGGGATAGTTTTATGGCATTTTTTTTTTTTACTAGTAATGGCGGCGATCTGCAATTTTTATTGTGACCGTGACATTGCGACAGACATATCGGACACTTTTGACACATTTTTGGGACCATTTACATTTATACAGCGATTGGTGCTATAAAACTGCACTGATTACTGTGTAAATGTGACTGGCAGGGAAGGGGTTAACACTACGGGGCGCTGAAGGGGGTTAAGTATGTTCCCTAGTGAGTGATCCTAACTGTAGGGGACTCACAAGGGGAGGAGACCGATCTGTGTTCCTCTGTACTGGGAACACACATCGGTCTCCTCACCGCTGACAGGACATGGATCTGTGTGTACACACACAGATCCACGGTCCTGCCGTGATTGCGGGCAATCGCGGGTGCCCGGCGGACATCACGGCTGCCGGGCACGCGCACCGGGTCCTTCGCAATGCCGTGTGCGCCCCCTAGATGGCCGGGAAGCCCAGGACGTCATATGACGTCCACCCAGGATGGGAGATCTGATCTGTGGACATCATATGTCTATGGGCGGGTAGAGAAGTGGTTAAGGCTAGAGCAAAAGAAAAATTGATTAGTGGCCAAATTTTGATTGGGATAATTTCGAGGGAGGCACTGGGCATTACTATTGAATTGTAATCTCATTATTATCTCGTAATGGTTTCTGGGCATCCAATCCTTTTTTATTTTTTTATTTTTTCCCAGGTCCATGTTCAAGCTTAGTCCAATCATTTTTTTTTAATTCCTCCACTGTGAGGGGTTTCCACACACAAATGGGCGAGCATAGGAAGAATCGGGATTGCTGGCAATATGTTGGCTGGCGTTCAGAATACACTGCTCCACAATGTAATTCAGCAGATCATCCGTGAAAAATAAATGGGAAGAATTAAATTGGGTTAACGTCTTCTGTTTGTATCTGAGGGCCTTGCTGCGCTGTAAAAGGGGGTATTACAGGTTCTTCCGGAGTAGCTGTCAGCCATGAAGGATAGAATAGGATGTCTGGGAGGCTAGTATGGGCACTCGTTGTTGTGGATGGGGCGCCCCATTACTAGCACCTGGCCTATCATCTGGAAATGTTGCCATGCTTATGCTTGCCACTGCACAAGGACTTGCAGAACTACTGGTGGATGCCTGTTGTCACGTACTGGTTGGAGGCAGAGGTGCTGAGAGGGCTCCCTTTGTGGCCAAGTTCAACACACCCCTGGAGATGGTACAGGGAGTGTAGTGCCTAAAGAAGCACGGTTTGCCAGATGCTTCTGTAGTCAGGAGAGCCTATTGCCAGGCGATGGCTGTAGCAGGCTGGGAGCACTTGAAGAGCTAGTATGCCAAGGTGCTTGGTAGAGGAGAAACTGAGAGCCAGGCCAAAGGTCATGCACAGTGGATCAGTCAGGCAGCGGAACTGAATCACACACACACACACACACACACACACACGGAAAGGGACTAAGCACACAGATTCCCTAGTTCCTTTTCTCTGTAGCATCGTAAACACAGGTTATGATGCTCAGTTATGAATGGACAGTCAGTGATCACTGAATCTGTGCATTCAGAAAAGGAAGGAGCCGGTAAATCGATTTTACCGGCTCCTTCCTTCCGCTCTCCATCCTGACAGATCTGGGACAGGGGGGACCGGAGGGGGAAGCAAACTTGCTGTAGTTATTTCTCATCACCATTTTTATGTACAGTTGGAGAACAAGTATTTGATACACTGCCGATTTTGCAAGTTTTCCTACTTACAAAGCATGTAGAGATCTGTAATTTTTATCATAGGTACTCTTCAACTGAGAGATGGAATCTAAAACAAAAATCCAGAAAATCACATTGTATCATTTTTAAATAATTAATTTGCATTTTATTGCATGACATAAGTATTTGATCACCTACCAACCAGTAAGAATTCCGGCTTACAGACCTGTCATTTTTTCTGTAAGAAGCCCTCCTGTTCTTTACTCATTACCTGTATTAACTGCACCTGTTAGAACTCGTTACCTGTATAAAAGACACCTGTCCACACACTCAATCAAACAGACTCCAACCTCTCCACAATGGCCAAGACCAGAGAGCTGTGTAAGGACATCGGGGATAAAATTGTAGACCTGCACAAGGCTGGGATGGGCTACAGGACAATAGGCAAGCAGCTTGGTCAGAAGGCAACAACTGTTGGCGCAATTATTAGAAAATGGAAGAAGTTCAAGATGACAGTCAATCTCCCTTGGTCTGTGGCTTCATGCAAGATCTCACCACGTGGGGCATCAATGATCATGACGAAGGTGAGGGATCAGCCCAGAACTACACTGCAGGACCTGGTCAATGACCTGACGAGAGCTGGGACCACAGTCTCAAAGAAAACCATTAGTAACACACTACGCCGTCATGGATTAAAATCCTGCAGCGCACGCAAGGTCCCTCCTGCTCAAGCCAGCGCGTGTCCAGGCCCGTCTGAAGTTTGCCAATGACCATCTGGATGATCCAGAGGAGAAATGGGAGAAGGTCATCTGGTCTGATGAGACAAAAATAGAGCTTTTTGGTCTAAACTCTACTCGCCATGTTTGGAGAAAGAAGGATGAGTACAACCTCAAGAACACCATCCCAACCATGAAGCATGGGGGTGGAAACATCATTCTTTGCAGATGCTTTTCTGCAAAGGGGACAGGATGACTGCACTGTATTGAGGGGAGGATAGATGGGGCCATGTATCGCGAGATCTTGGCCAACAACCTCCTTCCCTCAGTAAGAGCATTGAAGATGAGTCATGGTTGGGTCTTCCAGCATAACGACCTGAAACGCACAGCCAGGGCAACTAAGGAGTGGCTCCGTAAGAAGCATCTCTAAGTTCTGGAGTTGCCCAGCCAGTCTCCAGACCTGAACCTAATAGAAAATCTTTGGAGGGAGCTAAAAGTCCATATTGCCCAGCGACAGCCCCGAAACCTGAAGGATCTGGAGAAGCTCTCTATGGAGGAGTGGGCCAAAATCCCTGCTGCAGTGTGTTCAAACCTGGTCAAGAACTACAGGAAACGTATGATCTCTGTAATTGCAAACAAAGGTTTCTGTACAAAATATTAGGTTCTGCTTTTCTGATGTATCAAATACTTATGTCACGCAATAAAATGCTAATTAATTACTTAAAAATCATACAATGTGATTTTCTGGATTTTTTGTTTTAGATTCCGTCTCTCACAGTTAAAGAGTACCTATGATAAAAATTACAGACCTCCTACATGCTTTGTAAGCAGGAAAACCTGCAAAACAGGCAGTGTATCAAATACTTGTTCTCCCCTGTGTGTGTGTATGTATGTATGTATGTATGTATGTATGTATGTATGTGTATATATATATATATAATTTAGGGGTGCCGAATTTAATCGCCGCATCGCGATTTGGGTGTCCCCGATGCGGCATCGATGCAGGCGACCCCAATAATCGATGTTTACCCCCCATTACATCTACTCGCCGCCGCGAGTAGATGTAATGTAACACTAACAAACTGCAAGCCGCCGTCTGCCTACCTGAACAGCGTGTCATGCAGACAGACGGCGGCCATTGCAGTTTTCAAAAGCCGTGCCTCCCAAGTCCTCGTTGCCTGTGATGGGCGGAACACTCAATTTCCCAGCAGGCAGTGTTCCGCCTATCACAGACATCCTCTCATCCTCGTCTGTGTTATGAGGATGAGAGGATGTCCGTGATAGGCGGAACACTGAATGCTGGGAAATTCAGTGTTCCGCCTATCACAGACGACGAGGACTCGGGAGGCGCGGCTTTTGAATACTGTGGAATGGCCGCCGGGACGCCGCCGATCAGGTAGGGGCACAGTGAGAGGCATTGGGTACAGTGAAGCATGTTTAGTAGATTTTAAATTAACAGCAATATAAACCAAATCTACAAAAGGAAAATATTTTATATGCAAAATTAAAGGCTGAAATTTTGCCCGAAAAGGTCAACTTAAACAGAATAAAAAAAATTTGTACTTCTTTTTTTTTATTATGAAAACCATGCGCACTTGTGCTGTAATCGTGATGCATCGCGGAATCGAATCGTTGACATGATAATCAAATCGAATCGTGAGGCCAGTGAAGATGCGCACCCTATATAGTAGGGGATCAGACTCAAGGCAGGGACAATTCAGTCTCTTTAGGAAAACGCCATGTTTAATGCACAGGATATTCCCAACAGAAGAAAGGGCATCAAACAAAAAAAATAAACTTCTGCTCTACCGAGCCTTACTGTATTCGTAGTCTGAACAGTCCTTTGGTTTGGTAGTAAGTGTCCTTACAGTTGCACAAACTTGAATCCAAAATCGGGATAAGCAGCCATGCTCCAGTATGCCTCCTCACTCAGAGACACACACTCTCTCTGAGAGCTGAGACCAGCTGCCTTAATCAAGGCCTGGAAGGAAACCAACAAACTGTGGCTCCACGGACCTGGGAGCCTGTCCCACCCAGAGCTCTATCAGGCTCCCAATAAAACCAGCCCCGGAATGAACTTTACCAACACAGGATAAAGAACTATGTTTCTTTATCCTAAAGTCTTTGCTGGTATTATCTTAGATTGTAAATCTAAGCATCTGTGGAGGAACATATATCCCATCAATCACTTCTCCTGTCATTTTAACTTGTTTTACAGACACCCGGCTACATATCTCCCCCCTCTGCTCAAACTCAGGGGGGGGGGGGTTGAGCACCTTGGGCAAACAGACTGTAAACTCTGGAGAGGGCAACTGCGTTGGCTTGCTGGCTACCTGGCCTATGTTCTACTAGAAATGTTAAATTCTGTAGAGCCAAGAACCATCTGGTAACTCTTGCATTTTTCTCCTTATTTTGGGCCATCCATTTGAGTGGGGTGTGGTCAGTTAGGAGCCTAAACTGTCGCCCTAACAGATAATATTTCAAACTTTCAAGGGCCCACTTGATGGCTAGACATTCCCATTCTTTTTTCAGCAGGGGCCAACTTTCTGCTTAAGAACGCTATGGGGTGTTCTTCCCCATTCAGCACTTGGGATAACACTGCACCTAATCCCACTTCTGAAGCATCCGTCTGCACTATAAATTCCTGTGTGAAATCCGGGGTGATTAAGACAGGGCTATTGCACAGGGCAGTCTTTAAGTTCTGGAAAGCTTTCTCAGCTTCTGGGGACCAAGTTATCACTGAGGACTTATCCCCCTTAGTAAGATCTGTGTTAATTTCATGCCTAGAAGACTTGGTGCTGTCCTTTCAAATCTTGGAGGTCATACAAAATACTAGATGTAGTAGTTTTTGTTGTGGGGTGTATTCATTTTTACATCAACTAATTTGAGTAAAACTGAAGATTTTGTAATCTTAAGTTATATTAATAACCTTACTTTCATGTAACGAGCGAAACAAATGTTCTATAAAACTCAGGGGTGTACTTATTTATGCTGAGCACTGTATATTTGTCAATTCCCAGGAGAATTCAGGCTGTCTTGGATGCCAAAGGCAGTCCAACACCATATATGGTAACTAATAGGGGTGCAACGGATCAAAAAACTCACGGATCGAATCGATCCTCGGATCAGAGTCACGGATCGGATCAATTTTCGGATCAGCAAAAAAAAAAGAAAAAAGACAAGACAAACATTTTGTTTTTGTTTATTAACACTGTAACTTGATTTTATATATTTTCAAGTAATTTAAGTGCACAAGGCATAATATCTTCTTTTCAACATAATGAGAAACAATTTAAAGTGCAACATAAATCCACGTCATCTCCCCCCCTGTAATGTCCTCTCCCCCACTGTAATATCCACGTCCTCTCCCCCACTGTAATATCCACGTCCTCTCCCCCACTGGCCACTGTAATATCCCCGTCATCTCCCCCCACCCCTACTGTAATATCTACGTCATCTCCCCCCACTGTAATATCTACATCATCTCCCCACTGTAATATCCACAATCTCCCCCACTTACTGTAATAATCCACAATCTCCCCCACTTACTGTAATATCCACAATCTCCCCTACTGCTGTAATATCCACGTCCTCTCCCCCCACTGGCCACTGTAATATCCACAATCTCTCCCACTGTAATGGGCATCTCCCCCACTTACTGTAATATCCACAATCTCTCCCACACACAATTTAATCAGATCCACGAGCAGTGAGGGGTGATGACGTCAGCGCGCACCTAGGCAGCCGCCGCCGCCGGGTGTACCAAGATGGCCGCCGCCCTGGAGCTAGGCCGAAGCCGCGGATCGAGTTGTTTACTGATCCGAACAGGGTGACCCATTCGGATCACGGATCGTCACCGATCCGTTGCACCCCTAGTAACTACCGTATTTATCGGCGTATAACACGCACCTTCATTTTAAGAGGGAAATTTCAGGAAAAAAAATCATTTTTTAAATAAACCACTTTGAAGCAAAATAATGGTTAGTGCCAATCAATGCAGTTTGATTAGTGCCCATCTGCAGCCTGATTAATGCCCATCTGCAGCCTCACCATCTCTCATCAATGCAGTGCAGGAAATCACTGAGCCGTTATCTCCTGTTTACTCGGCTCTCAGTCAGCAGTCACATACACAGTCCCGCCTCTGCCATCGGCATTAGACAAGCTGCTGTGATAGACAGAACACTGGTCCAATGCTGCTGGCGAAGGTGGGACTGTGTGTGTGACATTAGAGCCAAGTAAACAGCAGATGACGTCTCGTGAATTCCGGCAGCGCTCGTCCCCTTTCTTCCCCTCCGAGGGGGGAAAAACTGCATGTTATACGCCGATAAATACGGTATTTCATTATTTTATCTGGGGTTGCTATATTTTTGTCCAAACCCTGTGCATGATCAATGCACATCTCATGCAGGTGAAAAACAAAAGGTGCAGGTAGGAAGGTTTATAATACCTTAATTTGAAATCCACATAAACACAGGGAGAACATATACCTCTATGATTATAGTGTTCTATGATAGTAATTGAATTCAGTATCTACTTGCTGTAAGACGAGAGTGTTAACAACGTAGCCTCAATTATTTTCAACACACAAGAGATGATGATAATGATTGTAGTTGCAGTTTGGCCCAGGACCCAGATGCTAAAAAGTCAAGTGTGCCGACATTTGTGCCATTTAGATATATAAAAAAGAAAAACACAGTGCAAGTGTTTGCTTTGCCCCAACTGTTACTTCCTGGGCAATATAGCAGCCGAACCTGAGGTTCATCCATAAAGCCACAAAGCTATGTGAGCATGTACAGTTGAACGTTTTACTGTTATAATTGCATCAGAAAAGCTGTCTGCCTTGACAACATGACAGTGGACAGCTCTTTGCAAGGAAGTATATCAACTGCATGTGTCCAAACTTCCAACATGCAAGTAGATTGATCTACCTCTCCACAGAGCCTGCATGAGCATTGCTCAGCAGAGCCTGCAGCACAGGATCAGCAGGTAAATAACTGCCACCAATGTTCCCTACAATTACAATTGTTTGTAAGGAGGCACATCACCAATGACCACCAAACTAATCGTAAATGTATGGGAACAATTCTGGGCATTTGTACTCTTGTGTTGCATACTGTGGGCTGCTGCACAATGTGTGCTATTTTGTATATTACAGACTGGGGACCACTATGTTATGCTTTGCTTTTAGAGTCTGGGCTCCTGGATACATTGTTTACTCTGTGCTATACTTTGCAGTTCCTACACTGTTAAGTTCTGTATGTTGTGTTGACTAATCATATGACTAGGATTTTTTTTATTTTATTTTGGAAGTTCAATGAACGGGCACATTTGACTAGTATTAGGCCTCATGCCCACGGACGTTTTTACAGCCGTGTTTTTGAGCGTTTTTTACAGCTTAACCACTTAACGACCGCCCACCGCCGATTTACGTCGGCAGAATGGCACGGACAGGCAGAATCACGTAGATCTACGTGATCGCCTTTGTGCAGTTGGGGGGTCCATCCGGACCCCCCTTCACTGCAGTGAGCGGCCGTTAAGTGTTCGGGAGCGATCAGGCATGAGGGGGGGGGGGGGCGCTCGATTCCACCCCCCCCTCGCGATCGCTCCCGGCCAATGAAAATGCTTCCTCCGCCATGTGATGTAAACAAGGCTGGAGGAAGTGATGTCATCTCCCTCGCCGCGGTCTTTCCGTTCCCGGCGCCGAGCAGAGAAGAAGCAGGTTAGTGCACCAACAGTCCACTGACACGTAGGTACACATAGGCACACAAATCACCCCCCAGATCACCCCCCAGGTCACCCCAAAGCCCCCAATCACAGTGTCACTGATTGCAGTGATCATTTATTTTACTGATCACTGCATTTAGTGTCATCTGTGATTGTAAAAAGTTGCAGGGCAGTTAGGATTAGGCCCCTTTAGGTCCAGGGTAGCCCCCTAACCCCCCCTAATAAAGGTTTAACCCCTTGATCACCCCCCAGGTAACCCTTTCACCCCCTAACTTCAGCGTCACTAAGCGATTGTTTTTCCGATCGCTGTATTCGTGTCGCTGGTGTTTTAGATAGGCAGTTATTTTTTTTTAGGTTCGCCGCAGGTTTTTATTAGTGTCAGGTACCCCCATATATTATTTTAACCCCCTGATTGCCCCTAGAGTTAACCCTTTCACCAGTGATCGCCGTATAAGCGTCACTGGTGTCACTGGTTAGCCAGTAAGTTATTTAGTTATTTAGGTTACCCGTCAGGTTTTTATATAGTGTCAGGTACCCCCATATTTAACCTAATAAAGGTTTTAACCCCCTGATTGCCCCTAGTTAACCCTTTCACCAGTGATCACCATATAAAGGTTACGGGTGACGCTGGTTGATTAGTTTGCTTTTTATAGCATCAGGGCATCCGCCGTATATAACCCAATAAAGGTTTAACCCCCCTGATCGCCCGGCGGGTGAGATCAATTAGGTTTTAGCGCCAGAGAGGGTCTGCGTCGCCCCAGGCAGTGTTAGGTTAGTGACAGTAACGCTAACACCCACGCGCAAAGCATACACCCCCCTTAGTGGTATAGTATCTGATCAGATATGATCAGATCTATACTAGCATCCCCAGCGGTTTAGGGTTCCCAAAAACGCAGTGTTAGCGGGATCAGCCCAGATACCTGCTAGCGCCTGCGTTTAGCCCCTCTGCCCAGCCCAGCCCAGCCCACCCAAGTGCAGTATCGATCGATCACTGTCACTTACCAAACACAACACACATAACTGCAGCGTTCGCAGTGCTTGGTTTTTGGGGCCCTGTACGCGGCTAGGCTCCCAAAAAGTCCCACACATGTGGTATCCCCGTACTCAGGAAAAGCAGCAGAATGTATTTTGGGGTGCAATTCCACATATGCCCATGGCATGTGTGAGCAATATATCATTTAGTGACAACTTTTTGTACATTTTTTCTTTTTTTTTTTTCTTTTTGTCATTATTCAATCATTTGGGACAAAAAAAAAAAAATATTCAATGGGGTCAACATGCCTCTCAGCAAATAGCTTGGGGTGTCTACTTTCCAAAATGGGGTCATTTGGGGGGGTTTTGTGCCATCTTGGCATTTTATGGCCTTCAAAACTGTGATAGGTAGTGAGGAGTGAAATCAAAAATTTATGCCCTTAGAAACCTTGAAGGCGGTGCTTGGTTTTTGGGGTCCCGTACGCGGCTAGGCTCCCAAAAAGTCCCACACATGTGGTATCCCCGTACTCAGGAGAAGCAGCAGAATGTATTTTGGGGTGTAATTTCACATATGCCCATGGCATGTGTGAGCAATATATCATTTAGTGACAACTTTGTGCAAAAAAAAAAAAGTTTGTCATATTCCCGCAACTTGTGGCAAAATATAAAATATTCCATGGACTGAACATGCCTCTCAGTAAATAGCTTGGGGTGTCTACTTTCCAAAATGGGGTCATTTGGGGGGGTTTTGTGCTATTTTGGCATTTTATGGCCTTCAAAACTGTGATAGGTAGTGAGGAGTGAAATCAAAAATTTGCGCCCTTAGAAATCCTGAAGGCGGTGCTTGGTTTCCGGGGTCCCGTACGTGGCTAGGCTCCCAAAAAGTCCCACACATGTGGTATCCCCGTACTCAGGAGAAGCAGCAGAATGTATTTTGGGGTGCAATTCCACATATAACCATGGCATGTGTGAGCAATATATCATTTAGTGACAACTTTTTGTAATTTTTTTTTGTCATTATTCAATCACTTGGGACAAAAAAAAAATATTCAATGGGCTCAACATGCCTCTCAGCAATTTCCTTGGGGTGTCTACTTTCCAAAATGGGGTCATTTGGGGGGGTTTTGTACTGCCCTGCCATTTTAGCACCTCAAGAAATGAGATAGGCAGTCATAAATTTAAAGCTGTGTAAATTTCAGAAAATGTACACTAGTTTGTAAACGCTATAACTTTTGCGCAAACCAATAAATATACGCTTATTGACATTTTTTTTACTAAAGACATGTGGCTGAATACATTTTGGCCTAAATGTATGACTAAAATTGAGTTTATTCGATTTTTCTTATAACAAAAAGTAGAAAATATATTTTTTTTTCAAAATTTTCGTTCTTTTTCCATTTATATCGCAAAAAATAAAAATCGCAGAGGCAATCAAATACCATTAAAAGAAAGCTCTATTTGTGGGAAGAAAAGGACGCAAATTTCATTTGGGTACAACATTGCATGTCCGCACAATTTACAGTTAAAGCAGCGCAGTGCCGAATCCCAAAAACAGGCTTGGTCCTAATGGCCCGAAATGGTCCGGGGCTTAAGTGGTTAAAAACGCCTGTCCATGTTAGTCTATAGCTTCATGCCCACCTAGACGTTTTTGAGGTGCAAACAGCATAGACGTTTTTAAGCTGTAAAAAAAACCCAAGACCAGTGCGTTCCTCAGCGTCGGAGTTAGGCAGAAAAAAAAGCTCAAAAACGCGCACTAACGCGCGGTCGCGTTTTTTAGCTCCGACGGTTTTTTTTTCTTTCAAAAAAATAAATTTACAATAACAAGGACAGGCGTTTTTAAGCTGTAAAAAACGCAGCTGTTAAAACCGTCTGTGGGCATGAAGCCTTAGGGTCCTTTCACACTGGGCGGATCCGTGAAGATCCGCCCCGTGAAGCTCCGCTTGCTCAGCGGGGATCGCTCCGTTGATCCCCGCTGAGCCGACGGATGACTGGGCGGTCCCCGCACACTGTGCAGGGACCGCCCTGTCAGAGCGCCGCTCTCCCCTATGGGGAATCGGATGACGACGGACCGTAGAGTCCGTTGTCATCCGATCCGCTCCGCCGACGGAAGGAAAAATAGGGTTTTCCTCCGTCACACTTTGGCGGAGCGGATGTCAGCGGACATGTCTCCGCTGATATCCGTGCTTCCATAGGGGTACATGGAGGATCCGTTTCAGGTCCGCCTAAAAAACTGACAGGCGGACCTGAACGGACCTCCGTGTGAAAGAGCCCTTAGAATTGCATAAGATAATAGACACTGGACCTAAAAAAAAAAAAAAACAAAAAAAAAAAAACACTGCTGTTTAAGAGGGCTTAGGTGGCGGTGCTATAGAACACTTTAAACTCCAGGTTTGCAAGTTGTTGTTTTTTTGCTCTGTGTATACAGTAAACGTTGTTGTTTTGGTATTTAAAAAAAAAAAATGGTAAACGAATGCCGCGTACACACGACCGTTATTCATGTCATGCAAAAAAAACGACGTTTTTCTCGTCGTGATTCCTCTCAAGCCTGCCTTGCAATACACACATTCATGGGGGGAAAAACCGCTTGAGCAAAGCGCGGTGACGTACGACGGCACTATAAAGGGGAAGTTCCATTTGAATGGCGCCACCTTTTTGGGCTGCACTTGCTGATCCTCGTGTTAGTAAAGTTTGGTGAGAGACGATTTGCGCTTTTCAGCCTCGTGCTCTTCAGTCCGTTACAGCGTGACGAATGTGCTATCTCCATTCTGAACGCTAGTTTTACCAGAACGAGCACTCCCGTCTCATACTTGATTCTGAGCATGCATGCTTTTTTTCCCCCCTCGTAAAAGCATACACTAAGAGAAAAAAATAGAGCAGGTTCTAATTTTTTTCGGGCAGTTTTCTCATCGAGAAAAATGCTATGGAGCATACACACGACTGTTTTTCACGACCAATCTAAAAAATTGCATTTTCTCGTCTTGAAAAACGGTCGTGTGTACGCGGCATAAGAATTAAGGGCTTGTTAACACACAACATGCTAAAACGTGTGTTTACCATGATTAGGGTTGTCCCGATACCGATACTAGTATCGGTATCGGGACCGATACCGAGCATTTGCGCGAGTACTTGTACTCACGCAAATGCTCCCGATGCCTGATCCGATACCTGTGATGGGGAGAGAGAGGCGGCGTGCAACAGGAAGTCCGTGGGTGGAGTCAGCGGGCGGAGTCAGCGGGCAGAGCGAGCGAGCAGGTAAGCTGGCGGGGTGGGGGGGAATGGGGGCAGCCAGGGCCGGATTCCAGACAAGGCCACCGAGGCCAGGCCTCGGGGCGGCAGTCAGTGCAGGGGCGGCTCCGCCTATCCTCGCCGCCCTCACTCACGGGCACAGTCACCTCCCACTCCGCCTATTCTCCCCGCTCGCACTCACGGTCACACTGTACAGTTCCGACTCCGCCTATCATCTCCGCCCACTCCGCTCATCCTCCCCGCCCTCACTTATGGGCACTCTACACAGTCCCCGCCCGCTCCTCCCATCCTCTCCGCCCGCACTCATGGGTAGTCACAGGCCCCACCCATCCTCTTTGCCCGGCCAAGCAAAACCTAGCATGGAGGGGGAACCAACTGATTTGCGAGTGATCTGCAAGTAAGTGGCACTGATATCAATATCAACACTGCTACTGATTCCCCCCCACACCACCACTGCTGCCACTGATACCCCCCACCAGCATTACTGCCACTGATACCCCCACCAGCATTACTGTCACTGATACCCCCCACCAGCATTACTGTCACTGATACCCCCCACCAGCATTACTGTCACTGATACCCCCCACCAGCATTACTGTCACTGATACCCCCCACCAGCATTACTGTCACTGATACCCCCCACCAGCATTACTGTCACTGATACCCCCCACCAGCATTACTGTCACTGATACCCCCCACCAGCATTACTGTCACTGATACCCCCCACCAGCATTACTGCCACTGATACCCCCCACCAGCATTACTGCCACTGATACCCCCCACCACCATTACTGCCACTGATACCCCCCACCACCATTACTGCCACTGATACCCCACCACCGCCACTGATACCCCACCACTTATACCCCACCGCTGCCACTTATTCCCCCCCCAACACCATTACCACTAGTGCGACTGATACACCCCCCACCACTGATACCCCCCACCTCACCACGACCACTGCTGCCACTGATCCCATTCAGCAACCACCATCCCTGCCACTGATCCCACCCCCCACCACTGCCACTCATCCCGTCCAATCTCCCCCTTCCACTACCACTCATTCCAACCTATCTTCCCCAACCACCACCCTCACCACTGATCCCATCCTCCCACCACCGCTGCCACTCATTTCATCCAATGCCCCCCAACCACAACCCTTGCCACTAATCCCATTCCCTACATCATCTCTGCCACTCATCCCATTCAATCCCCCCTACCACTGATCCCACCCCCCAACCACCACCCTTGCCACTCATCCCATCCCCCCACCACTGCTGCCACTGATCCCACCCCCACCGCTGCCACTCATCCCATCTCTCCCTCAACGCTGCCACTGATCCTATCCCTATCCAACCACCACTGCTGCCACTGATCCCATCCCCCACCACCACCGCTGCCACTCATTCCAAGGGCATAACTACAGGGTCACAATTGCAATGGCGCACATGTTGCCCCTGTACACCTGGATGGGGGGGCATATAGAGGAACAAATCCCCTCCATTTTTCTCCTGCAGCCACTAAAAGCCTGCTTTTCCTCCCCTCCGTCCCATAGGCATTCAGTGGCTGCAGGAGGAAAATGGAGGGGAATTTGTTCCTCCATATGCTGCCCCCGCCGCCCCTCCTATCCAGGTCCTGCTGCCCCCAGGATCAGTGGGAAGGGCGCTGGCCAGAGGTCACAGTGCCAAGCAGAATATTTGACTCAAAAGGTATTTAATTCCTTGCTGGGTATGCTGCATAATGCACATATTTACAGTTATTATTGTATAAAAACAGTGCACAAATACACTAGGTATGTCTTTAATAACACAATATGCAAATCACAAGTACTTTCAGGTTTTTTTTGGCGGCGGGGGGGGGGGGTATTTCTAGTGTCATTTTTTTTTCTTTGCCTCATTTCTATCACATGGGGGGGGGGGGGGCTCAGAAGACCCCTATGTGATGGTGTGTGTGTGTGTAGGGGGGGGGCGGCATTGAAGGACCCGGCCTTGGGGCGGCAAAGGGAGTAAATCCGGGCCTGGGGGCAGCCGCATCATCCATCGGTGACCGGAGCCGTCACATTGGGTAACTGAAGTGACGCTCCGTGTTGCCGGTGTACACTGTCAGTGCTTTAACCAATCCCGGGTCCCGACGCCCATCTTGGTACACCCTGCACTCGGCCACATTAAGCCAGCAGCGGACATCTTGTTACACCCAGCCCATATAGTTTGGGCTAGGTGTAACAAGATGTCCGCTGCTGCTTTTATGTAGCCAAGTGCAGGGTGTAGCAAGATGGGCGTTGCAGGGGGCAGAAAAAAATTATTTAGGTTGCTTTCGTGTCATTTATTTCAGTGCCTGCCCATAAGTGCCAGCCATCTATCAGTACCAGCTATCCATCAGTGCCACTGCCAGCCATCAGTGTGTGCCATCTATCAGTGCCATCTTTTAGTGTGTGCCACCTATCAGTGCCATCTTTTAGTGTGTGCCACCTATCAGTGCCATCTTTTAGTGTGTGCCACCTATCAGTGCCATCTTTTAGTGTGTGCCACCTATCAGTGCCATCTTTTAGTGTGTGCCATCTTTCAGTGCCATCTTTCAGTGCCAGCCATCAGTGCGTGCCACTCATCAGTGCTGCATAATCAGTGCCACCTATCAGTGCCCATCCATCAGTGCGTGCCATCTATCAGTGCCATCTTTCAGTGCATGCCACCTATCAGTGTCATCTTTCAGTGCCAGCCATCAGTGCGTGCCACTCATCAGTGCCACCTATCAGTGCCCATCCATCAGTGCCACTGCCAGCCATCAGTCAGTGCCACCTTTTAGTGCCCATCAGCCAGTGTCATCTATCAATGCGTCACATGACATTAAAAAAAAAGTATCGGTATTCGGTATCGGCGAGTACTTGAAAAAAAGTATCGGTACTTGTACTCGGTCTTAAAAAAGTGGTATCGGGACAACCCTATGGAAATAAAATAGTACCTTTTTCCCATTAAAGTTTTTAGTGTATTGGGAGGATGGTAGAAGTCAATGGTAAAATGCAAATCTAGTTACTTAGGTTGAAAAAAGACACCAGTCCATCTAGTTCAACCAATAAAAAAAAATAAATAAGAAAAATCATACAATCCTATACCCACAGTTGATCCAGAGGAAGGCAAAAAAAACCCCAGCAAAGCATTATACAATTTGCTACAGCAGGGGGAAAAATTATTTCCTGATTCCCCCCCCCCCCGAGAGGCAATCTGATTTTCCATGGATCACAAATAGTGCTTGATCTTTAAAAAAACACTATTGGTGTTTTTTATATCTCTATGTATGTGGCTGATGGGAGACACTGATAGGAGAAGGAGGATGTGATTCCAGTAGTGAACCAATGGGTTTACACATCTAGTCCCCTAGGGAGGGACATAAGCGCTGTATGATCATTTTTCACATATATTAACCCTTATCCCAGGTGAGAGCACACCCGGTGGTGGAATAGAGCACAGCATGCAGCACGAGTGAAGCACATCATATGGATTCTTAATTTAAGTGCACTGAATAACCATTGGGACATATGAATTTAACCTAATATAAGGCAGCATTCATTGAACTTTTGTCACAGATGGACTCTCTAATCTCTTTATTTTCACTTTGGAATTTTATCATGTTAGTTATATTTGCAGTTTCACCCGAGTGGATGTTCATTTGTTGGTATACGCCTGTATTGTTTTTTGGCACTAGGTGTTTTTTTTTTCCTTAAACAAAATCTTTTATTAAACAGAAAAAATACATACAATAGACTATCTTGACAAACATAATAAACTGTATCACTCATAAGGTTCATACAACAACATCCCCTATTATTGTACGTATTAATACGAGACATTGTTACGGTACCATTTACAGTTGGTCATATCCATGCAATATACATGCTGTGACGTGACAAGCACCTCCCCCATCTAGTATACACACTCTGGGGATACCAAGAAAGAATTAAAAATAAAATAATACAAAAGGAAGGTCTAGAGATCATGTTATGTCCCAATCCTGGTCAAGTGCAAGTTTCAGGTGCTTTGAGCCATCTGTCCCATATCTTATCGTACTTGGAGGGGCACCCTCTATGAGAGTAGATAAGTTTCTTGTATGGCAAAACATTATTGACTTCCACTATCCAATGTGAAAACTCTGGTGGATTGGGTCTCATCCAGACTCTAGCTATGACCTTTCGTGCTGAAAAGAGTGTTTCATGCAGGAATATTTTGGTAAATTTATTGAACTCTGGGTCTGGAAATATTCCCAGGAGACACCGTTTGGCTGAAGCGTTATTGGTGCACCCATTGTGTCATACAAGAACCTTACCACCTGCGTCCAGAATGTCTGAATTTTGGGGCATTGCCACAGTAAATGGAAAAAGGTGCCCACAGCTTGGCCGCACATCGTGCAAGTGGCAGATTGACTGCTCTTGTGGCACTAGGTGTTTAAGTAATATAAACGGTAGTATTTATGTTGATATAAGAGTCTATGCACAATTGAGAGTGTTTTCCACGTTTGTTTTTGTTTATGGAAGTTTTCAAATGGTGAAGCGCTGCACGAATACCTATTTATATACATGTTGTCACATATGTTTTGAGAGTGTGGAAAGTGTAAGCGAATCGCCAGTCATTAGTCTTGCAGTAATATCGGCAGTGATTAGTACTCCTAGCAGCGTGCAGTACCACTACACTATTTTACCAACTTTACCTATAACTGTCAGTAGGGCTGGTAAAAAAAATCGATTTTAATCTTGAATCGAGTTTTGAGTTCAAATCGATTCAGATTTGAAGAAAATCGATTTATTTTTATTTTTTTCCCTTAGCAGGGCTGCAGGGGGTGTGTCCGGAATGGCACTGGGCGGCGTTACCCCAATTACATCTACTCGCCGCAGCCGCCGCGAGTAGATGTAATGTAACACTAACTAACCGCAAGCTGCCGTCTGCCTACCTGATCAGCGTGTCATGCAGACAGACGGCGCCCATTGCAGTGTTCAAAAGCCACGCCTCCCGAGTCCTCGTCGTCTGTGATAGGTGGAACACTCAATTTCACAGCAGGCAGTGTTCAGCCTATCACGGACATCCTCTCATCCTCGTCTGTGTTATGAGGATGAGCGGATGTCTGTGATAGGCGGAACACTGAATGCTGGGAAATTGAGTGTTCCGCTATCACAGACGAGGAGGAGGCGCGGCTTTTGAATACTGGAATGGCCGCCGGTGTAGCAGTAAAATCCGTATCCCATGAAAATCTGCATCAGGTACGGGCACAGTGATTGAAACATGGGCACAGTGAGGCATTGGGCACAGTGAGACACGGGCACAGTTCAATTCAACTAAGAGTAACCTCAGGATTTTTTGTTGTTTTATTAGCTAAATCCAAATACAGTATTATTAATTTGGATGTTTAACAATCTTTGTTGCACACTGACTTTGCAGTTTGAGAAAGGGTTTGCCTTTGCAATTTTGTTTGATGCACTTTTAATTAATATAATAAAAAAAAATCAAATCGTAAATCGTTTTTTTTAATAAAATAATCGCAGATTTTTTTGGGGGGGGAAATCGCCCAGCCCTAACTATTGGAACATTTAGGAAAGAATCCAGGCCTTTTTTAAAGCAATCTACTGAGCTGGCCAGAACCACCTCAGGAGGGAGTCTATTCCACATTTTCACAGCTCTTACTGTGAAGAAACCTTTCCGTATTTGGAGATGAAATTTCCTTTTTCTCTTACCGTCCGTGGACTGACACAGCTGGATACTGTAAACGTGTGGGTATATGTCCCTGCTCGCAGGAGAAGATCTAGGCAGAATGTTAGATCTTAGAAACATACATTCTAGAACAAACCAGAGCTGAACAGCCCCGCCCAGGGGGACGGTCCCTCAAGACATTACCCTCCCACCTGCAGTCAGCAGACCTCAGTTTTTTTTCTGCCTAGCAGGAGAAGACGTGGCTCTCTCAGGAGCCAGTCTCCTGGAAGATTTCACTTTTAAACTGTATTCCTTTGGGAATTTTATTATTTTATTTTTTGAGACCTTCAATCAACTGTCGGCTGGGCAACAGGTTGGGTACACTAGCATCCTCGTAGTCTTCCCTGTCCGACCATCGAGCGTGCTGATCCTCGCCTTGTGTGCATGAGACTCAGTTCACGACATGCCCCATGACTCCAGGGGTGGCCGGGTTGCTTTCATGCTCCCGCGGTCCTCTCAAGATTGAACAGTACCTGACTGACTGTATCTCTCGTGGTGGACCGGGCTGACAGCTACGCAGTACTGCTCTGTGATAGGTCTGTCTGAAACAAGCCAGTGGGTCCCTGAAAGGGACGGGTAAGTAGTCTCTCCTACTGCAGGTGAGTACATGCTGCTTGTGTTTCTTTATATGGGGGGTTTCTCCCTGTCTCCCCCCTGTTATGCTACTCTCTGCACCCTGTACTGGTGCTGTGCTGTGGGGTGCTTGGGGGTCACTCTGGCCTGGCTGGGCGCTCATGTCTGTAGTGGGTTCTGGAGAGAGGGACAGTTTTTTCTGGAGTGTGAGGTGTTTATTGCGTGCGCCATTAGCGCGCCCATTAGCGCTGTTTGAGGTGGTTATTGCTTACGCCATTAGCGTGCATTAGAGCTCGAATTTTGCGCTCGGCGGCCATCTTGGGTGGTTCAATGGCGCAGTTATAGCAGCGGCCATTTTTCTTGTGGCCGCCGCGCATTTATTTTCGGTTTCGGCCTCTAACGGTGGCGCGAATCTCTTAACAGATTCTTCACTCTCCTCAGGCTAACAGCGCGCTTCAGCAGGACTAAGCGGTCCTTAAGGGTTGGTGAGTCCTCCGGGTATCCCTTCCTCAGCCTCAGCGTAGCCAGTGGGTGAACTGTATATTCACTGTATAGTGTATAAGGTCTCAGAGGGTGGCTTTATGGAGTCTGATACACCTGCTCTCCACACTTGTCTGGGGCAACTGGCAGTGCTGCACAGTTAAACATGTTCATATGTTTCCTGCACCTGCGGTCCTTATGGACCAGTTGTCAGCAGTCCTGGAATCATTCCTTGTCAGAATGGAAGCGACGTGTGAGCAAAAGGAGCTATAAGCTCCCTCCCCCCACAAAAATCTTTAGTGAAGGAGTGCTCGGAGTCAGATATGGGCCTAGCTATTGGGCTCAGGATCCTAGCTCTGAATATTTAATGTTTATGAACAGGACATTCCCTTGTGAGGAAGACTCCAGTTCTGTGTCAGTGAATGACAGGGCGCT
This sequence comes from Rana muscosa, assembly GCA_029206835.1. Lineage (NCBI taxonomy): Eukaryota > Metazoa > Chordata > Amphibia > Anura > Ranidae > Rana > Rana muscosa. The sequence continues at coordinate 238,050,992 of CM055120.1, forward strand.
TGTAGGTGATCTCATTGATGTGAGGAACACTCTCAAGCTGGAATTGCTGTGGCTGAGGTACCTCAGGGACGCTGTTTCCCTTGGTTCCTTCAAGCCTTTCTTTTACACAGCTTCCTCACTGTTTTCCTCACACGCTGCGTCAAGAGCAGCATGGATGATACAGTGGTACACAGTGTTTCCCTCCCCCTGGTCGGTGCAGCATGGTGGGGGGGGGGGACTTTATTCATTTATGTCTCTAGTCCCTTTGAGCCTCCTGTGTGATATCCTGAGGCAACATTTCCCGCCATTTCCTGGGGAACGCTTTGAGATCTGACAGATACACGGTCTGAGGGTCAGAGGTTACCTGTTACCTGCATGCTGCTTCGGCAGCACAGTCAAGCAGGTTGGAATGATACAGAGAAGATTATGCACCTCTGCGCCATAATTTAAACTCATCCTATACCTCGACACTGCATACATTCAGTGTATGTATGTGTTATTGGTCTCTGTGTCTGCGTGGGTGTCCCCCCACGTTCCAATGCTGTGTTTCAGTGCCATACATGATATAAACGTACAAAATATGTTTATGCACGACTCCACATACATTCACAGTATATGTATGTATTCTACTCTCTGGGTCGGCGCGGGTTTCCGCCGGGGGCTCCGGTGTCCCCCCGCGCTCTCATGGTATGTGCGCTTCGGCTCTCTGCACAGTATAGACATGTTCAATATGTTTATTGCACATACTATACATGTTTACAGTATGAGTATACTGTTTGCGTGGGGGTTCCTCCGGGTACTCCGGTTTCCCCCCACGCTCCAATGGAAATGCACAGCATAAACGTGCAATATGTTTATTTACATGCTATCATTCCTACACGGTATCTGTGTGCTGTCTGCGTGGAGTTCTTCCGGGTGTTCCGGTTTCCTCCCACGCGCTGACGATATGTGCGCCTTTGGCCTTCTACACAGTTAAACATGTTCAATGTTTATCACGCATGCTATAATACCTAGACAGTATGTGTAGGCAGTCTGTGTGGTTTTCCTCCGGGTACTCCGGTTCCCTTCCACGCTCCTTTGGTATGGGCGCTTTGGCGCTATGCACAGTCTAAATTTGTGCGATTGGATATCCACATACTAACATACCTACCCGGTATGTCTGTGCAGCCTGCGTGGGTTTCCGCCCATGCTACATGACATGCATGCTTTTGGTGCAATACACACACATTATGTTTATACACTACACTAAATACATTCACAGTAGTTGTAGGTATTGCATTCTCTGAGTATGCGTGGGGTACTTCGGTTCCTCCCACGCGCCAACAGTGTGTGCGCCTTTGGTGCTATGCACACATGGGCTTGTGCAAAATGTTTAGCGCACACACACTATAATACCTACACGGTCAGTGGCGGCTGGTGAAGTTTTAGGATAGGGGGGCGCCAGACCCCGCCCTTTCTTTTTGACCCCTCCCACTTCTCATAAGCCCCACCCCTATAGAATACACACTCCGTCCCCTGTATTCCACTTGCTTCCACCCATAGTGTCAGGAGTATACAGCCCCAGCATCACTGCACAGAGTATACAGCCCCAGCATCACTGCACAGAGTATACAGCCCCAGCATCACTGCACAGAGTATACAGCCCCAGCATCACTGCACAGAGTATACAGCCCCAGCATCACTGCACAGAGTATACAGCCCCAGCATCACTGCACAGAGTATACAGCGCAGTCACAGTTATATTACACCCTCCTGTACATATTACCCCCCCCCCCTCCTCCCTGTACATATTACCCCCCCCCCTCCTCCCTGTACGTATTACCCCCCCCTCCTCCCTGTACATATTACCCCCCCTCCTCCCTGTACATATTACCCCCCCCTCCTCCCTGTACATATTACCCCCCCCCTCCTCCCTGTACATATTACCCCCCCCCCTCCTCCCTGTACATATTACCCCCCCCCCCTCCTCCCTGTACATATTACCCCCCTTCCCTGTACATATTAACTCCCCCTCCTTGTACATATTACCCCCATACATATTACCCCCCCTCTCTGTATGTAGTACACCCTACCTGTACACAATACCCCCTCTTGCCCACATTTACCCCCCTTCCTTTTACACGTCCCCTCATGTATTGCATCCTCCATGTACATATTGGCCCCCCATCCCCCTACACATTGCCTTCTTGTTCCTGCACTTGTCCACCATCTCCAAAAATATACCTGGCAGGGGTTAAAGCTGAAGCTGTCACTGACCCACATTCTCTCCTCACGATTTTGAGATCGCTAATCTGCCGACCTGTCAGTTCCTTGGAGTACACAGGACGGCAGAGCTGAGAAAAGTCAGATGACATAACAAGTCACTGAAGTCAAGCCAGAGCACTGCAGCTTCCGTTCCCAGAGCAGAGAGAGGTCTGAATCTAAGGAAGGCATGGCACCGGGAGCTTCAGCTTACCTGTTGATGTACCGCTCGGGTAGTGCGTTCCACGGAGCTGTGAGTGCTGACGTCACTTCCTGTAATCGCCTAGTGTATATACCGGAAGTGACGTCGGAACAGAAAAGTCTATGCAAATGCACCCGCCCGGCTGTGCCATAATACAGTCTATCGCGCCAGAAGCTGTGGCGCGATCGACCGCGCCACAAAGGCGATTTTTGGCTGCAAATGAAGCGCCTCGTCTGCAATCTCGTGATTGCATAGACGTGGCGCTTCCCATACAGCACTGCGCCCAGCGCCAGGACACATAAGGACCTTTTTTTTCAACTTTTTTTTTTTAAAGGGACATTTAAAAAAAAAAAAAAATTTATTTTTTTGACTGCCTGTGGGGGGGGACGGCGCCCAGGCGCCCCCTATGGACGAGCCGCCACTGTACACGGTGTGCGTATGCAGTCTGTGTGGGTTTCCGCCCACGCTACATGACATGCATGCCTTTGGTGCAATACACAGTGTAAAAATACACATTATGTCTCTACACTACACTAAATCCGGGTGCTCAGGTTTCTCCCCTGCGTTCCAATGGTGTGCGCATTTTCAGCACTATGGACAGTATAAACATGTGCAATTTGTTTATTCGCAGGCTAACATACCTACACGGTTGTGTACGCAATCTGCGTGGCTGGTTTACGTCCAAGCCCCGATTATGTGCGCGCCTTCGTCGCTGGCACAGTATAAACGTGTTTAATAGGTTTATCCACACATACTAAACTACATACGCCGTATGTGGTGGTATTATGCTCTTTGTGGCTGGGTGGGTTTCCTCCCACACTCTATTTGCGCGTTTGACACAATACATAGTATGTATAATTAGAAGATGGGTACTTTACCAGAGATGTTGGACCTCCACTGTGGCAAGGTCTAATGAGCCCGCAGATATCGCCCTCTGCGGGGTACAAGTGTTGATCACCGAGATCCCAAGGATATCTCCAATCTGGAGTCTCGGTACTAGCTCCTAGCACACACTGTGCTGTTTCATCCACTCAAGCCACTGTAATCAGTCACTCCAAACGGCGTAGGACAAACTTCCGAGTTGAATACAGGTGCATGGAAGAAAGGGAAAGGAACTCGAGTAGTGTAATACCTCAAGGTAAAATTTATTCCATGTTGAAGGGGCATACAAAAAGGTACATAAAATACCGTATTTATCGGCGTATAACACGCGCCGGCGTATAACAGGCACCCCAAGTTTAGGAGGGAATTTTAGGAAAAAAAACTTTTAGGAGGGAAGTTTAAGGAAAAATAACTTGCATTTAAATGCAGCCTTATCAGTGTCCATTGCAGCCTTGCCACAGTGCAGCCGTGTCGCCTTGCCCCAGTGTCGCCTTGCCCCCAGTGTTTATTGCAGCCTTGCCATAATTTAAAATTCGCGCCGAGACTGTGCGGGGCGGACGCCGCCGAGAACGCAGGGACTGGGCAGAGCCGCCGCCGAGATACACATAGCCGAGTGTACTCGGCTATACTCGGCTTTTCTCGGCTCCACTCAGTCACGCCGAGTCCCGCCCTATGATGGACATAACACAGGTCCAATGGCGGGACTGGGCGTGACTGTGAGCGGAGCCGAGAAAAGCCGAGTATAGCCGAATACACTCGGCTATGTGTATCTCGGCGATTGCTCACAGTCAGCGGAGACCGCCCGGGATATGTGGGTATCGGCGTATAACACGCACCAACGATCTTCCCCTGATTTTAAGGGGAAAAAAGTGCGTGTTATACGCCGATAAATACGGTAATTTAAAATTGCCAGCATAAAAATTGCGTTCGCCCGTGCTAGCGGGGTCACGTGGTAGTGACGTCGGCGTGCAGCACCGCCCTGACTAGTTTCGTTTACTCCAAACGTTCTCAAAGGGCACGGGCGACGCACTGAAACGTCACTCAATATATACATGTGAGGCGCATCCACACCTCGTCTTCGTATCAACAACATTGACGGTGAGGTCATGAGGCGCATTCACGCCTCGTTTTCATGTCAACAGCCATGACGATGAGGTCATGACGAACATCTGATACCTATCCCCCAATACAAGGGGAGGGGAGATGGAACTCCCGTATCCTTCGTCTGCAGTGAAAGCACCTCCCCTACGTGTGTAAGAACGTAGGTGACGCTTAGACTTACAGACGAAGCTGGGTATTCATATTTGGATACGTCCTAAAACACAACATAGCACAAATTTAATATATATGCACTAATAATGCAGACACCCCTATGATAATGGAAAGCTGCCAAAAACGGCTAACTGCATTCTAAATGAATTAATAGTAAAATGTCCCAAAACCGGGAATGCTAAATAAAATACACATACATGAAATACACATAACCATTTACAAATACAGAGCCAAAAACATATCGACACTTAGATGATCCAAATACCATATTTAGACTAATAAAATGTGGATACCATTACATTAATAATCAAGGCTAAATACCCTATGTAGCTGACTATCAGTTTTGAGAAGAGAAAGTTTATTTTTCCCAAGGAATTTCTAAAAGACAGCCTAGAGCAGTACCCCAAATGAAGAATACTGACCCTACCGCCAAAAAAAAAAAAAAAATCTTCATTTGGGGTACTGCTCTAGGTTGTCTTTTAGACATTCCTTGGGAAAAATAAACTTTTTCTTCTCAAAACTGATAGTCAGCTACATAGGGTATTTAGCCTTGATTATTAATTTAATGGTATCCACATTATGACACACTGCTGCACTGATCTCGGTAAAGAGCCTCCGGCGGAGGCTTTTTACCACGTGATTAGCCGTGTCCAATCACTGACACTGAGTGCCCATCAGTGCTGCCTATCAGTGCCCATCATCGGTGCCCATCAGTGTCGCCTTATCAGTGCCCGTCATTGAAGTAGAAAAGGTACTTATTTACCAAAAAAAAATTAACAGAAACAAAGAAAAACTTAGTTTTTTTTTCAAAATTTTCGCTCTTTTTTTTTTGTTATGCAAAAAATAAAAATCGCAGAGGCGATCAAATGCCACCGAAAGAGAGCTCTATTTGTGGGAACAAAATGATAAAAAAATTGTTTGGGTACAGTGTTGCATGACCACGCAATTGTCATTCAAATTGCGACAGCGCTAAAAGCTCAAAATTGGCTTGGGCAGGAAGGTGTATAAGTGCATGGTATTGAAGTGGTTAAAGAGATTGTTAACCCTAAAAAGGTTGTAAACCCTAAAAAATAAACAAAAAAACTGTAAGACAAAGCCATAATGAGCTAGTATCCATCGCATAATAGCTCATTATGTAATACTTACCTTAGAACGAAGCTGTTGCTGCGGTGCCTGCACACCGCTGAGATGGCTGACATTTTCCACGGAGTTTCTTCCGGGTTCGCGGTCTCCGGCGCTGTGATTGGCCGGAGCTGCAATGTCGTCACTCCCACGCTGGTGCCGCCAGTCACGGCACAGGGCCCTGAAGAAATGGCATGATTGGCCGTTTGAGTGCGCATGCACCGATGGTGGCGTATATAGTAAATATCTCCTAAACGGTGCATGTTTATTCGATTTTTACAGTACCTACAGGTAAGCCTTATTATAGGCTTACCCGTAGGTACGATTAAACAGGAAGACTTTTTTACTTCCTCTCTTAAAGTGATTGTAAAGTCTTTGTGTGTGTGTGTGTGTGTGTGTGTGTGTGTATATGTGTATGTGTGTGTGATATAGATAGATAGCGATATTATATATATATATATAATAATAATAATAATAATATATATTTTGTGTGTGTGTGTGTGTGTATGTATGAGAGAGAGAGAGAGCTCTATCTCTATCTATGTATATGTGTGTGTGTGTGTGTGTGTGTGTGTGATATAGATAGATCTGTCTCTGTCTCTGTCTGTATATGTGTATATATTTAAATAACAAACCTGTTATACTTTTGCTCTGTGTAATTGATTTGCACAGAGCAGCCTGGATCGTCCTTTTCTCTGGTCCATTTTCACTGCTCATGCGCCCCCCCCCCCCCCCCCTGTCGAATGCCTCCACAGCAAGCAGCTTGCTATGGGAATACCCGAGCCAAGCTGCAGCTCTGTGTGTCCATTCAGACATGGAGCTGCCATTTGGCTCGCCCCCTCTCTCCTGATTGGCTAACTGACTTTGACAGCCGTGGGAGCCAATGGCGTCTCGGCAAATCAGGAGAGAGACTTGGACGGCCAAGGGACTTGTGGACATCGCTGGATCTAGATGGGGCTCAGGTAAGTATTAGAGGGGCTGGGGAGGCTGCTGCACACAGAAGGCTTTTTATCTTAATGCATAGCATGCATTAAGATAAAACCCCTTCTGCCTTTACAACACCTTTTTAAGGAGGTACAAGGCAAGCCCTAGTTTTTGGCCCTTCCCACAGGTTCTACAAGGGCCGTGAGTGCCGCAATTGGGCATGAGATGATGTCTGCAGCTCCTCTCCAAAGTAGGCAGCTTTGCATCGCATTAAAAAAATACGTTTCGCTTTTCTTCCATTCCTCTATAGGGCCAAATATATTTTTTTGAAAAGTGTACGTGTTTAGTGTTCGTAAACTCATTTTGTGGCTTTGCTATATTTTGTACAAAAACCACAAAGTTCCCTGCAAAGCAAACAAGACCGTAAAAGTCACTATTTTGTTGTGCTTCAGCTTAATTTGATATGTTATAACCCTTTTGACATGTGACTGGTCCTTGTGGAAAATACACTAGAAATGTAGAAAAGGCCCAGCTTTGTGTACAGAAATCCAATCCTTTCTCATACACTTGTATACTGCACTGTCTTCTGGGTAGATTTCTAGCTACTGTGCTATTCAGCTGGACATGTAGTGTTGCATACATTTTTGTAACTTTTCCAATCCACTTTTTCACTTCTAATGAGACTTCTAACAGACTCCAGCAAATGCTAGTGTACTATATGAGAAGTGACGATGTAGCTTGGATAAGTTACAAAATGTCTTCAACAATACCGAACAATAAATGTGACAAACTACTACTAAATGAAACATGATCTGAGTAAATGTCAGCCTACTGCTGAACATCTTACAATTACCCATTATACACCTAATGTTATGCCACACAGACTTTGTTACAAACTTGGGATGGTTGGGGTTAGGAATTTGGTTAACCCTAAACCTTCCAGGTGTGATGTCTAGCAGAGTTCTGCAGAGCTCCTGAAGAGCGTGATGCCTACACTTGCCACCTCGGAAAGACTGGGCATTGAAGTGCTTTTCTAAGGTTGGTCATTTCATGTTATGGGGACACTTTTTTGGAGGTACAGTACTGTCAACACTGTGACTAGAATGAGCTTTATTTAAGCTCTTAATGCCCTCCAAGCTGTCATGGCAGTTGGCACCAAATTTGCCCTTGTTTGTCACCTCACTCTTGCTAGTATGTGATTAAGACCATTGCAGTGTCCCAGCCTGTCCTTAAATAGAGCCATTTACCTGCCCAGTGTCAATGCATGTGACCTTTTACTATGCATACTGACAATGACATGTTAATATGTGAGTGCAGAATCGACCACTTATTGGCCAAGATTTCGAACTCGCCCTCGACTATGTGCATGTACCTGTAAGGTGCTTAAAAAAAATAAGTGTCCCCATATCCAGAACACGCTTCTAATCTAATCTTTCAAATGCCCACAAAAAGTTTTTGGCAGAGCTGTCTCAGTGGTTCCAGGAAGTAGACGTTTAGGAGTCAGATCTAGACTATTATGCAACATTTGGCCAAATGAAGAGTGGGCAAAAATATGAATCCGAACTACTGCCATAAAAGCTGACATCAGTATACCTGAAGCAGTAATTGGCATCAGCACAATTGAAAAATACTTTTTATGCCACTAGCTGAAATGTGCTTCCTGCCTGTTGCCCCCACACAGTTTGGGAATTTGCTTCCAAAAATAAATCAGCATTTTTGGCCCTTACTTCTCTATTTTGGCTTCTTCATCACCCTGTCTGATAACGCATCCCATGGAACTTTTACTGGTGTCAGACACCACGCAGCATGCCTTTGACTATTCCTCAAGAAAATGTAAACTGGATAATAGTTTTGCCAGATTCTGGGAAATAAAATATAAAAAAATTACAATGCGTGATTGGTTGTTTGTTACAGTTGATACTCTGAAGATCCTCTGGAGGAGCATTAAAGACCACTGTACTCTTCAAAGGGCAGCAGAAGGAGACGTGTGGCTCCTCAGAGGGAGTAAGTTGCAAATACCTGAATGCCAGGGAATTGGCCTTTTTGGGTCGAGTTATAGAAATGCAGAGGTAAGGAGCATGTTATCTGCCGGGCTTCTTTGTTTTATAAACTACTTTCTGGTTTTAGGAATGTCAAATATGCTCTAACTTTGTGATGATGAAGAAACTGCAAACCCCAACCCTGAAGAACCACAAAAAAAGTTCTGAAACACACATGAATAAACCTAACACAGTCATACAACTTGATCATAAACTACCCTGATCACAGCGGAATCATACTTCCAATGCTGGCTCAGAATATTGTTTAAATTCTAAGGGATATGGCCCTAAAATATCAAGGCCCTAATGCCCATTTAATACTAGGTCTTATGTCCTTGGTGGGCAAGATTCCACATGAGAATCAGCTAAAACTAAAAATTACGATCTAATAGGCAGTTTGCATCTACCTACCCATATCATCTTGCTATGCTTCAAGCCAAATGCAGGTCAACATTGTTAAAAAAAAAAAAAAAAGCAGAAATGACAATAGAGGGCAGAATATTGCAAGGAACAGAAACGAACACTATAGTGTGACCATTTTAATATTTTATTTATTATTATTATTATTATTATTTCTTTCAAAATATTTTATTTTTCAATCATCATAAAATAAATCGGAAAATAAAACAAATAATATACAGTATAACAAACAAATAGTTCATACAGGAGAATAATAATATAGACAGCACAAATAATATTCCATATTCAAAAAATTAAATAAAAAAATAAAAAATAAATGCGCAATACGTATCTTTACTGTCAATAGAAGATGTATCCGATAAAGGCCAGAAAGCCTGAAAAATGCTATATAGATTTACTTAAGCTAAACCAGAATAAAAAGAAAAAATGAATTAATCGAGATCCACGCCCCTCCATGGCACCCCTATAGGGATCATGCTGTACCAGAAGAGGGGATCCCACATGTATTTAAATGGGCTCTTAATAAAGCCCTCTAACCCTTACAAATCATGAGATAAAACCAATGAAATGGGATGAAGGGTCATCCACACTATAACCTTTCAATCAAAAAATGTTGTAAAGACCCTAGGAATATCATAAGAATATGTTTCTTATAAGGATTTCCAAGATTCATATCAGAAAAAATAAAGATAAAAATAAAAATAGAAGACAAAAGCACAATAAAAGATGGAAGGAGGGGGGGGGGAAGGAGAGGGGTGTACATGCCTGACTTAACGATCCCAAGCTGGAAAACAATGGAACAATTCAATGAAGAGATAATCCAATATAATTCGCCCAAGGTTCCCATATCTCTTCAAATTTTGGAACTGTTATTTAATATACTAGCTAGTTTTTCTTGAGTCATAATCCAAGAAATCTTTCGTTTGACATCAAAAAGGAAGGGTTTTTGTTTTTTCCAAGCTTTTGCTATGGTGATCTTGGCTCCGGTGAGAATGAAGTGAATCAGTAATTGAGTAGGTTTAGATATACGAGGAACATGTGCATTCAGGAGAGCAACAAATGGGGATCTGGGAATCTGGTTTCCAGTGACTTTAAAGATTAAATTAAAAACTTTATTCCAAAAGGGGCGAATCCTAGGACACTCCCACCATGTATGGGCCATTGATCCTATAAGTTGGCAACCTCTGAAGCATGAAGGATCAGCTGAAGGGTAATTAGTAGCTAATTTAGAGGGGGGTAAGATACCACCTTGTTAAAACTTTTACATTGGCTTCCACCAGATATACATTCAGAACGCCTTTAAAGGACTTCGAACAAGAAGTATGCCAGACTTTCAGGTCCAAAGTACAACGGAAGTCCTTTTCCCAAGCTGTCATGTAGGGGGACTTCTCATTAGAATGAGTGAGGGACGAATACACTAGAGAAATACCTCCCCTTGGTTCCATAGCTCTATCGCACCATGTTTCGTAATTAGTATATTGGATCGAGGAAGGGATATCCTTCCATGTACTAGTCAGGAATTGTGAAATTTGGCGATAATGTAATTTTTCAGAGTCTGGGAGTTTTAATATTTTGATACAATGATCTAGGGATATAAGACACCCAGATTTAATGAAGTTTCCTATACGGTATAGTCCCCTATTAGTCCACCATCTGAAATCATCAACATTCAGACCAGGGGGAAAATCTGGATTATTAAATACAGGTGTGAGAGGCCATCCAGCAGATGTAAGGGTTGGAAGATTTCTAAATTTGTCCCAAAGTGCTATAGATTGCGACAAGGTAGGAGACATTATAGGAGGACGAAATTTGGTAGGGCACCATAGGAGATAATCCAAGGAAAAACAGGGTGCTGCTTGATTTTCTATTAAGACCCAATCAGGCTTTTCAGTCTTAGAGTATATTGAGGAGAGTTGTGCTAATCTTGCTGAAACAAAGTATTTGTATACGTCTGGGAGACCTAGTCCCCCTCTATTTCTATGAAGAAAAAGAGTGCTCTATGATACACGGTAACCAGAGGAACCCCAAATAAATTTGAGAATCTTGCTCTGAAATGACTTAAAATTATTTTTTTTAATAGGGATGGGCAATGATCTAAAATAATAAAGAATCCTCGGGAGTAAAGTCATTTTGACAGAATTGATTTTGCCAAGCCAGGACATATCATATTTGGACCAGGCTTTGAGATCAATTTCTTAAATAGGGGCGGGTAGTTACAGTCGCATAGATTTTCTGTTCGTGCAATTAGAGTTATACCTAGGTATTTAATAGAATCTTTCCATTCAAATTTGAATGATTGCTGTAATGAGGAAACAACGGAACAGGGGAGCGAGATGTTTAGGGCCTGTGATTTCGTATAGTTTACTGTTAGACCTGAAATTTTAGAAAAGTCATTAAGTACTTTGCAAATGTTTAATAAAGAAATTAAAGGGGAAGTAACAAACAAAAGAATGTCATCCGCAAATAGCCCACATTTATGTGTCTGATTTCCGCATACCACCCCCTGAACGCTAGGGTTTTGACGAATTGCTATTGCCAGGGTTTCTATTACAATGGCAAAGATGAGCGGAGAAAGCAGGCAACCTTGCCTAGTGCCTTTTTCTATGTTAATTGGTTTTGAATAATGACCTTGGAGACGAAGCAATGCTGTGGGATGAGAGTATAGGGAATGAAGAAGACCCCTAAAGCGCATTCCAAAACCCCAACGTTCCATAAGGGTAAAAATATAAGTCCATGAAACCGAATCAAAAGCCTTATGAAGGTCCAATGATAAAAGGAATCCCTGTTGCCTCGTGCCCCCCTCCCAATTAGTCTGAAGTATAGAGATTAAATCTATTGCTCTCCTTATCTGGTCAGGCCCTTGTCTACCAGGGATGAAGCCAACTTGATCTTTATGTATATACACATTAATAAAAGAGGCTAGACGATTGGCTAGTATCTTCGTCATTATTTTTATATCATTGTTTATCAAAGAGATTGGACGGTAGTTATTAATTTCTTCAGGATTTTTATCAGGCTTAGGTAAAATTGTGATATATGCAGTATTTAATTGTACATCTAAAGGAACACCCACTGTTTTAGCATTGAAAAATTTAGTTAAATGTGGAGCTAATGTTTCCGCGAAGGCCTTATAGTAGGGAATAGAGAACCCGTCAGGACCCGGAGCCGAACCCGCTTTGAGACCTTTAATGACTTCAAGAACCTCCTCCTCAGTAAAGGCAGATTCAAGTAAATCCCTATGCGAAGAGAGAAGGGTAGGAATGGGGAGATCATCAGGGAATTTAGTAACTGAGTCTGTATCAATTTGGGAGGAAGATTTATAGAGGTCGGAAAAAAACTCATGAAAGGCCTCCAGAACTTTGAAAGGGTTAGCTGTGGGAGGCTGACCAGAAATTCTGATTTTAGGAGTAGTATTGATTCGAACCTGGGGGGAAAGCTTAGCAGCTAATAAGGGTCCTATTTTGTTAGCATGAACATAGAATTTGTTACTCGTCCAGCGAATAGCTTTATCAGCTTGAGTAGTGAAGAGTAAGTTTAGCTCAAATCTAGCTTTATCAATGAGGGCAATAGGAACTTTGGACGGGTCCTTTTTGTGTTTGGCTCTGAGAGAGGCATATTCTTTTTCTAAGCAGTCTATTTTATCTTTACGTTCCCTTTTGAGTTGCGTTGCTAGCTGAATTATTTTACCCCGTATGAAAGCCTTATGAGCCGCCCAAAGTGTTTCAACCGAGACTTCTCCAGTATCATTGAGAAGAAAATAATCTTGAAGAGCTTTATTAATTGTCTCAACTCTTAATGGATCAGAAAGAATGGATTCGTTGAGTTTCCAATTGCCCCTCTTTCCGCTCAAAGCATTAGAGTGAAGAGCTATAAGTACAATTGAGTGATCTGAAAGGACAGTATCTTTTAATACGAGCATTGAGAATAAATGGGAGAAGAGATGTGGACGTTAAAAAATGATCAATTCTAGCATATGTATTATGCGGATGAGAGAAGTGAGTGAAATCTCTTTTTGAATGATTCAGCTCCCTCCATATGTCAGCCAGGTTATGGGTCGAAAGTAATTTTGCAAATTTGTGGCTTTCTCTAGTAGGTCTAGTTAGTTGAGTACCTTGGGGTTTAGATTTGTCCAAAGCCTGGTCCAAAGCAACATTGGAATCGCCTCCAAGAAGGATCGTGCCTTCTAGTAAGGGATTGAGGGAATTCATCATGACTTTAAAAAAAGAAGCTTGACCCTTATTAGGGGCATAGTAGGAAACTAAAGAATAAAGGTGCCCTTCAATGGTACCTTTTTTTAGTAGAATAAATCGTCCCTCAGGATCTAAGTATTCAGCAATCTTTTCAAATTTACAAAATTTTGAAAAAAGAATGGCTACCCCCTTTGTCTTATTCTCGGCATTGGCTAGGTGAAATTGTGAATAATGTGAATGTAGGAGTATACCGTATAGGAAAGTGTGTCTCTTGGAGTAGGAGAATATCAATTTTAAGAGTTTTATAATAGTCTAAAATTTTTCTCCTTTCAGTTGGTACATTGTGCGAGGCAATTAGTAGGTTGGAATGTGTGGTATTAGCCATGGAAGTCAAGGTGGAAGCATCTATTACAGTCGTACCCACTCACCCAGAAGAGATGGCTGGTAGAAGTTAAGCTCAGAATTTCTCTCAGCAGATACCCATATGTGAATGTGCTCACTGTAAATCTGGTGGATGTGATCCTGTAAAATACAGATAAGTCAGGCATGTGCACAGAGGGGAAGAAAAGAAGGATGAGGGGAAGAAAAAAAAATGGAAAAAGTAGAACCAATAAAAAAAGGAAAAAAAAGAAAAGTCTCCTAGCATCAAATATCAGGATCCGGGGGGGGGGGGAGACAACCCCCCAGAGCCCTTCAACGAAAATGTCTGACCCAAAGGTGCAGACAACCTATCCTCCAAAGACTACTGGTCTTCTTCAAGAGATAGGTGGAGGCGCATGTGAGCCATCCCTCCATAGGATGCCCCCAAAAGAAAAAAAATTGCATTCAAGTTGTAACACGGTTATATAACATTTTGAACTGAACATATCCGGATGTCCACAAGTGACCTATATAGGATTAGCGAATCACTACCCCTCAAAAAAAAAATATACATACACATATGTGTGTGTGTGTGTATACATACATACATACATCTCCATCCGAAGAGAGATAATAAGAGTGTCAAGTCCATATATAAGTCTATATGAGAATTAAGGGAAGAAAAAAAACAGACAATACAATCAAATTAATTTTCTTAGCGCTTCATTTGTTCCATTGGGGAGAATTTGGACTAGTCGGCGTTGGTCTTTTAGATGATCCAGAAATGGGCGGAGAAGTATCCATTTCTGCCTCATGCGAGATTAATTTCAGTTGTAAGAACAACTTTTCACCTTCTTGAAAGTTGGAGAAAGAATAGGATTTCCCATTGATAGTAAATCTATCAGCGAATGGAAATCTAACAGCGAATGGAAAGGCCCATCTGTATCTGATATCCCTTTTAGTGAGGATTAACAATAAAGGTTTCAATGACCTCCTGCGCTGTATAGTGGACGGAGAAAGATCAGCAAACAATTGAATTGAATGACCCTGGTATGTCACTTTGTGGAGAAGATCTAGCTTGCTTCATGATATCTTCCTTCACTGCATAGAAATGAGGCTTGACAATAATGTCCCTCGGATTGCCATCCTTCCTAGGTGGTCCCAGGGCTCTGTGTGCCCTATCCAGTTCCAGTCGGTCAAGTGGGGTATTAGGAAGCATATTTCTAAATAAGTCCTGGACCGCTTTGGGTACATCAATTACAGATTCAGGAAGTCCCCTAATTTTGACATTGTATCTACGGGACCTATTTTCGAGTTCATCGATTTTAGACCATGCAATATCCAGTTGTTCCTGAACAGTGTTGATATGTTCCATATTTTGATTAGTAGCTGCAGCAGTTTCATCGATTTTATTTTCAATAAAGTCAATTCTAGAGCCCAAGCTTTGAAAATCTGCTTTCAGATCCCTTGTAATTTTATTAGCAGTTTGTGCCAGACCTTTGTCAAGTAAGTCAGAGAATTTCTGAAATAAGTCCGCCATTTGATAAGCCTCTATTCCCTGACAGGCGTCTGAGGTAAAAGAAATGGCAGTGGAAGAGCAGGTATTCTGTCGTTTTTTCAGTCAGAAATGGCGGATCAGGGATCAAATGCTGTGATGCGGCAGCCATCTTGGATTTTACATCCGTCATTAGTAAGCCAAATAACGGCCTGAAAACCTCTAAAAAAATAGGATTAGGTAAGCTGGGGATGTTCTCTGGTATTCCGGTAGTCAGCTGTGTCGAAATGAGGGCAGAACCGCCACCGTGTTTGCCGCTATTGGCACCGCTGTGGAGGGATGGAACGGAGCTCTCGGCTCAAGTGGCCATCTTAGGAGCCTCGCCCATGCGCACTCTCTATTATTATTATTATTATTATTATTATTATTTCTATGTTGTACTTATATAGCATGTTCAGTTTGTGTGGCGTTTTACAAAATAAAGGGAGACAGTACAGTAACAATACAAGAAGGATCAGAGGGCCCTGCTTGTGAGAACTTACACTCTGAGGCCTCATGCCCACGGGCGTTTTTTCAGCCGCGTTTTTGAGCGTTTTTTACAGCTTAAAAACGCCTGTCCATGTTAGTCTATAGCTTCATGCCCACCTAGGCGTTTTTGAGCTGTAAAGAGCATAGGCGTTTGTAAGCTGTAAAAAAAAAACAGGACCAGTGCGTTCCTCAGCGTCAGAATTAGGCAGAAAAAAACGCGAGCGTCAAAAAACGCGCACTAACGCGCAAAAACGCGCACTAACGCGCGGTCGCGTTTTTAGCTCCGACGTTATTTATTTATTTAAAAAAAAAAAAAAATATTTACAATAACATGGACAGGCGTTTTTAAGCTGCAAAAAACGCAGCTGTAAAAACGCCAGTGGGCATGAGGCCTGATACACAATAGCTAAGAAAATATTGCAATTTAAAAACTAAAAAACAACAAATAAAAACACACAATTCTAACAGATGTGCGTGCGTAATCAGAAAATATTTCCTCCTGTTGGCACAGCTTACCACAAGTAACCCCTATGTTTTCTCTTGGCATAAACAGAATCAAGCCAATATGTTCTCATCTTCCTCCAGAACAACTGCAGCACATGCAACACCAAACACATGCAACTCAACCTTATTGGGTTCCAGGTTACACTTTAAAGGGTTTGTAAACCCTTGTGTTTTTTCACCTTAATTCATCCTATGCATTAAGGTGAAAAAACACCTGGCTGTCACAGACCCCCCAGCCCCCCCATTTTACTTACCTGAGCCAGTTCACCATCTCTGCGCATCCTCTTCTTCTTCTCGGCTCTTCATTGGATAGTTTGATAGCAGCTCAGCCATTGGCTCCCACTGCTGTCAATCAAATCCAATGATGCGGCCGCTGGGGAGGCGGGGGGCAAGTCATACACTCAGCGTCTATGGACGCTGAGTGTAAGACACGGGAGCGCACCGCAAGGTGTAACCCCCTCGGGATAAAGCTTCCCAGAGGAGGTTAGCTATTGCAGGGAGGAGCCGCGAGAGCTGCCGAGGGACCCCACATCAGCAGGATCGGGGCCACGCTCTGCAAATCGAACTGCACAGTGGAGGTAAGTATGACATGTTTGTTATTAAAAAAAAAAAACTTGAACCCATAGTATGACTTTAAGGGCAGGGTAAATGGCTATTAACTTTATCCACTTCAAAACCTAGCTTCCAAAAATGCATTGGGAATGCATAAAGAAAACGCACTCGGGCACATGTCATTGTGTTAGAAAGCTAATCTTAACCTCTTCCCGCCCAAGGTACGACATATGACGTCATGTGGTGATGCCTGCAGCTACAGGCATCATCCAGCTATCCTTTTTTTCCGCCGGCGATTCTGTGCACCGTAACAACAATCATAGCGGCAGTTCAGCCGCTTGATCATTCTTACAGGTGGCAGGAAAGGACGTCCTCTCGCCACCCTCGGGTGCTTCTCCCAGCTCACCCGTGCGATCAGTGAGCTGGAGAACGAATCGGTCGCCACCGGAAGCTTACTATAGAGATTTCTGAAGACCAGATGGTCCCCAGTCATCTGTATGACCCTCGGAGGCCAACGTTATGACGTCAAGTCTGGGCTGGTGGAAGTAAATCTGGTGTGTGTGTCTTTTAGCTCAGCCTTTCCAGCCTGGAGGAGAGATGTGGGGTCTTATTGGCCCTACATCCCTCCATGAAGAGAACCTGTCGTGCACTATTCCTATGACAAGGGATGTTTACATTCCTTGTCATAGAAATAAAAGTGATAAAGAAAAAAAAAAAAGGTTTTAAAGAGAAAGTGATAAAAATAATATATATTTTTTAAAGCACCCCTGTCCCTGCGTGCTTTCACACAGAACACCTACGTAAGTCGTGCCCACATATGTAAACTGTGTTCAGATCGCACATGTACGGTATCACCGCGTGCGTTAGAGCAAAAGCAACAATTGTAGCCCAAGACCTCCCCTGTAATTCTAAACATGTAACCCGTAAAAAAAAAAAAAATTAAAGCGTCGCCTATTGAGATTTTTAAGTACCGAAGTTTGGCGCCATTCCACGAATGTGCGCAATTTAAAGCATGACATGTTGGGTATCTAGTTACTCGGCATAACATCATCTTTCACATTATGCAAAAAAATTGGGCTGACTTTACTGTTTTTGTTTTTTGTTTTTTTTGTTTTTTTTTTTTAATTCATGAAACGCTTTTTTTGGGGGGGGGGGGAGTTGGCAAAATCGCTGCACAAATACCGTGTAACAAAAAGTTGCAACGACCGCCATTTTATTCTCTAGGGTCTCTGCTAAAAAAAAAAACATATAATGTTTAGGGGCTCTGAGTAATTTTCTAGAAAAAACATGTAGGAGTGAAATGCCAGAATTGGCCCAGATGGGAAGTGGTAAAGTGGTTGTAAAAGCAGAAGGATTTTTATCTTAATGCATTCTATGCATTAGGATAAGAAGCCTTCTGTGTGCAGCAGCCCACCTAAGACTTAAATGAGCCCCCTCTTGATCCAGCGATGTTCATGAGTGACTTGGCTATCCGGGAGACAATCAAGATCAGTTAGCCAATGAGAGAGGGAGAGAGAGAGAAAGGGAGGGGGCGGGGGCCGCGGCTCCATGTCTGAATGGCTTCATGTAGCTGCGGCTCGGCTCGGGTGCCCCTATAGCAAGCTGCTTGCTGTGGGGACACTCGACAGGAGGGAGGGGCCAGGAGCACCAGCGAGGAACTGAAAAAGAGGAGGATGTAAGTCTGCTCTGCAAAACCATTGCACAGAGCAGGTAAGTATGACATGTTTGTTATTTTTAGAGAAAAAAAAAACAAGACTTTACCATCACTTTAATGCTCATGTTATTGCATGTAAACATATCTGCTTAACGTGACAAAATAATGGACTGCTACACACACGTGTATATCTAAATGGGCTCTAAATGTTTTATACACACAAACGCCACCTCTTTCATACGGCCATGTAGCTGCGGCCGGTGGATTCCCGTGGCAAAAATTGGTGGATTCTTGCTGCTGAAATTAGTGGGTTATACGATCAGAAGCAGCCACTGAGCCCATTTAAAGTAATAACCGGCTGACAGTGGCCGCTGCTGTTTGCATGCAGCCGCACACACAGCAGATGGCATACTGATGTGAACCAACCTGAAGTAAATGTAAATAAAAATTTTGTGATGGAACTGAATGTTGTGCATGCGAAAGAACCCTAAACTATATACTTCACAGTGGAAAGTACAGCTTAGACAATACTTCTTGGCCATTGCAGCTCTTGTAAAATGAAGCGCTAATGTTGATTATCCACATGACCCCCTCCCCTTTCCTTGGCTATACACCGAATGATTTTAGAGTGTCTGTGAACCATTCATAGAATGATCCTTTAACTATAATATGCCACTCTTACCAATGATCATATTGGTACAAGTGTGTGTGTGTGTGTGTGTGACAACGGTCAGCGAGCACCATCGGCAGACTGTGACACCTATGTAGATTATTTTGCATGTGGTCAGATGTACTGCAGTGTTAATTTAGTCTACTAAAATGACTAAAACGTTTTAGTCGACTAATATAATACTATTTTAGTCGACTAAAATACGACTAAAACTAAAATGGCATTTTAGTCAAAAGACTATAATGGGACTAAAACGAAAATGCCAAAAAGACTAAGACTAAAACTAAATTGAAATTTGACTTCAAAATTAACACTGATCTGTAGTGCATGTTCATACCTCAATACCATTAAATAATAACATATTCGATTTCTCTTGTCATCCATGGACTGACACAGCGTGTCTTATACACCTTTACACGTGGGTTATGTCCCTGGGGGCGGTCCCTCCGGGCATAACCCTCCAACTGCAGTCAGCAGACCTCAGTTTTTTTCTGCCTAGCAGAAGGAGAAGACGTGGCTCTCTCAGGAGCCAGTCTCCTGACCTATTTTTATTCTTTTGGAATTTTTTTTCCTATTATTTTTTTTTTTTTTTTTTTTTTTTTGAGATCTTCTATCAACTGTCGGCTGGGCAACAGGTTGGGTACAAGATATCCTCGTAGTCTTCCCTGTCCGACCATCGAGCGTGCTGATCCTCGCCTTGTGTGCGTGAGACTCAGTTCACGACATGCCCCACGACTCCAGGGGTGGCCGGTGGGCTTCCAGCTCCGCGGTCCTCTCAAGATAGAACAGTCCGGCTGTATCTTTCGCGGTGGACCGGGCCGACAGCTACTCAGTACCGCACTGTGATAGTTCTGTCAGAAACACACCAGCGGGTCCCTCAGGGGACGGGTAAGTAGTCTCTCCTGGCTGCAGGTGAGTACATGCTGTGTGTTTCTTGTGTGGGGGATTTCCCTGTCTCCCCCTGTGTTTTTAATGTCACTCTCTGTTCACTAGTGCTGGCGCTGTACTATAGGGGGTGCCTGGGGGCCATACTGTCCTGGGGGGGGGGCTCATGCTGCTCTGCACTCGCTGGGGCTGTTTTGTTTTTGGAGGTGAGGGGCCTGGGCGCCGTTCGGCGCCATGTTTTGTGTGTGTGCTGGTTTTTACATTGGCGGCCATCTTGCCGGGGCCCGCCGGAGCACATTGCGGCGGCCATTTTCTTGTAGCCGCACGTCTTTTCTGGCACTAGTTTGGCCTCTAGCGCCGCTGGAAACGGCGCGAATCTCCTCACACTCTCTCCTCTCAGCTCACTCACGCTGAGCAGCGCGGCGCAGTGAGACAGAGCGGCGGAACCGAGCG
Source organism: Rana muscosa (assembly GCA_029206835.1). Classification (NCBI taxonomy): domain Eukaryota; kingdom Metazoa; phylum Chordata; class Amphibia; order Anura; family Ranidae; genus Rana; species Rana muscosa. Next base: position 238,071,364 of record CM055120.1, read on the forward strand.
GTCCTGGTCAGGTTGGTGGGTTCCCTGGGCATTCCCCTACTTCAGTCAGCACGGCCTGTGGGTGGTCTGAGAGGGACATTATGGAGTCAGAGTCACCAGCTTCCCCTAACATGCCAGAGGCAGCAGCCAGTGCTCCAGCACCTGCGGTCCCTATGGACCAGTTGTCGGCAGTCCTGGAATCATTTCTGACCAGGATGGAAGCTGTGTGTGAGCACAAGGGAGCAAAAAAGCGCCCTCTCCCCACTTTATCTCCACAAGGGGAGTGCTCTGCTTCAGATATGGGCCTAGTTATTGCTGCTCAGGACCCTAGCTCTGAATATTTGGATGGTTTTGAACAGGACATTCCTTGTGAGGAAGACTCCAGTTCTGAGTCAGTAAATGACAGGGCGCTTGTTAGTGAACTCATTGATGCTGTGAGGGACACTCTCAAGCTAGATGCTGCGACCGCAGAACCTCAGGCGGATACAGTCTCCTTTGGTTCTTTTAAGACCAAGCCTTCTAAAAAGGTTTTTCCATATGTACCTTTCTTTGACTAGCTCATTGACCAGGTCTGGGAAAAGCCGCAGAAGACTTTTATGGTCCCGCGGCGTTTGTCTATTAGATACCCCTTTGAAGACGCCCTGCTTAAAAAGTGGGCTTCTCCCCCGGTGGTCGACCCTCCAGTCGCCCGATTAAACAAGGCCACCACTCTCCCAATGGAGGGGACTCCTGCGTTTAAGGACCCCACTGACAGGAGGTCAGAAGTGGTGAGTAGAGCCATGTTCGCCTTGTTGGGATCCGCCCTACGGCCCGTAGTAGCGGCGACCCTTGTGTCTCAGACACTCACGGAATGGGCAAAAATTTTGCACCAAACTGTGCAGGAGTATAACCTTCCTCCAGACACTATTGCTCTGGCCCACCAGATGGTGCAGGGTCTGATATATGTGTGCGACGCCACGTTGGACGCGGCCCCTTTAATATCCAGGGCCTCTGTCTCGGCGGTGGTATTGCGTCGTCTCATCTGGTTGAAATGCTGGTCTGCTGACCTAGCCTCTAAGAAGCTCCTAACGGATCTACCTTTTAAGGGTGGTAGACTTTTTGGTGCTGCTCTGGATGACATCATCAAGGATGTCACGGGAGGTAAAAGCACTCTCCTTCCTCAAACTATCAAGGGTAAGGAGGCCCGACGTAAACCGGGTCCTTCCTTTCCAGCAAAAAAGGGTTTTTTTCGTCCGTCAGAGTCCACGGGTAAGCCATCCCAGACTGACAACAGTGCGGCTGGCGGGCACAAGCGCCCCTGGGTGCGTAAGCCGAACAAGCCGGCTCCCAAGCCCGCCTCCGCGTGAAGTCTTGCCCCCGCCCGTCTCTGGGGTGGGGGGACGACTTCGCAGGTTCACGGATCGGTGGACCTCCCGGATCTCCGACCGGTGGGTGTGCGAGGTGGTCACCTCAGGATACAGAATAGAGTTCCGCTCCTGGCCCCCAGACAGATTCTTTCCCTCAAATCTCCCTCTCCTTCCTGCCCGTCGGGCAGCCCTCTTGGGGGCTGTACAGGATTTGATCGGGTCCGGAGTAATTGTGCCGGTTCCGTCCCAGGAGAGGTTTCAGGGGTTCTACTCGAATCTGTTTGTTGTTCCAAAAAAGGACGGGGTTCGGCCGATCCTGGACCTCAAGGCCCTGAATGCCTTCGTGAAGGTGCAAAAATTCCGCATGGAATCCATTCGCACGGTGGTCGCTACACTCCGTCAAGGGGATTTTCTGGCATCCTTGGACATCAAGGACGCCTACTTGCATGTTCCGATCTGCGCAAGCCACCAGAAGTTTCTGCGCTTTGCGGTCGGCGAAGTCCACTATCAATTTGTGGCTCTTCCCTTCGGCCTGGCCTCGGCACCGAGGGTGTTCACCAAGGTGCTTGCCCCGGTCCTAGCTTTGCTGAGACAGCGAGGCATTGCTATCGTGGGCTATCTGGACGATTTCCTTCTAAGAGCAGACAGTGGCTCAGAATTGGAAGAAAGTGTGACTATCGTCAGTCAGACCCTCAGGGAGTTTGGGTGGCTCCTGAACGTTCAGAAGTCGGTTCTAGTCCCGACTCAGCGTCTGGAGTATCTAGGTCTGATTCTGGACTCCTTGGAAGCAGAGTCTTCCTACCTCCAGACAAACTACTGACACTTCAGTCTGCAGTACGGGTGCTGACGTCCCGAAAATGGTCGTCAATCCGCTTTTGCATGAGAGTCCTGGGACTCATGGTGGCCTCCTTCGAGGCCGTTCCTTATGCCCAAGCGCACACCAGGGCCTTACAGAAAGAGATCTTGTCCACTTGGGACAAATCCCAGTTGTCCTTGGATCTTCAGATCCAGGTGAGTCACCTGGTCAGGGCGTCCCTGACGTGGTGGTTGAGGTCCCCGGCTCTTCGGTCCGGGAAGTCGTTCCTCCCCATCCAATGGACGGTGATCACGACGGACGCCAGCCTGACGGGCTGGGGGGGAGTCTGGGGAGTCCTGTCGGCCCAAGGGCTTTGGACTCCGGACGAAGCCCTCTTACCGATCAATGTGCTGGAGATACGGGCAATCAGACTGTGCCTCTCCTCATGGTCGGAGAAACTACAGGGTCACTCCATCAGGATACAATCGGACAACGCCACAGTAGTGGCATATGTCAACCATCAAGGGGGGACTCGGAGCTCAGCTGCGGCTTCCGAGGTCGCCCGCATCCTGAGGTGGGCCGAAAGAAGCGTGCCGGCTCTGTCGGCCGTCTACATTCCGGGCGTAGACAATTGGCAGGCGGACTATCTAAGTCGCCAGACGCTGGACCAGGGGGAGTGGTCCTTGCACCCGGAGGTCTTTCAACTTCTTTGCAGACGGTGGGGCACGCCGGATGTGGACCTGATGGCTTCTCGACTCAATCGCAAGGTGTCGAGGTTTGTGGCCAGATCCAGGGATCCCTGGGCGGATGCCTCGGATGCGTTGGTGGCCCCATGGGGTCAGTATCGCCTGATATACGTTTATCCTCCGCTGCAGTTGCTCCCTCGCCTGCTCCGCAGGGTAGCGACCGAGGGAATTCCGGTGATCCTCATTGCTCCGGATTGGCCTCGGCGTCACTGGTACGCCGATCTGGTACGTCTCGTCGCAGACGTTCCCTGGCGGTTACCGATACGGGGGGACCTTCTGTCTCAAGGTCCTATATTTCATCCTGCTTTACAGTCTCTGGTTTTAACGGCATGGTTATTGAAAGCCAGGTGCTGAGAGACCGAGGTCTCTCGGATTCGGTCATTTCGACCATGTTAAGGGCACGGAAGTCTTCCTCCAGAAGGATCTATCACCGTACTTGGAGAGCTTACATCGCCATGTGCGAAGAGCTGGACTGGCGCCCACGAACGTATTCCGTTCCCAGAATCCTGCATTTTCTGCAGCGTGGCGTGACCCAAAAGCTCGCTTTGAGTACCATTAAGGGTCAGATTTCGGCCTTGGCCATCTTCTTTCAGCGACCGCTGGCGGGTCATCCCTTGGTTAGCACCTTTGTGCAGGGGGTTCGCCATGTGCTCCCCCCTGTCAAGCCTCCTCTCCCCCCCGTGGGATCTGAATTTGGTGCTCTCGGTCCTCCAGGAACCTCCCTTTGAAAATATTAGAGATATTCCCCTCTTGACTTTGTCTCAGAAGGTGGCCTTCTTGGTGGCCATTACTTCCATTAGACGAGTGTCTGAATTGGCGGCCTTGTCCTGCAAGTCGCCCTTTTTGATCATCCATAAGGATAAGGCGGTGTTACGTCCGCGACCTTCCTTTCTGCCAAAGGTGGTCTCGGCCTTCCACTTAAACGAGGACATTGTCCTCCCGTCCTTGTGTCCTCACCCATCGCATCCCAGAGAGTTTGCGCTACACACTTTGGATGTGGTACGAGCCTTGCGGGTGTACCTGTCTGCTACTGCTTCTATTCGGAAGTCTGACTCACTTTGTGGCTGTCTCTGGGCCAAAACAGGGCCAAGCGGTTTCGTCTGCCACCATTTCTAGGTGGATCAGACAAACCGTCATTCAAGCTTATGCTCTCAAGGGGCGGGCGCCTCCCTTTCCGGTTACGGCACATTCCACCAGGGCAATTGGTGCTTCCTGGGCTTTCCGACATCAAGCGTCGGTTGCACAAGTGTGCAAGGCGGCGACCTGGTCGTCTGTTCATACCTTTTCTAAGTTTTATAAGGTTGATGTGGCTGCATCTTCGGATGCTTCCTTCGGCCGCAAGGTGTTGCAGGCCGCTGTTTGATGTTGCAACTCCTCCGTTGAGGAGCTCTGCCTTGTTTGGAGTGAAGTTTTTGGTTTTCCATTTATACTGCTCCCATCCCTCTTGACACTGCTTTGGGACATCCCACATGTAAAGGTGTATAAGACACGCTGTGTCAGTCCATGGATGACAAGAGAAAATAGAATTTTTGTACTCACCGTAAAATCCGTTTCTCTGGCATCCATGGACTGACACAGCACCCACCCTTCTTTTTAAGTTTGTACTGCTTTGTTACGAACTGAGGTCTGCTGACTGCAGTGGGAGGGTTATGCCCGGAGGGACCGCCCCCCTGGGCGGGGCTGTTCAGCTCTGGCTGTTTAGAATGTATGTATAACATCTCACATTCTGCCTAGGTCTTCTCCTGCAAGCAGGGACATAACCCACGTGTAAAGGTGTATAAGACACGCTGTGTCAGTCCATGGATGCCAGAGAAACGGATTTTACGGTGAGTACAAAAATCCTATTTTTTCACTCCAGCAGTATATAATAAGTTTGGAAATTGTAGAGAAATGTTAACTAATGCATTACAATTTAATTACACATTAGATTTTAGTCGACTAAAATGTACTGGAGATTTAGTCGACTAAATACGACTAAAACAATTGCAGGAGACTAAAATGGGACTAAAACTAAAATGACATTTTAGTCCTAAGACTAAAACTAAATCGAAATTTGCTGCCAAAATTAACACTGATGTACTGTGAGATCTAACATTTCTTTTAAACTGCCCACTAGATGGGGCTTTTCCCTTTTTTTACACACACGGGGAAATCGCATGCAATTTGGACTCTGCCGATATTGACACGAATCGCACCACAAAGTATCAGTACTCGACCGAAAGTGTCCGTATTCAATTCGTACCCGCCGTTAAACAATATCAGTGCAACCCTAATATATAATATTTTATATTTATCCAATTCTGCTACCAAATGAAAATCCTATCTGTCAACCCCCCCCCCCCCCCCGCTTTATCCTTTATCTCAAAAGAAAAAAAAACTGTTTGCTGTAACTGCTTATAAAGTGTTAGTTGGAGTGTTTGTCTTCAATTTGTTAGTGTATCTAAATCAGCTAGTAGATCTAACACCCCCTTCCACACAGACTGGCAAACACTGCTGTCCAAAGATGCCCCTTGTGCTCCTTCTCCCACAGTGGGGACACTCTTAATACAGGAGGTGTTACTTACCAGGTGAAAACAGAGGCAAACCAGACTTGAAAATAAAAAACAAAAATGCAGCCACCACATCTAATGACTGGTAAGCTTCATTGTATTACATTTTTTATTTTGTGTTTTTAATAGGAGGGAAATGAGGAAAGCATCACGGGCACAGTTTGACATGTAATTTTTCTTTTGTCAAATGTCATTTCGAGAAGGAAGAGGACTGAATAAAAAGTCAGCTAAATGCAATTCAGAGAGGTGACCCAGTCTTATCATTGAGGTGGCAGACCTTGGAAGTTGCTTTGGGATCATTCTCCCTATGATATACATGTCAGACTGTTTGCCTCAGTACTGCCGCTGGTTCCTGAGTCCATGATTTCTGGTAAGCGCATTTACCCCTAGGGGTGGCGGATAATCACACTTCAGTGTTTTGGCCCCTGGATGTTCATGGTTTCTGTTCACAACTATGGGAATAGCACTGGGATATCATAATTGAACTTCTCTGGTTGATCTAAAAAAACTGATCAATCTATGACCAGCTTTAGATCCGATTTCCCACGAAACCACCATCTAAACGTAGGCAGCTGTGGCACACAGCATTATGCCTTTGCTTTCCTACACAGATATAGGTAGAATATGTCTGCAACAAAATTAGTTATTTGCATAATGACCTTGTATTAATTGGGGGTTTAGATGACAGGAAAGCAGGTAGGGTTAATCTGCACAAATTACCATTTAACAATTATAGAAGTTGGCCAAGTATTGTTTTAGAACCTCAGCATGTGGTTACATTTTCAATTAGGAAAGCAGCCTTCCATGTTTCATTCTTGCTATGTTTAGTCTCTTATTATACAAAACTACAGAAACTCAAGGCATTTAAGGATTAAATTGGTTGTTGAGCTACAAAGAAAATCTAAAGCAGCATTTTTGTAAGGAAAGGGTTTGTAAGCATTTAGACAATGTTCTCTAGTCATCCATCTTAATTGTTTTTCTTCTCCAAAATTATACAGCATTACCAACTAGATTCAATTTAAACACTAAGGGCCAGTTCCCACTGCTACAGTGTCAGACATTGCATGTGATTTGTGCAAATGCGATGTCTGTGCAATGCAAATTCAGCCATACAGATTGTATGGCTGAATTTGCATAGCATTCGTACCAAACCCCCCCCCCCTTTTTTTTTATTTATTTTTTTCTCCCCTCACCAGAATCGGATTGCATGGGTGTTCACACCCATAGTTACATAGTAGGTGAGGTTGAAAAAAGACACAAGTCCAACCTATGTGTGTGATTATATGTCAGTATTACATTGTATGTTCCTGCATGTTGTGGTCGTTCAGGTGCTTATCTAATAGTTTTTAGTTTTTTGAAACCATCTATGTCCCCCCCCCCCTCCCTGCTGAGACCACCGCCTGTGGCAAGGAATTCCACATCCTTACTGCTCTAACGGTAAAGGTCCCTTTTACGCACATCACTTTTGTCGTTCACGGACAAAGTTTCTGCTGTGTGCTCGCCCTTATTTGGTCCATCTTCCTCACAAGGGTTAATCCCCTGTAGCAGCCACCATGTCGTCAGGTACAAGCTGTTCTGCAATCCCCAACTATCCCAATTCATTGTATGTGTGCTCCATTCACCGGTACTCCTCAGCACCGATCCATCCGGCCGAGGAGACGCATAAAAACAGATGGGCTTGGTTGCAGACTCATTACCCAAGTCATTGTAAATCATGTCAGACTTTGGCAATATCAGACTCTCCACAGCAGGTTGCAATACACCCCCATTCACCACCTTGCTCGGGTGGTGGTTCATAAACCTCACACACCTTTGCACTTTCCACAGGTTGTATTCCACCATTTACCTGCGCATTTTTAGTATTTACCATTATAAGGTGCAGTTCCACTCTGCCCCACCAGTGACATCGCAGTTGTCCAGGGCAACCTCCGGCTTCTGTTCACACGTTTTAAAGAGTTGGTCTAAAGTAAATAAAATACCCTATGCCAGGGGTGTCAAACTCGATTTCATTGCGGACTGCATCAGCATTAGGGTTCCCTTCAAAGGGTTGGTTGTATCTGTAAGACTATATACATTTTTATCCAGGGCTTTTTTTTTTCTCTCTCAGATAATGGGTGCCGGAAGTTAACCCGACCCCGCCACACCAAGTTGAACGGTGGGTGTGGCCAAACTGCACAGTGGGATGATCTTAAAGGGGCAATTAATACCAGGAGTGCATTATGTGTGAAGTTCAGGGATATGCTATGTACATACTGCACCCCTGAGCTCTGCACCGAGGGTGAGGTATGTACACAGTGCAATTTCAACTGTGCCCTAGGCACAGAGTTCAGGGTCGCTCTACGTACATAGTGCAGAGTTAAGCTTCCTTGCATCTCGCCTAGCTTGCGCAGCTCCAGTAACTTCCTGCAGTGTATATCTCACTCTCTCCCCTCCAGGGCAGGCAGGGATCTGTGAAATCTGCTGAGAGGAAAGCTGTGTTTGTAAACAGACTTCACCACCCCTCAGTTGTATTACTTTTGGGCATGGTCCAAGACTCTGATCTTTGTCCTGTACTGTACAATTAGGAAAATGGTTTCTTTGTCTTGCCTGTAAGACCCTTTCCTTGTAATAATTACATGATACAGTCCACCCCCCCCTCCTTCCCTTTTTTTTTTTTTTTTCATAAAACATTATTGCTTGCGACAAAACTGAGACTTGCTGGAAATGCTAGGGCTGTCCTTTACAGCTTTGGTTGCATAATCCATACCAGACTAAGATCCCATGTCCTGTAATGTACTTAAAAAAAAAAAATAAGGATTTTGTAGTCAAGAGAAATTCAATTTCTTTCCCCTGTTTAGTACTCTCAGGTGATTGTTCCCTTTCCCATGACCATGGTGAAAGGTACCACTGGGTAACCCAACTGTTTAATTGATACCAATCTGACATCTCCGTCCTTGACAACCATTAATAGTGTGGAAAAGGGAAAACCCCTGGAAGACACACATTTCTGCAAATCCCGTAAGAAGACATTTGACAGCCTCGGCCCGGGGTCCAACCAGGCTACGCCCCACCCCCAACGCTTTCCACTTTGCCCAGGAGCTTAGTTATAGGTGTTGTAATATTAATATATATGTGTATGTATTTTATATATTGTGTTATGTGTATGGCACGGTATATAAATATGTGTTGCATACAGGCATTCCAGGACAAGTCTATTTACACATCAAAACTGTTCTCAGGCCACATTAGTATCTGTTTCAAACCACATTTCAAAGGGGACTTGTTGATGTTAATATGCAAGAATGCAAATTAGGGCAGTTGATGACTGCAGCTGTTTCCGGCTGGGGGTCATTATCTGTCACTCTGAAAGACAGATGGTAGATCAAAGACCTAATGGAGACGGCCAATCAAATTGTTCAGCCATTCAGTGTATAGGCAATATAATCTGGAGTTCAGTCTTGTCTCTCCCCATGATTATGAAGGCACAGGTCTAGGAAAACATGTTAATCTAATTACACATTTCAAAGGGGACTAAAGTGCGTCTCTCTGGAAGAATTGGGTTGTTGATGCTGCGGAAATTACTTCATCATACTAATACCTAAATTTCAATTATCTAACCACTATACTAAATCACTACATTGGTGCCGTTCAAGCGACCAGAAGAGCAATTTCAGGACTTAGTAACAGAAGTCGGTGATGACGACAATCCTGTGAGGTGGACAGAAGTCTAAAGGAGACCCAAGAGCTTTGCTGTGGCTCTGTCTGGTTGTGACATAAGAGAGTCTGATCTACAAAATTAAACAAGTTTGGAACCCCAGAATTTTTCTCTGGAGACTGCAAACTGAACAAAAAAAGAGACAGTCATGTACCAGAAGACCTGAACTGGGAGCTGAAGGAGTAACTAATGCGGTGAGTAAAATATTTCCCTTTTTAAAATTATTAGTAATATAATCAAAATGCTTGCTCAGTGTGAAGCTAGTGTCAGTTCTGATAAAGTTAACAGATGGATATTAAAATGTATTAAGCGTCATGGTGGTCCTTATGAAATTCCAGAAAGATTTAGGCAGACCTGGACTATGATGAAGGAATTTTTAGAGGAAAAATGTTTTTGATAGCAAAATTTCAGAAAGTAAAAGAAAAGGTTGTATTGTGCAGGGCTTGTTATTTTGCTGTTTAACAATGGAAAGTTCTTTGAAGGGTAAGGTTGAGGAAATTGCCCAATTACAGAATGCAGTTGCAAATAGCAACAATGTTTGTGAGAGGTTACAAAACCAATCAGACACTGAGACCGTAAATTAAAAATTGCATACAGTTACCATTGGGGGAGCTTTGCTTGAAAAATCTAAACGTTCTGATGAATATCAGAGGAAAATGAGAGATTAAAATTAAAGGGACACATTTTTTCACCTTAATGCATCCTATGCATTAAGGTGAAAAAACATCTGACAATACCAGCCCCCCCCCCCCGTTTTTACTTACCTGAGCCCTGGAAAGTGCTGCGCTCGCCCCCGACATCCTCTTCGCCGCTCAGCCTGGCCGTTGATTGGCTACAGTGGATGGATTGAAAGCAGTGCAGCAATTGGTTTGCGCTGCTGTCAATCACATCCAATGACGCGGTGCGCCGGGGGGCAGGGCCAAGTGATACAGTGAGCTGCTATGGCCACCGGCTGTATCACGGGAGCGCGCCCGCAAGAACTCATCAACATGCTCGCATGAAGGTGTTGAGTTCTTGCGGGGGGAGCCGAGACAACCACCGAGGCACCCCAGAAGACCAGGTTGGGGGACCAGGTTGGGGGACACTCTGTGCAGAACGAGCTGCACAGTGGAGGGAAGTATAACATGTTTGTTATTTAAAAAAAAAAAAATTGTCTTTAGTGATCCTTTAAGAATTATGGAATTTAGAGAAGAGATCTCAGGAATGCAGATATGCATCACATCTTGTATTCAGCAATCTGCAGCAAAATACAAACACAAACTTTCTATCAAATGAAACAGAACCTCATATTAAATCTGATAATTCATTGCCAGTCGCACCCACTGTGACCACCACAGTTTACAGCAATAATAATAATACAGGTGAAGTTCAGCTTTTAATGAAGCCTTTGAAACCAAAAGAATTAGACGCAATTCTTAAAGAAATAGGAATGGTTCCCTGCCATGATTTAAACAGATTTTTAAAATGGTTTTGTGAAGTGCAGCAGGTCAGAGATATGTACAATCTCAACCCATCTGACTTAGAGTTTTGCAACATTCTATAAGAAATGGTCTATGGATGAGCATTAAACAGATAATCTGTATTAAGCCTCTGAGGACAAGGGACATATTACTGGAATTATTATGTGTTGTGTATGGTGTACAGTCTAATGTTACTATTCATGGGAAGATCCAAAAAATGCAAAACGAATCTCCCTATGAATTCACACAGGATAGCAACTATTATGGAATTATTGGTCGGTAATAATCTTGCATTTGAGCGTGGAGGCTCGATACATATGAGTGTTTCTAGATGCTTTGCATGAAGATATCAAACAAAATACTTTATTAGTTACCCCAAATCCTCATGATTTAAAAGACGTATTGTTGAGCAGATCATTTATGGAGAAAGTCAAATGAGCAGGCTGTCAAAATAGATTTAGCCACATTGTTTAGGACAAACCCTGAACATAAAGATCAAAAGATAATATCTTATGATAACACCCAGAGAGGAGACACCGGGTCGAACATAGGTGATATTAATATGAAAAACAGCTGACCAAAATAATAAAAGGACCTGGATACCGTTTTCTCAGTTAAAACAAAAATATGACCACCTGAAGATTGCGTATGATCAGATGAAAATAGAACATTACACATTAATGGAACAGTTGAAGAGATTCCAGGGTGTCATAATTGCAGATGTACATTCTCCAGATCTGTTTTTGAATGCAAATTACACTTCTCTAGCACTGGGGTGAATTAGTTTCAAACTGTAGACGTGTAAATAGTACTTTGTTTTAACTTCTAACAATGTTTAAGGACTTTGCTAATGAGTTTTGTCTGAGAGTTTTTTATCTTTCAGATATTGCCGGAGATACTCGTTTGTATGTGAATAGCAGAAGACTGGCTAGAATTGCTGGCTAGTGGGGGAGAAACGCTGAATGGAAGGAATTGTAAAGAATTCATGGACTCTCAATATTCATCAAGCAATGGACTTCTTTTTTTTTTTTTTTTTTTGAAGATTCAAATTTCTATTTTTAATTTTTTTTTCTTTTCTTTTCAATGGACTTTTTTTCCCCCCAACGCCCTATTTTTTATTTATTTTTTTCCCCCTGATATATTTTCCTTTTTTCATTTTTTATTTTCATTGTTTTATTTCTTGAACTTTTATCTTGAAACCAGAGCGAAGCATTTAACCACTTGGCGCCCAAGGTACGTCATATGACGTCCTGGGCTTTGTGGGGGTATATCTGAATGATGCCTGCAGTTACAGGCATTCAGATATTGCCGGTTTCAGCCGGTGATTCCCTGCACCGTAAGAACGATCATAGCGGCTGTTCCACCGCTTGAACGTTCTTACGGGCAATAGAAGGGGACGTCCCCTCCGGTGCTTCTCCCGACTCACCTGTGTGATCGGTGAGTCGGTGACAGATGGTCGCCGGAGTCTCTATGATCGTCGGAGGCCGGGCGCGATGTTATGATGTCACGCCCGACCTTTGCATTAAAAAAAAACGGCGCTGCTTCGGCTGTGAAGCGGTGATTGTGTTTGTTTTTTTTTTTTAGGCTTCCCAGCCTAGTGGTGAGATGTGGGGTCTTATTGACCCCATATCTCACTGTAAAGAGGCCCTGTCATGTCATATTCCTATTACAAGGGATGTTTACATTCCTTGTAATAGGAATAAAAGTGATCAAAATAAAAAAAAATTAAAGTGTCAAAAAAAAAAAAAGTAAAATTAACAATAAAAAATATGCCCACATATGAAAACGCCCACATGTGAGGTGTCGCCGCAAACGTTAGAGCGAGAGCAATAATTCTAGCCCCAGACCACCTCTGTAACTCGAAAAAGGTAACCAGTAAAAAAAATTTAAGCGTCGAAGTACCGAAGTTTGGCGCCATTCCACGAGTGTGTGCAATTTTGAAGCGTGACATGTTGGGTATCTATTTACTCAGCGTAACTTCATCTTTCACATTATGCAAAAAAAAAATTGGGCTAACTTTTTTTTTTTTAAAGCATGAAACGCGTTTGAAAAATTGCTGCGCAAATACCATGCGAGATAAAAAGTTGCAATGACCGCCATTGTATTCTCTAGGGTCTTTGTTATAAAATTATTTTAGGTATATATGGTTTTTTTTTTTTAACATCAGTACATATGACATCATGCATATTGATATCAATATATTTGACATCTGAGGTGATGTTGCACAATGGCTTGGCATAGCATAATTTATAGTATTGGTGGTTTTCCTAAATTTTTAAGAGGGATGAGTGAAATTCATCACTCTAGTCATGATTTGAACTTTGTGAATAGGTTGTTTATAATATGCTGAAGGCTATGACATATATGGATGTAGAGAAATTTCTACCTTTCATGGCGAAGATACTGGCAAGAATTTCCACTGCCGCTTTGTCTGGATAGAAGATCTGATACACTGTTGTCAAGCTGATTCTATCTGAACCATCGTGTGGGGCTATATGTATATGTTGTGTGACAGCAGGAAGGTAAAGTCACCTGGTTGCATCCAGGGGGGGTAGATATATTTCGCCCAGATTCAGGCTTTACGCCGACTTATACAACTAGGTGGAGAGTTGTATAAGCCCAGCTAAGGCTAGTGGGCTCATGGATGACTCATACCTCTAGGGAGAGGGCTGGGCGTCGTGCAGGCAGGGAGTTGATGAGGCCAGCTGAAGCTTGTCAGCTCATTTAGGCCTCTATAAGAACTCCCAGCTTCATTAGATGTTAGCTCATGCCTGGAACCAGACCTGTGTGGACTGTCTAGGGAGAGTGAACCCCTGTGCGGTGAGAAAAAGCCTGTGTGGCTATTTGCTTGGACATTTAAAACCAGGGACTTAGGGACTAGGACAGCACTAGGCTGATCCCAGTTGTTAGTTAGGAAACCTGTATGTTTAGTCAGAGGTCAAGTTGACCAGGATTTATTTTGTTTATATGTTTCTTTTGGCTTTGCTGTGTTTTGTCACTGTAAATAGAAAATAAACCGCACCTTTTTTTTGATTTTGAAAACCACAACCTCCGTTTGCTGGGCCTGTTTTTGTGTGGGGAGCCCATCCCGGGGGTCACACACACCCGCTGCCGAGCTAACCCCCTCACAGTTGGTGGAGAACCAGTGGCAGTTTTTTTTAAGCCAGCATGGAGGAGATACTGAAGCAGCTGGCTCTAGCAAATGCCAATCAACAGCAGACAAATGCAGGTTTGCAAAAGAGCCTTGCAGCTCAACAACAGAACTTCGCAGCCCAGCAGCAAGCTCATCAACAGAGCCTTGCAGCCCAGCAGCAAGCTCACCAACAGAGTCTGGAAGCTCAGCAACAAGCCCAGCAGCAATCTGAGGCCCGCTTCATAGACCTGTTACAGAAGCAAGAGCAGAGACTACAACAAATGGAAGCAGTAATGCAGCAACGTCCGCAGACCAGTGAGGAAAGCCGTCCCACTAATACCGCGTCCTTTGGGGCCAGTCGTTTATTGACAAAAATGACTGGAGAGGATGATCCAGAGGTATTTTTGACCACATTTGAAAGGACTGCTGAAAGAGAAAAGTGGCCTGAGGAGCAGTGGGCTGGACTGGTGGCTCCTCTGTTAACTGGTGAATCGCAGAAGGCTTACTATGACCTAGAGCCTGACCAAGCAAAAGACTATGTGATGCTAAAAGCTGAGATATTGGCAAGGCTGGGTGTCACCCAGGCTGTCCGGGCTCAGCGTGTGCATAACTGGACTTTCCAGCTTGGAAAACCCCCCAGGTCTCAAATGTATGATCTCATTCACCTGAGCAGAAAGTGGCTACAGCCAGAGACTTTGTCCGCACCAAAGATTGTGGAACGTGTTGTAATGGATCGGTTTTTGAGAGCTCTTCCTACTGCCATCCAAAACTGGGTAAGCCATGGAGACCCAGAGACGGCCGATGGTCTTGTGGATCGTGTGGAGAAATACTTGGCTACAGAGAACCTGACGGCCTCTTCCAGAGACACTCGGACTTTCCACCCTAAGACCAGACCATCCCCAGGGGCGGATAAGAGGATTCCAAGGGGTAAGGGTGGAGAGAGTGAGAGGGTGGGAGCTCTACCCCAAGTTTGGCGAGAACAGCCTGGGAAATCAGCGGCTCAAGAGGCGGCAAGAAGGATCGTTTGCTACCGCTGCCGGCAAGCGGGACATATTGCAGCCAATTGCCCGGTTGTGGAGGAACCCATGCAGTGTGACTTTCTGACGGGCAGACGTCAGTCGCTGTGTGCGACAGTCGCATGCACTGCCATTCGAGGAATTGAGAAACATTTATGCAAAATGTGTGTTAATGGTAGAAATGTTGTGGTATTGCTGGATTCAGGTAGCCTTGTGACCCTGATAAAGGCTGAGTTAGTTAAAACAGAGGTCTCTGGGAATAGCAAGGTAGCTGTTATTTGTGTGCATGGGGACACCCGAGAGTATCCAGTGACTACAGTGTGTTTCGAGACCCCCAAAGGTACCCTCTCTCATCCAGTGGGCTTAGTATCTCAGTTACCGTATGACGCCATTGTGGGAAGGGATTTTCCGAAGTTCTGGGAACTGTGGGATGATCCTGAGCCCCCCACTGGTGCCCCTATGTACCAGGAATGTGATAGCCAGAACTCCCATGAGAGTGGTGAGGACTCTCCGGAATTTCCCTTATCAGTATTGGCAGGGGAGACTCAAGAAACTGGAGAGGAGCCCACCTCCTCAGACGAAAACCTACCGTCTGTGGAGTTTTCTGATCTTGAGGTTCACAGGGAAAACTTTGCCACAGAACAGTTGAAAGACCCCGCCCTAATAAAGGCACGCGAAAACGTAGTGAAAATAGATGGCGAGTTAGTGAACCCAGATAAATACCTGCACTTACCCATACTTCAGCGTAGAGAAGGACCTACTGTATCGGGTGGCAAAAAGGGCAGAAGAAACCGTTGAGCAGCTTGTGGTGCCCAAACCTTACAGGAAGTTGGTGTTGGAGTTGGCCCATGGGCACATTCTTGGAGGTCATCTGGGGACAGAGAAAACCCGAGAGAGGGTATTACAGAGATTCTATTGGCCGGGGGTGATGAAGGACATAGAAAATTATTGTTCCTCCTGCCCTGTGTGTCAGAGGTCGGCCCCGATGCCACATTTCCGTAGCCCGCTGGTCCCTCTACCCATCATTGAGGTCCCGTTTGAGAGGATCGCCATGGATTTGGTAGGTCCTATAATCAAGTCCGCTAGGGGGCACCAGTACATATTAGTTATAATGGACTATGCCACCCGTTATCCAGAAGCGATCCCTCTCCGAAATACCTCGGCCAAAACCATAGCCAAAGAGCTATCTCTTGTGTTTAGCCGGGTGGGTATTTGTAAAGAACTGCTTACGGACCAAGGTACACCCTTTATGTCCCGGGTTATGAAGGAGCTGTGTAAATTGTTCAAAGTGACGCAATTACGTACATCTGTGTATCACCCCCAAACCGATGGGCTGGTTGAAAGATTCAACAAAACCCTAAAACAAATGTTGAAGAAAGTGGTGGATAGAGATGGAAAGGATTGGGACTGTCTACTTCCTTATCTGATGTTTGCTATTAGGGAGGTGCCCCAATCCTCTACGGGATTCTCCCCCTTTGAGTTACTGTATGGGAGACACCCAAGAGGGCTGTTGGATATTGCCAAGGAAACTTGGGAAAGTGAGAGTTCTCCCCACAGGAGTGTGATTGAGCATGTCGCCCTGATGCAAGACCGAATTGCACAGGTAATGCCCATCGTGAAGGAACATTTGGCCCAAGCGCAGTTAGCACAGCAGAGAGTGTACAACCGTGGAGCCAAGACCCGTACCTTTTCCCCGGGGGATAGGATACTGGTACTTGTCCCTACGGTTGAAAGTAAATTCCTTGCCAAATGGCAAGGCCCCTACGAGATAATGGAAAAAGTGAGTGAAGTGAATTACAAGGTCAGACAACCAGGAAGGCGAAAGCCCGAACAGATCTATCACGTTAATCTGTTGAAAGCCTGGAGGGATAGAGAGTCCCTAGTCGCAGACACTTGGTCACCAGCTCAAACTGGTTGCGTGATTCCTGAGGTTGGAATAGCAGCCACCTTGTCACAACCCCAACAACAGGAGGTTAAGGAGTTTGTGCTTCGCAACAAGGAGGTATTCTCTGAGCTGCCGGGACAAACATTTGGGGTAGAGCATGACATCATTACCCCGCCCGGTGAAAGGGTGAAGTTAAAACCCTATCGGATCCCAGAGGCCCGACGGGAGGCAATACGGGAGGAAGTACAGAAAATGCTGAACTTAGGGGTGATAGAGGAGTCCCAAAGTGATTGGTCTAGTCCCATTGTGTTGGTGCCTAAACTGGATGGGAGCTGGCGATTTTGTAACGATTTTCGTCAGTTGAACAAAGTTACAAAATTTGACACCTACCCCATGCCACGTATAGATGAGTTGATCGACCGGCTGGGAACAGCCCGATACATGACGACTCTTGACCTCACAAAAGGGTATTGGCAAATCCCCCTGGCCAAATTGGCCAAAGAGAAAACCGCATTTGTAACCCCAGACGGGGCGTTCCAATATAAAAGAATGCCGTTCGGGTTACAGAATGCGCCGGCCACATTCCAGCGGAAAATGGACCAGATGCTGAGGCCCCATCGGAAGTATGCTGCGGCTTACCTGGATGACGTAATTGTCCATAGCACAGATTGGGCCTCACATCTGCCAAAAGTGCAAGCAGTCCTGGACTCTGTTCGGGAAGCGGGGTTTACGGCTAACCCCAAGAAGTGTACCATTGGGCAGGAGGAGGCCAAATATCTTGGGTACACCATTGGGAGGGGAGTAATAAAACCCCAACTCAACAAAGTCGAGGCCATCCAGAGTTGGCCACGTCCCAACAGCAAGAAGCAGGTACGAGCCTTTCTGGGAATCGCTGGGTATTATCGGCGATTCATTCCCCACTTTGCTTCTAAGGCTGTGCCCCTAACCAACCTAACGAAGGGGAAAGGGTCGGTCATGATTAAATGGACCCCCGAGGCTGAGGCAGCATTCCAATTCTTGAAACAAGCCTTATGTAGCCAGCCAGTGTTGTACTCACCCGACTTCTCTAAAGACTTTGTCGTACAAAGTGATGCGTCAGATGTGGGGTTAGGAGCAGTATTGTCCCAGGTCTGGAACGGGGAAGAGCACCCAGTCATTTACCTCAGCAGGAAGTTGAAGTCCCATGAGGTAAATTACGCCACCGTTGAAAAGGAGTGTTTAGCGGTGAAGTGGGCTCTAGATTCCCTTCGGTACTACCTGCTAGGTAGGCACTTTGACATGGTTACGGATCACGCTCCGTTAAAGTGGATGGCTCAAAACAAGGAAACAAATAGAAGAGTGAATAGGTGGTTCCTGGCCCTCCAGGAATTCAACTTCACAGTAAAGCATCGCCCTGGCGTTCAAATGGGGAATGTGGATGCTTTGTCTCGAGTACATGAATGCCTGATTGCTGGTGTTCCAACCCCGAGGTTAAAACAAGAGGGGGGGGTATGTGACAGCAGGAAGGTAAAGTCACCTGGTTGCATCCAGGGGGGTAGATATATTTCGCCCAGATTCAGGCTTTACGCCGACTTATACAACTAGGTGGAGAGTTGTATAAGCCCAGCTAAGGCTAGTGGGCTCATGGATGACTCATACCTCTAGGGAGAGGGCTGGGCGTCGTGCAGGCAGGGAGTTGATGAGGCCAGCTGAAGCTTGTCAGCTCATTTAGGCCTCTATAAGAACTCCCAGCTTCATTAGATGTTAGCTCATGCCTGGAACCAGACCTGTGTGGACTGTCTAGGGAGAGTGAACCCCTGTGCGGTGAGAAAAAGCCTGTGTGGCTATTTGGTTGGACATTTAAAACCAGGGACTTAGGGACTAGGACAGCACTAGGCTGATCCCAGTTGTTAGTTAGGAAACCTGTATGTTTAGTCAGAGGTCAAGTTGACCAGGATTTATTTTGTTTATATGTTTCTTTTGGCTTTGCTGTGTTTTGTCACTGTAAATAGAAAATAAACCGCACCTTTTTTTTGATTTTGAAAACCACAACCTCCGTTTGCTGGGCCTGTTTTTGTGTGGGGAGCCCATCCCGGGGGTCACACACACCCGCTGCCGAGCTAACCCCCTCACAGTTGGTATACCATTCAGGTGGAATTATGGACTGAATGATCCAAGTAACTGCTCTATTGAAGGCAATGAGGGGTCGGCCTACAGCAAATTCCAAAAGCAAATTGTGGCTGGCAATCAACAAATTCAGGTACTTGACAGGTATAAAACAGGTCATCATTGCTCAAATAGGAAATGGAAAGAAGCAGATGTGAATTGTAAAATTCTTGCAAGATGGACTCATGAATGTCAAGTGCAAGGAAATAGTTTACAGCACAGTTTTTACTGCCGTATCCAAACCTTTTGACCTTGAAAGTGAGTGCTGGTACATTGATGGTTCGTCTTGCTATAAAGATGGAAGTAGAATTTCAGGATTTGCTAGTGTTTGTGTAAAAGCATCCTTAAGGCCTCATGCCCACTGGCGTTTTTACAGCTGCGTTTTTGAGCGTTTTTTACAGCTTAAAAACGCCTGTCCATGTTATTGTAAATATTTATTTATTTTTTTGAAAAAAAAAAAAACGTCGGAGCTAAAAACGCGACCGCGCGTTAGTGCGCGTTTTTTGCGCGTTAGTGCGCGTTTTTTGACGCTCGCGTTTTTTCCTGCCTAGTTCTGACGCTGAGGAACGCACTGGCCCTGGGTTTTTTTTACAGCTTACAAACGCCTATGCTCTTTACAGCTCAAAAACGCCTAGGTGGGCATGAAGCTATAGACTAACATGGACAGGCGTTTTTAAGCTGTCAAAAACGCGGCTGAAAAAACGCCCGTGGGCATGAGGCCTAAAAATGAAAACTGAGCCTGGAGATAAGAATCCTGGACTTATGTTGATTGGATCTCCCAAAACATACCAAGCTTTACTTTCAGTGAGATGGTGAGAGATGTGATGAAGTCAGACCCAACAATGGACTGTGACTTCAGCTCGTTTTTGCACAATATTGAAGATCTTTATATGATTTACTCAAGAAAGGCCTTATTTCAAAGCTTGCTCTAACAGCTATACGGGCCACTGATGTTTACCAAATCCTTTTCCAGCCATGGTCTAAAGTTATATTATAAAACTGTTTCATGGGGATATTTTCGAGGTTGGTGAAGAGATGTAACCAGTCTCAATTTCATATGAGCCATTGTAAAGCATCCAGTACCTCAAATCATAATATATTTGTTGCTTGATTTATGGGTCCGTTCTAGTAGTTGGAACCGACCCAAGTGGGGGTATATGTTGTAATATTCATATATACAGTCATGCTCGAAATTTTTGGCACCCCAGAAATTTTTCCAGAAAATCAAGTATTTCTCACAGAAAAGTATTGCAGTAACACATGTTTTGCTATACACATGTTTATTCCCTTTGTGTGTATTGGAACAAATCAAAAAAAGGGAGGAAAAAAAGCAAATTAGACATAATGTCACACAAAACTTCAAAAATGGGCTGCTCAAAATTCTTGGCACCCTTTAAAAATTGGGGATAAATAAGATTGTTTCAAGCATGTGATGCTCCTTTAAACTCACCTGGGGCAAGTAACAGGTGTGGGCAATATAAAAAAAAAACACCTGAAAGCAGATAAAAAGGAGAGAAGTTCACTTAGTCTTTGCATTGTGTGTTTGTGTGTGCCACACTAAGCATGGAAAACAGAGAAAAAGAGAACTGTCTGAGGACTTGAGAACCAAAATTGTGAAAAAATATCAACAATCTCAAGGTTACAAGTCCAACTCCAGAGATCTAGATTTGCCTTTGTCCACTGTGCGCAACATTATCAAGAAGTTTGCAACCCATGGCACTGTAGCTAATCTCTCTGGGCGTGGATGGAAGAGGAAAAAATTGATGAAAGATTGCAACGCAGGATAGTCCGGATGGTGAAAAAGCAGCCCCAAACAAGTTCCAAAGAAGTTCAAGCTGTCCTGCAGGCTCAGGGAACATCAGTGTCAGCGCAAACTATCCGTCGACATTTAAATGAAATGAAAGGCTATGGCAGGATACCCAGGAGGACCCCACTACTGACACAGAGACATAAAAAAGCAAGACTACAGTTTGCCAAAATGTACTTGAGTAAGCCAAAATTCTTCTGGGAAAACGTCTTGTGGACAGATGAGACCAAGATGGAGCTTTTTGGTAAAGCACATCATTCTACTGTTTACCAAAAATGGAATGAGGCCTACAAAGAAAAGAACACAGTACCTACTGAGAAATATGGTGGATGTTCATTGAAGTTTTGGGGTTGTTTTGCTGACTCTGGCACTGGGTGCCTTGAATGTGTGCAAGGCATCATGAAATCTGAGGATTAATAAAGAATTTTGGGTCGCACTGTAGAGCCCAGTGTCAGAAAGCTGGGTTTGAGTCCGAGATCTTGGGTCTTCCAGCAGGAAAATGACCCCAAACATATGTCAAAAAGCACCCAGAAATGGATGGCAACAAAGCGATGGAGAGCTCTAAAGTGGCCAGCAATGAGTCCAGATCTAAATCCCATTGAACACCTGTGGAGAGATCTTAAAATTGCTGTTGGGAAAAGGCACCCTTCCAATAAGAGACCTGGAGCAGTTTGCAAAGGAAGAGTGGTCCAAAATTCCAGGTGAGAGGTGTAAGAAGCTTATTGATGGTTATAGGAAGCGACTGATTTCAGTTTATTTTTTCCAAAGGGTGTGCAACCAAATATTAAGTTAAGGGTGCCAAGAATTTTGAGCAGCCCATTTTTGAAGTTTTGTGTGACATTATGTCCAATTTGCTTTTTTTCCTCCCTTTTTTTGATTTGTTCCAATACACACAAAGGGAATAAACATGTGTATAGCAAAACATGTGTTACTGCACTACTTTTCTGTGAGAAATACTTGATTTTCTGGAAAAATTTCTGGGGTGCCAACAATTTCGAGCATGACTGTATGTGTATGTATTTTATATATTTTGTTATATGTATGGCACGGTTATATATGTGTTGCATACAGGATTTCCAGAACAAGTCTATTTTGCACATCAAAACTGTGCTCAGGCCACATTAGTATCTGTTAATCTAATTACACATTTCAAAGGGGACTTGTTGATGTTAATATGCAAGAATGCAAATTAGGGCAGTTGATGACTGCAGCTGTTTCCGGCTGGGGGTCATTAACTGTCACTCTGAAAGACAGATGGTAGATCAAAGACCTAATGGAGACGGCCAATCAAATTGTTCAGCCATTCAGTGTATAGGCAATATAATCTGGAGTTCAGTCTGGTCTCTCCCCATGATTATGAAGGCACAGGTCTAGGAAAACATGGGACTCTGAAGGCTGGTATTCGTTGTCATATTTACTCTCAGGGATTTTTGTCATCTGTTGCAAGTATTGGACTTTGTTCTGTGTTGGAAGTCAAAATAAAGTGCGTCTCTCTGGAAGAATTGGGTTGTTGGTGCTGCGGAAATTACTTCATCATACTAATACCTAAATATCAATTATCTAACCACTATACTATATCACTATAATAGGGAAAAGGATCCCATGCCTAGGGGGGGGGGGGGGAATAAATGCCTCATCGGCTGCCATTTAATTAAGAAAAATAGATATCAGGTGACTATTGGCCTTAAACTGGGATGACACGGCATAAAAAAGCAGTAACTGTAAGGCCCCATACACAGTGTCATCTTAAGAGCATTATAGGCCCCCGGGCAATACGGTGCACTGGGGCCCTGTCTACACAATCACACACGAGAATTTTTTACTGACAAAAATCATGACATTTACTGGCAGAACCACATTTTTTATTGCCACTGCAAAAAGGTACCTAAAATTACAGTTTTCAGTGCCAAACCGTGCAAATGTCAGTATTTTAAACTATAAACATATAGATCGTGCTATTAGCAATGTGTTTAAGTTAAACAAAAGTAAAAAAAAAACATTCCTTCATTAACATGAAGGTTAGGTTACTATAACCCAGCCAGCACAGAGTTTCCTCTTCAGAGTCTGCAGGATTCCCCTTACAGTGAAAGGGAACTCTTATGTAAAGGGGAACGCTGCAGATCATGATGTAAGGGGAAACGCTGATGTAAGGGAGGCTCTGGTGACCAGAGACCACCTTATATCAGAGTCCACTGCTTTCTCTTTACATCAGAGTTCCCACTTACATCAGAGCAACAGACCACCCCCGATCTCTTTGTGCAAGCTGCGCAATCAGCCAGACAGCCACTCACCGTACGACACCGACCAGGGCACTCCGTGTCTGTACTAGCTGGTGGCTGGGCAGGTTACAGGCTCACGAAAACCGGCACTGCCGACAGGGGTCCGACTCCGCCACACTCTGCTTCAAGCCTGCTGTGCTGTCTGCTCTGACAACTCTACTCTGTCCATTCACCCTCAGCTCCTCCTGCTTTTTTTTTTTTTTTTTTTTTTAAGTCTGGCGGGTGTGGCTAACGTCCTCATCGGCGGACAGACAGAGGCAGCACTCGTGGAGGATCGGATCTTCTCGGCAGATTTCCGCAAACTGCGCATGCACAGTTCTGACCCGCTGCTTCCCACCATTTTTTACTGGGGTCGCTGGGCAGCCGGTGGGGCCCCCCCAGGCAAGTGTGGCCCCCGGGCAACTGCCCAGCGTGCCCAATGGAAAAGATTGCCCTGCCCATACACACTATGATTTTCTGCAGATTTTTGTCTTCAGATTTACCAAAACTATGTAGTGTAAGGGCCTGCCTGATTGCATACAAATTGAAACTTAAAGTTTGACCTCATATTATATGGTTTTGGTAAATCTGAAGATAAAAATCTCATGAAATCTAATAGTGTGTATGGGGTCTTAGACAGAACAATTCTTAGTTTAACAAAGGGAAAAAAACCGCGCTTACTACGAAAAATAATTAATTAAATTAATAATACAATAATAAAGTCCTTACAGCAGCAATAAAAGTGGGATAAACACAAATAGAAATAAAAAAGAAAATCGCGCTAAGGAATCACAAATTATTGAATAAAGTCCAATTTGGCAGGCTGGTGTGAAAGGAACACAAAAATCCCAATTACTGAATAAACCTGGAAGAATTCATGCTTACCAGATAAGTAAGCCAATAGAACATATGGCTTTTACCCAGCCAGGGCCTTTCAATTCCCACAAGGTTGATTCGTCAGAGAATTATTGGGTATGGTCGCTTGAACTATGACTCCATATTATGTATTACATTCGACCCAAAAAGGAGAGAGAAAAAAAAAAAAACATAGCGTGATCCTGTCTCGATAATTAGTCAATAGAAATCAGCATTGTGAACAACACTCGATGTGGGAAGTATGCAAAAAGTGAACCACCACCTCACAGTCAATCTCCTTACCAGATTGCACTACATAAGGAGCTTTAAGCCAAAAAAACACCCCAAACACAGAAGGTTGTGATCCACCACCTCTCATGCAATCTTCTTACCAGATAGCTAGTGTAATACAGCCTGATGTATGTAGGTGACGATCCGTAACCGAAATCCTATAGATAGCTGCAGGCTCGAATGATAAGGGGGTGAAATCAGATTCTCCCCACTGGGACCGTAAATCCACGTATGCAGTGTGATCATTTATTACCTCCTCTTGCTGATCGGATCCTCTCAGGCACGTTTGACGTCCTGACGTCGGGACTAGAGGAAAAGGGAGTGCTCCCTTTTCCTCTAGTCCCGACGTCAGGACGTCAAACGTGCCTGAGAGGATCCGATCAGCAAGAGGAGGTAATAAATGATCACACTGCATACGTGGATTTACGGTCCCAGTGGGGAGAATCTGATTTCACCCCCTTATCATTCGAGCCTGCAGCTATCTATAGGATTTCGGTTACGGATCGTCACCTACATACATCAGGCTGTATTACACTAGCTATCTGGTAAGAAGATTGCATGAGAGGTGGTGGATCACAACCTTCTGTGTTTGGGGTGTTTTTTTGGCTTAAAGCTCCTTATGTAGTGCAATCTGGTAAGGAGATTGACTGTGAGGTGGTGGTTCACTTTTTGCATACTTCCCACATCGAGTGTTGTTCACAATGCTGATTTCTATTGACTAATTATCGAAACAGGATCACGCTATGTTTTTTTTTTTTTTCTCTCTCCTTTTTGGGTCGAATGTAATACATAATATGGAGTCATAGTTCAAGCGACCATACCCAATAATTCTCTGACGAATCAACCTTGTGGGAATTGAAAGGCCCTGGCTGGGTAAAAGCCATATGTTCTATTGGCTTACTTATCTGGTAAGCATGAATTCTTCCAGGTTTATTCAGTAATTGGGATTTTTGTGTTCCTTTCACACCAGCCTGCCAAATTGGACTTTATTCAATAATTTGTGATTCCTTAGCGCGATTTTCTTTTTTATTATTATTATTATTATTATTATTATTATTATTATTTATTTATTTAATTCTTAGTTTGTTGCAGGCTGGCTGGTAAGCCAGGGCTCGGCAATCCCCGGGCGCCAGGTCGCAAATGCGACTAGAATTAGCGACCTGGGGCAGCACAGCTGAGGTTTCCTGCATCTCCATGTGCAACCCCCACCCCCCTGCGATCGCGTGATCTCATCGGGCCGCGCCGGCCGGTAATTTAGGCCGCGGCTTTGCAGCCTTCTGCAGGCCTAGGCTTCATTCTGTAATCTGGCGCCATCTTGTGGTGGCCATTGATATGACAAGACAACCAGCAATGCTTGCCTGTTTCACTGCCCGCCCATCTCCTTCCCTTTACTTAGAAGTTAACCCCCAAACATTATATATATTTTTTTATTCTAACACCCTAGAGAATAAAATGGCGGTCGTTGCAATACTTTCTGTTACATCGTATTTGCGCAGCGGTCTTACAAGCACACTTTTTTGAGGAAAAAAATACACTTTTTTTAAATTAAAAAATAAGACAACAGTAAAGTTAGCCAATTTTTTTTTTTTATATTGTGAAAGATAATGTTACGCCGAGTAAATTTGATACCCAACATGTCACGCTTCAAAATTGCGGCCGCTCGTGGAATGGCGACAAACTTTTACCCTTTAAAATCTCCATAGGCGACATTTAAAAAATTCTACAGGTTGCATGTTTTGAGTTACAGAGAATGTCTAGGGCTAGAATTATTGCTCTCGCTCTACCGATCGCGGCGATACCTCACATGTGTAGTTTAAACACTGCTTTCATATGCGGGCGCTACTCACGTATGCGTTCGCTTCTGCACGCATTGGTCGTTAAAAAAAAAACCTGGCTCCTAACTTTTTTAGCTGGCTCCTAGATTCCAAGCAAATTTGTCAAGCCCTGTGGTAAGCAGTGTTTAATTTGGTGACTAAAACTAAATGAATACTATTTTAGTCGACTAAAACTGCATTTTAGTCAAAAGACTAAAATGGGACTAAAACTAAAATGCCATTTTAGTCAAGACTAAAGGACTGTACACACGATCCAATTTTATGGCCATAATTGTCTGATCGACGTGTTGTGTCGGATAATCCAACCGTGTGTATGCTCCATCAGACAATTGTTGGCCGAATTAACGACAACAAATGTTGGCTGTTCATGCTCACCAACTGTCTGGCAATAATCTGTTACGTCAGATTATCCCATCGTGTGTACACAAGTACGTCCAACTAAAATCCAAAGTACAAACATGCATGCTCGGAACCAATGCTGAACATCCGACAACAATAGCAGAAGTTGCCCAAAGGGTGGCAGTAAAGAGCTGAAAAACCACGTGGTTTGGTCAATGTTGCCTGAAAATGTTGTGCCGTGTGTATGCAGAACAAGTTCACGGCCAACGCCCTTTGGACCAAAATCCACGGAAAAGTCTGCTGGAAGTCCGATCGTGTGTACAAGGCTTTAGACTAAATTGAACTTTGACTTCAAAATTAACACTGATCTGTAGTGCATGTTCATACCTCAATACCATAAATAATAACATATTCATTTTTTTACTCCAGCAGTATATAATGGGTTTGGAAGTTGTAGAGAAATGTTAAAAAATAATGCATTTACAATTTAATTCTACCCATTAGATTTTAGTCGACTAAAATATACTGGAGATTTAGTCGACTAAAACGAAAACAATTGCAGAAGATTAAAATGTGACTAAAGCCAAAATGCCATTTTAGTCCTAAGACTAAGACTAAAACTAAAATGAAATTTGCTGCCAAAATTAACACTGCTGGTAAGTGAGCTGGGAATGTTTCTTTTTTTTTTTTTACATGCATCGCCCTTCCATAATGCTCCTTGATGCTAAGGCCAGTTATAGGTCGGGGTGGTTGCTATTTGTTTGTACTGTTGGTGAGACACTGGATACCTTCACTGCCATTGTGCTATTGCTGGGTGTCCAGTGCGTTTCTATACCCTTTAAGGAGGGGTGGGCTCCCCCCAGGCATACCTGCCCTCAATTTATCCATTATTCTATATGTGCTCCAACTTTGGAGACTCTCAATTTATAGTTAGGACTTCTGTACACTGGGGTGCCGTGAAGTGGCCCTGCAACTTGCGCATATATTTGCAAATGTCTGTGAATTGAACCCCTTGGTTTTAACATGAACTGTTAGACAAAATTGTTTGTTGCAAGCTGGCTGGTAAGCGAGCTGGGAATTTATTTATTTTTTGTTCTTTTTTGACGTGTTACCCTTCCATGTGCTCCTTGCTGCAAAGGACAATTATAGGTTGGAGTGGTTGCCATTTTGTTTGTACCATGCAATTTTAAGTCTTGATGTTTGGTATCCTTTTACTCCTATAAAACCCAATATTCTTTGTTTTTTACCCAAAAATGTACATATATTGTGTATGCATGTACTAAAATTAAAATTTAGTGTATTTTTCCCAAAAATATGTTAAACATGCACAAATATAATGTGACATTGTAAAAAATTGCAATCTGCTAGTTACCATTTTATTCTACAGGACCTTTCCCTTCAGAAAATATATAATTGTTTGGGAGGTTTAAAGTAATTTTCTAGCAAAAAATTCATATTTAAACTGTGTAATTGCCCTGGTAGACAGGTGTTTATGTTGATCAATGATGTACTTAAATACTTAATTTTTTTTTACTCTGTTGCTCAACATTTTTTTCACTTCTTTTTAAAAAAAAATTTGTCAAACTGTGTATATGTAATCAAGTGAAACCCACCCACCTGGGTGGAGAGAAAGTGCTGCTAGCCGAAAATATGATTCATTTGAAGAATCTTTGTACGCAATAAAATGACTTTAGTCCCAATTTTTTTTTTCTAGCTGCTTATAGGCCATAGGCAGCTAGAAAAAAAAATTGGGACTAAAGTCATTTTATTGCGTACAAATATATGAAAAAAAAACTGCATGAGCTCTGGTATGCATGGTATCCAAACCTGAGATGTCAATATTGCAAACAGCAAAAAATTTCTTAACACTAAATGCCATTGCTCACAGAAGACCCCCCCAACGCATTTTGATCGTATATTATTCTGATCTTCCTCAGGGGGATGACGACATCTAATATTACAAAACATATCAAGGTTATGGCATGGGACAGCACAAAGTACTTACTACTAATTAAATAAACAACACACCAAACTTTATTTTGGCTAATAATGGCCACAACGTTTATTAAGGTATTACCCAAAGATAAACAATCACCAAAAATATAATCTTAAAATTTTATAACCAATAAATAATTTAATTTATTAATATCACGTAGTCCTTCCAGAACTGAACTGGATGACAAACCCCACTAACGAACGTCATAACAGGACAAAACATTTTATTCATAAGGAAGGGAGGGTGGGAGCAGCACGGTTCCTACTTCTGCGGCGTCCCCTCAGGCTGTGAGACGGAGCGGGAAAGCCGCCAGCTTTTAAAACCACTGCCTGGCTCAATCCCGCCCGAATCAGCCAATCGGGGGCCGTTGCCATGCCGCTCTGAATCCTGCCATCACCCGGAGCAACCTAACAAGAAACGGGGGTGGAAGAGGCAGGGAATTGCAGCAGCACTTTGTACCGTCCCTCCCATGGAGCCACGCATGAACGCTAGGGGCTTGTTTATGGGACAGCACAAAGTACTTACTACTAATTAAATAAACAACACACCAAACTTTATTTTGGCTAATAATGGCCACAAATCAAATCTATGAAAAACCAGGAAGAAAACCCTCCAGATCTGAGTGGCGGTAAGAAACTACCTTGTGAAATCACTAAATTACATATGGTTCTATTTATCCGTTTTCTAATCTTATCTAAATAATGAAGATTACTCGATGCTGACCAAAGGAGTCTAGGTATTATTTGCGGGAATACTATTACCGTAAAAGGAAATAATAATTTGAAAGAAGATAAATCTCTCCAGTTCACAAATCAAATCCCAAGTTTTGACCCTGCCCAGGTCATTAGCCCCGGCATGAATGATAAGAACATCCGGCGAAGGCCATTGTCCAGACAAGAAAATTAACTGCTCCTTTAAATTCCCCCATCTCAAACCCCTTACACCCCACCTGGAAACGTCCTTTATCCAAACCAAGATTGGTTTTCGAAACTCTTGCTGGAAGTTCTCCTTTTGGGCCAAAAAATAAAGGAATGTCCTATTATCCAAACGACATGCTTGGAAACGCCTAGGAAAAGCAAAATAATGACACGGTCAGGACTGACATACAACTTGAATCTATTACTATCCCAACGCCCCAATTTTTTTAAGACCTTCATTAGAAAAACCATGAAGACTGGCCTCAGTAGCCGCACCTATCCTGAAGGAATGCGAGAAAAAGTGAAAACCAGAAAGATTACGTTTTTTTAAGGCAGGAAGACAGGACAGATGAAAACTGGAATCTTGTCAAAAGAGACAAATTCTTGTGAATAAAAAACGAACCTGAATAAACGGGGCGAATGGAAAGATATTACGAGACTCGGAAAACTGGACAAATGCTCTGAACAGGAGCTCTGTGAAGGGTTATCAAACGACCCTTCCCTACTTGGTCCATCTTGGACCTACAGAGAAGAATCTTAATCGAGTCTTCGTTAACAGAGATATCTGAAAACTCTAAAAAAAAATGCTGAAAACGTAGGTGCCGTAAGCTCCCCCAATCTAAAAGCACCAAAGAATGCTATGACAAAAACCGCTCCTGAACAAAGACGTCTCAAATGGAGAAAAACAAACTAGTTCCAACGTGGACATCAGTTTAAGCAATAATTCAGAAGAAATGGGCCGTCTATTGTCAACCGCTGGTACAGACCTCCTGAATCCTTCATTGCTTGCTTAACTGGAAAAAGGAAGAGAGAGCAGGAAAACCAGAAATTTTTTAGAAAAAATTAAACACCAGCTAAAATCTTGTGCACTGAAGCCGGACTAGGATTATCCTTAATTAAGGAGGAAACAAAGCCTAAAGCTGTATATGCATCCACCGAACTGACCCAAAAATTTGTTTCTGCACAGAAGTTGCACCACCTAGACCAGGGGTCTTCAAACTACGGCCCTCCAGGTGTTCAGGAACTACAATTCCCATCATGCCTAGTCATGTCTGTGAATATCAGAGTTTTGCAATGCCTCATGGGATTTGTAGTTCCGCAACAGCTGGAGGGCCATAGTTTGAGGATCCCTGACCTAGACCATGATTGAGCATATTCTTCCCAAGTCTTAGGTGCAATAGAATTCCTTATGTTCACCTCCATTAATTCCAGATCAGGCCCCAGAGAGGAACTAGGCATGACAATCCTTCTTGATCCGCCTCTGGAGCGAGTAACCGAAAACTCTGGAACTGCGAACGAGATAAAGAATCGGCAGTCTCATTAGTAAAACCAGGGATATGTTTTGCCTTTAGCCAAATATTAAAAGTCATGCATTGCAGCACCAAAAAACGAAGTAATTTTATAACTAATTCGGATTTAGATGAAAGACAATTAATGGCAAAAACACTCCTTTATTATCCGTGTGAAGGATTACCCATTTGTTCTCAAAATGTTTATGCCAAATGGTAATGGCCACCACCACCAGGAATAACTCTAGCAAGACTAGGTTACGGATAATTTTCGGCGACCTCCAAGACTCAGGCCATCTGTCAGCACACCAATGACTGTCCAAGAAAGCGCCAGAACCAACCAAACCTGATGCATCTGTAAACAGGTGGATATCTAGGTCTTCAATGAAATCATTCTGCTATACCGTACTTCCATTAAAATTTAACAGGAATTGGTCCCAGACCTTCAAATCCTCCTTAATGGGACGTGTAATAGAAACATGGGAAAGATGATTTTTTTAACCCCTTAGTGCCCAAAGCAAATCTTCGAGAAAATACTCTGGCCACCGGGATTACCCTAGACGCAAAAGCAAAGAGTCCCAGTAAGGACTGAACCTCGCGCAAAAGCACCTTTCTTCTGGTCAGAAATTTAGAAATAAGTAATCTCATTCTCAAAATTTTAGACATCGGAAGATGGAATTCCATGGCAACTGAATCGATTGTTATGCCCAGGAATTCAATCACTGTCACCGGACCCATTGTTTTTTCATAGGCTATGGGGATACCGAATGATCTGCAGATGTTGAAAAAACAATCCATCTCAGAACAAACTTGGACTCTGGGTGGCCCAATAAACAAAAAATCAAGGGGAATTTTGTGATAAAACCCACTGTATAAATGTTGAAAGGCTCAAAATAACTACATGACTTGGAAAAACCCATGGGCAAGCACTTGTCAAAATAAAAATGACCCTCAAAATAAAAACCCAGGGAACTGAAACCTATTGGATGAACCGGTAAGAGACGAAATGCAGATTTTATGTCGGCTTTTGTCATAAGAGATGCCTTGCCAAATCGTTTCAACAAAGCTAAAGCCTCATCAAAAGATGAATATGACACAGATGACTCGAAATCTGATAGCTCGTCATTCAAGGAATTACCACGAGGAAAGGATAAATGGTGGATTAAACAAAAAGAGCCTGTCTCTTTTTTTGGGGACCAGGCCTAAAGGAGATAAACAAAAATTCAAAAAAAGGGGTGGATGAAAAAGGACCGGCTATTCTATCTTCTTGCAGTTCTTTCAAAAAAATTTCCCTCACTACATCTGGGTTTAAAAGAACTGAACGTAGATTTTTAACCAGGGTGCAACCTTGACCTAAAAAGGAAGGGACCAAAAAAACTAATTTTGAAGCCTTCATATAGAAGGTCCGCCATCCTGCGGGCTGGGTATTGATCTAGCCAAAACTGCATTTCTGACAGTTTCACTGGCGTCCATGCCCTTCGCATTGGTGTCCCTTGACTGGACTGCAGCGGTGGATTTTTTTAAACAGCGGGATTCTGAGTGTGCACCCGCGCAGAATGAGCATTCGTGCTTATACCTGCAATTGGATAAAAATCTACATTGGGAATCCATGAAAAGCGAAGCATATTCCCTTACGAAAATTAGACTGAGAACTAGTTGTAGTTTGTGGCCTCTGAGTGTATTGCTGCCTTTGCGGCATCATCAGATTTAGCCACAAACCTACATCTTTGACCCCCCCAACGGAGGGAAGGATGGACTGAAAGCTTCTGCCTGAAGCTCTCATCATAGCTAAACCAAAATGACGGTAAGCCTCTGCCACTATATCTAGGTGTTTGAAATAATCCTGAACACTTGTCAGGAAAACGTTCACCAATTACTGAGGAAAAAATACAAAAGGCTTGAAGCCAATTCTGAAAGGTCCTAGGAATTGCCCATCTCCTATCTTCCTCAGACCTGTCATCTATTCTTTTCTCAGATTTCAACAAAAATTATTTTGAGGAAGGAAGCAAGGATAGTGTGTCTATAAATTCCCCTCGCCAATTTTTTTTCTTTCACCGCCATAGTCAAATGGAAACCCAGAGGGGGCAGATCACAAGGAAGTGCCTCTTTAAGGCATGTTTCAGAAACCATAGATTTTACAGGTAAAGAGTTTAGTGAAGAAGGCAAAGAAACCACTGTATTAAAATCATTAACAGGTAATTTATCCATCATAGAGACCCTTGCATTCAAAGGGTTAATACTTACTGGAATAGCGGGGTTACCCTGTGAAAAAACAGTATTATCAGACATAATCATACCACTAGAGCCACCGCCATTCCAAACAGTACCAATATTGGATTAATTTATTTTAGCAAGTACATTGGCTAAAGAACCAACTACTTTACCTAATTCAATTAAGTTTTTAAATCATTTCTCTCACCATGACTGCGGTCCACGCTGACAGGCTGCCCAGACGCTCTTCCATACCGACAGGTACACTGACTGCAGCAGCACGGTACCTGCTTCTGCGGCATTCCCTCAGGCTGTGAGACGGAGTGGGAAAGCCGCCAGCTTTTAAAACCAATGCCCGGCTCAATCCCGCCCGAATCAGCCAATTGGGGGCCGTTCGTTGCCATGCCGCTCTGAATCCTGCCATCAGCCGGAGCAACCTAACTAGCAAGAAACGGGGGGGGGGGGAAGAGGCAGGGAATTGCAGCAGCACTTTGTACCGTCCCATGGAGCTCCGCATGAACGCTAGGGGCTTGTTCATTCTAAATGAAGAAGTGTACATATCTGGACCCATCGTCCAATTGGTTTAGCCATTGTTTGATCAAAAAGTTTTCATACCTTCAAATTTGAAATATCGTGCATGACCAGAGTCGATTATAAACATATAGGCGGGGTAGTTTCCAGGTGGTAATCTGTCCAAGGAGTATGGAACGGGACCACGCCAACCCATGGAAAGTCACACAGACTAAATGTGAGACAAAGGGAGAGGGAGCACAGACATACCTGCAACACAGACAGCCTGGTTGAATGGAGATGGTTGTGTGTTCAATTGAAAAATAAAAAATGTATCTCTGTGTATCCTATGCCATCTCACATTTTAGTCTGTCTAATATGATCGCAGAGCATGCTGGGGCTCCTCTGTGAGCAAATAGCATTTAGTGTTAAAATCTTTTTTGCTATTTGCAATATTGACATCTCATGTTTGGATACCATGCATACCAGAGCTCATGCAGTTTTTAATTCATGTAGGGTTTTTTTTTTTTTTTTTTTTTTTTTTTTTTCTTTCATGCATTTTGTACGTAATAACTTTTTTTAATATCTTTTATTCAGTCCAATTTTTTTCTAGCTGCCTATAGGCCCTTGGGAGCAATTTTTCAAATTAACTGTGTATGTGTGAACTGCACATTGGGGTTGATTTACTAAAGGAAATAGATTTCAGTTTGCAAAGGATTTTCTGGACAAGAATCTTGACAAGAAACTTGTCCCGGCCGAGTGTACACACGTCTGATTCAAAAGAACCGCCGTTCTTTTGAATGGCACGAACGCGATGACTTCATCGACTACGACGAGCGTGCGCTCGTCACATTCGACGCCGTCGCCGCCATCTTGCTACACCCTATGCCTAGGAAGCTACCGCGCATGCGTCAGTCATTTCGAGCATGCGCGGGTTTCCACGGCGACAGGTAAGTGTACACACGCTCGGGTTTCTCGTCGAGAAACAGGCCGACGAGATTCTCGACGAGAAAAAAGACCGCAGGTCGTCTTTTCTCGTCTGGGAGTCTGGGCAGTTTTCTTGAAGAGAAAACTGAAACCCGCGTACACACAGCCGGTTTTCTCGGCAAGAAAGCTCTCCAGGCAGTTTTCTTGTCGTTTTTTTGCCGAGAAAACCGGTCGTGTGTACGCGGCCTAAGTGTAGCTGTAGGACTAAATAGACAAGTGGTTCTACTTTGCTAACACCTGAGGAGCAATTTGACTGCCAAATTAGGTGATGGTTTCTTCCTGTTGTGTAACTGCCTGCCCACGAGATAAGAGCAGAGAGCGTACACAGACAATCTCCAGGAGTCCTGTATTTCACCTGCGATTTGCTGATAACGGGTGCAATGCTTTGCAGGCTTCTAGTAAAAAAAGTAAGGGGGGGGGGGGGGTGTTGCTCTCTGGGAAACAGTTAGTTATTTAATGCACACATTTTGTGTTTTGCAGATCCCTGTGATGGAACCTCTCCAAATATTAAGTTTTCTCTTGTTTGTATTGCTGACCTTGGGGGAATGCTCAGACACCAACAAGCAAAAGAAAGACACAGCTTTTGACATCTGTATCCGTTTACGGTTTGTTTGTTTGTTTGTTTGTTTTTTGTTTTTTTTATGCACAGATTGAGGCTCCATGTACACAGAAGCTGATAAACTGCAGTTAATGGGCGTTTTGGCGTTTTTTTTTAAAAGCCCATTAACTGCACTCTATGTTAGCCTATGTGTTCATGTACACATAACGTTTTTTAGCTTTAATGAACAGTGGAGTTAATGGGCTTTTTTCTGAACGCAGGAAATTTGCGTTCAAAGTGCCGTTTTTCGGCAGAAAAAAACGCAAAACGCTCATAAACGCTCAAAAACGCTGGCCGCGAGCGTTTTTTAGTCCATTGAAAATTATTATTATTTTTTTTTTTAAAAGCTAAAAAAAGCTACACTGAAAAACGCTAATAAAAGCTAGTAAAAAAACGCTGATAAAAGCTAGCTTTTTCTGCTGCTTTAAAAACGGCCGTTTTTGAGCTTCTGTGTACATGGAGCCTTAGACAGCAATTGAGGTCTGTTCATTCGTAAATCAATGCAGCGTCTTCTTGGCACAGAGGGCTAGCTGCTTTTTTTTTTTTTTTCAATGCATGCAAATTCTTGGTGTGTGTGTGTGTGTGTGTGTGTGTGTGTGTGTGTGTACATACATACAGAATAACTGAAGTATATCAGACAATATATTATTTAGAGAAGAAATCAATGGAATTTTTCCATCTCTATGGCTAATTTTAATCGTACATTCAGCTCCCTTTTTTTTATTTATTTTTTTATAAAACTCAAAAACCAAAACATTTGTCAGATCATGTGTTCAAAAACAAGAGCCACACTAGATTTGTAGTTAAACAGATATCGAGGGTAAACTCCCTCATGAACTTTTGTGCTGTGTGCTGCTCCCCATCCCCCACCAAGATTTCGCAGGGGCATCACATACTGTGTACCAATCCCCCCTCACCATCACACCAGAACTATGTTAAATATCAGCTTGTACAGTATCCTTAGATTCAATCCATTTTCCCCAAACTTTATTAAATTTCTTAGGGCAGCCACTGGATTCATTTTATACATGGTGATATTGGCATCAACCAGGCCTTTCCATGCAGCCAATGTGAGATGATCTCTCTTAAAGTGGTTGTAAACCCAGGTAAAATTTTTTTTTTTTTTAAAACCACCTGTAAGAGCCATAATGAGCTATTATGACTAGCATAATGGCTCATTATGCATCACTTACCTTAGATCGGTGCCCCTGAAGCCGTCCTCGTCTCTCTCTCCAGCCGCATCCATCGCTGCGGCGATGGCCGGAAGATTACTTCCGGGTGTCGCCGCTCCAGCCAATCACAGCACCGGAGCG
The DNA here is from genome assembly GCA_029206835.1 of Rana muscosa. Lineage (NCBI taxonomy): Eukaryota > Metazoa > Chordata > Amphibia > Anura > Ranidae > Rana > Rana muscosa. The sequence continues at coordinate 238,107,319 of CM055120.1, forward strand.
GCGAAGACGTCACTCCGCGCATGCGCGTGGGAGCCGTCAAATCCGGCTAAGCCGGATTTGTGAATGGGATTAACCCTGTAAATGCACCGTTGTCTACGGCGCGCATGACGCGTAGACATCGGTGCATGTCTTTTATTGCAAATATCTCCTAAACCGTGTAGGTTTAGGAGATATTTCTTGCACCTACAGGTAAGCCTTAATCTAGGCTTACCTGTAGGTGCAAGTTGCATAAGTGGGTTTACAACCACTTTAATCCAGTGGAGAGCAATCAGCTTTCTAACATAGTAAAACAGAAGTCTTAGTAATAATCTCATATTATTGCTCATCACCTCATCCTCTGACTCCCAGCAGTCCCAGAAGTGGACTACAAATGTTCGGTAAATCAAATGTGTCAGGAATGAACTGGGTCACTTGTGACCATAGTGGCCGTATCCTATTGCAATCCCACACCATATGAATCATGGATCCTTCTGCCGCTAAACATTTATGACACGTGGGATTGTCCTTCCTCCCCATTTTATGTAGCCTGAGCGGGGTATAGTACATTTGATGAAGGTATCTTGGTTGTATCAATTTATCTCTAGAGGAGATCACCATATGCAAATAGGAGGACAAGACGTCCTCCCACTGTTCCACCGTAAGCTCCGGTATAATTTCCACCCATTTTTCCCTAAGTTTCCTTTCCTTTGGGTTCACTTTTTCTGTAAGTGTATTATAGTAGGTAGACACCAATTTTGTGTGCTCAGGGGCAACATGGATTTTTTCTAGTCTGGAATTCTCAAGTTACTGGTCCCGCCCGAACTGGGCGTGGACAGCATGTTTCAGTCTGGTGAACTGAATTGCCCAGGACTCTGGGATGGCCAGCTCCCGTCTCCGTTGCGCAAACTACTTCAATTCGCTGTTATCAAACAATTGATGGAGATACATGAGCCCAAATTTGGCCCACCTATAGCTAATTTCCCATCTAAGTGGAAAAATTCTCTCAAACGGGTTAAACCACAGCGGGGCATTGGGCGAAAGATGTAGGGGGTTGTCCGCTATGTGTTTTTTAAACAGATCCCCAGAATCCTCTTGGCAGATCTGAGCATCACTCTACCACCCTCAGTGGGCGCCTCCCCCCTATAGAAGAAGTTTAATAAAGTTTTGTAGAAACTTGCCACTGCTGCTTCAACTGCCATTGCAGCATTATTCAGCTGTGGAAAAATTCGCCAATGTATATGTACTAGTTGCAAGGCCAGATAGTAGAGGCGGAGGTCAGATACCACCAGCCCCCCTTATTTCACTGATAACTGTAAAAGCTCCAAGGAGACCCTCGCCGCCTTGGTACCCCACAGAAAGGAGGTCAACAAATAATGTAACGAAACGTTATTTTTGGGTATATAGATAGGGACATTTGAAAGCACAGAAACTTGGGTAAAAAAAATCATCTTAAATAGGTTAGCCCTTCCTAACAACGTAAGTGGGAGATCCTTCCACTTTTGGATCCTATCACTAAATGCTCGAATTATGGGCCATAAATTCATCTCGGTGAAAGAGTTCACCGATACTTTGACCATTATTCCCAAATATTTGAATTGGGATGTGATGACTAAAAGACACTGAGTGGGGAGGGCTAAGTCCGGGTGTGGATCCAGAAGAAAGGGCATCGACTTGGTCCAGTTGATTCTGAAACCAGAGAAGTCTCCAAATTCCTGGATTAGGGAGACTGTGGCTGAGAGGGACTTGTAAGAATCTCCCAAGTGTTTACACTCTTTAAATCCTAATGACAACAGAATCTAATCAAATGACCCTGATCAAAAGTTTACATAGCATGGTGATTTTGGCCTGATAACGTGCACACAAAGGTTTGAATGGCTATTAAAGGTAACCCTCCTCACCTGTTATCTGTTTGCTTGTAATTGGTGTGTGTGTGTGTGTGTGTGTGTGTGTGTGTGTATAAAAGGTCAATGAGTTTCTGGACCCTTGCATCTTTCATCCAGTGCTGCACTGACGTTTCTGGATTCTGAGTTGTGGGGAAAGCAAAAGTATTGTCAAAGGATCTGTGGGAAAAGGTAATGGGGGGTGGGGGGGGTTGAACTGTATAAAACAGGAAAGGGATATAAAAAGATATCCAAGGAATTGAGACTCTAATTAAGAAGTGTAAAATGAGGGGTTCTGTTCAAGCCAAACCACGGTCAGATAGACCAACTAAAATTTTAGCCACAACTGCCAGGAAAATTGTTTTAGGATGCAAAGAAAAACCCCAAAATAACTTGGTGAAATACAGGACTCTCCGCAAACATGTGGTGTGGCTGTTTTAAGATGCACAATAAGGAGGCACTTGAAGAAAGATGGGTTGGATACTTTGTGGCAAATGCCACAAAGTATCCCGCTTACAATACGCCAAACGGCACAGAGACAAGCCTCTTCTGGCACAAAGTCATTTGGAGTGATGAGACCAAAATTAAGCTTTTTGGCCACAACCATAAACTCTACATTTTGGAGAGGAGTCAACAAGGCCTATGATGAAAGGTACACCATTCCTTCTGTGAAACACCGTGGTGGATCGCTGATGTTTTGGGGATGCGTGAGCTACAAAAGTACAGGCAATTTGATCAAAATTGTTGGCAAGATGAATGCAGTATGTTATCAAAAACTACTGGAGGAACATTTGCATTCATCAGCCAGGAAGCTGCGCATGGGACGTACTTGGACATTCCAACATGACAATGATCCAAAACACAAGGCCAAGTCGACCTGTCATTGGCTACAGCAGAATAAAGTGAAGGTTCTGGAGTGGCTATCTGTCTCCTGACCGCAATATCATTGAACCATTCTGGGGAGATCTCAAACGTGTAGTTCATGCAAGACAGCCCAAGAATTTACAGGAACTGGAGGCTTTTTGCCTAAGGGAATGGGCAGCTTTGCCATATAAGTAGATAAAGAGCCTCATCCACAAATGCCACAAAAGACTATATAATATAATCTCACCTCTCCTTCCACCATTGCATTTTTGTAAGTAGTGTGGCAGGTACAACAGTGGGCACTATATGCAGGAAGGGAGGAGTGCACATGGCATGACAGCAAATAGGTGCTAGGGAGGAGTGCATAGTTTATATTGGTGGGCAGAAAGTGCAGGAGGGGCGTGTAGGAGGTATGTGCTAGACAGAAGTGCAGAGGTTATGATGGTGGAAAGTATGTGTAAGAGAGGAGTGTAGAGGGCATGATGGTGGGCAATATGTGCTGGAGAAGAATGTGAGTAGTATAACAGCAAGTAGTATGTACTGGAGACCTGTGCGTAGTATGAAGAGTGGTTGGCGACAAGTACATTTTTACACAAAATTGGCAGCTTCGCCATGAAATAAAGTTTGTGAAAACATTGGGGAGTGGTGAAGGTACTGACTGTACAGTGTCTAATGCAAACTTGAAGGAGAGATGGGTTATAACAGCTGTGTATGTACATTACCTGTTCTCTGTAAAAAGGCCAGGGATGTGGGTAGTGCAGCAGTTGGATGCGTTAGTATTAGTGGGGGTAAAGAACTCAAATGTTTTTCAGTGAGAAGGTGAGGCAGCCAGGACAGGATTTGTGGTAGCGGGAGGAAGTCTTGGGGAGGGGGGTGAGTCAGTTTTTAAGGAGGGATCTGTCTGTCAGGGAAGGAGGTCGGGAGTTTCAAAAGGTATATCTATCAGTGGAGAGTTGTAGCATTTGGGATGGAATGTTTGCCAGCAGGGCAGAGTAGACTGGGGAGGAATGTATGTTGGGACAGGAGTAAATGGGGTGAGATGACCCAGGGATGTCTGTCAGGGGAGTGAGGCAACTCAAGGAGGGATGTCTGGGGAATGAGGTGGCCATAGCTCTAGTTTCTCCATTCTGCAGCAGTCAGTGTTCTGCTCGCTGGCAGTCTGTGTAAACAAGGCTTTTTTTTCCGCAACACAGCAAGCAAGCAAAATTGACAGCTGCAGAAGCATGGAGTTAGCAGAGGAACAGATGGAAACACTGGTGGGGAGTCAAAGTGGTTCAAAAGGCTCAAGGTTTTTTACCTATGCATGAAGGTAAAAAAAATCTTTCTCTGTGCAGTAGCCCCCCCCAATACTTATCTGAGCCCCCTCTCAATCCAGCAATGTGCATGAAAGCCTTGGCTATCTGGGGATGCTCCCTCATTGGCTGAAACAGCAGTGGGAGCCATTGGCCAGAACAGCGGTTCCAGAGTGAGCCTGCTTGGATACCCCCAGAGCAAGCTGCTTGCCTTGGGGGGGTATTGGCAGGAGGGAGTGGCCAGGAGTGCTGGCGGGGGACCTGAGAAGAGGAGGATTGGGGCTGCTCTGTAAAACCACAGCAAAGAGCAGGTAAGTATGACATGTTTATTTAACCACTTGCTAACCATCCCACGTAGAAATACACTTTCGGTTCTGGGGCATGCACGCTCTGCTGGCGACCCGCTCCTGCTGTGATCACACACAGTGGGAGCCCAGCGGCGGGTACTGTAGACTTGGTGTCCCTCGGCACCTGCCAATTACACAGGCAGAACGACAATGTAAACAAGGCAGATTGTTGTTCCTTCAAAATGGAATATCGCAGTCCCGCTATAAGTCGCTGATCGCCACCATAACTAGTAAAAAATAAATATATCCCATAGTTTGTAGTTGCTATGACTTTTGCGCAAGCCAATCAATATACGCTTATTGGGATTTTTTTTACCAAACGTATGTATCAGAATATATATTGGGCTAAATTGATGAAGAAATTTGATTTTTCTCACCTCGTCTTTCAGGACAGCACCTGGAGAGAGAGCGCAGCTCCACCCCTTTTCCCAGGAAACACTGCAGTCAGTTTTCTTTAAAGACCGGACACTTCCACCATGGCCTCAGTTGTAGTGTTTCCTCCGCCATGGTGGAAGCGCTGCAGGGAACCAGGGGTATGCTGCGCTCTCTCCAGGTGGAGACAGTATGGGGCATACCTGTTAGTTTTTTTCTTTGTTCCAGGCCAGCCCAGCACCCCCCCTTACGTGAGGTGGATGCTGCGGTACCTTCTCCCTTTCATACCCGGCGAGGGTTCAGGCTGCGGGAGGGCCCGCTCTCATCAGACCGGCACTGGGGGCATGGAAGGAGGGATGGCGTGCTCCTCAGGAGACGAGCAGTGTCTCTTTCGTTTGTATCCCCATGTTTTCCGGGTCCCGGATGGCGAGCGCGTCATTCCGGCCGGGGGCGGGACTTCCCGTGGTGCGACGCGGCTTCCAGTTCCGGCCGCTGGAACGCAGGGGGAGGAGGCGGCCTTCGGCTGGTGTCATTTCCGGTCCTCACAGCGGTGAAAGGACCGGGAAAATCAAAAAAGGAGCTGTCGGACGCCACTTCAACCTCGCAATGGAAGAGGAACAAGCGGCAGTGGTGGGAACAGGAGCCACTCACACCAGCCAGACCCAGGTAAGCAGGGACAGAGGTCCCTGTATATATACTTTATGGGGTCTTGTATATTCTTTCCCTCCTTTTCTCCCCTGGGGGGAAAGCAAAGGAGCCTGTGCCACTCTCCCTAGAGATTGTTACTAGAGAGTTGGTTTTTTTGTTGTTATGGTGGCTCAGGGGGTGAGTCACTAGGTAAGCTGTGCTTATAAATGTAAGGGCTAAAGTGTTAGTTCCTTCCTCTTTTATTTCCCAGCTGATTTAGAAGGTTTTGGTTACTATTATGTTTTTAAAAATGTTTTAAATATAGTATGGTGTTGGTGTATTTCAGCTTAAAGCCAAAGACAAAACCAAACACTCCTCTCCTCTTCCCAAGAGGAGATGTCCGTCTTGCAAAGACACGCTTAGGGAAACATGGCCTAAAGCGCTATGCAAGACATGTATTGCAGAGCTGTTAAAAGAGGAAACTGCCTCAGCTGCAGCTGCTGCTCAACCAGGGGAGCTATTAAGCTCCTTCCGAAAGGAACTAGCGGACACTTTTCAGTCATTCCGCTCCTTTTTGGATAGACGTCCGGCAGCCCAGCCAAACAGGAAAGGCAGTTCACCATCCTGTTCTCATCCTAGTACTCCTGCACCCAGAGGGGTCAGCGACTCAGAGGATGAGGAGATGAATGTTGCCACAGGTTCGGATGAAGAAGAGGAAGAAGAAAGGGAAATTTCTTCTTCCCGCTATAGGTTATCCCTGGAGGAAGTGGACGATCTATTAAAAACAATACACTGTGACAGCAGGAAGGTAAAGTCACCTGGTTGCATCCAGGGGGGTAGATATATTTCGCCCAGATTCAGGCTTTACGCCGACTTATACAACTAGGTGGAGAGTTGTATAAGCCCAGCTGAGGCTAGTAGGCTCATGGATGACTCATACCTCTAGGGAGAGTGCTGGGCGTCGTGCAGACAGGGAGTTGATGAGACCAGCTGAAGCTTGTCAGCTCATTTAGGCCTCTATAAGAACTCCCAGCTTCATTAGATGTTAGCTCATGCCTGGAACCAGACCTGTGTGGACTGTCTAGGGAGAGTGAACCCCTGTGCGGTGAGACAAAGCCTGTGTGGCTATTTGCTTGGACATTTAAAACCAGGGACTTAGGGACTAGGACAGCACTAGGCTGATCCCAGTTGTTAGTTAGGAAACCTGTATGTTTAGTCAGAGGTCAACTTGACCAGGATTTATTTTATTTATGTTTCTTTTGCTTTGCTGTGTTTTGTCACTGTAAATAGAAAATAAACCGCACCTTTTTGATTTTGAAAACCACAACCTCCGTTTGCTGGGCCTGTTTTGTGTGGGGAGCCCATCCCGGGGGTCACACACACCCGCTGCCGAGCTAACCCCCTCACAGTTGGTGGAAAATGCAGGCAGTTTTTTTTTTAAGCCAGCATGGAGGAGATACTGAAGCAGCTGGCTCTAGCAAATGCCAATCAACAGCAGACAAACGCAACTTTGCAACAGAGTCTGGAGGCTCAGCAACGAGCCCAGCAGCAATCTGAGGCCCGCTTCATAGACCTGTTGCAGAAGCAAGAGCAGAGACTACAACAACAGATGGAAGCAGTAATGCAGCAACGTCCGCAGACCAGTGAGGAAAGCCGTCCCACTAATACCGCGTCCTTTGGGGCGAGTCGTTTATTGACAAAAATGACTGGAGAGGATGATCCAGAGGTATTTTTGACCACATTTGAAAGGACCGCTGAAAGAGAAAAGTGGCCTGAGGAGCAGTGGGCTGGACTGGTGGCTCCTCTGTTAACTGGTGAATCGCAGAAAGCTTACTATGACCTAGAGCCTAACCAAGCAAAAGACTATGTGATGCTAAAAGCTGAAATATTGGCAAGGCTGGGTGTCACCCAGGCTGTCCGGGCTCAGCGTGTGCATAACTGGACTTTCCAGCTTGGAAAACCCCCCAGGTCTCAAATGTATGATCTCATTCACCTGAGCAGAAAGTGGCTACAGCCAGAGACTTTGTCCGCACCAAAGATTGTGGAACGTGTTGTAATGGATCGGTTTTTGAGAGCTCTTCCTACTGCCATCCAAAAGTGGGTAAGCCATGGAGACCCAGAGACGGCCGATGGTCTTGTGGATCGTGTGGAGAAATACTTGGCTACAGAGAACCTGACGGCCTCTTCCAGAGACACTCGGACTTTCCACCCTAAGACCAGACCATCCCCAGGGGCGGATAAGAGGATTCCAAGGGGTGAGGGTGGAAAGAGTGAGAGGGTGGGAGCTCTACCCCAAGTTTGGCGAGAACAGCCTGGGAAATCAGCGGCTCAAGAGGCGGCAAGAAGGATCGTTTGCTACCGCTGCCGGCAAGCGGGACATATTGCAGCCAATTGCCCGGTTGTGGAGGAACCCATGCAGTGTGACTTTCTGACGGGCAGACGTCAGTCGCTGTGTGCGACAGTCGCATGCACTGCCATTCGAGGAACTGAGAAACATTTATGCAAAATGTGTGTTAATGGTAGAAATGTTGTGGTATTGCTGGATTCAGGTAGCCTTGTGACCCTAATAAAGGCTGAGTTAGTTAAAACAGAGGTCTCTGGGAATAGCAAGGTAGCTGTTATTTGTGTGCATGGGGACACCCGAGAGTATCCAGTGACTACAGTGTGTTTCGAGACCCCCAAAGGTACCCTCTCTCATCCAGTGGGCTTAGTATCTCAGTTACCGCATGACGCCATTGTGGGAAGGGATTTTCCGAAGTTCTGGGAACTGTGGGATGATCCTGAGCCCCTCACTGGTGCCCCTATGTACCAGGAATGTGATAGCCAGAACTCCCCTGAGAGTGGTGAGGACTCTCCGGAATTTCCCTTATCAGTATTGGCAGGGGAGACTCAAGAAACTGGAGAGGAGCCCACCTCCTCAGACGAAAACCTACCGTCTGTGGAGTTTTCTGATCTTGAGGTTCACAGGGAAAACTTTGCCACAGAACAGTTGAAAGACCCCGCCCTAATAAAGGCACGGGAAAACGTAGTGAAAATAGATGGCGAGTTAGTGAACCCAGATAATACCTGCACTTACCCATACTTCAGCGTAGAGAAGGACCTACTGTATCGGGTGGCAAAAAGGGCAGAAGAAACCGTTGAGCAGCTTGTGGTGCCCAAACCTTACAGGAAGTTGGTGTTGGAGTTGGCCCATGGGCACATTCTTGGAGGTCATCTGGGGACAGAGAAAACCCGAGAGAGGGTATTACAGAGATTCTATTGGCCGGGGGTGATGAAGGACGTAGAAAATTATTGTTCCTCCTGCCCTGTGTGTCAGAGGTCGGCCCCGATGCCACATTTCTGTAGCCCGCTGGTCCCTCTACCCATCATTGAGGTCCCGTTTGAGAGGATCGCCATGGATTTGGTAGGTCCTATAATCAAGTCCGCTAGGGGGCACCAGTACATATTAGTTATAATGGACTATGCCACCCGTTATCCAGAAGCGATCCCTCTCCGAAATACCTCGGCCAAAACCATAGCCAAAGAGCTATCTCTTGTGTTTAGCCGGGTGGGTATTTGTAAAGAACTGCTTACGGACCAAGGTACACCCTTTATGTCCCGGGTTATGAAGGAGCTGTGTAAATTATTCAAAGTGACGCAATTACGTACATCTGTGTATCACCCCCAAGCCGATGGGCTGGTTGAAAGATTCAACAAAACCCTAAAACAAATGTTGAAGAAAGTGGTGGATAGAGATGGAAAGGATTGGGACTGTCTACTTCCTTATCTGATGTTTGCTATTAGGGAGGTGCCCCAATCCTCTACGGGATTCTCCCCCTTTGAGTTACTGTATGGGAGACACCCAAGAGGGCTGTTGGATATTGCCAAGGAAACTTGGGAAAGTGAGAGTTCTCCCCACAGGAGTGTGATTGAGCATGTCGCCCTGATGCAAGACCGAATTGCACAGGTAATGCCCATCGTGAAGGAACATTTGGCCCAAGCGCAGTTAGCACAGCAGAGAGTGTACAACCGTGGAGCCAGGACCCGTACCTTTTCCCCGGGGGATAGGATACTGGTACTTGTCCCTACGGTTGAAAGTAAATTCCTTGCCAAATGGCAAGGCCCCTACGAGATAATGGAAAAAGTGAGCGAAGTGAATTACAAGGTCAGACAACCAGGAAGGCGAAAGCCCGAACAGATCTATCACGTTAATCTGTTGAAAGCCTGGAGGGATAGAGAGTCCCTAGTCGCAGACACTTGGTCACCAGCTCAAACTGGTTGCGTGATTCCTGAGGTTGGAATAGCAGCCACCTTGTCACAACCCCAACAACAGGAGGTTAAGGAGTTTGTGCTTCGCAACAAGGAGGTATTCTCTGAGCTGCCGGGACAAACATCTGGGGTAGAGCATGACATCATTACCCCGCCCGGTGAAAGGGTGAAGTTAAAACCCTATCGGATCCCAGAGGCCCGATGGGAGGCAATACGGGAGGAAGTACAGAAAATGCTGAACTTAGGGGTGATAGAGGAGTCCCAAAGTGATTGGTCTAGTCCCATCGTGTTGGTGCCTAAACCGGATGGGAGCTGGCGATTTTGTAACGATTTTCGTCAGTTGAACAAAGTTACAAAATTTGACACCTACCCCATGCCACGTATAGATGAGTTGATCGACCGGCTGGGAACAGCCCGATACATGACGACTCTTGACCTCACAAAAGGGTATTGGCAAATCCCCCTGGCCAAGTCGGCCAAAGAGAAAACCGCATTTGTAACCCCAGACGGGGCGTTCCAATATAAAAGAATGCCGTTCGGGTTACAGAATGCGCCGGCCACATTCCAGCGGAAAATGGACCAGATGCTGAGGCCCCATCGGAAGTATGCTGCGGCTTACCTGGATGACGTAATTGTCCATAGCACAGATTGGGCCTCACATCTGCCAAAAGTGCAAGCAGTCCTGGACTCTGTTCGGGAAGCGGGGTTTACGGCTAACCCCAAGAAGTGTACCATTGGGCAGGAGGAGGCCAAATATCTTGGGTACACCATTGGGAGGGGAGTAATAAAACCCCAACTCAACAAAGTCGAGGCCATCCAGAGTTGGCCACGTCCCAACAGCAAGAAGCAGGTACGAGTCTTTCTGGGAATCGCTGGGTATTATCGGCGATTCATTCCCCACTTTGCTTCTAAGGCTGTGCCCCTAACCAACCTGACGAAGGGGAAAGGGTCGGTCATGATTAAATGGACCCCCGAGGCTGAGGCAGCATTCCAATTCTTGAAACAAGCCTTATGTAGCCAGCCAGTGTTGTACTCACCCGACTTCTCTAAAGACTTTGTCGTACAAAGTGATGCGTCAGATGTGGGGTTAGGAGCAGTATTGTCCCAGGTCTGGAACGGGGAAGAGCACCCAGTCATTTACCTCAGCAGGAAGTTGAAGTCCCATGAGGTAAATTACGCCACCGTTGAAAAGGAGTGTTTAGCGGTGAAGTGGGCTCTAGATTCCCTTCGGTACTACCTGCTAGGTAGGCACTTTGACATGGTTACGGATCACGCTCCGTTAAAGTGGATGGCTCAAAACAAGGAAACAAATAGAAGAGTGAATAGGTGGTTCCTGGCCCTCCAGGAATTCAACTTCACAGTAAAGCATCGCCCTGGCGTTCAAATGGGGAATGTGGATGCTTTGTCTCGAGTACATGAATGCCTGATTGCTGGTGTTCCAACCCCGAGGTTAAAACAAGAGGGGGGGTATGTGACAGCAGGAAGGTAAAGTCACCTGGTTGTATCCATCCAGGGGGGTAGATATATTTCGCCCAGATTCAGGCTTTACGCCGACTTATACAACTAGGTGGAGAGTTGTATAAGCCCAGCTGAGGCTAGTAGGCTCATGGCTGACTCATACCTCTAGGGAGAGTGCTGGGCGTCGTGCAGACAGGGAGTTGATGAGACCAGCTGAAGCTTGTCAGCTCATTTAGGCCTCTATAAGAACTCCCAGCTTCATTAGATGTTAGCTCATGCCTGGAACCAGACCTGTGTGGACTGTCTAGGGAGAGTGAACCCCTGTGCGGTGAGACAAAGCCTGTGTGGCTATTTGCTTGGACATTTAAAACCAGGGACTTAGGGACTAGGACAGCACTAGGCTGATCCCAGTTGTTAGTTAGGAAACCTGTATGTTTAGTCAGAGGTCAACTTGACCAGGATTTATTTTGTTTATGTTTCTTTTGCTTTGCTGTGTTTTGTCACTGTAAATAGAAAATAAACCGCACCTTTTTTGATTTTGAAAACCACAACCTCCGTTTGCTGGGCCTGTTTTGTGTGGGGAGCCCATCCCGGGGGTCAGACACACCCGCTGCCGAGCTAACCCCCTCACAACACACAACGCTTAATATCGAAGAGGATAAGATGCAATTATCCTTACACGATAAGATGTTTCAAGGCATGGGAGAAGTAAAGCAACGGGTGTTCCCAGTGCACAAATACATCTCCGAGACAGTAAAGAGAGAATGGAAGGACCCAGAGAGGGCACCTTTCTTTTCCAGATCCCTCAAGAGAAGATTCCCCTTTGAGGATGATAGTCAGCAGGTTTGGAATAAAAAACCAAGACTTGACGCAGCCTTTTCGCAGGTTTCAAGGAATACAGACTTGGCCTTCGAGGACATGGGCACCCTAAAAGATGCCATGGACAAGAGGGCAGACTCCCTACTAAAAAAGGCATGGGATTCGACTCTAGCCAACTTTAAGCCAGCAATGGCATCAACCGTGGTAGCGAGAAACTTAGAACACTGGTTGGAGCAATTAAAAACTCACATTGAGGCGGGAACTTCTCGTAAGGATCTACTTGACACGCTGCCTATACTTCAGAAGGCGGTAGGGTACATGGCTGATGCCTCTGCTGAATCTATCAAAATGTCAGCTAGATCAGCAGCCTTGGTCAACTCAGCCCGCAGAGCCTTATGGGTTAAGACCTGGTCAGGGGATATAGCCTCAAAGGCGAAGTTATGTGGTTTGCCTTTTGACGGTGACTTAGTTTTTGGCCCTGATTTGGAAGCCGTACTTAATAGAACGGCTGATAAAAAGAAGGCCTTCCCAATAAAGAAGAAAGTGGTTCCTCAGGGTAAAACTAATTTTCGTGCTTTTCGGCAAACCGAGGTTAAAAAAGACACGGGCTATAAAAGACCTTGGAGGTCCCAGAGAGGGAGAGGAAAGTCAGGGGTACTATTCCGCCCTCCTGGCCAAACCACAAACACCCAGTGACAGTCCGCCAACGGTGGGAGGAAGGTTACAGGCCTTTCTTCCACAATGGAAGACAGCGACGTCCAGTCCATTTGTCCTCAAAATAATATCAGAGGGCTACAGGCTGGAATTCTCGCAACCCCCTCCAAACCGTTTTTATGTTACCCAGACTCCTCGAGACCTGGAGAAGTCTATAGGGATGTCATCCTTACTGGAAGAACTCATCCAGCAAGAGGTAATTATAGCTGTTCCTCCCGAAGAGGAAATGATAGGGTGCTATTCACACATCTTCCTAGTGAAGAAGACGTCAGGAAAATTCCGGTTGATCTTGAACCTGAAGATACTAAACAGGTCCATCAGATACAAAAGATTCAAGATGGACACAATTTTCTCAGTGAAACATCTCCTGACGCCAGGTTGTTTTATGGCATCCATAGACCTGAGGGATGCGTACCTACACGTTCCTATAGCGCCAATATCACAGAAGTATCTGCGATTAGCAGTAAAGACGGGAGACTCGATCTCACACCTGCAGTTCAGAGCCCTCCCTTTCGGACTGTCATCCTCACCAAGGATATTTACAAAGGTCATAGCAGAGGCTCTAGCACCCCTCAGATTAAAGGGGATATCAATAGTGCCATATCTGGACGACCTCCTGATATTTGCCAAGACAAGGGAGTTATTGGCGAAAGATCTAAAAGAGACGAAAAGACATCTCGAGAGTCTCGGATGGATCATAAACCAAGAAAAATCAAAAATGATCCCTTCCCAGACGATAACATTTCTTGGATATACAATAAATTCCATACAGGAAAGACTTTTTTTCCCAGTGGAAAAAATAGAGAAACTCCAGAGGGCAGTAAAGGGGACTCAAACAAATCTGCCGATGACAATCAGAGCAGCCATGTCAGTCCTAGGCCTACTCACCGCCTCAATACCAGCGGTACAATGGGCACGTCTGCATGCGAGAGAGCTCCAGCAGACAATTCTCAGGAATTGGTCCTACGGAGAGTCGCTGGAAAAATTGATAAAAATACCCCCTCAAGTTCAGAGAAAGCTGTGGTGGTGGAGGAAGCAAGCAAATTTAGACAAAGGCCTGCTTTGGACTTTCCCTGTAGAACACAGATTGACAACGGACGCAAGCTTCTGGGGGTGGGGTGCTCATCTGGATGGACAGATGGCCCAAGGAACATGGTCAAACAGAGAAGCCCGGAGATCCTCCAATTGGAGAGAATTGAGGGCCATTCTACTGGGACTATGGGCGTTCAAGAAACAAGTCCTGGGTCACCACATTCAGGTGTTATCAGACAATGCCACGGCAGTGGCTTATATAACAAGGCAGGGAGGCACGAGGAGCAGAGTGTTGCTATCCTCAGCCCTCCACATTTTGGCCTGGGCAGAATCCAATCTAGCCTCCTTGACGGCGGTACACCTAAAGGGAGATCTGAACCAAATAGCAGACTTCCTAAGCCGAGAGAGTACTGGAATCAGAATGGAGTCTGAATCCGGTAGTATTCCAGAAGATAACAGGAAGATGGGGAGTTCCCCAAATAGACCTGTTCGCATCCCACGCCAATGCGAAGGTGGAAACATACTTCTCCCTAAACAGGCACGATCAAGCGGAGGGTCTAGATGCACTGGCACAACCATGGACCTTCCACTTGTGCTACGCTTTTCCCCCCTTCCAAATGATCCCATTGGTCCTCAAAAAGCTACAGAAGGAGCCTACAACATTAATCCTAGTAGCCCCATTCTGGCCCAAAAGGACTTGGTTTTCAACCATCCAGAGGATGGCGGTGGAACCCCATTGGTTTCTTCCTTTACAGAAGGACCTTTTAACACAGGGGCCCCTACAACATCCCAATATCAAGCACCTCAGACTAGCTGCTTGGCTACTGAGGAGCAAATCCTAAAAAAGAGGGGCTTGTCCAATAAACTAATTTCAACATTATTGGACAGCCGAAAAAAGGTCACCAGAGCGATCTATTTCAAAGCTTGGAAATGTTTTAATTCCTGGTGCAGAGAAAAGATCCGTTCACCAAAGGAGACTATCTCTGTATTAGAATTTCTCCATGAGGGAATGGAGAAGGGGTTGGCGATTAGCACCCTAAAGGTGCAAGTAGCCGCCTTATCGGTGTTCCTGGAGAGACAACTATCTCAGGACCCCCTTATCGTTAGATTTTTTAAGGCACTGACCAGAGTTAGGCCAGTACCCTTTAAGTTCTTCCCAAAATGGGACTTATCTCTGGTGCTACAGGGTCTGACAAAAAGACCCTTTGAACCTCCGGAGGAAGCAACGATTAAATTTTGGTCCCTTAAGGTAGCACTCTTAGTGGCAGTTACCTCAGCTAGGAGAGTGAGTGATCTACAGGCCCTGTCAATCATAGAACCTTTCCTTTCTATATTTCCAGACCGGGTAGTGCTGAGAACTGACCCGGGCTTCCTACCAAAAGTGGCAACGGTATTCCACAGGTCACAGGAAATAGTTCTCCCTTCCTTCTGTCCTACACCAGTGGGCACGAAAGAAGAAGCCTTTCACAGCTTGGATGTAAGGAGGTGCATACTGCACTATCTAAGGATAACAAGTGCTGTCCTGAAAGACGAGGTGAGAAAACCTCAGTTAGACTTACCGGTAACGGTATTTCTACGAGTCTTTCAGGACAGCACCGATGACCCGCCCTAAAGTAATGATAAGATGTGGTGTTATTGCTATGTTCTGCTTATCTAATTTCAGCATGGCTGGAGGTACTCTTAAACAACTGAGGCCATGGTGGAAGTGTCCGGTCTTTAAAGAAAACTGACTGCAGTGTTTCCTGGGAAAAGGGGTGGAGCTGCGCTCTCTCTCCAGGTGCTGTCCTGAAAGACTCGTAGAAATACCGTTACCGGTAAGTCTAACTGAGGTTTTTTTACATCCTTGTTAAAAATATATAGCACAAAAGAGTAAAAGGTAGGACTTAAACTACCCCTCCAGTGAACACACAAATTTGCACGATATGTATTTCTTTTTATAGTAACTATAGGTTAATAAAAAGAAACAAATGACTGAGTAACCTTCCCTGTCCCTGTGAAATGTCAAGAGAAAAAGAAAAATCAATGGGAACACAGGCAACAATAATGCCGCGTACACACGATCATTATTCACGGCGGTTAAAAAACCGCCATGAATAATGACAGGAAAAACGAGGGAACCGCTTGGTTCCCTACACACGGTCGTTTTTCCCGTCATTTTTTCTCTTGGCGAGAAAAACGACTGTCTGTGGGCTCCGCGGCAGTGTTTCCCTATGGGAAAACTGCCGCGGAAAAAAATGCTGGAAAAAACGATGAGAAAATTTAGAACATGTTCTAATTTTTCTCGTCGTTTTTTATGCCGTTTTTCTTGACGAGAAAAACGACATAAAGCCCACAGACGATCGTTTTTCTCGGCGAAAAAAAAAAAAATTCAGTTTTTCTCGTCGAGAAAAGCGGTCGTGTGTACGCGGCATCAGTCGCTGACAGTTTTTCACTCTTACCAACTCTACCAATAAGTCATTTTATGGCTGTGTCTTTGTTGCAGAGACTCTGCTCACTTCTTCTCCCTCTGACACAGAAGTCAGCAGTGCTAAGCTATGAGGGCACAAATGCCAATAAACATTTCCGTCTGTGCCGACTCTTTTCGAAACTCAAAAAAAAAAGTAAATTTTTTTTTGTGCTGATAAATATTTATAGTTGAAAGTTGCAGGTGGTATAGACCAGCCTTTCTCAACCAGTGTGCCGTCAGAGGTTCTCTGGTCTGCCGGGGGGTCAGGGGAGAGAAGGGCTGTCGGATGAGCCTGATCCCCGGCCGAACTGTACATCGGCACTGTGAGAAGCTCCGTCGGCTTCAAAAGTGAAAGTAAAGTGCAGAGGAGTGTGCGGTGCTCTCTGCTTCCCTCCTAGAGTGCAGTACCCAGCTGAATGAGGAATCTGGAAAGGTACTGTGCTAGAAGCTAGATTTGTTTTAAAAGGGCTATATACATGTATCTGTGTGTCTGTATATATGTGTGTGTGTATGCAAGTGTCTGTAGGGGTGTGTGTGTGTATGTTACTTTTAATCCTGACCCCCCCCCCCCCATTCCTGTACCATCAGAATGGCTTTTGTAGGGCTTGTTTGATAGCAGCAAGGACTGCTGCTCCTCTGAAAAGCAATCCATGCACAGATTGCTTTTCAGAGGCATTTGACAGGTGGTAAAGAGGCATTATGTTGCCTCCTCGCCACCTGTTTTAAGCCCGTAAATGCAGCATTACTACACCGCAACCGTGCAATGCACACAGTTGCGAGGTAGTTGCAGTGCAGCCCCATTCACCCTCGGTATACCTCCAGCTGCAGCCACAGCATGTGTACACCCCCAGCTGCTGCCTCTGCAGCTAAAGATGGAGAAGGTGGGGGTGGTAAAAACAGCTCAACCATGTGGTTTTACCGCCCCTCTGACATGTGAACAAGCCCTTGGTTCACATATGTGTGGCTGCGTGTACAGCAGAAACAAGTTAACTTGCGCTGCAGCAAAAGCACCCCATGTTTTCCAATGTGTGGGGTACCATTTAAGAATTAATGATACCCCTAAAGAGCAGAGCATTTGTCAGGAATGAGTGCGATTTTGCGCGTGTTCTGCGACACACCGTAATGTAAACCAAGCCTTGGACTGGTGTGCCTGAAGACTGAAAATACTTTTTAAAGGCGCACGACTGGAAAAAGGTTGAGAAACACTGGATAGACTGTGGCCCCTTTCTAATTTTGCTCCTTCGGTTTTTTTTTTTTTTTTTTTTTTTATATATAGTTTTCACAAACAGATTTTTAGTTTACAGTTAAGTCCTTGACAGATTGCAGATAAGAAGCTTTTTGAGATAAAGAGAAAAGATCAGATCAATGCCCTCAATAACCTGATTGAACTAAATGATGTCAACCAACAGTACAAGATTATTGATATCATGCTAAAAGGCCTTTTCAAGGTAAGGATTTTCTATACACTAAATGTCTTGATATTTAAGATCTGTCTAGAAATTATGAAGTCCTACCTATAGTGTTTTTGTACCAAATATCTTGAGAAATGTATATGCCCTGTTGTAGAAATGTATGGTTGAAACACTGAAAATATAAATTAAAGTGGTTGTAAAGGCAGAAGGTTTTTTATCTTAATGCATTCTATGCATTAAGATAAAAAAAACTTCTGTGTGCTGCAGCCCCCCTCTGCCTTACAAATGTTTACCTGAGCCCCATCTAGATCCAACGATTCTTGCAGGAGCCATTGGCTTCTGCTGCTGTCTATCAGTCAGTCAGCCAATGAAGAGACAAAAAGGGGCCGGGCCACAGCTCTGTTTCTTAATAGATACACAGAGCTGTGGCTTGGCTCAGGCTGCTTGCTGTGGGGGCCCTCAACAGGAGGAAGGGGCCAGGAGCATCGAATAGGGACCGAGAAGAGGATCTGAGCTTCTCTGTGCAAAACCACTGCACGGAGCAGGTAAGTATAACATGTTTGTTATTTTTAACAAAAAAAAACAAGCCTTTAGTATCACTTTTATCTCTGCATGTGCAAGCTCTGCGTTTTAAAGTATCTGTTCTGACAAAATTGTATTGCATTCTATTTTAAACAGGAGATAAGAAAGGGGTGGTGTGGGATGTTATTAAAGACTAGCGCATAGAACGATGTCACATTTCATGTTACCAACTGTGCCTAACATTACAAAACTAAAACCTTAAGGGAAGGTGAGAGAGAACTTCTAGGAAATTTAATCTGTGTGCTTAAAGTGAAACAAAACTCACCTCAGTTACTGCAATGCAGTGTCCTTGAGCGCCCTGTCCGGCTGCTGATATCTTCGGGCGGCCGGTTCTGGGTCTCGATCATCAGCCGCTGTCATTGGTCAGGCGGAAATGACATCACTCCCATGCATGTGCAGGAGTTTAGTCAGATTCTGCATTGCCAAATTTGTACAGTCCACCCTCACTGTACATGGGTGGACCAGCAGGTAAGTAGCTTTAATACAGAAGAGACAAAGCATATCTTTTCTGCATTAAAAATCCTCCCCTCAGACAGTTTTAACGCCTCTCTGTAAATATACCCTTATGTGTCACTTTATATAATATATATATATATATATATATATATATATATATATATATATATATATATATATATATGTGTGTGTGTGTGTGTGTATGTATATATATATATATATATATATTGTGTATGTTTATTTGAGTATATTGTATATAGAAAACAACTGTAATTTTATTAAATGGCATTTAAAAAAAATATCGCCATCAACAGTGTCATCAGTAATATGACATATAACTTAAATACATCACAACAAGCAATCCCTATCCTTCAGAGAGGTCTACGTGTTTCATGGATATACCACTTCTTCAGGACCCACAAGGATTTGCTTTGAGAAGGCTTTTTCACAGTCCTAAAAACAAGTCTACAAAAAAGACTGAGAAATATAATGATCATAACAATCCTGACGAACTTATTGATGCTAATACATAATTCCCATACATTTTTTCCTTCATTAAAGATGTAATCTTAAGTCCCTAGTACATTAAACTCCATTTAATCTACAATACCAGACCATTTTATTATTACCAATGTTATTTTAAGTATATGTCTTTTTTTTTTTTTTTTTTTTTTGTCTTTTTAAATCCATGTAAACTGACATGTATACACTCAGCCTATATTTTGACAACTACTATGATGTCATATTGTCATCTGTTATAAACTTTCAACAAATTTTGATTGTGAAAGAAAAAACAATCATAGTAACAAAATATCACATTGCATAATATGAGGATACAGGTCTTAAAGCAGAGTTCCACCCAAAAGTGGAACTTCCGCTTCAACCACTCCTCGGCCCCCTTACATGCCACATTTGGCATGTCATTTTTTTTGGGGGGGGGGAGTGGGGGCTTCAGTAGGAGTGGGACTTCCTCCTTTCGCCCAGGGACCGCTTAGGCGACACGTCATATCGCCTAAGGCGGCCCCTCCCTGTAGGCGATCACCTGGGACACGTGACAGGTCCCAGGCGATCGCCTGTCCAGTCAGATTGCG
Source organism: Rana muscosa (assembly GCA_029206835.1). Classification (NCBI taxonomy): domain Eukaryota; kingdom Metazoa; phylum Chordata; class Amphibia; order Anura; family Ranidae; genus Rana; species Rana muscosa. Next base: position 238,126,938 of record CM055120.1, read on the forward strand.
CAGCGCCGCTCGCGCATGCACAGAGAGTGCCCGGCCTTGAAGCCGAAAGCTGTCACGGCCGGGTGCCCACAGTTACAATGGAGGAGGCAGAGAGGGGGGGGAGGAGCGAAGCTCCGTTCGGCCGTGTCGCTGGACAGTGGAACAGGTAAGTGTCTGTTTTATTACAAGCCAGCAGCTACCCTTTTTGTAGCTGCTGAGTTTTAATAAACATAAAAAAGGCTGGAACTCCCCTTTAAAGAGGTTGTATGCCCGCAAAAAAAACCCTGTAAGGCGAAGGCATATTGAGCTAGTATCCATCACATACTAGCTCATTATTACATACTTGCCTTAGAACGAGGCCCCCGCATTACCTCCCGGTCACAGTTGAGGGAGCTGACATGTTCCCTCAGCGTTTCTTCCGGGTTTGCGGCTCCAGTGCTGTGAGTGGCCGGAGCCGCGATGAAGTGGCTTTTTCCGGCAAGGAGCTCTGATTTTCCGGCAGCGTCTGCCCGACCTTCAGAGCGCATGCACCGCTGACGTCCACTTCTGCATGCAAGGTGAATATCTCCTAAATTGTACAGGTTTAGGAGATATTTATTTTATCTACAGGGAAGCCTTTATTATAGGCTTACCTGTAGGTAAAAATCACCTACAGGGGTATACAACCGCTTTAAATCACTTTTACATGATGCATGAATACAGTACTGAAATCCAAATATCTTATACATGTTCCTCATGTATAGTATTGATTGTAAACAAACGGAATATTTTAATAATTGTAATAAACCCTTACCCAAAAGTAAGAAAAAAGAGGACGAAGTGCAGAGATATATAGGAGGAGGAGTTATTAATCTTCTTATGCCTGCCAGCCCATGGGAGGATAACCCACGGGTATAACGTATGTCATTAGTCAGATAGTTCCACAGTGCAGTCTGTTTACTGTATGTGGGAATAGGAATAAGAACACCATAAACCATGATAGGATAAACTGAAGTAAGCATAATCTCTGTATGCCTAACTTACCAATATGGTAGATTGTAACCCGCGGGATGATAAAAGAACAAAAATCCAAATATTCCAAGTGGATAGAATGGAAAAGGTGTATATGCTGCATGGCAGATGTAATTTATATATCGCTCAAAGACCGCACCAGCTGATGATCAAACTATGCATACAATGTAAAAGAAAGTAACCGCAAATTATAACAGCTTTTTTTACCCTCTTCCTGCCCAGACCAATTTTTAGTTCTCATCGCTGTCGCACTTTGAATGACAATTGCGCGATCGTGCGACGTGGCTCCCAAATGTGACATCCCTTTTTTTCCCCACAAATAGAGCTTTCGTTTGGTGGTATTTGATCACCTCTGTGGTTTTTATTTTTTGCGCTATAAACAAAAGCAGAGGGACAATTTTGCAAAAAAAACAAAATTTTTTACTTTTTGATTTAATAAATATCACAATTTTTTTTTTTTTAAAACCATTATTTTCCTCAGTTTAGGCTGATATGTATTCTTCTACATATTTTTGGTAAAAAAATCGCAATAAGCGTATATTGATTGGTTTGCGCAAAAGTTATAGCGTCTACAAAATAGGGGATAGATTTATTGCATTTTTATTTCATTTTAATGTTTTTACTAGTAATGGCGATTTTTATTGTGACCGTGACATTGCGACGGACATGTCGGACACTTTTGACACATTTTTGGGACCATTCACATTTATTTATACAGGGATTAGTGCTATAAAACTGCACTGATTACTGTGTAAATGCGACTGGCAGGGAAGGGGTTAACACTAGGGGCGCTGAAGGGGTTAAATATGTTCCCTAGTGAGTGATTCTAACTGTACGGGGAGGGGACTCACAAGGGGAGGAGACCGATCTGTGTTCCTCTGTACTGGGAACACACATCGGTCTTCTCACCTCTGACAGGACACAGATCCACGGTCCTGTCGTGATTGCGGGTGCCCGGCGGACATCTCGGCCGCCGTGCACACGCACCGGGTCCCGAGCGATGCCGCGCGCGCCCCCTAGGCGGCTGGGAAGCCCAGGACGTCATACGACGTCCACCCAGGATGGGAGATCCCATATGTGGACGTCATTTGACTATGGGCGGATCTGAAGTGGTTAAAATAGTTGAGTATTCGTATAAACACTGTTACCTTAGACTGAGCCTCTGGCAGGTAAGACTCTTAACCCCAGACTGAATCAGAGGCAGCCCAAAAAGTCATATAAGACCGTGTGTATTTATACCCCACAGGGGTCCCCCTGTCGCAGGTGGGGCCAAGGGGGACCCCAGAGACGCCCACGCCCTCCTGGTTGGCCTCTCCTGCCCCTCATGCTGGCGTCCAGAGTAGCAAAATGGCATCCACGCCAAACAAATGGCTGCCAAAGGTGAAGAATAGACAAATTCACCTTAACTCGTGTACACCCATGATTAACGGGTGTATTAAGGTGAAGCCCCGAACCGGCTCTAACTTGTTTTAGACACATATGGGTTAGGCGAGAAGGCTGCACATCCCGAATTGGATAGTGGACATGGACAGAAAATTTCCCGTGGGATTTTTTAGCAGCAAAAAAGTATGAAGAAGTCCAAAGTAGTATAAAAAATATTTTATTGATGAAAAGGGAAGTGCTTAGCACATTGTTGAAATAAAAAAGAAAAATCAATTCATGAATATATGAGCTCCGGTATTTTACAAAAGCCAAACACAGTACACACAAGGGCAAATGTTCATGTACAGATATTAAATGCAGAATAAATGATCATACATAATTGAGCCATAGAATGCGAAAAAAGCCCCGATGCATTTCGACCCATTGGGGTCTTCCTCAGGGGGTCTTACATTCTGTAAAGAATTAAAAAACAACAGCATGTTAAAGTTTTTAGAAAATATTATAAGCGTCTCTCATCAAATAAGACAAGTAATTAATTTTTTAGTTTTAGATATATTATTTTTTTTTTTTTTTTTTTTTGCAAACTCTTTTTTATTGAAGTTTTTATATCATCATACAAAATTGGCCTGCACAGGGGCCGAACATTCGCCCACGCAGGGGCAGTTCCTCTGTTGAGGCGACACACCTCAACAGGGCACAACACACAATACAAACAACTTATCTAAACTTATACTATAACCCCAATATGGGGAGAGGTTCAGTTCAATATATAAACCGTGCTCAAATTGATACCGACAGGATAATGCAACGTGAGAATAGTTGGGTCAATAAACTTACAGACTAAAAATATATTGCCAATCTAGGCATTGGTTACTGCATCATTTGCCGTGGTATTATCATCCAGCCAACAACTCCATACCTTCACAAATTTTTGTGGACATCCCCTGCTCGAGTAGATGACTTTATATAGGGGCAAACTGGCATTCACCAGGCTTTTCCAGAATCTGATAGAGGGGGGAGACGATTGTTTCCAGTTCATCGTAATGGCTTTACGAGCATAATATAATAAAAGGGATATGAGTATTTTCCTGGCTCTGATCATTGGCATTTGTTCTATCAGCCCTAGCAGACAATATATAGGATCATAAGGAACACGAGTCTTAGTGACCTTAGTAATCACCTGGAGAACGGCTTTCCAATAATGTGCAATAGCCGGGCAAACCCCAAAAATTTGGAAAAAGTCCCCTGGTTGATAGGAGCAATGCCAGCATGTCGGTAATATCTGGTGCAACCTGTGAGGTGTGTAGTGAGCTCTATGTACAATCTTGTATTGGACCAATTTGTCCCTTGCTGAGACCAGAGGGGAGAAGGGGAAGTCCCAGTCGTCCTCATCCAGCCCCGGTATGTCCCCCACCCATATCCTGCGGAGGGAGGACAACTCGGGGATGGCAACAACCAACAGAGATCCATAGAGCTGAGACGTGGGTTTCTCCAGGACTTTTACCTGGAGAGTGGACTCAAGCTCAGAGTATACCAATTCAACTGGTTGGCCTAAAAATTGACACCTGTAGGCATGAGCAATTTGAAGATATCTATAATGGGCTTGTGCAGGCACATTAAATTTGGTACATAAAGTGTGAAAGGGGGTGAGGTCTCCGTTGGTGATAATATGTTTAAGGGTCAGTATTTTGTATTTGGCCCAGGCCTGTGGATCCGGGATAGTGTTGAAATGCGATAGGTTAGGATTCAGCCACAGGGGGGTGTGAGGAGACCAAGGGTTCAGCCGGGGTGCCCTCAGCGCCTCACCCACCTTCCATGCCCGTAGAGTGGTACGCATCGAAGGGGTGAGATTGTGAGGCGTTTTAGGCCCCCTGAATAGTAACCCTTTCAATGCCTCCAAAGACCCCACCACGGCTGCCTCCAACACCGTCACAGAGTTGGTCAGGTCTGGCTGTAGCCACCAATGGGCGGTCACAAGCTAAGTGGCCAAATAATACTTGTGGCAATCAGGGAGAGCCAAGCCCCCACTGCCCACAGGCCTGGTCAAGGTGGCATATCGGAATCTAGGTGGTTTGGGCCCCCAAATAAAGGAGAGGAAGAGTTGCCTGAGAGAATTAAAGAAACCTTTAGGCAGCCATTGCGGGGAGTTACGAAAAATGTATGCAAGTTTAAAGAGGACTTTCATCTTGAGAAGATTAATGCGCCAAATGAGGGAAAGGGGAAGATTACTCCACGCTTTTAGTTTAGTTTTAATGACTACCAAGACAGGGTCAAGATTGAGCCGCACAAAGTCCCCACTCTCTCTGGAGACAACAACACCTAAATAGGTAAACTGCTCGACCCACTGAAGTGGGAGAGGAGGGTGAGGAAGACCTGACTCCCGCATCCACTGGGAACAATTGAGACTTGTGCCAGTTCACTCTCAACCCCGTGAAGACCGAGAAGGCATCCATGATACCGAGTGCGCCCCGCAGAGATTCACCAGCGTCATTCAAAAAAAGCAGGAGATCATACGCATAGAGAGCCACTCTCTCCTCCAGCCAACCCACCTTAAGACCACGGACCTCGGCCGAGCTCCTGAGGGCTTCAGCAATAGGCTCCATGGCCAGGGCGAAGAGAGCCGGGGAGAGAGGGCATACCTGTCTGGTGCCCCTCTGCAGGGGGAACAGAGGAGACAAGGAGCAATTCAGCCTGATGCATGCTGTGGGACTAGTATAGATTGTGTGCATCCAAGCTATAAATTTCAGCGGGAATCCCATTCTTCTAAGAACCTCCCACAGATAGAGCTATTCACTGTGTCAAATGCCTTCTCTATATCTAGGGAGGCAATGGTCCTAGTACCCTGGTTAGTATGGGGGGCATGTATATTAGAGAATAATCTACGTATATTAATGTCTGTGGACCTACCGGGCATAAAGCCTGTTTGACCAGAGTCAATCAGGGATCTTATCACTTTATTAAGTCTAGTGGCCAGCAACTTGGTTAAAATTTTTAAATCACAGTTGAGAAGTGCGATTGACCTGTAGGAGGCACACAGCTTAGGGTCTTTGTTAGGCTTTGGAATGAGACCGATATGGGCTTCTCTCATAGAGGGCGGAAGGAGTCTTGCTGTAAACAGGCTTGGAACATCTGAGCTAGTTTGGGGGCGAGTAATTCTATGTGGGCCCTATAAAACTCTATGGGCAGGCCATCCGGCCCCGGGGTTTTACCTGCTGGGAAAGACTTAACGGCCAGTGTGACTTCTTCTGGAGTGATCTCTGAGACAAGGAGCTGCCTCTCCGCGTCAGAAAGCCATCCCAGGGCTAGCGTGTCCAACACAGAAATCATAGGTGTAGGGTCAAACCCGTCAGGGAGTGAGGAAACATACAGAGAGGTATAAAATGAGGTGAATGCAGATAGGATATCCTCCAGAGAGGTGACTGAAACGCCATCTGTCGTGCGGATTTCTGATATAACCGCTGAGGGCCTGTCCTGCTGTGCTAGCAGCGCAAGTAGTTTGCTATTCTTGTCTCCATGCTCAAAGTAGTCCTGTCTGCTACGTTGTATGCCAAGCCTAGTGGTGTCTGAAACATGGAGATGCAGCTCTCGCTTAAGCGAGGAAAGGTGCTCGAAGTTGGGGACCGTTGCCGAGGCTGATTATTGATTCAAAGCCTCGTCAACTCGGCGCTGCAGGTCAGTGACCTTCTCTCCCAGCTCTGCCTTCACCGCCGCCACAGCCGAGATATATTGACCCATGCTGTGAGCCTTGGCGGCGTCCCAGGTCATCTCCAGGGAGGCTGACCCTGCATTGTGTGCCCAATAGTCCCATAAGGGAGAAGAAACTCTGTCATGGACTGTCTCGTTATTAATCCAATGGGGTTGTAACCTCCAAAGAGCTTTGTTCCGCGACCTGGTGGTCCTAATGGTCAATTTAAGTGGGTGATGGTCAGAGAGGCCAGAGGGAAGGTAACATGCCTCTTGAATGCTGGCCAGCATGGTGGTATTGGCAAAAGCCAGATCAATGCGGGAGGAGGTGCGAAATGTGGCTGAAAAGCATGAATACATTCTATCATGGGGGTGAAGCCACCTCCATGCCTCCTGGAACTCTGTTGCCTGAGCCCACGTTCCGAGATCAGAATTAAAAGTAGATTATGGGGGGGAAGGCCTGTCCAGGTCACGGGACAGTGTAGCATTAAAATCTCCCATGAACAGAACCTGTGCTGGGCAATGCGGAGCCAACCTCTAATAGAGTGTGTACAGAATCTGTATCTGGCTCGGGGAAGGCAGATAGACATTCACAATAACATACTTCTTGTTATAATTACTCAACACTACCGTAACAAATTTCCCCTTGGGATCCAGATGAACTTCATGAATTACACATGGTACATGTTTGCTAATCAGTATAGAGACCCCTCGAGAATACGTAGAATAGTTTGCATGAAGCCCCCTTTGCACCCAGAGTTTTTTCAAAGCCAGAACCTTGATACCAGTTAAGTGCGTCTCTTGCAGCAGCACTATGTGGGGATTATGCAGTTTCAAATATTAGAATAACAGTGATCGTTTATATTTTGGAGTTAAGCCCCCTGACGTTCCATGACAAAATGGTCAGCAGCTCAGCATCTGAGGGAGCCATCATGGAATACCGGGGGGAAACAGGAGCAGGATGAGCCCATCAAACCAACACATGTAAGCAAACCCAACGTTGGCAGATAAATTCAGTAGGGTCAGAGACCAATAAGACATTTGAGCAGTACGGTACTTATCCAGATCATCAAAACAGATATACCTCTCTCCCCAGAACATATAACACCCTACCCAGACACCATACAAACCTAGTTCAGAGGCCAAAAAACTAGACCAAAGAACCATAAAAACTGATGCAGGGTTTCGTCCCATAACTGAAAAAAACATAGAATCCTTAGGTCACTGAGACCTCAAGAAATTGGCCCGGAGGTGGAGGAGCACTCTCCGGGGGAGCTCGTCTCGGCTTTGGGTGGGGGATCCAAAGTGTGGGAAGAGAGCACAAGGGACTGCCGGGGCACTTCGGTTTAAGGGTGGGGCAATTCAGTAGTTGCTGTTGGAGCTCCTTAGGCAGGAGTAAGCGGCAGTCTAGCCAGCAAAAGTCATCTGGCATACAAATGGGATAAAGGTGGAATTCAGCAGGGAGAAAAAGGACTGGGGACATAAAATGGGCAATGCTGGGATTCACCAGGAGACACGAGGCAGTCCTGTTGAAGGAGGAAAGTGGTACTTGGCTGCTCCCTGCTGGATGTAGTCAACCATGGGTCCTCGGCCTTACGTAATTAACGGGTGTCCAGCCACGCCGCCGCAGCCTCCGGGGTGTCAAAGAAACGGGTGTTGTCACCATCAGTGATCCTCAATCTGCTGGGATACAAAAGGCCGAAGCGTATTCCCTTCTCCCGGAGCCGGCGTCTCACATCAGTGAAGGACTTTCGGCGTTGCTGTACCTCCTGAGAGAAGTCGGGGAAAAAGAGCAGTCTGGCATTCTCATATTTAATTTCAGGCATGGCACGTGCCGCCGCGGTCCCGATCACGGTAATTTAACAGCCGCAGCAGGAAGGGGCGTGGGGGGGCCCCAGGTCTCGGAGGAAGTGGTGGGACCCTGTGGGCTCTTTCCACTACGAAAGTGGGCGGCATGTCACCCAGGTTGAACAAAGTAGACCGCAGTTGTTCAGTAAACTCAGCGGGTCTCGGGCCCTCAGCTCTCTCAGGCAATCCAAGTATACGGATGTTGTTCCGCCTGAGGCGGTTCTCAGTGTCTATCGCACGCTCCTGGAGTGCTTTCACTTGTAGCTGCAGGGCCCTGACCTCCCTGGAGTCCGTCCGGACCGCATCCTCCACCGTGGAGACCCTATCCTCCACCTCCGCGATGCGGGACCGAAACATCCATATCCTGGCGGATGAGGCCGACATCCACTGTCAAGAAGTCGATCTTCACTGTCAGGGCTTCTTTACAGGATGTAATGGCCGCCAGGATCTCCGCTCCTGTTGGGGCCACCACCGCCCCCGACTCCTCAGCTGCTTGCGAATTGGCCGCCATCGGAGCCGCGGACCTCTGTACAGACGAGGTAGGCGCCGGCGGGGAGGTGTGCGGAACCTTCGGGCCTGATTTTGAGTTGCGGGTCCTAGGGTGGCCCATCCGGTGTTCAATCAGAGGCGGAGGGGGGCCGTAGGGAGCCATGGGCAAAGATCTCGGGACCGGGGAGCAGGATGAGGGCTGACAGTTTAAATGCACTGGGCCAGGGCAATGTTCCAGTGGGATGTGTTTCAACCCCCTTTGTGATAGTCCTGTTCCCCCCCCCTCCGGGGATGCCGGCTCAAGGGAGGAACGAGAGGATGGCCTGCTTATCGGGCCTGGAGGATGAAGCTGGCTTCAGAGGCCACAAGATGGCGGCGGGACGAGGGTGTGGGGAAGCAGGTCACAGAGCTCCTCCGGCGGCCCTCAGATGTCACACCCCGATCCGCCTGGTCAGAGTTTAAGAAAGCCGAGGCAGATGGCCCAGGATGGGGCTGTAGCTCGTCCCGCCGATCCCGGCACTCGAGTGCGGAGGAGGAGGTCTCGCAGGCCGCAAGATGGCGGCGGGCCGTGGGTGTGTGGGAGCGATTCCCAGGATTCCTCTGGTGGCTCTCCTATGGCGTACACCCGATCCACCTGACCTCCGCAGATGGCTCTGGATGGGGCTGTCACTCGTCCCGCCGATCGCGGCACCCGAGCGCGGAGGATGTGGAGGCTTTGTAGGCCGCAAGATGGCGGCGGGACGTAGCTGTATGGAGCCGGCCGCGGGCCAGATAGCAGAGAGACAGGCCGGCCGTGGACAGCAATATAGGCTGGGGCCGGTGCAGGAGGTGCCCAGGAACTAGGATGGGGTTTCTGGGGGCTCACTTGGGTGGCACAGGCTCAGGATGGCTAAGGATAGAGACAGGATGAGCGGAGCTCCACTACAGCACGTCCTTCTCGGCTCACATCCGGACACGCCCACCTATATTGTTGTTTTTAGGGTAGTTGATATCAGTCAACAGAGAGATAGCTATATGAAGAGAACGATGTCCTACATCCATTTTCTTCTAAAGTAAAATAAAATAAATCTATTTTTAGATATTTACCCTCTTTGCCACATGGTATGGCTTAACCGGAGATTAAAAAGTACACTTGGACTCCAAGATCCCACCGAAGTTCCCAGATGGAGAGAGGGGGGGGGGGGGGAAGGATAGATTACCGCGCTTCTTGGGTGTCCGCCCTGTGCCCAGCGGCGGGTCCACTCCACATAAGTGTCTGCTCACAAGGGGTCACGCATTAGTGTGGGGACTCCACATGCAGACAAGAAAGCAGCTGGGGTGGGTCGGTAACTAAGTACCAATTGCCAGGCACCTACAAATTTATAATAGTAGTAAGCATTTGCAGTATAATACTTGAGTTAAATTAATTGAATCTATATGCATAAGAGCTAGATAAAGATGAGCTTTGTGTATAATTCACTGGGATAGAAAAGGCAGATCCTACAAACGCTGGTGTTACTTGTATTTTTGAATAATGTAGCTGAATGTATGCCCTAAGGCATGAACATTGATTTAATAACCAAAATGCTGACAAGCATTGTTTACGTATGTGTTAAAATATTATATTATGTAGGGAAATAAATTAAATTGTTGTTGAAACCCTGGTGAGCTGCATGAAAAAATGAATGTGATGAAATATGAAATGGTGAGTATTATATTGAAATGTGTGAAGGAAAAGTAGCGAATGTGAACCAAAATTGGAAGGATGAATGAAAAAAGATTGGAATAAAATAAAATAGAAAAAATATAATACAATTAAATAAAATAAATTAAATAAAAATACAATAAATGAAAGGGATATATAATATAGATGTTGAGAGTGAAAAAAAGAGAAAGTGAAGAACAGAGAAGTAGTGAAATACTAAGAATAAAGACAGAAGAAAGTGGATAAGTGAGCCAAGAAAAGAGGAAAAAAAAGAAAAGAGAAAAGAAAGAAAAGAAAAAAAAAAGGTAGAGGGAAGGAAAAATGAAAAGGGGGAGTGATTGGATATAAATGAGATAAAGTAAAAGTGATGAACATGGATTGAAAGGGTGATGCATGTGTATGGTGACAGTGAATGCTGAATGGAGAGCTGTGAAGTGTGCTAAAAGGAGTTATATCAAGTAGACTTAATATAGTTTATACTCGCATTACCTAGCTTGTGAGTCTCTGAGCGCTGATGGAAACAATATAGAAAGGAAACCCTTTTGGGAAATAATGATATAATGCTTCAGTTAGAAAGGATCAAAAGAAATTGCATAGTTCAAAGCCCAGGCTTGCAAGTTGCATGCTTACCTCCCAGAGAGTGGATAATCAGGAATGGTGTGCTTCCAGGAAGTCCGCAGACCATACCTCCTATTAGGTGTGCTTTAAATAGTCATCTTACCTGTATGCTGATTAGTAATTGTTCCTAATGAGGAACCGGTGCTTGGCCCCTCCCCCTGCTGTCTGCAGTGATTCCCCATGAGTGGCCCCCTCGTCATCCCAGTGGACTAGGTCCTGGCACAGTCTCCATCGCCGCATAAGTCATGGCGTCCCCGAGGGCGAGGTGCGCGCGCACGGGAACACGGCGGCGCCGCAGTGGCGTCATGCGTCCCCGCGCTCACGCATCGCGTCACCTCAGGGCGCCCGACGATGGACATGGGATGGCACGGCACTCGAACAGCGCCATCTAGCGGTGCTAGCACCCACTGGTGGGGGGGGGACGCTTAAGTCTCTCCCCCTGTGCCGGAGAACAGGTCACATTGGGGAATGGAGAAACGCTGCGAGCAGGGGAATAGAGACACTCGGCGCTGATAAAAACCTATGCCCCCCAGGGAAAAACGGTGGGAGGAAAACGAGGATAATAATTCAGTATGAAAATACAAGTTCAAATTTATAAATTAAAAAATGGGTGTACATATTGGATCAAAAGTACATAACCTTAACAATCATTTCATCACATTTTTAATACATCATGATTAAATATAAAGAGCAATTAGGGCAACAACATGAAAACTGAAAAGATTTGGAATAGGTAGGAGAGGTGAAAAAGATAGATGTACAATTAAGATACTTTTATATATCTATCTAGGAATTTGAAAAGATTTTAAAGGGAAAAGAGGGGGGGGGGAGAGTTAAGGATTATCTATATACAATCATCAGTTTGCTGTATTACTATCTCAATAAATTCCTATGTTCTAACAAAGAATAAGCCCCGAACCGGAAGTGCACAATCGCAAGTGGCGTATAAGCGAAAGTGCCACTAAGAAAAAACATTGTGTACACCCAAGGCAGGTGTACCAAGATGACGTCAGCGCTGAAGTTCTCGCCCATTGAAATACATACCAATCCAAACATAACTACACAGATTGGAATTACGATGGGGCCACACTGCATTATCACATGAGAAAAGTATATTGCATCTGCTAAGATCCCCGGCATATGGGGGAGGAGAAGGAAATGGGCAGGCAGGATAAGAATAGCACAACTGCTCCCCTCTCTGCATTATTCCAACTATCATGCTGAAATGTGTATACCAAGGGAGCCTTATCTGATCTACTGCATACAAAACTCACAATATGCATTAACCATATCACGTCACATTAATACAACAATATTATTTTCTTTATTGTACACCACGGGACGCAGAGCCTAAGTCATTACATAGTGGGTTGTATAGTTTACCTCAGGTGATTGGACACTGGCACAACCAATGAAGACAAGTTCCCCTCTATATAACCCCTCCTATAAGGAAAGTACCTCAGTTTTTTTGCCAGTGTCTAAGGTGAAGGGCACGAGAAGGATGTGCTAAGAAGGAGCTGTAAGGGTATGTACTTACCGAGGCCGAGATGCCGAGAGTGGTTCACCTTTGCGACTTGACGCACTCCACCCCCTGGAGTTGAGACAGGGAGTGGATGGCGAGAAGCGGCACCGGCTACCGGCAGGTGGTGGGTATTTGTAGACGGTCCGGCAGAGCTGAGTAGACTGAAGAACAGGCTTCAAGCAGGAACTAGCCGGATTGGTAAAGTTCAAACAGCAGGAGATAATGGAAGCCGGTGCAGGTTGAGTCCGGGTTGTAATGGCTAGGTAACGGTCCCGGCTGGGGGTCAAACACAGTAAAAGGTAACAAGTCCAGAGAGTACCGGGAACCCGGCAGGGGTTCAAAGGAAACGCGGAAGTCCAAAAGGTACAGGCCAGAGGTCAGGGATTGGAGACAGGCAGCAGATCCGAGTCACAGGCCGAGGGTCAAACACAGGAGAAGGCAGAAGTCCGTATCACAAGCCGAGGGTCAGGTCCAGGAGAGAGATCAGAGGAGTCAAGCCAGTCCGGGTCACAAGGAGATTTTCAGGATAGTTTTCCAGAGTCTTGGGAATACAGGAAAGCTGACAAACCAGCAACTTGTCAGTGCAACTGGGTCTCTTTAAATAGGCCCGCCTGGATTCCTATTGGTGCGCCGCCGCGCATGCGCGCGCGCCGCTGCGTCGGCGCGCGCACCCGAGAACGTAGAAGCGCCGTCCCGCGCACGCGCATGCGCGGAAGCATCATTCCGCCGCGCGTGCGCATTGGGCGCTGATTGGCGCTGTTGGACGGATTTCCCTGACAGTGCCCCCCTCCTAGGGGCGGACTCCGGACGCCCAGACTAGACATCAACTCGGGATGTTCCTGGTGAAAGACTCTAATTAGGCGGGGAGCATGTAGGTTCCTAGATGGTTCCCAAGAGTTGTCCTCCGGGGGATACCCCTTCCATTTGATTAAATACTGTAGCTGCCTGCCTCTTTTCCTGCAGCCCAGGATAGATTCCACCACGTACTCGTTTTCACCATCAACCTCCACAGGTGGGGGAGGTGGCACATCCCTTCCCGGGAAGGAGCTGGAGACTACCGGTTTCAACAGAGACGTGTGGAAAACCGGGTGTATCCTGTAGGAGTCGGGCAGTGCCAATTCAAAGGCCACAGGGTTGATTACTCGCTTGATTTTGAAAGGGCCTATAAATCTTGGTCCCAATTTCCGTGAAGGGATCGGCAATTTGAGGTTGGTGGCGGAGAGCCATACTTCCTCCCCAACTTTGAAGACTGGATTTTCCTTCCTACCCTTGTCATAGTATCTCTTGTAAGACTCCTGGGCGTTTTGCATCATTTCCTGGAGTCTCAGAAAATTAGATTGAACAAAGGCTATCCGATCTTGAACAGCAGGAACAGAGCTCTCCGAAATGTCATCAGGGAGGAAGGAAGGATGGAAGCCAAAGTTGGCCCAAAAAGGAGTTTGACTGGTGGCTGAATGCACCGAGTTATTATATGCAAATTCAGCGTAGGATAATAGGGAGGACCAATCATCTTGTGAGGCTGAGCAAAAACAACGGAGATATTGTTCTAGGGTTTGATTGGTTCTCTCTGTCTGTCCGTTGCTCTGGGGGTGATATGCCGATGATAGGCAAATTTTGATTTCTAAAGATTTGCAAAGTTCCTTCCAGAATTTCGCCGTGAATTGAACGCCTCTGTCAGAGGTGATGCTTTTAGGCACTCCATGGAGCCTGATTATCTCCTGAAAGAAGGCTTTGGCTGTATCTGCAGCAGAGGGAGTACCAATCATGGGCACGAAGTGAGCCATTTTGGAGAGGCGGTCAATTACGACCAGAATCGTGGTAAAACCTCCAGAGGGCGGTAGATCTACAATGAAGTCCATGGACACATCTGCCCACGGACGCTCAGGGATAGGCAAAGGTTTGAGTAGTCCCCAACTCTTGGTTTTGGGTCCCTTATACCGTTGGCAACGGGTACAGGAGGCAACATAGGACTTGCAATCTTGTCTCCAACCAGGCCACCAGAAGGAGCGAGAGATTAGTTCCATGGTCTTTTTGGTTCCAAAGTGACCAGCTAGTTTGTGGTCGTGGAAAGTTTTCAGAGTCAGTTGCCTTGTTTCCAGAGGGACGAAGACTTTACCTTGGGACCAGAACAAGTCATTACGCTTCTCCAAGGAAGAGGTTACTTGGTCAGGACAATGCTTAGAGGCGGCTCTTATGGAGGTTAGTAGATCAGCCTGTGGGATGAGCAGAAAGTTTTGTGCTGATAGGATGGTACTTGGTTCCTCTGCTTGAGGGGTCTCGGGAAACATCCTAGAGAGGGCATCCGCCTTCACGTTCTTGGAACCGGGCCTATAAGAGATATGAAAGTTAAACCTAGTGAAGAAGAGGGCCCATCGGGCTTGTCTGGGTCGAAGACGTTTTGCTGTTCTCAGATATTCTAGATTCTTATGATCCGTGAATATCATGACGGGGTGAGGAGCTCCCTCCAGAAGGTATCGCCATTCTTCCAGGGCGAATTTGATAGCTAATAGTTCCCGGTCACCGACGTCATAATTACGTTCCGGAGAAGTTAGTTTACGAGAGGCAAAGGCTACTGGATGAAGAAGGGATTTGGGGCCCTGCCTTTGAGAGAGGATGGCCCCAGTGGCTGACTCTGAAGCATCTACTTCCAGCGTAAACGGCAGTAGCGGATCTGGATGCTTCAATACAGGTGCCGATGTGAATGCTTTTTTTAGTTTATCAAAGGCATCTTGAGCTTCCGGTGACCAGTGAAAGCGGTAGCCCTGGCGTGTCAGTTGGGTTATAGGTGCCACAATAGAGGAGAACCCCACAATGAACCTCCTGTAGAAATTGGCGAAACCTATAAATCGTTGTACCCCTTTCTTGTCTGTTGGGGCTGGCCATTCCTGGATAGCTTTGACTTTCTGCGGGTCCATTGCGACCCCATTGGTAGAAATAATAAATCCCAAAAATTGCACCGTGGTTTTCTCAAAGTCACATTTCTCGGCCTTGAGGTAAAGTCTATGTTCTCGGAGAATAGTGAGGACCTTGATGACATGGATTCGGTGCAGTTCAAGGGAGGACGAAAAAATAAGAATATCGTCTAAGTAGACTACTAGGAAATCGTCCAGGTGTTCACGGAAAATGTCATTGACCAGGTGCTGGAAAGTAGCTGGGGCGTTGCAAAGCCCGAATGGCATGACCAAGTATTCGAAATGACCGAATCTAGATCTAAAAGCCGTCTTCCATTCGTCTCCAGCCCTGATCCGGATGAGGTTGTAGGCCCCTCGAAGGTCCAGTTTAGAGAAGATCCGAGCTGATCGGAATCGTTGGAACAACTCCGGGATGAGAGGAAGCGGGTATCTATTTTTAATAGTAATTTTATTTAATTCCCTATAGTCGATGCAGGGCCTCAGAGTCCCGTCTTTCTTTTCAACGAAAAAGATTCCGGCACCGGCTGGGGAAGAAGAGGGTCGAATGAATTTCTTTTCCAGATTTTCCTCAATGTAAGACTTGAGGGTCTTCAACTCAGATTCGGACAAGGGGAAGATGCGGCCGAATGGAATTTTGGAGCCAGGCAGAAGGTCGATGGGACAATCGTAGGGACGATGTGGAGGTAGGCGGTCGGCCTGCTGTTTGTCGAAGACGTCCTGGAATCCTAAGTATGCTGATGGAACATGTGGTAGGTTATTCGGTTGAGGGGTTAAAGTAGCACAGGCAGTTGGAAGTGCGGAAAGACAGTGTTGAGAACAATATGAAGAAGTGAAGTTAACTTCCCTCTTGGCCCAGTTTATATGAGGCTCATGTGCTTGTAACCAGGGAAGGCCCAGGATGATGGGAAACATGGGAGATGAGATGAGGTCAAATCGAAGGTATTCTTGGTGGCCTGAATCCGTGATAGCAAGGACGGGTCTTGTTTCTTGCGTAATTACCCCTGAACGAGGCAGGGATCCATCCGCCAGACGAACCTGAAGATAACGGTCCTTGGTTTGCAGAGGAAAGTGAAGTTGGGAAGCAAGTGAAGAGTCCAGAAAGCAGCTGCAGGCTCCTGAATCAATAATCGCCGGTAGGCGGGTTGCTCCTGTTGGTAGCTGTAGAGAAATAGAAAGAACAACATAAGTCTGTGGTAAGCCAGAAACTGGGTAGTTCAAAGTGTCTTTGAGGGTACACTTACTAGGTCTCACTGGGCAGCTCCGAAGGAAATGGCCAGTACCCCCGCAGTAAAGACACAGATTGGCCTGACGCCTGCGCTGCTTTTCCTCAGGAGAAAGGGGAGGACGAACTAGACCAAGCTGCATGGGTTCAGGCTCGGGGGGAGAAGATGCTGTAGGAACTTGGATGGGTGGATAGGCAGAAGCTGATCGGGGCAAAGTCCAGTTTGGACGGGTAGTCTGGAAACGCTCAGAACGCCGCTCCCGGAGGCGTCTGTCAAGCTGAGTGACAGACTGGATCAGATCTTCCAGAGTAGTTGGAACACCAATCCTGGCCAGCTCGTCCTTAAGAGCCTCAGACAGTCCCTGGCGATATTGGTATTTAAGGGCCGTCTCATTCCAGCCAGTGTCAGCTGACCATTTCCGGAATTCTGCCGTGTAGTCCTCCACCGGCCTTCTCCCCTGGGTTAAACTGTGGAGAACAGACTCAGCTGTAGCTGATCGCTGAGGATCGTCATACAGCTGCGCCATACTCTCGAAGAAGGTGTCCATGGAATCTAGTATGGGGCTGCTTTGCTCCATCAGGCCATGGGCCCAGGCCTGAGGTTCGTCGGTTAGAAGGGAGATGACGAACCCCACCTTTACCACTTCTGAAGAGAAAGTCCTGGGTTGAAGGGCGAAATAGAGAGAACATGCGTTTTTGAAAGCCCGATATTTCTTACGGACGCCAGAAAATCGCTCAGGCAGGGGGACCCTGGGTTCAGGGGTAGCCATTACTACGGTGGGATTTGCCTGATTTTGAGACGTGGAGGCAACATTGGCAATGGTAGCAGCTGGTGATGCTGGTCCTGTAGCTCCAGTAAGTAGCTGAAAGCGGCCATCCATTTGGACATAACCTTCTTGTAATTTCTGAACCGCGTCGGTTAGTGCGGTGACTTGCTGACATAGGGTCTCGAACGGTGAACGCGCCCTGTCGGCCTCAGACATCTGGCTGGTTTGTACTGTAAGGGTATGTACTTACCGAGGCCGAGATGCCGAGAGTGGTTCACCTTTGCGACTTGACGCACTCCACCCCCTGGAGTTGAGACAGGGAGTGGATGGCGAGAAGCGGCACCGGCTACCGGCAGGTGGTGGGTATTTGTAGACGGTCCGGCAGAGCTGAGTAGACTGAAGAACAGGCTTCAAGCAGGAACTAGCCGGATTGGTAAAGTTCAAACAGCAGGAGATAATGGAAGCCGGTGCAGGTTGAGTCCGGGTTGTAATGGCTAGGTAACGGTCCCGGCTGGGGGTCAAACACAGTAAAAGGTAACAAGTCCAGAGAGTACCGGGAACCCGGCAGGGGTTCAAAGGAAACGCGGAAGTCCAAAAGGTACAGGCCAGAGGTCAGGGATTGGAGACAGGCAGCAGATCCGAGTCACAGGCCGAGGGTCAAACACAGGAGAAGGCAGAAGTCCGTATCACAAGCCGAGGGTCAGGTCCAGGAGAGAGATCAGAGGAGTCAAGCCAGTCCGGGTCACAAGGAGATTTTCAGGATAGTTTTCCAGAGTCTTGGGAATACAGGAAAGCTGACAAACCAGCAACTTGTCAGTGCAACTGGGTCTCTTTAAATAGGCCCGCCTGGATTCCTATTGGTGCGCGCGCCGCTGCGTCGGCGCGCGCACCCGAGAACGTAGAAGCGCCGTCCCGCGCACGCGCATGCGCGGAAGCATCATTCCGCCGCGCGTGCGCATTGGGCGCTGATTGGCGCTGTTGGACGGATTTCCCTGACAGGAGCTCTGTTGGAATCCCTCCGGGGGTTAAGGAGCTACACCGCCGGGTACATCCAAAGTGCTTATTTAAAACGCCAAATGGATGGTACCCGAGCTTTGCAGAAGACCGAGGCAGTGCCTATAATGTCTCTTTGGGGGACTGGGCTCTGGGATCCAGCACTTTCGCAACTTAAAAACATGCAAAAGTATTCTGTCAGTCTTTTACAAGGCCCAGGGAAGAGGTCTCCTTTAAGTAGGAACCCATACCCTTGAAGGTTGGCACAACCTTACCCGCCGTGAGGGGTGAAGATTGGTACTGTCTGGTCTCAGCAGTCCTGCGGTGCGGATAAGGTAAGTGGGGAAAAAGTCTAAGTTTTAAACACTTTTTTTTTGATTTATGACTGTCTTGCCTGAAACCGCCACTAGAGGGTGTAAAGAGTTAGAGTTCCACTCACCATGTCAGGAACAAAAGCTCAGTGCACAGTGTACTCAGTACAGGCACTTCCTCCGCTGCAAGGCTCTGCAACACAGAAACGTGGGTCTCTTCCCTGGAGTGGATGTCTTCCAGGAGGCAGGTTAGTGCCGAAAGCACCCATACTGTTGCCTCTCTCTTCCCCATGCCGTCATTCTCCATTTTCACCCCATGAACCCGGCAGGAGATAAAAAGGGGGCACGGCGGCTTGCACACCGCTGTACTGCGCATGCGCAAGGCGGGAAGCTTTGAAATCAGCTCAGATGCCTAACAGACTCCACAGGAAAGAGACACAGCAGCCTGGGGGCACGTGAGTTTTTCTCTAGGTCAGGGATATGCAATTAGCGGACCTCCAGCTGTTGCAGAACTACAAGTCCCATCAGGCATAGCAAGACTCTGACAGCCACAAGCATGACACCCAGAGGCAGAGGCATGATGGGACTTGTAGTTTTGCAACAGCTGGAGGTCCGCTAATTGCATATCCCTGCTCTAGGTGGTTGGATTACAGGCACTTAAAGGCACCTACTCAGCATCGGACTGTGTGATAGTTGCTTACTTATGTATATTGCTAAACTAGCACAGTAGTGTATGCACTGTCTCTGTATCACTGCTTTTGGCTTAGGAATATGTCTTCCCAGAAAAATAATTCAGGGACTAAGAGACAAAAAAGACACGCCACCTAAAACAGGAGGCTCTAACCGTTCTGGCCGGATATTATCCTCTTCTGAGGAATCGGATGCGCCCGTACAGGATGAGCCATTGCTTTTATCAGGTATAGCAGCCACTGAAGACACTTTGGCAGCAGCTCTAGACAATTTGGAGGGGAGGATCGCCACTTTAATCGCTAAATCCGTAAAAAAGGATAAAAAGCAAAGCAGGTCCCCTTCCGTTCTAGATCCCCCGTCAGGAAAATCTGGTGAGGACGATGAGAATGTGGCGCCTTTAGAAGATAACGATGATGAGCAGTTGGATGGATCGGGTGGATCAGAGGAAACTTTTTCTGCATCACAGGCCCTAAAATTGCAGGTGCAATGTTATGCTGAAGCAGTACGTTCCATGTTCAAGTTACCCTCTGAGGGGTTAACTGAATCACCTGTTTCCTCCCTGGGTTCGTTAAAATCCCCACAAGCTGCATGCTCCTTTCCGGTTCATCCTTTATTGGAAAAGCGTATTTATGCTGACTGGCAACGTCCAGATAAGCATTTTTCTCTTCCTAGGAAATTTTGAGGTTCTCTATCCTATGGAGGAAAAGTTTACTAAAAAATGGAAGCTACCGGCGGTAGATGTGGCCATTTCTTGTGTAAATAAAAACCTAACTTGTCCAGTAGACAATGTGCAGGTGTTTAAAGATTTTTCTGAAAAGAAGTTAGAATCTTTACTTAAATCTTCCTTTGTGATGGCGGGCGCTGTGACCCAACCTGCTGCGGCTGTTGGTATGTGTCGGGTCCTAAAGGAGCAGGTGAAACAAGGGCTCAAGGATCTTCCTCCAGACCAGCTCAAGCTTTGGCAGAACCTGCCTAAGGCCTTATGTTTTATGGTCAATGCCATGAGAGATTCTATCCAACAGGCATCCCGCCTTACGCTCCAACTGGTGCATATGCACAGAATCCTTTGGTTAAAGCATTGGTCTGCGGAAGCTCCATGTAAAAAGCTTTTGACTGTTTTCCCCTTTCATGGGGAACGACTCTTTGGGGATGATCTGGATAAATACATCCCAGAAGATCTCAAGTGGGAAGTTTACTCTATTGCCAGAGAAAAAGAAAATTAAATGCCCATGTTTTAAACGGTCCCTCTCTCCGGTCCCAGGGACCTCCTGCCTCTAGACAGTGGCGACAGCATTCTCAATCAACCACAAAACCGAAATCCCCAAATCAGACCCATGGGTACAAAGAACCGGTAGACAGAACCCTAAAGCTTCTTCATGAAGGGGCGCCCCCGCTCGGCCGAGTGGGCGGATGGCTTCGGCAGTTTTGTGCAGCTTGGCAGACAGAGATCTGGGACAAATGGGTAATTCCGGGAAATCCCACCTTATCGGTTCCTAAACTCAAGTGTCTCCAAAGATCCATTAAAAAGAAAACCCTTCTTCCAAGCAGTGGATCACTTGCTGTCCCAAGGGGTAATTAAAGAAGTTCCCCTAAGGGAACAAGGCACGGGGGTTCTATTCAAATCTTTTTGTGGTTCCAAAGCCAAACGGAGACGTAAGACCCATTCTGGATCTAAAAGCTCTAAATCAGTTTCTAAACATTCGTCATTTCTGAATAGAAACAATTAGATCATTGGTTTCCACCCTACAAGGCGGAGAATTCTTGGCATCAATAGACATCAAGGATGCATATTTGCACGTGCCTATTCATCCCGCTCACCAAAAGTTCCTAAGGTTCGCCGTGGAAAACCGCCACTATCAGTTTGTGGCTCTACCTTTTTGGCTTGGCTACGGCACCTTGCATGTTTACAAAAGTTCCGGCCCCGCTTCTAGCAAATCTAAGAACGCAGGGCATAACGATGATGGCTTATGTGGACGATCTACTCTTGGTAGAACAATCGATGGCACAGTTAAATCAGTGTATTCAGTACAGTAAAATACCTAGAGTATTTAGGCTGGATCCTAAACTTCCAAAAGTCCTCTACAGCCCCGGAGAAGGGTAGAGTATTTGGGCATGGTCTTGGACACAACCCAAACCAAAGTATTTCTTCTGGAGCCAAGGGTCAAATCTTTAAAGGATCTGGTCTGCAAGGTCTTGGCAAAGGGGAAACCATCAATTCGCCTTTGCATGAAATTGTTGGGGAAAATGGTGGCCTCTTTCGAGGCCATCCCGTATGCCCAGTTTCATTCAAGGCTACTTCAAAACAGTATCCTGGCTACCTGGAACAAAAAGATCCAGGCTCTAGATTGGCCGATGCACCTGTCCTCAGAGGTGCGCCAAAGCCTTAATTGGTGGTTAAACACCAAGAATTTGCAAGCAGGGAAATCCTTTCTTCCAGTCACTTGGAAAATGGTATCTACGGATGCCAGCCTGTTGGGCTGGGGGGCAATTCTGGAAGAAGCCTCAGCCCAATGAACTTGGTCCAAGTCCGAGAAAGGCCTACCCATCAACATTTTGGAGATTCGGGCAGTATATCTAGCCCTCAGAACCTGGACACACAGGTTACATGGCCACCCGGTTTGGATTCAATCCGACAATGCTACTGCGGTAGCTTACATCAATCACCAAGGGGGCACCCGGAGTCGGGATGCTCAGAGAGAGAGGTGAACAAGATTTTAACATGGGCAGAAGCTCATGTTCCTTGCGTTTCTGCAATCTTCATTCCAGGAGTGGAGAATTGGCAAGCGGATTACCTGAGCCGCCAGCAATTGTTGCCGGGGGAGTGGTCTCTCCACCCCGACATTTTTCAGGATATATGGCAGAAATGGGGGACCCCGGAGATAGACCTGTTCAACAGGAAGTTGGACAACTTTGCATCGAGGTCCAAAAATCCTCTGTCCTACGGAACAGATGCACTAATGATTCCCTGGGATCAGTTTTCCCTCATCTATGCATTTCCTCTAGTTCCGCTCTTGCAGAGACTTCTTTGCAAGATCAAAGAAGAAGGAATACCAGTTCTCTTGGTGGCCCCGAGTTGGCCCAGAAGGTCCTGGTACACCAAGATCATAAGGATGTCAGTGGTGGATCCTTGGATTCTCCCACTTCGCCAAGACCTGCTATCACGAGGTCCTGTGTTCCATCCTTCTTTACGAAAGCTAAATTTGACGGTCTGGCTGTTGAAACCTACATGCTGAAGAAACGTGGACTCTCGGGTCCAGTTCTGTCTACTTTCCATTAATGCTAGGAAGCCTGCCTCCAGAATCCTTTATTATAGAGTTTGGAAGGCATATGTTTCCTGGTGTGAATCAAGAGGGTGGAACCCTCAAAAAAAAATTATTTGTAGGATTCTGGCCTTCTGTCAATTAGGGGTAGATATGAGATTAGCCCTCAGTACTATTAAGGGTCAAATCTCGGCTTTCTCAGTCTTTTTTCAGAGACCGTTGGCATCTCATTCCTTAGTCATTTATTCAGGGAGTGTTGCGGGTAAGTCCGCCAGTCAAACCTCCCTTGTGCCCATGGGATTTGAATCTAGTTCTGTCAGGCTTGCAAAAGCAGCCCTTTGAACCTATTCATCATATTCCATTGATTCCCTTGAGTCGGAAATTGGCATTTTTGGTTGCTATCTCCTCTGCTAGGAGAGTATCTGAATTGGCAGCTCTTTCTTGTAAAGAGCCTTATCTAGTGTCACAAAGACTGAATTGTATTACGGCCCCATCCTACTTTTCTTCCTAAAGTGGTCTCGCTGTTCCATTTAAATCAAGATATCGTTTTGCCTTCCTTTTTTTTCCTGAACCGCAGTCAGCGGGGGAAAGATTATTGCACTCTCTGGATGTAGTGAGAGCAATGAAGGTTTATCTGCAAGCAACTGCTCAGATACGTAAAACAGATGTTTTGTTTATTCTGCCAGATGGCCCCAAAAAAGGCCAGGCAGCATTGAAATCGACCATTTCTAAATGGATTCAACAAGTGATTATTCAAACTTATGATTTAAGGAATAAAATTCCTCCTTTTCATGTTAAGACGCACTCGACCAGGGCAATAAGTGCCTCCTGGGCAGTGCATCATCAGGCTTCGATAGCTCAGATCTTTAAGGCTCCAACTTGGTCTTTAGTCCATACATTTACCAAATTCTACCAAATAGATGTAAGAGGACATGAGGATGCTGCCTTCGGGCGTAGTGTGCTGCAGGCAGCGGTTTAGGGCCTCTCGTCCGATGGCGGTCTGCTTGATCTGTGTCTCCCTCCCCTCATATTGAGCATTGCTTTGGGACGTCCCACTATGTAATGACTTGGGCTCTGTGTCCCGTGGTGTACGATTAAATAAAATAGGATTTTACAGGTAAGCGGTTATAAAAATCCTTTTTCTTGGAGTACATCACGGGACACAGAGGTCCCGTCCCTCGTCTGGGATACTTACTGCTTTGCTACAAAACTGAGGTACTTCCCTTATGGGAGGGGTTATATAGAGGGCAACTTGTCTTCATTGGTTGTGCCAGTGTCCAATCACCTGAGGTGAACTATACAACCCACTATGTAATGACTTGGGCTCTGTGTCCCGTGGTGCACTCCAAGAAAAGTATTTACAGGTAAGCTGTTATAAAGATCCTATTTTATTTAGACATCATGTATTGGAGAGGTCAGATGTCTCTAAAAAGGAACATATAATCCTCTATGCAATTATGACATACAGGGCAGGGGTAGCGAATCACCCCAGAAGGGAGCATAGCTTATTGAATCATTCAGGCCTGTTCTAGCAGCCGAAGGGAATAGATCCACTGGGTATCAATTTGTAAGATCCTATGATCAAAGTCACCCCCCCCCCCCCTTCCCCTAGGCGCCGGGTGTATATGTTCTAGGGCCATAAATTTCAAACTATCAGGTCTGTATTGGTGTTTTTTGTGGCGAAATGCCTGGCAATTGGTGACTGCTTGGCGACTATACCCAGGGTCGCGTCATCCACATGATTCTTGATATGTCTCCAAAATTGTCTTTTGGCTTTACCAACGTAGAATGAACCGCATCTGCTGGTCATGAAATAAACAATGCTTTACAGTATTGCAGTTCATAAAGTGTCTCGGTTTAAATGGTTTTTGCATTTTGGGAGAAGCATATTTTTCCTATCTTTGATGAATTTACAGTAATCACATTGACCACATTTAAAAGTGCCTCTAGGAAAGGGCCTTGCATTGGTGCAAATATCCCCCCCCCCCCCCAGGGAAAAGTGACTTGATACAAGTGCGATGGGGACTGCGTGTGCCCCATTGTATGCCAACCTGTGCCTGGGGGGTATATAGATGATATTCTGATCCTGTGGTCAGGCACGGGTGAGTCCCTGAAGGCGTTTGTGAATAGACTTAATACCAACGACTTGCATTCACCTTATCCTTGCACGAGAATACCCTCTCATTCCTTGAGTTGACTATTAAAAAGGACTCTCTCAATTCCAATCAAACTGATTTATTTAGGAAACCCACAGCAGGGAACTACTTTTTTTATATTTTAGTAGTGCCCACCCCAGACAGCATACCCAGATGACCATATATGTGGATTTGCAGAAATTATACAAGTAAATCAGACTTTGAACAACAAGGAGCAGAATTGCAATATTTTTTGAGGGGATATAGTAGGAAATGCCTTTTTTAAAGTGGTTGTAAACCCACTTAACTTGCACTTACAGGTAAGCCTAGATTAAGGCTTACCTGTAGGTGCAAGAAATATCTCCTTAACCTACACGGTTAAGGAGATATTTACTATAAATACAGCGCTGATGACGTCACACGTATGCGCACTAGCGGGCCGGCATCCTTGCCGGTTTTCTAAATGGGATCTTGCCGGCCCGAGCACGCATGCGTGTGACGTCATCGTTGCCCCGGCCAATCACAGCGCCGGAGCGGCGATACACTGACGGCAGTGACGGGACATTGATGGGGGGCGGAGGGGAAGGACGAGCAGTTCGGGGGCTTCGATCTCAGGCAAGTCATTCAAAATGAGCTAATATGCTATGCATACTAGCTCATTATGGCTTTCTTTTGCAGGGGTTTAAAAAAAAACAAAAAAAAACATGGGTTTACTTCCTCTTTAAAGCTCCATACAAATGGGCCCAAGAGATCTTTTTTTATTTTATTTTTCGTACATCAAGGGACACAGAGCTCTGTTAATTACTCAATGGGTTGTATCTCACCACCAGGTGATTGGACACTGGCACACCCTAATTATTATAAGAGAAGTTCCCCTCTATATAACCCCTCCCATATGGAGAGTACCTAAGTTTTTTTTGCCAGTGTCTAAGGTGTTGGTCACGGTTAAAGCATGTGCTAAGAAGAAGCTCTGCTGAGGATCCCTGTGGGGGTTAAGGAGCTACAAAACCGGATCCATCCAAGAAGGCCAGAAAAAACGCCAAAATGGATGGTACCCGGGCCTCGTGGAATAGGGAGGTTTTGCCTGTAATGTCTCTCTTGTAGGACTGAACTCTGGGATCCAGCACTTTGCCAGAAAACCTTTTGGGCATTTTTTAATACGTGCCACAGAGTGCTCTAAAGGTCCAGGGAAGAGGCCTCCTTTAAGTAGAAACCCAGAACCCTGAAGGTTGGCACAGCACAACCCGCCGTGATGGGTGAAGGTTGGAACTGTCTGGTCTTTAGCAGTATCCTGCAGCAGGGATAAGGTAAGTGAAGACAACCCTGAGAAAATTCCTGGGGTTCTCTTCTGAGTAGTTGCATGTCTTACCTGTTTTTTGCCACTAGGGGGAGAAAAGAGACATACCTGGTGTTTTACTTACATGCTCTCCAGGATGAAAGCTCAGTGCAGCCGGTCTGTGGATCTGCTCACCTCTTCCGCTTAAGGCTCTGCCACAAAAATTTGTAAGGGGGGGGTCCCACGTTGTCTACAGTCCCACGGCGATCATCCCGCATGAGGTCATCTCTTTCCCCCCTCTCCCCCGCTTGCCACCATCCCCTATGCGCGCGGAGCGCGCTTTTCTCTATACTGGTAGCAGCGGGGGGCGTGGTTGCCTTGAGCTTGCACGTCCAGCGTTCTACAGCGCAGGCGAAGGGCGGGTATTGTTTAAAAACCCCAGACGCCAGGAGACCTGTAAGCGAAAGGACACAGCAGCTTGTATGGAGCACAAAAGCGCCTGTGTGGATTGGATTCAGGCATACTAAAGACACCTACTCAGCATCAAGCTGTGCAGATTAGCATTGTTTTTTGCCAGACTAGGCTCAGCAGTTGATGCGCTTGTGTTAGTACCTCGGCTTTTGGTCTTAGGACTATGTCTCCCTGTAAAAAGAGTTCGGGGGCAGGAAAAAGGGGCACTAAAGTGTCGACATCTGGATCTAAGGGTTCTAGGCATGCTTGCATGATACCATCCTCCCCGGAGAGACCTAAGGCAGCCGCACAGGATGAGCCATTGCCCCTGTCGGGCTTTGCAGCCTCTCCCAACATGGCAGCTCCTGCATATGTCACTGAAGACGCTCTAGCAGCAGCATTGGTTGGTTTGGAAGGGAGGTTAGCTGCTTTAATTGTAGCATCCTCACAGAAGAGTAGAAAGCGGGGTAGGTCCCCTTCCTCTGCTCTAGGGTCCCTATCAGACGATCAGCAGTCTGATGATAATGATGATGCTGAATCTGGGGACCAGGATCTGGGGCAGTCGGATGAATCGGGAGATGAGGAGAAGATCCCTTCTACCTCTCAGGCTATTAAATTGCAGGTGCAGTACTATACAGAAGTTGTGCATGCTGCGTACAAACTGCCCTCCACTGAGTCAGACAAGTCCTCTATTCCCTCCTTGGGGTCTTTAAAGTCTCTGCAGGCTGCATATACCTTCCCGGTCCATCCTTTACTGGAAAAGCTTATGTATGCTGACTGGGATCACCCAGATAAAGTGTTTTCTCCTCCCAAGAAGTTCTCTCTTCTTTATCCAATGGAGGAGAAATTCACCAAGAAATAGTTTTCCAGCAATAGACGCAGCTATTTCTTTATCGTACACCACGGGACACAGAGCTAGTCATTACATAATGGGTTAAGGGTCACCAGCGGTGATTGGACACTGGCACAACCAATGGAAGACAGTTCCCCTCCATATAACCCCTCCCATCAGGGAAGTACCTCAGTTTTTTCGCCAGTGTCGAAAGGTGTTGGACGCGTTAGGAGGTGCTAAAGGAAAGCTCTACCAAAGAGACCCTCTGGGGGTAAAAGAGCTATGCTTTCGGATCCATCCAAGACGCCTACAAATGAGCTGAATCTGGATGGGATCCGGGCCTCATCCATGAGGCGTCGCCTGTAATGTCTCTCTTCGGAGGACTGGGCTCTAAGATCCAGCACTTTCGCTATTTCGCTATAAAGTCCTGGTAAGAGTCTTGTACAAGGCCCAGGGGAGAGGTATCCTTTAAATAGGAACCCATATCCCTGAAGGTTGGCACACATAGCCCACCGTGAAGGGTGAAGTTTGGTATCTGTCTGAAATTTTTCAGCAGAAAAACCTGCGGCGTGGATAAGGTGAGATTAGAAGGTCCATAACTAGGTTGGGACCTTTTTCAAAAAATGGATGTCTTCTTTTTTTCCACCACTGGGGGGAGTAAAGAGCTGAATATACTCACCTCACTCTGTTCAGTGTCGGCTTCGGCGAAGTACACTGCTCGTCACCTCCGCTGCTGAGCTTGCTGGGGCACCCCGATCCTCCTTTCGGTGGCCGACCAGACACCTGCAGATGCAGGTAAGTGGGAACAAGGGCTGATGAGAGTCCTCTCTCACTATGGCCACCGCCATAGCGCTAAGGGCCGCGCGCGCGGGAGCGCGCTTTATCGGAGGGGGGGGGCGAAGGCGTGCGCGGGCACGTGGCGCGCGCAGGCACAGAAACGGCGCCAAATTTAAAAGACTGTCAGTGTGAGAAGCACTGCAGCAGCAAGCAAGCTCGTTAGTTCTCTTGTTCCTGGCAGAGAAACACAGCAGCTATACAGGGACGTAAGACTCCATGTGGTTGGATTGGGTACTTCCTAGAAGACATCCATGTTATGCATAGTTATGTGTTAAAAGTTGCATACTTAATGTGTTTGCTAAACTGAACACGGTAGTATATGCATTTAGGTACCTTGTATTTTGTCTAAACAGTAAGCCTTCCAGGGGAAGTAATACGGACAAAAAGAGATAAGAAAGCACCACCGCCTGAGAGGAGGCTCTAACTGTGCTGACTCGGTACCTTTCTCTCCTGTGTTGCTAAATGCACCTGTTCAGGATGAGCCATTACCTCTGTCAGGTATGGCGGCTTCCCCAGTGAAGCCTGGGCCTGTATATGTCACTGAGGACACTTTATCAGCTGCCCTAAATAATCTGGAGGAAAAAATTGCTACCTTAATCGCTAAGTCCTCTAAAAAGGGACAATAAGCGAAGCATGTCTCTTCCAGTATTGGACCTCCCTTCAGAAGTACCTGAGGGAGGAGGATGAGGAGGAGGAGGCTACATCAGCAGAGGATGAGGAGCCAGATTTTAAGGTCACAGGTACAATGCTATAGCAGTGCATTTAAGTTAACCTCTGCGGAGGTAACGGAATTACCTGTCTCCTCCCTAGGGTCATTAAGATCCCTGCAAGGTGCATGCTCCTTCCCGGTTCATCCGTTACTAGAGGATCTAATATACGCAAACTGGCAACATCCAGATAAGCGTTTCTCACCTCCAAAAAGGTTTAACATTCTTTATCCTATGGGGGAATTTTTTTTTAAAGAAATGGAGCCTGCCTGCGGTAGTTGCGGCTATTTCTTGTGTAAATAAAAACCTGACATGTCCGGTGGATAATGTACAAGGGTTTAAAAGATCCTTCTGAGAGGAAGTTGAAATCCTCCTTCCTTTTGGCCGGCGCAATTACCCAACCTGCAGTAGCAGCAGTCGGTATGTGTCAGGTCATCAGCCAACAGGTAAAGCAGGGGCTGAAGGAACTGCCTTCAGAGCAGGCTAGAAATTGGGAAAATTTGCCTAAAGCCTTATGCTTCACAGTGGATGCCATGAGAGATTCTATCATACAGGCATCACGCCTTACACTCCAGCTGGTACAGATGCGCAGAGTACTTTGGCTTAAGCATTGGTCAGCGGAAACCCCATGTAAAAAGCTGTTGGCAAGTTCCCGTACCATGGCGAACGCCTATTTGGGGAAGATTTAGAAAAATATATACAGAAGATATCAAGTGGTAAAACGACTTTTACCTGAGAGAAAGAAAAACAAGAGATCTTGTTTTAAACGCTCTCTCTCCCCAGCTCCCGGGAAATCTGACTCCAACCAGTGGCGGCGGCCTGTTTTAGCCGCCCACAAAAGCCAAGGGGCAAGCTCAGAAGAACAAGAAGCCGTGGGGTGCAAGAGCTAATAAGCAAGCCCCCAAAGCCTCTCAGTGAAGGGGCGCCCCCGCTCGGCCGAGTGGGAGGAAGGCTTTGTCAGTTCTGAGCGACTTGGTGGTCAGAAATCCAGGACAATTGGGTAGTATACACAATATCCTCAGGGTACAAACTGGAATTTCGAGAGATCCCACCTTCTCAATTCCGAGGTTCAAGACTCTCCAAGGATCCACAAAAAAAGAGAATCCTTCTTCAAAGGTTTGAATCACTTAATGGCTCAAGGGGTAGTTACAGACGTACCCCAAAAAGAGCGAGGTGCAGGTTTTTACTCAAACCTCTTTGTGATTCCAAAGCCAAATGGAGATGTCAGACCCATCCTGGATCTAAAATCCCTAAATCGGTTCCTGAACGATCGCCATTTTCAAATGGAAACGATCCGATCCGTGGCCGCCACTTTAAAGGGCGGAAAATTCATGGCGCCCATAGATATCAAGGACGCACATTTACACATACCCATCCTCCCCGCTCACCAAAGATTCCTAAGGTTTGCGGTAGAAGATCGCCACTTTCAATTTGTGGCTCTGCCGTTTGGTGTAGCCACCGCGCCCATAGTATTCACAAAGGTGCTAGCTCCTCTGTTAGCAAACCTAAGAACACGGGGCAGTGCGGTAACAGCCTATCTGGACGATCTACTAGTAATAGATCAGTCAAAGGAGGGATTGGGTCACGCTGTACACACTACAGTAGGATACCTGGAGCATTTAGGATGGATTATAAATTTACAAAAATCCTCTCTCCAGGCCCAAAGAAGGATAGTGTACCTGGGCATGATCATAGATACAGCCCAAAACAGGGTATACCTGCCAGAACCGAAGATACAGTCTCTGAAAGACCTGATCCATAAGGTCAAAGCAAACAAGAGGCCGTCTATTCGCCTTTGCATGAGACTATTGGGAAAGATGGTAGCCTCCTTCGAGGCGGTCCCTTACGCCCAGTTTCATTCGAGACTACTTCAAGGCAATATTTTAGCTTCCTGGAACAGGAAGAGCCAAGCTCTGGATATACCCATGCGCCTGTCCTCACAAGTACGCCACAGCTTCGATTGGTGGCTAGAAGCCAAGAATTTACGGAAGGGAAAGTCCTTCCTCCCAGTGGCCTGGAAGGTGGTATCTACGGATGCCAGCCTATCGGGCTGGGGTGCAGTATTCGAGGAGGCTTCTACCCGGGGACCTGGGCCAAGACTCAGGGGATCCTGCCCATCAATGTGCTAGAGATCCGGGCGGTATATCTAGCCCTCAAAACCTGGACATACAGGTTACAGGGCTACCCAGTTCGGGTTCAATCTGACAATGCTACTGCAGTAGCTTACATCAATCACCAAGGAGGCACCCGCAGTCGGGCAGCCCAAAGAGAGGTGAACCGGATCCTGGCATGGGCAGAAGAGCATGTACCTTGCCTTTCTGCAATCTTCATTCCAGGGATAGAAAATTGGCAAGCAGACTACCTGAGTCGTCAGCAGCTGCTACCAGGAGAGTGGTCTCTTCACCCCGAGATCTTTCAGGCCATATGTCTGAGATGGGGAAACCCAGATGTAGACCTGCTAGCTGCCAGGTTCAACAAGAAATTGGACAACTTTGTGTCCAGAACGAGAGATCCTCTAGCCTACGGGACAGACGCTCTAATAATACAGACGCTCTAATAACTCCATGGAATCAGTTCTCACTGATCTAGGCATTCCCTCCGATCCCTCTTCTACAAAGACTGCTTCGCAGGATCAAGGAGGAGGGAATACCAGTAATCCTAGTGGCCCCAAACTGGCCCAGGAGGCCTTGGTACGCCGAGATTGTAAAAATGGCGATAGGAAGGCCCTGGAAGTTTCCACTCCGACACGACCTGCTGTCACAGGGTCCAGTATTCCACCCTTCCTTACAAAGGCTAAAGTTGACGGCCTGGCTGCTGAGACCCACATTTTTAAAAAGAGAGGGGTCTCTGGTCCGGCTCTTTCTACGCTCATTAATGCTAGAAAGCCAGCCTCCAGACTCATCTATCAGAGAGTCTGGAGAGCATACGTTTCCTGGTGTGAATCCAGATGTTGGAATCCTCAGAAGTATGAAATAAGTAGGATTCTTGCTTTTTGCCAGTTAGGAGTGGATATGAATTTAGCCCTTAGCACCATCAAAGGGCAAATATCGGCTCTATCAGTCTTCTTTCAGAGACCATTGGCATCTCACTCCCTAGTTCAGACATTCATTAAGGGGGTACTGAGGATAAATCCTCCAGTTAGGACTCCCTTGTGTCCATGGGATTTGAATTTGTTATTGTCAGTGTTGCAAAAGCAACCTTTTGAACCTATTCGCCATATTCCTTTAATTATATTAAGTAGGAAATTGGCCTTTCTGATTGCTATAGCTTCTGCTAGGAGAGTATCAGAACTAGCAGCTCTTTCTTGTAAAGAGCCTTATCTAATTTGTCACAAGGACAAAATCATACTACGACCCCATCCGGCTTTTCTACCTAAGGTGGTGTCGGCTTTTCACTTGAATCAAGACATTGTTCTGCCTTCCTTTTTTCCAAACCCGCGGACGGCGGGGGAAAAATTATTACACTCTCTAGATCTACTGAGAGCGATAAAGGTGTATCTGCAAGCAACCGCTCAGATACGTAAAACAGATGTTTTGTTTATTTTACCAGATGGGCCCAAGAAGGGCCAAGCGGTATCAAAATCCACCATTTCCAGGTGGATTAGACAAGTAATTGTTCAAGCTTATGGTTTAAAGAACAGGACTCCTCCTTTTCCTGTTAAGGCGCACTCTACCAGGGCGATAGGTGCTTCATGGGCAGTGCACCACCAGGCTTCGATGGCTCAGATCTGTAAAACTGCAACTTGGTCTTCAGTCCATACATTTTCCAAATTCTATCAAATAGATGTGAAAGGACATGAGGATTCCGCCTTTGGGCGAAGTGTGCTGCAGGCAGCAGTATAGGGCTTCTGGTCCGCAAGCGGCCTGTTTTGATCTGTGTCTCCCCCCCTTCATATGAGCATTGCTCTGGGACGTCCCATTATGTAATGACTAGCTCTGTGTCCCGTGGTGTACGATAAAGAAAATAGGATTTTTATAACAGCTTACCTGTAAAATCCTTTTCTTGGAGTACACCACGGGACACAGAGGTCCCCCCCTTCTTATGGGAACCTTACTGCTTTGCTACAAAACTGAGGTACTTCCCTGATGGGAGGGGTTATATGGAGGGGAACTGTCTTCCATTGGTTGTGCCAGTGTCCAATCACCGCTGGTGACCCTTAACCCATTATGTAATGACTAGCTCTGTGTCCCGTGGTGTACTCCAAGAAAAGGATTTTACAGGTAAGCTGTTATAAAAATCCTATTTATTTCAGTGAATAAAAGCCTGACCCTGTCCTATTGACAATGCTCAGGTGTTCAGAGATCCAACTGAGAAAAAATTGGAGTCTCTGCTTTAAATCTACCTTTACCATGGCTGGCGCTGTTGTCCAACCTGCAGTGGCAGCGAGTGTCAGTTCCTATAGGATCAGATGAAGCAGGTGATTAAAATACTCCCTGCTGAACAGGCCAGAGATAGGGCGGACCTACCTAAGGCCTTATGTTTTGCGGTGGATGCTATTAAAGGAGCACTATACCTTTTTTTTTTTTGCTTAAAAATAACAAACATGTTATACTTACCTCCACTGTGCAGCTCGTTTTGCACACAGTGGCCCCGATCCTGGTCTTCTGGGGTCCCTCGGCGGCTGTCTTGGCTCCTCCCCGCAAGGACTCCACACCTTAATGCGAGTGAGCTCGCATGGTGTGGAGTGATTGCGGGCGCGCTCCCGTGATACAGCGGCGGCCATAGCCGCCGACTGTATCACTCGGCCCCGCCCCCCGGCGTGCCGCGTCATTGGATGTGATTGACAGCAGCGCCAGCCAATGGCTGCGCTGCTTTCAATCTATCCAGTGTAGCCAATCGGCGGCCAGGCAGAAAAACGAAGAGGATGACGGGGACGAGCATGGGACTTTCGAGGGGCCAGGTAAGAAAAACGGGGGCTCGGGGGGGGGGGCGGTATTGTCGAATGTTTTTTCACCTTAATGCGTAGGATGCATTAAGGTGAAAAAACATGTAACTTTACTACTCCTTTAATGATTCAATTCAGCAAGCATCCCGCCTTAATCTCCTGCTGGTACACATGCGCAGGATTCTTTGGCTAAAGCATTGGTCAGCTGAAGCTCCGTGCAAAAAGCTTTTGGCCGGATTCCCTTTTCATGGGGAACGTTTATTTGGGGATGATCTGGATAAATATATCCAAAAGATTTCTAGTGGTAAGACTACTTTGTTACCAGTTAAGAAAAAGAGTAAAAGTCCTTCCTTTTAAACGTTTTCTTTCCCCAGCCCCGGGAGCTACAGCCTCCAGGCAGTGGCGACGGCCTCCCCAGCCAAATGCAAGAGGGAGGGCCTAGGGACAGAAGAAATCTCGGGGGTCAAAGTTCTGCAAAACAGAACCCCAAAGCCTCCTTATGAAGAGACCCCCGCTCGGCCGAGTGGGGGGGAGACTCCTGCAATTCGCAAGGGCTTGGCAGGAAGAGATTAAAAATAAGTGGGTAATCTCCACAGTATCACTGGGTTACAGATTGGAATTTCGGGGGCTCCCGCCATCCCGTTTCTTAAGGTCAATCATTTCCAAGGATCAGTAAAAAAGAAGGCCCTTGTTCCTGGCATTGGACCACTTGTTATCCCAAGGGGTAATTGTAGAGGTTGCCTCAGACGAGCATGGCTCTGGGTTTTATTCAATTCTCTTTACGGTTCCAAAACCAAATGGAGATGTCAGACCCATTCTAGATCTAAAGGATCTTAATAAATTCCTGAACATTCGTTCTTTTCGCATGGAGTCAATCCGCTCAGTGGTCTCCACCCTACAAGTGGGAGAGTTCCTGGCGTCAATAGACATCAAGGATGCATATCTACATGTGCCAATTTTTCCCCCTCACCAAAAAATGTTAAGGTTTGCGGTAGAACAGCGCCACTTCCAATTTGTGGCTCTACCCTTTGGTCTAGCTACTGCGCCTCGGGTATTTTCCAAGGTTCTAGCCCCGCTCCTGGCAAATCTGAGGGCATAGCAGTAACGGTATATCTAGATGATTTTACTACTGGTAGAACAGTCGGTTGCACGATTAAACCACGATTTGCTCAAAACGGTGAAATGCCTAGAGCACCTAGGCTGGGTCCTCAACCTAGAAAAATCATCTTTGCAGCCCCTAAGAAGGCTGGAGTATTTGGGTATGGTCATAGACACTGCCCAAAACAGGGTATTTTTACCCAAGCCAAAAATCAAGGCTCGAAAAGAGTTGGTCCGGGCGGTCAAAGTAAAGAAGGAACCTTCTGTTCGCCTTTGCATGAGGTTGTTGGGGAAGATGATAGCCTCATTCAAGGGTGTTCCTTACACCCAATTTCATTCAAGACCATTGCAAAACCGCATACTGTCTGCTTGGAACAGGAGAGTCCAAGCCTTGGACTTGCCAATGCGTCTTGCGTCAGAAGTGCACCAAAGCCTCAATTGGTGGTTGCTAAGCAAAAATTTACAGAAGGGATGATCCTTCCTTCATTCAGGTTACCTGGAAGGTGGTAACTACAGATGCCAGCCTTATAGGCTGGGGAGCAGTTCTAGAAGGAGCTACGCTCCAGGGAAGGTGGTCCAAAGCGGAAAAAATCCCACCCATCAATATTCTAGAGATTTGGGCGGTACGTTTGGCTCTCAGAGCCTGGACGCACAGGTTACAGGGCTGTCCTGTGCGGATACAATCCAACAATGCTACAGCAGTGGCCTATATCAATCACCAAGGGGGCACCAGGGATCTGGGTGCCCAAAGGGAGGTGAACCACATTTTGGTTTGGGCAGAAAAGCATGTTCCTTGCCTATCAGCAGTCTTCATTCCAGGGGTGGAGAATTGGCAGGCGGATCATTTGAGCCGCCAGCAACTGTCTCCAGGAGAGTGGTCTCTGCACTCCGACATATTTCTGGCCATAAGCCAGAGATGGGGAACCCCGGATGTGGATCTGCTAGCCTCCCAGGTTCAACAGGAAGTTGGACAACTTTGTTTCAAGAACAAGAGATCCACTAGCATCCGGTGCAGATGCGTTTGGTAATTCCTTGGGATCAGTTTTCCCTGATCTATGCATTTCCTCCGGTTCCGCTCCTACCACAACTCCTTCGCAGAGTCGAGAAGGAAAAGAAACAGGTAATTCTGGTGGCCCCAGCTTGGGCCAGAAGACCATGGTATACAGAGATCATAAAGGATGGCGGCTTCTTCCACTACGCCCAGACCTGCTCTCGCAGGGAACAGTATTCCATCCTTCCTTACGAAGTCTAAATTTGACGGTTTGGCTGTTGAGACCTACATCTTAAGATGTTGTGGACTCTCGGGTCCGGTTCTCTCCGCTCTGATTAATGCTAGGAAGCCAGCCTCCATGCTCATTTATTACAGAATCTGGAAGGCATATGTTTCCTGGTGTGAATCCAGGGGTTGGCATCCTCGAAAATATATCATTAGTAGAGTTCTTGCCTTTCTACAATTGGGGGTGGAAATGACGCTGGCCTTGAGCACCATCAAGGGTCAGATCTTGGCCTTATCAATATTTTTTCAAAGGCCACTTGCCTCTCATTCCTTGGTCCGGGCTTTTATTCAATGGGTATTGCATTTAAGACCACCGGTTAAGTCTCCCTTGTGCCTATGGGATTTGAATTTTAGTTTTTGTCTGTCTGTTTTTACAAAAACAACCTTTTGAACCATATTCCTTTGGTTTTGTTGACAAGGAAGTTGGTTTTTCTAGTTGCTCTATCCTCTGCTTACTTTTCCTGTAAAGAGCCCTATTTAATTATTCACAAAGATAGGGTGGTGTTGCGTCCCTATCTTACTTTTCTGCCTAAGGTGGTTTCAGGATTTCATCTGAATCAAGATGTAGTCCTACCGTCCTTTTTGTCCAGATCCACATTCCGCGGAAGAGAAATTGTTGCATTCTCTGAATCACGGGGAACTGTCATCAGTGACAGTGTCACTAGGCAGAATAGGGGAATGCCTTCTTTACAAAGGCATTCCCTTGTTCTGCTCTTGCCAACCGCAATCGCGGGACTCCCGGGAACATCGAGTTCCCGGGACCCGCGGCGGACGCGCACCCGCCGGGCGGCAGATTTAAAGGGACGTACCTGTACGCCAATCTGCCTGCCCGTGCCATTCTGCCAACGTACATCGGCGTGCGGCAGTCGGTAAGTGGTTAAAGTGGATGTAAACCCTCACATATACCCAGTGAAGTGTACAGCCTCAGATTATGCACAGAGATGAAACCAATCCTCCTACATAAGTTTTACATGTATATCTGCTGTCTTCAGCTTTATATACTGATTAGAAAATGCACATCGTGTTAGAATTTTCACTTACTCATTCAGCAGTAGCAGTGTGTAGTGTTGGAGTACACTGGGAGACAGCTGGTTGGAGGAAAGGCACACACCCCCCTCCAGATAGGCAGAGACTTTCAGAGCTGTCCTGTGAGTAGAGCAGCTTTCTGTTAATCTATAGCACCCACTCTGACGTGCTATAGATTACGGGTTTAATCACATGTGTCAGAGAACTTGTCAGAAATTATCAGGCTGATAACAGAACACCGGAGCAGGAGAAAGCCAGGGGACTTGGTGCTTTTGAAGAGAGATAAGAAAACACTGCAGATATGTGCCCAGCTCAGATTTCATAAATCGGGTTTACATCCACTTTAAGGATAGTGATCCTATGAAGCCATTTATTATCACATAGTAGCCCCAAGAGAATAGATCCACTCGGTATCATTTTGTATAATCCTATGATCAAGGGGTCATAAGTTCTAGGGCAATACATTTGAAACTATCAGGTCTGTATTGGTGATTTGTGGCGCAATGCCTGGTGGGGCCTTGCCATGCAGCCTATAGTTGTGTCTATGGAGCCCTATTGCTGTCTGGATTATGGCCCAGACCCCTAGCTCCATCCTTACAGAACCCTTTGTTCATAATCATTGCTGAATGCAAAAGTTCCAGCTATTAAGTGAATGGCTTGGTGGCCAAATTTCTAGGATGAACCTTCTTTGTACACAGTCACAGGATTCTCTGTCTTAAATGGTGGTCAGCTGAGCTGCCATGCAAGAAATGCCTTGAGCGGTTAGCCTTTGAAGGCGAAACACCTGTTTGGTCCTTTCTTGGATATGTATACCAAGGACATCACAGGGGTAAGAGTACTCTTGTCTACGGCATGAAAGTCTAAATCTAAGTCAAGATCATACTTTCTAAAGAAAACATGGCCTTTTACTTTGTCCAGAACCTTTCTTCCTCAGGACAAACTATTGACCCATTGTTATCAGGATAGGACCCTTCAGGTCAAAATGACACCCTTGAATAATGGGAGTCATGGTGGCCTCCTTTTGAGGCAGTGCTATACTCCCAGTTTCTTTCCAGACTGTTTCAAATCAACATTCTGGTCGCTTAGGAAAAATCACTCCTTAAACTTAAGACCACTTTCACACTGAGGCGCTTTTCAGGCGCTTTCACGCTGAAAGCGCGCGAAAAGCTTACGAAAACTTATTTCCATTAAAATCAATGAATGCTTTCACACTGGGGCAGTGCGCTGAAAAAACGCCCCTCTCCATTGAAATGAATTGAAAGCGCTTCAAAAGCGCTCAATGTTTTACTGGCAGTTTTTCAAGCGCCTAAGTGTGAAATGAGGCCTAAGTGCCAGAGTTACTGAAGCCTTTTCTTTCACAGTCATTAGTGGTCCTTATTGGGCAGTCTTGAACTTCCGGTCAGGACAGAGGGGACGGGGTTGTCAGCGCAAGCTTGACTTATATTCAGCATTCAGGAAGTCAGGGATTTTGTTTGTTTTTTAAGCCACAGTCCTGAGAGACCAACCTTGGGCGTTGGTCATCCCTACTAAAGTTTCTGTGGAATGTATCTTATCCTTCCTCCAGTCTAATATGGACCACATATTCACGAAGAGACACATCTCAGCTTTGGCTGTTTCTTTTCAAAGACTTATCACTTCTCACTCAATAGCTAAGGTCTTTGTCCAGGGACATATTGCATAGTGGTATACAATAAAGAGTGGAGATTCTGACTGAGTGATCGCTTTCTGAGGACATCTGTTGCATGACAAAACATGTAGAGGCGACATTTCTGATCTGATGTCTCGTCTGCCATTTGGAGCACACGCTGGCTCCAGGAAGAGTTCGAAGCAGCGGTGCTCTAGTCTAGTGTCAAAGGCACACAAAATATTGTGTGTAATTCAGTTTTTATGGTTTATTTTAAGAGGTATGTGATTGTGGCATTTTTTTTTTTTGTTGTTTTCCTACTTTTCTTGAGTGCTTCAAGGTGTATGGCAGGGCTTACTTGAGTCTATTCTTTCATTATCCCTGTGGCTGTTGGATGAGGAGGTTAGAGGAGTCCACTCTGCTTTTGAACGCATTTAGACCTGCTTTTGTAATGAGAGGTCAAAAGATTCTGTTGAGTGAGCACATTGAAGGGACACAGAGGAGCAATTGTGTGACATTTGAAGAGTTGGCATGCTGTTTATCACAGGAAGTGATAAATCTTGTGGCACCACAGTATTTGGACACTTCGTATTCTATTTCTTTGTGCATAGGATGATGTTGAATTTTTATTTTGCACATTTAATATTGATTTGAGCACTTTTCTGTCAATAATTTGAATATATAATCTGCACATTTTATATTGGTTTGAGCAATTTCTGTACCTAAATATAATAAGTGAGTTTATTAACACCACAGTTTGGAGCGCTGTTTACATTAGTAGTTATTATTTTGTCTAGGTGGTAGCTCATATTTCTCCCACTGTTGTTCCTATTGTACTCTTCAGAAGCCATTAGGGATGAGCATTAGGAAACTATTAGGGATATCCCCATGTTTAACCTTAAGGTAACCTTTCTTGTGGTTTTCACCTCTGTGAAGAGAGTCTCTTAATTATCGGCCTTCACTTGTAAGGAGCCTTACTATGTGTTGCACAAGGACAAGGTTGGCTTGAGGCCTAATGCCCCGTATACATAATCCAAAAATCGTGTCGCAAGTAGAAATTGAATAGGTTACTAAAGTCACAAATTCTCGTACGACAGAAAAAAAAAAATCGGAAGTGATGTCATGTTGTAGTGCATTTGTGTTGTATTTTCGGACGACAACTGTACTGACTAAACAAAAATCATACGATCTGGTATCGTACGAGGAAAATTTTCGTGCTTGTCCAATTTAATATCGGATGAACTGCCGTGATCGGCCCTCGAAAGCTTTGTACTAACGATCCGATTATCGTACGATCGCGTAATAGTAGTATTTTTAGTCCTATTTTCGGATCTTTTCTGTCTTGCACCTGTAGCTCCCAGGATGGGTTTTTGCACTTCCCTCTTTACTCTCCCCCTCCCGCTACGCTGGATCCACACTTTAAGTATGAAAATCCACTGTTTAATTACCTTTTGGGTCTGCAGCGAGTTACCGCCCACGAGGGGATCCTTCAGCTCCGTTGTCTAGGTACACCAGTGTATTCAGGAATAAGGCCAATGTCCACACACAAGTAAAACCTAATCAGCAAGGCTTTATTCTTTTTGTTACTTTTGAGTCAACTTGAAGAAAGCAAAGGCAGGAAAGTTGAAGATGTAGGGGAAGGTTCAGGCACGCAACCCATATATATTCGTCGTCACTCAAGCCTGAGTGGGTATTGCTCACCCGGGTAGTCTCTATAAGAGCAGTCCTAGCAGCCGGGATGGAGCACGGATGTCAGAGATGATGGATCCCCTTTAGGCAGGCCTCTCCCCGAGACAGCAGTACCGTTGCTATCTCCGTCGGGACTGATCTTCACCTGGAACTCCTTTCCTAAAGATGGGCCCCCTTACAAACGGGCAGCCTGGGGTCCTTCTCCGAAGCGTAGGCCCTTGTTGGGAGAGCTGGGCCTACAATGCAGCAGCAGAGCCTCGGGCTAAAGGTGCCCAAGGCCTAAACACACCCGCGCACCTCGTGCCATGTGGGCCACGAGGCACGCTCACTGGACCAGAGGTCCCACTGAACGCCTTGGGGTCCCCCTGGAATCGCCTCCCGCCAAATGGCGTCTGGCCATTTTGTACCCTCTCCCAGCATGCACAGCGGGTAGACCACGCCCACTGCACGGCTGCCGAGAGAGGACACCCAAGGTGCTGTGATACCCCCCGTGATCCAGCCTGTGCCGGCGGTGACAGTGCCACCTGCAGGCAAAGGAGAATAACACTGCCGGGCAGTATCACACCCAGAGCAGAGAAAACAATTTGAACTATAATTGGTCTGAGCACAACTACTGGCTCAGACTGCCCCTAAATTTCCATATAGCGCCCCAAAATATTGGGGGGGGGGGGAGGGCGCTACACACCTTAATCAGGATTTTGTTCTTTTAGGTGCTGCTCCTAAGCATCCTATGAAAATTTCTCTCCACTGTCTGTACAATGCACCTGTGATGAGTTTACCTCTTTGCTTTCGCCTTTAGAACCACTTTAAGGCTCCAACAAACCTTGCCGAAAGCTCTGCAAATGCTTTTCAAAAGCTTACCATAAATGCTGCACTTACACAAGCTGAAGCTCCTTTTAAGGAAGGCCTAATACTTCTGAGACCATGACCTAATACAAGTTTACAATGCTGGAGTTCTTATCTGAATGTGTTTCTTTTAGATCAGTGAATTGGATGTCCAGGGCATCAATTCTAAGCAAGTTGTGCTATTAGGAGAAAAGCAGGGGTATCCCTTGTATTTCTCCCAGCACAGGTATTCTTTAAAGGGACCCCTTTACCGGTTCTCTGGAGTAAAGATGATGGAGGGGAAAATGGCATGTTAAGCACAAACTTCTGCCATTCCTATATTAACTCCTTCTTTTGAGGCACCAGAGGAGTTGAAGAATCTACGGACATTTGCCACTGGGCTAATGCTATTAGGTGGGTGGCTGAAATGTAAACATTCTATTGCCATCATAAAGTTAACTTATGTAAAATAACTGTAAGCCCAGGTTCACACTGGGCTGCGGGAGTGAAGCCGTGGGAGTTCAGCTGAACTCGCACGATTTCACTCCCGCTGACAGTCCCAATTTCGGCCGTGATTTCAGGGACATCTGTGCAGGTTTCTGCACAGATGTCAATGTAAATTGCGGGCCAAAATCGCAAAAAGTAGTACAGAAACTACTTTTTGAAATCGGTGCAGCGCCGCAGATTAGGACGGTGCCATTGCCGGCAAATGCCGCCGTTTTGACATGCGATTTGACATGTCAAATCGCATGTCAAAACGCACCAGTGTGAACCAGGGCTTAAAGTCAGAAAGAATAATAGCGGTCAGGATCAGGCAGATCTCTTGCATGGATGACTAAAAGGCGCACAATTTTTCTTCTTTCAGTACAGTTACATTAATGTGTCAGTTTTTCAGGATGATTTTTGTTGTAACAGGTATTGGAGGACTCTCGAGCAATTCTCATTGCAGCTGGAGTACAGCCTGATGGTCCATTCCCTGAAGATGAGAAGATTAAAGACGGTACGTATTTTGTAGGTGTAAAATGGTCACTTAAGTCTTAAATGTAAAGGTTCTCTTATGAAGCATTTTCTACCTACATGCAATATGTGATTTATCAAGTGTATCAGTCATTTTTAGTGGCAAAAAACATTAGTAATTTTTTTTTAATGAAGTAGGTTACTTTGGCATGCTTTACTGTTCTTATGCCTAAATGTCAGTTAATCACATGAACCATTAGAGGTAGCAGTTGAAGAGAGGTCACATGGTCCATTTTCTTTATTGCTTCTATACACCTATTTACGAATTGATAATTGTTGCCAATTTGTGACATGTTTCAATTTTCAAAGGTTTTAGCTACAGAGGAACTGCAGTCTGCTCACCTCCAGCTCTGCAGCTTTCATTGGCCCTCTTATGACTCACTCCCCTCTCTTTCTGGCAGAGAGAGAGAGATCATAAGCCTAGGCTTTTTACCAGACAAGAAACCGGAAGTGGGCTGTATAAGGTATTTACTGGCGAAAGAAAAATGTTTTACTTTCCAAAGTTAAAACAAGGGCAGAAGATTTAATAGCTGGAAAGTTAAAAAAAATAAAAACTCAAGTTCTGCTTTAAAGAGGAACTGCAGTCTGCTCACATAATTTGTAATCAAAACATCTTTGCCATTCTGAGACTTCCCTCCAACCACT
This sequence comes from Rana muscosa, assembly GCA_029206835.1. Taxonomy (NCBI): domain Eukaryota; kingdom Metazoa; phylum Chordata; class Amphibia; order Anura; family Ranidae; genus Rana; species Rana muscosa. The sequence continues at coordinate 238,169,633 of CM055120.1, forward strand.
TTGCATATTATTTTATATATACTGCGATTCTGTACTTGCCAAATATGCTGCAGAAATCTCCCTCCACTTGGTCTCTGGCTTCAAAATTTTTGACTGTGGGCAGCTGAAGCTGCTGTCTGTTCACTTCCTGGATTTAGACAGACACACAGAGGTACGCCTGCAGCTCTCATTGGCCCTCTTATGACTCCCCCCTTATGATTCCCCCTCCTTTCCTGGCAAACTCTCACGAGAGTGAAAGAGAGCTGTGCATGTCGTAAGCCTAGACTAATGACCAGACAAACAAGAAGTGGGCTGAATAAGGTATTTTACTGGCAGTTTTTACTATTTAAAGTTAAAACAACAAGGGCAGAAGATTTAATAGATGGAAAAAATGACCGAAGGTCCGCTTTAAGTTTAGTTATTGCATCTTTTGTATTTTATAAATTTTTACAGTATATGTATGTTAAAGGCATTTCACAACTTACAGTGGCACAATAAAAGTATGTGAACCCTTTGGAATTAACAGTTTTTCTGCAGAAATTCGCCATCAAATGTCATTTGATCCTCATTAAAGTCACAACAATAGACACGCAATGTGCATAAACTGCTAACACGCAAACCATTCTAATCTCTCGTGTCTTTATTAAACACACCCATTAAACAGTCACAGTGTTGGAGGAAGAAGCAAGTGAACCCTTGGAGTTAGTAGCTGGTCAAACTTCCCTGGCAGCTCTTTCGGTAGCTCTGGATCAGATCTGCACAACGTTCAGGCAGAATTGCTTGAACATTGAGACTTCGATGATTATCACATCGCATTTTATGGCAAGTTACTGAAGCAAACCAGTTAATCCCAAGGGGTTTATGCACTTTTTCCTGCCTCTGTATATCGGGTTTTCCCCCCTTAAAATAGTGACAGGAATGTTTGTGAGGTTCAATGATTTGCCTGTAAGGGGAGCAGAAAATACAACCACTAAGGTAGGGGGAATATTTTGAGAATTTAAAGTGTAGAATAATTATACAATTATTTCATGCTAAAAAATAATAATGTCACAACTTTAAAAAAGTGTGTATATACACTGCCTTGAAAAAGTATTCATACTCCTTGAAATTTTCAACATTTTGTCATGTTACAACCAAAAACGTAAATGTATTTTATTGCGATTTTATGTGATAGACCAACGCAAAATGGCACAGAATTGTGAAGTTGAAAGAAAATGATAAAACTGTTTTAATTTTTTTTTTGCTTTGCTACCCCCAACTAAAATCTAGTGGAACCAATTGCCTTCAGAAGTCACCTAATTGGTAAATAGTCTACTTGTGTGTAATTTAATCTCAGTATAAATACAGCTGTTCTGTAAAGCCCTCAGAGGTTTGTTAGAGAACCTTAGTGAACAAACAGCATCATGAAGGCCAAGGAACACACCAAACAGGTCAGGGATAAAGTGTGAAAAGTTTAAAGCAGGGTTAGGTTCTAGAAAAAAAAAAATATCCCAAGCTTTGAACATCTCACGGAGCACTGTTCAATCCATCATCCAAAAATGGAAAGAGTATGACCCAACTGCAAACCTACCAAGACATGGCCGTCCACCTAAACTGACAGCCCAGACAAGAGGAGCATTCATCAGAGAAGCAGCCAAGAGGCCCATGGAAACTCTGGAGGAGCTGCAGAGATCTACAGCTCAGGTAGGAGAATCTGTCCACAGGACAATTATTAGTCGTGCACTTCACAAATCTGGCCTTTTATGGATGAGTGGCAAGAAGAGCGCCATTGTTGAAAAAGTCATAAGTCCCATTTTTCAGTTTACGAGAAGCCATGTGGGGGACACAGCAAACAGGTGCTCTGGTCAAATGAGACCAAACTTTAACTTTTTGGCCTAAATCAAAATCCTATGTGTGGCGGAAAACTTGGACTGCACATCACCCTGAACACACCATCCCCACCGTGAAATGTGGTGGCAGCATAATGTTGTGGGGATGCTTTTTCTTCAGCAGGGACAGGGAAGCTGGTAAGAGTTGATAGGAAGATGGATGGAGTCAAATACAGGGAAGTCTTAGAAGAAAACCTGTTAGTCTGCAAAAGACTTGAGACTGCGGCGGTCGTTCACCTTCCAGCAGGACAACAACCCTAAACATACAGCCAGAGCTACAATGGAATGGTTTAGATCGCAGCATATTCATGTGTTAGAATGAGCCAGTCAAAGTCCAGACCTAAATCCAATTGAAAATCTGTGGCAAGACTTGAAAATTGCTATTCAGACACTCTCCATCCAATCTGACAGGGCTTGAACTATTTTGCAAAGAAGAATGGGCAAAAATGTCACTCTCTAGATGTGTAAAGCTGGTAGAGACATCCCCAAAAAGACCTGCAGCTGTAATTGCAGTGAGAGGTGGCTCTACAAAGTATTGACTCGGGGGCTGAATACAAATGCACGCCACCGTTTTCACATATTTGTAAAATAAAAATTGAAAACCATTTTATAATTTTCTTTCCACTTCACAATTATGTGCCATTTTGCGTTGGTCTGTCACATAAAATCACAAAACAAATACATTACATTTTGTGCGACTTCAAGGTAGTCCCTGTACTAATTTGGTCCAACTTTGAAGCGAGTTGAGGTCCATATACCTCAAGTTTACACAGGCATTCCCTGAAATCGTGTCAAAATCGGGTCCGCGAAATTGAAAATCGTGGTACAATCGCGCGACTTTCAAGTCGTGGCAGTGTGAAAGGGGCCTAAGAAGTATGCTGACCATTAATTCAGAAGTTTCTGATGGTATAGTGTGCAGGAGGTGCATTCTGCATAGATCTTTTACCAAAGTGTACCGGTTTTGCATTGAGTAGACCACCCTGATTCTAGTCTCATCTCCTCTAAAACAATATCTGTCATTCTGACAGCAGTCGGGCAATGCTGTCTGCAGTGACCGCAGAGTGCTTATAGACCTATATTTGAATTCTGATTGGACTGCGTGAGAGATTCCTTGTGTGTGGGTTGTGGCACCCAGCACATAACACACTAGGAGGGTGAAAAAGAACTAGAATACCACAGGCAATGTTTCTGAGATTGAGGAGCATCAGTTGTTGCTGGGAGTATTTGTTTGCTCCATGGTTTGGCGTAGAAATCTTTACAAGGCTGACCTATACCTGTGAGCTGTGGACTATAGAGTTTGTACCCATAATGCAACAGGAAACCCAATGTTATTGCTTCTCCTGTTACAAGAGATTTTGAAGGCCAACTGTACTGCCCTCCCTACCTCCTAAGTGGAAACAATGTCCTGATATCTTGCATACAGTAGCAACCCAATTCACTGCCCTATTAACTTTTTCTACCTGATATCCCCTCATACTGTGCCACCAACTCATGCATAACCGGCCTGCTTCAGAACTTTAGCTTGGTGTTTTTTAATGACTCTAAGTAAGGAAAGAAAAAATAAAGAATAAACAAAATAATCCTGTTTGTAGGGCTGTACAGCATAGGCTTGCACTATATTTGTACATAAAGCAAGTATGTGACACCAATGCATGATTTTAATGTACTAAAAATTTGTTTGTGTATTTGTATCTCTTCTGAATCCAGCTTATTCCCACGCGGTGGAGAATTCAGCTTTTTTTGGCGATGTAGTCCTACGCTTCCCAAAAATTGTTCACCATTATTTTGACCGTAATTCTAATTGGAATAACCTCATTCGATGGGGAATCGGTTTCTGCAATCTGAGTGGAATCTTCAATGATGGTCCACATTCCCAGCTTCTTGACTTGGTAAGTCTCTCATTAAATGCAGTCTTCTCCAAGGTATTGTAGACAAGCTCTCTCCATAGTTTTGTTGGAAGAACACATATTTCTTTGAAGTGATTATAGAAACAAATTATGGTTAGCGTTGCTTATGTATCGTAGTACAGCATGCATCTGTTTACCATATCCTGATTTCTTTCGATTTCATGTTTTTAGATGTCTCAAGAGTTGGGCATTAGTGAAAAGTCTCCTGATTATCGAAATCCTTTCAAAACTGACAATATGGAGGTAAGTAGCAACTACTATTCATAAAGATTCTGAATTCTTCATTGCATTAATTTTAGTGTAGAGACTGACTGTATCCTCCAGTAAGCTAAGAGTTAAACAGTTCAAGTCAGAAGGTCTACTTAATATATGTTAGCCACATTTGTAGTTGGAGCCCAGTGCCGTACAATGCTGTTTTTAAATGGGACTGTAGCAGTCGCTGATGAACAATGGGTTTGGCCATATAAACTTGGAGACAAGGGCACGGTGGTGTAGGGAGCAACTTGATAAATGTTTGGGTTGGGGAGCAGGACTGATAAGGGAGAATTACATAATATTCCAACAGTGTGCTAGATGGCCCCAAATAACAAAATGTAAAGTGTTTGTGCTAGTGGGATATCTTGGAACGCAAATGCCATAAATGGTTAAAAACAGTAGCCCTGGGCAGCTAAGCTGTGTCTGAATTAATTTAAAAACATATTCAGTTTTTACTTGCGTATACTTTGTTTATTAACAAAACAAGGTTTGCTATCATACCTTACTTGTTAATGTCACAACTGGCCTTCTGTGCAACAGTATGCATGGACTGTTATCATAGAGCCTAAAGTCTCTATGTGGGTCAGTGAACAGATCCTGTGGGATGCCCCTCTCCCATCTGACAAATAGTTAACAGTTCAACATGATTGAAACTTGATCGCTCTAAATAGATACTTTCTCTATGTACAAAAATGGAGACCAATGATTGCTGACTTGATGCAGCTTGGCTTCCCTGCACAAAATTTGTGATTTTGTAAGTTGCCAAAATATCGGAAACGTAGAAATCACAAAAATTGAGTGTAAAAATTATTTGAAGGTTGTCTCCTTGTAGTCACAGTTCAAAGTTTTATGTTTATCGAGTACAAACATCATATTGCACTTATGAGTTTCATCAAATTTTGCCATTTTTTTTAACATATATAAAAGGAAGTAGCCTGAAAAGTGGAGATTAGCAATGCAATACACCATTCAATATGGGCTGTGTGTGCGTGCGTGCGTGCGTGTGTGTGTGTGCGCGTGCGTGTGTGCACGCTATCCTGGGCAAAATACAATAAGATGTCATTCACACGGCAGTAAAAAAAATGCATGTACAAGTGTTTTGTTTTGTGGATCTGAATGCAGCAGCATTGTTTTTCAATTAAGAGATTCACACAGTTGTGTAAACATGCACTGCATTAAGATCCATAACATACAATACTGTAAAAAAATCTGTGTCTGAGGCAAGTGTATACACTTACACCATTGAAAAAAAGAACGGGACAATTGGTACGTATTAAAAAAAAAAAAGTTTATGCAGGAACTTTTGTTCCCTTGCCTAATGATCAGTAACATTTTTAGGATTAGGTTATGTCCAAGTGAATGTAGCCTAAAAATATCAAACTAAATAACCCAGAACTACCTACGTTTTTTATTTTTATTTTTTTCCTTCCTTTTTCTAAAAGCTGTTAGATGAAAATTTCCCCGCCTTGATAATTCCAAAATGATTTAAAGTAATACCCAACGCTATTATAAAATACCACTACTCATATATTTTACTTCCCTTCATACACAAAATTCAAACAGCAGAATAAACAATTTCCAAAAATTTGTGTAAAACTCATGTCGCAAACCATGAAAATTATGTGAAAAACTAGTGACTGATAACCATGTAATATATAACCCTTTCTTTCCTAACATAAACGTGAAGTCCTACACAATTTGTACCTCTACCCTGGAAAAATCACCCCAACTCTATTCTATATACACAATCCTTTCACTGGTAGCCCCTGATGTTGCATGTACCCTCCCTTCAACGCTCCTCATCCAATGGACTTCCTCAGGGTATTCAGTGCAATAAGACCCCTCCCCCAAGCTCAAATCCAACTCCACATTAAAACTCCAGGCAACTAACAAATTATCCCTTGCAGTGGGATTATCCCGCACTGCAGGTGTTAATTGGTCATTTAGGTCTAGGGGGCCAATTAAAGAAGATTTACTTACCTGATTCTCCCTTCCTCCCCACTGCTAGACCATTCCCTGCAGCGCCTTCTCCCCTGTGCTTCAGCAGTCTAGTGACCTGACGTCTTCAAAACCAAAGTAGGGTCAAGAGCCCTGCATTAGATATGTTGACGCTGATGGGCAGTCCACAGCCAGAGTGTGGGGGTGTGCCTTCTGTCGGGGGGGAGCAGAAGATCAGGTAAGTCAAATGGTTTCTCCTCTCTAGACAAAACTAGCAAATTAACCCATGCAGTACGGGTGCAGCCCATCTGCGAGGCATCATTTTACATTTTCCCAGTGGTGGACTTTGAGACCTTTCAGCTGCAGTAACTAGTCCATATATCAATTTGGTCTCATTTCTTAAAATTACCCTGATCATATTTGACCTTCTCCAGTGTCCCTGGAACGTATCAATCCCACTAAATGTCATTTGCACAAGGTCACTAATATGCAGTAGCTGAAAATGTTTAGATACTATAATATATATTATTATAGTATACTATACTATACTAAATTCTTAAAGTGGTTTTAAAGCCTCACATGACTTTATATTAATGCTACATTAAACATAACTGCATGATTCTTTCTTTTTAAAAATCTACCTAACAAAATATTTTACTCACTGTTATGTGCTGCATCCTTGGTGATCCTAGCTCTGGATTCCCTGAACTTCTTGGTACCATGTTTAGGGACTACATGTCCCAGCAGACTTTGTGGTAATGCACATGAGCTACCCATTTCCTCAACAAGCTGACGCGAGCGCTATCACTGGCACCATCGGCAGAATAAATCAACTTTTCTATTCTGCCTCCTAGACACATCCACTCCCTACCTCCTGGAGCCTCTGCCCAGGACATTTATGCAGAGGTGGAGCTCCGGTCTCCTTCGATGTCGGGATGTCTGTGCGTAAAGAAGTAGTCCTAAGCCTGTGAGCTCACACAGAGGTGTGCCAATTGAATCAGAGATTGGCATGGGGCACTTATCAGATAGGACAGGCAGAAGTTCACAAGAAACGCACAGAAAACAAGTATATGTAAAAAAAAAAAAAAAAAGATTACGCTTATTAGAATAATTTTAAATAAAATGGGAGGGTTTATTATCACTTTGAAACTTTTTCTTAAATTAATATTGTAGCGGGGTGTTCCCCTTTAATGCAGAGAGACTACATTACCCAGAACCCTGTTCGGCAATGTTTCCACCGCAGAGACTCATGGGAGGGGTTATAAGAGGAGGAGGCGAGGCTGGGCTTGGCCTCTTTGGGACACGAGACTTCAGAGACTGATCCTCCTGTGCGGATGTGTCGGAGTGCAAGGCCTGAAGCCTGAGACCTTGCGCAGCACCAAAGAGCCTTCCACCCCTCTGCGAGCCTGGGTGGCATCTGACTTCGCTCGACTACAGCCTTGTTGGATCGGGGACCCGATCGCTGAAGAGACAGAGTGTGTGTGTGGGACACAGTTGGTGGAAGTTCCCGGACTGGAACCGTAGTCCGGGCGGGTGAGAGGGCGTATGCCCAACTGATATACTGTTACTGCATATAGGCCTATAGACTGCCGTGGCCTACGAGTTATTCTTGGTATTCTTATTGAAGGCCCTTGTCGGAGCTGAACCTACTGTTCGTATAGCCGAGTTTCTACCCCATCTTTACCTACCCCATTGGATTACAAAGTTCGTACTCTGTTAATGTGCACCACCGTTAAAGATCTGCCGGTGAAGAAAAAGGACTAAGTTGTAGATATCAGAACTAGGCCTGGTGGGGTTTCTAAGGTGTTTTGGTTACTGCGCCACAGGGCACTTAGCTAACGGTCGCCCGCGTGGCGCACTTGTTATGTGTTAACCCTATAGTGTGTTAGTGTGGCTGGGCTCTGCATTACTAATGATTATTCTGTAAACTGTTATTGATGTTACCCTTTTCCTTACCAAGAGCTTAAGTAAAATCTTACATTTATTTCAATTTAGTATTGTCTCAATGCTCAGTTATTCATACAGTATAAGATATACAATTTACTGTCAGTACTAGCTGTGCCAGTAGGGGGTAGAGCATATTGCCGGGGGTTGGCGGAGCTGTCTTCAGGGCCCAAACTAAATCTGCGGCCTTCTTAGTTGGAGGTATCGCTACAATATATTCCTCTGATCTTTTATATGAAGTTTCATGGTCATACATACCACATATTGGAGTTCACATGGGCACTAACAAGAATTCTAATAAATTCTATCCCTGCGTTACCTATGTGAAATCACCAGACAAAAGTAGAAAATAACAATGATAAATAGTGCAGCATTCCTATTAAATAAATGATTTAATTATTTTCAATATCGAATAATTACCTCAAATGCAAATATATGTTGCCTATATACTTGTCCCCTGTATAAGGGCATTCAAATAATATCATAAATGCAACTCCAAACAAAATAAATAATATACACGTGTGTGTGTGTGTGTGTGTGTATATATGTGTGTGTGTGTGTGTGTATGTGTGTGTGTGTGTGTGTGTGTGTCTGTGTGTGTGTGTATATATATATATATATATATATTAGGGTTGTCCCGATACCAAGTATTTGCGCGAGTACTTGTACTCGCGCAAATGCTCCCGATGCCCAGTTCGATACTTTTTTTTTTTTTCAGAGCGGACGCAGAGAGGGGGTGGAGAGCGGGGGGCGGAGACCAAGGCGGAGAGTGGGGCGGGGGGCGGAGACCAAGACGGAGAGTGCGGCAGGGGTCGGAGACCAGGGCGGAGAGCGAGTCCCTCACCTGCAGTTGAAACTGGTAAGCTGGCAGGGGTGCAGGGCGCAGCCGCATCAGGATCGGTGACCGGTGCTGTCGCATTCGGTCGCCGTCAGCGGCTGAACGTCCCCACGCCCATCTTGGTACACCCTGCACTCGGCTGCAGTAAGCAGCAGCAGACATCTTGTTACACCCAGCCTGAGCTATATGGGCTGGGTGTAACAAGATGTCTGCTGCTGCTTACTTCAGCCGAGTGCAGGGTGTACCAAGATGGGCGTTGCACTAGTTTTTTTTATTTTAAATCCTGTGTCATTTTTTTTTCCCGCAGCATTTCAGTGCCAGCCACCTATCAGTACCCACAAGTGCTACCTATCGGTGCAATCAGTGCCATCTACCAGTGCCACCTATCAGGTGGCACTGGTAGATGGCACTGATTGCACTGATAGGTAGCACTTGTGGGCACTGATAGTGCAATCAGTGCTACCTATCAGTGCTGTCAGTGCCCACAAGTGCCATCTATCAGTGCCACATATCAGTGCCCACAAGTGCCACATATCAGTGTCCACAAGTGCCACCTTTCAGTGCTATCAGTGCCCACAATTGCCACATATCAGTGCCCACAAGTGCCACGTGCCCACAAGTGCCACCTATCAGTGCCCACAAGTGCCACCTTTCAGTGCAATCAGTGCCATCTATCAGTGCCCATAAGTGCCACCTATCAGTGCCATCTATCAGTGGCAGCCACCTATTAGTGCCCATCAGAGCCAGTCACCAGTCAGTGCCCATAAGTGCCACCTATCAGTCCCCATCTTTCAAACTGTCACATGACATTGAAAAAAAAGTATCGGTAATCGGTATCGGCGAGTACTTGGAAAAAAGTATCGGTATGTGTATATATATATATATATATATATATATATATATATATATATATATATATATATATAAATTATGGTATATAGTATTCAAACCAATAAATGTCCTCTGTGCCAAAAAATAATTACCGTATTTATCGGCGTATAACACGCACCCTAACTTTAAGAGGAAAGTTTCAGAAAAAAAACTTTCCACAGCCCCCTGCGTATAACACGCAGGCACAGTTTACCCTCTATTTTCAGGGTAAAAAAGTGAGTGTTATACGCCAATAAATACAGTATGTAGAAAAGTCTAAACCGTCAAAAAACTGTGCTTTTGTATCATATCACCTAGTGTTAGAAGTGTGCCACTTCAATCCACCCAGGTACATCAGATGTACCCTCATCAATTTTGGTTGACCTCTGTAAAATGGAGGTCACAGGTGGCGCAGGTCTCTTTCTTGGTCGGGGCCTGCTTCTTAAAGAGGAAGTAAACCCTGATGGGTTTTACTTCCTCTTTATTTCCCTGCAAAGGTAAAGCATAATGGGCTACTATGCATCGCATTACGCCCATTACAGGGGGTCCCGGGTTACGGACCCGTTAGGAACATTCCTCCTGTTTGTAAATCGGAAATGTTCGTATGTCGGCCGCGCATGCGCAGACCGGCAATTACGGACATTTCCGACATTTCCCGAGGCTCCGTCTCAGCAGACGGTCCGCCCAAAATGGCAGAGGGTCCCCGCAGCGCCCGGTTCGTAAGTAGAAGTTCGTAACTCGGGCGTTCGTAAGTCGGGAACCCCCTGTATTTGTCACTTGCCTGAAACCGAAGCCTGCAATGTCACCGCTGTCCCCTGTGCAGGAAGCGTTTTCTTCACCCCTCTTCCTCCTGGGGCCGCGGACTCAGACTCTGTGACATTGTAAATATCTCCTAAACCGTGTAGACTCAGTACTACTTACTACTTATCAGGCCTCATGCCCACGGACGTTTTTACAACCGCGTTGTTGAGAGTTTTTTACAGCTTAAAAACGCCTGTCCATGTTATTGTAAACATTTTTCAACCGTATTTTTTTCGGGAAAAAAAAAAACCGCCGGAGCTCAAACGCTTTTTTTAACGCTTCGCGTTTTTTTTATGCCTAATGCCGACGCTGCAGAACGCACTGGTCCTGGTTTTTTTTTACAGCTTAAAAACGCCTATGCTATTTGCAGCTCAAAAACACCTAGGTGGGCATGAAGCTATAGACTAACATGGACAGGCGTTTTTAAGCTGTAAAAAACGCGGCTGTAAAAACGTCCGTGGGCATGAGGCCTCAAGAAATAAAATTACTAGTTTTTCAAGTTTGTTTATGTCAGTTTAAGAAGGCAAAAGCAGGAATGCTCACCGGCGAATAGTAATGGTAGCCATCCAGGAATGACAGTGCCCAGTCTTGTACTTGAGTATGCTATGTGCAGCCCTCTATGAAGGTGTCTCTTGCTTCCGGGTCCCAGCAGCGTCTCTCGGGTCCCAGCAGCGTCTCTCGGGTCCCAGCAGCGTCTCTCGGGTCCCAGCAGCGTCTCTCGGGTCCCAGCAGCGTCTCTCGGGTCCCAGCAGCGTCTCTCGGGTCCCAGCAGCGTCTCTCGGGTCCCAGCAGCGTCTCTCAAGCATGAGGAGCGTCCGCGGGGAAGGTTCCAGCGTCTCAGCAGGGAATGTGCTTACAAGTGCGGCGTCTTAACCGCGAGGAACGTGCACGCCGCCCACACAACTAGTGACGTCAGCCGCTGATTCTGCCGTGTCTACTGCGAATGCGCGATTTTCAGCGCCAGTATCGGCAAGAATTCTGTTTCGGCTTTTTGCCGAAAGGGCCATTATCGGCCGATATGTTTCGGTGGCCGAAATTTCGGTGCATCCCTAGAAATTACATAAAAAAAAATAAAAATAAAAAGTCGCAGCTGTGAAGTAAAGCATCACAGCTACATGTAGAAAGAAGAAGAAATGGGTTTTAGGACTTTAAATGAGGCATGTGTATGTAAATGATAAAGTAAGGGGTATCTAATCATAGGTAGGTTACATGCTAGAATTCCCATAGGGAAGGACATATGACCATGTTAACCACTTCAACCCCAAGCTTTTTTTACCACCTCAATACCGGGCCTATTCTGGCACTTCTCTCCTACATGTACAAATCATCATTCTTTTGCTAGAAAGTTACTCAGAACCCACAAACATTTATATATGTTTTTTTAGCAGACACCCTAGGGAATAAAATGACGGTCATTGCACCTTTTTTTTCTTGCACGGTATTTGCGCATTGATTTTTCAAACGCCTTTTTTTTCATGAATTAAAAAATAACAAAACAGTATGAAATATGAAAGATGTTACGCCGAGTAAATAGATACCCAACATGTCACGCTTTAAAGTTGCGCACACTCATGGAATGGCGCCAAACTTCGGTACTTAAAAATCTCCATAGGCGACGCTTTAAATTTTTTTACAGGTTAGAGTTACAGAGGAGGTCTAGTGCTAGAATTGTTGCACGTGCTCTAACGCACGCGGCGATACCTCACATATGGTGGTTTGAAAGGCGTTTACATATGTGGGCGGGACTTGCGTGTGCGTTTGCTTCTGATCGCGAGCTACCGGGGACAGGGGCGTTTAAATTTTTTTTTTATTATTATTACACTTATTTAATTTATTTTTTTGATCACTTTTTTTTAATCACTTTTATTCCTATTACAAGGAATGTAAACATCCCTTGTAATAGGAATGTGTGTGACAGGTCCTCTTTATTGAGAGATGCGGGGTCAATAAGACCCCACTTCTCTCCTCCCAGGCTGGAAAACATGAGATCGTGAAAATGTTTTCACTGATCTCATGTTTACTAGCCGTAATGGCAGCTTTGTTTACATCTGAGGACTCGGGCGTAATGTCATCACATCGCGCCCGGGCCTCCGACGGTCATGTGACCCACCACCGGCGCCGGACGATTCTCTCCGGGTCCCCGATGGCACAGGAGAGCCCGGAGAAGCATCGGATGGCGGCGGGAGGGGGGGGGATGTCCCCTCCCGCCGCCTATAAGAACGATTAAGCGACGGAACTGCCGCTATGATCGTTCTTATGGTGCGCAGGATCGCTGGCACAACAAAAGGATATCTGAATGATGCCTCTAGCTGCAGGTATCATTCAGATATCCCCCCACAAAGCCCAGGATGTCATATGACGTCCACCCAGGATGGGAGATCCCATCTGTGGACGTCATTTGACTATAGCTGGGTAGGGAAGTGGTTAATAATCAATTTAAATGTAATAACTCCAATTAATTAAATGCGATTGATACATTACATATCATATTGTGTATCGTATTTATCATATAAATGATATATAATAAATGATGTAAACGAGAAAAGGCATAATAAATGATGATAATCCTAGTCATATTGACATATTTAATAATTGATAAGCCTAATTGATACAAGCAAAGGCAATTAATAAGTTAATTAGATACACATACAAATCCAATAAATATAATGGTCATGATAAATATAAACATTCGATAAAATTTGCAGAATTCATGATTTTAACCACTTCAGGTCCAAGGTACGTCCCTGGACGTCCTTGACTTTGAGCTGGGATATCTGAATGATGCATGCAGCTACAGGCATCATTCAGATATCGTTTTTTAAAGCCAGCGATTCTGTGCACTATAAGAATGATCACAGTGGCTGTTCCACCGTTTGCTCGTTCTTACAGGTGGCGAGAGGGGGCGACTCACCTGTGCGATCGGTGAGTCGGTGACAGGATCCGCCGGCCCCGGCTTCTTACCATAGAGATTTCCGGCGGACCAGATGGTTGCCGGAGTCTCTATGATCGTTCGGAGGCCGGGCGCGATGTTATGACGTCACACGCCTGGCCTCTGCATTCAAAAAACCGGCGCCGCCTCGGCAAGGAAGCGGTGATCAATTTTTTTATTTATTTTTTATTTCAGGCTTCCCAGCCTAGAGGTGAGATGTGGGGTCTTATTGACCCCATATCTCACTGTAAAGAGGACCTGTCATGCTTATTCCTATTACAAGGGATGTTTACATTCCTTGTAATAGGAATAAAAGTGATCAAATTATTATTATTTTTTTCCAAGTAAAATTAACAATACATTTTTATTTATTTTTTTTTTTAAATGCCCCTGGCCCCGGTAGCTTGTACGCAGAAGTGAACGCATACGCAAGTCCCGCCCACCTATGAAAACGGTGTTCAGAACACACATGTGAGGTATCGCAGTGAACGTTAGAGCGAGAGCAATAATTCTAGCCCTAGACCTCCTCTGTAACTCAAAACATGTAACCAGTAAAAAAAAAATTAAGCGTCGCCCATGAGGATTTTTAAGTACCGAAGTTTGGCGCCATTCCATGAGCGTGTGCAATTTTGAAGGGTGACATGTTGGGTATCTATTTACTCGGCGTAACTTCATCTTTCACATTATGCAAAGAAATTGGGCTAACTTTAATGTTTTAATAATTTTTTAATTTATTAAACCGTTTTTTTTTTTCACCAAAAAATGCGTTCGAAAAATTATTGCGCAAATACCATGCGAGATAAAAAGTTGCAATGAGCGCCATTGTGTTCTCTAGGGTCTTTGCTAAAAAAACATATATAGTGTTTGGGTGTTCTATTTAATTTTCTAGCAAAAAAAATTAGGATTTTTACATGTAGGAGCGAAGTGGCAGAATTGGCCCGGATGCGAAGTGGTTAAGGAAGCTTGGCATCCTTGAGTGCAAACTCAACGCGTTTCATGGCGTTTACAGCCAATTATCAGGAGTAGGATGCATACATTTGGCTAAAAAGTAAGATAGATTAATGGGTAAATCGGATCTTGGAAAGGGTATACCATATTCTCTAGAAGAGGGAACTAACGACTAATACTTTACCTATGGTATAGCCCTTATATATAACGCAGCAGTTGCCCATGATGGAATGGGACGGTGACTCAGAGCTGAAAGGGCTGTCTCAGTCAGGGTTGAGACGGGCCAAATTTTTGTCATGAGCTTAATTTAGGGTAATTAAGGCACTGTGAGCTCATCCTTTCAGTCTGCTGCAAACAGTGTGTGCCAGCTTGTATTTAAACTGGCCGCTCTGTATGTAGCTTCTGACTAGCTGCACAAGAAGCCCTGTATCTCCGGAACCATGGGTCCTAGGCGCCCCAAATGTTGACCAGTGGTGGGGTAGGTCTTCAGCTACCTACCCCCCCCCCTCCAAAATCCCTACGACCCTCAATGTTTTTTGTTTTTTAATGTTAATCTGGCCCTGTCGGCCACTGTCCTGAAGCTCATCTGCCAATGCAAATATAACTGCAAACCTTCCTGCCAGATTCCCTCTCATTCCTCGATAGACCTCCGCTTCAGATATGTCACTCAGAAACCTTATGTAATACTGAACTTTGCACTCCTAGCTGTGGAATGTGCACCTCAGCCCCAGCCATCCTCTCATATAGTGTGCTATTGGCCCATTGCTGTACTGTTGATCCGGTGAAGTGTGAGCCGCTATCACTTTGGACTTGTTTGGGACAACCATAAGCAATGACAAGTTTCTGAAGCAGTTGAAGTGTTGCAGCTTGATCTGCATGTTTGCAAGGATGAACAAGAAAAAGTCCTGAATAGGTGTCCACTTCAGTGCAACAATATCTCAGTCCGTTGTTTCCTTGGGCAGGGGACTGATGAAGTCAATCTGCCAAATCTCAGCAGGCCTCTCACCCCCCTTAATCGACCCAGTGGAGTACTTTTGCAATGGCCATTGTCTCACTTCTCCACACACTGTACAGTTCCCTATTAGTCTTCATCATGTCATGGATATGGGCAATCCCTCTCTGCTGTGCTCATTCATATGTCGGTTTCTGCCCCCCAAATGTCTAGATTGCTTGTGGGCCCAGTTGGCCAAGTTCATCAAGACGGGATCAATTGGCACTTCACCTTGGCAATTTCATCTGCCACTCAGTTATACTTTAAATTCTGGGTCAAGGGCGCATGTGCGTCAACATGCCCCACTTTTATAGTGTGAAAGTTGGCTTCCTTCTGGACGTAGTCCCAGGCCCCCCTTGCCTCCCCACACC